>JAZHEH010001979.1:0-1309166 GCA_036589455.1 Ateles fusciceps | reverse complement strand
GAGCCTCTGAGAAGGGAGAAGGGATAGACAGGTAAGCAAATAAAACAGTAAAGCACAGTCAATGATGTAATATATGCCCACTTAAATTAAGTAGGGGTTCACCACAGGGAGCAGGTAAGCCTGCTAGGGGTAGGCCAGTATCTGGAAAAGGCTTCCTTAAAGGACGATGGGGAATCACGTGGAAAATGATTGTCTGACATCCCCTGAGCAAGACCATTTGAGCTAAATTCTGTTTGGTTTGTCCTCTCCCATTTGGCCCTTTGGACAATAGGAGTTTCCTTTTCTCCAGAAATGAGTCCCCTGATGGGTCTGCTTGCTATAAGGGACATCATTGGTCCAAATTGTACATATTATCTTCCACCAAACTGGTTTGCTCTTCCTGTGTTTTCAATTTCATTGAATGACTGTCACCCCAGTCGTCATCCAAACCAGAAACTCAGGAGCCACCTAGGTTCCTTCTTCTTTTCCTCTCTAGCTATTTTTTCAGAGTCCTGCCTCTGTAGCTGCTCTCAAGTCTCCCCTTGTCCCCTGGCCCAGGCCACAGCACTGGTCCAGTTCTGCATGGTCTCTTGCCTGGGGTCTTGACGTATCTTCTATCTGTCAGTTTTATTTTGTCTTTTCAGTCCATTCTCCACTTTGTTGTTCTGTCCATTTAAACTGCAAATTGGCGTGCGTACTCTCTGTCCTCACCATATTAAAGTCCTTCAGTGGCTCTCCATTTGTTTCAGGATGAAGTTCAAATTTCTTAACTTACCTTCTAGGTTTTTACTGCCCGGGTTCTTCTTGGTTTGGCCCCTACCAACCTCTTTAGTGTCATCTTAGGACACGCCTGGCATTCCTCCTCCCACTTATAAGCCATGATCCTTCATCCAGCCATTCAGAATGCCTTGTTCTTCACTGACATATTACCCTGTTTTATGATTTTCTGCCTTTGTAGGTGCTGTTCCTTCTGTGTGGGATGTCTTTCTTTCCTTAAGTCTACGTAATTCCTACTCATCTTTCAAAACTTTGCTCTAGCGCCATTTCCTCCAGGAAGCCTTCCTTGACTCCCCAGTCTAGATTAGATATGTCTTCTTTTGACAGTCTTGGCCATAGCATTCTGTACTCATCCCTGTCATAGAACTTAGCTCACAATGTCACGATTTTTTTTTTTTTTTTTTTTAAAGATGGAGTTTCACCATGATGGCCAGGCTGGTCTTGAACTCCTGACCTCAGGTGATCCACCCACCTCGGCCTCCCAAAGTGCTAGGATTACAGGCATGAGCCACCGCGCCCGGCCAATGTCACGATTTTTTAATTGTCAGTCTTCCCCTGCTAGAGTGCGTGCTCTCTGAGGCCAGTCTGTGTCTTATTCATGTTCGTATCTCCAGCATCTATTACCATGCCAGGTACACAGTAGTTATGTTTATAGAATTAATACAGGAGTGAATGAATGTATTTTTTCATTTGGTGAGGCGTGATTGCCATTGTAAAGTATCTATAGAGCAGGAAGGAAAATATGGGTTTGGGAACTTGGGAGATAACTTATTTCCTTCTTTCCTGCCCATCCTGGGTAGAAGTGTGATGCAAATTTCATACTGTTTGTCCATTTCCTTTTCAACACCCACTCACCTTCCCATGCCCTTGCTCAGCCAGCTGAGAGCCCACTCTTTTAAGAGCCACTCTTGCAAAGAGGATCAGGGCTAGGCCAGAGAGTAAGGGGCTATCCTGAGTCTAGGGAAATGCCCAAAGGTTCAGGGGTCTCCCCTTTTTATTCTTTTATGTTATATCAGGTGATGGACCAAGGGGTTTGGGGCACCCGTCCTGCTAGCTCCCCTCTCATCACTGTTTTCACAGTATATTGATCAGAGTGATGGTGGTGGTAGGATGGGTGCAGGGCCCTTGCTGATGTTTACATACACAACTGTTTTCTACTTGACTGAAAAATACACTTTCTGCTCTTCTCAAAAAGCTTTTTGGAATCCAGTTTCAGCTTTGTTTTAAGCTGAAGTAGAGCCTGCCTGTGAAAGTGACTTTTTAAAAATTTTAGTTCATAATTCCCACAGCACATTCATTGACATTGAGGGGGATGTCAAAACCCCTGCAGAGTCCATGCTGTCCCCTCCTGTGAACATTAGTGGGACCCCCACAGTCAAATTACTATGCGTATCTTTTCAAGCCAACCCCAGCAGTTCCACATTTCTGCTTCATGGCATCAGGGTGGATGAAAGCACTACTGGCTTTTTATTAAAGCCTGGCACTTCTGGAATGAGATAAAAAAGAGCTGATTTGCTACTCTTGCAATATTGACAAAAATTTGTCCAGTTTATGATTCTCAAAAGTTGTATAGAAAAATAAAATATGGACATGCTTCTGTTTAACTCCATTGTACTCTGGATTCTAAGCCTACCTTGAAAAGTTGCTCCAGGGTAAAATTTGGCAGATAAGATTTCTCCTGGAAGGTGCTGAGTGCTTCTGAACTCTAAAGGACATAAAAAAATAAATTCACCTAGTCCTGCTTTTAGCTGTCATGTAAAAATAATTGCATGCTCTGTTTATTTGCTGTATATCCCACATCTGGGTGTTTGGAACACCTAAAACTCATTTCTGGTCTTGAGAATCCTGACAGGACTTCAAAGGTCTCATGGGGCAACTGCCATGGTCATAACCTTGATGCAGATGGATTGTTGGGTGTTGGAATGGACAGTTGTCTTTGGCGGCATTTAAAAGGTGTCAAGATCATGCAGACATCTTCGATTCTCAGTAAACACCTGTCACCAACTGTCTGTCTCCCATCTTAAAGCAGACTAAAATCTGCCACTGCTTTCCCCCACCTACCCAGGGGTTGAAAATCATTTCTTATTCCCCTGGCCTTGGAGAAGGTAATGCATAGAATGACCATTTACTAGCTTGTCCATTTAAAGTCCAGAACCAGCTGTTTCTGCAAGATCAGATAGTGTGTGGGGGGAGGATTGGGAACAGCCTGGGCCAAGTTACCAAGTCAGAGAAGCATCTCAATTACCTGGTATTATCTTGTGAAGAAGGCTTGGGCCAGAGTGGAGATATCCGTGTTCTAGACTCTTTCTGATTGTCCAGGCACTCTGTGTCTCAGTCTCCCTATTTGTAAAGTGGTACTAAAACCTGCCCTGCCAACTTCACAAAGTATGATTAGGATGAAGTGAAAGTGCAGGGGAAAAGCAAATTGCAATGCACAAGGTGCTTTTCTGAGCAGTGGTTTTTGCTTGCAGGGATGCACAGTGACTCGTGGGAGCTCAGGAGGGCATTGCGGGTGTCTGTTTCTGGCAGCATAACTTGTAATGTGAATGTCTGTGCACCTTTGGGATGTGGTTGACCCTGTCTTTTCACTCTTCCACTTGCTTCAGGCTGGGGGAAGTTTGCTCGGCTGACAAGAGCACTGACAAGCAGCAGGGGTGTCCTGCAGCAGCTGGCTCCGAGCGTGCAAAAAGGCGAGAATGTCCACAAGCACTCCCGCCTGGCAGAGGTAAGGGCAAGGGGTTAGCTCATCTTAAGCCTCACTTTTAGGGGGGGCATATGGGCTAGGAAATGGCACAAAACTAGTGTGCTATAGTGGAGGGGACCTTCAGGACCCACAGATGCCTGTCTTGGCTGGGCTTACACACCACCATGTATGACGTTGGGTAAGTGACCTAACTCCTTTGAGCTTTATACTTTCCCATGTGCAAAAGCAGGCTGGAAAAGCTCTGTTCCAGCTTGCTTGAGATTAAAAGTGTCAAATCACTTTTTTGAGGAGCTAGAAGTGCTTCATGTACATGGAGGAGTTTTAAAACAATTTCGTTGTTAGAGCAATACATAGTGTTACAGGCAAAGAAGATACAGGAAGTGAAAAGAAAATAAAAATTATCTGCAATCCCAACAACCACATGGCATTTTACACTTTTTTGGTGTGTGCATTTAACTCGTTTCTTTGTAGATATCCTGTTTCCTAAACACTAAGAAATTCATTTTTTTTAAATGTTAATTTTTATGAAATTGAGATACATCTAAGAATAGTGTTACATTAAATGTGATTGTGTTGCCTTTTCTTCACTTTATATAATCACGAACATTTTAACATGTTAATAATATACATAAAATCATTATTATTTTGATAATCTTTGTAGTAAGGAAAGTTTGGCATTCTTCTTTTGCTGGGACAAGTGAGAGGCTGGGAAGCCTTGACAAGGTATCTTATTAGGCTTAACACACCCAACTTATCATTATCTGACTTTGATGGTGCCTGGTCTTTAGTTTTTCAACTACACCTGGTGGGACCAGTTAGAAGCATTACACCTTCTAGACTCCAAACCTCCTTCTTACCAAAGATGACAAGTAAACTGTCCCATTGCCTGTAGATGGCTCGTCAGTCTTTAATCCATGTTTGGACAGTGGGACCCTTTCTAACCTGGCTGCAGGGTTCCACGCCCCTAGTGGAGACACCACCAGCATGATGCAGCTCACAAAGAATGTTCTGAGTCTGTGCACTGATGTCAAATGAGTTACTACAGAAGGTCTTCTTGTAGTAAGCAGAAGCTTTTGTCAACAGTGGAGATGGGGAACATTCATTTGTACCGTTTTAGAGAAGGAGAGATATTTGGATGATGGTAGCATCATTTTTTGTCATGATGTGGGCTTGGCTTATGATAGAAAGAATACTAAAGGAGACCTTTCAACTCACGGCCTGTGCTTTCTCTGCTGCTTCTTGTGGTTAATAGAAAAACCTCCTCTCCCACCTCTCTCCCCCTTGCTCACTCTTATTCGGCCACACTGGCCTTTTTGCTGTTCCTTGTACACACCATGCTTAATGGCAAGTCTTTTCCCAAATGTCATTTTCTCTATGTAGCTAACTGTATCAGCCAGGGTTCTACCAGAGAAACAGAGCCAGCAGGATACTTAATATTAAGAGATTTATTGCAAGGAATTGGCGTATGTGATTGTGGTGGTTGGTTACTTGTGTCCAGAATTCACAGGGCAGATTGGCAGACTGGAAACCCTTGGGAGGAGCTGATGCTGAAGTTCACAAACAAATTCCTTCATCCTTAGGGAAACTCAGTTCTGCTTTTAAGGCCTTTCAGCTGACTGGATGAGGCCCATTCGTATTACAGAGGATTATATCCTTTCCTGAAAGTTGACTGATTGTAGATGTTAATCACATCTACGAAATACTTTTTTTTTTTTTAATTTATTTATTGCATTTTAGGTTTGGGGGTACATGTGAAGAACATGGAAGATTGTTGCATAGGTACATACATGGCAGTGTGATTTGCTGCCTTCCTCCCCATCACCTCTATCTGGCATTTCTCCCCCATGCTATCCCCTCCCCCAACTCCCCACCCCCCACTATCCCTCCCCTTTTTCTCCCCCGACAGACCCCAGTGTGTGATACTCCCCCTCCCCTGTGTCCATGTGTTCCCATTGTTCAACACCCGCCTATGAGTGAGAACATGCGGTGTTTGATTTTCTGTTCCTGTGTCAGTTTGCTGAGAATGATGGTTTCCAGGTTCATCCATGTCCCTACAAAGGACACGAACTCATCGTTTTTGATGGCTGCATAATATTCCATGGTGTATATGTGCCACATTTTCCCTGTCCAGTCTATCATCGATGGGCATTTGGGGTTGGTTCCAGGTCTTTGCTATTGTAAACTGTGCTGCAATGAACATTCGTGTGCATGTGTCCTTATAGTAGAACGATTTATAGTCTTTTGGATATATACCCAGTAATGGGATTGCTGGATCAAATGGAATTTCTATTTCTAGGTCCTTGAGGAATCGCCACACCGTCTTCCACAATGGTTAAACTAATTTACACTCCCACCAACAGTGTAAAAGTGTTCCTATTTCTCCACATCCTCTCCAGCATCTGTTGTCTCCAGATTTTTTAATGATCGCCATTCTAACTGGCGTGAGATGGTATCTCAATGTAGTTTTGATTTGCATTTCTCTAATGACCAGTGATGATGAGCATTTTTTCATATGTTTGTTGGCTTCATGTATGTCTTCTTTTGTAAAGTGTCTGTTCATATCCTTCGCCCACTTTTGAATGGGCTTGTTTGTTTTTTTCTTGTAAATGTGTTTCAGTTCTTTGTAGATTCTGGTTATCAGCCCTTTGTCAGATGGGTAGACTGCAAAAATTTTTTCCCATTCTGTTGGTTGCCGATTCACTCTAATGACTGTTTCTTTTGCTGTGCAGAAGCTATGGAGTTTGATTAGGTCCCATTTGTCTATTTTGGCTTTTGTTGCCACTGCTTTTGGTGTTTTGGTCATGAAGTCCTTGCCTACGCCTATGTCCTGAATGGTTTTGCCTAGATTTTCTTCTAGGGTTTTTATGGTGTTAGGTCTTATGTTTAAGTCTTTAATCCATCTGGAGTTAATTTTAGTGTAAGGTGTCAGGAAGGGGTCCAGCTTCTGCTTTCTGCACATGACTAGCCAGTTTTCCCAACACCATTTATTAAACAGGGACTCGCTTCCACATTGTTTGTTTTTGTCAGGTTTGTCAAAGATCAGGTGGTTGTAGATGTGTTGTGTTGCGTCGGAGGTCTCTGTCCTGTTCCATTGGTCTATATCTCTGTTTTGGCACCAGTACCATGCTGTTTTGATTACTGTAGCTTTGTAGTATAATTTGAAGTCCGGGAGTGTGATGCCTCCAGCTTTGTTCTTTTTGCTTAGAATTGACTTGGCTATGAGGGCTCTCTTTTGGTTCCATATGAAGTTTAAGGTGGTTTTTTCCAGTTCTTCAAAGAAGGTCATTGGTAGCTTGATAGGGATAGCATTGAATCTGTAAATTACTTTGGGCAGTATGGCCATTTTGACAATATTGATTCTTCCTAGCTATGAACATGGAATATTTCTCCATCTGTTTGTGTCCTCTCTTATTTCACTGAGCAGTGGTTTGTAGTTCTCCTTGAAGAGGTCCTTTACATTCCTTGTTAGTTGTATTCCTAGGTATTTTATTCTCTTTGTAGCGATTGTGAATGGCAGTTGGTTCTTGGTTTGGCTGTCTTTAAGTCTGTTATTGGTGTATAGGAATGCTTGTGATTTTTGCACATTGATTTTATATCCTAAGACTTTGCTGAAGTTGCTTATCAGTTTCAGGAGATTTTGGGCTGAGACGATGGGGTTTTCTAGATATACAATCATATTCGTCTGCAAATAGAGACAATTTGACTTCCTCCTTTCCTATTTGAATACCCTTTATTTCTTTTTCTTGCCTGATTGCTCTGGCTAGAACTTCCAGTACTATATTGAATAGGAGTGGTGAGAGAGGACATCCTTGTCTAGTGCCAGATTTCAAAGGGAATGCTTCTAGTTTTTGCCCATTCAGTATGATATTGGTTGTTGGTTTGTCGTAAATAGCTTTTATCATTTTGAGATACGTTCCATCAATACCTAGTTTATTGAGAGTTTTTAGCATAAAGGGCTGTTGAATTTTGTCAAAGGCCTTCTCTGCATCAATTGAGATTATCATGTGGTTTTTGTCTTTGGTTCTGTTTATGTGGTGGATTATGTTTATAGATTTGCGTATGTTGAACCAGCCTTGCATCCCCCGGGATGAAGCCTACTTGATCATGGTGGATAAGCTTTTTGATGTGCTGTTGCAATCGGTTTGCCAGTATTTTATTGAAGATTTTTGCATCTATGTTCATCATGGATATTGGCCTGAAGTTTTCTTTTCTTGCTGAGTCTCTGCCAGGTTTTGGTATCAGGATGATGTTGGTCTCATAAAATGATTTAGGAAGGATTCCCTCTCTTTGGATTGTTTGGAATAGTTTCAAAAGGAATGGTACCAGCTCCTCTTTGTATGTCTGGTAGAATTCGGCTGTGAACCCATCTGGACCTGGGCTTTTTTGGGTGGTAGGCTCTTAATTGCTGCCTCAACTTCAGACCTTGTTATTGGTCTATTCAGGGTTTCGACTTCTTCCTGGTTTAGGCTTGGGAGGATGCATGTGTCCAGGAATTTATCCATTTCTTCCAGGTTTACTAGTTTATGTGCATAGAGTTGTTTGTAATAATCTCTGATGATGGTTTGAATTTCTGTGGAATCTGTGGTAATATCCCCTTTATCGTTTTTTATTGCATTTATTTGATTATTTTCTCTTTTCTTTTTTATTAATCTGGCTAGTGGTCTATTTTGTTGACCTTTTCAAAAAACCAGCTCCTGGATTTGTTGATTTTTTGAAGAGTTTTTCGTGTCTCTATCTCCTTCAGTTCTGCTCTGATCTTAGTTATTTCTTGTCTTCTGCTAGGTTTTGAGTTTTTTTGATCTTGCTCCTCTAGCTCTTTCAATTTTGATGATAGGTTGTCAATTTTAGATCTCTCCTTGCTTCTCATGTGGGCATTTATTGCTATATACTTTCCTCTAGAGACTGCTTTAAATGTGTCCCAGAGATTCTGGTATGTTGTGTCTTCGTTCTCGTTGGTTTCAAAGAACATCTTCATTTCTGCCTTCATTTCATTGTTTATCCAGTCAATATTCAAGAGCCAGTTGTTCAGTTTCCATGAAGCTGTGTGGTTCTGAGTCAGTTTCTGAATTCTGAGTTCTAACTTGATTGCACTGTGGTCTGAGAGACTGTTTGTTATGATTTCTGTTCTTTTGCATTTGCTGAGGAGTGATTTACTTCCAATTATGTGGTCAATTTTAGAGTAGGTGTGATGTGGTGCTGAGAAGAATGTATATTCTGTGGATTTGGGGTGGAGAGTTCTGTAAATGTCTATTAGGTTTGCTTGATCCAGGTGTGAGTTCAAGTCCTGGATATCCTTGTTAATTTTCTGTCTTGTTGATCTGTCTAACATTGACAACAGGGTGTTCAAGTCTCCCACTATTATTGTGTGGGAATCTAAGTCTCTTTGTAAGTCATTGAGAACTTGCCTTATGTATCTGGGTGCTCCTGTATTGGGTGCGTATATATTTAGGATCGTTAGCTCTTCTTGTTGCATTGATCCTTTTACCATTATGTAATGTCCTTCTTTGTCTCTTTTGATCTTTGTTGGTTTAAAGTCTATTTTATCAGAGATGAGAATTGCAACTCCTGCTTTTTTTTGCTCTCCATTTGCTTGGTAAATCTTCCTCCATCCCTTTATTTTGAGCCTTTGTGTATCTCTGCATGTGAGATGGGTTTCCTGGATACAGCACACCGATGGGTTTTGGCTTTTTATCCAGTTTGCCAGTCTATGTCTTTTAATTGGGGCATTTAGTCCATTTACATTTAGGGTTAATATTGTTATGTGTGAATTTGATCCTGCCATTTTGATGCTAGGTGGCTGTTTTGTCTGTTAGTTGATGCAGTTTCTTCATTGTGTTGATGGTCTTTACTGTTTGGTATGTTTTTGGAGTGGCTGGTACTGGTTGTTCCTTTCTATGTTTAGTGCCTCTTTCAGGAGCTCTTGTAAAGCAGGCCTGGTGGTGATGAAATCTCTGAGTACTTGCTTGTTCACAAAGGATTTTATTTTTCCTTCACTTATGAAGCTCAGTTTGGCTGGATATGAAATTCTGGGTTGAAAGTTCTTTTCTTTAAGGATGTTGAATATTGGCCCCCACTCTCTTCTGGCTTGTAGGGTTTCTGCTGAGAGATCTGCTGTGAGTCTGATGGGCTTCCCTTTGTGGGTAACCCGACCTTTCTCTCTGGCTGCCCTTAGCATTTTCTCCTTCATGTCAACCCTGGTGAATCTGACGATTATGTGCCTTGGGGTTGCTCTTCTTGAGGAATATCTTTGTGGTGTTCTCTGTATTTCCTGGACTTGAATATTGGCCTGCTTTCCTATGTTGGGGAAGTTCTCCTGGATAATATCCTGAAGAGTATTTTCCAGCTTGGATTCATCCTCTCCTTCACATTCAGGTACACCTATCAAACGTAGATTAGGTCTTTTCACATAGTCCCATATTTCTTGGAGACTTTGTTCATTCCTTTTTACCCTTTTTTCTCTACTCTTTCCTTCTCGTTTTATTTCATTGAGTTGATCTTCGACCTCTGATATCCTTTCTTCTGCTTGGTCAATTCGGCTGTTGAAACCTGTGTATGCTTCGCAAAGTTCTTGTGTTGTGTTTTTCAGCTCCATCAATTCACTTACATTCCTCTCTAAGTTGGTTATTCTCATTAGCATTTCGTCAAATCTTTTTCAAGGTTGTTAGTTTGTTTGCATTGGGTTAGAACATGTTCTTTTAGCTCACAGAAGTTTTCTTACTACCCACCTTCTGAAGCTTGATTCAGTCATTTCATCACACTCATTGTCCATCCAGCCTTGTTCCCTTGCTGGTGAGGAGTTGTGATCCCTTGTAGGAGGAGAGGCGTTCTGGTTTCGGGGTGTTTACCTCCTTTTTGCGCTGGTTTCTTCCCATCTTTGTGGATTTATCTATGTGTGGTCTTTGTGGTTGGTGATTTTCAGATGGGGTCTCTCAGTGGACGTCCCGTTTGTTGATGATGAAGTTATTTATTTCTGTTTCTTAGTTTTCCTTCTAACAGTCTGGCCCCTCTGCTGTAGGACTGCTGAGGTCCACTCCCGGCCCTGCTTGCCTGGGGGATCTCCTGCAGCAGCTGCAGAACAGTAACGGTTGCTGCCAGTCTCTTCTTCTGCTATCTTTGTCCCAGAAGAATACCCGCCAGATGTCCGTCTGAGCACTCCTTTGTGAGGTGACTCGTTGGATATGTGGGGGATCAGGGAGCTGCTTGAGGAGACAGAGTTTCCTTTATAGGAGCTCAAGTGCTGAGCTGTGAGCTCCGTTGTTCATTCAGAGTTGCTGGGCAGGTACGTTTAAGTCTGCTGCAGCAGAACTCATAAACCCCTTTTTTCCCCAGGTGCTCTGTCCCGGGGGAGTTAGGGCTTTATTTATGAGTTTCCCTGGTGCTGCTGCCTTTTTCTCAGGGCTGCCTTGCCCAGCGATGAGGCAGCCTAGTCACTGTCTGCCTACAGAGGCTTTGCTGAGCTGCTGTGGGCTCCGCGCAGCTGCCGTATGAACTTCCCCTGCAGTCCTGTTTATACCGGTGTAGTGAGAACGGCCTCGGCAATGGCAAACTCCCTCTGTAGCGGCAGACTGCCTCAGTAATGGCGGACGCCCCTCCCCCACAGAGCTGGGCCGTCCCGGGCTCAGCTGTGCTTGCTGTGAAACTCTCGATCCAGAGCGTTTCCGATGGCTGTTTTTTTGTGGGGGGTGGGACCAGCCGAGCCTGATCACCTGGCTCCCTGCCTCAGAGTCTCCCAGGTGTTCCAGCCGCCTGTTGAAAAGGCGCCGGGATCTGTGTGATTTCCCGTGCGGTGACCCACTGCGCCGGCTGAAACCGCGGGCGCGGAGATTCGTGGCGTTTTTTGCCCGGGAAATCTCCTGGCCTGGCTGCCTGTTTCAGTCCCCTTTTTTAATCAGATGAATGGGCGGCTCTGCCTTCCCCGGAGCTCCAATTGCCAGCTAAAACGGACCCGGACCCACGTATTTTGTATGGGGAACCGCTGCGCCGGGACGCCGCCCAAAACAGCAGCGTCGGCGAAAACAGTCGCGCTGGCAAAAACTGCTGCGCCGGCCAAACCAGCCGCGCTGGCGACCCGTGGGGCTTCTCCCCCCTGGGAATCTCCTGGTCTGTGGGCAATAAAAATCTGTCTGGCAATGCGGCGTCCACTCACCCTCCGCGCTTTCACTGGGAGCTGCAATCCTCAGCTGCTCCTAATCGGCCATGTTGGATCCCCCCCTCTACGAAATACTTTTAAAGCAACACTTAGTGTTGGCTTAAATACCTGGGTACTAGCCAAATTGATACATAGAACTATTACAGTTTACCCTTGTCAACTTGATACCTATACACATTTTCATAATCCATACTTAATCTCCAGATAAGTCAATAAGAAAATTATACTTCCATCTAACATGATACAATGATTCTATGTACAATGAAAAATATGCCAGCCTTTTCCCCAAAAGAGGATGCAAAGTCCTTGGTGATATTCATTTTCCTTCTTCCTCTCCTGTAATTCCAATACTGTGAGGTAAAATTAACTATTATTAATACATTTATGTTATGTAAGAGGATAAGGGATGAAAATAATGGTATTTTAAATATATACATATATATATATTCATACCAAATTAAGAAAAAATTACAATTCCTAGTCCTCTTTTTAATCTGATCTATGCTTTCTTCTGCTTGATACCTTCTAATGTACTATACAGTTTGCTTATTGTGTTTATTCAATGATAAATCTTAATAACTTAGAATAGTGTCTGGCACATAGTAAGTACTCAGTATTAATTTTTTTTTTTAATTGGTGAATTGAATGAAAGAAAGGAAACAATGTTAATGAGTTTTAATCTACCTGTCTGGCATAAGTGGTTGCTTATTGCCAATATAAGGCAAACATTTGGGTCTCATCTCAGGGGCTAGTAAGTTTTAGTTAGCCTGGCTAGAGGCTTATCGATATTTATTGATCTTTTCAAAGAATGAGCTTTTGGTTTTGTTGATTATTTTCTATTGATTTTTTTGCTTTCAATTTCATTGCTTTCTGCTCCAATTTTTGTTCTTTTCTTCTGCTTACTTTCGATTAATTTGCTTTTCTTTTTTAGTTTCCTAAAGCAGAGGCTTATTGATTTTTGATTTTTTTCTTTTCTAGTATATATATTTAATGTTAGAAATTTCCCTCTAAACACTGCTTTTGCTTCATGCCACAAATTTTAATTTGTATTCTCTTTTCATTTAGTTAAAATATGTTTTATTAACTTTTGAGAGATATTCTTTGGCCTATGTATTATTTAGAAGTGTGTTGTGTAGTCTCTAAGTATTTTTGGATTTTCTAGCTGTTTTCTGTAACTGATTTCTAGTTTAATTCCATTGTGGCCTGAGAGCAGACGTTGTATGATTTCTATTCTTTTGTTAAGGTATGTTTAATGGCCCAGGATGTGGTCTGTCTTGGTGAATGTTCCATGTGACCTCGAGAGAATGTGTATTCTGCTATTGTTGTTATAGACGAAGTAGTCTGTACATGTTCATTATATCCAGTTGATTGATGGTGTTATTGAGTTCAACTTGTCCTTATGATTTTCTGCCTGCTAGATCTGTCCATATCTGATAGAGAGGTATTGAAGTCTTTAACCATAATAATGAATTCACCTGTTTTTCCTTGCAGTTGTATCAGTTTTTGCCTCACATTTTTGATGCTCTATTGTTAGATGTGTACACGTTAAAGATTATGTCTTTTTTGAGAATTGACTCTTCTATCATTATAATGCCCCTCTTTATCTCTGATAACTTTTCTTGCTTTGAAGTCTGCTCTGTCTGAAATTAATACAGCTACTCCTGCTCCTGCTCTCTTCTGATTCCTGTTAGTATGATATATCTTTCTCCATCTCTTTACTTTTTAATCAATATATGTCTTCATATTTAAAGTGACTTTCATAGATGACATATAGTTGGGTCTTGTTTTTTCATCCAGTCTGACAGTCTATATCTTTTAATTTGTATATTTAGGCCACTGAAGCTTACAGTGATTATTGATATAGTTGGATTAATATCTCTGGTATTTGTTGCTATTTTCTATTCATTGCCCTTTTTCTTATTTTGTCTTCCTTTTTCCACCTGTTATGGTTTTAATTGAGCATTTTATGTGATTCAGTTTTTTCTCCTTTCTTAGCAGCATATCAATTATACTTCTTTAAAAGAATATTTTTTAGTGGTTGCTCTAGAGTTTGCAAAATACATTTACAACTAATCCAAGCCCCTTTTAAATAATGCTATACTAAATACCTTACAATAGGAAGATATTCCTAATTCCTCTCATTCGTTGTATCATTGTTTTAACTCGTTTCATGTATACATAACACACACACACACACACACACACACACATATGCATGCATAATCGAATACATGTTGCTGTTTTTTGATTAAACTACCATCGGTTAGCTTAAAAACAAGAAAAATAAAAGCTTCATTTTACCTTCACTTATTCCTTCTCTGATGCTCTTTCTTTCTTTATGTACCTCTGAGTGTCTGACCTATATACCATTTTCATTCCCTCTGAAGGACTTCTTTTGACATTTCTTACAAGGCAGGTCTACTGGCAACAAATTCACTCAATTTTTGTCTGAGAAAGTCTATTTTTCCTTTTTTTTTTTTTTTTTTTCTTTTTTCAGAGATGGAGTCTCCCTACCCAGGCTGGAGTATAGTAGCATGATCTTGGCTCTCTGCAATCTCTGCCTCCTGGGTTCAAGCGATTCTAGTGCTTCAGCCTCTTGAGTAGCTGAGATTACAGGTGCACGCCACCACACCTGGCTAATTTTTGTATTTTTAGTAGAGATGAGGTTTCACCACATTGGCCAGGCTGGTTTTGAACTACTCACCTCAGGTGATCCTCTCGCCTTGGCCTCCCACAGTGCTGGGATTATAGGTATGAGCCACTGTGCCTGGCCTCTTCCTTTACTTTCAAAGGAGAATTTCACAGGATACAGAATTCTAGATCGGTGGTTTTTTTTTTCCTCTCAACTCTTTAATATCTCACTCTGCTTTTTTCTTGCTTGCATAGTTTCTGAGAAGTTGGATGTACAGTTGACCCTTGAACAATGTGGGTTTGACCTGTATGAATCTACTAATATGTGGATTGGTTTTCAGTAAGTATATTGAAAATTTTTTGGAGATTTACAATGACTTGAAAAACATGAAGACCAACTGTGTAGCCTAGAAATATTGAAAAAATTAGGTATCTCATGAATGCACAAAATATGTGTAGATACTAGTCTATTTTATTATTACCATAAAATATACATAAATCTATTATAAAAAGTTAAAATTTATAAAAACTTATGCACATAAACACAGAACACTTACAGATGTAAAGATGAAGTATTAAATTGTAACTGCATAACATCAACTAAAATACATACTTTACTACTGTAATAATTTTATAGCTGTAAGGCCAGTTGCCTCACCAGGAGCTCAGACATGCCCACCCTTCCCGGCAACAGGGAATTACGTCACCACTCTGCACCCAACACCTAGCCTCCGCTGAAAAACCCCGTCCAAAAATTTTTGAAAAGCCTGACAAACCTTGCCTGATAGCATTCCCTTGCCCAATAAGCACTTAGCCCCGTCAAGGTTATTTTTCCCAAAACGGCCCACTCACCAAAAATCCCGCCTACCTACCAGTAATAACTGCCTTCACTCCACTTCCCGGGTCCCAATATCCAGTCAAGTGCCTTCTGCTTTGTCTCCCCTATGTCAATCAAATGCCTTCACTCCACTTCCTGGGTCCCAATATCCAGTCAAGAGCCTTATGCTTTGTCTCCCCTATATCCAATCAAATGCCTTCACTCCTTATAAAACCCCTTACCCTAAAAAGTTAAGTGCAACTTCTCTGGCCCTTACTTGAACCATGGAACCTCGCCCAGGAGCTAAATAAATCAAATTTGCATTTTCTTATACTGGCCTCAGTTTCCTCATTTCGACTCGACAATATACCTTACAATAGCCACTGCCTGGTCTTGCTGTGAGCTCAGGTGTTATGAGTATCCACTTAAATGTTGTGATGTTAATCATCTCCTCCTGAATGGTTCTTCTCTCTAGTAAATTTTATATAGCAGTAAAAAGTGATCTCTCAAGGTTCTCATCCTTGAGATGAGATCTCTAGCATATATTTTTAACCGTGGTTAGTAGGATACCATAAACCTCGATAACACTAGGAGACCAATACGAAGTGGCACTAGTTATAAGAAGTTGGATTGCTCCATGTATCATAGATTGAGGTCTGCAACTGCGGCTGCCTGCCATTTCACACAGACTACATTGTAAACAGATGATATCAGTTTATGGTATTGATAAATACAGTATATTACTGTGAATGTATTTTCTCTTCCTTATGGTTTTGTTAATAACATTTTGTTTTCTGTAACTTTATTGTAAGAATACAGTATGTAATACAAAATAACATACAAAAGATGTGTTAATTGAGTTTATATTATTGGTAAGGCTTCTGATCAATAGTTGGCTATTAGCAAATTTTGGGAGTCAAAAGTTATATGTAGATTTGACTGGGTGGGGGCATTGGTGCCCCTAAATCCTGCTTTGTTCAAGGGTCAACTATAATTCTTATCTTTCCTTTTTTATAGGCTAGGTGATTTTTTTTCCCCCTCTGATTTGTTTTTCTTTCTTTTTTTCTTGAGATGGAGCCTTGATGTGTTCTCCAGGCTGGAGTACAATGGCACAATCTTGGCTCACTGCAGCCTCCACCTCCTGGGTTCAAGCAATTCTCCTGCCTCAGCCTCCCATAGCTGGGATTACAGGCACCTGTCACCATGTCTGGCTCATTTTGTATTTTTAGTAGAGATGGGGTTTTGTCATGTTGGCCAAGCTGGTCTCCAACTCCCGACCTCATGTAATCTGCCTGCCTTGGGCTCCCAAAGTGCTGGGATTACAGGTGTGAGCCACCACACCTGGCCTCCCCCTCTGATTTTTTAATGAAATTTTTTGGTTATCTTAGATATTCTACAGTTTGAATATGATATGACTGGATTTGTTTGTTTGTTTGTTTTTGGGGTATTTATCTGAGTTGGTGTTCTCTGTACCTCTGTGATCTGAGGTTTGGTGGGTGATATTAATTTGGGAAAATTCTCAGTGATTATTGCTTTGAATATTTCTTCTGTTTCTGTTTTCCTTCTGGTATTCTCATTCTGTGTATGTTTTACCTTTTGTAGTTGTCCCACAATTCTTAAATATTCTGTTCTGTTCTCTAAAATGTTTTAGAGAACATTTTATCATGTTCTCTAAAGTGATAAAATAGCCTATTTTATCACTTACTACCATAAAATATCAGCAAATCCATTATAAAAAGTTAAAATTTATCAAAACATATACATAAGCATAGAACACTTATAAAGATGCAATATTAAATCATAACTACGTAACATTAACTGTAGTATATACTGTGCTACTGTAATACTTTTGTAGCCACAGTTTTTTTTTTTGCAGTCTTTTTGTTCCCTTTGCTTTTCAGTTTTGGAGGTCTCTATTGACTTGTTCTCAAGCACAGAGATTCTTTCCTCAGCTGTGTTCAGTGTACTAATGAATCCATCAAAGACATTCTTTATTTCGGTTACAGTGTTTATCTCCAGCATTTTGTTTTGGTTCTTTCTTAGAGTTTTTCATCTGTCTGCTTACATTGCCTATCCGTTTTGCATATTGTCCACTTTTACCTATTAGAATCCTTAACAAATAAATCATACTTGTGCATAAATTCCCAGTCTGATAATTCCAACATCCCTGCCATACCTGGGTCTGGTTCTGATGCTTACTCTGTCTCTTCAAACTGTGTTTTTGCCTTTCAACATGCTTTGTGACTTTTTGTTGAAAGCCAGCTGTCATGCGCTAGGTAAATAAGCCATTTAGTAATATGTTGGTAAGGTGGAGGTGTGGGGGGAGAAATGTTCTATAGTTCTGTAATTAGGTCTCAGTTTTTAGTGAGCGGTGCCCCTGGGCTATGAATTTCACAAGTGCTTTTCATTCCTCTCCTAACCCCTTGGCAGGGACAGAGTGGCTAGAGCTGGCTGGAGATGGGTATTTCCTTTCCTTCAGTTAGTTAGTTAGGCTTTGGTTAAATAGTTTCTCCTGAGGTCGGGCCTTGTTAAGAAGAACAGAGTGCTCTGGTGTATTTAAGAATGGTTCCCTTTCTCCTCCCGCTGGCGGAAGCACAAGGGGATTTTTCTTCCGACTTCGCTGCGACAACCTGGATAGCTCCCGGAGGTAAAATTCACAAAGCATAAGGGACGTCCTACGGATGGATGAACGGGTCCTCTCTGGAGTTTTTAACTCTCAGACTTGTCCACATAGCCTACAGCAATTTTTCAGTTACAGTTTAGGTTTTCCTATCCAGTACTGGCTCCTGTGGAGGTTTCTGTTCATGCATATCTGCTCTGGCCAGTTGTGATTCTCTGTATTCTCCTCACTTTCCAGCTTTGGAGGTATCATTTTGCCCTGTACACTCACTTTTCTAATAGATCTAAGAAGAGTTGTTGCTGGGCTCGGTGGCTCATGCCTGTAATTCCAGCACTTTGGGAGGCCGAGACGGGCGGAACAGGAGGTCAGGAATTTGAGACCAGCCTGGCCAATATGGTGAAATCCCGTCTCTACTAAAAATACAAAAATTAGCTGGGCGTGGTGTTAAACCCTTATAGTCCCAGCTGGTCAGGAGGCTGAGGCAGAAGAATTGCTTGAACCTGGGAGGCAGAGGTTGCAGTGAGCTGAGATCACGCCACTGCACTCCAGCCTGAGTGACAGCGAGACTCCATCTCAAAAAAAGTTGTTGATTTTTCATGTTGTTCAGCTTTTTACTTTGTTATTAGGAGAGAGTGATGGCTTCTAAGGTGCTTACATGATGTATTGGAAACTGGAAGCTGGTAGAAGCTCTAAACAGAGAAAAATGTGTTCCCCATCCATAGCCCGTAGCTGATATTTCGTCCTGTTTTCTCAGTGATTAAATGGACACTGAGTAAGTATGGAGACCTCAGTGAAACCTCTCCCACCGCTAGGAAAAAATTGACACAAAGCACAGGTGGACTGAGGATAGCAATTTTGCATTTGAATAGATTGCACATGTTTTCAAAGCCAGTTTATCTCCTTGTTAGGCTGGTCCTCTCTCCTGAGCTCAGTCTGGCCTTAGTTCTTACTGTAGAACTCATATCTCCTTTCTGGACTGATTCAGGAAAAGAAGGAAGCAAGTGCTGTGTACCAGATTCTGTGCTGCTGGTCTCCTTCTATAATCCTCTAAACCTGGAGAGGTTTTACAGAGGAGGGAACGGAGGCATAGGGAAGTTCACTGACTGGTTTGAGGTCACCTGGTGGTAAGTGGTGGACTCTGGAATGAGAACCAGGTTCACCTGCCTCTGAACCCAGCCTGTTTCTCATTTGGGGCAATTCCTTCTGGGCATTATCTCTTCTTCCTAGCCCTCTGCTATTGCTTATATCAGGGTGACCAGGCTTTCCAGCTGTAGAGTGGGTAGGGGATGCTGAAATCTCCCCCTTCTCAGCAAAGGAAACCCAGTTAATCTCTGATCTTAAAAATACCTGATGTCGGTGCGTAAGTTTAGGCTGGAGGAATTTTGCCACAGGTTGGATTCTCTGAGATGCAGACATGGAGCTAACATCTGTGAAAGAAAATGGGGAGGAAGCAGCACTGGGCAGGGGGGTGAGTATGAGGCCACAGTGCAGGTCCACAGAGGCTCTACCAGCCTGACAGGAAGGTCACCAGCAAAGATTGCCAGCTAGGGAAGTCCCATTTAGGGCAAAAATGGCCAGGCCCTTAGCCACTTTCTTGCTTTGTCATGTGTGGATGCTCACTGGCAGTTCAGCTTTCTGTCCCTTAGGAACCAGCAGCTGGAGGCTGTCAGCTAACTGCAGTCCCTGCAGTTGGGCAGAGAATCCTTCTTAAAAGGAGATCTGAGGGACACATTTCTGAGATTTTTGCTGCTGTAACTCCTGGTGCCCTTATAAGGAGGAAGTTTCAGTCTGTAGGAGAGAGCAGCAGTCCTTCTCAGCAGGATTTGCTGTGTGGCTTCCATGCAGGAGTAACTCTGCTGGGTTTGGTCTGCCTGGGATCACTCTATGCCACCAGCCTGGCCTCTTTCTCCATGGGATTACTGCGGGGAAGATGTGGAAGGGACATCATCTTTCCCCATCACATCTCTGGAACCTTCCCCATGAGGAAGCCAGATCAAGATGTAATCTGAGATATGCAATGGTGATGGCTGGAGCACTGGCATGACCATGTAGGCATGTCATGGAGGGTGGATATTGCAGCCCAAAGCTCATGATACTCAGCATCTCATTATAAGTAGAATTAGATGATACATCTGGTAAATACTGTATGTCTATTCTGCAGTTTTCCCCTCAGTTGCAGGAATAGTGTGCTGAAACAGCATTAAAGGTTGCAAGCTATTTGTCAACTTACTTTACCTGTGTGATTTCAGGAAAGTCGTTTCCTAAAAGCGTCTATTTCCTCCTCTTCCTTTTCTTGAAATGGTGATAGTAATTTAAAATGAGAATATGTACTCTTAGATTTGTGAAGAGTGAGAGAGATTCTGAACGTGAACCCTATGGCGTGTACAGGCTGAGCATCCGTAATGTGAAAATCCAAAACTTTTTGAACACTGGCATGAGGTAGTGACACTTTTGCTTTCTGATGGTTCAGTGTACACAGACTTTCATGCACAAAATTATTAAAAATATTGTATGGTTTTACCTTTAGGCTATGTATATAAAGTATACATGAAACAAAAATGAATGTTGTGTTTAGACTTAGCTTTCATTCCCAAGCTATTACATGCAGATATTCCAAAATCCACAGACATCCAAAATTTGAAATGCTTTTGGTCCCAAGCATTTTGGATAAAGGATATTCCACTTACAATAAATCTTCAACAGGTATTAGTTTAATACTAGATTTTGATGTTTGGTTCTTTATATCACTTTCTAGAAGCTTTCTCAATTTTCAGAAATCAGGTTTTAAAAATCATATTTTAAAATTAAAGTATATAAGGTAAAACATGAAATACCCATTTTTTCTTGGAAGTAAATGTTTTTTTAAAGTTTGTATTTTATTATAAGCATTTATATACTTTTTCCAGATTAAAAAATTTTTTTTGAGACAAGATCTCACTCTGCTGCTCAGGCTGGAGCTCAGTGGTGTGATCATGGTTCACCTCAGCCTCGACCTCCCAGGCTCAAGAGATCCTCTCACCTCTGCCTTCCAAGTAGGTGGGACTACAGGTGCATGCCACCATGCCTAATTGTTCCATTTTTTGGTACAGACGTGGTCTTACTGAAACTTTTCCTTCAGAGTAGTATAGCATAATTTAACAAATATTGACTTAAAAATGTTTTGTTTTTAATTATTATGGCTGCATACTAGATTTACATATTTATAAGATATATGTGATATTTTGATACAAGCATACAACGTGTTGTCCAGGCTGGGCTCAAACTCCTGGGCTCAAGTGGTCTTCCCACCTCAGCCTCCTAAAGTCTGGGACTACAGGTGTGAGCCACCACATCTGGCCTTAAAAACTTGTTTGATTAACAAAAATTGTATATATTTATTATGTATATCATGTTGTTTTGAAATATATACATATGTTGTAGAATGGCTAAATAAAACATACATATCACCTCACATACTTATATTTTTGTGTGTGGTGAGAACATTTAAAGTCTACTCTCAGCAATTTTTAAGGATGCAATACTTTGATATTAACTATAGTAAACATGTTACACAAAAGATCTCTTGCACTTATTCTTCCTATCTAAATGAAATTTTGTATCCTTTGAGCAACATATCCCTGACCTTCCCTCTTTCTCCCAGACCCTGGTAACCACCATTCTACTTTCTACTTCTATTCAACTTTTTAAGGTTTCACATACAGGCGAGATCATGCAATATTTGTCTTTCTGGGCTTGACTTGTTTCACTTAACACAATATCCTCCGGTTCCATTTATGTTGTTGCAAATGACAATTTCGTTCTTTTTATGGCTGGATAATAATCCATTGTAGTATATGTACCACATTTTGTTTATCTGTTCATCTGTTATTGAACACTTAGGTTGATTCCATATCTTGGCTATTGTGAATAATGTTGTAATAGACATAGGAGTGCAGATATTTCTTTGACATACTGATTTCATTTCCTTTGATGGTTTGCCCTGTAGTGAGATTGGTGAGTCATATAGTCATTCTATTTTAAATACTTTGAGGAACCTCTGTACTGTTTTTTCATAACAGCTCTACTAGTCTGTATTCCCACCAACGGTGTGCAAGGGTTCCATTTTCTCCACATCTTCTTCAATGCTTAACTTTCATCATTTTAACAGATGTGAGGTGGTATCTCATTGTGATTTAAATTTGCATTTCTCTGATGATTGGTGATTTTGAGCATTTTTTCATGTATCTGTTGCCCATTTGTATGTCTTCTTTTGAGAAATGTTCATTTAGATCCTTTGCCTTTTTAAAAAATTAGGTTCTTTTTTGTTTTACTATTTAATTTTTTGGGTGCCTTATTTATTTTGGATATTAACTCCTTATCAGATTTATGACTTACAAATATGTTTTTCCATTCTGTAGGTTGTCTCTTTACTTTGCTGATTGTTTCCTTGGCTATGCAGAGGTTTTAAACTTGATTTAATTGTACGTATGTATACATTTTTAAAACAAAAATGTGGTCATACTATATTATTTTAATATTCGCTGGATTTTTTTAACCCACTCATCAATATAATAGGTATGTTTTCCTAAGATCATTCATCTCCTTCATTCTTTTTAATGGTTGCATTATATTCTATTGCATTACTATATCTAATCCTATTCGACTATCCCCTGTTGATAGATATTGGGATTGTTACCAGTCTTTGGTAATTACAGATAATGCTTCAGTGAACTTCCTTGTATGCATATTTTTAGTTTTTCAAAAACTTTTCCTTCAGAGTAGTATAGCATAATTTAACAGATATCGACTTAAAAATGTTTTGTTTTTAATTATTATGGCTGCATAATAGATTTACATATTTATAAGATATATGTGATATTTTGATACAAGCATACAATGTGTAATGATCAGATAAGAGTAATTGAGTATCCATCACCTCAAGCATTTATCATTTCCTTGTGTTAAAAAATTACATTTTTCAGTTATTTTGAAATATATACTAGATCTTATTCTTCCTACATAACTGTAATTTTTACCCGTTAATCTTTTTTTTTTTTTTTTTTTTTTTTGAGATGGAGTCTCCCTCTGTCACCAAGGCTGGAGTGCAGTGGTGCAATCTTGGCTCACTGCAACCTCTGTCTCCTGGGTTCAAGTGATTCTCCTGCCTCAGCCTCCTGAGTAGCCAGGACTACAGGCACGTGCTGCTACACCAGCCTAATTTTTGTATTTTTAGTAGAGAAGGGGTTTCACTATGTTGGCCAGGCTGGTCTCAAACTCCTGACCTCAAGTGATCTGCTCACCTTGGCCTCTCAAAGTGCTAGGATTACAGGCATGAGCCACTGCATCAGGCTGAACCATCTCTTCTTTATCCTCACTCTTTTTTTTTTTTATGTCCCCGCTTCCTCTTTATCTCCCCCCTCTACTACCACCTCCTCTTAATCCGTTATCCACCCCCACCTCCACTACCAAATCCTCTTCATCCGTTAACCATCTCCTCTTTATCCCACCACCTCTGCCACCACCACTACCATTCCTAGTCTCTGGTAACCATAATTTTACTCAATCTTCATGAATTTAATTATATTTTTGGACCCCCACATGACTAATAACATGAGATATTTGTCTTTCTGCACTTGGCTTATTTTACTTAACATAATAGCCTCCAGTTCCATCCATGTTGTTGCAAAGGACAGGATTTCATTTTTTTTATGGTTGAATAATATTCCATTGTGTATGTATACAACATTCTGTTTATCCATTCATCTATTTATGTACATTTAGGTTGATTCCATTGCTGGCTATTGTGAATAGTGCTGCAATAAATAGGGAAATGCAGATATCTCTTTGATATACTGATTTATTTCTTTTGGGAATATACTTAGCAGGTGGGATTGCTGGATCATATGGTAGCTCAGTTTTTAGGTTTTTGAGGAATCTCCAAATCGTTCTCCACAGTGGTTGTTTTTGCATCAGTGTTCATGAAGGATATTGGAGTGTAGTTGTCTTTTTTGATGTATCTTTGTCTGATTTTGGCATCAGGGTGATACTGTCATTGTAGAATGAGTTTGGAAGTATTTCCTTCTGCTCTATTTTTTGGAGTAGTTTGAGTAGCATTGGTATTAGTTCTTTATGTTTGGTAAAATTTGGCAGTGAAGTTATTGGATCTCAGGCTTCTCTTTGCTGAGAGACTTTGTATTATGTCTTTGATCTCATTACTTGTTATTGATCTGTTCACATTTTGGATTACTTCACGGTTCAATCTTGGTAGGTTGTATACGTCTAGGAGCTTACTCATTTCTTCTAGGTTTTCCAATTTATTGGCATATAATTGCTTATAGTAGCTTCTAATGATCCTTTCAATTTCTGCAACATCAGTTGTAATGTCTCCTTTTTCATCTCTGATTTTATTTATCTTTTTTTCTTAGTCTAAAGTTTTGATTTTTGTATTTTCAAAAAACCAGCTTTTATTTCATTTCTCCTTTATATTGTTTTTCCTGTTTCAATTTCATTTATTTCTGTTCTGATCTTATTTCTACTAATTTTAGGCTTGGTTTGTTCTTACTTTGCTAGTTCTTTAAGATGCATCATTAGGTTATTTGAAGTTTTTCTAGTCTTTTGATGCAGGCACTTACTGCTATAAACTTTTCTTAGCAGTGCTTTTGCTGTATCCTGTAGGTTTTGGTATGTTTCCATTTTCATTTGTTTCAAGACACTTTTCAATTTTCTTCTTAGTTTCTCCATTGACCCACAGGTCATTCAGGAGCATGTTTTTAAATTTCCACGTGTTTGTATAGTTTCCAAAATTCCTCTTTCTAGTTTTATTCTGTTGTGGTGAGAGAAGATATTTGATATAATTTCAACTTTTTGGACATTTTTAAGACCTGTTTTGTGTCCTAATGTATGGTCTATCCTTAAGATTTATTCATGTGCTGAGGAGAAGAATGTGTATTTTGCAGATGTTGGATGAAATATTCTGCAAACATTTGTTAGGTCTGTTTGGTCTATAATGTAGATTAAATCCCATCTTTCTTTATTTTCTGTCCAGATGATCTGTCCAGTGATGAAAGTGGGGTGTAGAAGTCTGTGGCTACTATTGTATTGGGAATGTATCTCTCTCTTTAGCACTAATAATATTTGCTGCTTTATATATATGGGTGCACTACTGTTGAGTGTGCATATATATTTACAATTGTGATATCCTCTGGCTGAATTGACTCTTTTATCATTTGGCTCATTTATCATCATTCATGACTTTGTCTCTTTTTGTTTTTGTCTTGAAATCTATTTAGTCTGATGTAACTATAGCTGCTATTCCTGTTGTTTTTTAGTTTCCATTTGCATGAAATATCTTTTTGTATCCCTTTATTTTCAATCTATATGTGTCCTTACAGGTGAAATGTGTTTCTGGTAGGCAACAGATCTTTGAGTCTTATTTATTTTTAATCCATTTAGTTACTCTGTGACTTTTGATTGGAGAGTTTAGTCCATTTACATTCAATGCTATTGATAAGCAAGGACTTCTGCCATTTTGTTGTTTTTATGGTTGTTTTTGTGGTCTTCTTTCCTTTCTATCTTTTAATGAAGGTGATTTTCTCAGGTGGTGGGTTTTATTTTCTTGCTTTTTTTTGTGGATGTGTTACATGTTTTTTTAATTAGAAGTTACCATGAAGCTTGGGAATAGTATCTTATAAGCCATTATTTTAAACTGATGGCAACTTAACGCTGATTGCATAAACACATAAGAAAAGAGAAAACTAATAAAAAAAAGTCTACACTTTAACTTCATCCCCCTGCTTGTAAAGTTTTTGTTGTTTCTACTTATTTTATTGTACTGTCTTAAAAAATACAGTTACCGTGTTTTATTGATTCATTTTTTAGTCTTTTAACCTAAGATATGAGTTTACACACCAGAATTAATATAATATACTGTGTTTTTCTGTGTACTTACTTTTACCAGTGAGTTTTGTGCCTTCAAATAATTTCTTTTTGCTTTTCAACATCCTCTTCTTTCAGACTGAAGGAATCTCTTAGCGTTTCTTGTGTGACAGTTCTGGTGTTGATACATTCTTCAGCTTTTGTTTGTCTGCGAAAATCTTTATTTTTTCTCCATGCTTGAAGAATACTTTGTTTGATATACTATCCTAGGATAAGAAATCTTTTCCTTCTGCATTTGAAGTATGTTGCGGCAGCCTCTTCTGGCCTGTAAGGATTCCTGCTGCCCGATGTATTGGAGCTCCTTTGCGTGTTATTTCTTTTCTGTTGCTGCTTTTAGGATCCTTTCTTTATTCTTGACTTTTGGGAGTATGAATATTAAATGTCTCGAGGTAGTTTTATTTGGGTTGCTTAGTGTTCTATAACCTTCCTGTACTTGAATATTAATATCTTTCTCTTGATTTGGAAAGTTCTCTGTTATTATTCCTTTAATAAACTTTTTTTCCCTGATCTGTCTTCCCTTCTCCTCTTTAAGGCCAATAACTTTTGAAACTATTTTCTAGTTCTTGTATGTGTGTTTCATTCTTTCTTTTTCTTTTCTTTGTTTTTGGTTTCTTTCTTCTTTCTTTCATTTTTTTTTGGGACAGGTCTCCCTCTGCCGCTCAGGCTGGAGTGCAGTGGCACAATCACAGCTCACTGCAGCCTTAACCTCCTGGGCTCGAATAATCTTCCCACCTGAGCCTTCCAAGTAACTAGGACTACAGGCAAATGTCATGATACCTGGCTAAATGTGTTTCTTTCTTTCTTTTTTTTTTTTTTTTTTTTTTTGTAGAGATGGGGTTTTGCCATGTTTCCCAGGCTGGTCTTGAACTCCTGGGCTCAAGTGATCTGCCTGCCTTGGTCTCCCAAAATACTAGGACCACAGACATGAGCCACTGTGCCTGGCTTTTAATTTTTTTTCTTTCGTCTTCTCTGTGTATTTTTAATAGCTTGTCTTCAAGCTCACTGTCTTTCTTTTGATCACTTCTACTATTAAGAGACTGGGGTGCATTCTTCAGTATGTCAGTTACATTTTTCAGCTCCAGAAATTCTACTTGATTTTTTAAAATTACTTAATCTTTTTATTACATTTATCTGATAGGATTCTAAATTCCCTCTCTGTTATGTTGAATTTCATTGCGTTTCCTCAATATGTATTTTGAATTCTTTATTTGAAAGGCCACATATCTTTGTCTCTCTGAGATTGGTCACTGGTGCCTTATTTAGTTCATTTGGGTGAGGTCATGTTTTACTGGATGGTCTTGATGCTGGTAGAGGTTCATCAGTGCCTGGGGATTGAAGAGTTTGGTATTGCAGTGTGTACCCATTTTTCTTGGGAGGGCTTTCCATGTATTAAAAGGGAGCTGGGTGTTTTGACTAAGTTTTTGGTTACTGCAACTGTATCTGCATTGGAGCACACCCTAAGCTGTGGCTGTTGCAGACCCATAGAGGTACCATCTTCGTGGTCTTGAGTGAGCTTCAGAAGAATTCTCTGGATTACTAGGTAAAGATGTTTATTCTCTTCCATTATTTTCTCCTAAACCAATGGAGTGTCTCTTTCTGTGCTGAGCTGCCTGCAGCTTTCAGACGGCTGACACAAGCACCCCTGTGGCCACCACCACTGATACTGTGCTGGGTTAGACCCCAAGCCAGCACAAAACTGGGTTCCACCCAAGGCCTACAGTGGCCCCCTGCCTGGTTATTGCTTATGTTCACTCAAGGCCCAAGGGCTCTACAGTCAACAAGTGACATATCCAGACAGGCTTGTTTCTTTCTCTTCAGGGCAGTAAGTTTTCTCCGTCCTTTGCTGGGTCCAGAGATACTGTCCAGGAGGCAGGGCCTGGAGTCATGAACCTTAGGTATCTACCTGGTGCTCTCTTCTATTGTAGCTGACCTGGCACCTAAGCCATGAGACAAAGTCATTCCCACTCTTCCCTTTTCTCAAGGCTTGTAGCCACCACCACCCTAGGTCCCTTGGCAAGTACTGCCCGGCTACTGCTGATGTTCACTCAAGTCCCAAGAGCTCTTTAGTCAACTTATGGTGAATACTGTCCATCTGAGTTTCTTCCTTTAGGGCACTGGACTTCCCTCTGGCTCAGGGCAGGTCCAGGGGCCAAAGCCATGAATCAGGGATCCCAGGAGGCTTGTGATCTACCCCACTGTGGCTGAGCTGGTACCCAAACTGCAAGATGATGTCTCCTTTCATCTTCCCTCTCCTTTCCTCAAGCAAAAGGAGACTCTCCCCATAGCCACCACAGCTGGGTATATGCTGGGTCACACCTGAAGCCAGTATGGCTCTGAGTCTGACCCAAGGCCTGTGGTGAGTACTACCTGGCTACCATTCCTGATTATTCAGGGCCCAGTGCCTCTGTAGTCAGCAGGTAGTGAAGCCTGCCTGGACTGGGTCTATCAGGTTCCCTTCTGTCCCATGGTGTGTCTAGAAGTGTTGTCCAGGATCTAGAGCCCACAATGGGAGGCCTCGCAACTCTGCCTTGTGCCCTATCCCACTGTGGCTGAGCTGGTATCCTAGTTGCAAGACAAAGTCCTTTTTACTCTTTCCCTCTCCTCAAGCTGAGGGAAGGAGTCTCTCCTGGAGCTGTGAGCTGCGCTGTCTGGGATTGGGGCAGGAGTGATGCAAACACTCCCTTGGCCATCCCAGCTGGTATCTTACTAGGTCACGTGCACCCCGCACTCACTATCTTCGAGTCCAGCACAGCACCAGGACTTGCCCAGAACTTGTAGTCCTTGTGGTCTAGACTTCCTTTTATTTAGCATCACAGAGCACTTTGGCCTGCAGTGGCACGGCTTATCTGAACTTAGGTTCTGACCACTGGGATGGATGATTTGCCTCTGGTTAGGGCTGGTCTGAGTGCTCCCTCCATGGGTACCAGCTGAACTCTGCCCCGTGTTACTTTCCACTGTGACAGGGCAGCACTGTGTTCCAATGCAAAGTCCCACAGTCACTATGCTTTCCATCCCCTAAGTACACAGATTCTCTCTATGCCATGTGACCACTGCTGGGGTTAGGGGAGGGGTGTTATAAGCAATTTATGGCTGGCTTTTCTACTCTCTTCAGTGCCTCTTTATATAAAACCAGGTACTGTGATTGCCAGCTTGATTTTTTTTGGCTCTTGTGAAGGTGCTTTTTTTTGTGTGGATAGTTGTTCAATTTGGTGTTCCTGTGGAGGCTTCCATTCCACTGTCTTGATGTACTTTCCAATCTAATCTTTTTGTTTCTTATTCTTATTGATATGTTTGGGATATGTCTGGTATTATTCTGGTATTTAACTTAGTGTTTTCTGTTTACTGTCTGCTTTCCCCCCTCTATTTTCTCCACCTCTCCCTTTCTCTCTCCTCCCTTTTTCCCTCTTTATCTCCCTCCCTCTTTCCTTGATTTCCACTCAATGTTATTTTTTTTTTCTCTTGGTTTCAAAAGAATACACTCTAGTTTTTTTCTTTTATAGATGACATATATTTTTTAACAGCATATACTCATTTGAAGCCAGTAACTTTAACTGCTTCTAGAACAAAACAAGGACCTCAGAATATTTTCACTCTAAAGTACTCTCATACATACTGTTATCCAGCATTTTAGTTTTTCCTTATTTTTAACTTCCTCCTTGGCCATTATTTTTCTATTCTATCGTTAATACCTAATTGGATTTAGCAATATATATTTTGCCATTTTCTTTGGTCATCACAGATTTTGTGGCTCACAACTTTTAGTTTCCTTCTTGCTGAAGTACATCCGTGAGTAGCTCTTTCACAGAGTCTGCGAATAATAAATTATTTTAGTCTTTTCATGTCTGTCTACATATGTCATTATTGTTCCCTCTCTCTGAAATCATTGCTTAACTGAATAATTTTAGATTCATATATTTATTGAGATGTTTTATTTTAAATGCCTGTCTCTCTTTTTTTTTTTTTTTGAGATGAAGTCTCATTCTGTCATCCTATCTAGAGTGCGGTGACACCATCTTGGTTCACCGCAACCTCTGGCTCCCAGGTTCAAGAAATTCTTTTGCCATGGCCTCCTGAGTAGCTTACAGGTGTGCTTAGCGGGATTACAGGTGTAATTACAGGTGTGCACTACCATGCCCAGCTAATTATTTTTGTATTTTTTTTTTTTTTTAGTAGAGATAGAATTTCACCATGTTGGCCAGGCTGGTCTCAAACTCCTGACCTCAGGTGATCTGCCTGCCTTGGCCTCCCAAAGTGCTGGGATTACGGGTGTGAGCCACTGCATCTGGGCAAATTTCTATCTTTTTATTTCTAGAAATTCTATTTAGTTCTTTTTGAAATCTTCTTGTTCTTCAAAAATAATGTCTTATTCATGTCTACTAACGTTGCTGCTTTTTTATTGCTTTAGAATTTAGGCACACCTTAAATCCTCTCTCCGTGTTTAATTTCTTCTTGTGGTGGTAAACTTATCTGCAACTGGAGTTTTTTGGTGGGAGTTCATGGGGTCCCCATTTGATGAGGCATTTGATTGTGGTGGTGAAGTTGACTTTACCAATGTTATATACTATGGTTTTGCCTGGTTCAGACCAACTTTTCCGTAAGAGTTTTAGCCTTGGAGCTCCTATGTGAACAGTGTAAATTCTGACTCCATACCCATGCATGGCACAGATTTGGGGTCTGATTTTTTATAGATAACCATTTTTTTCTATCTAAAATTCTAGATAGATGATCACTTTCCTTTTTATATCTTTGAGATATGGAGTAGAGATTTTCTGTTTTGTGTTTATCCATCACGGCAGCACTTTGTCACTCCAGAGGAGCTTGTGGTCTCCCCTCCTCTCTCCTATAGTGCTTCTGAAAGCATTCCTGTCTCCCTGCTTCTGAAAAACTCTTGGTCTGTTTGGTTTCAGCTCTTATTGGCTGCATTGGTGTTCCTGTTATGTTTCAACGTGTTTGGTAGAAGTGGACAGTTTACTTGCATTTACTTAGTTTACTCTGTTGACTGATAACTCTGTAAACACTCATGCTCTTATGAATAGGATAGATTGCTAGAAGTGAAAGTAAGGAAGCAGGATGTGAGCGCTTAAAACTGAGTGGAAAGTGCTGAAGTTGAAAAAACAAGGTTGTACCAGTTTGCATTGCCAATCTCATCACAAGAGTCATTTTCTTTCTTCCCTCACCATTAGCAATATGCAATACTATAAATGTTTTATTCAATCTTAAATTTTAACATATAAATAAAAATTCAAAGGAAGGTTATTTTTTTTACGAACGACCCAAGGATTTGGCCTGGGAATCTGGAGGATGCCTTCCTTATGTGCATGAGAGTACAGCTTTCAGCTATCCGTCAATAGGATGTACATGAGGAGCAAGAGATGGCCCTGAGCCAGCGACCTCTACAGGCAGCTGGACAGATACGCAGAGAATTAAAGCTGTGATGAACTTTACTTATTGAACACATGCACAGTCAGGCTTGCTATACACGTTTTTCTGGTGATGAGTGATCTGTCTGCTGCAGAAGTAGAGCCGAGGCCATGCCCAAATCCTTAGTTTTCTGGTCCCAAATCCAGTAGCACTGGTGGAAGCGGCTAGGATTTCCATGAGCAATAAATGTTCCCCTTTTCCTAGAAACAAGCTCCCTTGTTTCTCAATGTCTAGAATTGAGATTTCCTGTTCTGCTCTTTAGCTTTTTGGTTGTTAGCTTCATTTGGCTCCTCAGACTAGGGGAAAGGGATAATGCAGAAATGCGGGTCTGTTGTTTTGGAGAAGAAAGTCACTTTGGCAACAGGAGATTCTGCTGTAAGCACCTGAGTTTTGAGCTATGTTGCATCTCATAAACAATCTTTAAAATACTCGCAATGGTCTCAGTGTGGGCCATATGGCTGTGACTGTAGGTAGTAAGTGTGTTGTTACCGGAGGCGTTTTGGTTGACCACTTCATGGTACGTTGAAAATGAGCCTGTGTAGTGGCCAAACCAGTGAATGGCCTTCCTGTCGCCTTCCAGCCCTAAAAGCTGGCCTGTGCCTCATTGCTCCCTGTGCACATGGGGGCCGTGGAATTCCATCTGATCAGCCCTCTCTTCTCTGAGGCTGGGATTTTGTGGAAGGGTATTCTCTGCTTTTTCTCTAGGCGGTCTGTTTTGTGTATGTATTTATTATGTTTTAATAAACTTTGTTTACTTAGGCAAGGGAGAACTCAACTGTTTAGTGATGCCAGGGATCAACTCTGCACTTGATTTTTGGTGAAAAGTAATAAATGATTAGCTGAAATCAGGTTTAGGGATTGTCTGCAATTTTTTTTCTTTTTTCTTTAGAGACAGGATGACGTAGTGCAAAGAGAGAGATTTGGAGTCAGACTGACCTGAATCCTCCTCCAAAACTCCACTACATTCCAGCTGTGTGACTTTGTAAAAGTTACTTAGCCTCACTAATCTTTCCTCATTCCCATGAAATAAAGATAATATTACTTACCCTAAAAGATCATTGTGAGGATTTGTGATGCTTTTAAAGATAACTGATTTTATTACTCCCCTCTTTAAAATCCTTTAATGTCTTTTTGTTGTCTCTTTGGATAAATTTAAATTTTACATGGTGACTTCCAAGACCAAACCCACCTCTCCAGCCTCATCTGGCTGCGCCCCTCTTTGACCTCAGCATCAGCCAGGGGGCACTTACGCCTGTGAAACTCTCTCTCTTGCCTCTGGGCCTTGGAACATGCCCTCCATTTGCTTGGAAGCTTTTGCTCCATCTGTTGGCTGGGCTACTTCCTACTCACTCTTCAAGTCTCAGTGTAGATCTCATACCTCCTCTTTGAGGCCTCCAACTGCCCCTGCCCCACTTTCCAGGTAGGCTTCCTCTCAGAAGCTGTCCTTGCCATTTGCAGTTTCTACTTTGAGCATTCATGACGCTGGGAATGCTTTGGTTTCCGGTTTGCCTCCTCCAGTAGATGAAAGGCCCACACAGGCAGAATTAGTGTCTCTCAGCCAGGCGTGGTGGCTCATGCCTGTAATCCCAGCACTTTGGGAGGCCAAGGTGGGCAGATCACCTGAGGTCATGAGTTCGAGACCAGCCTGGCCAACATGGTGAAATCCTATCTCAACTAAAAATACAAATATAGCCAGCTGTAGTCCCAGCTACTCGAGAGACTGAGGCATGAGAATCGCTTGAACCCTGGAGGCGGAGGTTGCAGTGAGCCAAGATTGTGCCACTGCACTCCAGCTGGGGTGACGGAGCAAGACTTTGTCTCAAAAAAGAATTAGCATCTCGCTTCTTTACTGTTATATCTCCCATTGAACACAATGCTGACACATAGTAAGTGCTTGATAAATGTTCATTGAATGAATGAATGAGATAAGGAAGCAAGCATTTGGTTTAGTGCCAACACTTGGTAGGCACCTCAGTAAATGTCAGTTACCTTTCCCATTAACCCCTTCCTCTGCTTATGTCACCTTCTGTCTTAATCATGGATAATGGAAAACTATTTGTGACTGACTGAATTATGATGGCGACGTTTCTGTGACTCAGCCTCCCCACTAATTCTTAATCATATTGAAATAAAAAAAATACAGCTGAAGATTTCAAGATTAAAAGTTAGAAAAATACAGCTGAAGTATTTCTCAACAAAATAGGAAGAAACCAAGATTGTTGCATTTCAACATGGGATTGTATTTGTGATGGTGTCATGTGGGTTGGTCCTGGACTGTAGCATAAAGTGTATGGTTAATACTTTTAATTGCTTCCCGCTGCCGTTACCTCTTCCATTAAAGAACAAGTACATCATGGAAAAAGTCCTAAAAATAGCACCTGCCTAGTTTATGAAGAAGGGTATTTATGACGGGAATTAAGCTGTTGTTTAGCTGGGGATGTCTGAAACCCCAAATCAGGCTTTATTTTGTGACTAGAGTGCCACCCCAACCTTGTCAGCATCAAGCCCTCCCTTTTTCTTAGAATGTGTGGGCTGAGTTTGTACTCACTTTGTAGTCATAAAATCCCAAGTCATTTCTAAACAGAGAAGCTTTCTGGAACTCTATGGAATGGAAAGAAACACACATATAGGTGCTGGGATGGGTGTGCCAAGAGTAAGGGTTTAGAGGACCAAGGTTTCTTATCACCCTCAGAGGGGAGACTTTCGGGCACTTGCAGATGATGGTGATGGTGGTATTTATGATGGTGAAGGTGCTCTACTTGTGTCCTTAAATGACCAGTAAAGCCAATTTGGGGGTTAGTGGTGAGTACCCTGGGATCAGTCTCAAAGAGAAAATTCTGTGTTTGACTCTGGTTTCTCCTACAGACATCATCCAGGGGAGATGACCTCTGGTACTCCTGAGAGATGGGGATCTTGAGGCTAATGGTACTGCCGACCCTTGTTGGGGCCCACTCTGGGCATAGTGAGTTGGCCAGGTCTTCAAGCTCTCAGGAAGACTGTGAGTTTGTTCACAGCTTTGTCTAGTGTTATTCCCCACTTCAAGCCTGTATCTTTTCTCTAGAATCCTGCAGTGGCCTTGTAGCAGGCCTCCCTGCCTCAATACTGGCCCCTTCCCGGCTGTCCTCCATACTGCTGCCCAGTTACCCTCATCAAGAGCACTTTGACCATGAACCCGTCTTACTTAAAAGTTCTTAGCTATGCAGCAAGGGCACATCAAATCCAGCCTCCTTTAATTCAGCTTTATCACCCAGTATTGCCCTCTCTAGTCCCCCAAAACACAAGGACAACAGTAAACCAAAAAAAATTCCCTATGTTTCAGCCACACCAGATTCCTCCCAAGTAAGCTCTTGTACTGCCTTCCTTTGTACATCTGAGCTTTTGCACACACAGTTGGTCTGCTTAAAACGCCAGACATATATGAGCGTTGTCTGCCTTGTGGCTCATCCTTTAATGGAGATCTTGACAATCACTTTAAAATCTAAGCCTTTTGTGCTCATTAAGTCAATTTGTTGTCTCTTTTCCTTTGCTGTTAGAGTACTTTTACATATACATTTCCTACCACTTGTTGCATTATAGGCATTATATTTTAATAATTTGTCTACACGTCTCTCTTCTGTTCTAAACTGTGGGTTCCTTGTGGGTACATTTTTATGTTCAGCTCTCCATCAGATATTCAGTCAGTGGTTGTTTTTATTAGACTTTAGGTTTTATAGAATTGATGGAGTCTGTGAGGCTACTTTCTTTTTTTTTTCTTCTTCAAATAAATGTACTTTATCAGTCTCCCTTTCTTCTTAGTCTATTTCAGTTCTGCTGTTCTTGGTCTCTGATCCTTGAGGAAGCCAAGAACTTTCTGGACCACCCAGTTTTCGACTTAAAACTTCCTGATTCTCATCTAGAATCTCCTGAGTTAATACTTTTCTTTATTTGCACAAAATTATTATGTTTTTATTTCAATAGTTTTTGGGGAACAGGTGACGTTTGGTTGCACGGATAAGTTCTTTAGTGGTGATTTTGGAGGTTTTGGTGCACCCATCACCTGAGCAGTGTACACTGTGCCCAATGTGCAGTCTTTTATTCCTCACTCCTCCATTATTCCCACTTTGTCCCCAAAGTCCAGTGTATCATTCTTACGTCTTTGCATCCTCATAGCTGAGCTCCCACTTATGAGTGAGAACATATGCTTGGTTTTCCATTCCTGAGTCACTTCACTTAGAATAATGGTCTCCAACTCCATCCAGGTTGCTGCGAATGCTATTATTTGGTTCCTTTTTATGGCTGAGTAGTAGTCCATGGGGTGTGTGTGTGTGTGTGTGTGTGTGTGTGTATCACTCATTTGTTGATTGATGGGCATTTGGGCTGGTTCCATAGTTTTGCAGTTGTGAGTTATGCTGCTGTAAACACGTTATGTGCAAGTGTCTTTTTTGTATAGTAACTTATTTTCCTCTGGGTAGATACCCAGGAGTGGGATTGCTGGATCAAACGGTAGATCTTCTTTTATTTCTTTAAGGAATCTCCGTACTGTTTTCCATAGTTAACATTCATACCAACGGTGTAAAAGTGTTCCTTTTTCACCATATCCATGCCAACATCTGTTATTTTTTAAGTTTTAATTTATGGCCATTCTTGCAGGAGTAAGGTGGCCTCGCATGGTGGTTTTGATTTGCATTTCCCTGATAATTTGTGATGTTGAGCATTTTTTCGTATATTTGTTGGCCATTTGTATATCCTCTTTTGAGAGTTGTCTATTCATGTCCTTAGCCAGCTCTTGGACAGGATTATTTTTTCATATGTTTTCATTTTTTTATGTGTTTATTGGCCATTTGTATATTTTTTCATATATCTGTTGGCCATTTGTATATTCTCTTTTGAGAGTTGTCTCTATTCATGTCCTTAGCCCACTTTTTGATAGGATTATTATTTTTTTTTCTTGCTGATTTGAGTTCCTTGTAGATTCTGGATATTAGTCATTTGACAGATGCATATTTTGGGAATATTTTATCTCACTCTGTGGGTTGTCTGTTTACCCTGCTGATTATTTCTTTTGCTGACAAAAGTATTAGTTTTTGAACACTGCCTACCCATTCACAAGAATGTGTGTGTGTGCGCACGCACACACACACACACATGTCTATATTCTGATTTGATCTTCATAGTATCTCTCAAGCTTCATTTTTCAGGGTGAGGAAACTGAGGCATGGAGTTCTTGACTTCCCCAAGGTTGATCAGCTGTGAAGCCAAGAGTAGGGTTCCCAGGCTGAGACTGCCAGGTTCAGCCTTCTAAAGGTGCACCTTGATGAACTTAATGTGTTTTCAGCCCTCTCTGTAATAGTGTCCCCAGCATCCCTTCATTTTCGGATATGGGCTACCTATTCCCCACCTCCCTGTCTCACACTTTTGCATGTACACACATGCCTGTGTTCACATTTTTTACTTCATTATTTTGTTGTCTAGTATGTGTATAGTTGATCCATTACCAATCTGTATCTGAGATCAATGCCTATATTTGTTTAAGCTAGTACAGGATATTCATGTGGTGTAGTATAACTTCATGGTTTACTTGTGCTGTTCAGTATGGTAACCACTGGCCGTATATAACTACTAAGCAACTGAGATATGGCTTGTCTGAACTGAGAGGTATAGTAGGTGTGAAATTCATATCAGATTTCAAACCCAGTATGAAATAAAGAATGTAAAACTTCTCACTAGTGATTATGTGTGTTGATTACATGTTGAAATAATGTCTTAGATATATTACATTCAATTATTAGGTTAAAATATTAAATTTTATTTGTTTCAGTTTACTTTTTTTGTGGCTGCGAAATCACATGAGATGCACACTTGTGGCTTGCATTGTATTTCCATTGGTTAGTGTTAATTTAGACTGTGGGCTTTTGAATTAGACTTGTGTTTGAATTTCAGCTTCACCACTTCATTAGTTTTGTGCAACTTAAGTTTTGGGCAACTTAGCCTGTCTTGGATAACTTTTCTTTGTCTATAGAGACCAATATTTACCTCGCATGTTGTTATAAAGATGAAATTGTATTTTGTATGTGAGGTACTTGGCCTGGAACCTGGCATGGGAGCAGAGGGGTTTAAAGCATGGACTCTGGAGTTAAACTTGACAAGGGTTTCAACACTGGCTGCACCCTTAAAACCTTTGTGGCCTTGAGCAAGTTACTTTTCTAAGCCTTAGTTTCTTCCTATAAAATAGCAATGATAATAGCAGGTACCTCATAGAGTTACGAGAATTAGCTAAATATAAAGGGCTTCTGAGCTCAGGGTAGGGCATGTAGTAAGGGCTCAACAAATGATGGCCAATGCCATATACCCTTGCTCCTGGAGAAGGGCATCTGCTGGAAACTTTCATGCTATTAAGTGGTCTACGTGGACTCTTGTTTTTATTTTTATTTCTTCAAGGAAAGTACAGATAATTAGAATATGACCCTAAGACATAATATATCTGTTCTTGTGTATATCATGATTATTGTAGCATTTTAAGAATATTCTTGATGTTATATTTTTGTCAAGAATTATACAGAGGAATTGAAATCAGGCTCTTGAAGAGATAGCTGCACTCCTATGCTCATTGCAGTATTATCCACAATAGCCAAGACATGGAAGAAACCTAAATATTTATCGATGGATGAATAAAGAAAATGTGTTATATGCACACTGTGGAATATTATTCAGTCTTACAAAAGAGTCAAATCCTGCCATTTATGACCATATGAGTGAACCTGGAGGACATAATGCTAAGTGAGATAAGCCAGACACAGAAGGACAAATGCTGCATGATAGCACTTGTATTATTAATCCAAAATAGTCAAACTTAGAGAAGCAGAGAATAGAATATCAATTTCCAGGGACTGGGGGAAGGACAAAACCAGGAGATATTAGTCAAAGGGCACAAAGTTTTTAAAAATTGCTAAGAATGTAGAACTTAACATTAAGTGTGTTTATCACAGAAAATAAGAGGACAGGAGGAAGAGGGGAATCTTCCCTAAATCATTCTATGAAGCCAGTATCACCCTAATACCAAAACCAGGAAAGGATATAACCAAAAAAGAAAACTACAGACCAATATCCCTGATGAACATATATGCAAAAATCCTTAACAAAATACTGGCTAACCAAATCCAACAACATATCAAAAAGATAATCTACCATGATCAAGTGGGTTTCATACCAGGGATGCAGGGATGGCTTAATATCCACAAGTCAATAAATGTGATATGCCACATAAACAGAATTAAAAACAAAAATCACATGGTCATCTCAATAGATGCAGAAAAAGCATTCGACAAAATCCAGCATTCCTTTATGATTAAAACTCAGCAAAATCGGCATACGAGGGCCATAAATCAATGTAGTTAAAGCCCATCTATGACAAACCTACAGCCAACATAACGCTGAATGACGACAAGTTGAAAGCATTCTCTCTGAGAACTGGAACAAGACAAGGGTGCCCACTCTTTCTACTCGTCTTGAACGTAGTACTGGAAGTCCTAGCCAGAGCAATCAGATTCAAGTGATTCTTAGGCCTCAGCTTCCCGAGTAGCTGGGATTACAGGTGTGTGCCACTACTCCCGGCTAATTTTGTATTTTTAGTAGAGACAGAGTTTCTCCACGTTGATCAGGCTGGTCTTGCACTCCCGACCTCAGGTGATCTGCTGGCCTCGGCCTCCCAAAATACTGGGATTTATAGGCATGAGCAACCTCATTAACATCTATAAACAATTAAAAAAATAGATATGTGTATTATAATTCCTGATGAGTACAATAAAAATCCTGTTGATAAATAGTAACAGAAGAAGGAAGTGGGTGAAGAAAATATTTTGGAGAGGGCATCAGGGAAGGCTTCTATAAGGAGATGACACTTAATCTGAGACCTAAAGGTTGAGAAGAGTCCATCCACGTGGAAAGTAGGAGAGGAGCATTCTGAGCTCCCACATGGCAAGAGCTGGTGTCTGCAGAAAGCTAGTGGGTGGGACTGGTGTGGTGCCTTACAAAGTGTAATCCCAGAACTTTGGGAGGCCAAAGTGGGCAGATCACTTGAGGTAAGGAGTTCCAGACCAGCCTGGCCAACATGATGAAACCCCATCTCTACTAAAACTACAAAAATTAGCCAGGCGTGGTGGCATGCGCCTGCAATCCCAAATACTCGGGAGGCTCAGGCATGAAAATCCCTTGAACCCCGGAGGTGGAGGTTGCAGTGAGCCAAGATCACTCCAGCCTGGGTCACAGAGCAAGACTCTCTCTCAAAAAAAAAAAAAAAAAAAAAGCCAGTAGGTGCAGGATGCTTGGTGAAGTCAGAAGGGTTCAGATTAGGTTGGAAAGATAGGCAGGGGATTGTAGGTCACAGCAAGAATGTAGATTTTATTTGAAATCTGATGGAGTCTGATCCAAAAATCTCTGTCTTATGCAATAGTGTCAATAGGACTTTGAATGTCTGGTAGAATTCAGCCGTGAATTTGTCTGGTCCTGAACTCTTTTTTTTTTTTTGGTTGGTAACTTTTTTTTTTTTTAATTGTACTTTAGGTTCTGGGGTAACATGTGCAGATCATGCAGAATTGTTGCATAGGTACACACATGGCAATGTGGTTTGCTGCCTCCATTCCCCCCGTCACCCACATCTGGCATTTCTCCCCATGTTATCCCCTCCCTGACCTCCTCACTCCCCTGCTGTCCTTCCCTTGCCCCCTCAACAGACCCCAGTATGTGATGCTCCCCCTCCCTGTGTCCATGTGTTCTCATTGTTCAATACCCGCCTATGAATGGGAACATGTGGTGTTTGATTTTCTGTTCTTGGTCAGATTGCTGAGAATGATGGTTTGCAGATTCATCCATGTCCCTACAAAGGACTCGAACTCATCATTTTTTATGGCTGCATAGTATTCCATGGTGTATATGTGCGACATTTTTCTTGTCCAGTCAGTGGATGGGCATTTGTGTTCCAGGTCTTGCTATTGTAAACAGTGCCGCTATGAACATATGTGTGCATGTGTCTTTATAATAGAATGATTTATAATCCTTTGGGTATATACCCAGTAATGGGATTGTTGGGTCAAATTGAATTTCTATTTCTAGGTCCTTGAGGAATCGCCACACTGTCTTCCACAATGGTTGAACTAGTTTACATTCCCACCAACAGTGTAAAAGTGTTCCTATTTCTCCACATCCTCTCCAGCATCTGTTGTCTCCAGATTTTTTAATGATCGTCATTCTAACTAGCGTGAGGTGGTATCTCAATGTGGTTTTGATTTACATTTCTCTTATGAGCAGGGATGATGAGCATTTTTTCATATGTTTTTAGGCCTCATATATGTCTTCTTTTGAAAAGTGTCTGTTCATATCCTTTGCCCACTTTTGGATGGGTTTGTTTGGTTTTTTCTTGTAAAGCTGTTTTAGTTCTTTGTAGATTCTGGATATTAGCCCTTTGTCAGATGGGTAGATTGCAAAATTTTTTTCCCATTCTGTTGGTTGCTGGTTCACTCTAATGATTGTTTCTTTTGCTGTACAGAAGCTCTGGAGTTTAATTAGGTCCCATTTGCCTATTTTGGCTTTTGTTGCCAATGCTTTTGGTGTTTTAGTCATGAAGGCCTTGCCTATGCCTACGCCCTGAGTGGTTTTGCCTAGGTTTTCTTCTAGGGTTTTTATGGTGTTAGATCTTATGTTTAAGTCTTTAATCCATCTGGAGTTAATTTTAGTGTAAGGTGTCAGGAAGGGGTCCAGTTTCTGCTTTCTGCATACTGCTAACCAGTTTGCCCAACACCATTTATTAAACAGGGGAATGCTTTCCCCAATGCTTGTTTTTGACAGGTTTGTCAAAGATCAGATGGTTGTAGATGTGTGACATTGCCTCCAAGGCCTCTTTCTGTTCCTTGGTCTATGTCTCTGTTTTGGTACCAGTACCATGCTGTTTTGATTACTGTAGCCTTGTAGTATAGTTTGAAATCAGGTATATAGTTTGAATGATGCCTCCAGCTTTGTTCTTTTTGCTTAGGATTGTCTTGGCTATGTGGGCTCTCTTTGGTTCCATATGAAGTATAAGATGGTTTTTTTCCAGTTCTGTGAAGAAGGTCATTGGTAGCTTGATGGGGATAGTGTTGAATCTATAAATTACTTTGGGCAGTATGGCCATTTTCACAATATTGATTCTTCCTAACCATGAGCGTGGAATGTTTCTCTGTCTGTTTGTGTCCTCTCTTATTTCCTTGAGCAGTGGTTTGTAGTTCTCCTTGAAGAGGTCCTTTACATCCTTTGTTAGTTGTATTCCTAGGTATTTTATTCTCTTTGTAGCAATTGTGAATGGAAGTTCACTTATGATTTGGCTCTCTGTTAGTCTGTTACTAGTGTATAGAAATGCTTGTGTTTCTGCACATTGATTTTGTATCCTGAGACTTTGCTGAAGTTGCTTATCAGTTTCAGGAGATTTTGGGGTGAGATGATAGGGTCTTCTAAATATACAATCATGTCATCTGCAAATAGAGACAATTTGACTTCCTCCTTTCCTAATTGAATACCCTTTATTCTTTTTTTCTTGCCCGATTGCTCTGGCTAGAACTGCAAATACTGTATTGACTAGGAGTGATGGGAGACGGCATCCTTGTCTAGTGCCGGATTTCAAAGGGAATGCTTGCAGTTTTTGCCCATTCAGTATGATATTGGCTGTAGGTTTGTCATAAATAGCTTTTATTGTTTTGAGATATGTTCTTTCAATACCTAGTTTATTGAGAGATTTTAGCATAAAACGCTGTTGAATTTTGTTGAAGGCCTTCTCTGCATCTGTTGAGATAATCATGTGGTTTTTGTCTTTGGTTCTGTTTATGTGGTGAATTACGTTTATAGACTTGCGTATGTTGAACCAGCCTTGCATCCCCGGGATGAAGCCACTTGATCATGATGGATAAGCTTTTTCATGTGCTGTTGCAATAGGTTTGCCAGTATTTTATTGAAGATTTTTGCATCGTGTTCATCATGGTTATTGGCCTGAAGTTTTCTTTTTTTGTTGCGTCTCTGCTGGGTTTTGGTATCAGGATGATGTTGGTCTCATAAAATGATTTGGGAAGGACTCCCTCTTTTCGTATTGTTTGGAATAGTTTTAGAAGGAATGGTACCAGCTCCTCTTTGTACATCTGGTAGAATTCAGCTGTGAACCCGTCTGGACCTGGACTTTTTTTTGGTTGGTAGGCTATTAATTGCTGCTTCAACTTCAGCCCTTGTTATTGGTCTGTTCAAGGTTTCAACTTCTTTCTGGTTTAGGCTTGGGAGGGTGCAAATTTCCAGGAATTTACCCATTTCTACCAGGTTTACTGGTTTATGTGCATAGAGTTGTTTGTAGTAACCTCTGCTTGTAGTTTCTTATTTCTGTGGAATCGGTGGTGATAGCCCCTTTATTGTTTTTTACTGCATCTATTTGATTCTTCTTCCTTTTCTTTTTATTAATCTGGCTAGTGGTATGTCTATTTTGTTGATCTTTTCAAAAAACCAGCTCCTGGATTTGTTGATTTTTTTTGAAGGGTGTTTTATGTCTCTATTTCCTTCAGTTCTGCTCTGATCTTAGTTATTTCTTGTCTTCTGCTAGCTTTTGAGCGTTTCTGATCTTGCTCCTCTAGCTCTTTCAATTTTGATGATACGGTGTCAATTTTAGATCTTTCCTCGCTTCTCATGTGGGCATTTATTGCTATAAATTTCCTTCTAGACACTACTTTAAACGTGTCCCAGAGATTTTGGCACATTATGTCTTCGTTCTCGTTGGTTTCAAAGAACATCTTTATTTCCGCCTTCATTTCATTGTTTATCCACTGGACATCCAGGAGCCAGTTGCTCTGTTTCCATGATGTTGTATGGTTCTGAGTTAGTTTCTTAATTCTGAGTTCTCATTTGAGTGCACTGTGGTCTGAGAGACTGTTTGTTATGATTTCCATTCTTTTGCATTTGCTGAGGAGTGATTTACTTCCAATTATGTGGTCACTTTTAGAGTAGGTGCAATGCAGTGCTGAGAAGAATGTGTATTCCATGGATTTGGGATAGAGATTTCTGTAGATGTCTATTAGGTCCACTTGATCCAGATCTGAGTTCAAGTCCTGGATATCCTTATTAATATTCTGTCTTTTTGATCTGTCTAATATTGACAGGGAGTTGTAAAGTCTCCCACTATTATTGTGTGGGAGTCTTAGTCTCTTTGTAGGTCATTAAGAACTTGCTTTATGTATCTGGGTGCTCCTGTATTGGGTGTGTATATATTTAGGATCGTTAGCTCTCCTTGTTGCATTGATCGTTTTACCATTATGTAATGTCCTTCTTTGTCTCTTTTGATCTTTGTTGGTTTAAAGTCTATTTTATCAGAGACTAGGATTGCAACTCCTGCCTTTTTTTCCCTCTCCATTCACTTGGGTAAATCTTCCTCCTTCCCTTTATTTCAAGCCCAGGTGTGTCTTTGCACTTGAGATTGGTTTCCTGGATACAGCATACGGATGAGTCTTGACTTTTTATCCAATTTGCCAGTCTGTGTCTTTTGATTGGGGCATTTAGCCCATTTACCTTTAAGGTTAATATTGTTATGTGTGAATTTGATCCTGCCATTTTGATGCTAGCTGGTTGTTTTGCCCATTTGTTCATGCAGTTTCTTCATTGTGTTAATGCTCTTTACCGTTTGGTACGTTTGTGGAGTGGCTGGTACTGGTTGTTCCTTTCTATGTTTAGTGCTTCTTTCAGGAGCTCTTGTAAGGCAGGCCTGGTGGTGATGAAATCTCTAGCAATTGCTTGTTCATAAAGGATTTTATTTATCCTTTGCTTATGAAGCTTAATTTGGCTGTATATGAAATTCTAGGTTGAAAGTTCTTTTCTTTAAGGATGTTGAATATCGGCTCCCACTCTCTTCTGGCTTGTAGGGTTTCTGCTAAGAGATCCACTGTGAGTCTGATGGGCTTTCCTTTGTGGATAACCTGACCTTTCTCTCTGGCTGCCCTTAGCAATTTTTCCTTCATTTTAACCCTGGTGAATCTGACGATTATGTGCCTTGGGGTTGCTTTTCTTAGGAATATCTTTGTGGTGTTCTCTGTATTTCCTAGACTTGAATGTTGGCCTCCCTTGCTAGGTGGGAGAAGTTCTCCTCGATAATGTCCTGAAGAGTGTTTTCCAGCTTGGATTCATTCTCTCCATCACATTCAGGTATACCTATCAAACGTAGATTAGGTCTTTTCACATAATCCCCTATTTCTTGGAGGCTTTGTTCATTTCTTTTCACTCTTTTATCTATTCTTGCCTTCTCATTTCATTTCATTGAGTTAATCTTCATTCTCTGATATCCTTTCTTCTGCTTGTTCGATTCGGCTATTGAAACTTGTGTACGCTTTGTGAAGTTCTTGTGCTGTGTTTTTCAGCTCCATCAAGTCATTTATATTCTTCTCTAAGCTGTTTATTCTAGTTAGCATCTCATCTAACCTTTTTCTAGGTTCTTAGTTTCTTTGCATTGGGTTAGCACATGTTCTTTTAGCTCTGAGAAGTTTGTTATTACCCACCTTCTGAAGCCTGTTTCTGTCAATTCATCAGATTCATTCTCTATCCATCTTTGATCCTTAGCTGGTGTGGAGTTGTGATCTCTTGGAGGAGGAGAGGCGTTCTGGTTTTTGGTGTTTTCATCCTTTTTGTGCTGGTTTCTTCCCATCTTAGTTTCTTTATCTACCTGTGGTCTTTGTAATTGGTGGCTTTTAGATGGGGTCTCTGAGTAGATGTCCTTTTTGTTGATGTTGAAGCTCTTTCTTTCTGTTTTTTAGTTTTCTTTCTAACAGTTAGGCCCCTCTGCTGCAGGACTGCTGGAGTTCCACTCCAGACCTTGCTTGCCTGGGGATCACCTGTGGGTGCTGCAGAACAGTAAGGGTTGCTGCTGGTTTCTTCTTCTGTTATCTTCGTCCCAGAAGGGTACCCGCCAGATGTTGGCATGAGCTCTCCTTTATGAGGTGTCTCTTTGGGTATACGGGGGTCAGGGAGCTGTTTGAGGAGAGTCTGTCCTTTATAGGAGCTCAAGTGCTGTGCTGGGAGCTCCATTGTGCAGAGCTGCTGGGCAGGTACCTTTAAGTCTGCTGCAGCAGAAATCATAACTGCCTCTTTTTCCAGATGCTGTGACCTAGGAAGGTTGGCTTTATTTATAAGTTCCTGAGGTGCTGCTGCCTTTTATCATAGATGCCCTGCCCCCACACGGAGTAGTCTAATCACAGTCTGCCAGCAGAGGTGTTGCTGAGCTGCCGCAGGCTCTGCCCAGCTGCTGTGCAAGCTGCCATGGTAGTGGTGGTCGCCCTTCCCCCCCACAGAGCTGGACTGTCCTGGGTCCAGCTGTGCTTGCTGCGAAACTCTCAATCTAGAGCATTTCAGATTGCTTGTTTTGTGGGGGTGGTACCTGCCGAGTCAGATCACCTGGCTCACTGTCTCTGCCCCTTCCCTTTCAGTTGAATGGGTGGCTCTGTCTCCCAGGTGTTCAGGTGCCAGTTGAAACGGCCGCCCAGATTTGTGTGAGTTTCTGTGTGCCAACCCAGCACTGGCTGAAACTGCCCTGGTGAAAACTTGTGGTGATTTTTGGCCCTGGAATCTCCTGGTCTGTGGGCAGTGAAAACTTGTTTGGAAATGCAGTGGGCACTCACCCTCTGTGTTGTTCTTGCTGGAAACTGCACTCCAGAGCTGTTCCTATTCGGCCATCTTGGATCCTTCCCCTATCAGAAAATAGTTGGTAATTTTTAAATTACCATTTAAGTCTCACTGCTTCTTACTGGTCTGTTTAGGGTATCTAATTCTTCCTGATTTAAGCTAGGAGGGTTGTGTCTTTCCCAGAATTTATCTATCCTGTTAGCAGTTATGAACTAATCCACCCAACTACCACCAAACCTGATCAAACACTAATCTACTTACCATTCTTATAGCGTTTCCTATTCTGGCTATTTTACGTAAATGGAATAATATGTAATCCTTTGTGAGTGGCTTTTTCACTTATAGGATTTTCAAAGTTTGCAGATATGGCATATATCAGTACTTCATTTTTTTTTGACAAGTAATATTCTATTGTATGTATATACCATATTTATTTTATTCATTTATCAGTTGATGGAATTTGAGTTTCTAGTTTTTAGCTGTTAGGAATAATGCTGCTGTGAACGTTTGTGTATAAGTTTTTGGTTGACATATGTTTTCAGTTCTCTTTTTTTGCCATGGAGTCTCACTCTGTTGCCAGGCTGGAGTGCAGTGGCTTGATCTCGGCTCACTACAATCTCTACCTCCTGGGTTCAAGTGATTTTCCTGTCTCAGCATCCTGAGTAGTTGAGACTACAAGCGTGTGCTAATTTTTGTATTCTTAGTAGAGACAGGGTTTCTCCATGTTGGCCAGGATGGTCTTGATTTCTTGACCTCATGATCTGCCCTCCTTAGCCTCCGAAAATGCTGTGATTACAGTTGTGAGCCACCATACCTGATCCTCAGTTTTCTTTTTCTCTTCTTTGTTTTCTTTCTTTCTTTTTTTTTTTTTTTGAGACGGAGTTTTGCTCTTATTCTCCAGGCTGGAGTGCAGTGGTGCAATCTTGGCTCACAGCAACCTTGCCTCCTGGGTTCAGGTGATTCTCCTGCCTCAGCCTCCTGAGTAGCTGGGATTACAGGCATGCACCACCATGCCTGGCTAATTTTTGCATTTTTAGTACCGACGGGGCTTCACCGTATTGGTCAGGCTGGTCTCAAACTCCTGATCTCAGGTGATCCACTTGCCCTGGCCTCCCAAAGTGCTGGGATTACAGGCCTGAGTCACCATACCTGGCCCAATTTTCTTGAGTATATACCTAGGTGTCAAATTTCTGGGTTACAGAGTAATTGTTTGCTTAACATTTTGAAGAATTGTCAAACTGTTTTCCAAAACAGTTACACTATTTCACAATCTCGCCAGCAATGTATGAGAGTTCCAATCTCTCCACATCCTCAGCAACACTTACTATTGTCTGTCTCTTTTATTTTTTATTTTTTTTTTTTTTTGAGACAGAGTCTCACTCAGTCACCAGGCGCCAGGCTGTAGTGCAGTGGCGCGACCTTGGCTCACTGCAACCTCCGCTGCCCGGGTTCAAGCATTCTCCTGCCTCAGCCTCCCGAGTAGCTGGGACTACAGGCGCGCGCCACCACGCCCAGCTAATTTTTTTTGTATTTTTAGTAGAGACGGGGTTTCACCATGTTGACCAGGACGGTCTCGATCTCTTGACCTCGTGATCCGCCTGCCTCGGCCTCCCAAAGTGCTGGGATTACAGGCGTGAGCCACCGCGCCCGGCCCTGTCTCTTTTATTATAGCCATCTTAGTGGTTCTGAAGAGGTAGCTCATGAAGTCAATTTACCTATTTTTTTTTTTTTTTTTTTGTCATTTGTGCATTTGGTATAGTATATAGGAAGAATTCGCCTAACCCATAGTCATATTTACTCCTATGCATTCTTCTAAGAGTTTTATAGTTTTGACTCTGACGTTTAACTCTATGATCCATTTGAAGTTAATTTGTGTGTGTGTGTGTGTGTGTGTGTGTGTGTGTGTTTGTTTTTTGAGATGGAGTCTCACTCTGTCACCCAGGCTGGAGTGCAGTGGCACAATCTCAGCTCACTGCAACCTCTACCTCCTGGGTGCAGGCGATTCTCCCGCCTCAGCCTCCTGGGTAGCTGGGACTACAGGTGTGTACCACCACACCTGGCTAATTTTTGTATTTTTTAAGTAGAAACAGGTTTTTATCATATTGGACAGGCTGGTCTTGAACTTCTGACCTCATGATCCACCCACCTTGCCCTCCCAAATTGCTGGATTACAAGTGTGAGCCACTGCGCCCGGACAATTTTTTCATGTCATTTAAGGGAGAAGTCCTACTTTATTCTTTTGCATGTAGGTATCCAGTTATCTTAGCACGGTTTGTTGAAAAGGTGTTTCAATTGAATTGTCACCATTTTCAAATCAATTGTACATAAAGATGATGTATTTTTGAACTCTCAATTCTGTTTCATTGATTTATATGTCTATCCTTATGCACTACCACACTGTGTTGATTACTATAAGTTTTCAAATCGACAGATCCTCCAACTTCCACGAAAGTGTTCTCTTTCAAGATTGTTGTGGCTATTCTTGGCCCCTTGCATTTCCATGTGAATTTTAGAAACAGCTTGTCAGTTTACACACACACACACAGGCTATCTGAGATTTTAATAGGGATTGTGTTGAATCTGTAGATCAACTTGGATATTATTGTCATCTTAACAATATTAAGTCTTTCAACCCATGAAAATGGTATGTCAACATTTATTTAGATTTTCTTTCATTTCTTTTCAGAGTGTTTTATAGTTTTCATGGCAGAAGTTTTTTGTTACATTTATTTCTATGTATTTGGTTCTTTTTGGTGATGTTACCAATGGAATTGTTTTCTTAATTTTGTTTTCAGATTTTTTTATTGCTAGCAAAGTAAGTCCTCACTTAACATCATTGATACATTCTTGGAAACTACAGCTTTAAGTGAAATAATGTATATTGAAACTAACTTTGCCATAGATTAATTGATAGAAACAAGAATTAAGTTCCTGCAGCATATTTCTGGTCACAAAAACATCACCAAACTTCTTAATAAAGACCGAAACACTTGTAATAATATTAAACATTGAAATAAATGTGAGCTATTTATACATTTAAGACAGATTAACAAAAACAAATATGGTAATTATTTACCTGCTGGTTCCAGATCAGGGTCTCAGGTGGCCAGAGCCCATCTCAGCGGTTCAGGGCTTGAGGCAGGAACCAGTCCTGGACAGGACAACATTCCATGGCAGGGTGCACTCACACACACTGCCCACACTCAGACTGGGGCAATCCAGACATGCCAATTCACCTAATGTGCACATCTATGGGAAGTGGGAGAGAACAGAATACCTGGAGAAAACCCACGCAGACAAAGGGAGAATGTGCAGACTCCACACGGGACAGCGACCCCAGTGCAATCAATTTTTTTTCATCGTTATAATGAAACAATGTAGGAGAAAGTGATGTTATTCAAAGACCTGCTGTATATAGAAATACAATTGATTTTTGTCTATTAGCTTGTATCCTGCAACCTTGCTGAATCTGTTTTTTTAGTTATAATAGTTTTTTGTGTGTATTTCTTAGAATTTTCTCTATATAAGAATATATCCACTGTAAAATAGAGATAGTTTTACTTCTTTCTTCCAAGTCTAGATGCTTTTATTTCTTTTTTCTTGCCTAATTGTCCTGGCTAGACACTCTGGTACAATGTTGATCAGAAGTATGTGCATGGATATACTTGTTTATTTTTTTGTCTATTTTAAGGGGAAAGCATTGAGTGTTTCATCATTAAGTCTAATGTTAGCTGTGAGTGTTTTGTTAATATCCTTCATCTGGTTGGGGAAGTTCTTTTCTGTCTGACTTTGTTGAGTATTTTATCATGAAAAGGTGTAAGATTTTATTAAATAATTTTTTTCTGCATCTACTGAGATGATCATGGGGTTTTTGGGTTTATTCTATTGACATAGTGTATTATGTTAATTATTTGGACATTAAACCAACCTTTTATTCCTAGAATAAATCCTACTTGATTATGGCATGTAATTATTTTTATATGTGGGATGCATTTAGTTTGCTAATATTTTGTTGAGAATTTTCACACCTGTAATCATAAGAGATATTGGCCTCTAGTTTCCTTTTCTTGTGATGTCATTTGATTTTTGTATTAGGATAATACTGGCCTCATAAAATGAGTTGGGAAGTAATCCCTCCTCCAAATATTTTGGAATCATTCATGAAGAATTTGTATTAGTTTTTCTTTAAATGTGTGGCAGAATTTCTTGGTGAAGCCATTTGGGTCTGGGCTTTTCTTTGTGAAAACTTGCAAACAATTCTCATTAATTCAGTCTGTTTCCTTGTTATAGTTTTATTCACATTATCTCCTTGATTGACTTGCAGTAATTTGTGTCTTCTAAGAATTTGTCCATTTATACCTAAGTTATCTGATTTGTGGGATTCACTTGTTCATAGTATTGATTTATACACCTTTTAATTTATTTTTGTAAGGTCAGTAGTAACGTACCCTCTTCACTCCTGGCTTTAGTAATTTGAGTCTTGTTTTTCTCAGTCTACCTAAAGCTTTGTCCATTTTGTTGATTTTTTTCAAAGAACCATTTTCTGGTTTTATTGATTTTTCTCTATTCTGTTTTATTCTCCATTTCATTAATTTTTTCTCTAATCATTATTTTCTTCCTTGTACTTGCTTTAGGCTAAGTTTGCTCTTTTCTAGTAGAAGTTTAGGTTATTTTCTGGAAATTTTTAAAATTATATTTTATTTTTAAAATTAACAATAATTATACATATTTATAGGGCACATAGTGATGTTTCAATCCATATGTGGTGATCAGATTGGGGTAATTAGCAGATCCCTCATCTCAAACATTTTATCATTTTCTTGTGCTGGGAACATTCAATATCCTTCTTCCAGCTACTTGAAACTATATATTATTACCCACAGTGCTGTAGAACATTAGAATGTATTCCTCCTATCCGTCTGTAATTGTTGTAGCCTTTAGTAAATCTAATACATCTCTCCTATCCCCTTCTCTTTCTTTCTTTCTTTCCTTCTTTCTTTCTTCCTTTCTTTCTTTCTTTCTCTTTCTTTCTTCTTTCTTTCTTTCTTTCTTTCTTTCTCTCTCTCTCTCTCTCTCTCTCTCTCTTGAGACAAGGTCTTGCTCTGTCACTCAGGCTGTGTGCAAAGGTGCAATTATAGCTCACTTCAGCCTTGAATTCCTGACTTGGACTCCCAAGTAGCTGGGACTACAGATGTGCACAACCAAGCCTGGCTAATGTATTAAGTTTTTTTAGGGCTAGAGTCTTGCCATGTTCCCCAGGCTGGAGTACAATGGCGGGATCACAGCCTACGGCAGCCTCAAACTTCTGGCCTCAAGTGTTCCCCCGCCCCACCTCATCTGCCAAAGTGTGGGGATTACAGGTGTGAGCCACTGTGCCTGGCTTCTTTGTGTCTTTCATTATGACATTTCTTCTTTTCTTTTCTTTTTTTTTTTTTTGAAGACGAAGTCTCACTCAGTCGCCTAGGCTGGAGTGCAATGGCGCTATCTCGGCTCACTGCAACCTCCCTCTTCCAGGTTCAAGCGATTCTCCTGGCTCAGCCTCCCAAGTTGCTGGGATTACAGGCACCTGCCATGATCCCCAGCTAATTTTTGTATTTTTGTAGAGACGAGATTTCACCACGTTGGCCAGGCTGGTCTTTAACTCCTCATCTCAGGTGATCCTCCTGCCTCAGCCTCCCAGAGTGCTGGGATAAGGTATGAGCTCACTGTGCCCAGCTGACTTTTTTTTTTTTCTTTTTGAGATGGAGTTTCACTCTTGTTGCCCAGGCTGGATTGCAATAGTGCAATCTCTGCTCACCACAACCTCTGCCTCCTGGGTCAAGTGATTCTCCTGCCTCAGCCTCCCAAGCAGCTGGGATTACAGGTGCCTGCCGCCACACTAGGCTCATTTTGTATTTTTAGTAGAGATGGGGTTTATCCATGTTGGTGAGTCTGGCTCAAACTCCTGACCTCAGGTGATCCGCCCAACTCTTCCTCAGAAAGTGCTGGGATTACAGGCATGAGCCACCGCACCCGGCAGACATTTCTTAAAATTAGCGTTTCTCTTTTGAATCTAGGGTGAAATATATTGCAGTCTTCCCTGACCATGACAGATTACTCCAGTTCAATCTATTTGCTTTTCTAAGATCCTCTTCATCTTTTATCACATGTTCCTCCATTGTTCATTCTAGTTCTTTTCTAGGAATCCTTCTTAAGTGATGGAATATAGAGCAATAGGATGTTAAACCCTATTGGGCCTACTTTTCTTTTCCCCTTTCTAGTCCAATGGCTTGACAGCCAGTCTGTGAGTATTAGTCAGGATGACCTAACTGATGGTGCAGTTACAGTGGAACCCAGTATTTCAGTGTCTTCAAAGAAGGGTTTATTTCTTTCTCATGCTATATGTCCATTGTGAATTAGTAGGAAATTCTGTTCATCATAGTTAATCAGGGACCTAGCCTAACAGAGCAGGAGTGATTTTGAACACTAATAGTTTCCATACTGGACCAAAAGAGAACAATCAAATCCTTGACTGGGAATAGATACACGATACTTGTATTCAGAACTCTTAGACCAGAACTAGCTTGTCACATGGCCACACTCAACCACAAGGGGTATAGGAAATACAATTCCACCATGTGTATGGTCGGTAGAAGGCTGAAAATCTTTGATTTTTGTGGCATTCATAATTAGGCCAGATGGCAGATGCTGTCCCCCTTCAAAGGGAATGAGATCAAAGTTGGAGACCAGAAAGAAGCAAAGTGGAGAATTACAAAGAAGTTCCACTTTGCAACAGTCCATGCTTGTTCACTTACTGAATTCAACTGGGGCATCTTAGGCCTTTTATTATAGACATGGGCCTCTTCCCCATGTCCAGGCCTCTCCCCCCATGTCACTTGAACCTGGGAGGCAGATAGCGCATAGAACTATCAGAACATTATGAAGCTTCAAGACATATTATAAAGTAACATGACGGCACATTGCATGAAATGTAGTCCAACATATACATACGAGTAACAACTATCATTTTAAAAGCAATCATTTTGGAAAGTCAAACATTTATCCAGTGTAGCTGCTATCTAAAAGATATATAGGGCCCCCATTTTGGCATTGCTTTCAGATCATCTGGCTCATTCTTTTTAATATCTTTCTTGATGGGAAAACTTTATTGGCAAGGTTTTATTGGGTACCTTTAATATGTCAGACATTATACTAAATGCTAGTTAGGTGTTTAATTATTTTTTGAGGCGGAGTCTTGCTCTGTTGCCAGGCTGGAGTGCAATGGTGCAATCTTGGCTCACTACAACCTCCACCTCCCAGATTCAAGCGATTCTCCTGCCTCAGCCTCCTGAGTAGCTGGGATTACACGTGCCTGTTACCACGCCCGGCTAATTTTTTGTATTTTTATAGAGGCGGGGTTTCACTGTGTTGGCCATGCTGGTCTTGAACTCCTGACCTGATGATCCGCCCACCTTCGCTTCCCAAAGTGCTGGGATTACAGGCATGAGCCACTGTGCCTGGCTGGTGTTTAAAATTTTTTTAAATCACATGTTCACTATTGGAACATGTGATAAAAATATGTAAGATACAGTATCTTGAGGAACTACATTCAGGCAAGAGTGGCAGATACGCATCTGGTAATAGCAACACTCTTGGTTACGGGAGAATGCGAGTTCTAGCTGCTTACAGGAGGTTTTAAAGGGGAAGAGAGCCAATTAAATACATACACAATTGCAAGAATTTTATACACATACCAAGGGCATGTCAATGAATATATGACTCAAATGAGCTTTGCAAATATCCGTTACTCCAATCGGATGGCCAGATATAATTTTGGAGTGACAGAACTAACAAAAAAAAAAATGAGATAAGAAAACTGAGATATTTCAGTTTCCCAGGAGCAAAAAATGGGGATAAGCATTTGTGAACCAAGAAAAACAGGAGTTAGAAGGGCATAGTGTGGTGTTACATATGCATTGTCTAGAAGAGAGCTCCAGGAGTTGTCAGATGTAAATAGAAGCTCCACTGTGGTTTGCTGTGTTGTGGAGAAGGGCTGGTTCACCTGACCTTACCATTGCCTAGCTAAAATACTCGTCATGTTAATCACATTCTCCTTGAGTTAACTCTGTGCTCACCTAGCCTTTTTTTAGATGAGTCATTGCCTTTCCCAGATATCATGGCATTGGAAACCAGAACATGCTATAGCGTGTATTGGAACTTCATTCTTTTTATGGCTGAATAATATTTCATTGTATGTACGTACCACATTTTGTTTATCCAGTCATCTGTGTATGGACACTCGGGTTGTATCTACACTTTGGCTACTGTGAATACGCTGCAATGAACATTGGTGTACAAATATCCAAGCTAAGATGATGAGAAAAAAACAAGAGTGTTGTAATGCATATATATGCTTTAATAGAGTATGAAAGTAGGTTTTATGTTTCATGAAGATCACTCTCTGCTATGTTTAGGTTTGATGAAGTGTGAGGGTTGTGAGGGCCGTGTCTGAAGGCAAAGATGCCCTAGGAGGTTTTGTCATATTTCAGACCCCGTTTCAACTGTAGTAAATTAAACTGAAAGCATTTTAATTAAAGTATGTACACAACCAAATCATTGTAATCCTCTCACCCAAAATCAAAGTCAGTAGAATCGATAACACTTTACTGACTGCAGGGGAAGTGTTGAAACATATGTAGGGAAGTGAACCTGATGGCTAGGAGATTGAAACGTCGGTCAAGCCGGGATTCAAATCACAGTTTGCTGTTTGTTTCCTCTGTGTTACTAAGTATTTATTTCCTCACCTACAAAATGCAAAATCAACCCATACATTTTTTCGTGAAAATTTTATGAGAAAGTGTATCTAAAGAATATACAAATAAGTATGATTTTAATACAAAATTGTATTACTATATTTGTGACACATTTGTGGATCGTTTAGGACAGAGGTCCTCAACCTTTTGGACAACAAGGACCAGTTTGATGGAAGATGATTTTTTCATGGACAAAGGCAGGGGGATGGTTTTGGAATGAAACTGTTCTACCTCAGATTGTCAGGAATTAGATTCTCACAAGGACCATACAATCTAGATCCCTCATAAGCACAGTTTGCAATGGGGTTCACGCTCCTATGAGACTCTAATGCCATTGCTGATCTGATAGGACGGGGGAGCTCAGGTGATGGTGCTGAGTCGCCTGCTGCTCCCTTCCTGCTGTGCCCCCTGATGCCATAGACCAGTAATGGTCTGTGTCCCAGGGGTTGGCAACCCCCTGATTGAGGATAATGATCTTTGTCTTAAATTATTTTTAGCATATGAATTAGGGTAAACAATCAGAAATAATTACAGTAATTATAGATATAAAGTAGTGCATTAGGGTCTGACTAAAACTTAAAAATTAAGATTAGTCTGCATGGATAATTTATATGAACCTTCTGAATATCTTCCCTACCACACACTCCACCTCCTGCCAAGAAGTTGCCACTTGGTTAACCACTACAATCCTCTCTGAAAGTTTAACTATACATTGACCAAAAAAGAAAACAGACAAAACGAATAAAAGCAAAAACCCTAAAAAAAAAGCCAGTTACTGGCACATATAAATCAATATAAGTAAGATGTAAAGTGTGTTTCTGTCTTGGTATTCCATTTTATTAAATCTGGAAAACTATCCTTTTGTTACATGTCTAACTAGTTACCCAAAGCCAGATTCATGGAAATTTAAGTAATAAAAATATCAGAGTTATAAACTTCACAATCAGATTCAAACTTTGATCCTTCATGTAGCTGAATATACGAAATGGACGGGATAAAGGCTTTCTTCTTTAACTTCCCAATTCATATAGAATGAACTTTTTGCCCCTCAGGTTTAAAAGATGACAAGAACCTTTAAATACAATTCAATATTTATTGCTTACAGTATGTCACAGATTATTAGGTATGGGTGAATAAGGATGAAAATGTCTTCCTTCTAGCCTTTGGAAATGCACAGTATAAAAAGAGGAAAATACAATAGTTCACTTTTCCTATGAAGAGTCAAGATCCCTGGCCAAGACACTGTTGAAAGTCTACACTTCGAGGCTATCTCTGACTTTAAAACCACAGTAATGATTTATAAACTATATTTTAAAATGAAAATTAAATAGAGACAGCTGATCGCAAAAGAGAAAAACAAAACAAGATAGACTTTTCTTTGAGTGATAAACAGAACAGAGAATATGACTGAAACAGAATTCTGAGATTCCAGGCTACGTAGATGCTACGGAGAGACGGGGTCTGAAACGAACTTACTTAAACCAAGGCCTGGGGAAGGCTGCCCCAGAGGGAAGCAAGGCTGAGATAAAGCTGTGCCATCTATTGCTAGGCCAATGACTTGTAGGAAGTGACTAACCCTAAAAGCTTAGAGACCACAGAAACAGCTGTATTACCAGCTCTGAGTGAGTCCCTTGCATTATTGACTCTGCAAGCTCTTACATGCTCTGTGGAGCAATGACAAGTATGAAAGAGAATGAATTATGAAGGAGAAGGCTGCAGTTTAAGGTGCAGAGGTTGAATGAAGTCCACAACAAAACCCCCCAGCAGAGAGAAGTGAGTACTGAAAGAGATGTTAAAAAAAAAAACCCTTACAATATGCAAATTCAATTTCCACAACACATGGATTCTTAAAAAAGACAGCTTAAAAAACCCCACCAAGCAGAAGATGAATGAAAATGAAAATGATAGAAGAATCTGAACAGTGTTTACTTGGGATTTGTCAAAGGGGCAAAGAAAAACTATGAAAAGGACAAGAGCTAGGGACATCCAAGAAGTCAAAATTACATATGTAAGAAAAAAATTCATTAAAAAATTAAGTAGCTTGGAAATGACAAATATGGTCAATATAATTAAAATTAAAAAGAAATCGCAATTGATAAAATAAAAATTATATTGGACTAGTGAAAGAATGCATAAATAAGATGCTAATTCATTAATAAGAAATTAATAATTTGGAGACAGTAAGATACAAAAAACATGAGAACACTTGTGAAACTTGGAGGATAAACTAATAGACTTAACAGGATTTTAGCTAGTAAATGTTGACAAATGGCCACGAAGAGAAAGACGGTAGAAAAGTAACACTCAAAGTGATAATGACACAGTTTCCTCGAAATGAGGAAAGAAATGTTTCTAAGTGGGAAATTAGCTGTAAGTGTTGAGAATAATAAAATTAAGTCAGCTATCAAAGTAAAACTGCAGAGCATCATGAAAAAGGGAAAATCTTAAGATACTACCAGAGGTAGTAGACACTATCTACAGAGGGAAGACTATGGTATTTAAACAGACGTCTCATCAGCAACAAGAGTAAAATCTTCAGACCACTAAGGAAATATATAACTGAATTATTAAAGATGGAGGGAAATGACAATTGGTTTGGAAATATAAAGGCAGTAAGAAGCAGCTTCTCCACTCCTTCTGGAATCTGTGCCTGTTTTAGCCCACCTGCCTCCACTCCTTCCTCCACCATGTCCATCAGGGTGACCCAGAAATCTGACAAGGTGTCCACCTCTGGCCCCTGGGCCTTCAGCAGCCGCTCCTACATGAGTGGGTCCGGTGCCTGCATCAGATCCTCGAGCTTCTCCCAAGTGGCCCAGGCCACCCCAGCAGCTTCTGAGGTGGCCCAGGTGCAGGCTATGAGGGGGCCAGCAGCATGAGCATGGGAGGCATCACTGCTGTCATGGTCAACCAGAGCCTGCTGAGACCCCTTAATCTGGAGGTGGACCCCAACATCTCGGCTGTGTGCACCCAGGAGAAGGAGCAGATCAAGACCCTCAACAAGAAGTTTGCCTCCTTCGTCGACAAGGTACGGTTTTTGGAGCAGCAGAACAAGATGCTGGAGACCAAGTGGAACCTCCTGCAGCAGCAGCAGATGGCTCGGGGCAACATGGACAACATGTTTGAGAGTTACAGCAACAACCTTAGGCGGCAGCTGGAGACTCCGGGCCAGGAGAAGCTGAAGCTGGAGGTGGAGCTTGGCAGCACACTGGGGCTTGTGGAGGACGTCAAGAACAAGTAAGAGGGTGCGATCAATAAGCGTACAGAGATGGAGAATGAATTTGTCCTCATCAAGAAGGATGTGGATGAAGCTTACATGAACAAGGTAGAGCTGCAGTCTTGCGTGGAAGGGCTGACTGGTGAGATCAGCTTCCTAAGGCAGCTATATGAAGAGGGGATCTGGGAGCTGCAGTCCCAGATCTCGGGACACGTCTGTGGTGCTGTCCATGGACAACAGCACTCCCTGGACATGGACAGCATCGTCGCTGAGGTCAAGGCGCAGTATGAGGAGATTACCAACCACAGCCGGGCTGAGGCAGAGAGCATGTACCAGGTCAAGTATGAGGAGCTGCAGATGCAGTCTGGGAAGAATGGGGATAACCTGCAGCGTACAAAGACTGAGATCTCTGAGATGAATCGGAACATCAGCCAGCTCCAGGCTGAGATTGAGGGCCTCAAAGGCCAGAGGGCTTCCTTGGAGGCCACCATACAGATGCCGAGAAGCTCAGGGAGCTGGCCATTAAAGATGCCAACGCCAAGCTGTCCGAGCTGGAGGCTGCCCTGCAGCGGGTTAAGCAGGACGTGGCACCGCAGCTGCATAAATACCAGGAGCTGATGAATGTCAAGCTGGCCCTGGACATTGAGATCGCCACCTACAGGAAGCTGCTGGAGGGGGAGGAGAGCTGGCTGGAGTCTGGGATGTAGAATATGAGTATCCATACAGAGACCACCAGTGGCCGTGCAGGTGGTCTGAGCTCGGCCTATGGGGGCTTCACAAGCCCCAGCCTCAGCTACGGCCTGGGCTCCAGCTCCTTCAGCCACACCAGCACCACCAAGGCCATGGTTGTGAAGATTGAGACCTGTGATGGGACGCTGGTGTCCAAGTCCTCTGACGTCCTGCCCAAGTGAACAGCTGCAGCACCCCCTCGCAGCCTGCCCCTTCTTTGGCTGCCCTACAGCCCCAGAGGGAGATCCCTGTGCAGGAGAGCACAGGGAACAGGAGACCCACCTGAGGCATGGGGGCGTTTATTGCCTTGGGACCCCCTTGCCCATGCCTCTAGCTGTAAAACAATTCAGTTACTTTTTTTTCTTGGTCCAAAATAAAACCTCAGCTAGCTCTGCCCCCATATATATGTATATGTGTATATATATATGCACATGCACACACACACACACACACACATATATATATATATATATACACAATATATATGTATATAAAAAGGCAGTAACGGTATAGCTATATATTCTCACTAATAAAAAAGGAAAGTAATGGCTAAGAAACTTAACAGCTTCAAACTTAAAATAGTGGCTTCAACGCCTGTAATCCAAGTTGATGAATTTTATATTTTACATTGTAACTCAGTATATATGTTTCAGTTTCACCAAACAATATGCTTATTGTATAAGATGCATTCTGACGTTTTGTTTTAACTAAACATAGCATAGAGATTTTTGTAAAAAGCAAACATTACTTAATATAAATTCAAATGGTGTTCCTGCATTCAATGACCAATTAAGAAATGTGATTAGGCTGGGAGCGGTGGCTCAGACCTGTGATCCTGGCACTCTGGGGAGCCGAGGTGGACGGATCACTTGAGGCGAGGAGTTCAAGACCAGCCTGCCCAACATGGCAAAACCCTGTGTTTACTAAAAATACAAAAATTAGCCGGGTGTGTTCGTGCATGCCTGTAATCCTAGCTACTCAGGAGACTGAGACATGAGAATTGGTTGAATCTGGGAGGCAGAAGTTGCAGTGAGCCAAGCTTGTACCACCACACTCCAGCCTGGGTGACAAAGCAGGACTCTGAACAAAATGGAATTTAAAACTACGCTTAAACTAGTAAAAATGAAGTATGCACAAAACATTAACATAGAAAATTACAAAATGTTTGTGAAGGACATAACAGATATATATATATATTTTTTGAGACAGTCTCGCTCTGTTGCCCAGGCTGGAGCACTGTGGTGTGATCTCTGCTCATTGCAGCTTCCTCTTCCCGGGTTCAAGTGATTCTCCTGCCTCAGCCTCCTGAGTAGCAGGGACTACAGGCATGTACCACCACACCCAGCTAATTTTTGTATTTTTAGTAGAGACGGGGTTTCACCATGTTGGCCAGGATGATCTTGATCTCCTGACCTTGTAATCCACCCACCTTGGTCTCCCAAAGTGCTAGGATTACAGGTATGAGTTACTGTACCCGGTCAAAGATAATCTTAAAGGGGGAAAATGTTACTTTCATGATACAAAAAGTCAATTTCCATAGCTATGGAAATTTGTCCCAAATTATCTGTAAATTTAATCTAATTCAAAATGCCAAAGTGTCTCAGTGTGGTGGCACATACCTGTAGTCCTAGCTACTTGGAAGGCTGAGGTGGGAGGATCTCTTGAGTCCAGGGTTTTGAGGCTGTAGTGAGCTATGATTTCGCCACTGAATTCTAGCCTGGGTGACAGAGTGAGACCCTGTTTGTAAAAACAAACAAAAAAACAGCCAAAATGATTTTTAAATGAAACTTCACATGTCGATAGTAGAGTTCACATAGAAGAGCAAAATGTCAGCAGTGGCCAAGGCAATTTTGAGGAAATATAAATTTGTAGTTTCCTTGACAAATGTTTTTATTATTAAAAAGCTAAAGTAATTAACATAATATGATATTACCAATAAAAAACAGTTAAATGGGTGTCGGGCCTGGACCTGTGCTGCCTCAGGATGTAAAATGTAACTAGGGGGTCAGGGTGGGCAGTGTGCGCCTGTGAGTGCCTGTGTTCCCCAGCTTCCCCAGCAGCTGGCTCCACAGTAGTCTGCTCTGGTTGCCACATGTGGATTCAGTTTCCAGACAGAAGGCTATGTGTTCTCCGATGCTTATTGTGACCCCAGTGGGCTGGGGTTACTGCAGCAACTACCAGAGCAGCTTTGACACGATGGAGAAGCCTGGAGCTACCCCTCAGCCATACTTACGGCTGGTCTTGGAGGAGCTATGCAGGATTGTGGCAGCATTGCCTAAAAGTATGGAACCAGATTCTAATCCTTATGGTTTTCCATGGGAATTAGTAATATGGGCAGCTGTTATTGGATTTTTGCTGTTCCCTTTTTTTTTGTGGAGAAGTTTTAAATCAGTTAGGAGTTGGCTTTACGTGGGAAGAGAGAAAAAGCTTGCTATAGCACTTTCTGGACTAATTGAAGGAAAATGTAAACTACTTGAAAAATTTAGCCTGTTCAAAAAGAGCATTAAGGCTATGAAGTAGAGTCATCTTTAAAGGATGTCAGCTTTGAGAAGGAGGCAGCAGGAGCACAAAGTTTGGAGGCAACCTGTGAAAAGCTGAACAGGTCCCACTGTGAACTTAAGGTTGAAATACTCTGTCTAGAAAAAGTTCAGAGAAATCTAAACATTCTGAACAAGATGAGTTGATGGCGGATATTTCAAAAAGGATACAGTCTCTAGAAGATGAGTCAAAATCCCTCAAATCACAAATAGCTGAAACCAAAATGACCTTCAAGATATTTCAAAGGAATGGAGAACAACTGAAGATAGCGATAAAAGATGCTTTGAATGAAAATTCTCAACTTCAGGAAAGCCCGAAACAGCTTTTGCAAGAAACTGAAGTATGGAAAGAACAAGTGAGTGAACTTAATAAACAGAAAATAACATTGGAAGACTCCAAAGTACACACAGATTCTAAATGATAAAGAAATTGCATCAAGATTCTGACTGAACGCTTACTGAAGATGAAAGATTGGCCTGCTATGCTTCGAGAAGTCATAACAAATGGTGGTAACTTGGAATTAGAAATGAACAGTGAATCAGAAAATGGTGCTTACTTAGATGATCCTCCAAAAGGAGCCTTGAAGAAACTGATTCATGCTGCGAAGTTAATGCTTCTTTTAAAAACCTTAGAAGGAGAAAGAAAACAAATTTATATTCAGTTATCTGAAGCTGATTAAACAAAACACACATTTGGAAAGTGAGAATCAGAACCTTCAACAGAAACTTAAAGTAGTGACTGAATTAATAAAATACAGTGAAACTTTACAGGAAATTAACAGTAGAGGAAAATTACCAGTTAGAGAAAGAAGAGAAACTTTCTAAAGTAGATGAAAAGATCAGCCATACCACTGACGAGTTGGAGACCTATAGAAAGCACGCCAAAGATCTTGAAGAAGAATTGGAAAGAATGATTCATTCTCATCAAGGGCAGATTATTTCCCATGAGAAAAAAGCACATGATAATTGGTTGGCAGCTCAGACTGCTGAAAGAAACCTCAATGATTTAAGGAAACAAAACGCTCACAACAGACAAAAACTAACTCAAACAGAGCTTAAATTTGAACTTTTACAAAAAAGATCCTTATGCACTTGATGTTCCAAATACAGGATTTGGCAGAGAGCATTCCCCATATGGTCCCTCACCATTGGGTTGGCCTTCATCTGAAACAAGAACTTTTCTCTCTCCTCCAACTTTGTGGGAGGTCCACTCAGACTCTCACCTTTGCTTCCAGGGGGGAGGAGGAAGAGGCTCAAGAGGTCCAGGGAATCCTCTGGACCATCAGATTACCAATGAAAGAGGAGAATCAACCTGTGACAGGTTAACTGGTCCTCACAGGGCTCCTTCTGACACTGGGTCCCTGTTACCTCCATGGGGGACAGGACCATAGTATGATGTTTCCTCCACCAGGACAATCATATCCTCATTCAGCTCTCCTTCCACAAAGGCAAGACAGATTTTATTCTAAATCTGGTAGACTGTCTGGACCAGCAGAACTCAGAAGTTTTAATATGCCTTTCAGTAAAATGGATGGGTCAATGCCTTCTGAAATGGAGTCCAGTAGAAATAATATCAAACGTGATCTTGGTAATTTAAATATGCCTGATTCATCTCTCCCCACTGAAAATGAAGCAACTGGCCCTGGCTTTGTTCCTTCACCTCTTGCTCCAATCAGAGGTCCGTTGTTTCCAGGGGATACGAGGGTCTTATTCATGAGAAGAGGACCTCGTTTGTCTCCGCCTCCTCCAGGAACCATGTTTGGAGCTTCTCCACATTATTTTCCACCAAGGGATTTCCCAAGTCCACCACATGCTCCATTTGCAATGAGAAATGTCTATCCACCGAAGGGTTTTCCTCCTTCCCCCAAGACGTGGATTCCCACCCCACCCCCCACATTCTGAAGGTAGAAGTGAGTTCCCTTCAGGGTTGATTCTGCCTTCAAATGAGCTTGCTACTGAGCATCCAGAACCACAGCAAGAAACCTGACAATATTTTTCTCTCTTCCAAAGTAATTTTAACTAGTCTCATTTTTAGTTTCAGTAACTGCTGTTATTTAAGTGATTACACTTTTGCTCAAGTTGAAGCTTCCTGGAATTATCATTCTCAGGATAGTATTTTGTAAAAAAGATGGTTTAAATATGAATCTTATGAGTAAATTATTTCCATTTTATTTTATTCTAGATAGTATAACTGTTTTAATTTGATTAATCCCCTATTGTAGAAATGATAGTGTGAGTTTTATATATGTAATTTTGCAGATGGGGAGTCTTTAACATCTAAAGGCTCTAAAATCTAAAATCTTTATGCCAAGAACTGTATTTACTGTGGTTGTATATAAATTTGAACGTAACTTTATGCTTAAATAAATTTTAGTTGATTTAAAGACTTGTTTGGCACTGAATAATAATAAAATCAGCCATTTTTTTCCATAAAAAATCCAGTTAAATGAAAAGAACAGAGGGCTCAGAAGCAGATCCATACATATATATAACTGGTTATATATATTGTTAGTAGAAGCTATTTGTAATATTTTGAAATTTTGAAATGGTACATACACTTTCACCTAGTAATTCACACTTTGAGAGAGAATAGTGGTACATTGTGCAGTATTTTAAAAAAAGAACTAGTACTACATCAATTTACATAGTTATCTTAACACAGTTTGATTAAAACAAATAATACAACACAATAAAAGTGTTGTCAATATTATGGTTGATGTGATATTGAAAACTATGTAAACAATGCAATGTATTGTTTTTGAAATAATGTAATATTTTTAAATTTTAGCAATTTTTTGATAATTATACAATCATTGAGACATTTTCATTAGAAATAGAAGGCAATTCCCTGTACTAATTTTTGAAACTTTTCTGTAAGCCTAAAATTAGTTCAAAATTTAAAACTTAAGCACATTAAAAATCGTACACCATCAACATCTTGCTTTCTCTGGAGATATAAAGGAGAAAAATGGTATTGAGAGAACTATATATTTTTAACAATAGCTATAAGTTTGTTCTTAAAAATATGAAGTATTTATAGCAAAATGGTAAGGTTTGTCAAGTCATATTCTCTCTACTATTCTGTACATCTAAAACATTTAATCAAGTAAATATAAGTAACTTTCAAGATAATGACTTTTAAATGTTAAAATAGATATTGTTAGTAAGCTAATTGGTCAGATCTCATAGATATGCGTGTCTGGAATTTAAATTGGATTAGCAGCCATGTTGAATGACATGCAAGTTGTCTCCTATCTGCCTTTCTTTTCTCTTATTTGTAGAAATTGACCTTTGTTTAATCTCCAGCTTGAAACTGTCAATAAATTGCAATGAGATACAATTCCCATGTTTGTGATTAGGATTCAAACTTGTAAATAATAGCTTTATCTATTGCCTCTAGATTTTCTAGTTTATGTGCGTAAAGGTGTTCATAGTAGCCTTGAATGATCTTTTGTATTTCTGTGGTGTCAGTTGTAACATCTCCTGTTTTGTTTCTAATTGAGCTTATTTGGATTTTCTCTCTTCTTGGTTAATCTTGCTAATAGTATATCCATTTTATTTATCTTTTCAAAGAACCACCTCAACAACATCTATAAACAAGTGAAAAAATAGATAGATGTGTTACAATTCCTGATGAGTACAATAAAAATCCTGTTGGTAAATAGAAAGTAACAGAAGAAGGAAATGGGTGAAGAATCTATTTAGAGAGGGTGTCGGGAAGGCTTCTATAAGGAGACGACACTTAATTTGAGACCGAAAGGTTGAGAAGAGTCCATCCACATGGAAAGTAGGGGAGGAACATTCTGAGCTCCCATATGGCAAGAGTTGGTGTCTTTGCAGAAAGCCAGTGTGTGGGACGGTTGCCGTGGCTTACAAAGTGTAATCCTAGCACTTTGGGAGGCCGAGGTGGGCAGATCTCACTTGAGGTTAGGAGTTCCAGACCAGCCTGGCCAACATGATGAAACCCCATCTCTACTAAAAGTACAAAAATTAGCCGGGCATGGTGGTGTGCACCTGTAATCCGAAATACTCGGGAGGCTGAGGCATGAGAATGGCTTGAGGCTGGGAGGCGGAGGTTGCAGTGAGCCAAGATCAAGCCATGGGACTCCAGCTTGGGCCACAGAGGGAGACTCTGTCTCAAAAATAAAAAAATAAAAAAGCCAGTAGGTGGAGTATTCTTGGTGAAGTCAGAAGGGTTCAGATTAGGTTGGAAAGATAGGCAGGGGGATTGTAGGTCACAGCAAGAACGTAGATCTTATTTGAAGTCTGATGGAGTCTGATCCAAAGAGCTGGAAGGTTTTGATCAGGGAAGTGACCTAATGGAATACAAGTTGATGTATTATATATGAATTTGAGGAGGGCAAGAATGAAAGTAGAGAGAGATCAGGATTCTTCTGCATTGTGGTTGTGAAATGGTACATTGAATGTAGCTGAGGTGTGACCTTAGCTTGTCTGATTGTGCTTTTTCAGACTTTTTTATGTAGGCATTTAGGCTATGAGCTTTCCTCTTAGCACCGCCTTTTGCTGTATCTCAGAGAAGGGATGTGGTGAATATAGTCGTAGAAGTGAGTAAGGGGTAGTGACTGGCTCCTGAGTTATATTTATTTGGTGGTAGAAGCAACAGAATTCCATAATAGATCAGTTCTTGGAGGTTTGCTTGATGGGGGAGCTGAGCTGCACACCTTTGTGGTACCAGAGCAAAAGAGAATGACATTAAGAAAGCCAAGCAAGGAGAGTGTTTTGAGAAGGAAGAACTGTAACATGCTGCTGAGAGGACGAAGTAGATCAGGATGGAAGAGTATACTGGATTTGGTAACACTAGCCTTAACAACAGCTATTTCCTTAGCGAGTGGAGGCAATAGTCACATTGGGATGTATTGGAAGGTGATTTGAGGTGAGAAAGTAGAGACATTGTGTTTAGACTTCTCTTTCGAAAAATCTGGCTCTAAAGGAAAATAGAAAACGTTGTGGCAAGAAAGTAGAGTTGATTTATGTCTAAAGATGTTGATGAATTGATTCTGTATTCAAAGAGAGGTTGATGGGAACAAAAAGAGAATCACAGTTTGAGGGCTGGGCTAAAGCATTTGAGGAGGTGGGAGCATGAGGCTTAGAGCACTTGAGAGGAATTGGCTTTTCACAGAAGAGGGCACTTCCCTCTGTTGAAACAAGATGAAGTAAGTAGATGAGTTTGGACGCTGATTTGTAGATATGTGACCATTGGAGGATGCAGGAGTCTCTCTGGTTCTGTTTTTTTCAATGATTCCTAAGGCAAAAACATGAGTTCAGAGTGAGGGTGTGGCAGGGAACAAGACTTAAGAGCTTAGAATAAGATATTATGATCTCTGACACATCTCAGCAAAAATCACTTTGCATGATGATATTTACTGGACACAGAAGATTTTCAAGGTATGTTAGTCTGTTTTTATGCTGCTGATAAAGACATACTTGAGACTGGGAAGAAAAAGAGATTTAATTAGACTTACAGTTCCACATGGCTGGGGAGGCCTCAGAATCAGGGCAAGGAGGTGAAAGGCACTTCTTACATGGCAGCAGCAAGAGAAAATGAGGAAGAAGCAAAAGTGGAAATCCCTAATAAACCCATTTTATCTCAGGAGACTTACTCACTATCACTAGAATAGCTCAGGTAAGACTGGCCCCCATGATTCAATTAGCTCCCCCCTCCCACAACACGTGGGAATTCTGGGAATACAATTCAAGTTGAGATTTGGATGGAGAGACAGACAAACCATGTCATTCTGCCCCTGGACACTCCAAATCTCATGTCCTTATGTTTCAAAACCAATCATCCCTTCCCAATAGTCCCCCCAAAGTCAACTGATTTCAGCATCAACCCAAGAGTCTGAAGTCCAAAGTCTCATCTGAGACAAGGCAAGTCCCTTCTGCCTATGAGCCTGTAAAATCCCATGTAAGCTAGTTATTTCCTAGATACAATGGTGGTACAGGTGTTGGGTGAATGCAGCTGTTCCCAATGGTAGAAATTGGCCAAGTCAAAGGGGTTAAAGAGCCCATGCAAGTTCAAAATCCGGCGGGGCAGTCAAATTTTAAAGCTCTAAAATGATCTCCTTTGATTCCAGGTCTCACATCCAGGTCATGCTGATGCAAGAGGTATGTTCCCATGGTCTTGGGCAGCTCTGCCTTTGTGACTTTGCAGGGTACGATCTCCCTCCCATCTGCTTTCATGGACTGGCATTGAGTGTCTGTGGCTTTTCCAGGTGCACAGTGCAAGGTGTTGGATTTACCATTCTGGGGTATGGAGGATGGTGGTCCTTTGCTCACAGCTCCACTAGGCAGTGCCCCAGCAGGGACTCTGTGTGGGGGCTCTGACTCCACATTTCCCTTCTGCACTGCCCTAGCAGAGGTTCTCTGTGAGGGCCCCGCCCCTGCAGCAAACCTTTGCCTAGGCATCTAGGCATTTCCATATATCTTCTGAAATCTAGGTGGAGGCTCCCAAACTAAAATTTTTGATTTCTGTGCACCTGCAGGCTCAACAACATGTGGAAGCTGCCAAGGCTTGGGGTTTCCACCCTCTGAAGCCACAGCCCGAGCTGTACGTTGGCCCCTTTCAGCCACAGCTGTAGCAGCTGGGAAACGGCACCAACTCTGTAGGCTGCACACAGCACAGGGACACTGGGCCTGGCCCATGAAACCACTTTTTCCTCCAGGCCTCCAGGCCTGTGATGGGAGGGGCTGCCATCAAGACCTCTGACATGCCCTGGAGAGATTTTCCCCATGGTCTTTGGGATTAATATTAGGTTCCTTGCTACTTATGCAAATTTTTGCAGCTGGCTTGAATTTCTCCCCGGAAAATAGTTTTTTCTTTTCTATTACATAGGCTGCAAATTTTCTGAACTTTTATGCTCTGTTTCCCTTTTAAAACTGAATGCCTTTAACAGTACCCAAGTCACCTCTTAAATGCTTTACTGCTTAGAAATTCTTTCCCCCAGATACCCTAAATCATCTCTCTCAAGTTCAAAGTTCCACAAATGACTAGGGCAGGGGCAAAATGCTGTCAGTACATCTGCTAAAACATATCAAGAGTCACCTTTGCTCCAGTTCCCAACAAGTTCCTCATCTCCACCTGAGACCACCTCAGCCTGTATCTTATTGTCCATGTCACTATCAGCATTTTTGGCAAAGCCATTTAACAAGTCTCTAGGAAGTTCCAAACTTTCCCACATTTTCCTGACTTCTGAGCCCTCCAAACTGTTCCAACCTCTGTCTGTTATCCAGTTCTAAAGTCCCTTCCACATATTTGGGTATCTTTTCAGCAATGCCCCACTCTACTGGTACCAATTTGCTGCATTAGTTCATTTTCAGGCTGCTGATAAGGACGTACCTAGGACTGGGAAGAAAAAGAGGTTTAATTAGACTTACAGTTCACATGGCTGGGGAGGCCTCAGAATCATGGTGGGAGACAAAAGGCACTTCTTGCATGGTGGTAGCAAGAGAAAATGAGGAAGAAGCAAAAGCGGAAACCCCTGATAAACCAATCAGATCTCGTGAGACTTACTATAATTCAAATAGCACGAGAAAGACTGGTCCCTGTGATTCAATTACCATCCCCTGGGTTCCCCCCACAATATGCGGGAATTGTGGGATATACAATTCAGGTTGAGATTTGGATGGGGACACAGCCAAACCATATCACAAGGTAAGTGTAGTTTGGTCCTGCTCTCCTAACCTAGTTAGGTATAGTTTGGGGATTAGGGTAGGCACTCTTAAGAGAGACAGGCTCTGGTCAATGTGCCTGGTTTCGGAGTTACTTAGGAAGTCTTGGAGAAGGTCCACAGTGGGAGATGGTGCCTTTGACCAGGAACTGGTTGCATAAGATGACAGGAAGGCATGTTGCTATCATTCAGGGGTTCTGTAGAAAAACTGAATTATCTGTTTTTCTTTGTGTAGTCAAAAAGCACTGAATTAGGAAACTGGACTTGAGTCTTCAGTCCTGTTTGGTCATCTGCAATGTGACTGTAAACAAATAGTTTACCTTCTGGGTCTATTTTCCCAGTTTGTAAAACAAGCAAAATACCAGCCTTCCCATTGCATGAGATGTGATGATGTGTGTCAGTGTGCTATGAAAAGTATTTCAGGCTGTACAGATGGATTAGTGAAAAGACTTGGAGCTGCGGCCTGGCTTCTACTCCCAGCTTCTCTGCTTACTCACCCCTTGCATGACTCAGGGTGAGTCATGTCATCTCCATTGTACAAAGCCTCCATTTTACCATCTGTAGAACTCCCTCACAGGGTGGTTATAAGGATTTAAAAATACAATAGAGGACTTTTGGAAGTTAAAAATGCTAACGAAATGTGATAGATTAGTCAGTCTCATTTCCCTATTTTTCATCAAGAGAAAAACCTTTCTTCCTACCAGAATCAGTCTTCAAGATGAGCATTATTTGGCCCCATAAATAATGGCCTGGCATCGGATGCTGTAGCAGGGGAGGATTAGGGAGAGTGTGGACTAGTGACATTATCCTAGGAGAAGTACCATCTGCCTTTGGGGAAGTCCCACTCTGGTTGGGGGAATGGGACAGACGGAAGCCTCTCCTAGGAAGAATATTCTGAAAGGGCTGCTGGTTTGCTGCCTTTGGAAGCTTCCATTGTACAAGACTAATGAAAGGAAGACACTAGAAGCACATGCCCATACTGATAAGGGCAGAAAATAGGTGAGAGAGCTTACTGACTGTGCTGTATTCACTGGTACCACAAGACCAGATTGTTAGACCTAGTTTCTCTGCAAAGCTTCTGAAATCTCATTGAGCATCTAACATAGGGCATGCTCCTATGACTGGACAAGTCTTATCCTATGCATTTTGATTCAGTGCCCAGAGATTCCCCTCCCTTTGGAGGACACTAACCCTTTCCCAGATAGTCATATTCTGAGAAAGTTTTTTCTCCTGAGGGTGGAGATCACAGGCTCATGGTGAAACTTGTCCAATTGTCTCATAGAACTTATGTTTTTGATTTCTTTTGAAGAAACATAGAAATTGACCTTCCCAGTCTTAAGAAAGTTACATTTGTCCTATGTGAGTCCCTTTCTCAGGAAACTAACCATCAGGCCTCCCAGATAGTATCAAGAAGCTGAAACTTGCCGGAACACTGCATCTGGACAGTGAGATGCCAGACCTTTCATACGTCATGATTGCATAACCAACCACCTGCTTCTTGTTGGCCAACTCCTCTTCCCTACCCCTCCCTAATTCCTGTTTACTCACATGTAGCTACATTCCTTCCCACTACATCAAACCTCCAATTTTAGTTGCTCAGGGAGATGGATTTGGACTGCTCTCCCATCTCTTCAGCTGCAATACCTGATTAAAGCCTTCTTTCCTGGCAGTACTTGTCATCTCAGTGATTGGCTTTATGTGCTGCAAGCAGCGGAACCTAGACCAAGCGCCTGGTACATTGGTGACAATCAGAGCAGTGCTGTCACCTGTCTTTCTAGTCTGAATCCATTTCCACACACACGTCTGAGGAGGAAGGTGGTCAGTCTCATGGAAATCTTTCTGAGCAATATGAATGGTCATTTGCACTGTATTCTGAGAGGACTTTTGGAGCCAGATAGTTAACTAGCTGTGAAGTACTCTTTGGGTCAGGGAATTTCTCTTAAGGGTGTTGGTTTTCTGTAATAAAGAACTCACTCCGTGGAATTTCCATCCTCTGTTTTCAACAGTGTCCTGATAGCTAGGTGGCGAGAAATGCCAGGTATAGGTGAGGGGGCGATGGAGGCATCAAACCACCTTGCACTGCACATGCACCCCAGAACCTAAAGTACAAATTAAAAAAAGGTCCTATCAGGGTGAAATATGTACGATCCTAAGTTGAATCATAAAAGCTTGATCTTACTGGAATCACTCATAGCCTTTTACATAAAGACTTAGAAACAGAATGTCTCACATTTATCCTGATAAAATGTCCTAGCAATCAAAATATTTTAGAATGCCAGTACCTTGTGGTTTAAATTTAAAAGGCTACATCCTAGAAATGGGAAGAGGGACGGTGAATACAAGTCCCCATCAACTCTCCTTCTCTAGCCTAGTGCTCCCACCAATTCCTCTTCGAATACATGTTGTAGGAATTTCATCAGTGGAGAGTCTGTGGTCAGCCTGGCATTTTGGGGAGGTATGAAGACATTATTGAACTAAGGCCTCACTCAGGCAGGGCCTAATATCATTGTCGAAAGAATCAGAATGGGAAATCCACCTTGAAATAATTATAGATTATATCAAACTGTCACAGAAGAGCTATTTTTCTTTGGAAGGGTGTTTCCTCCCTGAGGATTTGTTACCAAGAACTATGGAGTTCTAGATGACTGATTTGAAAACAGCAGGTGACTGTTTACTGGTGGATTCTTTTGAGTTCTTGCTGAATAGTCTTGTCACCCAGACTGTATCTTTCAAACATACAATAAAACCCTACATAACTCGCTTCCCTTTTCACCTTACCTTTCCTTTAGCTGACTGCTGACGACCACCCCTTCAAAATACTTGTCATTCATCTATGTTAAGTTGATTTTTAAAAATTAAACTTTTTATTTTGAGATAACTAGATTCATATGGAGTTGTAAGAAACAATGTAAGTGACCCCATGTGCCTTTTACCCAGCTTCTCCTTATGGTAATTGCCTGCAAAACTATAGTACAATATCACAACCTGGATGTTGCCATTGATACAGTCAAGGTACAGAATATTTCTATCACCATAAGAATGTCTCATGTTGCCTTTTTTATGGGCACCCCCCACTTCTTCTTGCCCTTACTCCTTCCTTAAGCCCTAAATTACCAATTCTTTCTATAATTTGGTCATTTCAAGAATGTTGTATATATGGAGTCATAAATATGTAATTTTTGAGGATTTTTTTTTAGTCTCTGCAGATACATCCAGATTGTTGCATGTATCAATAGTTTTTATATTTTTATTGCTGAGAAGTGCTCTATGATACGGAAGCACCACAGTTTAACCATTCATCTGTTCAAGGATATTTGGGTTGTTTCCAGTTTTGGCCGATTATGAGTAAAGCTGCTATAAACATTCATGTACAAGTTTTTTTGTGAACATAAGTTTTCATTCTTCTGGGAAAAATGCCCAGGAGTATAATTGCTGGGTCATATGGTAGTTGCATATTTAGTTGTTAATAAACTGCCAAACTCTTCTGGAGTACATGCACCATTTTACATTCCTACTAGCAATACATGAATGATTTAGTTTATCTGCATTCTCACCAGCAGTTGGTATTGTCACTTTTTTTATTTTAGCCACTTTGATAGGTGTGTAGTAATATTGCAGTGTAGTTTTAATTTGCATTTCCCAAATAGCTAATGATGTTCAACATTTTTTCATGTGCTCATTCGTTATCTGTATCTCCTTTTGGGTAAAATGTCTGTTTATGCCTTTTACTCAGCTTTTAATTAGATTTTCTATTGTTGAGTTTGAGGTTATATATTATAGTTTATATATTCTAGATACTATTTCTCTATTTGATGTTTGGTTTGAAGATATTCCTTTCCGTCATAGATTTTCATTTCATCCTCAACAGAGTCTTTGTTTTAAATTTTGATGCGGTCCAGCTTGTCAGTTTTCCCATTTATGGATTGTGCTTTTGGTGTCAAATCGAAGAACACTTTGCCTAGCCCTAGATTCTGAAGATTTTCTCTTTGTTTTTCTAAAAAATTTTTTTAGCTTTATGTTTTGTATTGAAGACCACAATCCATTTTGAGTTAATGTTTATATAAGATGCGAGACTTCGGTCATGGTTCCTTTTCTGGCTTATTGATGTCTACTTGTTCCCATACCATTTGTTAAAAAGGTCATCTTTCCTGCACAAATTGCTTTGCACCGTTGTCAAACATCAGTTGGGTATATTTGTATGGGTCTATTTCTGGGATCTTTATTCTGTTCCATTAACCTATATATCTATTCTTTTTCTAATAACACATAGTCTTCATTACTGTAGCTATGTGTCAAGTCTTGTGATTGGCTAGACTGATTCATCCTATTTTCTTTTTAAAAAAGCTTTATTGAATTATAATTGATATATTAACACCAACACTAAAAAACCCACTCATATTTAATGTACTTAATTTGATGAGTTTGAGCCACATTTTTTTTCAAGATTGTTTTAGCTATTTTAGTTCCTTTGCCTTTCATATAAATTTTAAAGTAATCTTGTGCATACCTACAAAAACTCTTGCTAGGATTTTGACAGAAATTGTGCTAAACTTGTATAGTGATTTGGAGAGAATGGATATCTGTAGTATGTGTAGTCTGCTAATTTAGGAACATGGTATGTCTCTCAATTTCTTTAATCTCTTTCATCAACATTTTGTTGTTTTCAGCATTCAAATCCTGCACATGTTTTTTATACTTACATCTACGTATTTTTGCAATGATTATAAATGGTATTATGTAATTCTGGTGTTCATTTCTATATGTAGAAATACAATAATTTTTGTATGTTTATCTTGTATCACATGACCTTGCTGAACTTATTCTAGAAGTTTTTATGTGAATTCTTTGAGATGTTCTGTGTAGCATTATGTCATTTGCAAATAGGGATAGTTTTATTTCTTCCTTTCTGGATGCCATTTATTTCCTTTTTTTGCACTAATGCAATGGCAGTGCTGTGTTGAATAAGAGTAGTGAGAACTGATATTTTGCCTTGTTCCTTGTCGTAGGGGGAAGATTTCCAGTCTTTCACCATTAACCTTAATGTTAGCTGTAGGTTTTTTTGGTAGATGCTCTTTATTAAGTTTGGGAAGTTCTCCTCTATTTCTTTCTTTTTTTTTTTCTGAGCATTTTATCATGAATGGGTGTTGGGTGTTGAATTTTCTTGAATGCTTTTCTATATCAATTTATAAGATTGTGTGATTTTTTTGTTAGCCTGTTAATATGGTATATTACATGGCTTTTTTTTTTTTTAATTGAGCCAGGCTTGCACTCCTGAAATGTATCCCCACCTTTTTTTTTTTTTTTTTTTTAAGTGACAGGATTTTGCTTGGTTACTCAGGCTGGAGTGTGGTGCTGTGATCCTAGCTTACTGCAGCCTTGAACTTCTGGGCTCAAGTGATCCTCCTGCCTAAGCCTCCTGAGCAGCTAGTACTATAGGCATCCACCATCACACTTGGCCTTTTTTTTTTTTTTTTTTGTAGAGATGGAATCTTACTATGTTGCCGAGGCTGGTCTTGAAATTCTGGCCTCAAACATCTTCCTATCTCAGCCTCTCAAAGTGCTGGGATTACAGCCTGAGCCACCATGCCTGGCCTCATTCTTTTAATATACTGCTGAATTCTGTTTGCTACTATTTGTTAAGGATATTTGTATCTATATTTATGAGGGCTTTTAGTCTGTAGTTATCTTTTTTGTACTCTCTTTGATTTTGCAAACCAGGGTAACACTAGTTTCACAAAATGAATTGAGAAATGTTCCCTCTGCTTCTATTTTCTGTTAGAGATTGTGTAGAATTGCTGTTAATTCTTCTTTAAATTTTGACACCATTATTTATTAAAACCTTCTGGGAGTTTTAAAATTATATTCCCTCAATAATTTTAGGACTATTGGTGTAGTAGTTTGTTGGTTTTGAGGTCCATTTCATCTAACTAGTCAAATTTATGTGTGTATAGTTGTTTGTAGCATTTCTTTCTTTATTTTTTTATGTCTCTAGGGTTTATAGTGATACTCTCTTTTCCATTCTTAATACTGGTAACTTCTGTCTTTCTCTTTTTATTTTCAGTCTTGCTAGAGGTTTGTCGATGTTATTCTATGTTACTGATCTTTTCAAAGACCACTGATTTTCCCGTTTTCCTATTTTTAATTTCATTGATTTCTGCTCATTATTATTTCCTTCCATTTGCTTTAGTTTTATTTTTTATTTTTATTTTTTTAGTAGATTCTGGAGGTGGGAGCTTGGAATATTGATTTAAGACTTTCTGTCTTAGGTAAACATTTAGTGATAAACATTTCCTTTTTATACTACTTTTGCAGTATCCCACTTGTATTTACGTTTTCATTGAGTTCAATAAAAGTTTCCCTTGCCACTTTATCTTTGGCCCATGAATTATTTAGAGGTGTGATATTTAGTTTCCAAGTGTTTGGATATTTTCCCATTATCTTTCTTTATTGATTTCTAGTGTGACTCCATTGTAGTTGAGAATACATTCTGGGGATCTTAATTGTTATATTTATTATATTTATTAAGGTTTATTTTATGGACTAGCATATGATCTGTCCTGAATACCATTCCATGTACACTTGTAAAGATTGCATTTTGCTCTTGTTGGGGAGAATAGTCTATAAATACTGATTAAATCCTATTATTTGGTGGTATGTTGAGTTCTTCTATATCCTTGCTAGTTTTCTCCCTAGTTGCTCTAACAGTCATTGAGAGAGGTGTCCTGTGGGTCTGTTTGTGCTTTTGGTTTTATCAGGTTTTGCTTTACATATTTTGCAGTTCTTGTTTGGTACACATATACCTCAGGATTGTTCTGTCTTCTTGGTGGAGTGATGCTTTTTATCATTATGTAATTTGCCTTTCTGTCTCTATTGTTTAGATACTTTCTGTTATAGAACAACAATTATAGGATAATTTCTATTGTTTCATCTTCAAGTTCAAGTTCACTAATTTTTTTCTTCATCTCCTTCATTTTGCTTTTTTTTCTGTTGAGACAGGGTCTCACTCTGTTTCCCACACTGGAGTGATCATGGCTCACTCCTACCTCAACTGCCTGGGCTCAACCAATCCTCCCACCTTAGCCTCCTGAGTAGCAGGAACTACAGGCATGTACCACCAGGCCTGGCTACTTTTAAATGTTTTCTAGAGATGGGGTCTTGGTATGTTGCTCAGGCTGGCCTTGAACTCCTGAGTTCAAGTGATCCTCCTACATTGGCCTTCAAAGTGTTAAGATTACCACATGAGCCACTGTGCCTGGCCTCATTTTGCTTTTGAGTCTATCCAATGGAGTTTTAAATATTTGTTACTATATTTTCTGGTTCTAAAACTTCCACTTGCTTCCTTATATCTTCTTTGCTGAGACTTCTGTTTGTTTCAAGCTTGTCCCTAATTGCTTGTTAAAGCACTTTTATGATGGCTGTTCAAAGATTTTTGTCTGATCTTTCTGATACATCATTTTGGTGTTGGCATCTATTGATTATGTGTTTTTCATTCTGTTTGACATCTTCCTGGTTCTTGGTATAATGAATGAGTTTTTTTATTGAAAGTTGGGCATTTGGGTATTGTTTTGAGACTCTGGATCTTATTTAAAGTTTGCATTTTAGGTTTAACATTTATATGGCAGAGGAAGAGGAAGGCATCCTCTCACTTTTGCCAGATTGGGAAACATACAGGTTGCCCACTCAGCCTCCACTGACACCTGAATAGGGTGCTCCTCCTTGTTACTGCCGGGTAGAGACAGGAATTCCAGCTCCCCACTAAGCTTACATTGATACCTCTCTGGGTTGTGGGCGAGGGAGGTGACCTCATGACTGCTGGGCAGTGGTGAAATCCCAACTCTCCACTAGGCCTCCTCTGACCATCCCACTGAGGAGGGAAAGGGGCACCTCCTTACTGCTAGGTGGAGGCGGCATTGTGTGGAAGTCCATGCTCTTTACTGGGCCTTTTCTGGTTGGACTATCTCAGTAGGAGAGGAGATGGGAGATTGGGTGCTTCATTACAGCCTAAGAAAGGGGAAGTCTAGGTTTCCTTACTAGGCCCTTGCTGGCTTAGTTGAGGCGGGGTGGGGGCACATGATTTTTCTGTGGTATGTGGTTATAGTAGAGTGATTATTATCTAACAACTTTCTGTCTTTTGAGGCTGCCCATTTCCCAGTCCTTTTGATTGGAGAGAATGGGCTTTTGTGGGGGATTTGTGTTTTTTGGCTGTACTCCCTGGAGTTTCCAGGTTGCTGGCTTATTCTGCTCCAAGTTAGGAATATATGAGGCAAAAAGAAAACCCAGGGAGCTTACCACTGTGTCATTCCCAGACAGTTTGCTTTCTTTCTCCATCTTTTAGCGTTGTCCTATATTTGTTTTAGATATAATGACCAAGGCTTTTAGTTGCTCTTAGAGGGAGGAATAGGGAAAAGTATGTCTACTCTATCTTTCCAGAAATGGAAGTCCTATTTGGTTCATTTATTTGCTGTATTTTTTTTTATGGTGAAAAGATATACATATATTTAGAATTAGCCAGCTGGACTCAGTTTAGATGATCCCAATTTTGTTGGCAACATCCAAAGCATCGTAATCAGGAGCCAGTGGAACATATGCCTTCTCCTCTCCGTCAGGCGGAATCAGGGTGCTGACCTTGGCCACATCCCTGTCACAGAGCTTTGTCACAGCCTGTTTGATCTGCTGCTTGTTGGCTTTACCATCCACAGTGAACACAAGTGTGTCGTTGTCTTCTATCTTCTTCATGGCAGACTCAGTGGTCAGCGGAAACTTGATGACAGCATAGTGGTCAAGCTTGTTTCTCCTGGGGGCGCTCTCCGAGGATATCTGGGCTGCCTCCGGAGTCGCAGTGTCTTGGGCCACTGGAAGGTGGGTGATGTGTAGATCTTCTTTTTCTTGTGGCTGTGGACATCTTTCAACACTGCCTTCTTGGCCTTTAAAGCCTTCACTTCGGCTTTAGGAGGGCCGGGAGCTTCCTTCTTCGCTTTCGGCGCCATCTTGTGGAAAGGGTCTATTTGCTGTATTCTTAAAGGCCAAACTTCTTTCTTGCGTGAGGTCTCAGAATCCAGGCTTCCTTAATCACACTCATGTTATTTCCTTTTCATGAGGAGAGAAATGAAAATCTCAAGTGTAGGGAGGAGTGCACTGATGGGAGCAGTGGAAAGAGTTCCTCTACCCAAAGATGCACACTGAGCACTCTGTGGATTTCTAGCTTTCCTTTGCCCCCTTTTAAGGGCTGGCATCAACCACAGGGAAAACGGGTATCCAGCTAATTTTACACGTACTAAAGGGTCTTCAACCTCTAGAGGTAACAAGAAGTTCCCATGACACAAGAGGGAGTTTTACCTAGAGATTTATAAGAACCTGTAAGTGACACAGAGAAGCAGCTTTGAGTCCCTTCCAGCTTGGCTTGGTATGAGAAGGCACAGTTTGTTGCCTTTGTCTCATGGGGGCAAAACTCATTGGTGATTCTCTCCTGGAGCCAGCCTTCTCTGGACTTCTTCCTGAACTAAATCTGCTTTCTTAAAAGCCTAAGTTACTCAGGGAAATATAACCTTGATGTGGAACAGCATGTGTTTTGAATCTAGTTAGATCTGTTTCGTATATGTCTGCATCTCTTGCTAGCTGTATGACCTTAGAGTTCACTCATTCACTTAGAAATAGTCCTGTAGCGCCTACTCTGGGCCAGCCATCGTGCTGGGCTCATGGAAGGTGGTAGTTGGTATTCTTTGTTGCTCTTTTTTTCTTTCTTTCTAGCCATCAGCAAATCCAGTTGGCTATACTTCTGAAATATTAATATGTCCAAAATTGGACTGCTTTTCTCTATCATCTCATCTTTTTCTCTGTTATAACAAGTACCCTGATTCTGTTCTTCCCTCAATCCTTTGTCCCAACTCATTATCTATAAAGCAGTCAGGGCGATCTTTTGCAAAAATGCATCAGATTATTATTCTTTTATCTAAAACTCTCTAGTTACACCCAGCCATACACAAAATAAAATCTAACACCTCTCTATATCCCCCTGGTCCTGTGTGGTCTACTTTCTGCTTTCCTTTCAGAGCTCATCTAGCATCTTCTCCCTCGTCTCCTCCCACTCATTGTGCTTCAGCCACACTGGACTTCTTTCTTTTCCTGATAATATCAAGCTTATTTCACCCTAGGGTTAATACATCCCAGTTATGCTCTTTGCCTAGGATACTTTTTCCATACAATGTTGAATGGCTGATTCTCTGTTGTCTTTCAGGTTTCAATTCAAACACTCTCCCTCTCTTACTCAAGTCACATTTTATCAAAGCACAGTGTTCTCCCTACCCCAGCCTTATTTAGTGATTATCACAATTCGAAATGATCTTGATTTGTCTCCTAGACTGAGCTTCATGAGAGCAGGCATCATGCTGTTTCTTTCACTGCTGCACATCCAGTGCCTAGAACAGTTCATTGCACAGAGCAATAAATATATTTAAAATTTTTAAATTGATACATAATTATATATGTTTATGGGGTATATATGATATTTTGATACATATATGCAGTATGTAATGATCAAATTGGAGTAATTGAGGTCTCCATCACCTGAAACATTTTCATTTCTTTGTGCTAGAAACATTCAAGATCCTCTTTTCTAGTTATTTTGAAATATATAGTAAATTATTATTCTATTCACTCTACTATGCTATAGAACATTATTTCTTCTATCAAATACTAATTTTAAAAAATGATTTTTACTGATGCACATAGATGTACATATTTTGGGGGTGCATGTGATAGGTTGATAAATTTATATAATCAAATCGGGGGAATTGGGATATCCATTACCTTAAATATTTATCTGATTTTTTACTCTAGCTGAAATTTTGTACCAATTAACCAACCCCTCCCTATCACACTCTCCCACTGTATAATTCCCAGCCTCTGGTAACCACTCTCTCTACTCTTTCTACTCTCTACTTCAAGGAGGTCAGCTTTTTCAGCTCTCATATATGAGAGGAACATGTGCTATTTGTCTTTCTGTGCCTGGATTATTTCATTTAGCCTAATATCCTCCAGGGTTATCCATGTTGCTGCAAATGACAGGATTTCATTCTTTTTTGTGGCCAAATAAAATTCTATTGTGTGTATATATATCCATTAATATTTGGTTTATCCATTCCTCTGTCAATGGACACTTAGGTTGATTCCATATCTTGGCTGCTGTGAATAATGCTGCAATAAACATGGGAGTGCCAATAGCTCTTTGACATACTCGTTTCCTTTCCTTTGGATATATACCCGCCATTGGTATTGCTGGATCATATGGTAGTTCTATTTTTAGTTGTTCGAGGAACCTCAATATTTTTGCATAATGGCTGTATTAATTTACATCCCCACCAACAGTATATAATAATTCCCTTTCGTCTGCATCCTCACCAGCATTTTTTTTTTGTTGGAGACAGAGTCTCCCTTGACAGATGATAGTTTGCAGATATTTTCTCACATTCTGTAGGTTGTCTCTTCACTCTGTGGATTGTTTCCTTAGTTGTGCAGAAGCTTTTCAGCTTGATGTAATCCTTTTTGGCTACTTTTGCTTTGGTTGCCTGTGCTTTTGAGGTTTATCTTAAAAATCTTGTCCAGTCCAACGTCCTGGAGAGTTTCCCCAAAGTTTTATTTTAGTGATTCCATAGTTTGAGGTTTAAGTTTTTAATCCATTTAGATTTAAGTTTTTAATCCATTTTCATTTGATTTTTGAATATGAGAAGAAATAGGGGTCTAATTTCATTCTTCTGCATATGGATATCCAGTTTTCCCAGCACTGTTTGTTGAAGAGACTGTCTTTTTCTCAATGTATGTTCTTGGCACCTTTGTAAAAAATGAGTTCACTGTAGATACATGGATTTATTTCTGGGTTCTCTCTCTCGTTCCATCGGTCTATGTGTCTGTTTTTTATGCCACTACTGCTGTTTTGGTTACAATAACTCTGTAGTATAATTTGAAGTCAGGTAAGGTGATTCCTCTAGTTTTGTTCTTTTTGCTCAGGATAACATTGGTCATTTTGGTTTTTTTTGTGATTCCATATAAATTTTAGGACTAAGTTTTCTATTTCTGTGAAGAGTGTCATGGTTATTTTAACAGGGACTGCATTGAATCTGTAGATTGCTTTGGGTAGTTGGACATAGCAATAGTTTTAATTCTCCTAATCCATGAACATGAAATATTTTTCCTTTTTTTGTGTCTTCTTCAATTTCTTGTCTCAATGTTTTATAGCTTTATTTGTAGAGATTTTTCTACTCTTTGGTTAAATTTGTTCCTAGATACTTAATTATTTTTTTGTAGCTATTGATAATGGAATTGCTTCCTTGATTTCATTTTCAGATTGTTTGCTATTGGTGTATGGAAATGCTACTAACTTTTGTATGTTGATTCTTGTATCCTGCAACTTTAGTGAATTTGTTTATCAGTTCTAACAGGTGTGTGTGTGTGTGTGTGTGTGTGTGTGTGTGTGTGTGTGTGAAATCTATGTTTCTCTAAATATATGATAATGTCTGCAAACAGAGGCAGTTTGACTTCCTCCTTTTCAATTTGGATGCCCTTTATTTCTTTCTCTTGCCTAAGTGTTCTGTCTGGGACTTACAGTGCTGTGTTGAATAACACTGGTGAAAATGGGCATTCTTGCCTTGTTCCAGATCTTAAAGGGAAGGCTTTCAACTTTTTCCTATTCAGTATGATGTTAGTTGTGGTTTTGTCATGTAAGGTCTTTATTTTATTTTTTATTTTTAGATATTTTTATTTCTATAGGTTATTGAGAAACAGGTGGTGTTTGGTTACATGCGTAAGTTCTTTAGTGGTGATTTGTGAGATTTTGGTGCACCCATCATTCAAGCAGTATATACTGAACCCAATTTGTAGTCTTTTATCCTTCACCCCCTTCCTGCCCTTTCCCCCGAGTCCCCAAAGTCTGTTGTGTCATTCTTATGCCTTTGCATCCTCATAGCTTAGCTCCCACTCATGAGCGAAAACATACAATGTTTGGTTTTCCATTTCTGAATTACTTAGAATAATAGTCTCCAATCTCATGCAGGTTGCTGTTAATGGAAGGCATTTATTTTGAGTACCTTTCTTCTATACCTAACTTGCTGAGAGTTTTAATCATGAAGGGATATTGAATTTTATTAAATGCTTTTTCTGCATCTATTGAGATGATCCTTTTTTTTTCCATACTGCTGATGTGATGTATCATGTTTGTTAATTTGCATGTGTTGAGTCATTTTCACATCTCTGGATAAATCCCAATTGATTATAGTGTATACCATTTTTTGGTGTTCTATTGGATTCAGTTTGCTAGTGTTTTGTTGAGGATTTTGTATGTATGTTCATCAGGAATATTGGCCTGCAGTTTTCTTTTTTTGTTTTTCCCTGGTCTGGTTTTGGTATCGGAGTCATGCTGGCCTCATAGACTGAGTTTGGAAGAATGCCCTCCTCTTCAGTTTTTTAAACATAGTTTGAGAGTAACTGGTACTAGTTCTTCTTTAAAACTTTGGTAAAATTCAGCATTGAAGCCATCTGGTCCTGGGCTTTGCTTTGATGGGAGATTTTTTTTTTTTTTATTACTGATTCAATTAATCTTATTTCTTGTTATTGGTCTGTTTGAGTTTTCTATTTCTTCCTGATTTCAATCTTGGTAGGTTGTATATGTCAGGAATTTATCCATTTCCTCTAAGTTTTCCAATTTGTTGGCATATGATTATTTATAATAACCTTTAATGATCCTTTGTATTTGTGTGGTATCTCTTGTAATATTTCCTTTTTCATTTTGAATTTTACTTGGGGTTTCTCTCTTTTCTTAGTCTAGCTAAAAGTTTGTGTTTTTTCTTATGTTTTCAAAAACAAAACTTGTCATTTTATTAATCTTTTGTATTTTTGTCTCAATTTTATTTATTTTGGTTCTTAATTTATTGTTTCTTTCCTTCTTCTAATTTTGGATTTGGTTTGTTCTTGCTTTTCTAGTTACTTTGAGGTACGTTGTTAGGTTGTTGATTTGAAATCTTTTTACTTCTTTGATGTAGGCATTTATTGTTATAAATTTTCCTCTTAGTATTGCTTTTGCTGTATCCCATACGTTTTTGATATGTTGTGTTTCCATTTTCATTTATTTCAAGACATGTTTAAAATTTCCCTCTTAATTTCTCTGTTGACCCACTGGTCATTCAGGAGCATGTTTAATTTCCATATATTCATAAAGTTTCCCAAGTTCCATGTGTTGTTGATTTCTGGTTTACTTCCACCGTGGTCAGGAAAGATTATTGAGATGAATTTGATTTAAAGAAACTTGTTAACACTTGTTTTGTCATCTCACATATAGTCTATCCTGGAGAATGTTCCATGTGCTAATGAGAAGAATGTGTATTCTGCAGCTGTTGGATGAAATCAAAGCAATTACTATTTATTGAATAAAAAGTTGCTGAATCTTTTTGAGCCCCAATTTCTCACTTGTCTCACAGAATAATTGGCTGATAGAACAAAGTTGTATTTAGAATTGAGATAATAAATGCATGCACAATGTTTCATACAACACTTGGCTCACAGCCAAATAGTAGTTTGTAATTGCTTCATTATGATTATTTCTATTATAATGTTCACTCTCATTCTCCTATACTCCTCATACCTGTTATTGTACCTAACAATTTATCCAGAGTATTGTGACCAATTGTCAATCACAGATGCTGACTAGTTAGACACTTGCAATTAAATCCTAACTTAGTTCTCTCCGTCATGTTTTTCTGTACAGGTCCTACAGCTGGGCTCAGACATCCTTCCCCAGTACAAGCAAGAGGCACCAAAGACTCCCCCTCACATCATCTTACATTACTGTGTTTTTAAGACCACGTGGGATTGGATCATCTTGATCTTGACCTTCTATACAGCCATCTTGGTCCCTTATAATGTCTCCTTCAAAACCAGGCAGAACAATGTGGCCTGGCTGGTTGTTGATAGCATCGTGGATGTTATCTTTTTGGTGGACATTGTGCTCAATTTTCATACCACTTTTGTTGGACCAGCGGGGGAGGTGATTTCTGACCCCAAACTTATCCGCATGAACTACCTGAAGACGTGGTTTGTGATTGACCTTCTGTCCTGTTTACCATATGATGTCATCAACGCTTTTGAGAACGTGGATGAGGTTAGTGCCTTTATGGGTGATCCAGGGAAGATTGGTTTTGCTGATCAGATTCCACCACCACTGGAGGGGGAGAGAGAGTCAGGTACATCCCTCAAATCTCAGACCTTGTTGTCATGTCTTTAAAACTGAATTAAATGTGGGTGGTCAACAAAAGAATAATTAAATGGGTGGGAAATAGCATGGCTGATGTCTAGAATAGAGCATGCTTGATAGATACCCTTGCCCGCTGTTCCCACCCTTTGGCAGTTTGGAAGCCCTGCATGACAGTGAATGGGTGTGGAGGAGACCAAAGGCTTATTACTCCACGTGGAGTGTAAGCCACTGGCTCAGGAATGGTGGGCCTGCAGGAGCAGGCATGCATGGCAAGTCTTCTATTGAGTATACAGTTGCCGAATATCTACCGATTGATTATTCTAATTATGCAGACTTTTCTTTTATCTGCTGCTGACTTTTGGCCGTTTCATAGCCAATTAACTCCTGGTAACAGGAATACCATTTTCTCAAAAGTTTGCTTTTCCTTTTTTCTGTTAAGTTTTGAGATAAGTTATTTCTTTGCTAAAATGAGTTGGGAGACAACCATGTACTGAGGTATTCAGGCAGCAGTTTGTGGTTAAGAGGAGCAGTGTTGTTTTGGATTACACTGCTGTTTCAGTCCATTTTTGTGTTGCTATAGAGAAATACCCGAGGCAGGGTAATTTATAAAGGAAAATCAAAATTCCAATGGCTGGAAAATTCAGGACTGGGTACACTCATGGTGGAAGGTGAAGTGGGGAGCCACCTTGTTCAGAGATCAGCCGGTAAGAGAGGAAGTGAGAGACAGCAGCGGGAGGTGCCAGGCTCTTTGTAACAACCTGCTTTTGTGGGAACTAATGGAGTGAGAGTCCACTCACCACCCTACTTTCCCGAGAGAGGACATTCATCTATTCAAGAGGGATCCACCCCCATGACCCAAACACCTCCCCTTAGAGGCCCTATTTCCAACACTGGAGATCGGATTTCAACATGAGGTTTGGAGGAGACAAACATTCAAACTAGAGCAACTGTTTTCAATTGTTAGTCCTACAGGCAATGGATGGAATTAAGGAAGCTAAATTCCCAGTAAATGTGTTGGAATTAGGACATGCTCTTACGTCATTTACTGAATGGACCTGGGGCATGTTTTGGCAGGAAGGGCCACTGAGCTGATTAAGGTGATTTTCTTTGAAAAAGTGATGATGTCAAGTCATTGCAAATAAAAATGTCAGATTCTTATCTAGTTAGTGTTCTATGGGAATTGCCCTTCCTTTTTCCTATTCCTAGTTGACATTCCAGATGGATTAAGATAAGGCAATTCATTTGGCAAGTCTCCAGCCTTGTTCAGCTGGGTCCTCATTGCTTCAGATTACAGAGGCTCCCAAGGTCTCAGTCTGGCTGGGTTGTATGGGTAATCTAGAAAGCCACCTGGAAGCCAGGTTGAGGCAAGACACATTTCAGAGCTAAAGGGCTCATAGGACCCAGGCTTGAGAACGTTAAAAGGAACAGCCTGCTCCCCTGCCGGGATGTCAAAACCTGCCCAGTGACTCCATGTCTTACTGGTGGCATAATGATGCCTCTCTGCCTTCAGATCAGTACCAGTGGTGGGCGGGACAACAGCCTTTTCTCTGGGAAAACAGAACTATTACCACTTCTCTTTCCAGCATTTCTACCAAATGCTGTCAATGTAGAGGTGGAAGGAGAGAATTTGGAAGCTCAGATGCTCTAGATTCAGAACGACCCATACTTGTATCTGTGTGGTAGGTTTTAAAATACTTTAAAATCCCAAAGACTAACTTTCTGGGGTGGCTTGTGTGAATTTTGTAGGGGGATGAAATGAGTCAAGAGTGATCATTTACAAGAGCAGAATCATACCTAACATGAACATTGGGGTTCTTAAATGAGATTTTTATTTTATTTTTTTTGAGACAGAGTCTCGCTCTGTCACCCAGGCTGGAGTATAGTGGCACGATCTCATCTCACTGCAGTCTCTGCCTCCCGGGTTCAAGCAGTTCTCTTGCCTCAGGCTCCTGAGTAGCTGGGATTACGGGCACGTGTCACTATGCCCAGCTAATTTTTGTATTTTTAAGAGAGATGGGATTTCACCATGCTGGCCAGGCTGGTCTTGAACTCCTGACCTTAAATGATCCGCCTGCCTTGGCCTCCCAAAGTGCTGGGATTACAGGTGTGAGCCACCACTATTAGCCCACAAATGAGAATTTTAGTACATTTTGGGAATGATATTTTTCTCTGTGAGCACATTTTTAGAAATCTTTTTCTTAGGAAAATATGATCATTTTGGCTTAGATAATTCAAATTGTCTGAATCTAAAATAGCTTCTTAAACACATGGAAAGTGAAATTTAGCTTTAAAAACACATTGGTTTTTAAAATAAACCATTTTCTATTTAGAGTAATGGCATCAAATTTTGCAGATAAATAGAACAGTTCTCCAGCTTCCACAGATTCTTATTAAAAATTGGCAGAACTATAAACACATATGTAAACGTGTCAATTACCTGGTAGGTGAACAGAGCAGAGTGCTTCTCCCCAGGGACGGAGTGCCAAACCAACAGTGTATGTTGGGTTGGAACTCCTTTGCCGTTATTTGTAAGTACCCCTGACGGTGTTTTCTGATGTATAGATTCATGAAATAGATTGGTTAATAGGAAAATGTCAGTTATCTGTAGCTTTCTCATTAGTAAAGGCCTTAGTATCAAAGCTTGTGCCATCACCTCTTGGTCATAAATAATAATATGAATGTTAAGGGTTACAGCTATTGTGTACTTCTGTAAGACATGATTTTATATTTGTTACTTTCTTTTAAAGCTTTGGCTAACACCCCAATAATAGCTTTTCATAACAACTGGAGGTGTGGAGGGAGATCATTGTGAGGAAAGGGAAGATTTGGCTTTTAGTTCTCCTAGTATCACCTGTTAGAACAGCTGGGATCCTTGCGCATGTTATTTAGTCTTCCTGGATCATGGTTTTCCTATCTCTGTCTTGGGGATAACACTACTACTATACCTGCCTGCGGGCACAGCATTTGGGCGGTGGATTATTTGAGTTCCCTGGCAGCTCCAAAAGCTAAAGTGTGGTGAATGCTAAATCTCATCTGCATTAGTCTCACCTCCAGAAGCTTACTGTAAGAACAAGAGGCCTAGCACCCTGACCTCTTTCTTGTCATTGGGGTGGGAGGAAAACAAGGTAGGGGGTGGGAACACTTAGCAGGCGATAAGTAGACCCACTTGAGGTCACAGCCTGACAGGACCATGGAGGTCTTACAGTTCAACCTTCTTAATTCACAAGTAAGAAAAAGACTCAGAGGGGAAATGACTCACTCAAGATCGAATAACGTATATAATCACTGTAATAATGAGTTCCCTTCTGACTCTTCTTATTCCTAATAGCGACAGATTTTTATAAAGTAGGAGCAAAACAATGAAGGACAGTTGAGTCAAAACTGACCAGGAAGCTTCTGATGTACGTGGCTCACTCCTTGGCTTGGCTGAATGTGGTGGGGTAGTTGGGCATGGGGTCTGATGGGGGCAAATGAGGGTGTGCAGCTACATTTTCCCCAAGGCATATGTGTTGGGGATGAGATGGCCAGTTAAAGATGCTTGCCAAGGGACAGACCCAGCACAGTTTCCCAGGTATAGTCCTTTAGTGAAACGACACCACGACATTAGTGGGAATGAAGGGCTGATGCTGGTTAGAGGATGTTGGAAAGCCCCTGAAGGGCACCCCACCTTTTGAACCTGGATTAGGCTGAGGGAAAATCCCCTGGGTTGGAGAATTCTGATTAATGGCTTAGTGGCTTCATATTCACCACATGCTCTCTTCTTACCTGTGACCTGTTGTGGAGTTACTGATCTAAGATTACAGGTCCCTGTGCTCTAGGTTCTTTCTCTGGGGGAGTGTGCAGAGAAATGAGAAATTATTGACTCATTTCTCATAAAAATACATATGGAGTTAGCTGAATCATCTTTGGTGTTCTCAAAATTATGCCAATGAACTTGTGTGCCAGTGGAGACCACCGAAGGAGGACATGAGCTGTGTTGGCTTTGCCATCTGCGTGTATGTGTGGAGAGGGAGTGGGGAGTTCTTGAAGTGAAAAGATTGGAGCCACCCAAAGCCTGGGTCAAAAAAGAACTGGGGTAAATTGTTAAAGCCTGCAGTTGTGAATTCAGCCCTGTGGATATAGCTCATCTCCATGATTTAAGCCACACAAGTGATCCCTTTGGCTAAACTTGTTTCACTTATGTAGATGGGCTACATTTGCGTCATTCTCCAGTCTGTTGGTAATGATCTGTTTTGGAGGCTGTTTGAGCATATGTTTGCACATTAGTTAAACTGGTTAGAGGACAAAAGATCTGGAAACTGAGCAAACTAAATCTTGGAAAGGGTATGTCAAAGCAAAAGCTAAATGAATCTCTTTCAAGTGCTGAGTGGATTGTTGGGCTAGTCTGCTCCTTGTTAAAGATTGAATTATTATTGACAAAACAGATTTACTCCCCTAAGGAAACTTACTGCTTACTGCTATTGACATGTAAAAATGCATGCAAAGGGGAGAATGGGGCCGCTGTCTCCCGGGTGACGATGTTGGTGCCCTGGAGCCTGAAGGTGGCCAAGAGCTTCCTTCTATCCCTGGCTCTGTAACCTCAGACGGCAGCACAACCAGCTAGTGCCAGTGATGTAGCTGACACTTGCCAAGAGCTCGCTGTCATGGGAGATGCTCGCCTTCTGGCAGAACAGGAGCGAAATGTGCCAATGAAAAGATGATAGCATTGACAAGTTTTCCTTTATCTTCTGATGTTAACTTTCCCAAACACTCACACAGATCACCTTTATCCTAGCTCTGTGTGGCAGTGAAGAAACTGCACTGAACTAGGAGGCTGGCAATTTGTCACCCAAGTGGGACTTTGCCACCCAGCTGTGCAACCTTGTGAAACTAACTTCATCTCCCTCAACTCGGTTTGCCTCACCTGTGTGATGAGCCCATTCCAGCTCTAACCTTCTGTGGCCTGAGAGCAGGTATTATCCCAGTTTTGCAGATGAGAGGAAAGGGGCAGTTTGTCCTCTTGCCTGATGGCAGCTGTTTTGAGGTAGTGAAACTGGACGCTAGTCTCCTGACTCCTAGGCTTGTGCTTTCTCCTGCAGGTCATGCTGTCTCATCAGAGAATCTGGAAGCTGAGGGAACCAAGCTGTGCATTTCAGTCCCTGGGCCCCTTCTCTGACCCATTCCCTGGCATGGCCCCTGCTTTTCCCTCATTTTGATGGATCTCTGTGACAGCTCAGGGGTGAGAGGTTTGGGTGGTCAGTCCGTGGTCACTGGTGCAGGTGTGTGGGGATGGATAGTGAGGGCGGAGGTCAGCAGTGACTCCAAGGTCTTGTTACTTGCCCTGCTTATCTCTCCTGGGTGAATGGCCTCACCTCTAGGTTCTTCTAGGCTCACTATTCCCTGCTCTTCCAGGCTTTCCTTGTCACTGATGCTGAAATCAAGTTGTACCAACGTTCATTGCTTATCCTGTTAATTTATGGTTGTCAGTCCTTACCTGTGGTTCTTTTTAGGTAGGTGGCTAATGTTTCAGTTTTCACACAGGTGACTCCTCTTGCTGTCCAGCTGGAAGGAAACAGGTGGGAAGCTGTCGGGTGAAAGTCATGAGATCACTAGGGCTTTTCTTCCCCTCTGAGTTCTAACAATACTGTATAGGCAGTCCTTGCGGCTCATAATAGCAACTTTTTTTTTATTAGTAGACTTTTATTTTTTTTTAGAGCTTTTTCAGTTTATAGAAACATGCAGTGGGATGTACAGAGACCACCCTCCCCTCCATTCCTTGCACACAGTTTCCTCTCTATTAACATTTTGCATTACTGTGGTACATTTGGTATCATTGATGAGACAATATTAGTACATTATTGTTAGCTAAAGTTGATATAGCATATAGCCTATAGTTTACATGAGGGTTCATTCTTTGGCTTATACATTCTGTAGGTTTGGACAAGTGCGTAATGATGCATATCCAGCATTACAGTATAATATAGAGAAGTTTCAGTGCCTTCAACATCCCCTGTGCTCCATGTACTCATCCCCCCTACCCCAATTCCTAGCAACCACTGATCTCTTTACTCCATAGTTTTGCATTTTCAGAGTGTTGTAACATAGGAATCATACAGCATGTGGTCTTTCAGGTTGGTTTCTTTCACTTAGCAACATGCGTGTAAGGTTCTTCCATTTCTTTTCACAATAACTTTTTTAAAATTGCAGAATAATATCCTATTATATGGATGTATCACGATTTATTTAGCAATAGCAATTAAAAATCATTACCCTATAGCATTGGTTATTTCAATTCTGGTCAGCACAGGTCTCGTTCTGGTGTGGGTTTGACTTGGAGTGAGAGGAGGTGAGACCCCGGGATGCAGGCTGGCCAGTCTTAGCAGCCTGTGGTAGCTCCCGGGTAAAAACAACATTTCTCACAAGTCATTATGTCTGGTAGTAAAATGGACAGAAAAACTAAATTGTACCATTATATCCTCACATTTCATGCTTTTTTCCTTGGCATTTCTACCTTTCATGTTTGCGTTATTTCTTCTATCCAATTATGGTGCACGGTAGTTTTCGCTCCAGTGTCTTGTTAGCGGCAGGAAGTGCTGTGGATGAGTGCGTTTCTCTTTTGATGAGTGTGACTTGCCAGCAGTGGCCAGAGGCTGAGTCTGTTTTCGGTGATGTGAGTGATGATGCCGCTGCCTCCATGCTGGAAATATTGTCCAGAACTTTTCCTTTGATTTATTTTATCAGTCTTCCTCCTGACTGGTGCTCACAGTGGGTGAAGGATTGTGGAGGAGACATGCCTCTTGTTAAAGCAGACGCTTCACATGGAAGACTGGGCTGTAGGTGCTGTGCCCTGCACAGGCACCCGAGTCATGATCCTACCTAGGGTGTGCACGTGTGGGAGCAGGGGAGTGGCTAGGGGAGCATTTTTTAACAACAGGAAATTGATCCTGCATGGCTTCCAGGAAGTAGTGATTGGCTATGAAACTGTGATTCTAGAGTTAAAAAAAATGTAAAACCTAAAAGCAAATCTCTCTGAGGCAATGAAAGGGTTCAGCCATTGTGGAAGGCAGTGTGGCGATTCCTCAAGGAACTAGAACCAGAAATACCATTTGACCCGCAATCCCATTACCGAGTGTAGATCCAAAGGATCATAAATTATTCTACTGTAAAGACACATGCACATGTTTATCGCGGCACTATTCACAATAGCAAAGACTTGGAACCAACCCAAAGGCCCATCAATGATAGACTGGATAAAGAAAATGTGGTACATATACACCATGGAATACTATGCAGCCATAAAAAAGGATGAGTTCGTGTCCTTTGCAGGGACATGGATGAAGCTGGAAACTATCATTCTTAGCAAACTAACACAGGAACAGAAAACCAAACACCAAATGTTCTCACTCTTAAGTGGGAGTTGAACAATGAGAACACATGAACACAGGGAGGGGAACATCACACACCAGGGCCTGTCAGGGGGTGGGGGTGCTGTGGGAGGGATAGCATTAGGAGAAATACCTAATGTAGATGACAGTTTGATCGGTGCAGCAAACCACCATGGCATGTGTATGCCTATGTATCAAACCTGCATGTTCTGCACATGCACCCCAGAACTTAAAGTATAATAATAAAAGAGCTCTGCACTGGGGAGCAGAATACACTCACCTGCTGTGTCTGACTCCCCCTCTGTTGATTCACTGTCCTTCTCTCCCAGCATCCTCTCTGGGAGAGGATTTAACCCAAGTTCTACTCTCTTTTAGTTTCCCACCAATTCTTGGCTCCTCTTTCAGGTTGGTCTTCCTTTAAAGAAATGTAATTGACTTAGATGACATGGGATAGGAATACAACTCCCCAAGGAGCCCCTGGTCTAGTCGGGGCCACAGATAATAGGCCTCGGCAGAGAATGCGAAGAGGCATTCCTGAGTCAGTTCAAGGTGTTACAGCTTACAACAGGGAGCACTTTGCCTAGTCAGAGAATCCAGGGAGGCTTCCTGGAGGAGATGACTAGGTTTAGTCTGGTGAGGAGGAAGTAGGGCATTTCTGGGAGAGGAAAGAACATGTGCAAACGGCTGTGCTATACGGGATGAGTAAGACATTCATTGTGCCCAAATCAGAGTCAGCAGTGGGGGGAGGGAGGAAGGTCGAGTCAAGGGATAAGGACTCCCAGGGTCTTGCCAAGGAGTTTACAGTTTATCGTGTAGGCAAAAAGAAACCATCACAGGCTTTCACTGGGGTTAGATCTCATCTGATTTTTGTTTTCGAAGGTGTACCTAGGAAGTAGGGGTGAGAATGAGTTAGGGAAATAACATGTCCCCTGCTTCCCCCTCTTCCTATTGCTTGGACCTACTATAGTCAGGCTGTCGCCTCCGCTAGTATACTGAACCCCATTCCCCCAACTCCTGTTCCTCTGCCCCTCAGTCCTAATGCCTGGCCAAATCCTCACCCCATTTGGACTCTATTTTCTGCCTCCTGTAGGCTGTGCTCTAGTCCCTGAATGTGACTGCAGAATGTGAGTGGAGAACTCCATCACTGCGCAGATTGACTGCAGCTCACTTGGAATTACCCCTGAATTTCTCCAGGCTGTGTTCTTCAGTAAGACAAACCTTCATAGCCTCTCCTCTCTCCTCAGACTGACGACACCCAACTCGTACCCTCCCCTGATCCTCTTGCTTTTCATTCACTGAAAAAAGAGGAGTGATCAAAAGAGAACTTGGCCGGGCGCAGTGGCTCATGCCTGTAATTTCAGAACTTTGGGATGCTGAGGTGGGTGGATCACCTGAGGTCAGGAGTTTGAGACCAGCCTGGCCAACATAGTGAAACTCCATCTCTACTAAAAATACAAAAATTAACTGGGCATGGTGGCAGGCACCTGTAGTCCCGGCTACTCGGGAGGCTGAGGCAGGAGAATCGCTTGAACCCGGGAGGTGGAGGTTGCAGTGAGCTGAGATCATGCCACTGCACTCTAGCCTGGGTGACAGAGTATTAAAAAACAAACAAACAAACAAAAAACTTACACGTACTCCCATCACTAAATCCAACCCCACATACTCTGCTTCCCTCCCCCTAGTGGGTCAGCTTCTGTGCTGAATACGTTTCCTCTTGCCCACTCCTCAGTTGTTTCCTTTCTCTTCTATATGATCAAAGAATATATCGCATCTTTATAAAGCTCTCTCCACATACCTCAGCTGCTGCCCCATTTTCCTGCTGAAAGAGTTCTCTGTACTTGTTTCTGCTTTTTCTCTTCTCTTTCTTACACTTATTCTAATCAGGTTTTCATCTTTGTCACTCTGTTGAAACTGTAACTGTTCTTGTCAAAGGTGCCAGTGATGTCCATATAGCCAAACCCAATGGTGAGATCTCAGTTCTCATCTTACTCTGTTTGCAGACCTAGGAGCCTCTCATCTCACACAGAATAAAATCCTTATTCTGGCGTATTCTTCCCCTAAGTGGCCTTTCTTCTCACTTCTTTGAGATGCTCGCTCAGCATTGCATGATTAGAGTAGCTTTCCCTGAGCACCTTACTACAAATTTCTATCCCTTTACTTTTTCACGGCACTTACCATAATCTGATATAGGCTTTGTTATAGCTAATATCCCCTCATTAGAATTTTTTGAAACCTTAAAAAATTGAGGTATAAAATACATACAGTTAAGTGGGCTAAAAAATACATTAAAGCATAGGGCTTATTGAATTTTTACAAATGTATACTTGCATGTAACCAGTGCTTAGATCAAAACATCAGATTTCTCCAGCACCCTGGAAGGTTCTCCTTCACTTTATCCTAAACTGCCCTCCACCTAAATAACCAGTATTCTGACTTCTATTGCCATAGATTAGTTTGACCTGTTCTTGAAGTACAGCTAAGTGGAATGATTCGGTGTGTAATCTTTTGTACCTGACTTCTTTCTCTAGCACGTCTGTGAGTGTCAGCCATGTTGAGTGTGTCAGTAGCTTGCCCCCTCTTACTGGGATGTAGTATTGTTTCAGTTGTGTAATGCTGCATAAGAAACCACCCTAAAACTTAGTGGTTTAATAAACTAAACATTTTATTGCATAATTATTCTGTTGAAATTTGGACTTGGCTCAGCAGGGCAGTTCTGTTGACTACTCTATGTACCTCATAATTGTAATTCTACAATATTTGTCCTTTGGTAACTGGCTTATTTCACTTAGCATAATGTCATCAGGTTTATTCATGTTGTGTCAGAATTTGCTTCCTTTTTAAGGATAATATTTCATTGTATGTATATATTACATTTTGTTTATCCATTCACCCATCAGTGGATACGGGTTGCTTCCACCTTTGACGATTATGAATAATGTTGCTATATACACTGGAGTACAAATACCTCTGTTCAAGTCCCTGCTTTCAGTTCTTTTGGGTATATATCTAGAAGTGGAATTGCTGAGTCATATAATTCTATTTTTAATTTACTGAGGAACTACTATAATGTTTTGCACAGCAGCGGCACCATTTTACATTCCCACCAACAGTGCACAGGGGTTCCAATTTTTCCACATTCTTGCTAACACTTGTTATTTTCTGTATATAGACATCTTTTTTTTTTTTTTTAAAGTTTTTAAAATTTTACTTTAAGTTCCGGGATACATGGCAGAACGTGCAGGTTTGTTACATAGGTATATATGTGCCATGGTGGTTTGCTGCACCTGTCATCCTGTCTTCTAGGTTTTAAGCCCCACAAGCATTAAGTATTTGTCCTAATGCTCTCCCTCCCTTACCACCATCCCCCAACAGGCCCCGGTGTGTGTGGTTCCCCTCCCTGTGTCCATGTGTTCTCATTGTTCAACTCCCACTTATGAGTGAGAACATGCGGTGTTTGGTTTTCTGTTCCTGTGTTAGTTTGTGTATATAGCCATCTTAATGGCTGAGAGTAGCCATTCTAATATGTGTAAGGTGGCATTTGGTTTCTTTATAAACAAACGATTTTGATAACTTTGAAATCATTTTATTAGTTTTTTTCTTCCTCATGCATCTAAATATAGGCAGTGGCACATACTCAGAGGTAGGAAAATGACACTGGAAATTATAGAAACCACTGAAAGAAAAAGTTACAGCAAAGGAGGGATGATCTGCTGAAGGGTGCTGCAGGACTCACACATGCTGAGAAACTTCTGAGCACAATTGGGTTAGGAGAATTGTAGAAGGCTGCCAGAAAAAAAGCAAAAACCACCTGTTTAGGAAGGTGTTGAAAGAGGAGTGGAACTTTGCTGAGTGGGTTAAGGGAGTGCCACATGAGGGCAGGAAAGTTGGGCACAAGGCATTGCATGTGGGGCTGGGGGAGGAGGGGATTTCCTTTGGTTTGATCTTTGTGTGTGAAGGAAGACAAATGTTAGTGAAAAATAGCTTGGCCATGTGCTTGTTGTTCATGTAGCTCTTAACTCAGGTAAATTGTAGTGAAAGGGGAATAGGAGCTCTGTGATCTGGCTCTGATGGAAGAGAACAATGATTGGGGGTCTGTGTCAGAGCCATACAGACATGATTTCTTCCTATGTTATGCAATATTTAACTCTGGAGTCTATAAGTGTTAACGTATAAGAAAGACTACTTCAGACTTTATGGGAGAAATATCGTGCCTCAGGGATGTGCTTCCAAGTGAAGACACACTTAGTGACAGCCTCTGGATAATCTTTCCAAAAAGAATTTTTTAATTCCAATTTTTCATTTCAGTTTTTCATGTTACCTGTAGAAAAATTTAGAAAATATAAATGTAGGAATAAAGAAATAAGAATTCCTATGATTTTATCTTCTGGTTAACATTTTGGCATACATTGTCTAAGTCTTTTTTTTTTTCATACATAAAGCATATATATGTTTATATATTAAAATGAAATTACAGTGTATCTAGAGAGGGGAAGTTTATTACCTCCACAATATATATTTTTTCTTTTATATATATATATATATATATATTTTTTTAATTGTACTTTAGTTTCTGGAGTACATGTGCAGGTCATGCAGGATTGTTGCATAGGTACATACATGGCAATGTGGTTTGCTGCCTCCATCCCCCCCCCTCACCTATATCTGGCATTTCTCCCCCATGTTATCCCTCCCCAACCTCCCTACCCCCAGCTGTCCCTTGCCTAGTCACCCCCTGCAACAGACCCCAGTGTGTGATGCTCCCCTCCCTGTGTCCAGGTGTTCTTGTTGTTCAACACCCACCTATGAGTGAGAACATGCAGTGTTTGATTTTCTGTTCTTGTGTCAGTTTGCTGAGAATGATGGTTTCCAGAATCATCCATGTCCCTACAAAGGAAACGAATGCATCCTTTTTATGGCTGCATAGTATTCCATGGTGTATATGTGCCACATTTTCCTTGTCTATCATCGATGGGCATTTGGGTTGGTTCCAGGTCTTTGCTATTGTAAACAGTGCTGCAGTGAATGCATGTGTGCATGTGTCTTTCTAATAGAATGATTTATAATCCTTTGGTTATATACCCAGTAATAGGATTGCTGGGTCAAATGGAATTTCTATTTATAGGTTGTTGAGGAATTGCCACACTGTCTTCCACAATGGTTGAACTAGTTTACACTTCCACCAACAGTGTAAAACTGTTGCTATTTCTTCACATCCTCTCCAGCATCTGTTGTCTCCAGATTTTTTAATGATCACCATTCTAACTGGTGTGAGGTGGTATCTCAATGTGGTTTGGATTTGCATTTCTCTTATGACCAGTGATGATGAGCTTTTTTTCATGTTTGTTGGCCTCATATATGTCTTCTTTTGAAAAGTGTCTGTTCATGTCCTTCGTCCACTTTTGAATGGGTTTGTTTATTTTTTTCTTGTAAATCTGTTTCAGTTCTTTGAGATTCTGGTATTAGCCCTTTGTCAGATGCGTAGATTGCAAAAATTTTTTCCCATTCTGTTGGTTGCTGGTTCACCATAATGATTGTTTCTTTTGCTGTACAGAAGCTCTGGAGTTTAATTAGATCCAGTTTGTCTATTTTGGTTTTTGCTGCCAATGCTTTTGGTGTTTTAGTTATGAAGTCCTTGCCTATGCCTATGTCCTGAATGGTTTTGCCTAGGTTTTCTTCTAGGGTTTTGATGGTGTTAGGTCTTATGTTTAAGTCTTTAATCCATCTGGAGTTAATTTTAGAGTAAGGTGTCAGGAAGGGGTCCAGTTTCTATTTTCTACACATGGCTAGCCAGTTATCCCAACACCATTTATTAAACAAGCAATCCTTTTGCCAATGCTTGTTTTTGTCAGGTTTGTCAAAGATCAGATGGTTGTAGATGTGTGGCATTGCCTCCGTGGCCTCTGTTCTGTTCCATTGGTCTGTATCTCTGTTTTTGTACCATTACCATGCTGTTTTGATTACTGTAGCCTTGTAGTATAGTTTGAAGTGAGGTAGCATGATGCCTCCAACTTTGTTCTTTTTGCTTAGGATTGTCTTGGCTATGTGGGCTCTCTTTTGGTTCCATATGTAGTTTAAGGTGGTTGTTTCCAAGAGGGTTATAGGTAGCTTGATGGGGATAGTGTTGAATCTATAAATTACTTTGGGTAGTATGGCCATTTTCACAATATTGATTCTTCCTAACCATGAGCATGGAATGTTTTTCCATCTGTTTGTGTCTTCTCTTATTTCCTTGAGCAGTGGTTTGTAGTCCTCCTCGAGGAGATCCTTACATCCTTTGTTAGTTGTATTCCTAGGTATTTTATTCTCTTTGTAGCAATTGTGAATGGGCGTTCGCTCTTGATTTGGTTCTCTGTTAGTCTGTTATTGGTGTATAGGAATGCTTGTGATTTCTGCACGTTGATTTTGTATCCTGAGACTTTGCTGAAGTTGCTTATCAGTTTAAGGAGATTTGGGGCTGAAACGGTAGGGTCTTCTAAATATACAATCATGTCGTTTGCAAATAGAGACAATTTGAATTCCTCCTTTTCTAACTGAATATCCTTTATTTCTTTTTCTTGCCTGATTGCTCTGGCTAAAACTTTCAATACTGTATTGAATAGGAGTGGTGAGAAGGGCATCCTTGTCTAGTGCCAGATTTCAAAGGGAATCTGGAAAATGGGCAGACTACGTTTGAAAAAATATTCCAGTTTTTGACCATTTAGTATGATATTGGCTGTGGGTTTGTCATAAATAGCTTTTATTATTTTGAGATATGTTCCATTGATACCTAGTTTATTGAGTTATTAGCATAAAGGGCTGTTGAATTTTGTCAAAGGCCTTGTCTGCATCTATTGAGATAACCATGTGGTTTTGTCTTTGGTTCTGTTTATGTGGTGGATCACATTTTTAGACTTGCGTATGTTGAACCAGCCTTGTATCTCCAGGATGAATCCTACTCAGTCGTGATGGAAAAGCTTTTTGATCTGCTGTTGCAATCAGTTTGCCAGTATTCTATTGAAGATTTTTGCTTCTATGTTCATCATGGATATTGGCCTGAAGTTTTCTTTTTTTGTTGAGTCCCTGCCGGGTTTTGGTGTCAGGATGACATTGGTCTCAGAAAATGATTTGGGAAGGATTCCCTGTTTTTGAATTGTTTGGAACAGTTTCAGGAGGAGTGGTACCAGCTCCTCTTTGTATGTCTGGTAGAATTCTGCTGTGAACCCATCTGGACCTGGGCTGTTTTTGGTTAGTAGGCTATTAATTGCTGCCTCAACCTCAGTCCTTGTTATTGGTCTATTCAGGGGTTCAATTTCTTCCTGGTTTAGGCTTGGGAGGGTGCAAGTGTCTAGGAATTTAACCATTTCTTCCAGGTTTACTGGTTTATGTGCATAGAGTTGTTTGTAATAATCTCTGATGGTAGTTTGTATTTCTGTGGAATTGGTAGTGATATCCCCTTTATCATTTTTTATTGCATATATTTGATTCTTCTCTCTTTCTTTTTTATTAATCTGGCTAGTGGTCTATTTTGTTGACTTTTCAAAAAACCAGCTCTTGGATTTATTGATTTTTTTGAAGGTTTTTTTGTGTTTCTGTCTCCTTCAGTTCTGCTCTGATCTTAGTTATTTCTTGTCTTCTGCTAGCTTTTGAGTGTTTTTGATCTTGCTCCTCTAGCTCTTTCAATTTTGATATAGGGTGTCAATTTTAGATCTTTCCTTGCTTCTCATTTGGGGATTTATTGCTATAAATTTCCCTTTAGACACTGCTTTAAATGTGTCCCAGAGATTCTGGTACATTGTGTATTCATTCTCATTGGTTTTGAAGAACATCTTTATTTCTTCCTTCATTTCATTGTTTATCCAGTCAACATTCAGGAGCCACTTGTTCAGTTTCCATGAAGTTTTGCAGTTCTGAGTTAGTTTCTTAATCCTGAGTTCTAATTTGATTACACTGTGGTGTGAGACACTGTTTGTTATGATTTCCATTCTTTTGCATTTGCTGAGGAGTGATTTACTTCCAATTTTGTGGTCAATTTTAGAGTAGGTGTAATGTGGCACTGAGAAGAATGCATATTCTGTGGATTTGGGGTGGAGAGTTCTGTAAACGTCTATTAGGTTTGCTTGGTCCAGGTCTGAGTTCAACTCCTGGATATCTTTGTTTTAATTTTCTATCTCGTTGATGTGTCTAACATTGACAGGAAGTGTTAGTCTCCCCACTATTATTGTGTAGGAGTCTAAGTCTCTTTGTAAGTCATTAAGAACTTACTTTATGTATCTGAGTGCTCCTGTATTGAGTGTGTATATATTTAGGATCGTTAGCTCTTTTTGTTGCATTGATCCTTTTACCATTATGTAATGCCCTTCTTTGTCTCTTTTGATCTTTGTTGGTTTAAAGTCCATTTTATCAGAGACTAGGATTGCAATTCCTGCTTTTTTTTGCTCTCCATTTGCTTGATAAATCTCCCTCCATCCCTTTATTTTGAGCCTTTGTGTATCCTTGCATGTGGGTTGGGTTTCCTGAATACAGCACACTGATGGGTTTTGACTTTTTATTCCAATTTGCCAGTCTGTATCTTTTGATTGGGACATTTAGCCCATTTACCTTTAAGATTAATATTGTTATATGTGAATTTGATCCTGCTATTTTGATGCTAGCTGATTGCTTTGCCCATTAATTGACACAATTTCTTCATTGTGTCAATGGTCTTTACCATTTGGTACATTTTTGGGGTGGCTGGTACTGATTGTTCCTTTCTATGTTTAGTGCTTCTTTCAGGAGCTCTTGTAAGGCAGGCATGGTGGTGACGAAATCTCTCAGCAATTGCTTGTTCATAAAGGATTTTATTTCTCCTTAGCTTATGAAGCTTAGTTTGGCTGGCTATGAAATTCTAGGTTGAAAGTTCTTTTCTTTAAACATGTTGAATATTGACCTCACTGTCTTCTGGCTTGTAGGGTTTCTGCCAAGAGATCCACTGTGAGTCTGATGGGCTTTCCTTTGCTGGTAACCCATCCTTTCTCTCTGGCTGCCCTTGACATTTTTTTCTCATTTCAACCCTGGTGAATCTGACGATTATGCGCCTTGGGGTTGGTTGCTCTTCTTGAGGAATATCTTTGTGGTGTTCTCTGTATTTCCTGGACTTGAATATTGGCCTGCCTTGCTAGATTGGGGAAGTTTTCCTGGATAATATCCTGAAGAGTATTTTCCAGCTTGGATTCATTCCCTCCATCACATTCAGGTATACCTATCAAACATAGATTAGGTCTTTTCACGTAATCCCATATTTCTTGGAGGTTTTGTTCATTTTTTTTCACTTTTTTCTCTAATCTTGCCTTCTCATTTTATTTCATTGAGTTGATCTTCAATCTCTGATATCCTTTCTTCTGCTTGGTCGATTCGGCTATTGAAACTTGTGTATGCTTTGCGAAGTTCTTGTGCTGTGTTTTTCAGCTCCATGAAGTCGTTTATATTCTTCTCTAAGCTGTTTATTCTCGTTAGCATTTTGTCTAACCTTTTTTTCAAGGTTCTTATTTTCTTTGCATTGGGTTAGAACATGTTTTTTTAGCTCAGAGAAATTTGTTATTACCCTCCTTTTGAAGCCTGTTTCTGTCAATTCATCAGACTCATTCTTCATCCAGCTTTGTTCCCTAGCTGGTGAGGAGTTGTGATCCCTTGGAGGGGGAGAGGTGTTCTGGTTTTTGGTGTTTTCATCCTTTTTGTGCTGTTTTTTTCCCATCTTCATGGATTGATATACCTGTGCTCTTTGTAGTTGGTGGCTTTTGGATGGGGTCTCTGAGTGGACGTCTTTTTGTTGATGTTGAAGTTATTTCTTTCTGCTTTTTACTTTTCCTTCTAATAGTCTGGCCTCTCTGCTATAGGACTGCTGGTGATCCAGTCCACACCCTGCTTGCCTGAGGATCACCTGCGGTGGCTGCAGAACCATAAGGGTTGCTGCCTGTTTCTTCTTCTGTTATCTTCGTCCCAGAAGGGTACCCACCAGATGTCAGCCTGAGCTTTCCTTTATGAGGTGTCTCTTTGGATATACAGGGGTCGGGGGAGCTGCTTAAGGAGACAGTCTGTCCCTTACAGGAGTTCAAGTGCTGAGCTGGTAGCTCCATTGTTCAGTTCAGAGCTGCTGGGTAGGTACGTTTAAGTCTGCTGCAGCAGAACTCGTAACCACATTTTTTCCCAGGTGCTCTGTCCTGGGAAGTTGGGGCTTTATTTATAAGTTCCTGATGTGCTGCTGCCTTTTTTCAGAGACACCCTGCCCAGCAAGGAGGTAGTCTAGTCAGTTTGCCAGCAGGGGCATTGCTGAGCTGCCATAGGTTCTGCCCAGCTGCTGTGTGAATTTCTTTGTGGTTTTGTTTACAGAGGTACAATTAGAACTGCCTCGGTAGTGGCGGACTGCCTCAGTAGTGGCTGATGCCCTTCCTTCCACTGAGCTGGACCGTCACAGGTCCAGCTGCGCTTGCTGTGAAATTCTCAATCCAGAGTGTTTCAGATTGCTGGTCTTTGTCGGGGTGGGACCCACCAAGCCAGATCACCTGGCTCCCTGTTTCAGCTCCCTTTTTTTCAGTTGAATGGTGGCTCTGTCTCCCAGAGGTTCCAGTCGCCAGTTGAAACGGCCACCCAGATTTGTGTGTTTTTGTGTGGGGACCTGTGGCGGTAGCTGAAACAGCCATGCTGGAAACTTGTGGTGCTTTTCAGCCCAGGAATCTGCTGGTCTGTGGGCAATAAAAACTCATTTGGAAATACAGTGATCACTCACCCTCTGCTTTGTTCTTGCTGGGAACTGCACTCCAGAGCTGTTCCTATTCAGCCATCTTGAATCTCTCAGCAATAGATTTTTCTCTTTTTATAACATTAAAAATTCTTTCACAGCAGAAATTTAAATGATTATATAGTAGTTAATTGTATGGCTACATTATTATTTGACATTTAGGTTATTTCCTTTTTTTGCTTTTTTATTATAATAAACAAACAGTACATCTTTGTGTCACATTTCTGATTATTTCTTGTCTTTAAAATGTTTAAAACAAAAATATGCTGCTCAATGAGTTCTAACAAAGCAATCGTCTATGTAGCCATCATCCAGAACAAGAAATAGAATGTAAACAACTCCCCCAGACATCCTTTATCTCTCCTAATCACTTCTCCCTTCCTCCTCCCCAAACCTGATTTCTAACACTAGTGTTCTTTTGCGTATTTCTGAACTTTATATAAATTAAATGGAACAGTGATGTATTTTTATTTTGCTCAGTACTGGTTTTTTAGAGATTCAAGCATGCTTTTGAGTGTATCAGTAGTTCATTGTTGTCATTGTGTGTAATCTCTTGTATGAATATACTTCAGTTTATTAATCCAATCTACTATCCATGTTCATTTAGGTTATTTTTAAAATGAATATCATTGCTATTATTCATAGTACCCTGATTTCTGTTGGAAAGAGAAGAGCTGCTGGGCTCTATGTGTATGCATACTGATTAGTAAATACTGCCAAACAGCTGTCCATTGAGTGCTTTGCACAAAGTGGTCCCAATGTGTGAGAATTTCCACTGCTCTGCTTTCTTACCAACGCTGGTGTTTTCAGTTTGGTTAATTCTACCTAATGCAGTGAGTTTTTAGTTGTTTCTCATTCTAGTTTTGATTTATATGTTTTGAATGACTAAAGAGGTTTAAAATCTTTTCATGAATTTTTGCTGGAAGTGGACATCTTTGGCTACCCTCTTTTATGAAGTGCTTGTGCAGTCTCCTACGTGTAATATACTTTCTGTTAAAAACATTGATTGGTAGAAGTTCTTTCTATAATCTGGATATGAACCCTTTATGAATTATATGTGCTGTAAGTATTTTTTTCCTACTGTGTGTTTTTCCTATTTTCTCCCTTTAGAATGCATTTTAATTAAAAGTTCTTAATTTAGAGCAATATATCAAATTTTTCATTTATGTGCTTTTGTTTCTTGTTTAAATTTCATACTCCCAACTTCAAGATATTTTCCCATATTATCTTCCACTAGTTTTATTGTTTTCCATTCACATTTAGATCTGAAATCCACTTAGACTGATTATTGTGTATGGTGAGCAATAGAGACCAAGTTTAGTTTTTTCCTCGGATGGATATCCTTTGGCCTAGTATCAGTTATTTGAGAATGCCATCCTTTCTTCACTTGTCTTCAGTCTTCATTCCAGTCTTTTACGTAATTAGTGTCTTTATAGGCCTGGATCCTTTTTTGGACTCAATTTTTTACCACTGATTTGTTTGTATATTACTGCACCAATATCACATTGTGTTAATCAATGTAGTTTTGTAATGAGTTCTAACATTTTTATTTCTCCCTTAAATATTTGGTAGAATTCACCAGTTGAGGCAATCTGGCCTTGGAATTTTCCATTTTCGATTTAATAATTTAAATAGTCAAAGGCCCATTCAAATTTTCTGTTACTTCTGGAGTCAGTTTTTGTGAAGCTGAATTCTTCTAGGAATATTTCCTTTTTTTTTTTTTTTGAGAGAGAGTCTCACTCTGTCACCAGGCTGGAGTGCAGTGGCATTATCTCGGCTCACTGCAACCTCTGCCTCCCTGTTTCAAGTGATTCTCCTGCCTCAGCCTCCCAAGTAGCTGGGACTACAGGCACATTCCACCACGCCCAGCTAATTTTTTTGTATTTTTAGTAGAGACAGGATTTCACCATGTTGGCCAGGATAGTGTCGATCTCTTGACCTGGTGATCCACCTGCCTTGGCCTCCCAAAGTGCTGGGATTACAGGCGTGAGCTACTGCACCTGGCCTAGAATACTTCTATCGTACTTCAAGTTTTTGAGTTACTGGTATACAATTGTTCATAAATAATATCCTTTTATCTTTTAATGTCTGTAAGATAGGTAGTGATGCTGTTTCCTTTTTTTCATTTCTGATACTGATTATTTTTGGTTATCTTTGTTATCTCTCTTATTCATTCTCTCTCCCCCCCCCCTACAATTAGTATTGCCAATTTAATAATTTTATAATTAAATGTTTCCAAAGAAATAGCTTTTGTTTTAGAATTTTGGAATTTTTTACCTTTCTGCTAATTTGAACCTTAACATTATGAAGTGTTTAGTAATGATTTTTCTTTAAGTCTACTTTGTGTGATATTAAGAGAGCAACACCAACTTAGATTTTTTTTTAGTGTTTACATGGTAATTTTTCTATCCCTTAACATAAACCTTGCTATATTCTTGTATTTTAGATGTATCTCTTCTAAGAAGGCTATTTTTAAAATCCACTCTGACACACTTGCCTTTAATTTGAAGGATTTAATTCATTGCCTTTATTACATTTGATATGATATCTTGGTTTCTGTCTTTTACCTTGCTGTTTGCTCTTAACTGTCTCACCCTTTCTCTTTTTCCTCTCTCCTCTTTTATCTTCTTTTGAGATTGGTTATTTTGTATTATTCTCCTCTCTGTTAACTTTTTATATTATTTTACTACACTTTTGGTGAGCACTCTGAAAAATACAATTCTATTGTAAATTAGTCCTTGTGCCCCTTCCTAGATATTGCAAGAATTTTAGAATGCTTTAAACTCTTTTAACTTCTTTTCCTATGTTATTATTTTCAAGTATATGTATATATATTCGATATGTATCTTCATTGTTGTCTTATGCATCGACACTCACTTGTATCTATTACCCCTTTTGTTGTTCCTCATCCCTTCAATCATCTTCTAGCTTCCATCTGGTAAATTTTTCTTTCTGCCTAAACAACACCCTTTAGCATTTGTTTAGTCTGCTGGTGAACAATTCTCATACTTTGTCTGAAAATATCTTTATTTCAGTTTAATTTTTGAAAGATTTTTGCACTGGTGTGATTGGATTCATGATTGCTAATTATTTTCTTTTGGTAATTTGGAGATGTTCCATAATTCACTGGACTTCTATTATTTCTTTTGAGAATTTAGCTGTTGGTTTAATTGTTGTCCATCATAGGAATTCTTTTCTCTGGTGCTTTTAAGATTTATTCTCTCTCTCTCTCCTTCCTTCTCCTTCTTATTCATCTCTTCTAGTAGTTTTAATATGCTGTACCTAGATATAACCACTGTCTGTCAGAGACCTTGTAGGTAATGCATTGGGCAAGATACAGTGAAGCAGCAAAGGATAGTGCAGACCTGGGAGCTAGTAACAGCAGAAGCCTGGATTGGGGTTAGAATTGGGGGCTTTATCACCCCTAACATAAAGGGACAGAAAACTTTTTTTAGGTTGTGTGTGCCACATGTGGATACTTTTACTTTTTTACTCTTTTGCACGCTGGATATTTTTTTCTGACTCATCTCCCAGATTCCTAATACACTCTTCAGCTTTGGCTAATTAAGAAGATCCAAGTGGAAGGTCTAGAGGCTATTACAGAAAGGGCTCTGGCAATCCTGCTTTTAGTTGTAACTACAATGACTACTCTCTAGAGCAAAGTGAACCAGAGAAAGTCTTGAAATACAGCTTCAAATCACTTCACTCCTTGAAATTGTATTCAGGTGAGCCTGGTTGCTAGTGTTCTTAGCTACCTGTAAGAAGCAAATTTAAATATTTTCAAAAAAAAAAAAAAAAAAACATCCCAGGCTTATTCAGTGCATTTTTAATTTTGCTACTATCTGGAAGATGAGTCAGAAAAAGTATCCAGAGTGAAGCATGGGAAGAGAAAAGGTTAAAAAATACAAGAGATTGTAAGATAGACACAGGAGATAGAGTGCAAAGAGTTAACCTGTGTGTCCTTAGGATTCTGGACCAAAGAGAAAGTAAAGTTGTAAGGAGGTAAAGTTAGAAAGAGATAGTAGCAGAGAATTCTCCAAAACTGACCCCGGCTTCTAAACTCGTGCAGTGCATTCTTAATTTTGGTTATTGTATTTTTCAGAGTTAGAATCGTCAAACAGCTTATTTTATAGTTTTAAGTTTTCAGCTGAAATTCTTGATCTTTCCCTTTATCTTGTAAAATATGTTAGGATAATTATTTTAATGTGTACATTCAATAACTCCATAATCTGAAGTCTCTTTGAGTTTCATCCTATTGTATTCTATTGTTTCTCTTAGTTTTCCCACAGATTGTTTTATCTCTTCATGTAATAGTTATTTTGGATTGTGCACTGGACATTCTACATGAAATTTTTAAATATTTTGGGGCCAAGGATGGTATTGTTGTGATTATTATTTTTGGAGTAGAGTCTCGCTCTGTCGCCTGGCTGGAGTGCAGTGGTGTGATCTCGGCTCACTGCAACCTCCGCCTCCCAGGTTCAAGAGATTCTCCTGCTTCAGCCTCCCGAGTAACTGAGATTACAGGCATGTGCCACCATGCCCAGCTAATTTTTATATTTTTAGTAAAGATGGTGTTTCACCATGTTGGCCAGGATGGTCCTGATCTCTTGACCTCATGATCCGCCCACCTTGGCCTCCCGAAGTGATGGGATTACAGGCATGAGCCATCACGCCCGGCCAGTATTATTTTTTTTAGAGAATATTTAAATTTACTTCTTACAGGTAGCTAAGAACACTAGCACCCAGGCTCACCTGAATACAGTTTCAAGGAGTGAGGTGATTTGAAGCTGTACTTCAAAACTTTTTCTGGTTCGCTTTGCTCTAGAGAGTAGGTATTGTAGTTACAACTAAAAGCAGGGTTACCAGAGCCCTTTCTGTAATAGTCTCCAGATTCTTATATTTGTCTCCCTAAATCCAAGTAGTTATCAAAGCAGTGCTTGGATCTTCAGCCTCTTAGCGTCCTCTGTGGAACTGGCTAGTGCTCTAGGGAAAAACTGCTCCAAACACTGGACTTGGGTTTTCATCATCTCCTGGATGTTGGCCCCTTTGGCTCACAGTTTTTTTTTCTCTTTCAGACAGGGTCTTACTCTATCATCCAGGTTACAGTGCAGTGGCATGATCGTGACTCACTGCAGCCTCAACCTCCCACTCCCAGGCTCAAGTGATTCTCCTACCTCAGCCTCTGGAGTCGCTAGGACCACAAGTGTACATTAGCACATCCCGCTATTTTTTTTACCTAGAGATGGGACTCTCACTATGTTGCCTAGGCTGGTCTTGAACTCCTGGGCTCAAGTGACCCTCCTGCCTTGGCCTCCCAAAGTGCTGGGATTACATGCATGAACTGCCGTGCTTGGCTGCATAATTCTTCAGTGCCTTGCTAGCTCACAGATGCATTCAAGCTAATTTTATAAAGTTGTTTGTCCAGGGTTTGTAGTTGTTCTCAATGGGAGAGTTAGTCCACTATTACCAGAAGACCGATTATTTCTTTGAAAAAAATCATTAGAAGTAGAATTACTGGGAAAGTGGGAATGTACACTTTAATGGCTTTTGGTACATACTGTCTGCTTGCCTGTCAATAAGATTGTACAGGTTTACAGTGGTCCATGCTAGTTTTCTTATACTTCACCAGCACCACATAATAATTTAAAAAATGGCCAATTAGATAGGTCAAAATTGGAATCTCATTGAGTTTTTATTAGGGCTATCATTTAGACTGTCTGAATTAGAGTCCTCTTACTGGCTATATGCCCTTAAGCAATTTTGTTTAACTTCTCTGTGCTCAGATGCTCGTTTGAAATATTGGAATAATAATTATACTCACCTCATGGGATTGAGGTGAGGATGAAATGAGTTAATATAGGTGAAATAAGTATAGCAGTGTCTGGTATATCAGTATCACTCAGTAAATGTTAGTTTTATTGTTATTTTCATTATTAATATTTATCTCTTCTTGACTGATGGTTAGAGCACAATGCTGTTGAGGGCTTTGCTCATGCAGTTCTTTCCATATCTGAAGAAACCATATATATCGCTAAAAAATCTTTATCATCCATTATGGTTTAAGCTCAGGGGTTCCTTTACTCGAGATACCTTTGCTGATTTCTCTGAGCCAGGAATAATTTTTCTATTCAGCCCTCACAGCGTATTACACTTGGGTTATAGATACATTCTGTCTTTTACTGGTCCGTTATATACAATCCCCAAATCCCAAAAGCTGAGAAAAATGAGTATAACCTATTTAGTGGCAAAATCTCTACTGGCCTAAATATACTTGAAGAAACCTGACCTGAGTTGATGTTTACTACTTAGGGTCTTGATGTATCTCACTTAGTCTGAATATTCATACATTTCTCTGCAAAAGTATTCCCAGTTCTGTTTAGGGGTGTTTGATCATATATGAGAAATGGACCCTATTAGCTATCTGATTTCTGCAGCCTATCTGGGTCTAAGGCATTTGGGTAAGGTGTTTTGGATCTGCTTAAATATTAAGGGTTGTGTGTATACTGTAAGTTTAGGAAGCCCATCTTAATCCTCATGCTTTCCAGGCTTGGAAATGGGGGTTTATTTTTTCTTACAGCATTAGAATCATTGGCAGACAAGTGCTGTGTTAATTCAGTGGCTTAAGTTTATCTGGGCTGAGATTTCTGTGATGCTCTTGCTCTTCTTGCAGTCACAGAATGGCTGCTCCAGTTCTAGTCATCAAGCCCATGTTCCAAGTGGAAAAAAGCAAGAATGGCAGAAGGCAAAAGAACATGAGCCTCCTGAATCTGTTCCTCTTTTAAAGATTGTTTGGAAGCCTGTCCAGTGACTTCTGCTTATATCTCAGTGGTCAGAATTGTGTGATTCTGTTACCTCTCTGTGTAAGAGAATGGAAGGAATACAGTTTTTAACTTGGTAGATGGTACCCCACCAAAATAGAGAGTCTCTAGTAAGAAGTAATGAGAAATGGATATTGGGTAGACAATTAGAAGTCGTGGCTAAGATTTTTTGAGAACTTAAGTGTTTAATAAGTGCTAAATATTTTATACATCTTCTGAACTCCTCACAAGAATCTTATGAATCTGGCTTATCATCATTCCATTTTTACACATGAGGAGAGAGAGGCTCAGAGAGGTTTCCGTCTTCCCAGGACTACACTAATGGTCATCTTGGGGTGAGATTTGAATATAGGTTTGATTCTAGCATATACTTTCAGCTAGTGTGCTGCACATCTACTGGGGTACAACATTAAAAGGTGAGGTAGAAGCCAGATTTTGAAGGGTGTTGACTGCAAAAAATAAGAGTTTAGACCAACCCCTGGCCTACATAATCATTTTCTAAATGATGACAATTATGTTTCTGTTCTAACCAGATCCGTTGTCTTCATGCTATGAAGTTCTTCCCCCTTTTTGTTGAACCTGGTGCTTTTCTCTAGCAAGAACTTGGAAGGGGCCCTTTAAGATCCTGCAGACACTGCTGTATCCTTGAAGACTCTCTTACGCTGACTCGGTCACTTTCTGTTTTGCATTCCTACAACATTCGGTACACACACCAAAATATTTTTATGTTGTATAATCTTACGTGATTAATTATGACTGAACTCAATTTGACTAGTAAGAAGGGATTGTGTCTTGTTCCTTTGCCATTTGTGACACTTAGCACAGTTTCCGTCACCCAATAGACATTCAGATATTGATGGAATGAGGAAAACAATGAATGGTGAATCAAGATCACATGAGATAGTAAGAAAAAACAAGTCTGGGTGCGGCCTCATCCTCTGGCTACTGCCAGGGCTCGGGTTAGGGTTTCACCGCTCTGCACGCTCGGCCGGGGAGGCCTGGGTGATTCAGCCACAGCCTCGGTCTCCGTCGCTCTGTGACCTGCGGGTATCAGATGATTCGTAGCTAAGACTCCGCAACACCCTGAAGCCCAGAAATGAAACTCTTAACATTCAGGGATGTGACCATAGAATTCTCTCCAGAAGAGTGGACATGTCTGGACCCTGCCCAGCAGAATTTATATAGAGATGTGATGTTGGAGAATTACAGAAACCTGGTCTCCCTCGCAGGTGTTGCTATCTCTAACCCAGACCTGGTCACCTGTCTGGAGCAAAGAAAGGAGCCCTACAATGTGAAAATACATAAGACAGTAGCCAGACCACCAGTGATCCCCCTTTAAGTTTACAGGGAAAGCCAGTGTCCACTTTATCACTTATAAGGGGCTGCATGATCTGACTGCTGTTCCATTGCTTTTGGAGACATTGGAATATTTGTGTTATTGAGGAACTCTGTGTTAATGGATTATTTTCACATACTGTTTTTGCATCGTGTCTAGAATGTGTAAGGAGTCTGCCCTAGAGCCTTCTTGGTTGTGGTATATACTCTCTTTGTGAATGTCGAACTTCTGACAGCTTTGGAGCTTCACATGAATATACACAGGCCAGTGAACAGAGTGGAAATGGCTGAATTGAAGAGCCAAGACATGGAGTGGAAGGCTGCACACTAGAGGGAGGCCTCCAGGCAGGGCAACTGACTGTGACTCTGCGGTTACCTCATTTCCTGGGCCCTGTTATCTTGCTTGTTTGGCAATAAAGAAATATGTCAACTGAAAAAAAAAGAAAAAGAAAAAACAAGTCTGCAGAAAGTATATTTTTATTTTAATTATAATGCAATTTGTGGTATCATCATTTGGGTATGATCAATACTAACTGTTCATGAATGGAAGTCTGGTATATTTATAGGAGCATGTTAGAATGTCAGCAATTTTGTGTTTTGAGTTAGTTAACATTATGTTTTAATTTTTTGTTATGTTTAAAACTAGATATTTTCTTTACGAATACTAAGATAATATATATTGCTTCATACTGTTTATTTTTACATTTTTTCTCTTCTTTGAACCTCATAAAACCCCTATAAACACAGGTTTTTTAAAAAAATGTATTACCTTCTGACTACTAATTAAGTCAGAGTCACAGAGAGGTTGGTGACTTTGTCAGGAAGCACACAGCTAGTGAGTGGCAGAACAAATCTTGTTCTCACTTGAGATTCCAGAATTACTTAATGTTTAGATGATGTCTTGTTTAGCCTTGGGTTCTCTACAATTAGGGGTCAAATTTAGCTGAAATAATTCTGGTTTCTTTGGAACTGTCCAGCTCATTACCAACAACATGTCCTGGCCACAGTGTGTAGAAAAGGGAGCACAAAGAATGGGGGAACTATACTAAAGGGTTTTGAGTATTAAAACTTCTCATGGGAATGAGTGTAAATGTATTCCCAAGCACAGGAAATTTCTGTTGATAAGACATAAGGTTTGCAAATTAACTGAAGTGTATGTCAGGGTGTTGGTTAGGAGAAAAGAGAGTATTGACAATCAATGATGGAAGCTGTTATAAGAACTAGAGACTTTAAGGCTTCCTTTAGGAAGCAGTAGTTTATCTTTGTGTACTGTTACCTTTTTAATATTTTGAAAGTTTTTGAAGGTAAAGATGGTAATCAGTGCTTAGTAATTGACTACATGAATGTCACTATACACATATTGGAAATTAAAGTGCATGAGAATCATTCCTTTTCGGTAGAATGAGAAACTGCTTAGTGGATGATATGAGATGGTCAAGAAAAGTCCCTAGAAACATTGTCTCTCCCACCAGGCTGCTTAAAATTTAATGATATGTTATTTGTTATATGTTTACATATTAATCAGAGTAACTTAAATCAAAATAGTGTACTTATTTCTAATCATTATAATTGTGAGAGTAGCAGTGGGGGGGGCTGATGTGAACAGAGAGGGTTGGCAAAGCTTCAGTGAGTGAGAAAGGACTGTGTGCTCCATTGTCAGATCACAGCCATGTGGGTGGGGAGGCTAGAGGGGGACTCCTGAGAGCATGACCTGCCTCAGAGACATGGATGGAGGTGCTGGAGACAGCTTCTTCTCTCCCAACTGGTTCAAAGACCCATGAAAGTAGTGCATATGGTGAGTGTAGGTTTAAGTGTGTTGTAAACAAGTTGGCAGAACCATTTGGGGCTATTTAGAGAAGATAGGAGAATTCTGATTAAGGGAAAGCATAAAGAAAAAATAGAAAATAAAACATGCTAAGCAATGGAGGAGACTTCCTTTTTAAGTTACATTTTATATAACCAGATTTTTTTTTGAAATGGATGTATAAAAATGAAAAGATTCCATTTGAATAGAAAAAGCAACAAACAGCACGGTAACACTTAGAGGAAAGAATGAGGCTTTGTAAATAATGCCATTTTAAATGTTTTATAGAACCTCTTATTTGCGTCTCAGTCCAAAAAAGTGTTAAACAAGCAGCCACTAGAACCGATGAAATAGTAAATATGAATGTGTTTTGTGTCTTTGGGAAAAGATGTGACAGAAACATGCTGCCTTACCTCTGTATTTATTCAGCACCGATTGATTAAACAGCACCAGAAATGAGCGCTCTGTTCAGTGCCTTGGGAATTTTACAGGAAATAGACTTTCTTCAAGTTGAGGGTTTTGAGCCAGGTCTGCAAGAAAGATATAGCCAGAGATCGGCAGGTAGGATCATCAGGTCAAACAACAGTACCTTTCACTATTGTGTAGAAGGGATGACAAAATAACAATAGCCTGTTTGACTCTCTCTTATTAGATATGTGCTCTTGGGCACATTAGTTAATCCTCTGAATCGTGGTTTTCTCATGTTTAATAAGGGCAGTATCTGCTTGCAAGGTGTTGTAGGGGTTGAATTAGATACGTATGTAGACAAGTTCAGTGCCCACATGGTTAGCGTTTAGTGACTAGTGTTGTTGTTGTCATCCCAGGAAATGATCCAAAAGCACAATTACTGACCTCACAAAGGTACTTGATCCTGGGCAGTGCTGCCTTTGGGAAGCTCCTCTTTATTCCTGAGGATTTCAACTTGGGCCTCTTGATGATCATCCACTCTCTATGCATGCGAGAGCGTCGGCTAAAGGCGAGGCCCCAATCTCAGGAGAGATTTTACATTAGAGCCAGCTCTAAAGGGCAGACAAGACTGGCATTGCTAAGGACTAATTCTGCTTTCTGCTTTCTGGTTTTTATCCTTAAAATTTTTTTTTAAAAATCTTATTTTATTTTAAATTTACAAATAGTTATCTATGTTTGTGGGGCACAATGTGATATATTCATCACTGTGGGATGATTAAATAAAGCTAATTAACATATGTAACACCTCACCTATTTTTTTGTGGTAAGAACAGAAAACCTACTCTTCTAGCAATTTTGAGATGTATGATACATTAACTGTGGTCACTATGTTGTGCAATAATCACTAAAACTTATTCCTCCTGTCTAACTGAAACTTTGTACCCTTTGACCAACATCTCCCCAACTCCCCCTGCCTCCTCAGCCTCTGTTAACCACCATTCTGTTCAAGACTTCTATGGGTTTGACTTTTTTTTTTATTCCAAATGTGAGATCATGCAGTATTTGTCTTTCTGTGTCTGGCTTATTTCATTTAGCAGAATGTCTTCCAGGTTTACCTATGGTGTTGCAAATGACAAGATTTTCTTCTAAAACAAACCCTGTCTAATTTTCCAGTGTGTGTATATCCTACATTTTCTTTATCCATTCATCCAACCATGGACACGTAGCTTGACTGCATGTCTTGGTTATTGTGAATAGTGATGCTGCAGTGAATATGAGAGTGCAGATATCTTTTTGACATACTGATTTCATTTCCTTTAGATCTATACTCAAAAGTGGGATTCTGAGTCATATGGTAATTTTATTTTTAGTTTTTTTTTTTGAGTACAAACTGCTTCTGGGTACAACCTGGCTATGTATTAAAATGACCTGGCTGGGCGTAGCTCACACCTGTAATCCCAACACTTTGGGAGACTGAGGCAGGTGGATTACTTGGGTCAGGAGTTCGAGTCCAACCTGGCCAACATAGTGAAACCCTGTCTCTACTAAAAACACAAAAATTAGCCGGGCATGTTGGCACGTGCATGTAATCCCAGCTACTCAGGAGGCTAAGGCAGGAGAACCACTTGAACCCCAGTGGCAGAGTTTGCAGTGAGCCGAGATCATGCCACTGCACTCCTACCTGGGCAACAGAGGGAGACTTCGTCTCAAAAAAAAAAAAAAAAATCACCTAGGTTGCCTGTTGAAAATACCTATTCTCAGGTTCCACCCTAATCTACTGAGTCCTCAAAGCTGTGTATTTACAGATGGGTTCGTCTGTAGCTATTGCAGCTCCTGATGGTGGACTAGTTTCAGACCATTTGGGCATCTTCCTGCTGGGCTGAATAGTGACTTCACTAATATTCCAAGCCTCATCTATTTGTTCCCTGTTCTCTTGGATCTTGGAATGTCTCTGAACTTTGGATTACTGACTATGCTGGCTCTCCTCTTCTCTTGCAATAACGCCTTCCTTCTCTGAGTTTTTTTTGTTTTGTTTTGTTGTTGTTGTTGTTTTGAGATGGAGTCTCACTCTGCTGCCCAGGCTGGAGTGCAGTGGTACAATCTCGGCTCACTGCAACCTCCACCTCCCAGGTTCAAGCAGTTCTCCTGGCTCAGGCTTCTGAGTAGCTGGAAATACAGGTACATGCACACAAAATATTCATTCTAGAATCTGACTCCAGACAGGCACCCACCACCATGCTCAGCTAATTTTTGTATTTTTAGTAGAGATGAGGTTTCACCATGTTGGCCAGGCTGGTCTCAAACTCCTGACCTCAGGTGATCCACCTGCCTTGGCCTCCTGAAGTGCTGGGATTACAGGCATGAGCCACCATGCCTGGCTGCTTCTCTGAGTTCTTAAAGCCTATACCATCCACCCAGATTTGAATCAACATTTACTGAACTCCATAGAGGCAAGATGTGCAAACAAGGCAGAATAAACCATTGTTCCCTTGCTCTTTGTTCATTGCTTTGTTCCATCCCTTTATACTGTAGTAGGGATAATAATAATTATAATTATACTATAAAAGTGGCTACTGTTTATTGGACATGTGCCAGGCATGTACTAGATTAAGTGCTTTATGATGATCTAATTTAATTTCCTATTCACACCTCAATGAAGGAGACTTCATTTTACAAAGGAGGAGATTGTTGGACTTCAAAACTCTGTTCTTCACCACTTTGTTGATTGAGTTATTGGTATTTGCCTCCACTGATATGGATAGGTCAGGGAGGACTTAGAGTTTTAGTCTTCCCCCTACCTCTTACATATGCTAAATGCATCTTAAATGTTGGTTAAGTGAGTGAGTGGATACAAAGGTACTTGCGAAGTGCTCTGAGAGCACAGAAGGAATTATTAGATCTCAACGTGGGCACTGTGGAAGATTTCATGGTGGAGATGGCAGATGTGCCATGCCCTGAGGGAGAAGCAGTGTTTTGATAAATGACCCTGTGACCAAGCAGTTTTTCTCCACTGCTGTGGCTAGGATGATTCTGAATTAGGATGTCAATTATCCATTGCGGACTTGAATGTCATAATGTATCTGGGGTGACTTGGATGGGTCTTAGCCTACTTTTGATATCTGTGGATTTGATTTAGCTAATAACAATACTAGACTTCACTGAGCCATAGTTTACAAAGTGTAGTTTAAAATGTGGAAGACATAAAGGTATTTAGATTTTTAAACATTTCAAAGGAAACAGGTATCCTGTTGTAGCATATGGCTATTGTAAAAGACTGCCTGTGTTTCTTGAGGATCAGTTGAAGAAGTGTATCTTGGGGCTGGTCCCTCTCAGAGAACAGGTAGGGATGCCAAAGACTGGGAAGGTTTAACCAGGAGAAAAGCAGTATCAGGAAGGAAGAGTGAAGAGGGACCCTCTAGGGTGAGCTAATAGCTGAGATCTGGAAGAAATAACACATACAGTGTGTCCATGGCATGGTGAGCTGCCCTGTGGGTGGCTAGAGCAGAGTACATGAGGAAGGAAGATGGAGGTAAGGCCTGAAAGGTGGAATGGGCTGGACTGTGGAGGGCTCTGTGTGTAGGGCACCCATTGCATGGTGCTACACACAATATTCATTGTAGAATCTGACTCCGGATAGGTGATTGATTTTGTCTCATTTTATCTGGTAAGAACCTTTAGAGGGGGATTCCTTCTTGCCTGTTTTCCCATAGTCTATGTAGGTATAGCAAAACATAGACTGTCATGTTATTGTGGGAGTCTAGGTAAACTCTGTATTATAATGCCTTAGCACTTAATATTTTTTCATACCTCTTTTCCATATGCAATTTCATTTTTGATTTTTATAATAAAAATGGATGGAATATTAATCCTGGAACCAATATTGGTTATCATTTATTGAGGTTCTAATATGTGCTAGGCATTCTGCTGATGTTTTATTAACATTATCACATAAAATCCTCACAATCGTGCAACGTAGTTGTTCTTGTTTCTGTTTTGCTGTTGAGTAAATCAAAGTTTAGAAACATTGAGTAACTTACTCTCAACTTACAGAGTACCTCAGGGATGGAGTATCAGGAAGGAAGAGTGAAGAGGGACCCTCTAGGTTGAGCTAATAGCTGAGTTCTGGAAGAAATAACACATACAGTGTGTCCAGGGCATGGTGAGCTGCCTTGTGGGTGGCTAGAGCAGAGTACATGAGGAAGGAAGATGGAGGTAAGGCCTGAAAGGTGGAATGGGCTGGACTGTGGAGGGCTCTGTGTGCAGGGTACCCATTGCATGGTGCTACACACAATATTCATTCTAGAATCTGACTCCAGATAGGCGATTGATTTTATATCATTTTATCCAGTTAGGGCCTTTAGAGGGGGATTCCTTTAGAAATAAGGCTCTGCTGTCTTTCCATTTTACTGATGGGGAGTCTGAGATCAAGAGAGGGTACCTTGCCCCCAGGATCACACTTGGAATGGTGAAAGAGTAGCTTGTCCAGGTTATTGTGAATCTTTTCTTGACCTGTAGGTACCATATTAACTACCACATCCCCCCTGGCATAACACTTGGTAACATGAGTAAGTAATATGGGTAATGGCCAGCAGGCCCCTCTGGGATGCTGCAATATACATTTGCCTTCATTTGCTCCAAGCATCCATTGACTTATCTCCTTCAATAGTTAGAACTCACAGCCCTTGGTGTTGGCAGCTTAGCCATTATATCCTCTTCTCGTATTTAAAATTGAATTCACCATTCTTGCTGTGTAAATCTCTGGAAACAAGCTGCTCATAAAGGGCACTTTGGTAAGGCTGTAACTCCAGCCTGATTTGAGATGCTGCTGTAATTAGTTATAGGTCGGCATTAGCTAAATTGAATGTAATCCATCATGCTTACTGGATGTGGTGGGGGATATATGTACCCTGAGGGGTCAGCAAGAAAGACACATTAAATATCAGATGAGCTGAATATTTGCCCAGGAAGGTGAATATACAGGGCAGGGCAGTATGTTCATTACACAACAGCTTTTCTGCAACCACACAGAAGAAATGGTAGGGACCAGGAAAGAGAAAACACTTAGAAACTTTTAAAATAAATTGGGCTAGTTACAAAGTGCCCCTTATAAAAATCAAAATCAAACAGTAATTTATGAGAGTGGAAAATAAAATAAGTCACTCATCAGGTAATTATGAAATATGTTTCAGGAAGCATGGAACTCCTTCTAGGCACAGGTATCTCAATACCTATAGATTATCCTGGGGAGCCCCAATGGTTTTCACTGCATTTGGGAACTTCGACTGTTTTAAATCTCCTGAAGTGCTACACACAAGATACTCCAAATTATAATGGCTTGGCAGCTTTTTTCTCATTTCTGTTCCTTGACAACAACAACAAAAACCCTTTTTTAAGAGCCTGATGTTAAGAAGTACACTAGGGCCTATCAGGGGTATGGTTCTTTAGACTCCCTGTTTTAGAGGATATGCTCTTGAAGATAGCACTGTTGTGGCTGGCTACATAGATGTCAGAAGCAACTTAATATTTGAGTACAGAAATTAACACTGAATCTATCGATTTATGTGTATTTTTGTGTATATCCCAGCTGAGGAGTAAATCTAAGCTCAAGAAAATTCACAGGCGGCTTTGATATCTATTTGATTCACAAAAGTAGTATTTGGTGTCTTTTACCTTTGTTTTTGTTTCATGAACACATTGGAAGTTTGTTAAAAAATTTATCCACAGCACATGTTAAAAAAAATTTATCCACAGCACAAGTTAATGTCTCTAAGAGTCTTGAACTTAGGAGAGGGTGATCTTTGTGTGGAACAGATGCATTAAAAAAACACAAAATGTGGCCCACTGTATTTTCTTTTGCCACTGGTGGGCCAGCCCATAATCACAGAGGTACTTACAGAGGGTATGAAGATGCCACTGTTTGATTCAATTCATATGGGGAAAAGCAACCTAAAGTGTGTGACAGTAGCATCATTTTTTGCAAAAGAAAAAAATGTTAACTAAGGAGCTACATTGAACATCTATTATTTTCATCCTATTATAATCATGTCAGTTTCCAAGCAATGATAGAGACACACAAAGCTGGTTGGTCAGCATGACCATTTCAGTGAATGAAATTTATTTGCTTTATTGAATGTTGTCAAGTCTAATCTTAAGCAGGCAGCAAATCATAAAGCATAGCTTCCATTTTATTTTGTTTTTCTTCTAGAGAGAATCTGATTTTCTTTGTCTTCACTCCACTACAGCATGAACACTGGTTCATTGCTCGGCCTCGTATATTAAACAGAAATATTTGCTTAGAGTATTTATAGGCCTTCTGTTCTCACATAATCCAATTCCAATTCTGGTTCCCCAAGTTAGTCATCATGGTCATTTATTATGTCTTGGGGCAATACTTTCAAATGTGTTACTTCTAAGTATTTATTCTGCTGTTGGGGGATGGATTAATCCTAGGTGACGGCTTATTACCATAGACCTGGCTTGTGTTATTGTGATTCATTTACTTTAGGTTTATCTGAATTTGTAAACAGTTCCTCAGCATATCTTGCAATAATAAAGCTTTAAATACTTTTCGCATCCTTTTCCTAGCTGTTATTTAATTTTATTCCCAGTATTCCTGTGTGGTTATTGAAAATTTAATGAAAAAAAGGAGACAAGAGTCAGGAACAATTAACTTGTTGAAAGCGTTATTACTGGTAGACTAAAGATTAGATTTCATGACCCCCAGACCAATTTTCTAGTTCTTGACTGATTGATTCCTTAGCCTTTCTTTTTTTGTGGGGGGTAGGGGTTAAGATTAACTTTGCTTTTGGTATCCTCTTTCAAGCCATACCCTCTTCCCTCTAACCTACACACCAGACTTAACACACATGTGCCCACATACATGTGACCACACATACACGTTCCCCTGGTCCCTCTTCACCCTTCCTTGAAAACTTGTCAATTTTATCTCCTTACTCTGTTTCTAAACAGCCTCCACTTCTGGAACTAAGAGGAAAATGAAGGCAGTTGGAGCAAAGAGAACAATTCTGGTGTAGAAAAAAAGTATCAGCAAGTTTCCCAGGAAGTTTTGCCTGAGTCACTGGAATTCTGGCCCCATTTCTGTTTCATTTGACAGTACAGATGGACTTTGGGCAATTTGAATATAATTATGGAGAATGAGAACCTGGTTTCAGATTATGTCATTCCTTATTGAGATAATATTTATAGAGATAGTATTTATAGCCAGCAAATCAAGACATTTTTATATTGAAAACGTTTTCTTTATATTAATGACCTGATTCATTTAGGACAGCTACATAGTTACTCCTACTCAATCATTAAGAAAGCCAAACCCTGGCCCTTCCTTTTTCATGCTGGTGATTTTCTTCATATAGCCATGGTGTGATAAGGGATGATTCATTTTTTTTGTTGTTGTTGTTACTTCTAATGACTCATTCATGGACTGAGGAGCCTCTGGGACTAAATGTAGTTGCTGAAGCAATCATATCTCTAATGCTGAGCTTTCTTTTTTTTTTTTTTTTTTTTTGAGATGGAGTTTCGCTCTTGTTATCCAGGCTGGAGTGCAATGGCGCGATCTCGGCTCACTGCAACCTCCGCCTCCTGGGTTCAAGCAATTCTCCTGCCTCAATGCTGAGCTTTCTTTCTGACAATTAGCTCCCTGGCTGTTCCGTCCAACATGGTCAATGCGTAGAATAAGACATGAGTTAGGCTGTGTGTCTTTTTCCATCTGGCGTAGATATGCTGTAAGCACTGTCTGCTTGGGCGAGGAGAGATCTTGAGTGGCTTTGTCTGAGTGACTTCAGCACATGTTACCACCTTTCATGAAATGGTTTTGTTCTGGAAAGCCAAACAATTGCTTAGAGAGAGGGATATAAGAGATCCTATTATGGGATGTTTATGAAACCTTCTCTCCACATCAAGATACCTAATGAAAGTTTTTAAAGCTGTCATAGTGGAAAATGCATAGGCTTTGGAGCTAGAGGACCAAGGTAACAAGCCTCAGTATCATTATATAATGTAAAATGTAGGTAGCAATATCTGCTTTGTCATATATATGTATATAAATGTGCGCGTGCGCGCACACACACACACACACACACACACACACACAACCTAATACATTGTGATGTCTCCTCATAGCTTCTTGCCTTGTTGCTTCTCAATATATGTCCAGTGCCATTCCTCTCTGGAGAACCAGAGAACTGGATGGACTCTCACCATTACTGCTCATATCATTCTCATGGTAATTCAAGTGCAACAAACAGAATCTCTTTCAGCCTTGGATCATATCATAATGCAGTGCAAATTATTGTTTCATTTCCTGTGGGCTTTCTGCTGGCCCACCAGTTCATCTGCATATGCTTCTTTACATCATCTTTCACCAGCAGAGTTTTGTTAATATTGCAGCTTCTTAAAGGCTTTTACCCCCATAACCTCCTAGGCTGATTGTTTCCTATTAGTGCATTGGAGGGTAGATTCATCAGGCTCTCAACATATTGCTGCCTGTAAATCTCATGTTAGGGCAAGTTAGTTCTGGGAAGGTGATTTAAGGCAGCAAGTCCTCTTATCAACGTGTAGATTCTTGTGAACACCCATTACACAGGTGACCTTTTCTGATTATGGGTCTTACGTGCTCCTCTTCATTATCATGTCTTAACCTGCATCTGGGGACCAGGTTTGTATTTGAGCTCATATACTATGTCCAGTTTCCAATTTCATGTTGTACTCATTTAGTAATTGCTTCAGACAAAGCTTGGACTACAGCTTGCCAACCATGAAGGAATCCATTTCAAGGGTAAATGAGATGGAAGAAGTAAACATAGAAGGAAAAAGCACATTTAATCTAAATGCCTGAAACAATTTAGCATTTTGTGACACGTTAATAATGTTGCCAAGTTATAGATGTCATAATTTATTAATAAATATTTGTCCAGAACCTCTTAGTGTTGCCTTGTCAGAAGCTAAAGATATTATGATAAATAAATAAAACTGTATTGCCTTCTGTTAGCAGAATTTCCTGTTAGAAATAATTTAATTCATTAGCACTTAATGATTATCTTGCCTGTATAAGAAAAGCACTATATAGTGTATGCTGAAGGTGGGAAACTGGGGAATTGATTAATAAACCACTGTAAATGGTTTGGGTAAAGAGTAACTGGGAACTTTCTCAGGCTTCAAAGACCAGAAAACACTCTCATGCCCTGAAGAAAAATTATAAAAATGACATGAGAAAAATAACTGAGTTTATTACATCAAACATATAGTCAAATGTTTAACATATGTAATAAATTCACAGAGATAAGAAAAATATCCAGATACAAAGAAGTGAAATAGGAGAATGGAAAATTCACTCAGTGGGACATATAAAAAAGAAAATGTTCAGTTTTACTAACAATTAAAAATGCAAAATGAAGCAATAATGAGAATTTGAAAATATGGATTAGCTATGGCTCAGTGAGGAGGCTGGCAAATCCTCTTACTAAAAAGCAACTATGAAGCTGGACAGAATTGACAAAAAAAACAGTTTCAGTGTTCTAGAAACTGTCCAAAGTTATGCAACAATCTGAGAAGCATTTGTATTTAAAGAACTGTGTGACTTTTTGTAAGGACAGTGGGAGTCTCCGATGTTCTTTCTTGAGATTCCTCTCATTTTCCCTCCTCCCACTACAGCTTTGTTAGCATGGAGGTGTGGCCGGGGCAAGGCAGACTATGAGAACTAGCAGCTGTGTTGCCGAATTTACTTGATTTCAAGTGGCCGGTGATGCCCACACCCACCAGCCTTGTCAGTGGAAGTGACAATCTCAGAAATAGGGTGAATGGGAAAGGCTAACATCTCTAGAAGCCTGAGGTTGCAGGAGTGATTAAAGTGAGCATATTCCTGTCTGAGATGCAGCAAAGACTGTGGAGAGCTCAAACGGTCTATATACTCTTGGCCAACTTTGAGGCTGTTTGAATGTGCAGAGGAGACTCTGAAGGGCCACAGCAAGTGAAAGTCTAGGCAGACATAAAACAACTTGGTCTTTGAATGCATGTGCCCACCCACCCACAGATTCACTGGCAGAAGATGAAAGCTTTTTGGGCTTGAGAGGTTGGATTACATCCTCTGTCTAATCATTGACTCACTGCCAACCTATGTAGACACAAAGGTGACTCTTAAGAGTTTAGGCTTAATAATGAAAAATAAGAGTAGTAATAGTTGACAGGAACTCAACAGGGATATCCTAACCACACACAGTGAGGGAGACAGATTTCACAGATTTAGCTGAGGCAAGTTATTAAACAAACAATAACCTTCAAGTGGGGAAAAAATCGTCTACAGTTACTGCAATGTGTACCTATAATGTCTGAGGTTTCAACAAAACATGATGAGGCTTACAAAGAAACAGTGATGTGTGATTCACACTCAGAGGAAAAAAAGCAGTCAGTAGAAACTGCCACTTAGTGTCCTCAGATACTGGGTTTAGCAGACTGAGTCTTCAAAGAAATTATTATAAACAGGTTCAAGAAACTAAATGCAACTATTTTTAAAGAATTAAAGGTGAGTATAACACCAATGACATAATGAGTAAAGAGCTAGAAATTATGAAACAAATTCTGAAGTTGAAAGGTGTAATAACTGAAGTAAATTCATTAAATATCTGGAAGAGCAGGTTTTGAATGTTCTGACACAAAGAAACGATAAACGTTTGAGGTGATGGATATGCTACTCACTCTGATTTGATCATTACACATTGCATACATGTACTGAAATAGCACACTGTACCCCATAATATGTATGATTGTTATGTGTCAATTAAAAATATTAATAAAAGCAAAAAATACATTTCCTGGTGTTGGTAGGATTCAGCCCAGTCACCTTAACTATCTATAACGTTGGGTCAAGGAATATTTTTTTCCCTTTGGATCTACTGACCCAACAAATAACAATCTGTATACAGCCATAAAAATAAAAATTTAATTTCATGCCAAAAAGTGTCAGGGGCAGGGAAACAAATACTGGAGGATCTCATTTATTGTGAAATCCAAAATAGTAGAAATTACAGAAGCAGAGAGTAGAATGGTGGTTACCAGGAGCTGGGGTGGGGCGGGTGTGGGGGATACTATTGGACAGAGGTGCACGCCTTTAGTTATGCAAGATGAGTAAGTTTAGATCACAACAAAGTGACTATAATTAACAATACTTGATTGTATACTAGAGATTGGCTAAGAGGGTAGATCTCAAATGTCAAATTTTTCTTGAGTTTTCTTGAATTTCTTTTCAAGAAAAATTTACTACAGGAACTAAACAACAAATTTAAGATGGAGAAGAAAATAGTTAATTTGAAAATAGACTGATAGAAATTATCTAATCTGAAGAACAGAGAAAAAAGATTAAAGAAAAAGATACAGAGTAAAAGACAAAGTGAAAATTGTGAAAGCTAAGAGAAAATGACTTGATATGATTAATAGCTGACTTTTTACCTGAAGCAGTGGAGGCCAGAAAACAATGAAATGGCCCATTCAAAAAACAAGATTCTATTCAACCAAGAATACTAATCTATCAAAACTACTCTTCATAAATGACTGCAAAATAAAGACATTTGTAATGAAGACTGGGAAAACTGGTTGCTAGCAGACATGTCTTATAATATATACTAAGTGAAGTCCTTCAGAATGAAAGGAAATGACATTAGTTTTAACTCAAATCCCAAGGAAGAAGAAAAGTGCATCAGAAATGGTAAGTACATAGGTTAATAAAAAATACTTTAATTATATCTTTTTATCATGTCTTCTCCTAACTTCTTTAAAGGATGTAAATGTGTATAAAGCAATAGTAATAATAATATATTGGGTACAAAACATAAATAGATGTGATAGGTATGATAATGGCACAAACTCTTAAAATAGAGGAAGAAGAAACACATAAAAAGTCTATCTCTGAGGCCAGTAGTACTCTGATGATAAAGCCAGACAAAGATTTCATAAGAAAACAGCATGCCAATATTCTTAGGAATAAAGACACAAAGCTCCTAAAAAAAAATATTAGCAAACCAAATCTGGCAACATGTAAAAAGAATTATTGACTGTGACCAAAAGAGATTTATCTGAGGAATACATGGCTGTTTTAATATCAAAAAATATGATATACTTTATTAATATGATAAAGGACAGAATCCACAAGTTCATATTAGTAGGTACAGGAATACCGTTCCATAAAATCCAACACACATTAATGACAAAAATGCTCTACTCATTAGAAATAGAAAGGAACTTCCTCAACCTGATAAAGAGCATTTAACAAAACACCTATAGCTAACATCATGATAGTGAAAAAGTGGAAGGCTTTATCCTTAAGAAGGGTAAGAGAGAGGGGAGGGAAGGGAAGACAGAGAGAAAGTAATTATTGAATTGCATATATTTTTGGGAAGGCTATGGTGAAACCGACAAACTCATACTCTAAAAATTGTTGCAGACCTTTGGGAAAATAACTCAGTGATAGATGGCAAGAAAAATATATTAATAAATGTAAAATTTTGAACCTATCTTATAATATTTAAAATAATAGGAAAAAATCCCGTGTGCATGGAATATTTGTTGCAGCATTGTCTTTAAATATGTGACATTGTAAACAATCTAATGTTCTCGTAATAGTGAAATGGTTAAGACATCATTTGGGTGATGTTTCCACTTAAAAATAGTTGCAATGACTAATGACATTGGTGGTAAATATGTATATTATTTTCATCAAAGAAAACAGGCTTTAGAATTGTAAGTTTTCTATAATTAAACTGCATAAAATTATATATACTCTGCCTACACTGGAAGGAAACATTACCTGGTAAGGTCAGTGAAATTACAGTTGACTTTCTCCTTTTTAAAAAAAATTCATTACTCTTGCCATGAAATTGACAAAATAAAGCAAATATGACTCTGAGAGGAAAAAAATAGTGACAAACGCAATTGGAGTCATTTAAGTTGGACTAGAACAGAAAGGATAGATACATGGATGGGAATCATGTTGATAAGGTTCAATTGACATGATTTAATGGTTGATTAGGTATGGAATTGAGAGAAAAAGTCTTCGTCGACCATGAATTTCTGTCTTAGAAGATGATGACTCCATTAACAGAAAGTCAGTATTAAGAGAATGGTTCTAAGGGCTAGATATGCTTAGAAGGTGATCTCATTTTTTGTTACATTATCGAGCATCAAATATAAATATTTAAGTAATGTTATTTCACTTTAGGATGTGTTGAATTTGAAGTGCCAGTGTGACTTTCGGTTGAAATGTCCAAAGGTCAGAATGATATTAATATATAGAACTTTGACGAGAAGCTGGACCAAAAGGGTAGCTATGGGAATCATATGCATGTGGGTGGTACAGAATGAGGAAAAGTCATTGAAGTTCGTGATTAGGAATCATTATGAATTTTAAGATGGCAGACGAAATAGAATGATGGATGCCTCATGTCAAAGGGTAGAAGAATAAGTAGATGGGAGGCACACAGCCAGTTTTACTGTGTGTGTGTGTGTGTGTGTGTGTGTGTGTGTGTGTGTGTGTGTGTGTGTGTGTTTTTTGAGACATTTGGCAATGAATGGAAGAGAGATGACACAATACTCAAGCAAGATTGTAGAAAGGATTTGTTACAGAGGTTTTTCTTAATACTTCGGGCTGAGATTTTCTTGTTGAAGAACCATCTAGACTCATTACTGCTGTGAATGAATTCTAGCCCTCCTCTGACTTAAATACACACTTGCCAGTATATATAGACTTTTTCCAATGAAGCATGCATGATTTCATTGTGTTCTATCACTGAAATGACTGTTGCCCTAATGACATTTTCTATTGCAATAAGAGATGAATTTTTAAAATTAGTCTCTTATTTTGCTGCTTTTCACAATGATTTGTTTTCATCAGAAAACAAATTGGCTTGACAATTTTGATAGCTTCTTTGTTAAAAGCAGGGTTTTATCTTTTTTCTTTCCCAATGTATAAATAAGCTTTTTAAAAAAGGAACTTTAGGGCAACTGAAATCATTAAAGAGAGTGAGAGATTTCTGGATGATGACCAACAAAAAGATTAAAACTCCTTAGTCTGGAATTATGAAGGTTGAAGTGGGACAGAATTGAAGTCTAAATTGACAAAAGTTATGAGGAAGCACAATCCAGTCTGCAAGTCTTAGAAACCAGAATGGGAGGTAGCCTTTTAGGTGCTAATACCTGCCTCATGGGGTCTTTGTAAGCATTAGGAGATGTTATATTAAAAAATGCTTTGTAATTCATAAAGAGTGATTGAAATATATGATGTTATTAGAACTTGGTGGGTGGTGGTTTGGGAAAAATAATAGGGAAAAAACCCCTCTGTTTTAAAGTTGTGTAGGAAGAATTTACCAAGGTAGCATAAATAGAGTGCTCACATAAGGTCACAGGCATTTGCATCTGAGTGGCTTTTTAAGGACTGCTGGGTCTTTTCTATATCTTCCCTTGACCCCTGAAGGTGAACCACCACATGTTACTCGTCGCATGTATTTGTTAAAGCCATGGTAGTGAATTACATGGACACTAAATCCACCATTTCTCTCAGCATGTAGCATTTTAAAAGCTTCTTTAAGTATAAAGTATATATATCTTTAAGTATGAAGTATATATATGTAAAGTATGTAGATGATATATACAATTTATACTAGAAAATAAGTTCAGATAATATAAAAATTTATAAGTATTGAACAACTCATTCCCCAGAAGGAAAAATTTCCTGATTTGTAGACTTTGCTAATTTCTGTGACATAAATACTTTTTCCATAGCTGATTTCAGGTTACCCACAAGACTACACTGAATACCAGTTGGGAAGAGATGCATGGTAGCACAACATTGTGTAATATTTTCACCACCCAGATACATAGATAGATTAATCTGGAGAGCATGGATAATACTAAAATGCAGTTAAATAGGAAGTAGTGTGCTTTGAGTATTTATTACCTTGGATTTTGATGTAACTAATTTTAAGTTCATAAAATTTTATTTTTAATAATGACTGTGTTTAACAACCAGCTTTCAAAATTTCTGAAAATTTAATTGCTTTCTTAAGCTGGTGTGAATTGACTCAACCACACAATACTCTAAGTAACTTACAGGTCACAGAAGAACTAATAGAAAATATTGAGACCTATAAGATGATGAAAATGCTACATACAAAATCTTGTGGGTTGAGTGTGGTGGCTCGTGCCTATAATCTCAGCACTTTGGGGGACTGAAGTGGGAGGACTGCTGAACTCAGAAGTTTGAGATTAGCCTGGAAAATATCATGGGACCTCATGCTCTGCTAAAAAAAAAAAAAAAAAAAAAATCACCTTTCTAACTGGCATGAGAAGGTATCTCATTGTGGTTTTGATTTGCATTTCTCTAATGATCACTGATGTTGAGATTTTTTTTTTTCCTGTTTGTTGGTTGCATAATATTTTCTTTTGAGAAGTGTCTGTTCATGTCCTGCACCCACTTTTGGATGGGTTTTTTTTTCTTGTAAATTTAAGTTCCTTGTAAATTCTGTATATTAGACTTTTGTCAGATCGATAGATTGCAAAAAATTTCTCCCATTCTGTAGGTTGCCTGCTCTCTCTGACGTTTCTTTTGCTGTGCAGAAGCTCTTTAGTTTAATTAGATCCCATTTGTGAATTTTGGCTTTTGTTGCAATTGATTTTGGTGATTTCATCATAAAATCTTTGCTCATGCCTATGTCCTGGTAATGTCCTAGGTAATGGTATTACCTGGGTTTTCTTCTAGTATTTTTTATGGCTTTGGGTTTTACATTTAAATCTTTAATTCATTTTGAGTTAATTTTTGTATAAAGTATAAAGAAGGGGTCCAGTTTCAGTTTTCTGAATATGACTAGCCAGTTTTCCCAACACCATTTAGTAAGTAGGAAATTCTTTCCCCATTGCTTGTTTTTGTCAGGTAAGTTGAATATTAGATGGTTGTAGATGTGTGGTCTTATCATGTCCTTTGCAGGAACATGGATGAATCTGGAAGCCATCATCTGCAGGAACAGGAAACCAAATGCAAGCAGGAAACAAATACCACATGTTCTCACTCATAAGTGGGAGTTGAACAATGAGAATACATGGACACAGGGAGGGGTACATCACACACCGGGGCCTGCTGGGGGTGGGGGGATAAGGGAAGGGAGAATATCAGGACAAACAGGTAATGCATGCAAGGCTTAAAACCTAGGTGATGGGTTGATAGGTACAGCAAACCACCATGGCACATGTATACCTGTGTGACAAACTTGCATGTTCTGCACATGTATCCTGGAACGTAAAGGAAAAGAAAAAATAAAAGCAGGAGAGAAAACCCCCAAAATTAGCTGGGTATGGTGGCTTGTGCCTGTAGTCCCAGCTACTCAGGAGGCTGAGGTGGGAGGATTGCTTGAGCCCTGGATATTGAGGCTGCAGTGAGCAGAGACCATGCCACTACACTCCATCGTGGGTGACAGAGTGCAACCCTGTCTCTAAAGACAAAAACAAAATAAAAAAAAAGTTGTGGGATAAGGCTAAGACATTACTTAGATGGCAATTTAAAATATCAAAGATTTAAAAATAAGATGAGCATTCACCAAGATGGTTTAAAAAGCCAAATAGATTATTTAAAAGTAGAAGAAAGGTACAGATGAAAGCAGAAATTAAAGATTTTTTAAAACACAGGCAAAATTAGCAATACCAAAGGTGGATTCTTGGAAAAGACTCACAAAAATGATAAAACTTTGGTGAGAAGGCTCAGACAAAGCATTAGTCCTAAATCAAGGCAGTTCTACAGGTATAATAGAGATTTAGAAGGTAGAGAAAACCAAGCATTTATGGCAGTATGTTTGAAAGCTTAGATAAAATAATAAAATTCCTAGGGGGAGATAAACTTAAATTGACTCAATTAAAATGACAGAAAACCCTATTGGCTTATACTTTTCAATAATTGAAGAAAATGTAAGTACCAGGTGATTTTTATAGATGAAAGCTACCAAATTTTCAAGATATATATTATTTCTAGTCTTACATAAAGTTTTTCAGATAATAGGAAAAGAAGGAATACTCTCAATTCATTCTGTAAGATCAGTAAAATCACAACACCAAAGCACACGAGCATGGTGTAGCAAAGTGAAATTACAGGCTAACCTCACGAGGATGGATGAAAAATTTATAACCAAACAAGAGTAAACAAGAATTCATAATGTATAGAAAAGGTAATATGTCATAATTAAGTTTGTTCCAAGAATACACAGGTGGTTTAATATTAGAAAAATTAAAAATCTGATTGATTACATTAACAGATGAAAGGAGATAATCAATATAATCAAAGATGCAGAGAAGGCAATTTATTAAAAGTCAGAAACCTTTCCTGATAAAAGCTCTTAGTGAATTAGGAATAAAAAGGGATGCCCTTAATTTGATAAGGAATGCCTACTAAAAACCTTCTGAAAATATTATTGTAATGGGAGGACATTTTAAGAACATTTTCTTTAAAATTGAGAACAAGACAGTGTTCACTATCATAGCTTCAACATTTTGTTCGAAGTCCTAACCAATACAGTAAAAGAGAACAAAAAAAGAAACAGTTGTAAGAGTTTGGAAAGAAGAAAATGAATGAAGAAAAATTAAGTGGAAGGATATTCTCTAACAGATATTAGGACTTCTTATAACAACCTAATAACTGGGACAATATAGTACTGATGCAGGACAGACAAATTGACTGATGGAACCGAACAGAAACAGGCCCATGTATCAGGAAATCTGAAAGAATAAAGGTAGCATCACAGATCACTAAGGTGAGGAAAGACCACTCAATAAGTGGTTCTGGGATATTAGATTATCTGTAGAGATAAAGCAATATTTTTTTCTCCCCTCATATCACATGTAAATAAGAAGCTTCAGATAAAAAAAAAAACTTATGTCATTTGACTTAAGTCTGAAAGGCAAACTTTCAAACTTTTAGGAAAAAGTCTGACAACCTCAAGTGGCAAGCATGTGGTAGGACAGTATAAAATCTGGCCATCTCATTCCTAGCTACACAACCCCAGAGTCTCATGCAAAGGTGCATCAGGGGCACGTTCGAGGATGCTCACAGCAGCATTGTTTCTATAACTAAAAACCTGGAAACAACCCAGATCTCCATCAATTTGAAATAAAATTTAATTGGGTGGTATAGAATTCCCAGTGGAATGTTATCCAGTGCTAAAAATGAATAAACTACAGTTATCTGCAGCAACTTGGTTGATGGTTAACAACATGACGTTGAATAAAATTAAATAAAAACCCAGGAGATTGATTCATAACACGTATTATGTTTATAAATCTTAAGAACAATAAAAACTAACTACCATTATTTATGGATCTGTAAATTTGTTAAAAATGGAGAAGAGAAGGGGACAGGGAGAAAAGACTCCATTTCTGCCAAGATGAAGTAACAGAGACCCATCCTCCTGAAACAACTAAAAAAATGGAAAACATATATGAAATGACAGTTTTCAAACTATTGGGTATCAGACAACCAACGAGAATAATCTCTGAGGGCTGAAAAACAATGTGAGCATTATAATTGCCCTGGCTTACTTCCTGGAGAGGTCATGCCATAGGGAAGGGGAGTCCAGAGCACAGCAGTCTTCCTGAGCTAGGAGATGAAACTAGGAGCATAGGTAGGCCAAAGTGTAGCACCAGAGAGAAGAAAATTGCACAGAGTGCAAGCTGCGGAGAGCTGCAAAGCTTCCCCCTTTAGTCTTCAGCTGAGTACTGATCATTGCAGGCCTGTGTGAAAACTACCTGAGGTCAAGGAAAGGACCACCCAAAAGGATTAGAGAGAGAAATACCTGGAGTACACACAGGGCTAGAAATGGTTCCCATCAGCTGTCTTATGGGATTTGCTGGAGTACTTGGAAGGGTTTTGCCTCACTGCTGGGGCAAAATTAGCCCTAGACTAAAATTGTTCTTGTCCTGCCTAATATATTTTAAAAGCAAGACCTGAAGGGATCAAAGTTATGCAATAACTTAATGGTGCCCCAGAACAAAACTTAATAATATTTATAGGAATGCAAAAATATCCAGCACCCAATAAAGTAAATTTACAAAGTCTAGCATTCAGTAAAAAGCTCCAGCCATACAAAGAAGTAGGAAAAAATGATGCATAGTGAGGAGACAATCCAATCAATCAAAACTGACCCAGAAATGATACAGATGATAAAATTATCAGGCAAGGCGTTAAAATAATTATTATAACTCTATACCATATGTTCAAGAAATGAGAAAAGACTGAGCATAGTAAGTGGAATCATGAAATATCGAAAAAGATTCATCAGACTTCTAGAGACAAAACTTATTACAAAGGAAAAAACATGTTGGATGGGCTTACTACTGGATTAGAAGGTACAGAAGAAAAAATTAGTAATCTTGAGGACATTTAAGCATAAACTGTCCTAATGAAAGACAGGAAAAAAAAATGCCTGAAAAAAAAATCTGCTTTTTGAAGGATACTGTTAAAAGAATAAAAAGACAAGCTTCATGCTGGGAAAAAAATTTGCAAGTCACATATCTAATAAAAGATTTTAGCCAAAATATGGAAAGAACTCTTAAAATTCAGTAACACAAACACCCAATAAAAAATAGACAAAAGATTTTAATAGACATTTCATCAAAGCAGATATAAAGATGGCAAATAAGCACATGAAAACTGACCCAGACATGGTACAGTTAATAAAATTAACAAGGCATTAAAACAATTATTATAGCTGCATTCTGTATTCAAGAAACAAGAGAAAGGCTCAGCATCATTCGTTACCAAGAAATGACATTAAAACTACAAGAAACCACTATACGCCTATTAGAATGATTAAAATTAGAAACTGATCATACCAAGTGCTGATATGGAGGAACCAGAGCTCTCATACACTGTTGGTAGGAATATAAAATAGAAAAATAATTTTAGAAAACAGTTTGTTTCTTTACAAATTAAATATATACCTATTATGTGATTCTGCTATTTGACTTTTATTTACCAAAGAGAAAGAGAGATAGCATGTGACAATATAAAGACTTGCACACAGATCTTTGTATCACATTTGTATATTTTTTGTTTAAGTGAAAAATCCAAACATCCTCCATGGGTAATGGGTAAGTATATTGTGATGCATTTATACAATAGGCTACTACTCAGAAGTACAAAGAAATGAAGTGTTGATACATGCAAAAACCGTGATGAATCCTAAAATAATTTCTCTGAGTAAGAGGCAGAATATACACTGCATGATTCCATTTAAATAAAAATTCTAGAAAATGCAAACTGATCTGTAGCGGCACAAAGCACATTGTGGTTGCCTGGGGAAAGAGGTAGAGAGAGCATGCTGAAGGATGGGCGATTACGAAGTGATGAAAGGAAGCTTTTGAGGTCATGGAATGTTATTTTCTTGGTTGCAGTGATGGTTTGATGGATGTGCAAAAATTACTATTCCTCAGTAAAGTTTTATGTAAAGCAAGAGAAATGGAAACCAAAAATTTGATACAGGTAGTAGTTACTTCTTGGAGGAGGCCGGGTAGGAGCACATGGTAGATGTAATTAAAACTGGTGATGCAAGAACAGAAAACCAAACACCACATGTTCTCACTCATAAGTGGGTGTTGAACAATGAGAACACATGGACACAGGGAGGGGAACATCACGCACCGGGGCCTGTTGTGGGGTGGAGGGGCTAGAGGAGGGATAGCAGAGGGTGAGGGGATTGGGGAGGGATAACATTAGGAGAAATACCTAATGTAGGTGACGAGGGGATGGATGCAGCAGACCACCATGGCATGTGTATACTCATGTAACAATCCTGCACGATCTGCACATGTACACCAGAACTTAAAATACTAAAAAAAAAAAAAAATGCAAACAAAAAAATGGTGATGTTCTACTCCTTAGACTGCATGGTGGATTCATTGTTTTTATGTGATATATATGTTTGAAAATTATGCATATAAACAATAAATTTAACACAATGCTGCTGGTGGTAAAGAATATTTCTGGCAGAGAGAACCTCTTATGCTAAGTTATGAAGGCAAGAGAAAGAATAAGGAAAACTACAAGTAGTTCAGTATATCCAAAGCTGGCAGTGGAAGAGGTCAGTAGGGAGAGATGCAGAGTAGAAGTAAGAAATTGAAGGTACTGGATAAGAGAGGGCTTTGAATGCCATTCCAGAGGGGTGTGAACTTCACTCGCAGGTGCTGGGAAGCCACTGGAGGATTTCCTGCCAGGAAAAGACAGGATTGGATTAAAATTTTAGAAAGAATCCTGAATTTCTCTTTATAGAGATCAGATTGGAGGAAGTTACACCTGAGTCAGGGAGACTAAAATGCTTTGAAGTATTCCATGGATGAGAAGATGAGGGCTATGGAAATGGAGAGAAAGGGACAGATCCAGATTGCCAGAAAAGTAGGAGCAAAACCAAGAGAGAGTTTCATAGAAGTCAGGGTAAGAGAATTTTGAGAAAGGCAATTGTCAGCAAATACTTCAGCATATCTAATAGAAATCTTATGGTGAGAAGAGTCCACGTGGATGATGACGGTGGATGCCAGCTTGCCCTGGGTTCAGCCTGAGTGGTGAGGAAGTTGAGGCCAAGTGGGAACTTGTATTTCCAGAAAATAGTCTGAGCCTGGAGGGAGCAAAATACTTTATATGCAAGTGATAGAGTTCCTTAAGATAGGGAACCCAGAGCAGAGCTGGAGGGTTTAGCCTCAAATTGGAAAAGCTCACCCTTTGCTTTAAGAAAATAGAAAGATGGCTACAGGTATAGGAATAATAATTGATGTGGAAGAAAGATTGTGAGGGAGTTGATATTTGATAGCTTTGATTATCTGGGTCAAATAAAAGCTGGGTAACTTTTGAAATTGAGTATGAAAATTTGGATAAGCTGTAATAGCGTATTAGAAAAGGAGCTAATCAAAAACCAACCAGTCAACCAATTAGCCAACCAAATAAAAACCTCCATAAAAATATTGCTGTGGTTGAGGCTACTGCACACGGTTGCCTTGCTTATGTAATGCACAAGACTAGAGACACCAATAATATTCTTATGATAGTTTACCTGAATGGTTTCCCCAAGGGTTGTGAAGTTTACAACCTAAACAACTATATATGGAAACCTTAGCTACAGGCTAGACTGAAATTAGAAACCATAAATTTGCAGTAGAGTAATTGGCAGGTTTATGTGATTTTTTTTTTTCCTCTAAGAGTCTTTGGGTTGATACAGAATATCCAAGGTTAGTGGACTTTTGGAAACCATGGAGTAGAAAGACAAGAGGGCTGGATGTTGAAAATGATCGTTAGAGGGAAAAAGAAATGACACACTTTATTATTGATTCTAGCTCAGAGCTCCATATGTTCTCCTCTTGTTCCTGTACTGCAAGTATTATTGGTTTGTCTAACTCTTCCACAAGCTGTTAGCTCCATAAAGTGACCAGTCTTAATGTCTGTGCTTAGGTCAGGACCTGCACGTAGTAAGGACTCCATAAATCTCTGCTGGATAGACCGATAGAAAGATGAGGCTTTATGGGGAAGGAAATTACGTCATCAAGAAGTTATGCACCTGGGAAAAAGGAAAGATACGTATATCTGAGTTTCAAGGGCTAGTGAAGTAGGAATAAAGGTGTGAATGAGCTGGAGGGAAAGGGTTTGTGGCCAAAGATGAGTACATCAGTGTTTGATGTTTTAGTATTAGTTCAACCCGTGAAGTGACAATTCCTTACATATCACCTGGGCAGTAGGTGCTGAGGGAGAGAGGAGGTAAAGAGACGGAGAGGAAGACCAAGCGCTCAAGTGCTGGGTGGCTTGTCTGGGTGACTGAAGAAATGTCACACAGGAAGATGTGGGCACTTGGAGGACTGTGTACCCCAAGCAAGTGTTCTCAGGGAGTGACAGAGAGTGGCCACAAGCTAGAGAGATAACAAGGAGGGCCAGAGGGGGCTGAAATGCATGGCTTAAACCTCAAAGAAGAAAGGCTTTTGCATAATGGAGGAAGGTGAATGTTCTAGAAAAGACAAGTGTGTGTCATAGAGCTGTTTTCATTTAAGAGCGTGAAGGAGAGGTGGCCTGAGTTCAGTCGGGGAGTTATTCTATTTGTACTGATGTGGTTGTGTTGCTTTAGTCCTTACCCTGAACAGCATATCTCTTTTTATATATAATAAATAGTCAATAGTCATAATAAGGGTTTGATATTTTAATAAAATTACACCATTACAAAAAAAGCACAATCTACTGGATTTTATCCCATTACCAATACATTTTTCTATGCCTGAGGAAAGCTGATCCTGTTAACTCCTTGGAACCATGACAAGAAGAGTATCTAAAAAGAAATGCTTCTGCTCGGCAGCTTTGTAAACTCAAACCAACAAACTGCCAGCAGATTGCAGAGCTTCCATTAGCTAAACACCAGAGGAGCGCCATCACAGCAGCTCTGGCTTGTTACGTAAATTACATGCACAGCAGGTTCAAACGTTCCTAAAGCATTAAGAACATTCTCTTTGACATATATTAGCATAAGTATTCCATCTCATTTTCCCCCTGGATCTTATGCTTTACAAATTCTATCTTTAGCTTCCTCTTTATGTTTTCCCAGTTTTCGTGGATGCACGCAGGCTACACTCCCCCAGCCCCCAACTCTTCGCACAGCACACTGTGTATATAGGCTCTCTGCCCTTAGTGGAGTTTCTGTCATAGCCCTGCAGACAGAGCATTTCCACTCTGGTCCTTGGATGTCTTGAGTTGTGCTGTTTGAGTCTGCAGAAATTCTCACTCCACATTGAGTCTGAGGCTGTCTGGAAAAACTTTCCTTCTCTCCCATTCTTCATTAAGAATGAATCTTTACCCATTTAACCTTTTAATGTCCTTTGTAGCACTTTACACAGTCAGCTATAATCTTGTTAAACTTTTTTTTTTCTTTTGTTTTTGTTTCTCCCACTAGAAGGTAAGTTCCATGAGGGCAGAGATCCTCTGATTTGCTTAACGTTGAATCTGCAGGGCTGGGCCTGGCACAGGAGGCCACTCAATAAGCAGCACTCTCTTGCTGATATTTGTCAGTTGTTGCTATATTAATACAAAGATAAAAGTACGTACTTCCTAGAGTTATTGTGATGATAAAATGAGATGATGCATGTAGAGCACTTAGCACAGTATCTGTCACATGAGTTAATAGTCCCAATAAGTGGCAGGTGGTAACTGGACACATTCTGGAGCCCTAGTTCAGCGCCTTTTTTTTTTTGAGTTTTTTTTTTTTAATTGCATTTTAGGTTTGGGGGTACATGTGAAGAACATGGACTATCTTTAAGAAATCTAAACTGAGAAGTGAAGGGACAGCAGCTGCCAGCTTCCCACTTGCTCTTCCAAGCCTGGGCAGTAGGTGGCACTCTGGGAGGGAGACCAAGAGGAGGCTCTGTTACCCGGTGCTCAGAGAAACGAAGCTGGGAAAAGAAACTGACCTATTTATACATCGGTTTTTGTTCTTCTCTTTGTGTCTGTGTGGCTTGGCAATCTTTTCCTCACTGGTTTCTGGTTTTAGAAGAATACTGTGTTTGATTAAAGCAGGTTTCACATGGTTGGTTCATCATTTTTCTGTTCTTTCTTTTAAAAATCCTCTGTATACCTAGCTGATTGATTCATAGCATGTTTTTATAATGTTATCTCATAATGTTGTTGCTAAGGCCTGGAACTGGGGTTAGCGGCTTTGTGTTTAGAATATAATTGCTTTGCAGTGACTTGGAATGTGCCAAAATAATGACCAGATGAACGATTGTAATTGGTGATATGGCTAATTGTGGCAGATCAGTCAGGAGCACCTGTCATCGCTAAAATCAACGGCAAAGACCTGAGCCATTGACTGGTGCACCCAGTTCATTACATTTGTGAAGTGCTGTTTTGTGTGTACCCCCTCTAGGAGGAGCCATGACTTGCGGGAGGTGGAAAAGTAGTAGGGGGCATGAGTGCTGCCCTTGATGTTACTGTCATGTTGGGAGAGAGAATAGACTGGGATGTAACAGCTGAGGGCTGTGTTAAAACAAAGCAAAACAAAACAAAAAAACTATGTTCACGGCCGGGCGCAGTGGATCACACCTGTAATCCCAGCACTTTGGGAGGCCGAGATGGGCGGATCACGAGGTCAAAAGATCGAGACCATCCTGGCCAACATGGTGAAACCCCGTTGTTACTAAAAATACAAAAATTAGCTGGGGGTGGTGGTGTGTGCCTGTAGTCCCAGCTACTCGGGAGGCTGAGGCAGGAGAATTGCTTGAACCCAGGAGGCAGAGATTGCAGTGAGCCAAGATTGCGCCACTGCACTCCAGCCTGGTGCCTGGTGACAGAGCGAGACTCTGTCTAAAAAACAAAACAAAACAAAACTATGCTCACGTTGCTTAATAAAGCAGAGGGGTAATGTCTTTGGATGAGGTTAATTAGGGAAGACTCTTGGAGGAGGTGAGCTTAGAGTTTGGTCTTGAAGAAAGTGGTAAGATTTGGGCTGACAGGGTTAAGGATATCAGAAAGGAACTTGAAATGCCAAAACTGTGGAATAAGCAAGATGTGTACTGGGCTCTTCCAGGAGAGAGGGGTTGTGACACCTTGCTATATGGGACATGTGTTTGCAGAGGACACAAGGGCCAGCTGACTCATGTTTGACTCTGAGGTTGGTTGGTTTTGAATGACTCCGGCAGTCCTTGGGAAATTCATGGTATTGTTTTTCCCTTTAAGCATAAAAGACATATAACAGCATGAAAGAAAATTATAATAAAAGAAAATTGTTCATTACACATCGGTCTAACTCGGGAGTCAGCAAACTCTGTCCTACGGGGCAAATCTAGCCAGTCACTTGTTTTTGGACAGCCCATGAGCTAACAATGGTTTTTACTTTTTTAAATAGTTGAAGAAAGTCGAAAGAGAGGGCTAATACTTTGTGACATGAGAAACTGACATGAAATTCAAGTTTTAGCATCCATAAAGTTTTGTTAGAACCCGGGCATGTTTCTTCATCTACATATTGTCTATGGCTGCCTTTGGGCTATAATGGCAGCATTGAGTAGTTGTGACAGAGACTGTACGGCCAGCAAAGCCTGCAATATTTACTGTCTGGTCCTCTACAGAAAATGTTTGTTGACCCCTGCCTTAACTCAATAATTTTTCATTTCTGCTTATTTCCTTCCTGTCTTTATCTAAAATGTACACATAATTTACATAGTCATACTCATTTTTGTGGACAGCGTATCTGTGTCAAACATTCTATAGTAGTCATGATAACTGTAATTTTAATGAGTCTGTATTTGTGTACTGCTTTATAACGTAAAAACTTTGTATCCATTATCTTTTTTTTTTTTTAAGAGACAGGGTCTTACTCTGTTGCTGGCGTTCAGTGGCACAATCATAGTTCACTGCAGCCTTGAGCTCCTGGGCTCAAGTGATCCTCTCACTTCAGCCTCCTGAGTAGCTGGGACCACGGGCATGCATCACAACATTCTGCTAATTTCTTCATTTTTTGTGGGGGGTGGGGTCTCACTATGTTGCCTAGCCTGGTCTCAAACTCCTGGGCTCAAGCAATCTGCCCACACCCCCTACCCCAAACTGCTGGGATTACAGGCATCAGCCACCATGCAGGGCAATCATCTTGATTTAGTATCACGAAAACCCATGCGAGGGAGTGTTCTCATTCCATGTAACTTTCATAGTGATTAAGTGATATCCTCAAGATCACACAGATAGCAACAAGTAAAGCCAGGGTTTCTGATCCCAAATCTCTTATTCATTTTACTTTTCTGATAACTTATAATTTTTTCCCCAGCTAATTTATTTTTAATTAACAATTCTTCTATTGTTGGTTATGTAGGCTGTTCCAAGTTCTTCCTGTTTACCAGTGGTGTATGTCAGTGAACATCATATATATGACTGATTGATGTATATGTTATTTATTTTCAGGTGAAGAATTTAGCTTTATCATTTGCTTTTCAGCAGAGAGACCCAGTGGTATGAATGGGGTAGGGATTGAGCTGTAAGGAAGAAGATAACTAGCGCAGGTGGTCTCACCCTTGTTCAAAAGCTGTCTCCTTAGAAGTCGAGCTAATTTCTAAAGTAATTCAGCAATTATTTGTGTGGTGCCTGCTGGCATCAGGCACAAGAACAGTTAGGTTCTGGGGCTTTAGTGTTGAAATTAACAGGGTCCCTGCCTTCAGGAGGCTAATAGTTGCGTATAGAATGTGAGGGGACAGGTTAGTTGGCGGCAATATTGCACTGTGGTGAGTTTACAACAGGAATGTGTGCTGGATGCATGGGGGTAGAGCCACTCTGGCTGGAATATCAAGGAAGAGTTCTGAAATGAAGGATAAGTAGGGACTTGGCAGGTGAAAGCAGAAAGGGGAAGACAGAAGAGACATCATTTCGTGCATGGAAACCCGCCTATGTGAAGGACAGGTGGTGAGACAGGCCATGGCAGATCTGAGGAATTGACATTGTTCAGCGTGACTGGAGTGTAGGTGTGTGAGAACATGGCAGGAGAGAAGGCAGGAGGAGCAGGCAGGGGCCAGGTCGCAAGAGCCTTATGGGTGGCAGTTAGACAGGTGGTGAGAATAGTCCAGGTGGAGAATAAAACACAAACTTGGGCCATGTTTTCCCTTGTTTATTGTGAGATGTGTCTCTAGGGCTGTTATTGATGGCTCAGAGAAGGCTGTGCAGTATATTTCTGCATCAAAAGTTGGATGAGTAATACAGGAATTTCTAGAATGAGGAGTATCTCCCTACTGCCTTACAAATATGTGCCCTAGTTTTTGTTGCAGAGTGAAGCAATTGGGAAAGGAATTTTGATTCTGAAACCTGGTCTTTACCTACAGGCTTTCACCAAGGAGGGGTGGGGTGTCTTGCCTCCTGAGGGTAGCCTGGGTGCTTGCCCTCCCAGACTTCCAGGACGTTGGCTGGGTATCCTGGGCTGTTTTCTGGCCCAATGCTACCTATGTCCCCCACAGAAAGTACAAGCCGTGCCTCAGGCCCCCAGGAATATTCTCCGGAGCAGCAGGAGCTATAAAGTCTGACCTTCATGGTGTGATTCCTCTGACACATTTGCAGTTATTTTATGAAGACCAAGTGGGATAATATCCGTGGAGAAGTTTTGTAAACTGTGAAGTGCTCCATGGATGCTGTGTATTAATTCATCCAGCCAATCATTATTGAGGGCTTGCTATTCTGGCAGTGTTCTGGGTGCTGAGGACACAGCAGGGCCTGCCAGGACAGTGTGCACATTCTAGCATGTGAGGCATCAACAAACAAATGTAAAGCCTCTAGCATACTAAACGGTGATAGATGTGCTGGAGAAAAATGAAACAGGAAACGGGGTCTTGGAGTTGTGAGTTTAAGCATGGCAGAGAAGTCCTCTTTGGAGAAGGTAACGTTTGAGCAACAATCCCAATGAGGTGAGTGAGGACGATTGGGTGCCAGTGTTCTGGCAGAGGGTAAACGAGTGCAAAGGCCCTGCAGTGGGAGGAGTACCCAGTGTGTCTAAGGAACAACACAAGTTCTCTGTGACTGTATGGGAGGGAGGGAGGGAGTGAATTGAGGAGACAGTGGTAAGAAACAAAGTTGGAGACATCCTGAATCAGGAGAGAGAGCACTGCAGAATGTATGGACCTTGGGGACCACTGTGAAGACTTTGGTCGTCGTCCTGAGAGGCCTTGGAAGGCCCATTTATTGTAACTGTTCCACCTCTGCTCTGGCCTCCTAGCCATCCTGAACCAGGTGGCTTGGGTTTGAATTTGGCTTTGCCACTGAATCACTTTATAATCTTGGGAAAGTTACTTATTCTTTTGGGGCCTCAGTTTCCTTCTTTGTAAAATAAAGATACTTGTAGTTTCTAACTTACAGGAGTTATGAGAATTAAATAAGGTCATGTTTATAACATACAGTGGCTGGCACATAGTAAACATTGTGTAAGAGTTTGTTTAAAACAGCAAAAAAGTTAATGAGAATTAAATAAGGTCATGTTTATAACATACGGTGGCTGGCACATAGTAAACATTGTGTAAGAGTTTGTTTAAAACAGCAAAAAAGTTAAGTACTGCATCCTGAGACCTCAGATAGATACTTGTGCACCAGTGTTTACAGCAGCATTATTCACTGTAGCCAAAAGGTAGACACAACCCAAGTGCCCATCAGTAGATGAATGGGTTAGCAAAATGTGTTATACACACGCAATGGGATATTATTCATTCATAAAAAGCAGCGAAATTCTGACACATGCTACAACAGGAATGAGTCTGAAAACACTGTGCTAAATGAAAGAAGCCAGACACAAAAGGACAAACTGCATGATTTCACTTATATGAGGTTTCTAGAATAGGTAAAATTACAGAGACAGAAAGTAGATTGGAGGTTATCAGGAGGCAGCAAAAGGGAGGATGGGGAATTAGTATTTAATGAGTACAAAGTTTCAGCTTGGAAACATGAAACATTTCTGGAGATGAATAGTGGTGAAGGTTGTACAACCTTGGGAATGTTCTTAATGCCACTGAACTGTAAAGATGGTTAAAATGGTACATTTTATATTATGTATTTTTTACCGTAATAAAAAAATACTGTAGCCTGTTTTTCTTTTTTTTTCTTCTAGATTTGGCCACAAGGAATAATGTAAAGTATATTATGTGAGGAGTCAGGAACCCAGGGTGTGTGCCTCAGCTTTGTCATGCGCTGCTCTGTGCCTGGGATGAGTCGCCCTTCCCTGCGCTTCTGGTTCCTTATCTGTAAAAGAAGGGGCGTGGGCTCAGTGACTCCTGGGGTCCCTTCCTGATCCGAAGTTCTGTGATCCCAGAACTCCTGAGGTGAGGCTTCTGTCCTCAGCTCTCCATTTAGATAGGGCAGTTAAGTGGGCCCACCCTTTGGCAGCTTCCTTTGGCCATCTGCTTTCTGGCCTGGGGAACTGTGGCTCTGTTTGCTTGCCTGGAGGGCCTTTGCAGTGGAGGGAGGGCTGTGTTCTCTACCAACATGGGATTGTGTGCTATTATCACCAGGAGAGGGATTTAAATTACTGTCCATAAATGCCTCATGACTTTAAAAGCCATTTCTAAATAATACCACTACTGCCACCAGTACTCATTTTTAGATGTTTTGATTTTAAGTGTCTAAAAAAACACCTGTATGAATTAACTTACTGTAGACTCATAATAGTTCTATGATCCAGGTAAGAGCTAGGGGAACTGTCGAGTGGCCCTAGCTAGGCTAGTGACTGGAGTCAGTTCCTTTACCTCTCTGGGCATTAGTGGCCTCCTCTGGGGCTGCACTGAATCCTGCGGGTCTTTTAGTGCCTACTTTGTTTTATTTTTGAGCCAGAGTGATTGGGAAAATACGCAGAACTTAAAGAACTGAAGCGAGCTTCTGGTTCCTGGGCCCAGTGTATGTGGGAAATTGGTATCTACTGAGTCCCCATGGAATGTACACGGGTGCTGGCCTGGGTAGTCCCAGGACACCATCCTGCTTGTCTTCAGGTCACCTTTTAAGAGCCCACAGTTCTCAGTCTTCGTGAATACAGCAGGGACCAAATAGAATCTATTCTATGACACTGGTCTTTTGGGGATGCAAGGAGCATATTTTTATTCTACCGCTGCTTTTGTTTCTTTATTTTTTCATTCTGCCACTTGGTGCTTAAAAACAATCTGCTCAGTGCTTAAAACGAAGGGGAGACTCATCCATTGTGTTATAGTTGGGTTGAGTCTGGGGGAGAATTTTCCGAGTCGGGGGAAAACAGGAGGCTGGTTTGGATGGTGTCTTTGGAATAGCCATGGAGACTTTGGTTTCACTGCTGGTTTTCAGAAGTCTGATTGTAATCAACAGAACTCATCCTCATGGCTGCTTGTCCAAGAGTTAACTTATAAAAAAACCTACATTCACATACAATGGGGAAAACTGCAGTATTTTTTCTATAGGATAGTTGTGAGAATTGAATGAATGCCTGCAAGACTAACAGTTAGGACTGCTTGGCACATTGCAAGTTCTTTCAAATTATTGTTATTTGCTATTACTTAGCAGGATTGGGATGACAAGTTAAAGTCTATGTACAACTTTTCCACAAAAATAAACTTCTGAGTGACATATTTGTTATTCTGCTAATTTCTGATAATTATAGTCAAAGAAGTCCTAGATCTTTTAAAGCAAGTTTAGAAAGACAAATGCTTAGGTATAAACTGTATCCTGTGAGTTTTCACTATTTCAGATATCCTTGTTGTTTTCCTAACCTTGTCAGGTGAAACTGACCATTACTCCCCCAGGGGTCTCTGAGTGTCCTGAAGCACAAGTCTACCACCCCTGCCCGTTTCCTGCAGCTTACACGGCTGTTTTGGTCCGTATGACTGCTTGTTTGCAACTTTTCAGAGAGGGGCATTATTCCCTTTATTTATTAACCCTCATCTAGGGGTAACTTCTTTTTGACAATTCAGATCCTTTCTCTTCACGGGGGAGAAACAGTTTCTCCCCTTTTAGTTTTTTTTTATTTTTTTTTATTAGGTTGATTTTCGCAGCTGGAAGACAGCAAGGTGGAACCCTTATAAAACAATTACTAATATTTTTATGGCTATTAGCCCTGTATTACATGCATTTCCCCTACTTTAGAGGTGAAGATGTGAAGCTCGGAGTGGTTGGGTAACCTACTGGGGTCACAGAGGGCCTGGCCTTAGCCTGTGCCCTGAACTTAGATTGAATCCCACATGCGATATGGTCTGTGCGTGGGATGCCTCATGGTGGCCTTTTGTTGTTGTTGTTTTCTTTTGTCTCTGGCTTCTCTTATTCTCAAAAGTTTTAGTTATTGATTATTTTAATCCACATAGAATGATTGAGTATGTTTACTTACTTCTGCCTGCTTCCAGAAACTTTGGATCTATATACTTGCTGGAAGCCTCTTAAAGGAGCCATAATTTTCTTTACAAATCCCTACAGAGATTTATCCTCAGAGGGCCTAATGGCAGTAGAGTGGAGCTCCATGTCTGTCAGTTGCTTTGTGACATGGAAGAGTCTAAAGAGATTGGTAGTCTCATCACCATTCTCTGTTGAGCTACAAAGAGAAATGGCTCTCAAGGGCTTTAAATCCATTTGTGAAGATGGGACAGAGTTAAAACCATAAATGATACAAGGCAAAATACTGGTGCTCCTTCTAGCTGAAAAGGGGCCCTTATTACCTTAAACTTAGAAATCCCTGAGTTAGGATCTCACTGTTTTGCTAAGAGTCCTCTGTTTCTCCCTGTCCCCTTTTTAGTCACACTGAGTGGCATCATGGGGCCAAGTCACTCTCGTGGCACCTCTCTTGGTAACCTGCTTTGACTTCCCTGTGGCTCCTCAGAAGTATGCCCAGTGACTTGCCAAGCTCTTTTTCTGAGGGTGCTCTGCCTTGCAGAGCTTTGATTTGCCCAACGTGTGAGGTAGTCCCTGAGCATTGGGAATCCTTAGCACCCTGCCCAGTTCTCACAGATACAACCCAGGTGTTTGGGCTGCTCACCTGTACTTTATCATACCAGGCTCCCCAGATCCCAGGGAATCTTTTGCACTTCTAAACCAGCTTTTTAAAACCTTCCCTCCTTGCCCCCAACCCCTAGTGGAGGCCTAGGGCGGTTATACCACAGATTCCTGGTGCTTGTCAGGAGGCTACACATTTGGAGGCTTCTACCTTCTTATTTGAAGCTTGGTGTTGGACAGGGGTGCTAGTGGATTATGTTTGTGGAGGGAATGTGTGCTTCTTAAGGGCCAAATTAGATTGCATAGGGAATTACCCATGTGTTTCCTCTGCATTAAGTAGGTAGTGTTAGCACATGTGGTCAGGAGACCCAGCCACTTCCTTGCTTTCTCAAATCTTTCTACTCAAGGTGATGCTTTCCTAATGTTGATGCTGTTCTGAATCCAGAGCTCTGTCCAGGGCACTGACACGTGGACCAGTACTATACTCGGGCCCAGTGCCAAAAATGCCTATAGATGCAACCCCCATGAAAGTCACTGGGGTTTTACCCCACCAGACCCTGACATACTGTCTTCTTTGAGAATTTAAATCAAATTAGCCTAAAGCAAATGAAGGGCATGGCTAACTGCATCAGTGTCAGGACACATCAGGATTGTATTGCCTCCTTCAATATGAGAGAAATACATTCTAGGCTGCTTGGATTAATTTCATTTCCTTGGGAGAAGAAAACCTGAAATTTGTATTCTGAGAAGATGAAAATATAGGTTGATAAAACCAGATTCTCTTCTCTGTATCCTTTGGATTTCATTTGACCAATGAAAAAGATTTCAGTTTTCAGGCCTCTAGAAGGAAAAGAGCTGTAAATTATCACAACTGAATACACAGTTTATTTCATGGCTTGAATTGTAAACAAAAAGGAAGTGGATGGTTTTAAGCAACATTTGTAAACTTCCTTCAGTGATTGTTTTCTATTGAGACTGCAGATGTGCCTTTTGGACACATTATTGGATTAAACTAATGGAAAGTTGCAAACTATCCCATTTTTAGTTAAAAGCTTTCCTTACACTCAGTAACCACATCCTTCCCCGGAATATAGTCAACAGACCTGTTAAATAAACTAGAAGAAAATCTTCCTGAGGCACACCCACAGGTCTTGTGCTAATTCAGTCTTAATAATGGCAGTAACTTGTGCTTGCTGCTGCATTACAGCTTACAGGCTGTGTTTCTCTGTGACTGATTATAGGCAACATGAGGGCAGGGAATTGTGTCCTCCTAGTTTTTGTATTACTGGTAGCTCTTGGCTGCGTCTTCCTGTACTATGTTTCAATAAATCATTGCTGAATTGAATTAAACCAGCCTAAATTAAAATGTTGAAGCAATGGAAGGGAAGAAAATCATATATTTAAGCTTCATTGAGTAACTTCCAATAAAATCTGGTAAGCCAATTTATTCTATTATGCAGTTGCAAAGGCTCTGCAGTTCTCAGAGTAGTGGGATCATCATGGAACATTTATTCTTGAAGTCATCTCTGTTTTAAAGTCAACAAACAAGGCTAGCTCTGTTAATAACATAGTAAATCCTTATAACAAACCACTGGATTTTCCGTCGTCAAAACTTCTTGTAAGTCACAGATTAAGTTTCCATTCAATAAACGTTTATTGGACATCCACAGTGAGCTAGAATTCTAAAGATGAGAATTTAAAGGGGGACTCTATAGGACAAAGGGTTAAGAACATATACTTGGGAGTCACTTAATCTGGGTTCAAATTCCAGCTGTGCTACTTTCTACCTATGCTATATTGCACAAATGATACTGTGTATCTGTTTCTTCAACTGTAAGTTGGGTATATAATATCCTTACCTCAAAAGGGCATGATGATTAAGTGAGTTAATGCATGTAAAATGCCTACTGTTCCTGGCAGTCAGAAAGCGCTCGATAAATTTTAATTATTCTCAGTCCTGACCTCAAAAGCCTGTTGGCCTAATATCAAGACAGTGTGTCAAATGCCAGTCCTGCCTCAGGTCATCTCGCACTTGCTGATCCTTCTGTCTGGAACATGCTTCACTGAGATTCTTCTGTGGCTTCCGCTCTCCCCTCTGTTGGGCCTTTGCTTAAATGCTAACATCTCAGGGAAGAGTTTTCCTTCACAACCCTATTTAACAATGACCATCACTCTTCTTCTAGCACCCCTTATTTTCATTTCCTGCCTAATTTTTCATCTTATTGTCATATAACAGCATTATTTTTCTTATTTATTCGATTTATTGTCTGTCTCTCCCCACAGTCAAATGAAAGTTTCAGAAAAGCAAGGATTTTGGTCTTGTTTGTCACTGGTTTATTAGTGCTTGAAACTGTGTGTGCCTTTTATTAGGTACACAGGACGTATTTGTTGAAAGAATGAATGAAGGACCATTCATGAGAGCCTAGAGGAGGGCATGCCGAGCTCTCCTGTGGGTATCAGGGGCTTCACAGAGAGGCAACTGTTTGTGTTGAGTCTTAGACTAGCAGTTCTCAACTCTTCTTCCATAAAGATGCACATGGAAAGTTATATTCCTATGATTGATATCTGATTCAGAGTTTCTAAGATACTGCCATATCCTTACTCCTTTCTCTACAGTCAAGAAAGCCAATTAAAATTCAAGTGAGAGCGTGATACTACTATTGAGATAAGGTCAAATCCACACTAATATTTATTTTAAAAGATAAACTACTTACATACTTTATACAGTGATAATTTTTAGTAATAAAGATTTTGTGACTCATCTTCCCACTGGGATATTGAGAAATGTATTTGAAGATGGGTAGGAGTTTTCCAGGCAGGCAACCAGTGTGACGGTGTTTGAGACAGAAGAAACGGCATGAATGAAGGCACAATGTGATTGTGGAACCACAGATCATCTGTTATGACTAAAGAGAGGTTCCTGGGAGAGAAGGAGTGAGAAATGAGGCTGCCAAGGATCAAATTACAAAGGACCTTATTTGCTAAACTAAAGAAATGTTATCTAGAAGACAGAGGGAGATATTGCCTAGTCTGAGTGGGGTTGTGTTATATTTCTAAACTTTTATTTAATCATTTTTGTAACTTAATGAAACTTAAATAAGTAAATTCATTTGGCACAATGTTCAAAAGAGCGTATACAGTAAAAAGTCTTCCTTCTTGGGGACAGTCGATATTTCTAGTATTTAACATGTATTTTTACAGATACTGTATGTATAGATAAGAAAATAATTTATTTCCTATTTTTATCCAAATGGCAGCAAAATTACCTTTTGGAAGACCAATATGCTTAACATCACTCTTCTTTTTTCTTGAGATGAAGTCTTGCTCTGTTGCCCAGACTGGAGTGTTGTGGCTCAATCTCGGCTCACTGCAACCTCTGACTGCCGTGTTCAAGCAATTCTCCTGCTTCAGCCTCCCAAGTAGCTGGGACTACAGGCGTGTGCCACCATGCCTGGCTAATTTTTTGTATTTTTAGTAGAGACAGGGTTTCACCATGCTGGCCAGGCTGGTCTAGAACTCCTGACCTCGTGATCTGTCCACCTTGGCCTCCCCAAGTGCAGGGTTTACAGGCGTGAGCCACTGGGCCTGGCCCAACATCACCCTTCTTAAAAGAACATTCAGTGAAGAAATGCTTGCATGACCAACTAAGATGATGATACCTGGTTTTGTACTTGAGGGATTATAGACTCAGAGCACATTCTCCTGAGTTAGGGGCTAGGAGATAGACTGAGGGTTAGACGTGCCAAACCCATGGACATTCCAATGACATGCCCAGGGGTCATTCCAGGGACATTCCCATAGAGGTCTTAAGGTTAGGAGGAATGCCTGGATTGAAAAGGTAAATTTGCAGGTGATTAGTGAATAGATGGTGGTTAAAGCCACATTAATGGATGCCACTGCCCAGGGAAAGGGGTTATATTGAAAAGAAGAGAAGGTCAAGAAAAAGCCTTCAGGAACAATTAGACATAGAGAAAAGTGCTCTGGGAACCAAGGGAGGGTAGTCTTTTCTAAGTGGTTGCAGTAGTCAGCATTCAAATCTGGTTAATGTAAGTAGGAAAAAAGGTTATTAAAAGGATGTTAGAAACTTAAAGAACTTTTAGAAAGACCAGGAAAATATTTGGAGGCTACGTGGCCAGGAGCAATGCCCCAAATCATACTGTAGAACAAGTAACATGAATGTACTACTGCTGCTGCTACTGGACATGGACCTGTAACATGCACAGCTGATACAATCATCAGGGGACACTGAATACCACTTCCAGCACCGTGACCCACTGCTTCTGGGAACTAGTGATGCTCCCATGCTCTAACCAAAGGGTCTTGCATAGTTCCTCCGTTAGGTACTGTTCAGTAACTGGAGTGGGTACTTCTGATGGGCCAGTTCTAGATCATGTGCTCATACTGTAGTTGCATGGGAAGGCAGGTATTCTGGCATGCTCAGCTTGTGTGGCAGGAGGCAGGCTGCACCTTGTAAGGTGGTGATTCCTGAAAACAGGAAGACAGTTGAGACACAGTGTGGCCATGCAGAATGTCAAATGTTCATTACAAGTGTCAAGTGCTGAAGGTATAACAATTAGAAAGTCATTGGTAACCTTCAGGAAGGTAGATTCTGAGAAGTGGTGGGAGTGAACATCTGATTGCGATGGATTGGGAAATGAGTGGGATATAAGGAATTGAGCCATTGTGTGCTGATTATAGTTTTAGGAAGGAATATTAGGAAGTTTAGCAGGACTTATGTGGCAGGAGGGCAAAGAGCAAGTTTGTTAGAGTTGGGAAGAGAGTACTCGAAGTGATGTAATTAATACAGTCTAGTATGATAGGAAAGGAAGTGGAGTCTGCAGAGTTGACAGCTGGAAAAAAAAGAGATGAGGAATGGAGATATCAAAGAGAAGCCCAAAATTAGGTAGCATGGTGATAAGGGAAAAAAAGTGGGAGGAATGGAAAGTTGCACTCATTGTATAGAATGCTAGTGTGTAAGATTTCAGAGTTGGAGTGGTTTCCAGTGATGATGTGAAGTAAAGATAAAGATCATTGGCAATGAGGAGGTCAAATAATAGAGTGTTGAATGATTTTTCCTCATGGATGTTAAAGTTTCCCATGCTGACAGCAGGAGATTTGCTGGGGAGCCAGGAGAAAAGATTCATGGGATGTAATGGAGGGGTCAAGAAATTGATATGCAAGATAATTTATGAAAATACTGAGTGTAATTTCTGGCATATTTATAAGCATTAAACAGATGTTACCCATCCATAATTAGATAACAGTAATGAGGATTGGTATTGCTGGATGGCAAGAATGTTAAGGGAGAGGAGAATTTTGGTTTTCAAGTGCAAATAGCACTTGTTGGAAGATGCTAGTTTGGAGCTTGAAAACTCTCTACTATTAACTCCAGGATGTAAGAGAGAAGAGGGAAAAGCAGGGTGCTGGGGGAAAGCCAGGTTTCAACTAAAGCAAGGTGGTGAGAACAATCTATGAAGATGTTGAGGTTGGGAATTTCTCTACACGTGAAGGTGGGTTTCAGAGGTTTCAGAGGGAAGCATGAAAAGGAGATCTTAACTGGAGGAGGACACAGGGAAAGAGTGGTGATGAGTAATGTGGGGTTGAAAGCAATCAAGAAACTTTAAAAAAAGGTTACCTGCAGAATTTGCTATGGATGCAATTGTGTCTCCATACAGACCTGCAAGCCTGACAGAACTATTGGTCAGCCTGAAAGACTGAGTGGTTCTTTCCAATAACACGTTGTCATCAGTCTGTGACTGTTATTTCCCTGTCTGTGACGGAAAAAATAAAATTATGCAGAGAATTGGTGAACCTGGTTAGATGACAAGATAATGTAAAGCCCAATTTAAGGGAATGCTTTATTTAGGCCAAAAGAAGGGCTAAAATTGGATAGTTTGCACACAAATGAGTCTAATAATTGCTAAATGTCCATTTCAATTTGAATTGCATCAGTGTAACTACAACAGAGGTCACTGAGATTTCCCAATGCATTCTCTCCAGTCAGAGTTGTTCGCCTTCAGGGATAAAGCTCACTAAAATAGGTTCTCATTGTCTCTTCATCCATGTTGATCCGACTTGAAGTGATTGATTGTTCATAATTGCAAGTTTGTGTTAAAGAACTCTATGGAATTATTTTAAATATGAGGTAAGTTTTCTTTTAAAATTATTTTTGGCCAGGCGCGGTGGCTCATACCTTTAATCACAGCACTTTGGGAGGTCGAGGTGGGCAGATCACCTGAAGTTGAGAGTTCAAGACCAACCTGACCAACATGGAGAAACTAGCTGGCATGGTGGCAGACGCCTGTAATCTGAGCTACTCGGAAGGCTGAGGCAGGAGAATTGCATGAACTCGGGAGGCGGAGTTTGCAGTGAGCTGAGATTGCACCATTGCACTCCAGCCTGGTCAGCAAGAGTGAAACTCTGACTCAAAAAAAAAAAAAAAAAAAATTATATTTGGCACATAACAGTTGTTCATTTTTATGGGGTACAGTGTGATTTTCAATACATGTATACAATGTGTAGTGATCAAATCAGGGCATTTAGCATATCCATCACCTCAAACATTTATCACTTTATGCTGGGAACTCTTTTAGCTATTTAAAAATATATAATAAGTTATTAACTGCAGTCACCCTGAGTGCTACAGAATACTAGAATTTATTGCTTCTCTCAGGTTATAACTTTGTATCCATTAACCAAACTCTCCCTATTCCCTCTCCCCTTCTCAGTCTCTAGTAACCATTATTTTTGCCCTCTACATCTATGAGAAAACTTTTTTAGCTTCCATATGTGAGTGTGAACATGTAGTATTTATCTTTTCATGTCTGGTTCATTCCATTTAACATTATGTGTTCCAGGATCATTCATGTTGCTACAAATGACAGGATTTTATTCTTTTTATGGCTGAATAGTATTCGTGTGTGTGTGTGTGTGTGTGTGTATGTGTGTGTGTGTGTGTGTGTATGAGTGAGAGAGAGAGAGAAAGAGAGTGGGTATGACATTTTCTTTGTCCATTTATCTGTTGATGACACTAAGGTAAATTCCTTATCTTAGCTATTGTGAACACTGCTATAGTAAACATAAGAGTGCAGCTATCTCTTTGACATGCTGATTGCCTGCCTGCCTGCCTGCCTGCCTGCCTGCCTCTCTTTAATTTTTTTTTGTTTTTTTACAACTTAGCCTTCAGAGATACTAGGACCCTTTCCTTTGGGTATAACCCAGCATTGGGATTACTGGATCATATGGTGGCTCTATTTTTATTTTTCTAAAGAACTTCCTTACGGTTGTCTATAATTTATATTGCCAACATTTTAGCTTCCATAAATGAATGTGAACATGTAGTATTTATCTTTTTGTTCCTGGTTCATTTCATTTAACATAATGTGTTTCAGGCTCATCCATGTTGCTGCAAATGACAGATTTTATTTTTGTGGCTGAATAGTATTCTCGTGTGTGTAATTTATATTGCCACCAATAGTGTACAAGAGTTCCTTTTTCATCTCATCTTCACTAGCAATTGTTATTTTTTTATCTTTTTGATAGTGGCCATTCTAACTGGAATAAGATGGTATCTCACCGTGGTTTTGATTTGCATTTCCCTGATGATTAATGGTGTTGAACATTTTTTCATATACTTTTCCGTTGGTATGTCTTTTGAGAAATGTCTATGCAGATTATCTGCCAATTCTTTTTTTAATTTAATTTTATTTTATTTATTGTACTTTAGATTCTGGGGTACATGTGCAGATCATGCAAGATTGTTGCATAGGTACATTCATGGCAAGATGATTTGTTGCCACCATCCCCCCCATCACCTATATCTGACATTTCTCCCCATGTTATCCCTCTCCCACCTTACCTCCCACTATCCTTCCCATAGGTCTCCCCCCCAACAGACCCTAGTGTGTGATACTCCCCCTCTTTGTGTCCAAGTGTTCTCATTGTTCAATACCTGCCTATGAGTGAGAACATGCGGTGTTTGATTTTCTGTTCTTGTGTCAGTTTGCTGAGAATGACGTTTCCAGGTTCATCCATGTCCCTACAAAGGACACAGACTCATCGTTTTTTATGGCTGCATAGTATTCCATGGTGTATATGTGCCACATTTTCTTTGTCCAGTCTATCATTGATGGACATTTGGGTTGATTCCAGGTCTTTGCTATTGTAAACAGTGCTGCTATGAACATACGTGTACATGTGTCTATAATAGAATGATTTATAGTCCTTTGATTATATACCCAGTAATGGGATTGCTGGGTCAAATGGAATTTCTATTTCTAGATCCTTGAGTAATAGCCACACCGTCTTCCACAATGGTTGCACTAATTTACACTCCCACCAACAATGTAAAAGTGATCCCACTTCTCCACATCCTCTCCAGCATCTGTTGTCTCTAGATTTTTTAATGATTGCCATTCTAACTGGCGTGAGATGGTATCTCAATGTGGTTTTGATTTGCATTTCTCTAATGACCAGTGATGATGAGCATTTTTTCATATGTTTGTTGGCTTCATATATGTCTTCTTTTGAAAAGTGTCTGTTCATATCCTTTGCCCACTTTTGGATGGGTTTGTTTTTATCTTGTAAATCTGTTTTAGTTCTTTGTCAGATGGGTAGAATGCAAAAATCTTTTTCCCATTCTGTTGGTTGCCAGTTTGCTCTAATGATTGTTTCTTTTGCTGTACAGAAGCTCTGAAGTTTAATTAGATCCCATTTGTCTATTTTGGCTTTTGTTGCCATTGCTTTTTTTTTTTTTTTTTTTTTTAGTTCAGCCTTCCAAGTAAGTTGCCATTGCTTTTATTGTTTTAGTCATGAAGACCTTGCCTATGTCTATGTCCTGAATGGTTTTGCCTAGGTTTTCTTCTAGGATTTTTATGGTGTTAGGTCTTATGTTTACGTCCTTAATTCATCTGGAGTTAATTTTAGTGTAAGGTGTCAGGAAGGGGTCCAGTTTCTGCTTTCTGCACAATGCTAGCCAATTTTCCCAACACCATTTATTAAATAGGGGATCCTTTCCCCCATTGCTTGTTTTTGTCAGGTTTGTCAAAGATCAGATCGTTGTAGATGTATGGTGTTGCTCCAGAGGTCTCTGTTCTGTTCCATTGGTCTATGTCTCTCTTTTCATACCAGTACCATGCTGTTTTGATTACTATTGCCTTGTACTATAGCTTGAAGTCTGGCAGCATGATGCTGCCAGCTTTGTTCCTTTTGCTTAGGATTGTCATGGCTATGTGGGCTCTTTTTTGGTTCCATATGAAGTTTAAAGTGTTTTTTCCAGTTCTGTGAAGAAGGTCATTGGTGGTTTGATGAGGATAGCATTAAATCTGTAAATTACTTTGGGTAGTATGGCCATTTTCACAATATTGATTCTTCCTAACCATGAGCATGGAATGTTTTTCCATCTGGTTTGTGTCTTCTCTTATTTCCTTGAGCAGTGGTTTGTAGTTCCCCTGGAAGAGGTCCTTTACCTCCTTTGTTAGTTGTATTCCTAGGTATTTTATTCTTCTTGCGGCAATTGTGAATGGGAGTTCACTCTTGATTTGGCTCTCTGTTTGTCTGTTATTGGTGTATAGCTGCCAATTCTTTAGTCAGACTATTTTAAATGTTTTGCTGTTGAGTTCCTTGTGTATTCTAGATATTATTTAAGGATATTCATCCTTGCTGGATGAAGAGTTTACAGATATTTTCTTCCATTCTTTAGATTGGGTTTTCACTCCGTGGATTGTTTCCTTTGCTTTACAGAAGCTTTGTAGTTTCATATAATCCCGTTTGTCTATTCTGGTTTTTGCTGCCTGTACTTTTGAGGTGTTACCATAAAATATTTTCCCAGACTATTGTCCTGAAGCACTTTCCCTATGTTTTCTTACATTAGTTTCATAATTTCTAGTCTTACATGTAAGTCTTTAATCCATTTCAAGTGGAGTCTAGTTTCATCCTTCTGTGTATGGTTATCCAGTTTCCCCAACACAATTTATTGAAAAGACTGTCCTTTCCCCCAATGTATGTCCTTGGCACCTTTTTTTGAAAATAAGTTGGCTGTAAATACATGGGTTTATTTTTGGTTTCTTTTTTCATTCCATGGGTCCATGTGTCTGTTTTCATGCCAGTACTATGCTGTTTTGGTTACTATAGCTTTGTAGTAAATTTTGAAGTCAGATGGTATTGATAGCTTCTGTTTATAAGTTCTAATGATCCTTTCTATTTCTGTGTTATCCATTGTAATGTCTCCATGTTCATTTCTGATTTTATTTATTTGAGTCTTATCTCTTTTTTTCTTAGTTGGTCTAGCTAATGATTTGCTGATTTTGTTTATCTTTTGAAAAAAAACTTTTCATTAATTTTTTTGTATGCTTTTAGTCTCTGTTTCATTTATTTTTGTTCTGTTTCTTGTTGCTTCTTTCCTTCTACTAATTTTGTTTGGTTTGTTCTTGCTTTTGTAGTTCCTTGAAGTGCATTGTGAGGATGTTTATTTGCTGTATTTCTGCTTTTTTGATGTAGCTGTTTATTGCTATAAACTTCCCGCTTAGTATTGCCTTTGCTGTATCCCATTGTTTTTAGTATATTGTGTTTCTATTTTGATTTGTTTTAAGAAAATTTTAAATTTCCTTCTTAATTTCTTTATTGATACGTTGGTCATTTAGGAGCATGTTGTTTAATTTCTATGTATTTGTATAGTTTTCAAAGTTGCTCTTTTTATTGATTTCAGTTTTATTCGGTTGTGGTATGAAAAGATACTTTATATGATTTAACTTTTAAAAACTTTTCACGACTTATTTTGTGGCCTAACGTATGATCTGTCCTGGAGAATGTTCCTTTGGCTCATAAGAGAAATATGTATTCTGCGGCTGTTGGATGAAATGTAGGTGAATGTCTATGAGCTCTGTGTGGTCTGTAGTACAGTTTAAATCTGATGTTTCTTTGTTGATTTTCTGTCTGTAATGATCTAGCCAATGCTGAAAGGGGGGTGTTGAAGTCACCAACTAGCATTTTATTGGAGTTTATCTTTTCCTTTAGATCTAATAATATTTGCTTTATATATATGAGAGCTCCAGTGTTGGGTGCATATATATTTATAATTATTATATTGTCTTGCTAAATTTCTCCTTTGATCATTATATAATGACCTTCTTGGTCTCTTTTTACAGTTTTTGGCTTAAGGTTTATTTTATCTGACATAAATGTGCTACTCCTGCTTGGTTTTGGTTTCTGTATGCATGAAATATTTTTTTCCATCCCTTCTTTTTTAGCCTCTGTGTGTTTTTCCAGGTGAAGTTGAGTTTCTTTTAGTTAGCATGTAGTTGGGTCTTGGTTTTTTTATTCCTTCATCCAGTGCATATCTTTTAATTGAGGAATATAATACATTTATATTCAAGGTTATTATTGATAGGTTAGAACTTACTCCTGTCATTTTGTTAGTTGTTTTCTAGTGATTTGGATATCCGTTGTTTCCTCTTCTAGTGTTTATCTTTGTGGTTTGGTGGTTTTCTGTAGTGACAAGTTTTAATTTCTTTTTATTCTCATTTGTGTATCTGCTCAGCCAGTGAGTTTTATACTTCCATATGTTTTTATGGTGGTAGTTATCATCCTTTCATTTCTAGATGTTGGACACTCTTAAGTATTTCTCATAAGAAATAGTGATTCCTCATATGTGACTTGATGCTTTTTCTCTTGCTGTTTTTAGAATTCTATCTTTGACTTCTGACAGACTATAATGTGCCTTGTAGATAGCCCTTATTGGGTTGAATCTATTTGGGGACCTTCAAACTTCCTGGATGTGGGTGGATGTCCATATCTCTCCTAAGATATGGGAAGTTTCCAGCTATCATTTCATTAAGTAGGTTTTCTGTTCCTTTTACTGTCTTTTAATTTTCTTGAATTTACATAATACAAAAATTTATTAACTTAATGGTGTTCCATAGGCTTTCTTCATTGTTTTTTATTATTTTGTCCTCTGGGTTACTTTAGGAGACTTGTCTCAAGTTCAGAAATTGTTTCTTTTCCTTGAACTCATCTGTTGTTGACACTCTGTGTTATATTTTTTATTTCATTCAGTGACTTCACCTCCAAGATTTCTGTTTTGTTCTTTTATAGTATCTTTTTGTTGAATTTCTCATTTAGGTCATGAGTTGTTTTTCTGATTTTTGCTGAGTTGTCTATCTGTCTTCTCTTATATCTGAGTTTATTTTTATTTAAATTAAAAAAAATTTAATAGGTTTTTGGGGAACTGTTGGTGTTTGGTTACATGAATAAGTTCTTTAGCGGTGATTTCTGAGATTTTGGTGCACCCATCACTGGAGCAGTGTACTCTGTATCCAGTGTATAGTCTTTTATCCCTTACTAGTCCCACCCTTTCCCCTGAGTCCCCAAAGTCCAATGTATCATTCTTATGCCTTTGTATCCTCATACCTTAGCTCTCACATATGAGTGAGAACATACAGTGTTTGGTTTTCCATTCCTGAGTCACTTCACTTAGAATAATAGTCTCCAGTTCCATTCAGGTTGCTGTGAATGCCATTATTTCATTTTCTTTTATAGTTGAGTAGTATTCCATAATATGTATACATCACATTTTCTTTATCCACTTGTTGATTGCTATGCATTTGGGCTGGTTCCATGTTTTTGCAATTGCAAATTGTGCTGCAGTAAACATGTGTGCAAATATCTTTTTTGTATAGTGACTTCTTTTCCTCTGGTAGATACCCAGTAGTGAGATTGCAGGATGAAATGGTAGATCAATTTTTAGTTTAAAGGAATCTCCACACTGTTTTCCATAGTGGTTGTACTAGCTTACATTCTCACCAGCAGTGTAAAAGTGTTCCCTTTTCACTGTATCCCTGCCAATATCTATTATTTTTGATGTTTTGATTATGGCCATTCTTGTAAGAGTGAGGTACACATTGTGGTTTCCCTGATAATTTGTAATGTTTAGCATTTTCTGTACACTTGTTGGCCATTTGTATATCTTCTTCAAGAATTGTCTATTCATGTCTTTAGCCCACTTTTTGATGGGATTGTTTGCTTTTCTTGCTGATTTGTTTGAGTTCTTTGTAGAGTCTGGATATCAGTCTTTTGTCAAACGTATAGATTGTGAAGATTTTCTTCCATTCTGTGGGTTGCTTGTTAACTCTGCAGCTTATTTCTTTTGCTGTGCAGAAACTTTTTAGTTTAATTAAGTCCCACCTATTTATCTTTGTTTTTGTTGCATTTGCTTTTGGGTTCTTGGTCATGAAGTCTTTGCCTAAGCCAATGTCTAGAAGAGTTTTTCCAATGTTATCTTCTAGACTCTATGGTTTTGGGTCTTAGATTTAAGTCTTTGATTCATCTTGAGTTGATTTTTGTATAAGGTGAGAGATGAGGATTCAGTTTTATTCTTCTACATGTGGCTTGCCAATTATCCCAGCACCATTTGTTGAATGGGGTGTCTTTCCCCCCACTTTATTTTTTGTTTGCTTTGTCAAAGATCAGTTGGCTGTAAGTATTTGGGTTTATTTCTGGGTTCCTTATTCTATTCCATTGGTCTATGTGCTTATTTTTATACCAGTACCATGCTGTTTTGGTGACCATGGCCTTATAATATAGTTTGCAGTTAGGTAATGTGATGTCTCCAGATTTGTTCTTTTTGCTTAGTCTTACTTTGGCTATGTGGGCTCTTTTTTGATTCCATAAGAATTTTAGGATTGTTTTTTCTAGTTCTATGAAGAATGATGGTGATACTTTGATGGGAATTGCATTGAATCTGTAGATTGCTTTTGACAGTATGGCCATTTTCATGATATTGATTCTACCCATCCATTAACATGGGATGTATTTCAATTTGTTAGTGTCGTCTATGATTTCTTTCAGCAGTGTTTTGTAGTATTCCTTGTAGAGGTCTTTCACCTTCTCGGTTAGGTATATTCCTAAGTATTTTATTTTATTTTTATTTTTGGACCTATTGTGAAAGGGATTCAGTTCTTGATTTGATTCTCAGTTTGGTCACTGTTGGTGAATAGAAGAGCTACTGATTTGTGTACATTAATTTTGTATCTGGAAATTCTGCTGAATTCTTCTATCAGTTCTAGGAGCTTCTTGGATGAGTTTTTAGGATTTTCTTTTTTATGTATTTATTTTTATTTTTTGAGACACCGTCTCTCTTTGTTGGTAGGTTGGAGTGCAGTGGTGCGATTTCGGCTCACTGCAACCTCCAACTCCTGGGTTCAAGTGATTATCCTGCCTCAGCCTCCCAAGTAGCTGGGATTACAGGTGCCCGCCACCACTCTCAGCTAATTTTTGTGTTTTTAGTAGAGACAGCGTTTCACCATGTTGGCCAGGATGGTCTCGATCTCCTGACCTTGTGATCTACCTGCCTCGGCCTCCCAACATGCTGGGATTACAGGTGTGAGCCACTGTACTGAGCCTGTCTTTAGAGTTTTCTAGGTATATGACCATATCACCAGCAAATAGTAACAGTTTGAGTCCCTCTTTTTTGATTTTTTGATTTCTCTCTTCTCTGATTGCTCTGGCTAAGACTTCCAGTACTAAATTCAAGACAAGTGGCAAGAGTTGGCATCCTTGTCTTGTTCCAGTTCTCAGGGGGGAATGCTTTTAATTTTTCCCCCATTCTGTATAATGTTGGCTGTGGGTTTGTCATAGCTTTTATTACCTTAAGCTATGTTCCTTCTATGCACATTTTGCTGAGAGTTTTAATCATAAAGGGATGCTGATTTTTTTCAAAAGCTTTTCCTGCGTCTATTGAGAGATGATCATGTGATTTTTGTTTTTAATTCTGTTTATATGGTGTATCATATTTATTGACTTACATATGTTAAACCATTCCCACATCCCTTGTATGAAATCAACTTGATCATGGTAGATTACCTTTTTAATATGCTATTGGATTTGGTTCGCTAGTATTTTGTTAAGGATTTTTAAATCTATGTTTATCAGGGATATTGGCCTGTAGTTTTCTTTTCTGGTCATGTTCTTCCCTGATTTTGGTATACTAGCTTCACAGAATGATTTACAGGGGATTCCTTCTTTCTCTATCATTTGGAATAGTGTCAGTAGGTTGGTACCAATTATTCCCTGAATGTCTGATAGACTTCTGCTGTGAATCCATCTGGCCCTGGAATTTTCTTGTCAGAAATTTTTAAATTACTTTAATCTCACTGCTTGTTATTGGTCTGTTCAGAGATTCTGTATCTTCCTGGTTAAATCTAGGAGGCTTGTATATTTCCAGGAGTTTATCTCCCCTAGGTTTTCTAGTTTATGCACATAAAGGTGTTCATAGTAGCCTTGAATAATCTTTTGTATTTCTGCGGTATTAGCTGTAGTATCCCCCCTGTTTCATTTGTAATTGAGCTTATTTGTATCTTCTCTCTTCTTTTTTGGTTAATCTTTCTAATGGTCTATCAATTTTATCTATCTTTTCAAAGAACCATCTTTTCATTTCATTTATTTTTTTTGTTTGTTTCAATTTCATTTAGTTCTCTATTCTTCATTAGTTCTTCTGCTGGGTTTGGGTTTGAATTGTTCCTGTTTGTGCAGTTCTTTGAGGTGTGACCGTAGATTGTCTATTTGTGCTTTTTCAGACTTTTTGATATAGATGCTTAAGGCTATGAAGTATCCTCTTAACACTGCTTTTGCTGTATCCCAGAGGTTTTGATAGGTTGTGTCACTATTATCATTCAGATCAAATAATTTTTAAAATTTCTTTCTGGATTTCATTGTTGTCCCAGTGATTATTCAGGAGCAGTTTATTTAATTTCCATGTGTTTGCATGGTTTTGAGGGTTCCTTCTGGAGTTCATTTCCAATTTTATTCTACTGTGGTCTGAGAGAGTACTTGATATAATTTAGATTGTCTTAAATTTACTGAGACTTGTTTTGTGGCCTATCATATGGTCTATCTTAGAGAATGTTCCATGTGCTGATGAATAGAATGTATATTCTGCAGTTGTTTGGTAGAATGTTCTGTAAATATCTGTTAAGTTTATTTGTGGTAGGGTGTGGTTTAAGTTTGTTTCTTTGTTGACTTTCTGTTTTGATGACTTGTCTGGTGCTGTCAGTGGAGTATTAAAGTCCCCCCACTATTATTGCATTGCCATCTATCTCATTTCTTAGGTCTAGTAGTAATTGTTTTATAAATTTGGGAGCTTCAGTGTTAGGTGCATGTATATTTAGAATTGTCATATTCTCCTGTTGGACAAGGCCTTTTATCATATAATGTCCCTTTTGTCAAATAGCCACTGCTCCTCACTTTTGGTATCCATTTACATAGAATATCTTTTCCACCCCTTTACTTTAAGTTTGTTTGAGTCCCTATGTGTTAGGTGAGTCTCCTGAAGACAGCAGAAACTTGGTTGGTGAATTCTTATCCATTCTGCCATTCTATATCTTTTAAGTGGAGCCTTTAGGCCATTTATATTCAATGTTAGTATTGAAATTTGAGGTATTATCCTATTCGTTATGTATTTGTTGGCTGAATATCTTTTTTCCCATTCTGTTATTGTTATATAAGTCCTGTGAGATTTATGCTTTAAGGAGGTTCTGTTTTGGTGTATTTCAAGAATTTGTTTCAAGATTTAGAGCTCCTTTTAGCAGTTCTTGTAGTGATGGTTTGGTAATGGTGAATTCTCTCAGCATTTGTTCATCTGGAAAAGACTGCATTTTTCCTTCATTTATGAAGCTTAGTTTTGCTGGATACAAAATTCTTGGCTAATTGTTTTGTTTAAGGAGGCTAAAAATAGGACACCAGTTCATTCTAGCTTACAGGGTTTCTGCTGAGAAATCTGCTGTTAATCTGATAGGTTTTCCCTTATAGGTTACTGATGCTTTTGCCTCACAGGTCTGGGTGATGATCTTTTTGCAATGATTTCTCTTGGTGTTCTTTGAGCTTCTTTTATTTGGATGCCTAGATCTCTAGCAAGGCTGGGGAAGTTTTCCTTGATTATTCCCTCAAATATGTTTTTGAAACTTCTAGATTTCTTTTCTTCCTCAAAAGCACCAATTATTCTTAGATTTGGACATTTAACATAGTCCCCACATTTCTCGGAGACCTTGTTCATTATTTAAAATTCTTTTTTCTTTGTCTTTGTTGGATTGGTTAATTTGAAAGCCTTGTCTTCAAGCTCTGAAGTTCTTTCTTCTGCTTGTTCAATTCTATCCTGAGCCTTTTCAGTGCGTTTTGAATTTCTCTAAGTGTGTCTTTGATTTCCAGAAGTTGTGATTGTTTCTTATATATGCTATCTATTTCACTGAAGAATTCTCCTTTCATATCCTGTATCATGTTTTTGATTTCTTTAAGTTGGACTTCACCTTTCTCTGGTGCATATTTTATTAGTTTAATCATTGACCTTCTGAATTCTTTTTCTGGCAATTCAGAGATTTCATCTTGCTTTGGACCCATTGCTGGTAAGCTGGTATGATCTTTTAGGGGGTGTTAAAGAAGCTTGTTTTGTTGTATTACCAGAATTGGTTTTCTGGTTCCCTCTAATTTGGTTTTACTATGTCAGAGGGAAGTTCTGGGATTTGAGGGTCACGGGGTGTTCCCTTGATATAGTGTTCTCCCCCTTCCCCTAGGAATGGGGCTTCCTGAGAGCCAAACTACAGGGATTGTTTTTACTCTTCTGGGTCTGGCCCCACAGTGGAGCTACTGGGCTCTGGATTCATACTGGGGAGTGTCTGCGAAGAGTTCTGTAATGTGACCCATCTTCAAGTCTTGCAGCCGTGGATAACAGGACTTACTCCAGTGGAGGTAGCAGGGGGAGTGAAGTGGACTCTGGGGGGGGGGTCCCTGTGAGTGTGTGTGTGTGTGTGTGTGTGTATGTGTCTTGAGATGGAGTTTTGCTCTTGTCTAGGCTGGAGTGCAATATTGTGATCTCAGCTCACTGCAACCTCCACCTCCCGGGTTCAAGTGATTCTCCTGTCTCAGCGTCCTGAGTAGCTGGCATTACAGGCGTCCACCACTGTGCCTGGCTAATTTTTTGTATTTTTAGTAGAGATGGGGTTCCACCATGTTGGCTAGGCTAGTCTTGAACTCCTGACCTCAGGCGATCCACCTGCCTTGGCCTCCCAAAGTGCTGGGATTACAGCTGTAAGGTTGAGTTTTTATTGAGTGTTCTGTTTTTGTGTTGGTTGGCCTCTAGCCAGGAGATGGCACTTTCAAGAGTGCATCAGCTGTGGTCCTTTAGGGAGGATGGAAACTTGCCCTAGGGACACCTAGTTAAGTATTCAGGTTTCTCAGGTAGTGGGCATTGCGATAGGGCTTCCAAGAGATTATGACCTTTGTCTTTGGCTACCAGAGTGGGTAGAGAAAGACCAGTAGCTGGGGGACAGGGATAGGCATGTCTGAGCTCACTCTCTCCTTGTGTGGGGCTTGCTGCAGCTGCTGTGGGGGGATGGGAGTGTGGTTCCCAGTCCAATGGAGTTATATTCCCAGGGGGATGATGACTGCCTGTGTTGGGTCATACAGGTCACCAGGGAAATGCGGGAAAGCTGGCAGTCACAGGCCTTATCCTGCTCCCATGCAGCCCTCATTCTTTTTTTTTTTTTTTTTGCAGCCCTCATTCTTAAAGGCTGGTTTCACTCCCACTGTGCCCACCCCCCGACAAACAGCACCAAGTCTATTTCCAGACAGCCAGTGACCAGGGCTAAGAACTTGCCTGAGGCCAAAGCCTTCCCACAGAGAAAGCAAGCAGACTCAGGTTTTTGGCATTTCAAGGATGTTGTAGCAATGACTCATTTCCTTCAAAGGATCTTGGCTTTCCTGGTATATTCCTGCAGTAGTTCTTGGGATAAAAGTTCACACTGTGAGTCTCCACACACTGCTCTGTCCATCCAAGTGTGAGCTGCAAGCTAGTCCTGACTCCTATCTGCCATCTTAATCCTAGTCAATCCTCACTGAGTTTCTTTAAGAGCATTATTTTGAATTCCTTTTTAGGCATTTTATAGATTTTGTTTTCTTTTGGGTCTTTTACTGGCGAATTATTGTGTTCCTTTAGAGGTGTCATGTATATTCTTGCTTTTTCATGTTTCTACATTCATATCTGTGCATCTGGTAGAATTGTTACTTCTTCCAGTTTTATGGAGTGGCTTTTGTAGGAAAGGACTCCTTTCTGTAAGTATGTCCTATAGCATCAGTTGGGTAGGGCACTGTGGCTTTAATCTGGGTGGGTGCAGGAATGTAGTCTCCCCATTTTTTTTTCTATCATCAACATCAATGATATCTGTGACTGCCTCAGTGGCCTAGACTACAATTATTAGTGGAGGCAGTGATGTCTTTTTCTGGGGGTTAGGGTTGCCTGACAAGCTGGTTCTCAAACTCTGGAAGTGCACATCATGTAGAGCGACTCTACTGGTCATGGAGACAGCATTGCTGGTGGTGATATGTGCCAGGTAGGCCAACCCTTGGTTCCACAGTGTGCAGAAACTCTGACAGCCAAGGGGTGAGGTGTGTTTTCTGATGGAAGAAGTCTCATGTTTTTAGTCGTAAAATAAAATAAAAAAATGTTTGGAGTATTCTTTCTATTTATCTCATCTACTGAACTCAGGCAAGTAAGGAAAAAATTATCAAATTAATAGCCTAAAATGCTTTTAAACAACTAGAATTCCAGCTGCTGCTAATGCAGTAAAAGAGAACTTATACAACAGCCATGTAATAGAGTATCAATGTACACATAAATAACACAATGAAAAAATGCATGTTTTTTATTGTTTCAGAGGCTCTTTATAACAAGAAAGAATTTTATAATAATTCAAACTTCAATTTAGTTTAGAAAATGTTCAAGACCCTTTCTGCAAAGTCATTGTGCTCTAGACCTTGTGTGGGTGTATTTATTCCCTAGGGCTGCTGTAACATGTTACTACAAACTAGGTGACTTAATACAACAGAAATTTATTCTCTCACAGTTCTGGAGACTAGAAGTCTAAAATCAAGGTGTTGGCAGGGCCATGGAGAGAATCTATTACATGCCTTTCTCTTAGCATCTAGTGGTACTGGCAATTTTTGGCATTCCTTAACCTGAAGATACACCTCTCCAGTCTGTATCTGTATCACTCCAGTCTCTGTATCTGCATCTGTTACGTACTATTTTCCCTTTGTATTCATCTGTTCTCTTATAAGGACACCAGTAATACTGGATTAAAGATCTACCCTCTTCCAGTATGACCTAATCTTAACTAACTACACCTGAAATTACCCTATTTCCAAATAAGGTGCATTCTGAGGTTCTAGGAAGGACATGGATTTTTATGGGGACATTATTCAACACAATACATGTTGAATACATGGGGCTTCTAAAATGAATAACAAGTGGCTTCTGCTTTCACAAAGGTATAGTTCCTGATGTAGTTGGGGGAAATAGGCACAGGAAATTAATGCAAGGCAATGTGTTCAAGTGATAATGGATACAGAATACTTATGGACACATGGAGGAGTTGGTGCTTGGTTGGAGTTGGTGACAAGCCTAAAGAATCACTAGTATGCAAAACAGGAATGCTGAACATTCTGGACTAAAGGACCAGTCTGAGCAGGCACAGTGGTGCAATATTGCCTCTACCATGTGGGATGCTTGCAACACTCACTTTGAGTTTATGGCTAGAGGATAGTATATAGCCTTTGGGTAGTAATTGCATGGATTGTGGTGACCATTGAGAAAGGATGGAGAAAGGACGAAGTAAGAGGGAGATAAGAAAGATGACAAGACCCCCATTGACAGTTTATTTCTATGAATGACTGCTACAGAAGTCTGCTCTTCCAAGGTATTAGGAGTGGGAGTGGTCCAGGAGAGGCTGGATGACCGTTTCTTAAGGGTGCTCTAGAAGACATTGCTGAACTCAGAGGAATTGGTCTAGGTAAATTCTATGCTCCCTATTAGCTCTCCAATTCTGCGATTATTAGGTAGAAATATCTTTTCAGTTAACATGTCTTGTGTCTCTCACTGTTACTATGCTTTAGGTGCTGGAGACACAATAGTGAAGAAGAAGAAAAAGACACTGTCATTTCAATCTGTTCTCCATAGCATTAGCACAAAGAGTACGTAGTAGGTTCTCCATAAATGTTGCTTTGAACTGAATATAAGTAGGAAAAATGACAAGGCAGTTTTGCCCTGGGCAATAAGTTCTGCTTCAGAGTAGAACTGTTTGAAAGATGATTTCAGGGACCTCCTTATGAGGAGGTGGAGAGTAGGTGGCTGCTTATGTGGTGTTTGATTTCTGAGTCATCAAAAACACTCCTTTGCCTCCCAAAATATCTCCTCCATGCAGGCTGTGGGTGCTTTTAATTTCACTGTTGGAAGTTGGTTTCCCAAGATTTTCTCCTCTGTTAGAATGTAAATGCCTATGGAGAGAGGATATCCATTCACCCTCACTAGTCTTTTGTACCTTAGTATGAGGGATTTTTCTCAGCCCTTTCTCCATAGAAGGTTTTTGAGAAAAACACAGGGAGGAAAAAGAGATCCAGGGAAGAAATATTGGGCATGCCAAGAGTAAGGTTTCTTAAAAACGATTTGGATGAGACTGACCCTGGAGATGTAGTCCCTTGGCCTACAAAAATCTGTTTTTATTCTTGTATCTAGCCAGCCATTTGCTGATGTATATTGGACAAGAAATGATAATTTCCATTGAACATTTTATGGCTACAAATTTGTCAGGTTTTTTTTTTTTTAAAGGGCAATAAATCTCACCTCTTCCATCCTCACCTCAACAAAAATAATTTGTGCAGCAATCTGATGTATGGTCTGTATTGATAAGGCTATGCTACATATGGTTTACATATTCACATGACAGAGGGGCTCTGTATTTGTCAGGGAAGGCAAATGTTAGTTACTGTAACAAGTGTCCCCCCAAAATTCCAGTGGCTTATTTCAGAGGTTTCTTTCTCATTTACATCACAATATAATTCAAATTGATTGTGGGGGAAGAGGTGTTCGACATAGTCCTTCAGGGACCCAGGCTCCTTTCATGCTATGGGTCCGCCTTCAATACGTGGCTTCACGGTCAGTGCTAGACTCACCTGGAAGATGTGCTAGGGGAGGAAAAGCATGTAGAGAAAGCACACTTATTAACTGTCATGGCCTGGAAGTGACATATTTCACCTCACATTCAGTTGGCAAGAACTAGTCACCAGGAACCACCCAGATGGTAGAAGCTGCAAAATATAGTTTAGCTGTGTATCCAGAAAGAGGAAAAGCCTTGGTGGATCTCTGACATAGGTTCATCAAAAAGCATTTGTACATTTTCCTCCTGTCTGTGACGTAACTTGACCCTTGGAGTGTTGTTATTAAAGGGACAGCGGACAAGAGAGAATAGCAGTGACCTAGAAACTGTTACTGTTTAAAATAATGCAAAGTAATTCAATCTGCTTGGTAGAGGACATCATCCTTTCTTGGATTTTTGCTATATAAGGGAGGACAAAGTTTTGATTCAAAGAAATGTCTTTTTTTGTTTGCTTGTTTATTTGCTTTTTAATGGAAATAGAAAGAAGCTAATGTAAATTTCCTTTGCATACATCTTGGAATCACCTTAGAACACCTTAAGTTTGGGGCTTTCAGTGATATGGCTTCTGCAATATGTTTCAGCCGTCTTTGGAGATAAGAGTATGTTAGTGTATGGAGAAGACTTAGAGATCCTCCATCCACCTCCCATTGTCTAGAGAAAGGAACTGAGAGGTAACTGAATTATCCAAATTCACAGCAAGTTAGTGGTTTATGTTGGTCTCAGCCCCCCATTTTCCAGGTTTCTACTCTAGTGTTTTTTCAGTACCACAGTGCTGTTTCCTAGATAACTACTATTTGGAGAATAGACCTGGCCTGGTGTGATCAGTGGATGCCAGCCAGAAGAGAAGAGGCCTGACCAGGTGAAATCAGGAGGTTCCTTCTAGCTCTTAGGTTCCTTGACTGATTGTATTTAAGTAGGTGGTGTCTGATTGCATAATCCCTGGCCTGACAGAAGAGATACGGCCTTCTAAGAATTTATAAAATTTCTGAGGAAACAGAATCTCAATTCTTTATTCTTCTCAGCTAATTCTTAATTTATTTTTGGCTTTTTAAAACCTATATTTGTTTTAAAATTTATATATATTTTTAAATTATAAAAGTAATATAGAAATTAAATAAATAAAATATATACAAAATATAATATAAATTGCCTGTAATTTCATAACTTGCTAATGCAGCAATAACCACTCTTAATATTTTGGTATATTTCCCAACCATTTTCAGCACATATATTTGCATATGCATGCACAATATAATTTGGATGAAATGTTATGCAATATGAAATAAATATTATGCAACCCTTAAAATTTTTCATATTATGCAATATCTAATTTCCATGAAGTGAAATATTATGCAACTTAAAAAAAATTTTTAAAGTAAGTAATGATATGGAAAGATGCTCACATGTATTTGTTTACTTATGTACAATATAATTCTATTTGTTTTTGTCTGCTTGCTTATTTGCTTTTTAATGGAAGTAGAAAATGCTAATGGGAATCTCCATTCCATACATCAGGGAATAAAATTCTAATTTTACTTTTTTGAGGGTTGCATAATATTGCATCTCATGGAAATATAATATGCTTAAAATAATGGCCCAGGTGGGGCGGAGGGGACTAGAGTAGTATCTTTGGTTCTTTGGCCCTGACGATGTGTTCCTCTTCTCCCAGGGCATGAGCAGCCTGTTCAGCTCTCTAAAAGTTGTCCGGCTGCTCCGTCTTGGGCGAGTGGCCCGTCAGCTAGACCACTACATTGAATATGGAGCTGCTGTGCTGGTCCTGCTGGTGTGTGTGTTTGGGCTGGCTGCACACTGGATGGCCTGCATCTGGTACAGCATTGGGGACTATGAGATCTTTGACGAGGACACCAAGACAATCCGCAACAACAGCTGGCTGTACCAACTAGCGATGGACATTGGTACCCCTTACCAGTTTAATGGGTCTGGCTCAGGGAAGTGGGAAGGTGGTCCCAGCAAGAATTCTGTCTACATCTCCTCGTTGTATTTCACAATGACCAGCCTCACCAGTGTGGGCTTTGGGAACATCGCCCATCCACAGACATTGAGAAGATCTTTGCAGTGGCCATCATGATGATTGGCTGTAAGTATCACAGTGCTGGGTGGGGGGTGGTAAGGTCATGCTGTTTGGCCATCTCTTCTGTTAGCTGGAAATAGGGCAGTGGCTATGGTGCCAGCAGGATCAGGGGAATAATAACTTAAAACAAGGAGAGATTGTGTTTTTTTAAGACTAGGCTTATAGTTACCCTGATAATTAAAGCAGTATATGCTTATTGCAAAAAAGTTTACAAAATACAAAAGAGGGCAAAGTAGAAAATAAAGACTATCCATAATTCTGCCTCTCAGAGATAACTACTATTACTGTTGGTGTCTTCCCTTACTATTTTCTTTGCATATCTGAATACATATAGATTTTTGTAAACTTAAAATGAAACCTTGCTGCATAGACACTTTGACAAACTATTTCTAGAACAGTGAATTATGGAAGTCTTTTCATGTCTTTTCTTTTTAATAAAAATTGTGTATATTTAAGGTATGCAATGTGAGTTTTGATATAGTGAAATGATTATGACAGTGAAGCAAATTAACATATCCATTCCTTTAAATAGTTACTTTTTTTTGGTGAAAGGACTTTAAATCTCTTCTCTCAGCAAATTTTCTTCATGCATTACATATAGCCATCATGCTACATGTCAATTTGAACATAGCTCTAGATCAGCATAACCCAATATAGTATGAGAAAAAGAATGTATGAAAAATGAATGTAAAACATCTCATTAATTATATTTTATAATGATTATATATCAAAATGGTAATATTTCTGATATATTGGGTTAACAAAAGTATTCTCTTAGAATTAATTTAATCGGTTTCATTTTTCTTTTAAAAGAAGCTCCTAGAAAAAATTTAAATTTAATTTTTTAGACAGTGCTGGTCTAGATCAACATTTTTTGATGTCTTGCTTGATGGGAAATTTTCCAACTCAAAGAAAAAAAAAAAAAAAGAAAAAATCCACAGACACAGAGGGGAAGAAAGGCTCTTGTTCAGTTAAGAAGTAATAGGTTGTTGGAGTAACTTTATTGGATTGAAAAACAACCTTAGTTCTTGAGAAAGATACTTAGATCTGATTGATTTATCCACTGACCATTGTATAACTGTTCTATTGCTGAGTGTAGAAGCAACTTTTGGCTGTAGACAACAATGAATTCCCTTGTTAAAGGGAGTCTTATGTAGGAATGAACCTACCTGGGATGGAAAAGCAAACAAGTTTAAGCGGATTGGACTCATTGTGAAACTGCTAAGTGCATCCTGCTGGGCTCTTAAATGAGAAAAAATTGAGATGCGAGAAGACAGTCCTCTGGTGAAACTTCAGTATAGACAGGTCTGAACACACACGAGACTCTTGGGTTCTGGTTTTAGTAGGCAGAAACTGTTTTGCTTGATGTACTCCTTTAGGATGGAGTTGATAAATTGTTATGCTGACCTAGGGAAACCTGAGGCTTCAGCTTGCCTTGCTTTGTCCAACTGACCAGAGATTCAGCATCCTGCTTTGTGAGTGGATTTTGTTACCTTAAATTGTCACATTTGCTGCTGGCTACCTCCTTTTTTGCAACTACCTCATCATGTCTGATGGAGTCCTTTCATAAAAGACCTCTCTGCAGGCAGAGTTTTCCAGGAATGTGTCTAAGGGGGTAATTGATTTGTGGGAAGTGTATGCCTATGGAGCATTGGGTTTGCTCCTTACTTTAAAATGGGTTTTAATAGAGATGATTGCCTGGCCATGGGAAGCAATGTTAAGGATCTGTGGGTGGCAAATTGCTTCATCTTAATTAGAATTTGAGGTGCTTTCTCTTGTCACAGAAAAGGATTTAAGACCTTTTCTCTTCTAGAACTGTTTCAGCCTTAACTGCGTGTATTTCCTAGGCAGTGCTTACTTACAGCACTTTTGTGAGCCTTGGGGCACCCAATAAACAACCAGATGCACCATGCTTAGGACATGATTTGATTTCCTTCTCTTAGAGGGGGGGATGAGCCACTTTGTCGAATCGAAATACCTCATTATATCCATTACAGAGAATTTGCTAAGAGTGATCATTTAGAAAATGGGTCCCAATTTTATGGACTCCCAAAAGGCTTTCAAATATGAGATTTCCCTGCAACTTCTTACCTGGAAGAAAAGAAAATAGTTCTGGTGGCATATAATAAGGATAAGCAGTGGGAATTTTTTGTTGTTTTTTTGTTTTCCCCAAAATGATTTGTCTATGGAAAGCACAATTTCTTGGGTATAGTCTCCAGGGAAAACCTCCCTTATTACCACCTCTTTCTCTCTCCACCGTCTGAGTCAGGTGATACTGCTCTTTTGTTCTTTCTTTCCTTTCTTTTCTTCTTTCTTTCTCCGGCTCTTTCTCTCTTTCTTTCTTTCCCTCCCTCCTCTCTCTCTTTTCTCTTTCTCCCTTCCGTCCTCCCTCCCTCCCTCCCTTCTTTTTCTTTTGTCTTTTCTTTCTTTTCCTTCCTTCCTTTCTCTCTCTCTCTCTCTTCCTTCTCTCTTTCTTTCTTCTCTTCCTTTTTCTTTGACAGTCTCTCACTCTGTTTCACAGGCTGGAGTACTATGGTATGATCTTGTCTCACTGCAACCTCCGCCTCCCAGGTTCAAGTGATTCTCCTTCCTCAGCCTCCCAAGTAGCAGGGATTACAGGTGTGCACCACAACACCTGGCTAGTTTTTGTATTTTTTGTAGAGATGGGGTTTTACCATGTTGGCCAGGCTGGTATTGAACTCCTGACCTCAGGTGATCCACCCACCTCGGCCTCCCAAAGTGCTGGAATTACAGGCATGAGCTACCGTGTCTGGCCCGTTTCTTTTTTTAAAAAAGTAAAATATATTGGTAGTCACCTCTGCATTATGCAGCCAAGGATGATGTTTAGTTAAGCAAGTTTATTTAACATAATTTCCTTGAACACTTATTTGCCAGACACCGTGCCAAATACTCTACATGTAATTTCTTCTGCTCATGACGACAGGATGTGTTAGAAATTATTATCTCCATTTTATAAGGAAATGGAGGCTCACAGAAGTTAACTCACTTTCCCAAGAACCTGGGGACTGGTAAACAGGAGAGAGAGGATTCAGATCCAGACCTCTCTGCTGTGGTAGCATGGTCTACCAACACAGACCTCAACAGTCTCTCCACACGTAGGCATTGAAAATTCACTTCGTAAACTTTATGAAGCCAGCAGTTTCTGCAGTGGAAACTTTTCCTTTGCTGTTTGTTGTTGTTGTCATTTTAAGAACAAGATTATGGTACAGACTAGGGGACTGGGTGCTTAGGAAACCAACCATTTTTCAGCAACCTGTCACAGTTACAGCTGTTCCACTTTCCATGTGACACACATCTGCCAAATTGTGCTAACAAGAAAGTTGCTGCACGTGGTGTAATGCGTTGGTAATTATCCTTTTATGCTTACATTCCAACAATGTTTGTTCAGGAAACTTCTGATGTCTTATTTGATTTACAGCGTTCTCTTTTTGCCTGTGTATACACATGTATATGCTTACCTCCTTCCTGTACAGCTCATGGGATTGGACTGACATCAGATTTGGGATTTCTGGTAATGGGGAGCATTGACTGCAGCCTGCACTTACACCAAAGGCTCCGTGCTGTCTCCCTCCCAGGTCACTCTGGTAGTCAGGCCCAGCACTCCTTAAGGGGTAAAGAGACACAAAGCCAGTGGGTTTTTGGGGTGCTGGGTATGTTATTATTTTTTCCTCTTTGCAGTGAATTTTATATGCCTTAGTAATAGTGTTTCTTGGCTATCCTGTTGCAGCATATTAGCCATGATATAGATTATCCGAGCTTTCTATTGCCTCCCCCTCTCTGCTGTAAACATCTCATTACAACTTGGTTAATTGCCCAGAGGATGACGTGAAGCAGTAAAACTAAATATTTTCAAGGTAGCTCATCTTTTTTCAGTTCTGATAAAAAAATTGCATTAAGAAAGGGTGAAAACTGTTGACTAAAATGAGTTTTTGTGATTAGCTGTGGATTTAGGTGAACTACGATGTCTCCAAGTGCCTGGTTTTATGTCTAATTTCCATTCTGTGGTCTTGGCCTGGATCAGGGGCAAGCCAGCTCTGCCCCTGGTCTTCTTGCGTGCCCCATGTAGATCTGTGGTAGTCTTCGGCAGGGGCTCACTATAAGGTGTGGCGAGTGGACTCATTTTCTCCCATATAATCTCTCCTATGCATTGATAATGCTGAGAGAAGCACAAGGCCACACCAGCCCTCTGTGTGACATCTCATTCAACAGGCACATACTGAGTTTCCCCCATCCCGCCCCCACCTGCCAGGTGCCAGGCTAAGTGCTGCAGATTTGGTGACTACCACCGCAGTTGGTGCTCATAAGGAGCTCACAGTCGGGGGGTAGTGGAGATGGATAGGAAGGACAGAGACAGACCCTGTCAGCCCAGCAGCCAGCAACAAAGGCCTGGAGATGGAGTCTTCACTGTGGCTGAGCCTTTCCCCTGGCCTTTGAGGAATACTTCAAAGGAAGAAGAATTGTCAGGAGAAGAGTCCTTTTATAGTGGAGGTCTCAGGTTAGGGACCTGCGCCTGTTTGGGGGAGCTTTCCAGGGGTAATTTGATGGCAAAGAGACAGTTTCCATTATGTAAATACAGGCTGTGCACTTTTCCAATTCTCTTCTCATAATGTCACTACTGTCATCCTGTCATTATAAGTCAGCCACATCTATTTTCTTTCTCTCTGCTAATGGTAGGGGGTCTAGACAATGTATGCCTACTCCAGACACTCTCCACCCCAAAGCCTAATATTTGGTCTCCTACCTCAGCACTGCACAACACCTGTCTCTTTGAATTAATTTCTTTCTTCCCAGGCCTCCTCCCACTTTAGGTCCTTAAAACTCTAGCTGAGTGTCAGCTAAAGGGACTCTTGTGAGCATCTCCTTGGTCCAGAAGAGCCTCTCCTTCTAGTTCTGCTGGGCCAGATACCAGCCTGATCAATGCTTTAGGTAACCTCTCCCTCAGGCCTGGAAACTCCCAGACAGCAACTGGGCCCACCCTGAGGGTTTCCTTCTATTGCCTTCTTGCCTGGGAGGAAGAGACACTAGTGACGTGCACTGCTGAACACTTGACCCCATGACCTTACCCACTTGCAGCCCAGCAGTATGCTTTGTGGCTTCACTTCGGCTTGGATTGTCACTTGCCTTCAAATATGGGCTTTTCCCTTGCCTCCTTCATGACCTTATTTAAAGATTTCTTATTTCTTTCCATTTCACCTTTGCTGAGTATCCCTTTTTGAATTCTGTACCAATATACTGATTTTTCCAAAATGATGTGGGTCACAACTGCCAGGAGGCTATAATGATATTCTCAGGAGACTTCCAACACATAGTGGACTCCTAGTAAATGTTTACTGACTTCTCCAATCCGAACAATTGAGAAGACCCAGAGTTTTGGAAGGTGTCTTCAGTGCTTGGCAACACTTTTTAAAAAGTAGGATATGGGTTGTGCTGTTGGACAGAGACCCAAAGTGGCATCAACAAAATTTTCTAGAATTTTAGGGTTGGTCTGGCTACTCTGCAGTCATCAGAGACCCAGGTTTCTCTGCTATATTCAACACATAACCTCCATATTGGGATCCCATATGGCTTTTTTTCTAGCCATATGTTCTCATTCCAGAAAGTAGAAAGAAAAGGAAGGGGAAAGCTGGTCATACTCCTTTCTTTTGAGAATAAGACTAGGAAGTTGCCTATTACTTTTGTTCACATCACATTGGCTGGAACTTGGTAATGTAGCCACACTGGGTTGCAAGAGAAGCTGGGAAATACAGTATTTATTCTGTGTGGTCATGTGCCCGGGTAGAAATACGGTAATATATGCAAGGAAAACTGATATGGGGGGGGATGACCAGCAGTGTCTGCTTGAACTTTCCTTCTTCTCCTCATAGTCCTATTCCCCTCAATTGATATTAGGAAACATTAGTCCTCCACAGCAGGCAGAGTTCGTTGGAGCTTCGTCCTTATATCTTATATTTCTAGTTGGGGAGACTTCAATTCAAATCTTAGATCTGCTCTGCACTTTGGGCTGTTTCCTTTATTTTTGAGGATTAGAGGTAAGACACTCTCCTGACAATCTCACTTGGCCAAAGTGAAAACTAAATGAGATAATGATGTGTAACAGCTTTTTGGAAAAATTTGAAAATTTAACGTTCAGATGTCATGATTTTATTGTTGTTAATAACAGCGTTTGTTTCTTGCTATTCCCAGTTAGCTTTTTCTTTTCTGTAATTAGAAAAAAATAATAATAATTGCTACTCCCTTCTCAGGAGCATGAGAATGCCTTTCAATTACATTTTTGGTTTGCATTTATTTTGGGAAATGGGGCAGTGTTCAGAATGCTACAGTAGAAATAGCCTTTCATTTCCAATTTATTGTGAGAGTTCTTTTCTAGCCAGCAATCAGCTTGATTTTTTTTCTCTATAACCTGGTTTTTTTTATTTTTAAAGTTCCACCTACTGCTATGCATTTCAGTTGGGTGCCCCCATTTTGGACACAATCTTAGACTACTTTCTGTCTTCCACATTGCTTTCTCCCCCTCTTCTAGAAAACCCTGGTTACTCCTACCATGTTCTTAACCCTTAGTCTCTTCATGCCTTAGGCTGATGGACCCTATTTTGGGTCTATTCACTTGGATTCAGTTTATATTGCTCTGTCAACATTCTTGTGACATCATGGTTATCTTTTTTTGCCTGCTATTTGGTCCAGCTCTGGTGAGATGCTAAACTTCCCAAGGGTGGGACCTGTGGGTCATCTTGCTCTTTGTCTTCTCCTTTGTGCCTAGGCTGCTGTAGTGTGAGAAAGAGCCTGCGTTTTGGAACCAGTCAGTTCTGGCTTCCAGGCCCACCTCTGCCCATGATGAATGCTGTGACCTTTGGCAGGTTCCTTAACTGAAAATGGGGGTACTCTTTGGGGGATGCGAAAATAAAATGATGTGAAGTACCAAAGTACCTAGCCTAGTGCTTCCATGCAGAGTGTTTAAACAGTGATAGCTCTCTCCCTGCCCCTCCATTCCCTCTCTTACGGCACATTCCCAGGACTCAACAAATAATGATGTCTCTCAACCATTTGTTAGTCCTTTGGGTATGCTCTACTTTAAAAGAATTGAACTTGCATAAAATATCAGGTACATTACAGTGTTTAAAGTACAGGTCATTAAATATATCTGGATGTAAATTTCCTTAGATACAAAGCTTCTTGGAAAAAAAATTGGCCTGGCTGCAGAGCAAGTGAAGGGAAGCCCTTAAGCAGGAAGTCATTTTGTGTGATTGGGAAGTCGTTCCAGGCTTCACTGTTCAGGCTTGACTGGCAGAATCTTCATTGCACAGGACATGGTATCAAGAGCAGCAGGCATGATCCTCTTGGAGAAGGGGGAGAAAAGACTACAAACAGTCATGCACTGCTGGATGCAGTGGCTTACGCCTGTAATCCCAGCCCTTTGGGAGGCCGAGGTGGGTGGATCATGAGGTCAAGAGATCGAGACCATCCTGGCCAACACGGTGAAAACCCGTCTCTACTAAAAATACAAAAAAATTAGCCGGGCATGGTGGCACGTGCCTGTGGTCCCAGCTACTCGGGAGGCTGAGGCGGAAGAATTGCTTGAACCCAGGAGGTGGATGTTGCAGTGAGCCGAGATTGCGCCACTGCACTCCAGCCTGGTGACAGAGCAAGATTCAGTCTCAAAAAAAAAAAAAAAAAAATAGTCATGCACTGAGTGCCCAAGACATGCTGGGTCACGCTGGGACATTTTCACTACCCAACAACCCTATAAATAGGCTGTCTTATCCTTGTTGTGAAGATAAGAAAACGGAGGTTCAGAGACACAAAATAACTTATTCAATAGTTTGACAGGTGTCTAGACTGGGTTGTAACTTCAGTTTCATCTGACAACAAAGTCATTCTCTTTGTCTTGTTGCTTTCCTTGTTGATTATTTTGGGACTTGGCAAGAGAACATGTTCTTTGTGATGTCTGTGCGGTCGGGGGCTGCAGGGTAAAGGAGGGAGAGAAGAAGGGTGGTGGAGAGTGCGGGAGAGGGGTGGAAGACATCTCTATTATTTTAATCTATAATTATGATGACAAAATATCTTGTGTGTATTGTGGGAGGACATCATCCTTGTTCACAGCTGGATTACTGCACTGGGCAAGGAATTTACTACAAGTTTTAGATGTTCAGAAGCTTTGATGATGGAATGCCAACCAGTAAGGGTCATTATCTCTGATCTCGTAGGTACCCACATTATTCGAAAAATTCTCTCCTTTTAAAAATACCGTTGTTATCCAAATAAATTATAATGTGGAGATGTTGCTATAACCCACTCTTTTGTTTCTAGTAATATTTTGCTTCTATGTCTGTTGTCTCCTTTGAAACTCACAATACTCCAAGGGGCAGGTAGTGTTCTCCCCATTTTACGGATAAAGAATCTGTGGAGTAATTTGCCAAAGGTCACCCAGCTAGTGAGAAACAGAGCCAGGCCCATCCCTCCCAGCCAGTGCTCTGCTGACTCTTGCAGGTCTCCATGACAGCAGTTGGAACTGGTGGCCATGGGCCGCAGTTATGTCAGTAGAATGCGGCAGCTGGTTCCTTTGTAGGGTGTCCTCAAAGCTTGAGCAGAAGGGGTGAAGGTGGGCAAAGAGTGGTGAAAGTCTCCATTCTACTTTCAGCAGAGGAACTTGATTAATCACATTTCACACCTCTTCAGTTGCTTTTTGGCAGGCATTTATTGTGGCTCTCAGCTGCTAGACTGACAACTACAGGCAGCTAGAGAGAAATCACACAGAGGAGAAAAGAATTTTTCTTTCCTTCTTTAAAATTGGTGGGAGGAAGAAAGCCCACCCAGAAATAGTTTCTGAAAATACACGAATAAATATGGTCCCCGAGAAAACAAATGTTAGATTTACCTGCAGTTCTCCAGAGCCTCAGTTAATCAGCAGTGTAATTGAGTATCTCTGGGCTCAGCTGAGTGCCTGCCGTATGCCAAGCACTGTGAGCATATGAGGATGAAGCAGTTCATGAGGCAGACAGGCTCCGCTCCCATTGCTTGCAGTCTGGTAGGAGAGCCAGATGAGTCAATGAGATGAGTCTCCACTAAGGAAAGGACAGCTTGTTATGGGCACATGTGCAGGGCCTCTCCCCAGTGAGGAGGTTAAGGAGGGGTCAGGCAGCATACACCCCATTTATTTGGGGAGAGCCCTGGGCCAGGCACTGAAGGCTCTTCTGAGATTTATCACGTTCCATCTGTGTGCTGATGTCTTCACAACCAGACTTCAAGCTGCTTAGGTCAGGGGCTGTGTGAGCCGATCCATGGTCTACAGTGGGCTCAATAAATATAGAATGAATGGAGGAAGAGAGGAAAAATATGATATTTTCCTCTTCAATTAATTTATAATCTAGTTTGGGAAACACAAATGCAAGTTGGAAAACCATGTAAAGCTGGAAAGCACTAAGCATTCATGGAAAAAGCTTTCAGATTTCAAGGAAGATGGTGATCTTTGCGTAATATGGACATGAATGTGGCATAAAAGAGGAGAGATCTTACTTGGCCAGTGAATAACGGTTAGGATTTGCATCACTTACAATGATGGGTAAGTAAGAACAGTAGCAATAGTGATGAATGATTGAACATGTACTGTATGCAGAGCACAGTATACACATTCTTTATTCACCTCTCCCAACACTTTTATGTTGCAGGTGTTACTATCCTAGTTTTATAGATGAGGAAATTAAAGCTCAGGGAGGTCAGTTCTCTTTCCCTCAGTCAACGTTCTTGTGAATGGTGGAGCCAGAATGCAAAGCCAGATCTCTGACCCCCAAGCTCATTGTCTTTCCACCAGTCTGTGCTGCCATCCTAGTCACTGACAGTAATGAGCAGGGCACTGGTGCAGGGACCTGGAGCTGAATGCTGCAGAGAGTAACCACAACCCTTTCCTGCCAGAGAGTGGGCAGGAAGAAGATGTGCTGATCAGAAAGGGGCTGAGCACTTCTGGCTTGTCAGCCCCTCAGACTCCTTTTTGCAGTAGGTTAGTGCTTGATGACGACCTATGGCTGTTTACCATGTGTCAAGAGACAGGGATTGCAATATTTTGCAGTCTGGCCAATTTGATGAAATTGTTTTGGTGCTTGATGACCACCTCTGATTGTTTACCATGTGTTAAAAGACAGGGATTGCAACATTTTGCAGTAAGGCCAATTTGATGAAATTTTTGTGGCAGCCAGATCTCAATCCTGCAGTCTTCAATAGACAAGTCACTGAGATGCAGGCTTCATTTTTTACTGGGAGGACTCCACCAGGAATTTCTGGCTCACATGACTCAGTTTGTTTGGACAGAAGATGCTACAGCCCATGATAGGGGTCAGCTTGTTGGCATCAAAGACTGCCCCCTTCTCCTGGACAGATCCTCTTTGAATTGATGCTACCCAGATAACAGACTTACTAGACAACAAGGATGATTTATGAAAGTCATCTCCACTGCCAAGTAAACCAGTCAAGCTGCATGTGCAGCTGCCATTAGGTCAAACTTCAATTTTTGAAATTGTATAGCATAGAAAATCCCTGGGATCAAAAGAGACAAGCATGGGTATGGATCCTGGCTGTACTACTTGATAGTCAGTAAGGTACTTAATTCTTGGACGTGTTTCTTCATCTGAAAATGGGAATGATGCAAAGTAAATGGCATAAATGAAGATAAAGATTATTCCCTTTCAGAATGTTTGTTTCTGCTAGTGTTAGTCCAGGGCCACAGACGGCCTGTTAGTTGATGTTAATGCCATTCTTTAACTACCCTTTGTGTTGCTTGTTCATTAATTTGGTTGAATGGTTCAACAATTCCACCAGGGACTTTGGTAGGTGTTGGATGAGTGTGTAAAGGAGGGAGAAGGTGTATATGCAAAGCTGGTAACAGAGAATAGGCACTGTGCAATGCTTTGTATAAGAAGAGTTTGATAAGGGTTTGTATGTAGAACTAAATATCAAGAAGAAAGTCTTCTGATGAGGATACTGCAGAATGAGAAGCTGTTAGGGCCAACTCCATAAATTTTCACCTGACAGTGATTTTGCAGACTCACAGACTGCTTTCATTTTTGCTTTTCCCCATTGTGGTCCTCTCTGCATGCATGGGAGAGAATAATTTCAGCTCTCATCAGCTAGAGGTCTGGCTCAGAATCATAGCTACATGGTGATAAAAACCCAACATCACTGCAAGGAAGCTTGGCAAGGAGAGAGGTCTTGGTAGGAAGAACAAAAAGAGCAGGAGGCTTTAAAACAAAATTGAGTATGTGAAAAATCACCAGAGAGTTCCGCAGGGCTGCAGGTGCCCTGCTTGCAGAGCCGACCCTGGTCAGAGGATGATCCTTTGTTCCTCCTTGGCAGAAGGAGATGGGAAACAGAACTGGGCTGGGCAGGAATGGGGGTGGCTGAGCCAGAGCAGGAGTGGGTGTAGGGTGTCCCTCTTCCTGATCACATAAATGAGGGCTGGGCCCCCTTTTTAAAGATCCCTGGGTTTCATGTGAGGGAGCTAGAATGCACCCACTGGGGAAACTACAGTAAACTCTAAGAAGTCTCTAGGAAGCCTGGCCCAAATGTTCAAATTAACAGAGAACAGACTGATGGCAGCCCTGCAGTGAAAACACAAAGTGATCGGGGCTGTTGGGGACTACCCATCCGGCACAGTCTTGCAAGCAGAGAGGCGGGGAACAGGCGGAAGCCACAGGTTCTCCCCTGGCTGTCATTTGGATTCCATCCCTCCCGGGAAGCTCAGGTGTTTAATTATACTGAGCTGTGCTCACATGCAGGCCCTGGCAGCCTTGGATGGAATCCAGCACCTTAACAAGTGGAAAGGAAGCAGGATTTCTGAGCAAAGGCCTTTCTGAACACATTGTTAAATGTGTGATTTAAGCCTTCCATCTTTGCTTCTCTTTCTGCCTCCCTTCCACAAATATTTGTCAGAATCCTACTAGTGTCAGCCACTTAAAAATTGTGTGAGAACAGATGGATAATTAGTCATTCATTTTCTGTGGTAATTAACCAGCACTCCAGTGATGACACTCACAGAGACTGAGATTAGGAAGAACCTCACACTCATTTCCTAGGCTGTACTAAGAAGCATGTCTCTACCATCCTCTGCGTTTGCAGTTGGCTTTTTATTGCACCAAATTCTGTGACTCAACGTTTATCCAAATGCGTCTCTTCATTTTCCTTGGCTACACCAATGTGGAAACATGGACATGGAAAAGAGTCACAGTAGCAGGAACAAAACACAGTTTCTGTCACTTGCCACAAAGATCATTAGAACTCAACTTATGGCTTAAGGGGTAAGAGTAATGTCTCATGGCGACTTTGGGTGACCACAGCTGCTTGTTCTTCTGCCTGGTAGCATCTACTGTCCTTTCCTGGCCACTACTGACACATACCACATCATTTCTCAATTGCTTTGTGAACCCCTGTCCCCCGCTGGAGTGGATCTTTTTCTCCAAAGAGATGACGTTACTTCTTCTGTGTTCCCCATATTCATATGCAGAAGCTCTGTAGTTTGCTCCAGTGTGGGGGAAATGTCCTCCTCCACCTGTGCGCAGCCCTGGCACTGGGACAGAAGACGATCACATCATACTGCCAATAATAGAATGCTTTTTCCATTCAACTTGCTTTTTCTTTTCTTTTATTTCTTTCCAGTCCTTTTTCATAGACCCTGATTTGAGTTTGGGCCAGAAGACACTGGGTAGGGCTGCATTCTCCCTTTTCTTCTCCTCATGCAGAATGTCACCCTATTCCAATGTTCCTAGACAAAGCTTCTTCTTGGCAAGCATCTATGTATGGAGAAATCACATTTCTACCATCTTTTGCTTCGGCAATTGGCTTTTTGGACCAAACTTCATGATTTTCAGTAGAGTGACTCCTTCCTCACTGGGTACAATTTCTTGGCACTTAAGAAGGGCCGTTGTACCCTGACTGTTGCAGGTATAACCCTGGGAAGTGGCCCTGAGTTCCCATGCACCACTCTTACCTGAGTGGCTCTTGGGACCTTTCGTATAAATAAGTTTCAGCCTTTTTGCCTCCATGTGGTTGGATATAGCTTTAGCCAAGTTACAATTTTAAATTGATGGTGGATTATCTGTCAGATACATAATTTGCAAGAAAGTGAAAGTGCCTTTTTCACTTTCTTGATGGCGTCTTTGATACTCAGAAGTTTAAAATTTTGATGAATTCTGATTTTTCTATTTTTTTCTTTTGTTGCTTGTGCTTTTGGTGTCATTTTTAAGGATGTTTGTCTTTAATCTACCACTTGGTTATTACCTCCCTAGCCTCCAGTTATCCATGAATTTGATCAGCATGGCATCAGTTTGAGGGGGGTCCGGCCCATGTAATTATTTCTTCACATTGTATCACGTAAAAGCGGTACCTGCTCTAGAGCCACACTTCTTCTCCTACTCACTTCAGAAACTTGCAGGGGGAGCTTCTCAAATCTATCAGTGAGAGAATCTGAGTGAATGTGAGAGAAAGCACTGAATTAGCATTGACACATGTAATTCATAAACCCCCGACTTTATTATGGATAGGCTATTTGAACACACTGTTTTTAAAATTTCACCCAGTGGATGTCTCATTCCTGTGTGGTAAAGAAGGCATAAGAAATAGTTATGGAAATCAGTTTTTCTGGGATATTGCTGAAAGCTGGAATCAAGGTGGTCATTGTGTGGAATGACAATAAGCGCTTCTCTCCAGTGCTTGATCCTGAGAGTTAAGTGATATTAGCTGAGTGTGGGAGGACCCACGTGGTGTTGAACCCTGATATCTTCCCCTGGCAGCATCTTGCCGTCCCCTCCCCAGCACTGTGTCTGCCACCATTCCTGGCAGGCTGCTGCTTGCTCCATATGAAATCTGCTTTTCACAGTCAGCTGGGCCCTGGAGACCTGGCTGTTTCTTATCCCCAGGCTTATAAGCTGAGCATGAGGCTTGAGACAGGGAGAAGACCCACATGAGGTCACATGCTGACCTTTCTACAGCCAGCCTTGCTGCAAATAGAACCCATGACTTTTACCTCTGGGAGTTCAGACCTGACTGCATGTGTCACGCCCCTTGCCTCCTCCATCAGCTCCTCCCTAGAGATCCTGAAACCAAGCTGAAAGAGGAAGTAGGACTATGTAGGTGAGGTTTGGTTTGAGAGGAATAAGGGCTTTTATGCTGGACTAAGTGGATTTGATTTAAGGAGAATGAAAATATTCTAGTTCTTTATATTGATATACTGCTTTGAGCAAACAGTGTTTTACTTACTTATGCCACTTAATCCTCATAGTAACACAGTTGAAGTGAGGCACAGAGGCTGACCAGTTTTCCAGACATGACACAGTTACAACAGGAAGAAACAGAGCTTACATCTGAGTCTTCTGAAGTGCTCCCTCAGCACCCCATAGCTGTCCTTTGGTAAACCCCGCTGGGAACACGGATAGGGCAGGCCAGTTTTACAATGTTATTTTTTTTCCCCCAAGATGAAAGACATGATGCTCACACAGAACTCTCTTGGTCTAAGCTGTCAATGTGAACTGTTTGTTGTTGGCAATAGTCTCAGTTCACTGGACTCAGGGCTACATGTCAGGAAATGAAGGGTGACTAACTTACTCTATGGAACCAATGCTTGACTGGGGGAGGTGTCGATATTGACCGTTTGGATCCTCATCAGACTAAAGGAGGAGATTTAACCCCAAGTCCCTGGTCCTCGACAGTACCAGGATGCCTTGCTCTTGTATTTGGAGCAGTCAAGATAATGACAATGTTGATGATACTAAGAGCTAAAATGTGTTAGACACTTACTATGCGCTCCTCCTAAATCATATTGACTAACTTAATCCTCATAACCCTGTGAGATGGGATTGTTGCTCCCATTTTACACGTAAGAAAACAGGTGTACGGAAAGGTGATAAGTCATTTGCCTAAAATCAGCTAGGAAGTGGGGGAGCTGGGAGATTTGTAGATTGCAACTGCAGGTACTATCTCTGTGTATTGAAGACCTGTCCTGTGTCTAGATCCCTCGGGGATGGTCCTTTTTCCTCTTGTGCTGCTGCTTTGTCCCTGCCTCTGCCTCCTTAAGGAGCTGATGGTGTGGGCAGTCATGAGGGAGGTCAAGACGGGTAAACCTTCTGATGAGCATAGGCAGTGGAGGTGGTCTCCTGTTCTCTCCCTCACTTCCCCTTAGTTACTCTCTGTGTGGCTTTGAAAACTTCGTAAAGCTCGATGTTGTTTTCTGAACTTCAGTTTCCTCATCCATAAATGGAGGAGGTGATGGCTCTATTTCATTGGCAGGGTAGTTGACATGCTTAGATGTAATGTCTGTGAAAGCCCTGGCATGGCGACTGGCAGATAGTAAGTGCTGAATAAATAACTGCTGGAGTTATTGCTTTTATTATTACTCTTTTCCTCTTCCTCTTCCATTCTGTTCCCACCCTAGACAGAGATGTGGTTGTTGCCTCGTGAATGCTGTCTAGATGTTGTCTAACTTCAGTCCCTCTTCCAAAATAGGTTCAGACACCCAGGAAGTACAAGAAGGTGGCCAGTCTCTGTGCAGCCTGGGCTCCAGAGCCTGCTCCTTTCATTATGAAATGGCAGGCATTATTCATTTATTTGTACCACTGGCCTTTGGAATACATTAAATAACACTACCTCAAAAAGAATTTCTTCACACCTTTCACAGAGTGTATCAACTCTCCTCTCCAACTGCTAGTCCGCTGGAGATGGAGGCCCTGGAGTGGTGGGGGTGGGGAAGCATGAGGGAAGGCTCTTGGGGTCAGTGGGACAGAGCCCAAGAAGGATGTTCTTCTACATGGTGTGGAGGCTTCTGATACCGTCACCACTTCGCAGGCTCACTCAGCTGCTGCTTTCTTCTTTTAATCAGGCTTTTTGCAAAGCAGTTATCTCATTATTTAAATATCCTCCAGTTGAATGTTCTCACACTCAGAACTTAATGACCTTAATTATGCCTAATAGTGAGAAAAGTACTTGGCATTACACTGCATTGCCTGCTGACATCTCCACCGTTCCTTAGAGGCTTATGCTTCCTGGTCAGGTACATAGAGATTGCAGAACAAGAGAACTACTAAGATACAATAGCCCCTCCTATGCCCACTGCGCTCACTGTTCTCCAAGGTTAGGTGTGCTTGGTTTGGCTATGCTGTCTCTTAGGGACGAGGATGGGAAGGAGAGAATAAGCATCTGGAATGGGGCCAATTCTGTTTGTGTCCCCAAGGAGCAATTTTGCTTTTCTGTGCCTCTTAAGTTTTACCACCTGGAGATGGAAAAAGTAAACTTCATCTCTCCTTTCCTGAGAGTCAGAGAGTCGATAGTAAATTTGAGATCTGCTCTGCAGTATTGGTCCAGGACTTTCCGGAGAGGACTTTACTGGAGAAAACCTTGAGAGTTGACTTGAGGTGTCAACTCTTATTCCAATGGAAAAGTGAACAGGATATTAATCTTTTGATTATGACATTTCATTTTTATGTTTATTATGAATGCCTACTCTGTTCCGGGTACATCATAGGTATTTCTTGGCAGCAAATAGACTAGTTTTTACCCTGAGCCTATATATCCATGAAAAAATTTTGCTATTTGTTGCTGTAATGAAATACATACTATGTTCACCATCCATGCTTAGAGTGGTGGGAATACTTTTAATGACATTAAGAGGCCATGAGCCCTTCCCAAGTCCTTCCAGAGAAGTTGCTAATTTACTGCCTTTGACAAGTATATTTTATCGATTCATTAAACAAAATTTAGGGTTGCATGATGCTGAGATAAATCAATAAACGAAACTTCCAGAGGCAGCAGTCTAAGAGAAGACAGACAAGTACATAATAATTTGATACAGCATGAGAAATCCTGTGGTTGTAGTTATGTATGGACTTCTAAGAGAAGAAGTGAGTAGAAGTGACCTAAACCAGTCTTTGGGGTCAAGGAACAATGGACATTTACTGTGACCTAAGGGTGGAAGAGAAGTTAGTCAGATGAAAAAAAGTGAGTGATGGCAGGGCATGGAGACAGACCAGAGGACCCAGTGCATTCGAAGAGAATGAAATGCATTCACATAGCTGAAATGTAGGGGAAGACAGCAACTAGCTACAGTCAAAGCAAAAGCAGAAGGTAGGGGCTACTTTTGATGGGACCTATGTGCTAAAGAGCTTATACCTTCTCCTGAGGGCAAGAGGAGGTATCCAGGACTTTAAGCAAAAAAAAAAAATATTATTAGAGATTGGATTGAAGGGGAGCAAGATGAAAGGCAGACATGACAGGAAGTTTTTGTGTTATTTTAGTGGAGGAACAATGATGGTCTGAGCTAAGGCAGTGGTAGTGAGAGAACTGGAGGGATTTCAGAAATCTTAGGAAAGTAGATGGACAGCTCTTGGCAATGTCACTGCCTGGGGTTGGGGACAGAGTGTACCACTGTACTATGGAGTGCCCACTTCACCACGGGCTTCTTGCCCAGCAGGGCAGGTAGATACGGCATTTTGACAATGCCTGAAACCACCACTTTCAGCCATATGGTGGGTCTGTGGGCGGCTGGGCAGCGACAGCGGGAAACAGACGGGCTGCCCGGCAGCAGTGATAAATGGGCATATCTCCCCGGAGCCGAGACTTCCCTTTTAGCCTCAAAACAGAGCCACTTTCCTCCCACCCACCATGTGCACAGAGGTGTGAGGGCCCAGGGGTCACCAGATGGTGTTTTTGGCCACATATGCTCATGCAGATAGAGACCATAGTCAATAGCAGAGCGGCATCTTTATTTGTTCTCTTTTTCCAGCAGTGTCCTTTGCTTGAGTTCCTCTGGGCTAAAATTGAAAAAATGCTGTGTCTTGATAGAATTATTTTACAAAAGGAATAATTGGTCAGATCCTGAGAATCACTTCTCAGCTATCAGCACATGTTAGTTTTGTCTGCTCTGCAGGGCTGGGAACCACCTGCTCCTGGTAAAAGGGTTGCTGGTGGGGGTGGGTGCCATCTCCTCTACCTTCCCCTCATTGGTTCACTTACTAGCATTTCATGTTTCCTTGGAGTCTGTTTATCTTGTTCTTCCTGGGGCTCCTCCTCCCCCTCTGAGCTGCCCACATGTAGCCCAACATCCTTAGTGAGGCCAGCTCTTAGCACTGCCTGTGAGATGTGGTATATGGGAAAAGGAAGGCTCCCCCAGTGTCCTCTTCATGCCTGAGGTTTGGAGGCACAAGTGCTTAGATACTCATTCTCCTGAAATTACTGTGCACTTGGTTTTCTTGTTTGGGGCTATAGGATTTTGCTGCAAGGCCACAGGCTACTTGATCCAGGGTAAACCCACCTGTGTATTTTTCCTCATCCACCTTCTCTCCCTCCTCCTCCTACTCACGTGGCCTCTTTTTTTCCTACCTAGGAACCACCACACTTAACCTGCTCTGATCCCTAAGCATGGCCATCTCCCTTTCTGCCTTTTCACCTTCCTTTTGCCTCTTCTGTCTCTCACTTTCCTCTTACTGAACAAATCTGGGACTTTGATTCTGAGCTGCAGAATTGTTTTCCAGAAGATTCTGAAGGAGAGATTTTCCCTCTTCCTTTGACCAGATTTTGGGCCCTACTGCTTTGCTCAGAGGTAAAGGCAGGTGTCTGGGTGGCTGGCTGTGTGCTCAGAGACTGCTGCCGGGTCTTGAAGCCTCCCACTTGGGAAAGGAGAGCAGTGTTCACATCTTTGACTCCGAAACCAGCCTTTCACTGGAGCCTCCCATCCCCTGTTTGCTGTAGAGAAAATTGCATCAGGGGAGAGGGGCCCCTCCCTTCTGAATCTGCTATATCCAATTCAGGGGCTGCTGTTGACACAGATGAAAGTACACAGTGAGTACACGTTTTTGAAAACTTTTATTTACCTAATTCCTGCCCCATCCTACTTCTAACCTCATCACCCCAGGCTGGGCACTTCCTTGAATTCACTAGAAATATAAATGGCTAAGTCTATTTTGGGACTGTCTCTTACAGCCTAGGACTAAGGGGAGAAAAAGAGTCAGTGGGATGGGGTATGTCTGTTTACCTGCCCCTGCTAAACTCAGCAACCACGGTGAGGTAAATACCCTTCCAGCATTTCAAGGCTGAGGAACCCACAGAGGGAGGGATTGATTCGATTTATTCGTTCTGGAATCAGCCGCTGTTCTACAGGCTGCTTAGACCCAGCTGCTGTGAGCGTCAGGAGCAGAAGTCTCTGGCCTAACTGTGAACTCTAACAGATGGTGGATGCAGCAGCTCCTGAAGGCCTGGTTTGGTTCCCTGATTCCTCCAACCACAAATATTCTGCTCTTTCATTTTTCTCTGTTTCTTTTTTCCAAGTCCTTGTGGTGCTTTTTTTCTGGAGTTGGTTCTACCCCAGTGTATAGTAAGTCAAATTAGTGGCATTTCTCTCCATAAGTTAGGAGTGGAGGGAGAGCACCCAGGCCCTTTGAGGACTTTGCCAGCCTCACTGGTACCCTTGGCAAAGGGCAATGTGAAACCTATCAAGGAGTAACCTTATGGCATGCTCCTTTTAACTATGTTTCGTTAGTTTTATAGTACCCTTTCGTCTTTATCTGGCAGCTTTCCTTCTGAGCCTCTAAGCATTACTCAGTTTTAAAATTTACACAAGGAGCTGTCTGTGTTGACTGTGATTTATTTATTCATTGATCATATATTTATTTGGTCTCCTGAGTTCTTGGCACTGTGCCAGGCTGTGGGGCTGCAGAGATGAATTGTTCTCAGAGCCTTCCCTCAAGGAGTTTATAATCTGGTGGTCTAGCATGTGACTCTAAACCAAAGTGGGTGTGATAAATGCTGTAAAAAAAAAGTCTCTGGATAAAAGGCTATAGGAGTTTGAAGAATGAGAAATGACTTTCAGGAAGACGTGTCTTCTATAGTTTTATAAGCAGACCTCTAAAAATACTGTGTTCATGGTAACATGCTCCTCAAAAGTTTATTATTATCATTACTGGTAAAGCAGGGATTGATTTGTGGGTCATGTAGTATTTGATGTGTGTGCATCTTAAATAAGGCTCTATATAATCTGGATATGGGATGGGCATTTATCTGTCCATCTGGCCAATGGAGATACCCCACTTATGTAGCCAGAAGGGGAGTCCGGGGTCAAACCTGTGTGGGAGTTGCTGATCATTTAGTGGGCTTAGAGAACACATTTAAACGAAACAACTAGCAAGTACGGATAGCAAGGAAGGAATGCCAGTGTGCGGGATGAGCGCGTCCGGGAAAGCTGGGCTGGAATGATGCAATGAACGAAGCTGTGCAGAAGAGGCAGAAAAAGGTATTTTGAACGTGAGGTTTTCAGAGCTCAAGGATTCCATGCTATAGAAGATATTATCCCTGCCCCAAGCAGCTCAGTATCCAAGTGACTATTAGATCCTGTTACATAAAACAGATAAATGGAATATAAGATGCTGTGTGAAACTGTTCTTCTCTTCTCAAGGTCAACAGGCTTGTCTTGAACTGCTAAAGCAGCTCTTCCTCCTAACTTTCTTAGTAGCAGCACTGACTTCCCAACTCCCATACCCCATCTCCAGCCGCTGGACCTTTTCCTTTTTTCCTGCATCATTTTCTGCCTGAAAAGTCAGCATCCACAAGACCCTTGGTGTCCTTCACTTCTTTAGGTTCCCATTATGACACCTCCAATCTTGGTTCACATCACTCCTCATGGGAACAGTGCAAGAGCCTCCTGATTTTGACTCTCCACTTCACGTGTTCCTCTCTGCCCACACCATCCCCACCCATCCCCCATCCAACCTGACCACCCACTGCCATGTGGAGAGTCACTTGGAGGCAGAATCCTGTGAGGAGGATGTTGTAGTTGCCCAGGTGAGAGCTCAGGTGAGCTCTGATGATGGTGGTGGCAAGTGCAGATGGAAGAGGAAAATCCAAGATGGATTTTGGAGGTGGGACCAACAGGACCAGGTGATGAATTGGCTGTGGTAAGGTAAAGGGCAGAACATTTTGTGAGACTAGTATCTTACATAGAGCTGGCTTAATGGCAGGGAACTAGGTGTGGAAGTGGGGTTAGGGGTGCTGTTTAGGAGTAGACCATGAGTTTGAGTTTAAATATGTTGATTTTGAGCTATCCAAGAGATGTAAGTAGAGAGTTTGCTTATGGGGCTGGGGCTAAAGAGAGAGGATTGGTCAGAGATAGAGATCTGGAAGCCATTGGCATGTAGCATCTGTTAGATCCAGATGTTAACTGAGTATGTACTATTAGATGCAGCTTTTCTACCAAAGGTCTTAGAGGGAAGGGTGTCTGTGTTTTATTTTTGCTAGGGTAATGTGAGCTGTGTGTGGCTGTAACAGGGTACTAAAGTTGGGCGTCTTTCTGTCTGGCTAGGTTGAGGAGAAGGAGGATGGGAAGAATGGAGAACAAGGCACTATCTGGATTTAGATAGAAAAAAGCCTGTCAGTGAGAACTCCTATTATTCCAGTAACTATTGTGTACAAAGATTACTGTGGCTCTCTGCCACTCTGCAGAGAGACGGGCTGTGTGAGCAATGCACAGACTCTTCTTGCTCCATCGTGACCTTGGGCAGTGTTTGTGCACAGAATTAGTAAGGTGACTAATTGCACTGAATCTGCATCAGCACTACCCACTGGTCTAGTTATTCTCCCTGCCTCTGCCCAGAGTTCTGTTCCAGAAAGTCTCCAAACAAACTAAACATACCCAAGTGCTTCACACCTCCCACAGCCTTCCCTAGCCCACCATGCATCACAAAACATATTTGTCCTTTCAAGTGAAACAGTAATCTTTGCTTATCTGGATTCAAAAGTTCAAAGAGGTATGCAAATGAAAAATAAAGAAACCAACAAAGAACTTATAAATGCCCTTCTGCCCAGATGAACTGTCTGAACAGTCCAGCTCAAGTTCTGATAGGAGCGCTGGGGATGATTTGTGCCAGACGCTGTGTTGCCCTTCCCAGCTCTCTTGGTATGTGAATGGGGATGGCTCTGAGCAAGCCTACTTTCCATCCAGGCATCACTGTATTTTTGAACTGCTTTGTATTTGTGTAATTATTTGTTTAAATTTGTCTCTGCCCTTCCACTCTCTCTCTTGTTAAGGTTTTTAAGTGGAAGAACTGAGTTTACCTTGTTTACCACTGTGTTCTCAGGGCACAGTAGAGTGCCTATGAGGCAACAGGCATTTAGGATCAAAGAATTATACTCATTTACTACTCCCTTATCCTAAAGTTTCTTCCCTCACTATGGGTCTTTTCTGCTATCTATTATGGATTTAGTTTAAAGAAATCTGACTTTAATATGTACCTTTGTGGTGTTGAATTTGTGAGAACTAGATAATGGTGAATAGCCTGGACCTTAGCATTTGGCAGACAGGGGCTTGAATTCTGTTTTGCTTAGCTACTGGCGGGGGAGACCTTGGGCAAGATGCTCAAACTCTCTGAGCCTCATTGTCCTCATCTGCAAAATTGGATAAGTTTCTTACCTTAAAGTGTTATGAAGATCAAATGAAGTCACAAATATAAACCACTTAGTAGAATGCCTGGCCCACCATTTAGTGGAAGTTAAACACAAAGACATCATGAGAGCTTGTCAATGTTCTTTTAGATCAGTGGTGCTTGCTTTTCTTGGTCTCAAGACTGTTTTATAATCTTAAAACGTTATCAGAAATCCCAAAATCCCAAAGAGTTTTTGTTTGTATGAGATAATGAGATATATGTCTTAATACAGACTGTTTTAGAAATTAAAACTGAAATTTAAAAATCTATTCATTTAAGAATAAAAGTAATAAAGTTATTGCATATTGACTGTCAGCATATTTTTTAGAAATAATTTTGTGTTAGCAGTGTTGTTCTTTTATAGACTTTGAAAATCTTTTCAATCCTATCTTAACGAATGAATCTGAAATTTCATACCTACCTCTGCATTCAGTTCATTGCAATATTACATACCATGTGGTTTCTGGAAACTCTGCTCACACTGTACCTTTGTGAGAGAATGAGAGTGAAAAAGGAAAGTAATGTCTTAGTTTTATTAGAGAAATAATTTTGAATTTAAGGACCCCTGAAAAGGTCTCAGGGAATCTCTAGAATTCCTGGTCATATTTTGGGAACTGCTTTTAGATACTGGGTTCTGTAAAATAGGGTCATAATCAGATATTTAGGGTTAATTTGAGCAAGTAATTAATGAGACTGATTAAAAGCCCTTGTGAGCCCAGCCCTGGAAGGCACTGTTAGAATCTGAGTCTGAGCATCCTCAATTCACGCTGTGCTTCTTCCCCAACACCCAGTCAGGTAGACGGCTCTCTTCCACGTAGCTTCTCTATTTGTTCTGTCTTCAACTGAGCCCAGGCCCTCATTACCCCACACCTGAATGTCAAGCCAGGCTGCTCTTGGTATAGCAATTTGATACAGGAGAAAGAGCATTCTGGAGTCACTTAGACCGGCTACAAATTCTGAATTCATTTACTGTGAGGTGTATCTGTAAAAGGTGGTTGACAGGACCCACCCGCTCTAAGGGATCTTACAGTCTAAGTGAGATTATGATGTCATATGCCTGACACAGGCCTGGCTCACCATGGGTTCTCAGCAGCGAGTTCTGCTTCTTTCCTGGGTGCTCCCAGCCAGCTTACTCTCTGGGCTGTCAGTAAATCTCATTCTTCTGAATCCCTGAGGTATATAAAGCCAATATTTTATACATTTACCACTTGCAGGTTGTACGTTTCCTATCTTCTGTGCCTTGTTTCTCAAGACTGTACGCCACCAGAGGGTAAAACCATGCCTCTTACTGTTTCTGTACCTTCCATGGGGCTGAGGTTTATAAATATTTATTGTTTTGAGTAAAATAATTAAAGGGCATATTTTCTGCCCTTGAAAGATGCCCAGTTTAGTGAGATGATGTATTACATTTGTACAAGGCAATATAGTCATACTCAAAAAGTATTATTATAAACAAGTGACAATCAGCAGTCATGTCAGCTCCACAAACAACAGAGATACTTGCCACAAACACTACTGTTTAACAAAGAAGATTTCCAGGTCTTTGTTAATGGTAGACATATTTTGAGTATTTTTCAATATAATGTAATCCACAAGGGAAAGAGAAAAGAATGTACTGCCTTAGAGTTGTTTAGAAAGATGTTAGACTAAGCCAAATGTTCCTGGAGGAGGCAGCTGAAAGGTGGTCCTGGCCAGCCACTCCACAGCCACTCCACTTACCCCTCCAGGGGTCTTGCTATCTCAGCAGGCTTCCTAGCCCACTCTTCTTAGAGCCCACAGACTTGTGTCTCCTTCTCGTCTTGGAACATCAGCTCGCTGTCTCCCTGCTTCTGCCTCTCAGCTTCCTCTGTACCATGCCCTTTAAAAGTGCCCCAGATGGTAGGAGTCAATGTAAAAGAAACTGTCTGAAGCTGGTTTTGCTTTTTGCTCTTCTGGTACCACTGTTCCTCCCCTCACATTCCTCAAAGGCAAGCATGCAAGGCCTGCTACCTCCTTGGAGCAGGGGAGAGAAAACCATAGCAAGAACAGTACAAATCCAAATTAAGATCTCAGTAAATTATCCTGCCTTGTTTAAAAATCACAGTAGGGCTCTTGTCTGATTTCATATCCATGGGAGTTTGTAGGAGCTGCTGGAAGAGAGGGCAGGGGTGTCCTCATCACTGTGTCTAGGAGACCACAATTAATTTCTTTCCCTAATGTGCAGGTGTTTGAGGTGAAGGCAGTCTCTAAAGTAGATCGTACGTAAGCTCCTGATGGGTTTGTAACCAACCCAGTCAGAGTAAGTACTTATTTTTCTTGGTTTTAAAGATTTTTAAGCCAGACACAGCATTATCTTCTTTGCCTACTTTGTTTTATATTCAGTCCATTTAGCTCCATCTTCTGCTCTTAGGTAAGAGGATTTCTACTTCTCTTTTCTGCTGAAGGACGTACAAGTGGACAACCTCTTCTTCATTATGGTCCTTCACTGGCTTGAAAACTTGGAAGACCAGCTTCTTACCATCCGCTACATCCAGACCACTGTGGTCACGTTGCCCTTTGAGTTATCAAGGTGTTAGTCCACATAGTGTGGGCTTAGTGAGAGCTCACTATGATTCCATTGTGAGTGGAAAAAACCCCCTGGGCCAGGGAAGACCATTCCATTTAGAGGTATGGAGCCAGTTACAGGCAAGGATTTGTCTGCCAAGACCAAAATATGCTTGTTTAGATATGCTGTAGGAATATGCTTTCAGGAGCTTCCTATTCTAAAGCTGTTTGCTGGAAGACAGAAAAAGATGGCATTTTGTAACTGTACAGCCATACACAACCCCCTCCATGGGGTAATAGGAAGAGAAAAGTCTGCCTTTTTCCTTTTTCCTTCCTTCCTTCCTCCCCTCCCTCCCTTTCTTCCTCCCTCCCTCCCTCCCTCCCTCTTTCCTTCCTTCCTTCCTTCCTTCCTCCCTCCCTCCCTCCCTCCCTCCCTCCCCCACCCTCCCTTCCTCTTTCCCTCCTTCCTTTCTTCCTTCCTCCCTCCCTCCCTTCTTTCCTTCCTCCCTCCCTCCCTTCCTACCTCCCTTTCTTTCCTTTCTTTCCTTCCTTTCCTTTCTTTCCTTTCCTTTCTAAATGGAGTGTCACTCTGTTGCCCAGGCTGGAGTGCAGTCGTGCAGTCTGGGCTCACTGCAACCTCCACCTCTTGGGTTCAAGCTATTCTTCTGCCTCAGCCTCCCGAGTAGCTGGGACTACAGGTGTGTACCCCCTTGCTCAGCTTATTTTTGTATTTTTAGTAGAGATGGGGTTTCACCATATTGGCCAGTCTGGTCTTGAACTCCTAACCTCTTAATCTGCCCACCTTGGCCTCCCACAGTGCTGGGACTACAGGCGTGAGCTACTGTGCCTGGCCCTTTTTCTTTATTTTCTTCACGTGTTCCTTGTTCTTTCCTCCTCACTCTTTCTTTTTTCTACTCATCCTTTTCCTTCTTATCTTCTTTCTTTGTGTATCAGGTTGACATGAACTCTAAAGAAAAGCTAAACTTTCCCCTGGGTTGCTAGACACTAGGAACCCAGAATGTTCTGGGAAGAGCCTCTACTTTTAGTCTGATATTCTTAGTTTATATGTAAAATATACTCACTTCTTCAGGGATTTAGCTAAGGGTCGAGGGTCCGGGACTCTCTTCTTATTCTGTCTGCTTATTGGTCATATTATTCTCCTCAGCCAGTCTATTTAATGTAGATACAGAAAAAACAAAGGGAGAAATCCTTCAGTCTCCTTTTTTAAAGGCATCTTTGATCTTATGTCTATCACAACTTTGCCCTGAACTGCTTAGATGGTTTTAGGGCTACTGCCTACAGCCTGGCCACTGCTCAGGTTTTTTCTAGGGTTTATATTATTGATGGTAGGGGTTTGTCAGTAACATTTTTTAAAGATTCCGTACATTGATGACACCAGCTTCATCACTTACCTATGGTTTACAGTGGTTCAGGTCAAGGTCTTAGAATGAAGGACTGGAAAAACCAATTCTGTACTTGATGTTTAATCATTGTGAATTTTAATTCCCTTACATAAAATGAGGACCGTGGTCCTACATCAGGTAACATCCAAGAATGGGGAGGATTGAGATTGTCTGATTAAAAACTGAGATTGTTGGTATAAAACCTTCTACATGTTTAGCTCTTATTAAGTTTCTTCTCACATACCCTACTCTGATAAGCAATACCAGTAACAATTGTTGACATCCTAAATTACTCGGAATCTCTGGTGGTTGTCTGCAGTACTACTGTAGGATTGCTTATCTGATGATCTGTCTGTGTTAATCTCAGCTGCAGTATGGTGTAGGATGTGTCTATGTAAATGCATGTGCCTGCATGTGATACGGCTTTGCTGGAAAAGTAAAAGCAGAGACAGTCCTGCTGATCTAGGTCCATCTTTTTAGTAGCCACATCCAAGAATATTTTTCTTTAGTTTGAGAATTGTCTCTTCTCTGAAACCACATTCTGTCTTCTGCTCTCAACTTTTACCGTTTTCCTGTGTTTTCTGATGTCTCTGTCTCTAGACCCCTGTTGGTAATGGGTATGTGTGGGAAGATAATTATGGGTCAGAGAGGCCTTCTATTGCAAAGCATCCTATACACAGATGAGACATGTTACTTCATCTCTCCTCCTCCTCCTCCTTCTTCACCTAAATACCATTTTAGCTTTTGCTGCCTTGTTAGGAATGTATTAGAGGATTCCATGTTTTATAAAGGGATAAACCAGAGGAGAGAGCCTATGAGGTCTCTTTCTCTTTATAGCATCCTGAGATGCTATAAATATCTAATGGACCACTCTTGCAATCCGATTGTAATTGAGGCAATGGAAAAAGCCAGCATACATCTATGATACAGAATTAACCATTGCTAATTATTATTGCATCTACATTGTGTGCCATACATGTGTGAAGATATGAAATGGATAAAGCACAGACCCTATTGTTAAGGAGCTCAGAGTTAAGTAGAAAGAGAGATGCATAAATCCAGTGTTAAAATATATTGTGATTAATTTGGCCAAGGTTGTATAACAAAGACTGGATTTACCCTCTTGCCTGAAGGAAAAAAAAAAAAGTAAATGGAAAGCTCAATGAAATATATAAAACAATACTTTCAAGATACTGGACATCAGGCAGAAAAGGACAATGATTCCTAAGATGCAGGAAATAAATGAAGTTAGCCCTATGATTGCCCCAGTTTACTGCCTTGAGAGAATTTCCACAACCTGGTTAGGGAACTCAGTCAGAATCTGAGGAGATGGAACTGAGTGTGTGGATCTGATGAAGGCAGCTAGATTTCACAGAAGAGAGTATTGCCTTAGTCTGCTTTCTGCTACTAAAACAGAATACCACACAGACTGGATAATTTATAAAGAAAAGAGTTTATTTAGCTCATGGTTCCTCCAGAAAGCTGGGCAGTCCAAGAGCATGGTGCTGGCATCTTGTGAGGGCCTTCATGATGCATCATAATATGGCAGAGGGCATTACATTGTGAGAGGGCAAGAGCAAGAGAGCCAGAGATAGCTCACTTTTATAACAAAACTACTCCAATAATAACCAACTCATTTTCAAGATACTGACATTAATCCATTTGAGAGGGCAGAGGGATTACATTTTCAACACATGCACTTTTGAGGGACATATTCAGACCATAGCAAGTATCAAATAGGAGAGGGCTACACAAAGAGAAAACTAGGAAGACATTGCAGAGACTGTTTCTCAAGCCTTCAGTAGATAATTAATCAACACATGTGAATAAAGAAACCACCCACAGCTAGGAGAAGAATGACCCAAAATAATTATTAAAAAAACAGTGACTGGTGCTTGCTCAGTTTCCCACCAGGCCAACTGTATTCATAGGACATTGGATTGAGTAGTCAGAGGGTCTTTCCTTGGCAGTGGGAAATAATTATCCCTAGACTAAATACTGTTCTGGGTCCACATGACAAATCTTAAAGGTAAGACCCAAAAAGATCAAATTGTTTCAAAATAACTGTGTTCCAGAATAAAGCTCAAAAATATGTATAGGAATACAAAAATATCCAGTACCCCAAAAATCCTATTCAGAATGTCTGACATTCAATAAAAATGACCAGTTATTGCAAAGAAAGAAGAAAATACAATGTATGATGAGAAAAATCAGTCAGCCAAAATGGACTCAATTGTTATGGGTTTTTAGAATTAACAGGCAAAGACATTAGTTATTATAACTATATTCCATATATTAAAAAATTTAAGTAGAGATGTGGTAAATTTTTTGTCCAAATCAAGCTTCTAGAGATGAAAAAGCATTGTCCAAGATAAAAATGCATTAGGTAGGATTAATGGCAGAATTGACGGTAGACATTGCAGAAGAGAAGATTAATAAACTTGAAGACATAGCAATATGAATTATCCAAAATAAAATACCTAGAGAGAAAAGAATTTAAGAAAAATGAAAAAAGCATCAATGAGCTGTGATACAACTTTAAGGGCAAATATACATGTAATTGGAGTCTCCAAAGGACAAGAGAGGGAAATCTTTCTGACTCTACTCTGGCTTGTGAGGCTGCTTTTATAATTTAAAAAATAAAAATAAAAACAAAGGATGAGAAAGAAAGAGACGGTAGAAGCAATATTTGAAGAAATAATGGTTGAAAAATCTTCAAACTTGATGAAAACCATGAATTCACAGATCCAAGAGCCCAGCAAATCCCAAGCACAAGAAACATGAAAACACACAAAAACTTATGTCAAGGTACATCATAAGATTTTCAAAATCAGTGATAAAAATCTTCAGGCAACCATAGGGAAAAAATGTATGCCACATAACAGGAAACAAAGACATCAGATTTCCTGTTAGAAAGAATGTGAGTAGAAAACAGTAGAGCACCATCTTTAAAGTACTGAAAGAGACAAAACTGTCAACCTAAAATTCTATATCCAGCAAAAATATCTTTTAAAACCAAAAGTTAAAGGAAGATATTTTAGATGTGTAAAATTTGAAAAAACTTTATTATCAACACACCAGCACTATAAAAAATGTAAACAGATGTCTTTTAGATAAGCCAAAAATGATAATGAAAATATGAATCTCTATAAAGGAATAAACGAGCACTAGCCTTTCTGCCTGAACTTTCTTCTCTTCTTTTGCTAACTCCTGCCAGTCCTTAATGACTCAGTTCAGAGGACCACCACTTTTTAGGCAACCCCTTAGAATGGAATCAGTGTCCCTCCCAAGGCTCTCTATGATTACCTCCTACATTGTGTTTATCATGATAATATAATTGTCCACTTGTCTAACTCTTCTAGGAATTTATGAGCTTGAGGGCAGGGACTATATACTGAAAACTGGCACTTAGTCAGTGAACAACAAATGCTTACTGAGTGGATCAGTGTTCTGAATTAAGGCATGGCAGTGACAATAAGACAGAAAGGGCTTTGTTTGGAAACACTTCTTGAGGCAAAACCAATTAAGAGTTTTCAAAGGTGATTGGGGATAGTAGACTCTACATTATTATTGTCCAAACTTTAGTTTTCTGGGGTCCATTTTTGCAATACCCAAGTTCAACCTGTATTACTTTTTAACTCAATGTTACTGCTTAAATGGACTCATACATTTATATATAGATAAATGTGTTTTTTTAAAAAATACAATGTCACCCATGCTGGGATGGAGCCATGTGTGGGGGACCTGTCAGTGAGGGTGATTGACTGTCTGCCTCTGAAAGACAAGGAAGGCTTTTCTGTTGCTTGCATAAATAAGTGACTTAAAGAAGGAATGAGGTACCCTTTTAGTAGCTCTAAAAGAAGAAACAGGCATTTCCTCAGGCAGGAAAGACTATACCTGGCAGAAGGTGCTGCATAGGCAAAAGCAATGAGGCTGTTTTAGAAATGAGTTTCAGGCATTCAGGAAATGGTGTGATTGTAGGACAGGCTATAAGGGCTTTTTATCATTATTATTTAAGTTCTGGGATACATGTGCAGAACGTGCAGGCTTGTTACATAGGTATACATGTGGCGTGGTGGTTTGCTGCACCCATTAACATGTCATCTGCGTTAGATGTTTCTCCTAATGTTGTCCCTCCCCTAGCCCCACCCCCTGACAGGTCCTGGTGTGTGATGTTTACCTCCCTATGTCCATGTGTTCTCATTGTTCAACTCCCACTTATGAGTGAGAACATGTGGTGTTTGGTTTTCTGTTCCTGTGTTAGTTTGCTGAGAATGATGGTTTCCAGCTTCATCCATGTCCCTGCACAGGACATGAATTCATCCTTTTTTATGGCTACATAGTATTCTGTGGTGTATATGTGCCCCATTTTCTTTATCCAGTCTATCATTGATGGGCATTTGGGTTGGTTCCAAGTCTTTGCTATTGTGAATAGTGCTGCAATAAACATACATGTGCATGTGTCTTTATGGGAGAATGATTTATAATCCTTTGGGTATATACCCAGTATGGAATTGCTGGGTGAAATGGTATTTCTGATTCTAGATCCTTGAGGAATTGTCACACTGTCTTCCACAATGGTTGAGCTAATTTATACTCCCACCAACAGTGTAAAAGCATACCTATTTCTACACATCCTCTCCAGCATCTGTTGTTTCCCGACTTTTTAATGATCGCCATTCTAACTGGCATAAGAGGGTATCTCATCGTGGTTTTGATTTGCCTTTCTGTATTGACCAGTGATGATGAGCTTTTTAAAATATGTTTGTTGGCTGTATAAATGTCTCCTTTTGAGAAGTATCTGTTCATATCCTTTGCTCACTTTTTAAAAATTGTACCTTAGGTTCTGGGGTACATGTACAGATAATTCAGGGTTGTTGCTTAGGTACGTACATAGCAAGGTGGTTTGCTGCCTCCATCCCCCATCATCTCTATCTGTCATTTCTCCCCCATGTTATCCCCTCCCCTCCCTCCCCACCCCCTGCTGTCCCTCTCCACCCCTGTTGTCCCTCTCCTGTCCCCCACCAACTCACCCAAGTGTGTAATGCTCTTCTCCCTGTGTCCACGTGTTCTCATTGTTGATGAGGTTGTTTTTTTTCTTGTAAATTTAAGTTCCTTGTAGATTCTGGATATCAGCCCTTTGTCAGATGGATAGATTGCAGAAATTTTCTCCCATTCTGTAGGTTGCCTGTTCACTCTGATGATAGTTTCTTTTGCTGTGCAGAAGCTCTTAGTTTAATTAGATCCCATTTGTCAATTTTGGCTTTGTTGCTGTTACTTTTGGTGATTTAGTCATGAAGTCCTTGCCCATGCCTACGTCCTGAATGGTATTGCCTAGGCTTTCTTTCATGGGTTTTATGGTTTTAGGTCTTATATTTAGTTCTTTAATCTATCTTGAGTTAATTTTTGTATAAGGTGTAAGGAAGTGGTTTAGTTTCAGTTTTCTGCATATGGCTAGTCATTTTCCCAACACCGTTTATTAAATAGGAAATCCTTTCCTCATTGCTTATTTTGGTCAGGTTTGTCAAAGATCAAATGGTTGTAGATGTGCGGCATTATTTCTGAGGCCTCTGTTCTGTTCCATTGGTCTATATATTGGTTTTGGTACCAGTACCAAGCTATTTTGGTTACTGTAGCCTTGTAGTATAGTTTGAAGTCAGGTAGTATGATGCCTGCAGGTTTGTTCTTTTTGCTTAGGATTGTCTTGGCTATGCAGGCTCTTTTTTGGTTCCATATGAAATTTTAAGTAGTTTTTTCTAATTCTGTGAAGAAAGTCAATGGTAGCTTGAGGGGGATAGCATTGAATCTGTAAATTACTTTGGGCAGTATGGCCATTTTTACAATATTGATTATCCATGCGCATGGAATATTTTTTCATGTTTGTGTCCTCTCTTGTTTCCTTGGGCAGTAGTTTGTAGTTCTCCTTGAAGAGGTCCTTCACATGCCTTGTAAGTTGTATTCCTAGTTATTTTGTTCTCTTTGTAGCAATTGTGAATGGGAGTTCACTCATGATTTGGCTCTCTGTCTGTCTATTTTTGGTGCTATAAGAATGTTTGTGATTTTTGCACATTGACTTTATATCCTGAGACTTTGCTGAAGTTGCTTATCAGCTTAAGGAGATTGTGGGCTGAGATGATGGGGTTTTCTAAATATACAATCATGTCATCTGCAAACAGGGACAATTTGACTCCCTCTTTTCCTATTTGAGTACCCTTTATTTCTTTCCCTTGCCTGATTGCCGTGGCCAGAACTTCCAATACTATGTTGCATAGGAATGGTGAGAGAGGGCATCCTTATTTGTGCTGGTTTTCAAAGAGAATGCTTCCAGCTTTTGCCCATTTAGTATGATATTGGCTGTGGGTTTCTCATAAATGATTTTTATTATTTTGAGATATGTTCCATCAGCTTCTATTATATTGAAAGATATTTTTTTTTAGCATAAAGGGATGTTGAATTTTATTGAAGGCCTTTTCTGCATCTATTGAGATAATCATGTTTTTTGTCTTTGGTTCTGTTTATGTGATGGATTACGTTTATTGATTTGTTTATGTTAAACCAGCCTTGCATCCAGGAATGAAACTGACTTGATCATGGTGGATAAGCTTTTTTTTTTCCCCCCCCCCCCTTGCGGCGGGGGGGGGCTTTTTTTGATGTGCTGCTGGATTCGGTTTGCCAGTATTTCATTGAAGATTTTCACATCAATGTTCATCAGAAATACTGGCCTGACATTTTTCGTTGTTGTTGCCTCTGCAAGGTTTTGGTATCAGGATGATGCTGGCCTCATAAAATGAGTTAGGAAGGATTCCCTCTGTTTCTGTTATTTGGAATAGTTTCAGGAGGAATGGTACCAGCTCCTCTTTGTACCTCTGATAGAATTCAGCTGTGAATCTGTCTGGTCCTGGGCTTTTTTTGTTTGGTAGGTTGTTAATTATTGCCTCAATTCCAGAACTTGTTATTGGTCTATTCAAGGATTTGACTTCTTCCTGGTTTAGTCTTGGGAGGGTGTATGTGTCTAGGAATTTATTCATTTCTTCTAGATTTTCTGGTTTATTTGCATAGAGGTGTTTATACTATTCTCTGATGGTAGTTTCTATTTCTATGGGATCGGTGGTGATATGCCCTTTATCATTTTTTTAAATTGTGTCTATTTGATTCTTCTTTCTTTTCTTATTTATTAGTCTGGCTAGTGATCTATCTACTTTGTTCATCTTTTTTTAAAAACCAGCTCCTGGATTCGCTGTTTTTTTGAAGGGTTTTTCATGTCTCTCTCTCCTGCAGTTCTACTCTGATCTTAGTTATTTCTTGTCTTCTGCTAGCTTTTGAATTTGTTTGCTCTTGCTTCTCTAGTTTTTAAAATTGTGATGTTAGGGTGTTGATTTTAGATCTTTTCCACTTTCTCCTGTGGGTATTTAGTGCTATAAATTTCCCTCTAAAGACTGCTGTAGCTGTGTCCCAGAGATTCTGGTATATTGTGTCTTTGTTCTCATTGGTTTCAGAGAACTTATTTATTTCTGCCTTAATTTCATTATTTACCCAATACTCATTCAGGAGCAGGTTGTTCAGTTTCCATGTAGTTGTGTGGTTTTGAGTGAGTTTCTTAATCCTGAGTTCTAATTTGATTGCACTGTGGTCTGAGAGACTGTTTGTTATGATTTCCATTCTTTTTCATTTGCTGAGGAGTGTTTTATTTCCAATTATGTGGTCAATTTTAGAAAAAGTGTGATGTGGTGCTGAGAAGGAAGTATATTCTGTTGATTTGGGGTGGAGAGTTCTGTAGATGTCTAGTTAGGTCTGCTTGGTCCAGAGCTGAGTTCAAGTCCTGAATATCCTTATTAATTTTCTGTCTCATTGATCTGTCTAATATTGACAGTGGGGTGTTAAAGTCTCCCACTATTATTGTGTGGGAGTCTAAGTCTCTTTGTAGGTCTCTAAGAACTTGATTTATGAATCTGGGTGCTCCTGTATTGGGTGCACATATATTTAGGATGGTTAATTCTTCTTGTTGCATTGATCCCTTTACCATTATGTAATGCCTTTCTTTGTCTCTTTTGATCTTTGTTTGTTTAAAGTCTGTTTTATCAGAGACTAGGATTGTAATGCCTTTTTTTTCCTTTTCTTTCCATTTGCTTGGTAAATATTCCTCCATCCCTTTATTTTGAGCCTATGTGTGTCTTTGCACATGAGATGGGACTCCTGAATACAGCACACTGATGGGTCTTGACTCTATCCAATTTGCCAGTCTTTTACTTGATCAATTCAGCTATTGACACTTGTGTATGCTTCACGAAGTTCTTGTGCTGTGTTTTTCAGCTCCATCAGGTCATTTATGTTCTTCTCTAAACTGTTTTAATTGGGGCATTTAGCTGGTTATTTTGCCCATTAATTGATGCAGTTTCTTCATAGTGTTGATGGTCTTTACAATTTAGTATATTTTTGCAGTGGTTGGTGCCAGTTTTTTCTTTCCATATTTAGTGCTTGCTTCAGGAGCTCTTGTAAGGCAGGCCTGGTGGTGACAAAATCTCTCAGCATTTGCTTGTCTGTAAAGGATTTTATTTCTCCTTCACTTACGAAGCTTGGCTGGATGTAAAATTCTGGGTTGATAATTCTTTAAGAATGTTGAATATTGGCCCCCACTTTTTTCTGGCTTATAGGGTTTCTGCAGAGAGATCTGCTGTTAGTCTGATGGGCTTTCCTTCGTGGGTAACCCAGTCTTTCTTTCTGGCTACACTTAACATTTATTCCTTCATTTCAGCCTAAGTGAATGTGACTGTTATGTGTCTTGGGGTTGCTCTTCTTGAAGAGTATCTTTGTGGTGTTCTCTGTATTTCTCGAATTGGAGTGTTGATCCATCTTGCTAGGTTGGGCAAGTTCTCCTGGATAATATCCTGAAGAGTGTTTCCAACTTGGTTCCGCTCTCCCCGTCACTTTCAGGTACATTAGTCAAATGTAGGATTGGTGTTTTCACATAGTCCCATATATCTTGGAGGCTTTATTTCCTTTTCTTTCCTTTTTCTCTAATCTTGTCTTTATGCTTTATTTCATTAAGTTGATCTTTAATCTCTGATATCCTTTCTTTTACTTGATCGATTCGGCTATTGATACTTGTGTATGTTTCACGAAGTTCTTGTGCTGTGTTTTTCAGCTCCATCAGGTCATTTATGTTCTTCTCTAAACTGGTTATTCTGCTTAGCAATTCATCTAACCTTTTTTCAAGGTTCTTCGCTTCCTTGCATTGGGTTAGAACATGCTCCTTTAGCTTGGAGGAGTTTGTTATTACCCACCTTCTGAAACCTACTTCTGTCAATTCATCAAACTCATTCTCTGTCCAGTTTTGTTCCCGTTCTGGTGAGGAGTTGTGATCCTTTGGAGAAGAGGCATTCTGGTTTTTGTAATTTTCAACCTTTTTGCACTGGTTTTCCCTCATCTTCATGGATTTATCTACCTTTGGTCTTTGATGTTGGTCGCCTTGGGATGAGGTTTTGATATGGACATCCTTTTTGTTGATGTTGATGCTATTCATTTCTGTTTGTTAGTTTTCCTTTTAACAGTCGGGCCCCTCTGCTGCAAGTCTGCTGGAGTTTGCTGGAGGTCTACTCCAGACTCTGTTTGCCTGAGTATCACCAGTAGAGGCTGCAGAATAGCAAAGCTAGCTACCTGTTCCTTCCTCTGGAAGCTTCATCCCAGAGGGGCATCTGCCAGATGCCACCTGCAGCTCTCCTATATGAAATGTCTGTCGACTCCTGCTGGGAGGTGTCTCCCAGTCAAGGGGCATGGGTCAGGGATCCACTTAAGAAGGCAGTGTATCCCTTAGCAGAGCTCGAGCATTGTGCTGGGAGATCTGCTGCTGTCTTCAGAGCCAGCAGGCAGGAACATTTAAGTCTGCTGAAGCTGCACCCACAGCTGCCCCTTCCCCCCAGGTGCTGTGTCCTGGGAGGTGGGAATTTGATCTAGAATCCCCTGACTGGATTGCTGCCTCTCTTTCAGAGATGCCCTTCCCAGAGAGGAAGAATGTAGAGAGATAGTCTGACTACAGCAGCTTTGCAGCACTGTGGTGGTCTCCACCCAGCCCAAATTTCCTGGTGGCTTTGTTTACACTGTGAGGGGAAAACTGCCTACTCAAGCCTCAGTAATGGTGGATGCCCCTGTGCGCACCAAGCTCGAGCATCCCAGGTTGATTTCAGACTGTTGTGCTGGCAGTGAGAATTGCAAGCCAGTGGATTTTAGCTTGCTGGGTTCCATGGGGGTGGGATCTGCTGAGCTAGAACACTTGGCTCCCTGGCTTCAGCCCCCTTTCCAGGGGGGAACAGTTCTGTCTTGCTGGTGTTCCAGGTGCCACTGGGGTATGCAAAAACCTCCTGCAGCTAGCTCAGTGGTGTCTGCCCACAAATGGCTGCCAAGTTTTGTTCTTGAAACCCAGGACCCTTGTGGTGTAGGCATGAGGGAATCTCCTGGTCTGCCAGTTGCGAAGACCATGGGGAAAAGCGTAGTATCTGGGCTGGAATGTACTATTCCTCATGGCACAGTCCCTCATGGCTTCTCTTGGCTAAGGGAGGGAGTCCCCTGACCCCTTTGCACTTCCCAGGTGAGGCGATGCCCCACCCTGCTTCTGCTTGCCCTCCATGGGCTGCAACCTCTGTCTAACCAGTCCCAGTGAGGTGAGCTGGGTACCTCAGCTGGAAATGCAGAAATCACCCACCTTCTCTGTTGATCTCACTGGGAGCTGCAGACCAAAGCTGTTCCTATTTGGCCATCTTAAGAAGATCCCAGTATAAGGGGTTTATGGTCAGAGTCCATTCTTGGCCTCAGTCCTGATATGTGTGCACTGGTAGTGCCTACTGAAGGCAAATAGAAAAAATGTGGCTTCAGATACTTAGTTAAATTGAGAATTCACCCTTCAGAAGTTTGAGTAGCTGCCTAAGGCTCTATAACTGAACTTTGGCCCTGATCGTTCCTGGAAGAGTAAAGCTGACTCAGAATAGACCAGTGCCTGACCTCTTTCTCTCTGCCTAGTGTCTCCAGAAGGGATGGAAGACAGTCTTCTGAATATGCCCTTAAGCCATCAGTTCAGGAATTGTGCTACAAACTGGCATGAATGCCTGGCAGAGAGCAGGGCAATTTGTGGAGAGATATCTAGCAGCTCTTCCAGCACAGCTTTGGTAGGGGAGTGACTGCCTCTCTGAAGGAAGTATGGTTCCAGGCCAGGCCTGGGGAGAGTGAACAGGTGTGGAGGGATGGCAGACAAATTTCTTGGGTGCTGCTGCTCTTCTCTCACCAAAAGTACATGGGGAGTAATCCTGAGGTTGAGGAAAGATCATTCTTGGATCTGAAGTCAGGTTTGAGTTTGAGGGCCTAACTCCATGACTTATAAATTATGTGCCTTTGAGCAAAGACATTTAAGCTCTCTGAACTTTGGGATCTTCCTCTATAAAACAGAGCTGAAAAGAACTTACCTGCCTACCTCATGGGATTCTCACAGGCTCACTGAGATAATAGATACAGTAGTGCTTTGTAAACCTCCAGATATGCTGCAGGTGCTAGTTATGTAGGAAAGAGAGGATCCTTTCAAGTAACAAAGCTCTTTTGAGAAGGAGGTTGCCTTTGATGTAGATACTAAATTGTTGGACTTGATGCTATTGAAGCCAAAGATGTCTGGTGAGACTTGGTTCGTATGTGGCATTAGAGTGAGGAATGTTGACAACTCTGTCCCTTTGAAAGGGTAGTGATCCTGGCTCTATGCATGCATGTGCCTATGGATGCAACAATTTCTCCGCCATGTTTTCTCTGCTCTCTAGTTCTTTTTCTGTGCATGCTTCCACTAGATCTGACATAGGCATCCAAGGACATGGCTTAGAGCTGTTAGTGTCCGTAGAACTGAGAGGCTGATGAATCATTGTCCAGAGCATGGGCTGGGAGAAAGAGATTTGCCTCAGACCAGATGTAATCTAGGCCCTTGGTTTCACCATCCAAGTTTAATCATTTGATGAACCTTGTTCAGTCATTCATCAGTGCAATAAATGTCTATTGAACATCTTGTATTCCTGAGTCTATATCCTGTTTCTTTTCCTGAACAGTTAAACCTCCACCAAGCTTGTCCAAGACAGAATACCACAGTCCTGTGAATTCTGTAGCTCTTTACACATTACAGAGCCTTTCGCATGGCTCTTCTTAATCCTCTCAATAACAATATAAAGTATAAAATATAATTTATATGCACTTTAAGTTAGCCTGGCTGGGATGCAAAGAGATTAAGCAACCTGCCTAAGGTTGTATAGCTAGTAAGTGGTGGATTCAAGATTTAAACATAGTTTCTGATTCTGACACCCCTGTGCCATCCCATAACAGGACATGAAGCAAACTGTGTCTCGTCCATGAAGAAGGCCAACAATTGTTAGGATATACGCTTTGTGTTATTGTTCTAGTACTAAGGATGTATTCATAGAGAAACTCGTCCACCCCCAGATCCATTCTGGTCCCTCTGGTGATCAAGGGCCAACATGCATGAGACAGGGAGACTAGGTAGCCTCACATGTGTTAGCCAGGAAAGAAGAGATTTTCTCTATCAGAAGCAAAGCTCTGTTGGCATCCTTTGCCTTCATTAGCACACATTTGCTGCTCTAAGGCGCTGAGCTTTCCACCTAGGACTGAATTCATTTACATTCATTTCTCTGAAAAAGCCTAGACCTCTGGATTGGAAGTTTTTCTAAATGCTCCCTCCCCCCACCATCATACCTAGCACTTGTCTCTAGTCTATTGGATTCATATTTTAGGAAGAGAATTAGGTGACTTCATTTGTTAGGGTAGGATTTATTCATTGTAACCTCCACCACAGCTACTGGAGCTTATTACTCATTCTTCCATAATGTGTTCCTGCTAAATGCTAGTAGCTGCATACTTCACAGTCTTTTTCACAGTTTCTATGTTTTTACTGTGTATTAATGATTCCATTTTGCAGAGTGATAATGTGATGATGCTTTTTCTTTTCAGGGCTGAAAAGGTTTAGAGGTTTTTGCCTGATGTGGCTTCTAATTAGGATGTAGTTTAGATGTAAGCATCGATTTCTTCTTTCCAAACAAAGAGAAAACACCTCAGCAATCATCCAGCAAGCACATTAGGCCTGAAAAGAACATGACTTTTCCCCTCCTACTCCTCATCCTTCTTCTGTTTGTGCTTTCTTCCTCTTCTTGGCTGCTCACAAGTACACCAAAAGCATGTGACTCATAGCAAAGGAACCACAAAGTTCCTTTCTTAAAAGTTCTGTACTTTACAGTAATAATATAAAGTATTACTATACTTTAAAGTTCTAATCTTAAAAGTTCTATACTTTAAAGTAAAGGGGGTGGAGGTGGGTTCGTCATGTGAGCCTGTTCTGGCATCTGCAAGCCTCCGTCTGGCTGAGCGCTGTTGATTTCCGAGGGCTATTTTCGATCCTGAAATCTGGGGAATAAGTTTAGATGCTATACAATGGTGGTGGGGTAAGGTGATTCCATCTAGAGCAGATTTTCTCTGAAGCTATCCTGATAGTCTGTCCTCCTTTGATGGGAATTTAACTTTTTTCTCTCACACTCAGATCAGGATGACGTTGCTCAATCTCCATTTGAAGAATATTGCTTACCTGCTTGGTGTCTGTACCCATGACTAAATGCATCTATGAAAACCACTTCCTTTGGGCACCTCTTTAAAAATTTTTAAAATTTTATAATATATTTTATTTTTTGAGTGGTCTTAGGTTCACAGCAAAATTGAGTGGAAGGTACAGAGATTTCTCATGTATCTCTTACCCTCACTCATGCACCGCCTCCACCATCATCAATATCCCCTGCTGAGTGATATATTTGTTACAATTGATGAAACTACATGGACACATTATTGTCACTCAAAGTCCATAGTTTACATTAGGGTTCAGTCTTGGTGTTGTACCTTCTATGGGTTTGGTTAAATGTATAATGACATGTATTCACTATCATAGGATCATACAGAATAGTTTACTATCCTAAAAATCTGTGCTCTGCCTGTTCATCCCTCTCAACCCTCTAACTCCAGGCAATATTTGATCTTTTTTCTGTCTCCATAGCTTAGGCTTTTCTAGAATGTCATATGGTTAGAATCATATTGGCTTCTTTCACTTAGCAATATACATTTAAGTTTCCCCCATGTCTTTTCATGGCTTAATAACTCATTTGTTTTTAGCACTGAATAATATTCCATTGTCTAGATGTGCCACAGTTTATTCATTCATCTGCTGAAGGACATCCTGGTTGCTTCCAAGTTTTGGCAACTATGAATAAAGCTACCGTAAATATCAATGTGCAGGTTTTTATGTGGGTATAAATTTTCAATTCATTTGAGTAAGGGATGTGATACTAATCATACCAAGGAGTATGATTGGTGGATTGTATAGTAAGAGTATATTTAATTTTGTAAGAAATTATGAAACTGTCTTCCAAAGAGGCTATATCATTTTGCATTCTCACCAGCAATGAATGAGAATTGCTATAGTTGCAGAATCTTACCACATTTGATATAGTTAGTATTCTGGATTTTGGTCATTCAAATAGGTGTGTAAAGATGTCTTATTGTTTTGGCTGTGCATGGTGGCTCATGCCTGTAATCCCAGCACTTTGGGAGGCCAAGATGGGTGGATCACTTGAGCTCAGGAGTTAGAGACTAGCCTGGGCAATATAGTGAAAGCCCATCTTGACAAAATATGCCAAAATTAGCCAGGCATGGTGGCTCATGCCTGTAATCACAGCCACTTGGGAAGCTGAGGCATGAGAATTGCTTGAACTCAGGAGGCAAAGGTTGCAGTGACCTGAGATCATGCCACTGCACTCCAGCCTGGGTGACACAGTGAGACTCTGTTTCAAAAAAAAAACTTGTTGTTTTAATTTGCATTTCCCTGATGATATATGATGTGGAGCATCTTTTTTATGTGTTTACTTACCATCTGTTTATCTTCCTTCATAAGGTACCTATTAAGCATTCTGGCACATTTTAAAATCAGATTTTATTCTTATTTTTGAGTTTTAGAGTTCTTTACATATTATGGAAAACAATATTTTATCTGATCTGTCTTTTAGAAATATTTTTTTCCCCCATTTTGTGACTTGCCTTCTCATTCTCTTGACAGTGCCTTTCACAGAGCAGAAAATTTTAATTTTAGTGAAGTTCAACATGTCTGTTATTTCTTTTCTTGTGCCTTTGGTGCTGCAACTAAACAGTCATCACAAAACCCAAGATGATCTAGATTTTCTCCTAAGTTTTCTTCTAAAAGTTGTATGGTTGTGTTTTATGTTTAAGTCTTTAATCTATTTTGAGTTAATTTTTTACAGAGTTGTATGGTCTGTGTCTAGATTCATGTTTCTGCATGTGAATGTCCAGTTGTCCGAGCACCATTTGCTGAAAAGACTTTTCTTTTCTCCATTGTTGCTTTTACTCCTTTATCAAAGATCAATTAACTATATTTGTTTCTATTTCTGGGCTCTCTATTCTATCGCATGAATTTATTTGTTGATTCTTTTACCAACATTGTACCGTTGATTACCATAGCTTTTAATTGTAAGTCTTGAAGTCTAATTTTGTTCTTCTTATTCAATGTTGTATTGGTTATTCTGGGTTCTTTGCCTCTCCATATCAATTTTAGAAGCAGCTTGTTGATGTCCACAAAATAACTTGCTGGAATTTTTATTGAGATTGTATTAAGTCTACAGACCAATTTGGGAAGAACTGACATCTTGACAATATTAAGTCTTCCTATCCATGAACAGACTATCTCTCTATTTATTTTGTTCTTTGATTTCTTTCATAAGAATTTTGTAGTTTTCTTCACATAGATCTTATACATATTTTGTTAGAGTTACAATTATTTTATTTTTAGTGTTGCTAATGTAAATGATACTGTGTTTCTGATTTCAAATTCCACTTGTTTATTGCTGACATGTAGAAAAGTAATTTTTATGTATTAACCTTATATCTTCCAACTTTGCTCTAATAATCTATTAATTCAAAAATATTTTTTGGCAGTTCTTTCAGATTTTCTGCACATACAATTATGTAATCTGCAAAAAAATTTCTTTCTTCTCAATCTTTATACCTTGTGTTTCTTTATCATATTGCATTAGCTAAGAATTTCAGCATATTGAAAAGCAGTAGTGAGAAGAGGCATACTTGTTCCTAATGTTAGTGGAAAATCTTTGAGTTTCTCACTGTTAAATATGTTGTCAGTTGTAGGTTTTTTGTTGATATTCTTTATTAAGTTGGAGAAGTTCCCCTGTATTCCTAGTTTACTGAGAGTTTTTATTAAAAATAAGTATTGGATTTTGTCATATGCTTTTTCCTGCATCTATTAATACAATCGTGATTTTTTATTTTTAGCTTGTTGATGCAATGGATTGCATTAATTAATTTATGAATGTTGAACTAGCCTTGGATATCTGGAATTCCACTTGTTTTTGCTGTATAATATTTTTATTCATTGTTGGACTGAATTTGCTAGGATTATGTTGGGATGTTTGCATCTCTGTTCAGGAGAGACGCAGGAGTGTACTTTTCTTTAATGTCTTTGTTTTGTTTTGGCATTAGTGTAATGCTGGTCTCCTAGAATGAATTTGGAAGTATTCTATCTTTTGAAAGTGATTATAGATAATTGCTGTATTTTATTTATTTATTTATTTATATATATATATTTTTTATTGCATTTTAGGTTTGGGGGTACATGTGAAGAACATGGAAGATTGTTGTATAGGTACACACATGGCAGTGTGATTTGCTGCCTTCCTCCGCATCACCTATATCTGGCATTTCTCCCCCATGCTATCCCTCCCCAACTCCCCACCCCCCACTATCCGTCCCCTTTCTCCCCCCTACAGACCCCAGTGTGTGATACTCCCCTCCCTGTGTCCATGTGTTCGCATTGTTCAACACCCGCCTATGAGTGAGAACATGCGGTGTTTGATTTTCTGTTCTTGTGTCAGTTTGCTGAGAATGATGGTTTCCAGGTTCATCCATGTCCCTACAAAGGACACGAACTCATCGTTTTTGGTGGCTGCATAATATTCCATGGTGTATATGTGCCACATTTTCCCTGTCCAGTCTATCATCGATGGGCATTTGGGTTGGTTCCAGGTCTTTGCTATTGTAAACTGTGCTGCAATGAACATTCGTGTGCATGTGTCCTTATAGTAGAATGATTTATAGTCTTTTGGATATATACCCAGTAATGGGATTGCTGGATCAAATGGAATTTCTATTTCTAGGTCCTTGAGGAATCGCCACACCGTCTTCCACAATGGTTGAACTAATTTACACTCCCACCAACAGTGTAAAAGCGTTCCTATTTCTCCACATCCTCTCCAGCATCTGTCTCCAGATTTTTTAATGATCGCCATTCTAACTGGCATGAGATGGTATCTCAATGTAGTTTTGATTTGCATTTCTCTAATGACCAGTGATGATGAGCATTTTTTCATATGTTTGTTGGCTTCACGTATGTCTTCTTTTGTAAAGTGTCTGTTCATATCCTTCGCCCACTTTTGAATGGGCTTGTTTGTTTTTTTCTTGTAAATGTGTTTCAGTTCTTTGTAGATTCTGGTTATCAGCCCTTTGTCAGATGGGTAGACTGCAAAAATTTTTTCCCATTCTGTTGGTTGCCGATTCACTCTAATGACTGTTTCTTTTGCTGTGCAGAAGCTGTGGAGTTTGATTAGGTCCCATTTGTCTATTTTGGCTTTTGTTGCCACTGCTTTTGGTGTTTTGGTCATGAAGTCCTTGCCTACGCCTATGTCCTGAATGGTTTTGCCTAGATTTTCTTCTGGGGTTTTTATGGTGTTAGGTCTTATGTTTAAGTCTTTAATCCATCTGGAGTTAATTTTAGTGTAAGGTGTCAGGAAGGGGTCCAGCTTCTGCTTTCTGCACATGACTAGCCAGTTTTCCCAACACCATTTATTAAACAGGGACTCGCTTCCACATTGTTTGTTTTTGTCAGGTTGGTCAAAGATCGGGTGGTTGTAGATGTGTTGTGTTGCGTCAGAGGCCTCTGTTCTGTTCCATTGGTCTATATCTCTGTTTTGGTACCAGTACCATGCTGTTTTGATTACTGTAGCTTTGTAGTATAGTTTGAAGTCCGGGAGTGTGATGCCTCCAGCTTTGTTCTTTTTGCTTAGAATTGACTTGGCTATGTGGGCTCTCTTTTGGTTCCATATGAAGTTTAAGGTGGTTTTTTCCAGTTCTTCGAAGAAGGTCATTGGTAGCTTGATAGGGATAGTGTTGAATCTGTAAATTACTTTGGGCAGTATGGCCATTTTGACAATATTGATTCTTCCTAGCCATGAACATGGAATATTTCTCCATCTGTTTGTGTCCTCTCTTATTTCATTGAGCAGTGGTTTGTAGTTCTCCTTGAAGAGGTCCTTTACGTTCCTTGTTACTTGTATTCCTAGGTATTTTATTGTCTTTGTAGCGATTGTGAATGGCAGTTGGTTCTTGATTTGGCTGTCTTTTAGTCTGTTATTGGTGTATAGGAATGCTTGTGATTTTTGCACATTGATTTTATATCCTGAGACTTTGCTGAAGTTGCTTATCAGTTTCAGGAGATTTTGGGCTGAGACGATGGGGTCTTCTAGATATACAATCATGTCGTCTGCAAATAGAGACAATTTGACTTCCTCCTTTCCTATTTGAATACCCTTTATTTCTTTTTCTTGCCTGATTGCTCTGGCTAGAACTTCCAGTACTATATTGAATAGGAGTGGTGAGAGAGGGACATCCTTGTCTAGTGCCAGATTTCAAAGGGAATGCTTCTAGTTTTTGCCCATTCAGTATGATATTGGCTGTTGGTTTGTCGTAAATAGCTTTTATCATTTTGAGATACGTTCCATCAATACCTAGTTTATTGAGAGTTTTTAGCATAAAGGGCTGTTGAATTTTGTCAAAGGCCTTCTCTGCATCAATTGAGATTATCATGTGGTTTTTGTCTTTGGTTCTGTTTATGTGGTGGATTATGTTTATAGATTTGCATATGTTGAACCAGCCTTGCATCCCCGGGATGAAGCCTACTTGATCATGGTGGATAAGCTTTTTGATGTGCTGTTGCAATCGGTTTGCCAGTATTTTATTGAAGATTTTTGCATCTATGTTCATCATGGATATTGGCCTGAAGTTTTCTTTTCTTGCTGAGTCTCTGCCAGGTTTTGGTATCAGGATGATGTTGGTCTCATAAAATGATTTAGGGAAGGATTCCCTCTCTTTGGATTGTTTGGAATAGTTTCAGAAGGAATGGTACCAGCTCCTCTTTGTATGTCTGGTAGAATTCGGCTGTGAACCCATCTGGACCTGGGCTTTTTTTGGGTGGTAGGCTCTTAATTGCTGCCTCAACTTCAGACCTTGTTATTGGTCTATTCAGGGTTTCGACTTCTTCCTGGTTTAGGCTTGGGAGGATGCATGTGTCCAGGAATTTATCCATTTCTTCCAGGTTTACTAGTTTATGTGCATAGAGTTGTTTGTAATAATCTCTGATGATGGTTTGAATTTCTGTGGAATCTGTGGTGATATCCCCTATATCGTTTTTTATTGCATTTATTTGATTATTTTCTTTTTTCTTTTTTATTAATCTGGCTAGTGGTCTGTCTATTTTGTTGACCTTTTCAAAAAACCAGCTCCTGGATTTATTGATTTTTTGAAGAGTTTTTCGTGTCTCTATCTCCTTCAGTTCTGCTCTGATCTTAGTTATTTCTTGTCTTCTGCTAGGTTTTGAGTTTTTTGATCTTGCTCCTCTAGCTCTTTCAATTTTGATGATAGGGTGTCAATTTTAGATCTCTCCTTGCTTCTCATGTGGGCATTTATTGCTATATACTTTCCTCTAGAGACTGCTTTAAATGTGTCCCAGAGATTCTGGTATGTTGTGTCTTCGTTCTCGTTGGTTTCAAAGAACATCTTTATTTCTGCCTTCATTTCATTGTTTATCCAGTCAACATTCAAGAGCCAGTTGTTCAGTTTCCATGAAGCTGTGCGGTTCTGAGTTAGTTTCTGAATTCTGAGTTCTAACTTGATTGCACTGTGGTCTGAGAGACTGTTTGTTATGATTTCCATTCTTTTGCATTTGCTGAGGAGTGATTTACTTCCAATTATGTGGTCAATTTTAGAGTAGGTGTGATGTGGTGCTGAGAAGAATGTATATTCTGTGGATTTGGGGTGGAGAGTTCTGTAAATGTCTATTAGGTTTGCTTGATCCAGGTCTGAGTTCAAGTCCTGGATATCCTTGTTAATTTTCTGTCTTGTTGATCTGTCTAACATTGACAACGGGGTGTTCAAGTCTCCCACTATTATTGTGTGGGAGTCTAAGTCTCTTTGTAAGTCATTAAGAACTTGCCTTATGTATCTGGGTGCTCCTGTATTGGGTGCATATATATTTAGGATCGTTAGCTCTTCTTGTTGCATTGATCCTTTTACCATTATGTAATGTCCTTCTTTGTCTCTTTTGATCTTTGTTGGTTTAAAGTCTATTTTATCAGAGATGAGAATTGCAACTCCTGCTTTTTTTTGCTCTCCATTTGCTTGGTAAATCTTCCTCCATCCCTTTATTTTGAGCCTTTGTGTATCTCTGCATGGGAGATGGGTTTCCTGGATACAGCACACCGACGGGTTTTGGCTTTTTATCCAGTTTGCCAGTCTATGTCTTTTAATTGGGGCATTTAGCCGATTTACATTTAGGGTTAATATTGTTATGTGTGAATTTGATCCTGCCATTTTGATGCTAGGTGGCTGTTTTGCCCGTTAGTTGATGCAGTTTCTTCATTGTGTTGATGGTCTTTACTGTTTGGTATGTTTTTGGAGTGGCTGGTACTGGTTGTTCCTTTCTATGTTTAGTGCCTCTTTCAGGAGCTCTTGTAAAGCAGGCCTGGTGGTGATGAAATCTCTGAGTACTTGCTTGTTCACAAAGGATTTTATTTTTCCTTCACTTATGAAGCTCAGTTTGGCTGGATATGAAATTCTGGGTTGAAAGTTCTTTTCTTTAAGGATGTTGAATATTGGCCCCCACTCTCTTCTGGCTTGTAGGGTTTCTGCTGAGAGATCTGCTGTGAGTCTGATGGGCTTCCCTTTGTGGGTAACCCGACCTTTCTCTCTGGCTGCCCTTAGCATTTTCTCCTTCATTTCAACCCTGGTGAATCTGACGATTATGTGCCTTGGGGTTGCTCTTCTTGAGGAATATCTTTGTGGTGTTCTCTGTATTTCCTGGACTTGAATATTGGCCTGCCTTCCTATGTTGGGGAAGTTCTCCTGGATAATATCCTGAAGAGTATTTTCCAGCTTGGATTCATTCTCTCCGTCACATTCAGGTACACCTATCAAACGTAGATTAGGTCTTTTCACATAGTCCCATATTTCTTGGAGACTTTGTTCATTCCTTTTTACCCTTTTTTCTCTACTCTTTCCTTCTCGTTTTATTTCATTGAGTTGATCTTCGACCTCTGATATCCTTTCTTCTGCTTGGTCGATTCGGCTGTTGAAACTTGTGTATGCTTCGCAAAGTTCTTGTGTTGTGTTTTTCAGCTCCATCAATTCACTTACATTCCTCTCTAAGTTGGTTATTCTCATTAGCATTTTGTCAAATCTTTTTTCAAGGTTCTTAGTTTCTTTGCATTGGGTTAGAACATGTTCTTTTAGCTCACAGAAGTTTCTTATTACCCACCTTCTGAAGCCTGATTCAGTCATTTCATCACACTCATTGTCCATCCAGCCTTGTTCCCTTGCTGGTGAGGAGTTGTGATCCCTTGTAGGAGGAGAGGCGTTCTGGTTTCGGGTGTTTTCCTCCTTTTTGCACTGGTTTCTTCCCATCTTTGTGGATTTATCTATGTGTGGTCTTTGTGGTTGGTGATTTTCAGATGGGGTCTCTCAGTGGACGTCCCGTTTGTTGATGATGAAGTTATTTATTTGTTTCTTAGTTTTCCTTCTAACAGTCTGGCCCCTCTGCTGTAGGACTGCTGAGGTCCACTCCCGGCCCTGCTTGCCTGGGGGATCACCTGCAGCAGCTGCAGAACAGTAAGGGTTGCTGCCAGTCTCTTCTTCTGCTATCTTTGTCCCAGAAGAATACCTGCCAGATGTCCGTCTGAGCACTCCTTTGTGAGGTGACTCGTTGGATATACGGGGGTCAGGGAGCTGCTTGAGGAGACAGAGTGTCCTTTATAGGAGCTCAAGTGCTGAGCTGTGAGCTCCGTTGTTCATTCAGAGTTGCTGGGCAGGTACGTTTAAGTCTGCTGCAGCAGAACTCATAAACCCCTTTTTTCCCCAGGTGCTCTGTCCCGGGGAGTTAGGGCTTTATTTATGAGTTTCCCTGGTGCTGCTGCCTTTTTCTCAGGGCTGCCTTGCCCAGCGATGAGGCAGCCTAGTCACTGTCTGCCTACAGAGGCTTTGCTGAGCTGCTGTGGGCTCCACCCAGCTGCCTATGAACTTCCCTGTAGTCCTGTTTATACCGGTGTAGTGAGAACTACCTCGGCAATGGCAAACTACCTCTGTAGCGGCAGACTGCCTCAGTAATGGCGGACGCCCCTCCCCCCACAGAGCTGGGCCGTCCCGGGCTCAGCTGTGCTTGCTGTGAAACTCTTGATCCAGAGCGTTTCCGATGGCTGTTTTTTGTGGGGGGTGGGACCGGCCGAGCCTGATCACCTGGCTCCCTGCCTCAGAGTCTCCCAGGTGTTCCAGCCCGCCTGTTGAAAAGGCGCCGGGATCTGTGTGATTTCCCGTGCGGCGACCCACTGGGCCGGCTGAAACCGTGGGCGCTGAGATTCGTGGCGTTTTTTGCCCGGGGAAATCTCCTGGCCTGGCTGCCTGTTTAGTCCCCTTTTTTAATCAGATGAATGGGCGGCTCTGCCTTCCCGGAGCTCCAATTGCCAGCTAAAACGGCACTCGGACCCACGTATTTTGTATGGGGAACCGCTGTGCCGGGACGCCGCCCAAAACAGCAGCGCCGGCGAAAACAGTCGCGCCGGCAAAAACAGCTGCGCCGGCCAAACCAGCCGCGCTGGCGACCCGTGGGTCTCCTCCCCCTGGGAATCTCCTGGTCTGTGGGCAATAAAAATCCGTCTGGCAATGCGGCGTCCACTCATCCTCCGCGCTTTCACTGGGAGCTGCAATCCTCAGCTGCTCCTAATCGGCCATCTTGGATCCTCCCCCGCTGTATTTTATTTTTAAATGTTTGATATAGTTCACCAGTGAACATACCTGGGTCTGGTGCTTTCTGTTTTAGAAAGTTATTAATTATTAATCCAATTTTTAAATAGATATTTCTTCTTGGATGAGTTTTGACATATTGTGTCTTTCAAGAAATTGGTCATTTTCATCTAGGCTATCAAATTTATGAGCATAGAGTTGTTCAATGTATTTCTTTATTATCCTTTTAATGTTCATGAGGTCTGTAGTGATGTACCCACCTTCATTTCTGATATTAATAATTTATGCCCTCTCTCTCTTTTTTAAAATTAGCCTGGTTAGAGGCTTATGTATTTTATTGATATTTTCAAAGAACCAGCTTTTGGGTTTTTTGATTTTTTAAAATTGATTTTTAAATTTTATTGATTTCTGCTCTAATGTTTATAATTTCTTTTCTCTCTGCATTTAATTTGGTCATCTTATTTCTACTTTCCTAAAGTGGATGCTTAGATTGATTTTAGATCTCTCTTCTTTTCTAATATAGGTACTGAATGCTATAAATTTTCCTCTATACACTGTATTTGCTGCATCCCACAAATTTTGATAAGTGTTTTGTTTTTGTTTTTATTTGATTTTTGAAGTATTTTGAAATTCTCTGGAGATTGCTTCTTTGACTCATGTGTTATTTAGAATTATGTTTATTCTCCAAGTTGTTCAAGATTTTCCAGCCATGTTTCTGTTGATTGCGAGTTTAATTCTCTTGTGTGATCGGAGAGCAAACATTATATCATTTGTATTCTTTTAAACTTGTTAAGATGTTTTTTACAGCCCAGAATGTGTTCTGTCTTGGTCACTGTTCCATGTGAGCTTGAGAAGAATGTGTATTCTGCTGTTCTTGGGCAAATTAGTCTCGACATGTTCATTTTATCTAGTTGACTAATCACACCGTGGAGTTCAATGGTGTCCTTGCTGATTCTCTGCCTCCTGGGTCTATTTTTTTAATAGAAGGGTATCGAAATGTCTAATAATAATAGTAGATTCATCCTCCTTGTAGTCCTATCAGTTTTTGCCTCATGTGCTCAAACTCTGTTGTTAGGTGCATACTCATTAAGGATTATTATGTCTTCATGGAGAATTGATCCCTTTATAATGTAATTTGGCACCTTTTAAAAACCAATATCTAAATGATTTTTTTTTAGCTGGAGACTTACAAGTTAAAATATAGCCAGCATACATAAATAATTGAGTATAATATTGAATTCATATACCAGATTTATAATTCAGGAAGAGAATTACATGACTTTATTATTTATACATTTAATTAATTTCTTGCTTTTATGTTTGACTTACACTGTTAATGACAGAAGGAAAGAGATGATTCATTTATTCATTATCACCTGTGTGTCAGGTGGTATTATGCTGGAAATACAATGATAAGCAAGACAGGCAGGATCCCTGCCATCTGGAGCTAATGGCCTAATGTAGAAAACAAACAATTAAATAATATTTATTCCCAGTGTTAGGGGAGCTCTGAGTACACAGGCTATAGATATCTTTATATTTTCTTCAGAGGTTGTGCAGTGATATGTATATAGGACAGTTATTTGTAAAATAAATGGATTGAATAAATTGTATGGATTAGTGCAGCGAAATGGGAGCAGATTTTGGGAGGAGCTTTTGGATAGTGATGTGGGTCCCATCATTGTCAGTAATGTTGCTCATGAAGCTGATGGGTCCTGATGCAAGTGTGGAAAATGGAGCATCATATGTCTTCCATGTGAAGGAAATGGATTCTTTGCCATACCTGCTTTGGTTATCTGCCCAGTTCCTGAGATTGCAGCATCATCCATCTTCCCTCAGGGCAGCTGAGACTCTGAGCTGCTTTCCTTGCTGTTTTGCCCACCTATGAGACTTTCTGTGAGACTGCAGTCAGTGTCCTGCTTCGGACTCCAGCAGCCCCAGTCTTCCACGTTCCACCTAGGTCCCTGTTCTATTCCCCTCTCTTCTTGCTCATATGAGTGACCATCAGCTACAGCTCTAATTAGTAAATTTTTAGAAAGCAGTTTTCCACCTCTAAAAGCAAATGACATTTTTTGCAAACAAATCATTTGTCCTGATTGGTGAACTATGTGGTTCAGGCTTTGTGGTGATGACTTTTTTTTTTTAATTCAGAGGATTAAAGTCATCCTAAATTGACTTAGATCTCCCTCAAGAAAGAGAGAAATACCTTTGAGCTCATTATCTCTGAGGCTGAGAGGTAAGGTTAAATGCTTGGATAGGCAGGGTAGAGAAGGCAATCTGGTGTACTTGATCCATTTTGAGTTGATTTTTACTGTAATCCTCTAGAGGCAGAACAAATTATGCCTGCATTTGGCCATGCACTTAGAGAGGTGTAATGGCACTTAGTGACGCTAAGGGTGCTAAGGGTTTCCATGAGAAAACTAGATGTCCTTCACTGCCCCATACAGAGCTGAGCACTTTGTGCCACTCATTGCTTTACAGCTCCTTGAAAGAATAGGGATTGCACTGGTTTCCTCTTAAGCTTGTTTATGTTAAATGCTGTCCCATTTTCAATATCTCTCAAGAGAAGCTCATAAAAGCAAAGACCCCACAGAGGTAGGAGAACCTCAGGGGACCTCTGTAGATGTGAGAAAAAGAGCATTTAAAAGATTTCAATTTTTCCCATAGACCTAGTTAGCCCTGGCTCTAGTATAATTTCAGGGAATATGTCATAGCCTGCCCCATTATGGCAGAGTGAGGAATTGAATCCTAGGGAAATGGGAAGAAGAACTTTTCTTACTGTTGAACAACCAGATTCCCAAGAGTGGCTGTCAGGTGAAATGGAGAAGGCAGAGAGACAAGTAGATTTAGGATGGGAGGAAGGTAGATGAAGGATTCAGGTTTGGAATTGTAAAGTTTGAGATGCCAAACAGAGATGTTTCCAGGGTTCTTTAATCTGATCTACCAGTCTTTGTATATCACTGTATCCACGTCTACTGCTTTAATTAATATGGACATTTAATATATTTTAACTAGTGGGTTAGTTCTCTTCTTTGTTCTTTTTAAAAGTTGTCTTAATTGGCTGGGCATGATGGCTCATGCCTGTAATCCCAGCACTTTGGGAGGCCGAGGCGGGCAGATCATGAGGTCAAGAAATCAAGACCATCCTGGCCAACATGGTGCAGCCCCATCTCTACTAAAATACAAAAATTAGCCAGGTGTGGTGGCATGCGCCTGCAGTCCCAGCTACTCGGGAGGCTGAGGCGGGAGAATTGCTTGAACCCAGGAGGCAGACGTTGCAGTGAGCCGAGATCATGCCACTGTACTCCAGCCGGGTGCCTGGCGACAGAGCTAGACTCTGTCTCCAAAATAAATAAATAAATAAATAAATAGTCTAAATTATTCATATACTATTGTTCTTATGCTGAAATTTTAAAGTAAGTCTAAGTGCTCTGAAAACTCTTGGGTGTTTGCTTGCAACCTTCCCAAAATTTGAATGCAATTTGGAAATAATTAACATTTTAATAATATTGGTGTTTTATTTTTTCTTTTGAGACGGAGTTTTGCACTTGTTGCCCAGGCTGGAGTGTAATAGTGTGCTCTCAGTGCAACCTCTACTTCCCGGGTTCAAGCAATCCTCCTGCCTCAGCCTCTCAAATAGCTGGAATTATAGGTACCCACCACCATGACCAGCTATATATATACATATTTTTTTTGTATATTTAGTAGAGATGGGGTTTCACCATAGTGGTCAGGCTGGTCTCAAACTTCTAACCTCAAGTGATCGGCCCACCTTGGCCTCCCAAAGTGCTGGGATTACAGGCGTGAGCCATTGCACCCAGCCAAAATATTGCTACTGATTTTTGTGTGTAGATTTTATAACCAGCAAGTTTCCTAAACCCTCCTAATGGTTCTAATAATTTTTACTTATGATTCACTTGCATTTCCTATATGGACAAATATATGATCTACACTTAGAATTTTAACTCATTTGTTAATCATTATGACTCTTTGTTCTTACTGTATTTTTTGGACCTTCAGTGGAATATTCAACAGTAGTGGTCATGCAGGCTTTCTTGTTTGTTCCTGACTTTAATGGGAAAGTTTTGAAATTTTACCATTGAGGGTAATGTTGACTCTAGGTTTCTGATAGACATTCTCTCTGGATTAAGGCAGTGCCTTTCTAATCCTGGTTTATTAAGAACAATTCATGAAAGTTTTATCAAATGCTTCTTCTGTATTTCTTGAGAAGAATTATATGTTTCATTTTAATTCTTAATATGGTGAATTACGTTGATAGTTGTCCATTTCTCTTCTTTTCTTTCTCCTTCCTTTCTTCCATTTCCTCCTCCCTTCCTTCCCTTCAAATATAGGGAATTGAATTAATCATACTCCTGAGTGTATGGAACACTATCAACCTTGGTGTTTTTTTTTTGTTATTGTTCTTACCCCCTTAACTCACTATTCTGCCTTCAATTTGTATATTTAGAGATATATGTATCCCTGAGAAATATGCAGTGGGATATAGGTATATGTAGGGGTATATGAGCTTAATTTACTTAAAAGGTATTGTGCTATGAATATATATATTTTTTGTTCAACACTATGATCTTTGGCATTATAACTATGCATATATATATATGTATGCTGCTATATATATGTATATATGCTGCTATATGTATATGAATATGTGTATACTGCTCAAAGAATATAAAAATCTATTGTATTGTGTTTGACATGGTTCTGTGCAATATTCAGCACTATCCAAAACTACTACATTTTACTTATCTAATTCCCTAGTGGTGGACTTAGATTTCCTCTGTTGCCTTGTACCAAGTGCTGTGATGAATGTCCCTGCTCATATTTCCATAGGACCTTTGAGATAGTTATTCTGGATTATATACAGAAGAAAGTGTGGCATGTTTGCCAGATTTTCTGATATTGGCCACTTCTTATATTTCTAGGATAAATCCTGCTTAGTCATAGTATTAGGATGCTTTCAGCTATAGATAATAGAAATATAGAACTTCAATAGTCTTAAACAGCAGGAAAATTTATTCTCTTACATTGTGAGATGCCCTAATGTACAGCTTCTTCAACACTGTTTAATTCAGTGACTCAAAGACAGCATCAGGTTTATTCTGTCTTTCCTGTCCATCACCTCCATATGGGCATTGCCCTTTGCCAGACTTACAGCTACTTGCAGCTGCTCCAGTGCCCAGCAGATGTAGAAGAATATTTTTTTTCTTTGACTCCTTCTAAAAGTGAGAAACTTTTCCAAGAAGCTTCTATTCTCCAACCTCAGTAGACTTTCCTTTGTGCTTCATTAGCCACAATTATGTAGCATTCTCAGGGCTAAACTAATCCCCAGCCTGGTACTAAAACTATCGAAACTGAGTTAGACCAGTGACTCAAATTGGGATGCATATTAGAATCACCTGGAAGCTTTAAGAAATGATTTAGAGCCTCTCAATTCCAATTAACTCAATTATATTTACAATATTTTATCTAATTTGTTTTTACTATCTGATTGTCTATTGTAATTATTGGTCTATTTGACTTTTTGAAATTCTTTGTCTTTTATTTTTATAAATCTCCTTATGTTTATTTACTATCAACTGTATCTGGAGTAGTTTTTCTTGATTCACATATTATTTTTGTATTTTCTTTTCTTTTTATGTCTTTACATCAGAGGCATAAGAGGGGAACCCCAGGGGTGGGCCTGGTGGCTCATGGCTGTAATCCCAGCACTTTGGGAGGCTGAGTCAGGAGGATGGCTGAGGTCAGGAGTTCGAGACCAGCCTGGCCAACATAGTGAGACCCTCCCCATCTCTACAAAAAGTGAAAAAATAAACTGGGCACAGTTGCATGCACCTGTAATCCCAACTACATGATAGGCTGAGTAGGGAGAATCACTTGAGCCCAGAAGTTGAAGCCCTGCAGGGAGCTATAATTGCCCTGTTGAACACTAGCCTGGACAACAGAGTGAGATGTTGTCTCTAAAAAATAAATAAATAAAAATTAAATTTTTTTAAAAGAGGGAAACTGCAACTATTCAAACACATATCAAATCTTTGTTCATGATACATCTTCTAATATCTCATTTTTCATAGTCATATGGTCAAGTTGAAAGTCAAGAAGCAGGAGGATTCTTTTACATACAAGGCCACTGCAAGGGAATGGATAATATTGTTTAGGGAAAGCAAGAAGTAATACCAGTAATTTAATCTACCACTGGCAGAAAATGAAAAATGATAGTTCAATGGTCATGGTAGTTAAAAATGAGAAAATGGGCAATTCTGTCAAAAGTTACAGAAAGCCCAGTAGGACTTGAAAGGCCTAGTAGGACTTTGAAAATAATATTTAATATGGCTCAGAGGTGATTAGGAACTTTTACAGAAAATTAAAGTGTTGAGGATACAAGCTTGATTAAAGGGAATTAAGAATAAATTGGGTAGAAGAGTCATAGAAATGAAAAACCATGTGATATGGTTTGGATCTGTATCACCACCCAAATCCTATGTTTTATTATAATCCCCAGTATGGATGGTGGGGCCTGGTGGGAGGTGATTGGATCGTGGGGAGCAGAGTTCTTATGAATGGTGTAGCATCATCTGCTCAGTGCTGTCCTCATGATAGTGAGTGAGTGAGTTTTCATGAGATCTGGTCATTTATAGGTAAGTAGCACCTCCTCACTCACTCTCTTGCTCCTGTTCTGCCATGTACGATACCTTGCTCCCCCTTCACCTTCTGTCATGATTGTAAGGTTCCTAAGGCCTCCCTAGAAGCTGAGCAGATGTCAGCATCTTGCTTCCTGTATAGCCTGCAGAACCATGAGCTAATTAAACCTCTTTTCTTCATAAATTACCCAGTCTCAGGTATTTCTTCATAGCAATTAAAGAATGGACTATTATACTGTGTTTATGAAGAGCTAGGAAAGGGAAGAAAAGAACACACTCTTTTGTAAAATAGGAGAAAATTCAGAATGTTTAAAAGCAGAAGTGAAGGGAGATTGAAGCTTCTTTACTAGTAGTTAGGAAATAATTATAACCTCAGGTGAGTCAGAGGGATGGTATGCAGAATGTATGGAAAGACTAGTTTTAATCATCATCGTTGTCATCATAGCTAACATTTATTAAGCATTAACCATGATACAGGCACTATATAAAGTACTTAACATGGATTATCTTGCTTAATCTTTAAAAATTACATGAGGTATGCAGAATATATTTTCCCTAATCTACAAGTATGGAAACAAACTCAAAAACAGTAAGTAAATTGTCTGGAGCTATCTAGCTAATAAGTCGCAGAGCCGGTGTCAGAATCTAAAAGCAGCATTGTTCCTCTTAAAGAAGGATGGGTTGAAGTGAAGATGATGTACCCTTAAGCCAAATGATCTCATTCCTATGAATTGTATTGGTGCTGAATAGAGAGAGAAAAAAGGCAACTACAGTAGGAAAAATATATAAGTATCGTTGAGAACCAAGGAGATATTAGAAAGAGTCACCCTATAATGAACCAGTTCTCATCTCCCTCTGTCAGGAATCTTCAACTTGACTACAGATACTGAGAAACTAAGAGAAACTAAGGTTTTAGACTTAATATGTCTACTAATGAAGCATGACTAGTAAGATGCTGGGACCAGGATAAGAACATTAATGAAAAGCTACCGGATTAACAGAGGCTGAAGCTGTTAGCAGAGATGTGAGTGTATTTAAAATAGATGAGTGAGGGCACCTGGGTGACATTCCATGCAGAAGGGGAAAAATGAAGCAGAGAATATCACCTAGGAGAGTACCCTGTGCTTTTTTCATTTCAATTCTTGTGCTGTAAAACCCAAAGTATTCTGTGTTCAGATATATTCATTAGACTAAATCAAGCCTTGGATACTGAACATCAAAGAGACAGTATTGGGGTGGAGGCATAGGGGTGAGGATGGAAAGAGGGACAACATTAGATTTTTTTTTCACTGTATTAACATAGATATATCAATGACTTCTACTTCCAGACATGAGAGCATGACTGGAGTTGGATTTACCCTCTTACTGTAAACAACTAGAAAACCAGTCAAAAATCTATGAAAAAACTTTTGGTGATTAGAAAGTACAGTTCTGTGACTCCTCAGAGAAGGGAAACAAATGAAATAAGCCCTATGATAATACCAGCTTTCTGCCAGGAGATACTTTCTGGACCATGATACAGACTCAAGAAGAGCATGATATCACTGAGTTGAGAAGACAAAAGTTTGAATTTGAGGCAGCTGAGTGGCTGGAATGTGTTCAGTAGAGAAAATGCTGAAGATCTTTATAGAGTGCCTCTTGCAATTATGGCTGACTGTGATATGTAGGCCAAAACTGCATAAGCCAGGCAAAGAATTACCAGGTATCTGTAAGCTGAATATTTCTAGAGGCAATACAGGGCTGGTAGAACGTTGAATTATTACCAGCCAGGGTTTAGAGTCCTTGCTTAATATTGAGGGCATTCCAAAATAAATCACAGCTTAGTTATAGGGCTAAATAAGCCCTAGAGTAAAGTCTATTTAAAAGTTTTAATAAAGCCTAGAAAAGGATCAAGCTAATATGTAAATAAGTTAACTGCCAGTCAGAATACAGTTCAACATCCATTAAAGAGGACATTCAACAATATGAAGGCACAATGTCTAGGATCCAATCCAAAATTACCAGGCATATCTAAAAGCAAAAAACAAACAAACAAACAAAAAACCCATGACCTATAACTAGGAGAAAAATCAGTTAACAGGAGTAGACCTAAAATGACAGAGAAAAGAGAATTAACAAACAAGGTCTTTAAAACAGCTATTGTAAATATGCATGTAATTGGAGTCCCAGAAAGGAAGAAGGGCAGAAAAAATATCAAAGAAGTGGCAGCTAAAAACTTTTCATATTTTATGAAAATTATAAACTCACAGATCCAAGCAGCTCAACAACCCCAAGAAGGGATAAACACAAAATAAAACCACACCAAAGGAGTTAATGATTAAATTACTGAACAAAATTGATAGAGAAGTTTTTAAGAGCTGACAAAAAAACATACAGAGGAACAAAGATAACAGTACTCACATATGTTTTGTCAGAAATGTTTTAAACCAGAAAAAAATGAAATCACATCTTTAAAGATCTGTAACAAAAACAACAAACTGTCAACCTAGAATTCTATATCCAATAAAAATACCATTCAAAAAATAAATATGAAATAAAAACTTAAACAAAAGCTGACAGAATTATTCACCAGCAGACCTAAAATGCAAGTTCTTCAGGTGAAAGGCAAAAGCTATCAATGAAACTTAGATGTATATAAATGAAGGAAGAGCATCATCCATGGATAAATGCAAAGAATAAACAGCAAATTCCAAAAGGTTATATACTTTATGATTACATTTATTCAACATTCATGAAATGACAAAACTGTAGAAATGGAAAACAGATTAGTGATTGGTAGGAGTTAATAAGAGGATGAAAGGAAAGTTGGAAGGAAGTAGGTGTGACTATAAAAGGGAAATGAGGAATCCGGTAGGGATGAAATGTTGTTAAGAAGATATTTAGTGGGGGAAATAGTCTTTCAATAAATGGTTCTGCAAAATTGGATACTCACATACAAAAAATGAACTTCAACCTTTGCTTTAAACTAGCCTAAAAATTAACTCAAAATAGGTAGTATACTGAAACATAAATATTAAAACTATAAAACTAGAAGTTTTTTCAACATTGGCGTAGGCAAAGATTTCTTAGGACGTAAAATGTTTGAAACATAAAAGAAAAAATTAATACACTGGGCTTTATCAAAGGCATTATTAAGAAAGACACCATTAAGAAAATGAAATTTCTAGCCTGATAAGGTTTTGAATCCAGAATATATTTAAAAAAAACTTATACAACTCAATTAAAAATAAAATTTTTAAATAGGCGAAAGATTTGGACATGTCTCTACACACACACACACACACACACACACACACACACACACACAGATGGCCAAAGGCACATGAAAAGATGCTCCATTTAATTAGTCATCAAGGAAAGGCAATTGAAAACTACAATGAGATACCCACTATGATGAATAAAATAAAAAAGACTTATATATATTGTTTGTAGGTATGTAGAATAATATTAACATTTTGAAAATCTGTTTGGCAGTTTCTTATAAAGTTAAGCATATGCTTATCATAAGACCTGGTGTTTCCACTTCTATTCATTTACCAAAGAGCAATGAAAACATATGTCCACACAAAAACTTGGCTATCAGTGTTCATAGTAACTAAAATGAGGGAAAAAATCAAATACCCTTAAGCAGATGAATGCAAAACAAATTTTTGTCTATTTATGTAAGAGAATACTCTCAGCAATAAAAAAAGCAGTGTATTAGAGATACCCATGACACATGTTTGAATCTCAAATATATTATCCTGAGTAAAAAAAAATCCAGATCCCAAATAGTACATGCTGTAGGATTTAATTCATCTGGATTACTGCTATGGGAATTCTGAATACAATTGACACACTTCTTAGTGTAGTTAAAGATCATAAAGAGATAACCCAACAGCTTGAGGAAATCTGCTTACAGGTCATTGGTACTGTTTTACAACAGCATGTCTCAGAATTCTATGAGGAGATCTTCTCTTTAGCACATAGCTTGATATGTCAACAAGTGTCTCCACAGATGTGGCAGCTACTACCCCTTGTATTTGAAGTCTTTCAGCAGGATGGCTTTGATTACAGATATGAGTCCCCTCCTTATAATTATATAACAGTTGATACACTTCTGTCTGATACCAAGTATCTTGAAATGATATACAGTATGTGCAAAAAAGGTTCTTACAGTAGTTGCAGGAGAAGATGCAGAGTGTCATGCAGTGGAATTGTTGGAGGTCATTCTGTAGCAGAGAGTGTGGCACTGACCAGTGCATTACCTTGTTTGTGGAAGCAGCCTTAGAAAGACTGACAAGAGAGGTTAAGACAAGTGAACTTTGACTATGTGTTTGCAAGTTGCAGTTGCAGCTTTGTATTATAATCCTCACCTACTACTCAATGCCTTAGAAAATCTTTGCTTCCCTAATAATGTTGAACCAGTTACAAATCATTCTATTACACAGTGGCTTAATGATGTTGACTGTTTCTTGGGGTTTCATGATAGAAAGATGTGTGTTCTTGGATTCTGTGCTCTTGTTGAGATGGAACAGATACCCCAAGGTTTAAACCAGGTTCCTGGACAGATTTTGTCAGCTTTTATCCTTTTATTTAATGGAATAAAAAGAGCATATGCCTGCCATGCCGAACATGAGAATGACAGTGATGATGATGATGAAGCTGAAGATGATGATGAAACCAAGGAAGTGTGGGGAGTGATGAAGATGATACTGATGAAGATGGGCAAGAATATTTGGAGATTTTAGCTAAGCAGGCAGGCGAAGATAGAGATGATGAAGATTGGGAAGAAGATGCTGAAGAGACTGCTATGGAAGGCTATTCCATAATCATTGATGATGAAGATAACCCTGTTGATGAGTATAAGATATTTAAAGCTATCTTTCAGACTATTCAAAATTGTAATCCTGTGTGGTATCAGGCTCTGATTCATGCTCTTAATGAATTCAGAACAAAGAAAACAGTGACAGGACAAAGCAACCTGGCCAATCAAGGAAGAGAAGCCCATGGATCCAAAATGATTGAGAAGCACAGAGGATACAAATTCAGGGCTCCAGTTGTGCCAAGTTCTTTCAATTTTGGAGGCTTAGCACCAGGGATGAATTGAGTTATTTCTTTCTTTCCTGCTGTGTGATTGTAGTGAAGATCTTGTGTTCCTTCTAGTAGTGGTTCCAGAACTATGTTATCTATTCTAAGCTAACGATCAATAGAGGAACAGAAAACCCATCAATCCCAGGAGATGGGACGTGATCATGCAACCTGGTAATGGAAAAGAAACCAGCAGGATTTTGAGGATGGGGGGGATGGAGATACCTTAGGGGGTGTATTTTCTTTATTTTTTGAAGAAAGTAAGATCCCAACTGTGAAGCTTCAAAGTGATGCTGTCGAAATCTGAAACAAGGCGATGTCATGAAGGCAGCTTTTCTTTTTCTTTTCCTGCAGCATGGGCTACAGGACTATGTAAAATGTCTCATTTACAGTATAAAGCTCAGAGGTAGATGTAAGTTTTACACCTATGAGTATTTGTCCAATTTCAGTCTCTTCCTTACCATTGGGTATCTATTCTTCAAATGTAAATAAGATAAGATAATCTGATAGCCTTATTCAATCTTCATCATTTTCATTCATTGTTGTTCCTATGTAGATTATTGGATGTTTATTGTAGCACTACATAACCAATTATAAAAATCTGTAAATGAATTAGCACTTTCATATTGAAACAAGCCTGCTAGCCTATGTATAAAATAGCACAATGTTTGCTGTTTATAAAAAAGATATAATAGGGTTGGGGACAAGGGTAATTTCAAGTTATTAGTTTAAAAATGAACTAGCAATTTTGTTCCTGGAGACTGTGGTTCACTCACCTCTGATAGTGACTTGAATTAGGTATGTAAAATGGGGTTAGTGGTATTTCATTGCTGCTAAAAATGACAACTCCCTGTGTCCTGTTTTTCTTAAAGCTGTCAGGGTACAAGTGGGTATTTGAATACCAGAACTTACTGTAAAAAATAATAAAGGTGGTATCTAGAGCATGAAAATCGGACATAAAGTTCTACTCTTAAAAGAAAAAGTTGATCTAAGAGTATGGCTAAACATTTATATATGCAATCTATTAAAAGAACTTAATTTGGCTATTATGTCTTGATTTGATTGCAGTTTTTTCCTAATTATAACAATTTTTTTCTCATTGGCCTGTTTTTAATCCTGTACCTAGAAAGAGAACAGAATGCACACTTAAAAAATTGATATTTAACACTTACCCACTCCCCCTTCCCCATCTCTTCTACCCCTCTTGTTGATTGTGGTATCTGATCTTAATTAGATAGGCTGATGTCACATGGTTTCCTCCAGAAATCACTACTGATACCACTGCAAAAGCAAACCAGCAAAAATACAGTGTAGAGAGGTTGGCTTGCTTCCCTCTCTTTCTAACTGCATGTTGAAAAATAAGCCTTTATTGGTCTTAAACATCTGTCAGATGAGTCATACATTGTGTTATTTTTTATATACATGTATACACAAAATATTTCAAATTGAATGCAACATCTTATTGGATTTAAAACTATTACAAGCTGTTGTCTAAAACAGATGAGAAAATCTATAACTGTAAAAACAGAGGTACACATTGATATTTAAAATGCATAATTAAGAAAAAAAAAGATTGCATCACTGTACTTTGTCTCAGCCATGTGGACAAATCATCCATTTGGGTACATTTTCACCCTAGAATTCTGACTTCTTTCTGTTCAAGCCTTTACAGTGACCACCAGACAGTCTCCCTCAACCACACCCCCATGGCTAAAACTTCTATTGTTGCCTGGGAAACAGAAAGAGACCTGTCTCAAAAAGAAAAGAAAATTCAAAGGTCTAGCCTTACACAAAAACAAAATAGGCATCTATCCCCATGAGTCATGATACGATTTTTAGAGTGCCTGTAAAGCCTCAGGCTCCCATACTTATTCTCTGCTTCTGTAGGATGAAGCTCCCAGATATTTGAAATTCCTTTAACAAGGGTAAAGTCTTCATTATAAAAGTACAAAATGTGTAGTTGCTGGTGTGAACAGTAACCTATTAACCTGTATGTGCTCTAAGCCAGTGCTTCTCAGATTTTAATGTGCATACAGATCACCTGAGGGTCTTGTTAAGATGCAGATTCTAACACAGTAGGCCTGGGGTAGGCTCATGGCTTTGTATTTCTCACAAGCCCCCAGGAAGGCTCTAAGCTAGAACGTCTCAACTGAGAGTGCATCCACCTTAACCATGATGCTATTAAAAAGTTAAGATTCAAGACCTTCATTATAGGCCTACTAAATGAGCGCCTCCAGAATAAACACCAGGCATGAGTATTTTTTGTACACCACACACACTCACACCCCATACCTCCTCTACCGGTGATTCCAATGTGCTTTTCTGGGTAAGAACCATTACCAAGATTAGTTTATCTTGATGGGAAGTTCTAGTGTGGGGTAGGGGTGAGGGGGGACTGTCTTGTGGTCACTGTAAAGGCTTGAACAGAGAGGTTAGAATTCTAGGGTAAAAAATGTGCCCAAATGGGTGATTTGTGCACACGGCAGAGATAGAGCTGGAGAATGAGGAAGAAGAGGCTGGACAAATGTCCTTGCTCCATTTGTGTTCTTTAGCTAGAATGTTTCATCTTGTTCAACTTTCTGATCACCTCACCCTTCAGGTAAGCTGCCCTAGAAGTCAGTGGGAGAAATAGTTTTGGGGTGAGGGTTAGGGAGGAGCAGCAGAAATCTACCCTTAATGCTCATTCGAAGAGCAAAGAGAAACTGATGTTTAAGGTTTTTCCAGGGGGTGTTTCTGGTTCTCTTAATGTTATGTGAGTGGGGATTATTCCAGGCAGGCTCTGGTTTGGGAGTGCTATATGAAACATCCTTCCCAGCAAACTTCTCTAAAGGGTGGTTGATACTTATGTTATGAATGAGTTCAGTGAAAACTGTGGACTCTCGCTAAATATGGAAAACAGTTTTTAGATGGCAGCTGCTCAAAGGGTTTGGAAGCCTTTTTCTATAACAAGCTCAGTTGAGAACTTGAGATTTTCTAGGGAGGAACATTTGAAGGGGTCTTGGTGATGACGGCAAAGTAACATGTACAGCAAGAGACAAACATGACTCCAGAATGCCTGCATCACTGCCTGGTGCAGGAGATCACCTGCCAGCCAGGTGGCATAGTAAGATTAAGAGTAAGCTAATTGCCTACTTTTTTAATGCTTGTGAAATTATTCTTTGCAAATATATGAGCCACTCAGGTACAGCTCAAGTACTTGCAGGTGGAATGAATCACTGCAGGGAGAAAGTACTAAGAGGAAAAGTGGGTTATATTAATAGCAGTGTCCAGCCCCCTTGACCATGTGTGACGCCATCACCAGTACTCCCAGCTGAGTCGTGACACTCTGCTATAGAAAGGCAGCAGGTGAATGGAGAGGGTAGGGGACCCCAAATAGCATGAGTGTACTGTGACTAGGCATCGCTCTCCATGGTGCTAGTGGAGCAGCTTTCTGCTCTCTGGCTCAGTCTATATTCTTGATAAGTACCTGCCCTATGTTTTATGTTTATTTCCCAGCCTAAAGAAGGAGAATATCATCAAGGCCACATCCTAAAAATTGACTGACATTTGCAGCCTGGACTTCGCCCTTCTCCTCAGGTGGTTCCTGTAGCCATGGCCACAACACCCATGCCTTTGATGGAACTATTGGCCACCGAAGCTGGTGGAATATTATTTGGGAACAGGGGGAAATCAACTTTGCTTAGAAGCTTACAGTCAATAATGAGGGATTTAAGAAAGGCTGGGTTCATGTCTCTTGTCCTTAAAATTCTTTGTTTAAAAAATTGTGTGAGAGAGTGAGTGTCTTAATCCCCCTTCTGCAGTATCCCCCCCTCTGACTGTGGTTTCTTCTTCTGGCTGTCAGTGTTTTTGCCTGTGGCTGGTGATGTCTCTGGTCTTGGGTATGGACTTGTTCTGAAGTGGAGAAAACTTTAGCTGATGGTCTTGGAAGGAGACTTCCAGAACTTTTCTCACACTCATACGTTACCCTCCTTCATCACTAAACATTTGTATGTAGGTGGTATCAGGTTAAAATGAATAAAAAGAAATTGCAAAGGGTAGGCTGAGAGGTGAGCCCCAGACATTTATCATCAGCTAAACATCTATTGTCTGAATTATTACTTCCCAGCCCAGGATCTGTCATGATGCTCAAGCCAGGGCTAAGGTCAATTGTCTGATTTTCTCTGTCTGTATATATGAGCTGTCCATGGTGCTAGCAGAGCATTTGCATTCTCTGGCTAAATCTATATTTCTGATACACTTACCTGCTCTGTTTTATGTTTAGGTCTTAGCCTATAGAAGGAGAATATGGTCAAGGCCACATCCCAAAAATCGATAGACACCTAAGTCAAGACTTCTACCTGCTCTCCAGGTGGTCCCTGTAACATGGCCACAATGCCCACACCTTTCATGGGCCAGCCCCAGGTGGATGATGCACCTGGTTATCACTGGTTGTAACTGGTGGATAGCTACCACTTGCCAGCCTGGTGTCTAGACCTTCCAGATGTAATACCTGCCACATTTCTTAATATTCTGCTCTTCAAAAATGCTCCCAAAGCTGCCATGGGTGAAGATCGGCTCTGTAGATCCAGGTTTTGGGAGGCTGTGCCGCTGGTTGTAGATTTTCCAGGTATTTTTCCTTTGCCATATTGTTATTTTTGGCCATACTGGAATTAGGCTTTGATCATTCATCCCTTTTCTTGGACTAGCTGAATTAATCTGAAGCAATTGGTTCTCTGACTCCCAGTTTCCTCATTTATACACTGAGGGGATATCCATTCTATTTTTGTTGCTCTGTGAAATGAGATAAAAAAAACTTTCTCATTATGACTTGATAATATATTGAAATGGGGAGGAGGAATGCATTATTGTATAAAATAAGGTTTGTGGATTTTAAGTTAATGGGTAGATTCCAAATATAAAGGCTCCTTTCCTCTGAATTGATCATTTGCTGAATTTTTTCACTTAACATAGCATTATATTAGGGGAAGAATGTTTCTGGAATAACATGATTTTTGACCCTTTTTAAAATTTTATCTGTGTGATAAAACTCATCAAGATAATCAAACACAGTATACCAGGAGATAAGACTTTGATCTCATTTTCTAGCTTAGATAAATGCTTTTACTGCTAGAGGTATTAAAATGTCACCTGATTTGGAATCATCAGTCTCCTAGAAGAAGAATTGAAAATGCTCAACAAAGAATTCATAAGAGACAGAAGAGAACTGTGCTGACTTTAACCAGGATGGTTTAGGTCTGTAGGCAGAATTTAGACAAAGGCATTGATCAGAAAGACAGGAATAATAATGGATCCATTTGACAAGAAAGATCCAAACCAGGTCATGGCAAGACCTGATAAATCTTCAAGGATTGTGTTTCTCTGACCCTGAGCTAGGGGCAGTTGTGGCTTTTGAAGCTCTTCAAGGTAAATGCTTCTCTAGTTAGTTGCACCCAGTCAGGCTGGGCCTGGGCTGTGTGGGGTGCCCTTGTCCCTGGGAGGAATGCACTTGCTCAGTAGGAGCCCTGAGTCCTCCTATGGGACAGAGTTCCCTGGGGGATTTGAGGTCCATTGGAAAGGTTCTGGCTCTGTTGAGTCAGCAGGGTTGGCCTCTCATGACAAGCCCCAGCTCTCTCTGTTTATCATCTGCCTCAGTGGTCAAGCCTCTGGAGAGCAGTCTTGGCTGCAAGGACTTTGCTGCACCTCAAACTTGGGCCACCTTCCGAATCTGGCTTTCTATTATTTTATGCCTACTATGCTCCATACCCTGGGATGGGGTGGCTTTAGCTATGATCTCTCTTTTTTTTTTGTTTGAGACAGAATCTCGCCCTGTTGCCCAGGCTGGAGTGCAATGGTGCGATCTCGGCTCACTGCAACCTCCACCTCCTGGGTTCAAACAATTCTCCTGCCTCAGCCTCCCAAGTAGCTGGGATTACAGGTGCCCACCACCAAGCTTGGCTAATTTTTGTATCTTTAGTAGAGACAGGGTTTCACCATGTTGACCAGGCTGGTCTCAAACTCCTGACCTCATAATCTACCCACCCCAGTCTCCCAAAGTGTTGGGATTACAGGCGTGAGCCACTGTGTCCGGCCTAGGGGTGATATCTTTTAAGCTACAGAGGCCCTGCCAGGTAGGTGTTAGCTCTGTTTGACAGAAAAGGACACTGAGACTCATAAAGGAACAAAAGTTTACGTGGCCAGTAAGTGGCAGAGCTGGGGTTGAATCCAGCTCTGTCTCACTCCAAATCCCTTGCACTTTTTTACCATGGCTGCAAAACATTATCTTGGAAAAGTGAACATTTTAGTGGTTTTCAGTATGGCTTTTCAGTGGCCTTACATTCATGCTTGATTTCCACTGGAAAAGCTAGCAAATGTTGGAACTAGGGTAAGAATACAAGACAGGGGCCCCAAAAGAGGACATACCACTCAGATAAGATGTGATGTGAAACCTGTCTTTTGAGTATAAACAGATGGCATAGTTGTGCCTAGAATTTCTACATTGCCTTTGGCTGTGTGGGTCTTTTTAATGGGATATCTAAGAAATTTTAACGTCTTTTCTTAATGAGTAAAGCTAGTGTTTGTTCATGAAAGAAAGGGAGCCATGAAATGATTTTAACCTGTAATCTATAGAATGTTTGTAGCTTTAGAAGCACATATTGTTTCTCCTGAGCCAAGCATGTTTGCCTAAATACTACTTAAATAGTGCATCTTTGTCTTTGGTTATGCCAAAGACAAAGCGGATACCCCTATGGATACCCAAAGGGTTATGCCACTGTAGGGGTGAGGTAGGGGCTCTAAGGGTGAAATTCTCCTTCCACAGGGTTTTATTTTGTGGTTCACAAAGGACAAGGGGCCCTTTAAAATTTTTTTCCTCTGCAATTTGTGGACTAGAATCATTAAAATAGAAGAGTTCCTAGAAGTCATTTAGGTTATAAATTAAAATTTACTCTCCTGGTCAAAGGAAACCTTCATGTGCAGCCCATGTTGATTGAGGGCCTACTGTGTGCTAGGCACAGCGCTGCGACTTTGCAGGAGTTAGTTACTTTGCTTGGCTGCTCCCTCTCCAGCCTTCTCTCACACCTCCTCCCCTTGCTACCCAAGCTCCCAACTCCAAACACTTGAGCTTCGCTGAGCTTTTGAACATGCCAAGCCCTTCCTTCCCTCTGGGCCTTTGCCTGTGCTGTTTCTTCAGCCTGGAATCCCCTTATCCACTGTTTTCTCTGATGGCTTTTCCTCCTGTCTCACACATACTTCCCTTACAGATGCTTTCTCTACCCCCAAAGAGGGGGAAAAGCCTCATTCTCCATCTTGCTTTCTTTCTAAGCATATTTTTAAAAAATCCTTCCAAACACTTCTAATTTTTAAATATATATTTGTTTCCTGATTTACTCTCTTGCTTTTCCACTAGTCTTTAAACTGTGTGGAGGCAAAGGCCAAGTCTGATTTGTTCACTAGAATATCCTTCGCATTTAGCATGATTCCTGGCATGTAGTAGGCAGGGACTCAGGAAATACAGTCATGTGCCACATAACATTTCACTCAACAACAAACCGTGTAAAGGATGGTGGTCCCCAAATGTTATAATACCATATTTTTACTGTACCTTTTCTATGTTTAGGTGTTTGTAGATATCCAAATACTTTTCTTTTTTACTGTACTTTAAGCTCTGGGGTACATGAGCTCATTCTGCAGGATTGTTGCATAGGTAAACATATGCCGTGGTGGTTTGCTGGCTCCGTCCCCCGTCGCCTGCATCAGGCATTTCTCCCTGTGTTATCCCTCCCCAACCCCCCCACCCCCTGCTGTCCCTCCCCTCCCCTGGCCCCCCCCACCTCCTAATCTACCCCAGTGTGAGATATTCCCCTCCCTGCGCCCATGTGTTCTCATTGTTCATCACCCCGCTATGAGTGAAAACATGCGGTGTTTGGTTTTCTGTTCTTGTGTCAGTTTGCTGAGAATGATGGTTTCCAGATTCATCTATGTCTCTACAAAGGACATGAACTCACCATTTTTTATGGCTGCATAGTATTCCTTGGTGTATATGTGCCACATTTTCTTTGTCCATTCTATCATTGATGGGCATTTGGGTTGGTTCTAGATCTTTGCTATTGTAAACAGCACCACAGTGAACATACATGTGCATGTGTCTTTATAATAGAATGATTTATAATCCTTTGAGATACCCAAATACTTACCATTGTATTATAACAGCTTACAGCATTTACTACAGTAACACAGGATACAGGTTTGCAGCCTAGAAGCAAGAGGTTATACCATATAGCCTGGCTATATAGTAGGCTGTCCCATCTAGATTTGTATAAGTATACTCTATGATGTTCATACAAAGATGGAATCCCCTAAAAATGTATTTCTCAGACTGCATCTTGTTGTTAAGTGATACATGACTATCTTTATTGATTTTTGAATAGACATTATCTCCAATTGATGAAACTAAAGGTCAGAGAGGTAATGTGACTTCTCAAAGTTACCCACCTAGTGAATGGCAGAGGTACGATACTAATCTAGTTCCTGACTCTCAAATCCAATGTTCCTTCACTTTACAGTGCTGTGTGACTTTTATTTTAAGAACATAGCTTTGCTGCCACACGGTTGGGATAATAGAAGTAGGTTCTTTTGGCTGTAATAGTTATGTCTTAGCCCAGGAAATGAGAAAGTTAAAGAACAAGGTGCTCGGACACATCAGACCAAGAACATTTTGAGGGAGACAACAGCATGTTCTCTATTAACTGGGAGCTCTTTGCGCTCAGGAGTCATAGCTGTCCAAAGGCTGGCAGTGCTGTGACCAGAGAAAGTCATTTAGCATGATTGAGTCTACTCGGAGAGAAGACTGGACTGGCTCCTTTTTCTGTGTCCTGGAGCAGACAAAACATGGCTTTGTCTTCTGAGGATACGTGGGCCGTGAAGACAGATATTGAACAGCCCTTTTAGGGGAGCGAGAAGATTGATTTGGCAGCATGAGAATGCAGAGAGCTGCCTGCTCTCTTGCTGGGTCTGAAATGACCTTTTTGTGCTTGAAATGAGGGTTACTGACCATGACTGTTGGAGGCCAGTAGGCCCTAAAGAGGTAGAAGAGAACAAGAGCTAGAAAGTAGGCTTTTGATCTCCCCCAGGATGCTGGTAAGCAAAGCCCATTTTCCCTTTCCTCTGATGAAAAGCTTTATTGCGGCCTTCACTCATTGCAGATCGTGATGTTAGAGTGGCATTGTTCTGCCTCTTGGCTTGCTATTGAGACTGCTGTGTGAGGTCTGAGCTGATGCCCCAAAGTCCCTGTAGAGTCCCTGCTTTGCCAAGGCCAAGCTAGCAGAACTGTGGGAGAAGGGATAGGCCTGTCCATCTCCAAGGCCTCCTTTGGATTCAGCAGTTAATTTCTCTGTTCTGCATTTAACACAGATCCAAATGGCTTCTTAAAAATAATTTTTAAGGTTTTTTTTTTTTTTTGAGACAGAGTCTCACTCTGTCATTCCAGGTTGGAGCACAAAGACACGGTCTCTGCTCACTGCAACTTCTGCCTCCCAGGTTCAAGCAATTCTCCTGCCTCAGCATCCCTAGTAGCTGGAGCTAAAGGTGCATGTTACCACACCCAGCTACTTTTTAAAATTTCTTTAGTAGAGACAGGGTTTTACCACGTTGGCTAGGCTGGTCTCAAATCCTGACCTCAAGTGATCCATCTGCCTTGGCCTCCCAAAGGGTGGGGATTACAGGCTGAGCCACCTTACCTGGCCCCAAATGTTTTTAGGTAAAAATTATTTGCTTTATCTCTGTCTGCTGATCAGTGTCTTTCACAGCTCATGTTCTCTTTTCTCTTTCTGTGACGCCTTCCTCGACTTTTTTTCCCCCCTTTTTTGAAAGCATTCTTCCTGGGACAGGCACTTAAACAAATGCTTTGCTTTCCTTCTTGTCACATATGTTCAGCTTTCTCCCCTAAATACGGGGAATGCCCCAAGTCTCATGCAACATGTTGTTCCTTCTAAGACACACAGTGCTGTGGTTTACCGTGTGCTCCATGGACTTAGACCTGAATCACAGATAGTGACAGCCGGAAGGGATTTGGTGATCATCTTGTCAAGGAGTTCCCACCCTGGGCTGTGTGCAAATGTGGGACAGGGGTTGGGTAGATGGCAGCTCCCTTCCTCTCCTACCTAAATAGCCATTCTTTGTTTTACATATTGAACTTCTGTTTAAAATGTTGCTTGATTAAAAGGCTCATGGCTTAAAACTATGGTTTGACAAACTCTATTCTAATTCAAATCCTCCACGGAGGCAATGTTGATCTAAATGAATTGTTATAGAAATTCTTCATCTAAATAGAGATGTTGAGCTTTTTAGAGGGCATTCTGTTGTTTTAAATTCTGCCTGAATTGTATCCATATAGTAGAATGTTTATAGGATTCTGTATATGTATATTTTAATATGTGCACGTAATGCACACACATAGGTATGTATATTTGTAAGGCCAGGTTCCAATGCTCACATCTTTAAAGAAGCAGTTGAGGCCAGGCACGGTGGCTCACGCCTGTAATCCCAGCACTTTGGGAGGCTGAGGCGGGTGGATCACAGGTTAGGAGACTGAGACTATCCTCGCCAACATGGTGAAACCTCTTCTCTACTAAAAACACAAAAAATTAGGTGGGCGTGGTGGTGCATGCCTATAGTCCCAGCTACTCAGGAGGTTGAGGCAGGAGAATCTCTTGGACCTGGGAAGCGGAGGTTGCAGTGAACCAAGATAGCGCCACTGCACTCTAGCCTGGTGACAGAGCAAAACTCTGTCTCAAAAAAAAGCAGCATTTGATATCCTTCTATCTAGAAGTAATCTTACATTGCATTTTAGTGTACTACTTAATCTTTTTTTTTCTCTTAAAGTTATTTCACTTGCCTTGAAGTATAATTAGTTGTGTATATTTCTTTCTCTGCTATACTTTAAGCTTTTTAAGGTTTAAGACACTTAACACTTTATCTTTGTAACCTCTGTAACACCTAGTAATGTGCTCTGCTACACATGCAATTAAGGAATCAGTAGTTTATTTGAAAAGAATAATAAGTAGAAAAAAAATTGACGTGGGGGGCCCAGTTGGCAAGAGTATAGTATGTTATTATGAAGCCAAAATTTCATGCTTGGGCCTCATAAGAATCTGATTTGTTTCTCATACAGAAAAATGTCACATGACCAAGATTGTGGCTTGGCCAACTATCTCACAGATGTATGCTGTAATTCACAAGATGGGACAGAGAAGATGGCACTGATGGCTCAGTACAAATTAACTTCCATCACTGAAAAGAACAGCTTTAGCTGTATTTAGCTATAGGGCTTATTATAGAAGGCCAGTAATGTCAGTGGTATGAAGGACTGCATGTGGGTGAGATGCTAGAAACCAGTTTTGCACTAATGATCTAGAACATTGGTTGTTAACATGGACTATTGAGTCTTTTTAATTAATTAATTAATTTTTGAGATGGAGCTTTGCTCTTGTTGCACAGGCTGCAGTGCAATGGCACGCTTTCAGCTCACTGAAACCTCTACCTCCTGAGTTCAAGTGATTCTCCTGCCTCAGCCTCCTGAGTAGCTGGGATTACAAGCATGCGCCACCACGCCTGGCTAATTTTTTGTATTTTTAGTAGAGACGAGGTTTCTCCATGTTGCTCAGGCTGCTCTCAAACTCCTGACCTCAGGTAATCTGCCCGCCTCGGCCTCCCAAAGTTCTGGGATTACAGGCATGAGCCACTGTGCCCGGCCGACTATTGAAGCTTGACAGAACTCAAATGCAAATTAAATTGAATTGAATTTATGAAGACAAGGGTCAGGGAAGGTAGCCATATGGCTAACCAGTCAGTAAGAGAAATGTGAGCACTGGCAGATTTGTATGGCTCACGTGCCCAATTCTTGATGTCAAATCGTTTTCTAATTGTAAAATGACAGGAAAGAGATATGGTATGTTGAGTAACATTGTTAGGCCAACATTTATTGAATGTCTACTACCTATAAGATGTTACTATCTATAAGATACTGTCTATAACTATCTAGAAGGTATTAAGATTCATAAAATGTAGCCTCTTACTTCCAAGAACCTATAACTCTCCTTGACAGTCCTGTTTCACAAATTCTTGACTACATGTGTGGACATTATCAACTTTCAATGCACTGGAGGTTGAGATTTCTCAGCAGTTATCACTGTTTTTCATCTTAAAGGACAGTTCCCTTCCAGGACCCGGCCCACCCTTTATGTCTTCCACTCTTCATCTCTGGTCTGCACACTTAGAGCTAGGTCATGTTCTATCTAGTTTTGCTCATGGTAATTTTGGTCACCAGGGAGCTGCTACAAAATTTCTTTAAAAAGACACAGAAAATGGGTGATGGGTTTATGTGTTACAAAAACTACTGCATGGAAACTTGACTTAATTTAGGTCCCTGTGGGAAGTATTAGAAGATGACAATTTAAGTATATTATAATTTGTTGATAGGCACTAATGACCTTAATGAAACTTCACTGCTAACCGTGGTTAGGATTTACAGTGGGCATAATGTGACCCTAATTAATGGAGGTATTTTTTGTGCTTCTTTGCTGTTGCCCTTGTTCATTCCTTAACCATGACACAAACAACAGGCTGTTTTAGCTTTTGGATTAAGTGTTCCTCTACACGTAAATGATACTTTTTATTTATTTATTTATTTATTTAGAGACATTTATTTATTTATTTATTTAGAGACAGAGTCTTGCTCTATCGCTCAGGCTGGAATGTAGTGGCACAATCTTGACTCACTACAAACTCTGCCTCCTGGATTCAAGTGATTCTCCTGCCTCACTATCCTGAGTAGCTGGGATTACAGGCACCCGCCACCATGCCTGGCTAATTTCTGTATTTTTAGTAGAGAAGTAGAGATGGGGTTTCACCATGTTGGCCAGGCTGGTCTCGAACTCCTGGCCTCAAGTGACCTGCCTGCCTCCGCCTCCCAAAGTGCTGGGACTACAGTGAGCAAGCACACCTGGCCATACCTTGCTTTTAAATCTAGTACTTATATGAAGATTTTGAGGGGCAGGGATATCTTTTGACCTCTTTGCAAACAATATGGAAGAACTTGCTTTTCTTGTTGACACTGCCTTCATCCTCCTTCAATAATTAAAAAGGCTGTAATTTTTTAATTCATGGGGAAATTGGGCATTTGTTGGTTAATTGGCAATATCTACGTGCCACAGTTAGTCCCATTATGCTTCAATTATATTAACGAAACTCTTGTCCTGGAGAGCAGGTATTCATTTAGTTTCTTCCCTGCATCCCTCCAACTATGCATCTGGAAGCCGCCTCCTTGTGGTTTTGTGAGCACATGGAACAGAATCCTCGTTTTTTATTCGTATATCCCCAGCACAGTTCTGGCATATAATGCATACTTAATAAATATTTGTCTAATTGAATCAAACAGGTAGAGACATAGTTTGGAAAATCCATAATGGTAACTCCAGTGATTTCTAAACTTGTTCTCTAGGTACAACAGATGCTAGCCCATACAAATACTTTGCAGGTCTTGCCATTCCCATCTATCTCACTGTATTATTAAAATAAAGAAAACAACAATCTTTATGAAGAGAGAGATGGAAGAAAGTAAGAAACCTATTTGAATGCCAGGTTTATGCCAGGCACAACATTAGAAACTTTCACATACAGTATCTTATTTATCACCAAGGTGTTTTTTCCCTTACCCCAGGGTTTTTTTTTTTTGTTTTTGTTTTTGTTTTTAACAAAAATCCAGCTAAACCAAAAAAGGAATTGTAACTTGACTTGCTGGAAATCCCGAAGGGTGCCAGATGCTGCTGAAGGGTATTGATAAACATGGATCTGGCAGAAGTTCTTCTTTGTGGTCTCATCAGTAAATCAGCATCTTTTGGAAAAAATTATTAGTTGGTATATTGACAGTAAGCCATACTAACTCCCAAATCCTTCTTGTTTCTTATTCAGAGTCAGTTGTTATTCACCTGGACAAGGCAGCTGACTGTTTCTGAAGCAGAGTTGTATGTGAGGTAGAGATAAAGACAAGTCACCTTCCTTGTCTGTGCTTTAAGAGGAGATGAACTAGATGACACTGCTAACTGTGTTTCTAAAACAAAATGTGATTACAAATAACAAACAGGTACCCTCAACCTCTGACAGTAAATGTGAATGTTAATGCTGTGATCCTTTCTATACAAGCATGCATTAAATGGACATGATCCTGTGACCTCTGGTAAATACTGTGTGCCACTTGGTTATTTTTAATTAGCCTTGACCTCCCTGTCCCAATGTCCACTTAAGGGCAGTTTATCCCTAATATGTCAGGTGGTGGGAGATTGGATTTCAAAGAGAAAAGAATTCCAACCCCAAACCCTAGTGATAACCAATACCAGCATGGAGTTACAGAATAGAAAGATCAGCATTCGGCCAGAATGGGAGAGTGTAAACATTTGTCAAATAGCCTGCTGCTTCCACCTTCTGAAAAGCTAAGTATATTAGTGGTTAGTTTCTTAATACATTATACAATAGGATGTTCCAGGGGACCTATTTTCTGGGTCATTGCTCAGCATATAGAGCACCCATCAGTGTTAGTATCATTAATGGTTTATCAGAATGGTCCAATGGTCTAGAAATGCCACTCCTGTATTTCTTAGAAGTACATTAACTCAACCTAAGCAGCAGAGCTGTGCACTAGTTGATCCAATGCAATATCATTCATTTTTCTTGCTCCTACTAAGAGAGCTTTCCCTACCTCTTCTGCAGGTCTTGTAATGGATCCATATTATATGACTTTGAATTATTTGCAGGCACATTCCTTATTTCTTTCATTGAGGACATTTTAGAGGAAAAACTACTTTCTCCGTAACTGGCTTATTGGCTTGTTAATACATGTAACGAATGAGGAAATGTGGGTGGTGGGGTATCTATCTCCTAGATGGGAAACAAAGGCTCCATAGAGTTCTTGCAATCTCTTAGGGTTGCCAGCCTCATCATCATTGAGGGGATGTTCAGCCTGTTTTCCTTAAAACTCAGCTGTTTTATCACCTGAAATCTAAAAATAGTAACACCACACAGGGACGTGAGTAATAAATGCTATACCATGATTAAAGGATCTAACCCTGTACCCCGCACTTAGTAGCCACTCAGTAGATGTTAGTTGAGTTTAAATTCCCCTAACATCCCAGGTTTATTAAATCATTGTACCTTTGACTGGCATATAATGGTTATTTTTTTTATCTAGTCCATTTGTTAGCTCAGTCTCTCACCATCTGTGTTCCCTGTTTATCTGCCAACCTAGAAAAACCCTCTTCATGTCTCTAAATAAAGAGTTTGATTTTTTAAGAGGACACTTTTTATATTTTGGGTTTTATTACTCTATGCCGCAGAGTGTTCTTATTTCAAAGGAATAATCTTGTGTCTTATTAAAATAACTGAGACCTTACGTGATTGCAGGTGAGCTTCCACGATCATACTGGGGGAGGTAAGCAACATGCTCTTGTACCCTGGTGCTATTTTTGGCTAACAGAGCAAATGGAAATTCCAGAGCTTGTGGGGGACAAAGCCAAATTTGCAAATATGTCAGATTTACTGAGTAGTTGCATGCTGGGTCAGTGTTTATCACCAGAGCCTACAGTAAGTGGAATTAGAGCACTCAGTGGGTATTCATTTGGAGAAATTTTGTTGAAGAAGGAGCTCATGTTATATCCCCTTGAAAACCTGCTTATCAGAAGTATTCAGGATTCTCTCACACTGTGTCATCACACATATATTTCTTAATCCCCTCCAGAGTGTGCATGGGATTGAAAGAGAACACCAAGTCTCTGTCCCTGGTCCCCTACCCCTAACTGCTTAGTCCAGTAGTATTAACAATTCAGTAGGGTCATAATATATTAGAGTTTGTCAGTTCTCAGAAAAGAAGACAGATCCTTGATATATATAGGGAAAAAAATCTACTAGTGGACACTTTTCCCATTTTAAATAAGAGATTATAGAAGCCTTGGGGTACAATAATAGCAGTGATTATTCCCATAGAGATTCGAGATTTTGGATCTGCATGGCCCTATTTTTCCCATGTCCCAAGTCCTATAAAGTTATCACTTTATAGTGGGTAGCTGAGAGAAACATGTCAATTTCTTAAGTGGTTTTAAGAATATCTACATTTAATCTAGCTGTATAGGAGTAAAAGTTATTTCACAATTAATTATTTTTTCCCAGCCTGAACCACATTCTAAAATTCAGCATGTGCTGTGCAGGGAGTAAAATAAACTTCCCATTCCCTGATGGTTCTCTTGAGAATGTAGAGGATCCCAAAAAATTTAGGGCTAGAAGGAACTAGTTGAGAGCTTACAGTCCCCTGAATCGTGCAGGGGACCTTGAAGGCTGGTCTTTATAGTATTAGTAGGATATTGAACCACCATGGCTTCCTTTTAGAAGAAGACAGGTATAAATGACAAATAACCATGGAACTGAGATGAAAGTGTCCACTTTGGAAGAGGATGAGGCATAAGCGAATGATTCCCTTAAATAATTAAAGAGTATTTAACAGGAAGCAGCTTCATGTGTTGTGCGTTACTGACCATTTTTGGGGTCCAGGTTTTGAGTTGTTTTTTTTAGTAGGAGGAACAGGTTTTTGCAGAGGCTGTTGCTCTGTTTTGTCCCGTCTCCTGTCTGTCTGCTGGCCCACAAGTGTGGGACTGCTGGCTGGTGTCTGTGAAGAGAAAGGCAACACACCCATACAAGATTCAGATCCACACGTTTGACCTTGTTAGTGAAGTCTAATCACCAACAGTGTGAACTACACCATCATTCCTCCTGATAGTTTTGGTGAGCTTGTGATTTGTTTGAGTTTTGTTATTCTTAGGTAGCAGGAAAGCAGGCTAGCTTGGGTGACTTGGGGGGTCTTTTTGAGTCGGAAATGATAACCTCCACAGAAAGCTGAAAAGTACTAATGCAGGCCATCCCTTGAAAACAAAGTTAGCTTCCCTTCAACATGTCTAGAGAAGACTCCAAAATTGCTTTTGCAATCCCGCTTGCAAAATGCTCGAAGCAAGTTCTTCCAAGTATTTCATTCCAGGTCCCCCTGGTGGAATGTTGTTATTTCCATTTTGCCCTCTCCTGATGGGATCCAGAGGAGAGGCTCCACACTGTTCACACAGGCTCCCTTCACACAAATGCCCCCCTCCTGCCTGCCCCAGGCGTGTATGTATGTAACTGTTGTGAAGCAGACCCAGTCAGCTACGTTTCTCATGGTTTTTTCCTTTGTTTTTTTCTTTCTTTTCCCTCATAACATATTTTCTTCTCTTGGCCCTTCATTTAAGCACCTTAAAAACTGAAAGCATTCAGGAAAACAACTGCTGGTTTTGGTTTTGTTTTAGATCTAGCATGTTAAAAAAAAAACCCCAAAGGAAACAACAACAACAACAACAACAAACAAAATAGCTCCAGAGCTGTTATCTGAGGTGTGTACATTGCCTTTACCAAAAGAAAATGTCTTAATACAGTTAATGCTATGGTTGAGAGACATATTTTCTTAGACCTATGTTGTCATAGACTGAGAAAAATAAATATACAATCAGATATTTTTTGGAGAAACATTTCAGAAAACATCAGAGGTCTCTCTCTTTCTCTCTCTCTCTCTCCCCCCTCTCCCTCTCTCTGTCTCTCTCTCAGCCTTGGCTAACTTGCTTATTGGTCCTGGGCCATTCCCTTGTTCCAGATAGATCTCCCTTTAGACAGGCAGACTGGTGATTCTTCATTTGTCCTGGAGAACATAGAATCCAGCTTAAGAATGCTAAGGCAATTTTTCCCACTATGAATACAAATTGTTTTTTCTTCAAAAGTCTATCTTTTGAGTTTTAAAAGATACACAGAATATTTGTAAATGAAATCCAGTAGAGTATCACTTTAAAAACTAGAGTTACATTTGATATAAAGTTCTTCTTTCCTATAGCCCTCAGGGAACTTTACTTACTATAATGTCAAAAAGGCTATTTTATTTTTAAGTAAATAGACATTTGTATGGCAATTTACAAAGCATTTTTTAAAAATAATTTCCAACTATTATTTTAAGTTCAGGGGTACATGTGTAGGATATGTGGGTTTGTTATATAGGTAAATGTTTGCCATGGTGGTTTGCTGCACAGATCCTCTCATCACCCAGGTATTAAGCCCAGCATCCATTAGCTATTCTTCCTGATGCTCTTCCTCTTCCCACCCCCTCAACCTCTGACAGGCCCCAGTGTGGGTTGTTCCCCACCATGTATCCATGTGTTCTCATCATTTCACTCCCACTTATAAGTGAGAACATGCAGTATTTGGTTTTCTGTTCCTGCATTAGTTTGCTAAGGATAATGGCTTCCAGCTCCATTCATGTCCCTGAAAAGGATATCATCTCATTCCTTTTTATGGCTGCATAGTATTCCATGGTGTGTATGTACCACATTTTCTTTATCCAGTCTGTTACTGATGGGCATTTAGATTGATTCCATGTCTTTGCTATTGTGAATGGTGCTGCAATGAACATATGCGTGCATGTGTCTTTGTAATAGAACAATTTATATTCCTTTGGTTATATACTTAGTAATGGAATTGCTGGGTCAAATGGTGCTTCTGCCTCTAGGTATTTGAGAAGTAGCCACACTATCTTCCACAATGGTTTAAGTAATCTACATTCCCACCAACAGTGTAAAAGTGTTTCTTTTTCTCTGAAACCTTGCCAGCATCTGTTGTTTGACTTTTTAATGGCCATTCTGACTGGTGTGAGATGGTGTCTCATTGTGGTTTTCATTTGCATTTCTCTAATGATCAGTGATGTTGAGCTTTTTTCATATGTTTTTTGGCCACATGAATGTTTTCTTTTGAGAAGTGTCTGTCCATGTCCTTCGCCCAGTTTTTAATGGGGTTGTTTTTCTCTTGTACATTTGTTTAAGTTCCTTATAGATGCTAAATATTAGACCTTTGTCAATGGATAGATTGCAAAAATGTCCTCCCATTCTGTAGGTTGTCTGTTCACCTGTTGACAGTTTCTTTTGCTGTGCAGAAGCTCTTTAGTTTAATTATATCCCATTTGTCAACGTCTGCTTTTGTTGCAGTTGCTGTTGGTATCTTCATCGTGAAATCTTTGCCCATGCCTATGTCCTGAATAGTATTGCCTGGTTTTCCTTCTAGGGTTTTCATAGTTTTGGATTTTATATTTATGTTTTTAATCCATCTTTAGTTGATTTTTGTATAAGGTGTAAGGAAAGGGTCCAGTTTCAGTTTTCTGCATATGGGTAGCCAGTTCTCCCAGCACCGTTTATTAAATAAGAAATTCTTTCCCCATTGCTTGTTCTTTGTCAGGTTTGTCCAAGATCAGATGGTTGTAGCTGTGCGGACCTATTTCTGGGTTCTCTATTCTATTCTATTGGTCTGTTCTTGTACCTCTACCATGCTGTTTTAGTTACTGTGGCCTTGTAGTATAGTTTGAAGTTGGATACCATGATGCTTCCAGCTTTGTTCTTTTTGCTTAGGATTGTCTGGACTATTTGGGCTCATTTTGATTCCATATGAATTTTAAAATAGTTGTTTCTAATTCTATGAACAATTTCAATGGTAGTTGAATGGGAATAGCATTGAATCTATAAATTGTACAAAGCGTTTTCATAAAATAACAACAGTAATGTAACCTAGCATTTATTAGCTGCTATGTGGCAGACACTTCTTTAAATGCTTTCAAGGCAATAGTTCATTGAAACCTCTAAATAACTCTATCAGTTAGGTACTATTATTATCCCCATTTTTGTGTGGACAGTGAGGGATCCAGGTGCTAAGTGACTCTCTTTAAGTCATATAGCCTATAAGTGCCTAGCTGAAGGATTCAGTTCTAGGAATGGCTGATTCGAAGGTTCTTGTACTTCCTACTACTTTGTGTGGTCTGAAATCATTGTTGTCATGTAAGAATCCTGAGTATCAGAGGAACGAAGTGAATTGATTCTAGTTTCCCAGCCAGAAATGACAGAAAGAGTTTTAACATTTTTCCCTTTACTTTTACTGATTTTCTGTCTTTCTTTGTCATGGATCTTTAGGTCGATATTTTGTTGAACTCATTTGTGGAGTCCCTATTATGTGCCAAGTACTGCACTAATCTTTGGTGATAACAAAGATAATGAACTTTCTGCCCTTAAGGAATTCATAATCTGAGTTTGGGGAATTAATACAGATAAAAATATCATGACAAATGCAAGTAGGGGTGCTAAATACTACAACAGAGCTAAGCACAGGGAGCTCTGGGAACACAGAGGAAGGGTGGCTAACCCAGCCCAGATGCTGTCCGGAAAAGCCTTTTAGAGGAGCTGAGTCTCCAGGAATGAAGCGAGTTAGCCAGACTGCAGAATAAGAAGAGGAAGATGTTCTGAGCAGAAGAAACACCTTATGCAAAGACCCAGATACATTTGAGAGGATGCAGCCTTTGAGGAAGATTCTGTGTTCTTTAGAGATGAAGCCAGAGTGATGGGCAAGATTCAGATCGTGAACATTGTAAGTCATAGTAAGCAGTGCTGACTTCTGCATTTGGTTGAGAGCCATTGAAGGATTTTAAGCAGATGTTGTAGAGAATGGGGTAGAATAGATGAAGTAAGCAGGGGAACACATTTAGAAGATATTCAAATTGTCTAGAAAAGAAATGAGGGTCCTGACCTGAGGCAGTGCGTCCAGCTTTTCCTGCTTCTCCAGGATACACGTAATTGATTTATTTATTGGTTCAGCGGCCAGTACCTCTGCCTACCATCCATGCCACCACTGAACATTTGCTCTCTCGTCTTTATAGTATTTGCTTTTCTTTGTCTTTCTATACAGTTCATGTACTTCTCCTATGAGATCCCAGCTCCATGAGGGGAGCCACCGTATCTTTTTTATCTTTGTATTCACTGCCTAAGTTCTGTGCCTTATACATGGTTTTCATGGTCCTGATGGGGATAGTCTCCATTTAGCATGGCTGTAGTCTAGACATTTTTTTTTTTTTTTTTTTGGAAAGTGCTAAAAAAGTGAGCTGGGGAGATGAGTGAGGAGAATTATTTTGCTCTATAGTAAATTGAGGGGCATTAACAGCTGAGAAGTTTGTATGACTCCGCTTGGACCCTGCCAAAGCGCATCAGCATTCTTCTGAGACTTAAGATAATTTCCTGGCAGGCTTCATGATGACTTTCAATAATGTTACACAACTTCTGTGCCATCTCTTAAATTAGATTTCAGCGCAAATAATTAGAGGTAGGAATAGCATTTTCCAGTTCTATTACCTGTATGCCTAAGTCCAAAGCTACCCTCTTCGCTGTCAGTGAAACCGTGCTCTCTTCACCATAAATTCTGTGGGGGGATGGCCATTTAACTCAGAGGCTTTCAAAATGTATTTATCCTATTAAACAAAAGGTTACATGGAAGCCCAATATAGAAATCAATTTGTTTCTGAGACGGAGACCCACTTTGTTGCCCAGGCTAGGGTGAAGTGGCATGGTCTTAGTTCACTGCAGTCTCTGCCTCCTGGGTTCAAGGGATTCTCCTGCCTCAGCCTCCCTAGTAGCTGGGATTACAGGGGCACACCACCACACCCACCTAATTTTTGTATTAGTAGAGACAGGGTTTCACTATGTTGGCCATGCTGGTCTCAAACACCTGACCTCAGGTGATCTGCGTGCCTTGGTGTCCCAAAGTGCTGGGATTACAGGCATGAGCCACCGTGTCGGACCTGGAAATCAAATTTTTATAAGGAGCTGTTCTCATTGAGGCCAGAAACCAGTTTGGAACTGAAGCCCTGTTCAACTCTCCTCTTCTCCATCCTATCCCTATCTCTAAATAAATTAGGGGTAATGAAAAACACCAATTAAGATCATCAGCATTTTCCCCGTAACTCTTCACTTTGATCCAGTTTCTCTGAAGTGTCTAACTATATTACAGGGAGGTTTTCACAGGCACTCAGTGGTTTTGTTGCTATGCTCTAAATTGCTTCCTCTTCTACTCGTCTTCTGCCTCCTCCCTCTCTCCCAGGTTCTGGTATACCATTCTCTAGCACTGCCTGGAAGACATTCTTGCATCTAGTGGTAGAGGCTTGCAAAGACCCTACATCAGAAATAATCATCATTTAGATAAAATATTTCCTTGAAAGGATAAGTGTTAAGAAGGTACTGTTTCCCTTGAATCCATGCAGGTTAGTGTTCTGGTTAAAATGTAATTACAGCTCATGGCATTCTGGCACACATGAATATATTTAATGGCCTTTATGCTTTTTGTGTTAAAATTAATACTTGGTCTTACAAAATAAGAGACTGAACTCTGTGCCTGAAGATTTTTCAAGATAACTAAGAGGCTTAATGAGATCAAAGAGACCTTACCTTGTTTGTGCCTACCTGAGGGCATGTAGCCATTTATTTTTATTGAACATACATAGAAAGGATTTGCATATATTAAGTTTGGTAAAGAATTACTTATTAGAAGGAACAAAAGGCATTCTGTGAGTTTCTAGGCACTGAATTGAAGATCATAGTCCAGTTCTCTCCTATCTTCAGAAAGCTTTAAGACTCACATACAGAAGCTCAACAAGGTGAGGGCAGGATGAGTGTCTCTGTCGGCTATACAAGGTGGCTGTCTTAGCTATAGTTTACTATAATAAACAATAGAAATTTATTTCTCACAGCTGTGGAAGCTGGGGAGTCCAAGATCTAGGCACCATCAGATTCAGCATTTGGTGAGGGCCTACTTCCTGGCTCATAGACACCATCTTTTTTGCTGTGTCTTCACATGGCAGAAGGGGCAAGGGAGCTCTCTGTGGTCTCTGTTATAAGGGTACTACTTCCATTGGTGAGGGCTCTGCACTCACGACCTAATCACCCACCAAAGGCCCTACCTCTGTATCATCAAGTGGGGATTAGGATTTTAATGTATGTATGAATTTTCAAGGGACACAGACATTCAGTCTATAGCAGTGGCTTTGTAATGAATTCTTTCTGATCATTAGAATAATTCTCAATTATTAGAATAATTGTATGCCCTACTTTAAGAAACCTAATTTATAAATATATCACATTTAGTAATTCTCAGATCTATTAGTGGTGATTATTTACTTTGCAAAACATCTTTACAAGTAAGTGTATTTACTCAAATTCCTGAAAATAGCCTTCTCTTAGTTCTTCCCAGGCACTGTTTACAGATTATTAATGATCTGGTGTGAGAAGAAAAACTTAAAGCTAAATGTTTAGGGATCTACCAGCTCTTTGAAGAAAAATCAGCATAGTGATAAAGTGTCTCTAACATTATTTAACTTTCTCAAATCCACTTTATGTATGTGTATTTGAGAAATGCAACACCTGTTTAATGACTTGTCTAGAAATGTACAGCCATTGTGATTTGCTGATATTTGATATACTGTATAATATATAATATATATAAAATATAATTTCAGTGCATAGACTATGTGCAACCCTCTCTGAGGTAGCTTCTAATACATAGTGAGTGAAAAAAACGAGTCCTGCTCTGTCAAGTATAAAGAATTTAACTTTCTCTGAGTTTGATTGATGTCATTTGTGATCTCTGCAAGGTGTTTACCTAGAAGTTTTATTCTCCTGCAGAGAACGTTGACTTTCTTTTGAGGTTACCTTTTGTTATCTGTTCCCTGATGGACACCAAATAATCCTGGTTATCGTTAAAAATATTTGGGTTCAGTTTAAAAAAATGTGTTTATATACAGTGTTAATAGAGGAATAACTGGTGTTCTGGAGAGGCATAAATCCTCAAAGCCAACAAAACAAATCAGAACAGAGCAATTTTAAAAAGTAGATCTGAAAAGACTCTGGAGAATTGGGAAAACAGGCTTATCAAGTTATTCCAGAATATCTGCAATATTCACTTAAGCTTCAAATATTTCTTGAGTTTCCAGTATATGCCACTTACTGGCTAGGTTAGGTCTAAGGAGAGGACTCTCAAACATCTAAGCAGGCTCAGATAAGAGAGCATAGCCTTTTAGGTCAGACCTGACCAGGAGTTCTCTGTTTTCATACATTGTAGGAATTTGGCAAATTGGGACATAATTCAGAAAGAAACTGATTGCGTGGAGAAGATTCTGGAAGACTTTTTTTTTTCTTCGAGAAATTGTTTAAAAGCAAGTGCTGTTTATTTGAAAAATGGAAGATTTTTGGCAAACAGGTCATGAGAAACATGAAAGGTAAATTTATATTCGGTCCACATTTAAGAAACTTGGGCTTTGGTGGTGAATGTGTTTCCCATCAGACTCCAAGTCTCTACGTGCCAACTCTGCAGGCACTGGCAGCCTTGGTACAGGTGCTGCCCAGGCTCTGTGCCTGCACGGCCTGGATAGGAGGGGATAGGTAATTGCTCACTGGGTTCTGCACACAAAGGCACATTTTACAAAGCTGCTTTTCACACATAGTCAGTTGGAAATGTAACTTTCAGAGTATAAGTCATTTTAGTTTCTATGTATTCAGAATAATTGCAGAACTGCTTTAGCAGACAATTTCATGGAGAGAAGAAAAATACTTAGATGTTTTCAAATAAAATCCTGAAGGCTGAACTGGGGGTTGCTGACTTCTTTCTGATGGCTGTGCTGTCTTTCAAAAGAAAGGAAGGAAAAGTAAAAATAATTTTAAAGTTCTCCTTTACATGAAGGGTAAGATGTCATGCTTCCTACATTGTTTGATCTTTCTGATTGAGTCTTTTATAGTTTGTTTTTACCATCTAAAATGCATTGAGTTGATTTGAGTTCCGTATTTCTTATTTTCACCTTATTCTTTGTGAGCAGCATTACAATTCCATAGGGAATCACCTTGTAAAGTCATGGGTATAGGGATAGAACCAGGAGAGGGTGTAGCTAGTGCCTCATAAACCCATTGCTGCAAGTAGAAAGCAGCTCAGAGCTCACCTACTGATGATGGGTCCAGAGGGTCATCTTAATTAAGAAAATAAGAATAATAACATATGGCCTTTTTTTAGTCCTCTAGTTCAGTACTTCTCAAGCTATCTGTGGTGAAGACTAGTTTTTAATTTTGAAAAAATATTCAATCCATCTCACACTAATACTTTTGTGAAAATATAATCAATTAAAATTAGAAGAATTGAAATTAAAAAGAATAAAATAGAAACCCCGTTTTTTATTAGATTCAGGTGACAAATGTATATTTCGGTAAACAGATTCAGAACAAACAGAAAAAAGTAAAGAATACGAACACCATGCACATTTTTATTTGAATTGTACACCCAGGTGATTAATATAGAGTATCCCTATTCCACTTGTACTTGTATCTTCCATAATTATAATTAAACAGTGATGCAAGTGAAATACCAGTTCCTCATAATAAATGCCTATATGCACACTTTGTATGAACACCATGTGAGTATCTGCCCTGAAGTTACTGATAGCTGTAAGAAAGAGGACATAATCAATTGTCTTTAATAATAAAATATTGTATATACTAATACCAGTAATTTACACTGGGTACATTGGTGGCACAGAAGAAGAGGAAGTGACATTTGAATGTTCTGTAAAGAGGAATGCAGGGCAGCAGTTCTCAAAGTGTGATTTGTGGATCTGTGGTGGTCTCAGGCTTTTTCAGAGAGCTCATGAGGTCAGAACTATTTTTATAATACTAAGATATTTGCCTGTTTCACTGCATTGATATTTACACTGAGTACAAAAGCAAAGATGTATGAAATGGCTGACACCTGAGCATGAGTTAAGGCAGTTTCAAACTGTATTAGTAGTCTCTGTATTCTTCACTGGTATGTACTCAGATATTTTTTAAAGCCAGTTTTACTTATAAATTATTATGAAATCCCAATCCTTGAATATAGCTTAATATTCTGTATGACAAAATAAGAAATGTAGATCAGCACTTCTGTGTATTGAAATACAAGGTTGTTTTAAGGAAAAGCATTTGTGCAGTTGTATTCCTAGCTGACATAGCTGTTGTCTTCATGGAATACCATTTTTGCTTGAAAGAGTGGCTGTCACACAAACTGTGGTTATTCAGACTTGGGTATTTGGCAGAACATTTTCTTGCAAGTGAATGAGGTGAACCCATCACTTCAAGGAAAACAATTGACAGTATTTGTTGCCAATGATAAAATTAAAACTTTCAAGCAAAAATTAGAGTGATGAAAAACTGGTATCTGCCACTGTGAGTTCAATAGTTTCCAATACAAGACTTTTTATGAGATTGGTGATTTTAACAAATGTGATTTTTAAAATGTTCAATGAAACATATTGACTTTTCAAAAGATCTGCAAAAGTCAACAAATCCATATTTTCCAAATGACCAAGGCATGATATTACAAAATAATGCTGGGTAAAAGAGCCATTCGGAATCTGAGATAGACCAATGAATTAATGTAATAAGAATATGAGAAGTTCATTGATGTGGTTTCAGATTTCACGCTAAACTAGACTGTAAGAGATTATCACTTGTTAAATTCCAGGACAGTATCAAAGAAGACTATCTGTCGTTACCTGAGAAGGCTATTAAAATGCCCCTCCCTTTTCCAACTGCATGTCTGTGTAAGGCTGGATTTTCTTCGGATACTTCAACCCAAACAACATCTCACATTAGATTGAGCGCAGAAGCAGGTATAAGAATCTAGTTGTCATCTATTAAGTCAGACATTAAAAAGATTTGGCAATGTAAAGCAACAACATTTCTCTTACAAATTGTTTTCTGTTTTGAACAGTATCATTATTTCCAAAAACTACGTTATCTATGTTAACAGGCAGTGAGTGTATTATTATTTTTATGTGAATAACACATATTCTAAAATTCCTCAGGTTTAACTTCTAATATTATAAATATTAATAGATATAATCTACATAAGATTATGTCTACAGATATATATCTGTATCTACATAGCTGTCTACATCTATATGTAATCTACATAAGATTATATCTATTGATATTTATAGTATTAGAAATTAAACCTCTGGGTCTCAATCTCTTAAAAGTGGAAAGGAGCCCTAAGACCAATAAATTGAGACCCAGATTGAGGGCGGTCACATTTACTAGGATAATGGATATCCTGGGAACAAAGGTTTAGAAGCTTGAGCAAGAGGTCGGGGTGCAGTGGCTCATACCTGTAATTTCAACACTTTGAGAGGCCAAGGTGGGAGGATTGCTTAAGGCCAGGAGTTCAAGACTAGACTGAGCACTATAGTGAGACCTTGTCTACAACAGAAACAAACAACAACAGAAAGGTAAATAAAAACGCTTGAGCAAGAAAAGTGGGTGCATTTGGAGCATGGTGCGCAGTTCAGATGGGCTTCAGTGAAGGACAGGAGACAGAGGAGAGGCGTGAAAGATAAGGCAGTCTAGGTAGGCAAGGGCCAGTACGGTGATAAAGCGCTTGGGCCTCAGACTGCTTGGATTCAAATCTTGGCTCTACCACTTAGTTGCTGTGTGATTTGGGGTAAGTTACTTAAACTCTCTGTATTTCAGTTTCCAAATATTTAAAATAGGGATGATAATAATAGCACCTTCTATACAGGATTGCTGTGAGGATTTAATGACATAATCTCTCTAAAATACTTGGCATAGTGTTTGGCATAAAGAAGGCACTCAATAAATGTTTGCTATTTTGTATTAAAACATTTGGACTCTGTTCTCTAGTAAGAGATAATTTGGAGGTTTTGTTTTTTTGTTTTGGGTTTTTTTTTTTTTTTTTTGAGACTAAGTTTCGCTCTGTCGTCAGGCTGGAGTGCAGTGGCGTGATCTCGGCTCACTGCAACCTCCACCTCCTGGGTTCAAGTGATTCTCCTGCCTCAGTTTCCTGAGTAGCTGGAACTGCAGGCGTGCGCCACCATGCCCAGCTAATTTTTGTATTTTTAGTAGAGACAGGGTTTCACCATGTTGGCCAGGATGGTCTTGATCTCTTGACCTTGTGATCTGCTCACCTTAGTCTCCCAAAATGCTGGGATTACAGGTGTAAGCCACCGCCCCTGGTGGAAGGGTTTTAAGCAAGAAAGAGGCCCAAATGGATTAACATGTGCTGTAAGAAAAGCAGCGGGAGAATGCGCATTGTACTTGGGACTTTCCTTAATGCAGTATGGGCCTCAGGGGAAGACAGTTACAGCTGAAATCCACTGGCTACTTCTGTGAGTCTTAACTTCAGGAAGGCTCTTGGTTCTTCTCACAGTGTACCACTTACTTTGAGAGCAATTTTCTACACAACTAGGAATTGGTTCTCTTATGTGGAAAATTTCACTGACCTATTGACTTTCAAATTTGGGTTGTTTTTTTTCACTCAGATAACTCTTCACATGCATGACCACTTACAAGTCATTTTACTCTCCTGAAGTCATTGGGTGCCTGGTACCCGTTTTTACAATAGCATAGTTTCTGAGGTGGCCCAAAGTTACCATGGACATAGTCAGCAGGACTGGAGCTGATCCAGGAGCAGCTCACGGAGAGAGGAGTCACTGGTGGCTACAAAATCATTGGGTAATACAGGGAGTAAAATTCAGTTCATCAATAATGTATTGAGAGTTTACTCTGTGCCAGGCACTGAGGAACAGCAGAAGTGAAATGCTATCCTCCCACCCTGCTCCTAGAGTGGCTTGTTTTCCCTTCTGGTAGGGGGAATAAGACATGTTTGCACATAACTACATTTCAAGTATTGTGTGATGAGTGTTGAAAACGGAATTGAAAGCAGAGTACTTTGGGAACCCAGAGGAGAGCCTGGGAGAGACTGACAAGGGCTTGATGGCATTTGAGCTGGGTCTTGAAAGACGGATCAGGTTCTAGCACAGAGGAATGGCAGCTGAGAGTTTTTATGTGGAAGGAACAACATATGAACAATGGGAACTGACCGGGTATGAAAAGCATGCAGAATCAGCAGCGTAATGTTGTGGAACCCAGTGGTCCTCTTGCTTAAAAACTGTTAAGAATTTCAAGATAGCAACAGTGGAGCATTCAACCAAGCATAAGATCTTCTAAGAGTATGGGCCCATGTGGCTGCACAGGTCACAGGCCCATGAAGCCAATTCTGAATGCAGGAAAGGGGAGACCTCAGGGTTGTCTGAAGCATAGCTTATGAAAGCAAGTAGCTGCAGACAAGTGTGCAAGGCAGGTTGGAGCTGTATGTTTGGGCACCATGCTTAGGAGGAGAGACCTGATGCTAAGTGTAGTGAGGGAGCTTCTGAAGTTTGGAGCTGGGAATGGCCGAAACAGTGTTTTGGGAAGATGGCTACTGACGTAGAGGCAGGATTAAAGGTGGTTTGGGAGGAACTGAGGAGAGGGCAAGGGCTTGGGAAGCTATTGAAATGTGGATCATTGAGAGAGAACGGTTCTGAATTCAAAAGGAGCAGCAGGAATGGAGTAGAGAAAATGGAATCCAGAGACATCAGAAGTAGTTTCAGGGTAACCGAATTGAGAAGGGTGAAGAAAGGGACAGGCAGAATTGATGTCAAGATGTGTAGCCTGAGTGACAGGACTGATAAAAGGTGCTGAAGGAGAGTTGGTAAGGGAGGGAGTTGGCATTCAATCTGTGTTCTTTGACTGACCAATTGGCTGACTATCCACAGTGATTTCATTACTCTGTTAGGATTTAACCCGGGCAATAAGAGTTAAATGGTGGAAATAATTGAGTAGGTATAAATTCTTTAGCAAAAGCCAGTCCCTGTACTCTCATTATATTTAATGAAGCTCTGAAAATGGTTTCGTGGGCAAAGCATATTTTTATGCTTTCCACCTGGTCCCTGCCTGCCTCCCCATCTTCATCTCTAACTACTCTCCAGCCATATCCCATGTCCCAGGGCTCTGAATCAGTTGCTTTTGCTTGGGAGTCAGCCATCTCCACTTCCTTGCCATACCCCTGATTCCCATTTATCTTTCAAAACTTTTTTCTGAGCCTGCTGCATGCCCTGCCCACCCCCTTCACCCCAGTCTAGACTGGGTACTCCCTTCACAGCACCCTGACGATACCACATCTATTTGTCTGTTCATCTGGGACAAGGTCCTATTGGACATTGCATCTGAGAGCTAGTGCCATCCCCAGCCCAAGGGAGAGGCTTGCAAATGTTCGTGGAATAAATGAATAAAGGAAGAGATAGAGCCGGGCACGGTGGCTCATACCTGTAGCCCTGGCAACTCAGGAAGCTGAGGTGGGAGGATTACTTGAACCTTGGAGTTCAAGGCTGCAGTGAGCTGTGATCATGCCCCCACACTCCAGCCTGGGTGACAGAGTGAGACCCCATCTCATAAATAAATAAATAGCTGGAATTAATCTGTTGGACCAAGTGATTGTCCAAAAGCCTACTCCATTTCAAATTAAACAGTTCTACAGCTTCAAGTTCCAAAGAGTGCATATCACCTACAATTTTCTAGCTGGAGTGTACTGCTACTGATTAGATAGCCAGTTGTGAAATCTGCCCCACTCCTCTGCATTCCTTCCAGCTTCCCCCTAAGTTTCACTCCTCCTGCCTCTCCTTTCTGGCCAGTATGTGCTCACACACTACAGATGTTGCCTCATGGACCACCAAGATGATCGTGGCCAAACTGCAGTTTATAGGTGATACATGGTGAGGTCCAGAAATGAAGAAACTTCATTTTGTTATTCTGATGCCATACCCTGACCTGTTGTTGTAAGCAGAGACCAGGGAGGAGCAGGAGCATGCCAAGTGAGGGATGGGTGGGAATGGTCTACATAAGTAGATTCTCTATAGAGAATTTAAAAATATTAATATACTAACTGGAAGTTGCTTTAATTTTTATTATTACCATTTGCTATGGACTGAATGGTGATATCAGTCTCATTATACATCTCCCCTCCCCAACTCATATGTTGAAGCCCTAATCCCCAGTGTGATGGTATTGTAAGGTGGGGCCTTTGGGAGGCCACCAAGATGATTGTGATCAAATTCAGTTTATAGGTAAAACAAGGTGAGGTTCAAAGCACTCTAGGGACTCACTTGAAATCTCACAGCTCCCAGATCATTTTTCATTACTCTTTAGTCTGATTTGGAAAACTTAAGATATGATTTAAGCACTCTGCACTGGTTTCCTATTGCTGCTGTAAAAGATTAGCATGAACTTAGTGGTTTAAAACAGCACAGATTTATTCCCTTGTAGTTCTGGAGTCTAAAGTCTAAAATCAAAGTGTCAGCAGGACTGTGCTCCTACTGGAGGCTTTAGGGGAAGAATCTGTGCCCTGGTCTTTCTCAGCATCCAGAGGCCACCTACATTCCTTGGCTTGTGGCACGTTCCTCACATCACTCCAGCCTCTTGCTTCAGTCATCATATCTCCTACTTCTGCCTTTGACCTTCCCCCAGTCCCTACTGTAAAGACTTTTGCAATTAATTTTGATCCATTTGGATAATCCACAGTAATTTTCTCATCCCAAGATCCTTAATCAATCTGCAAAATCCTTTTTTTTTTTTTTTTTTTTTTTTTTGAGACAGTCTCTCGCTTTGTCGCCTAGGCTGGAGTGCAATGGAGTGATCTTGGCTCACTGCATCCTCTGCCTCCTGGCTTCAAGCAGTTCTGTTGCCTCAGCCTCCCAAGTAGCTAGGACTACAGACGTGCACCACCACGCCTGGCTAATTTTTGTATTTTTAGTATAGACGGGGTTTCACCATGTTGGGCAGGCTGGTCCTGAACTCCTGACTTCGTGATCCACCCGCCTTGGGCTCCCAAAGTGCTGGGATTACAGGCATGAGTCATTGCGCCCAGCCGCAAAGTTCCTTTTACCCTGTAAGGTAACATATTCATAGGTTCTAGGAATTAGGATGATTAAAAGGATGTGGACATCTTTGGGTAGCCATTTTTTTCTGTCTGCTACATGCTCTTTAAGGCAATTACAAAATGATGTTCTCAAACCAAGTTAATAAAATGCTGATGTTTAACCTGAAACAGACACAACATTTCTGTATTAGTTATCCATTGCTCTATGAAAACTGCCCAAAATTTAGAGGCTTAAAACAACAGCAGTAATTTATCTCTCTGGTTTCCGTGGATGAAGAATTTGGGGAGCAGCCCAGTTGCAGATACTGGCTAGTGCTTCTGTCATCTGAAGGCATGACTGGGCTGAAGGAGCCACTTACAAGGTGGCTCCCTCACACGATGTGCATCTTCTTGGGGCTGCTTGAGTGTCTTCATTGCATGACCACTGGCTTCCCCCAGAGCAAGCCATCCAGAAGAACAACTCAGAAGCCAAAATCCCTTTTGATGACCTAGACTAGGATGATTATTTTTTCCTAAGCACAGTTACAGTCCTGGTAGCTACCCCGAGTCAACTGTTCTGTGGTGGTGCTGTGGTCAATGGAAATCCAGAGAATTTCGCCAACAGCAACCTATTAACAGAAGAGTAGAATCCAATGATTTCTAATGGTTGTTTTTTTGACAAGTTTATCATGGTGTATAAATACCCGATCAAACAGCTAAAATGCAAATTGAATGCTGGGTTTTTAATTTTTTTTCTAAATGTTTTTCTAATTACTAGTCACTGCTGGTTTAATTTTTGTTTTTCTCTATACTCTCAGGATAACCATGATTGCCTTGGAGAACCAGTGATTCAGGGCAGGAAGCTGGTCTCAGGTGTCATAGCAGACACTCAAAGCTTGGCTGTTCAGAGCCCTGGTGAAGGCTCCCTTCCCTCCTCCTGACAGTTGGCCAGTCTTCCTCAGCCATCTTTCTTCCTCAAGAATAATGAACTTTCCAGTTTCAAGGCTGAAAATTACCTTTTTCTCTACACATTTTTCCTTGATCCTTCCTCTTTCAAGTAAGAAAAAGGAAAAATAAAATAAAAACTATCATATTTTCCTAGATGCTGCAAAATCTGAATCTAGCCTGATTATTTCTTCTCAACTAGGAGAAAGTTTCTTTATCAACGTAGTTACTAATCTTTTCAATTAACTCTTCCTCCTATTTAAAAAAAAATCATTAATACCCAATTAGCATTAAGCACATCTTTGGCTAAACCTGTTGTTTTACAATCTGCTTTATAAAAACACCACATTCTTTTCCTTAAACCTATTAAAATACTTTAACTTAACCAGACTTTTTAAAAATAAGGCATCTAGTGGTTACTTGCAAACTAAATTAGAGGCTCACAGATGTGGATGAGGTAATGGTGCCTATAAGACTTAAGAGAAGTTTAAAAAAATCTACTTGTCACTCACTTCTCACCACACTGCTGGCTATAGGTAAACCTGAGAAAATATACTTTTTTAAAAAGCTTTTCTGGTGATTCTCACATTCCCCTGATTGAGAACAATGGTCATTGTCGTTCCAGGTAGGTAGGGCTCATCTGATGTTGTTGATTACCACATATGAGCTACACTTAGGGACAGAGTGGGGAAGTCTTACGTGTTGGTTCTGGGAAGCTTTTGGAAGAATTATGTTTTGAGCTCTATCTTGAATAAAAATAACATAGCAAAAACCTGACATGTGTTGAACATATACTACATGGGGCACTTTATATATATCGTCACATCTAATCCTCACCAAAATCTTACTATAAGACAGATGGTATTATCCTCTTTTTACAGATGAGGAAAACTGAACTCACACTAAGTGTTTTGCTCAAAGTCACACAGCGAGTAAGTAGCAGAGCCGGGATAGTCAGCGTGGCTGTAAATCTCTGATTACCGTAATGTGACAGATTTGGTAGAAGGGAAACCGCAGAGATTCATCAGGTGGGTAATGGCAAGATAATTATTTCCTACCTGATCCATATCTTTGTGAATGAGAAATATCTAGGCTTATAGGAAGTCTTCAAAGTCAGTTATGGACATCACTGTTAGTCTGGAAATTGTCTTTCTATCTCCAAGAAGATGAGGAAAGTCAAGTTTCTGTCATCATGAATAGACCCTGTATAATATCATCCACTTCAATTTTTCTTTCTAATTACATAATAATAGTCACGTATTAGGGCTCAAAGGGAGTTTAGGCCCCCTTTGAACCCCAAGGAGTCCTGCTTCTTGTCTGACTTCCTCATTTGACAAGTTTGTTTACTGAAGGAAAAGCAGCAGAGCATAGAGCAGTAGTTCTCAAATCAGGGCAAATTTGCCTTCTAAGAGATGCATGGCCATCAGTGTCTGGAGACACCTTCATCTTATGGCTGGGGTGCTGCTAGCGTCAGTAGATAGAGGCCAGAGATGCCCCTAAACATGCTGCAATGCACAAGACCGTGTCCCACAGCAAGTAATTATTTGGCTGCAAATGTCAATGTTGCTGAGGCTGAGAAGCACTGGTGCAAAGGTTCAGGGCATAGATTTTGTATCCAAACTTCCTGCGTTTGAATCTAGCTCTATGTATGCTTACTAAATAGGTGACTTTGGCCAAGTTACTTAAACTGTGTCCCATGTGCAAATGAGACTAATGATAGTCCCTACCTCATAGGCCCGCTAAGAGATTTAAATGAGTCAGTATACATGAAGCATTAGAAGTATCTAATACACAGTTGACATGTGTGTTTATTGTGTAGAGAGGTATTTGATGCAATTGTTGATTAGTTTCAGAGCCAACCTGCCTGGGTGTTTTCTTCCATCTGTTACTGTGTATGTGACTTTGGGGAAATCAGTTAAACATTTTTTTTTTTTTTTTGAGACAGAGTCTCGCTCCATCGCCAGGCGCCAGACTGGATGGAGTGCAGTGGCGGGATCTTGGCTCACTGCAACATCCGCCTCCTGGGTTCAAGCAATTCTCCTGCCTCAGTCTCCTGAGTAGCTGGGATTACAGGCGTGCACCACCACACCTAGCTAATTTTTGTATTTTTAGTAGAGACGGAGTTTCACCATGTTGGCCAGGATGGTCTCGATCTCCTGACCTTGTGATCCGCCCGGCTCGGCCTCCCAAAGTGCTGGGATTACAGGCGTGAGCCACCGCGCCCAGCCCACTTAAACATTTTTGACTAGTTTCTTTATCAGTGAAGTGGATATCAGGATAGTAGCTACCATTAAGATAAATTATGTATGCAAAGTAGTCAGAACAATGACTCATACATGATAAGAGTTATATAAGCATCATTGGTTATTATTGTTCATTTATTCATTCATTAAACAAATATTTGGGACTTCTATGCCCAAAGACTGAAAGTCACTCGTCCTATAGCTCAGCAACAGAATCAGGATTAGGACCACTGACTTATACAGGAAGAATAGTTTCGTCAGATGTGATAGGCTCACAACTCTGTACTTCTTGGCATCCTGTGTGGTAGAAAGTTGGGGGGTCTATGGATCTATTATTTTGAGTAATTATTATTTTGGAGGCAGTGTGGAAAAGAGGCACTATAACTTACAGCATCACTTAGCAACTAAAGGATTACAATTCTGGCTTTGATAAACTAAGAGATTTACGGTTATTCAGTGTGGAAAATCAACAAATGCTGGAGGTACTGAGATTAGACTTGGCAAAAATTAGCGAAGTGACTTTATTTTATTTCTATTATTGAAAGAGGTATTTCTTTAAAAGCCACTTTCTGTCCAGTTATTATGATGTTTCAATGTAGTTTGCCATGGTGATAATAGTGGCTTCTGAAAAGTTGTTTACTTTTGTTTTGAGATTTAGAAGAAAAATAAACATCGAGTTTTGTGAGTTTCTAACTTAAAAGTAGATGTAACTACTATTGGAAAATGCACCTGGTTAAGATTAACATGCTTGTTTAAATAACTTTTAAAATTATGTGTTATTGTAAATGGCTTTGTTCATTAGATTCCCTTTGATGACTCATTGGAGAAAAAAGAACTTAGAGCTCTTATCAGAAAGTATAGCAAGACCTGGGCTTGCAAACTTGCAAGCCAGTCTGCCTTTAGCCATGTGCACTGTAACTAAATGGTTGTCTCTTTGCAATCAAGAACTCAGGGAGCTCAAAATAAGTAAAAGTAGCAAATTATCTGAAGACCTTTTCAACCTGTTTCTGACCTTCTTGATTCATTTGCAGAGGTAATTGCTTGTGGAAATTGCTGTGCTTTTATCTGTGGTGCTATTAAAATGCTGGTTGAAACGAGGTGGCACAGACTGCATTGTTAATGGGTTACCGTGGAGCAGGAGCTGTTGTTTTATTCGACAGATGAGAAGCAGCTGAAAATAACCTTCTGTCTCCCCTGTAAGAATTGTGCTTGTTAAGTGACATTCGCCAACACATGGCTGAGTTTGAATGCGGTATAGGAATTCATGCTATTCTTAGCAGGTTATTAAATGAGAATTTTTAGGCTTTTCTTGTTATAAAATAGGGAATGTATCTGCGTTTTATATTTTCTGTTTGGGGGGGGCTGCTTTCTGTGCCCATGGCAATGGCTGGTGAGTTGAAGAGCAATGAGGGGATAGTGCTGGTGTAACCAAAATGCGGGTTAATCGCTTGCCACTTGCAGAGTCTAATTAACAAGAGTGAGATCTGGTAAAAAGAAAGTGACTTATTTCCAAAGCTGGCTTAGAGGAAGAAGCACAGATGTCCCGCCTTTAAATATACCACTTTGCTTTTGGAACAGAAAGCAGACACTTTTAAAAGGCAGGGGAGGAAGTGAGCGAGGGGGTGGGATCTGTGTGTTACCTCCGGTGCCTTATCTACTGGGTGGTTTAGTTGGTGACTGCTGGCACCTTCTTGGGCAGGACTAGGCCAAAGCGCCCCAGGTTGGATGGAGTTTCATATCTTGAAGCAGTCTCCTAGTATAAGGAGTTTCATAGAAATCAGCTGCTATCTCTCAAGGGAACCTCCTGTGGCCTGGTGGGTGAAAATTCAGCAGCAGGCATGCTTCGGTCTGTAAATTGACTGTTAACTCTTGAGTCGTTAGATGAACCAGCCTTGTAGAGAGTATCTGGTGGAGTGAGGTGGTGGTGATAAAAGGGTATATTTTGCATTTCTAAAGGGCTAAGAGGTGGGGAAGGAGAAAAAATAATTAAACTATCTCTTAGAAAAGTGGGGGTACTCAGTTACACTGGCAGGAAATTCAGAGCTGAGTGTAGTTATTTCCATCAAGGTGCTGCTATTCTGTGGGATGCTTCTCTCATTCTCTCCTGGCTTCATGGCCATTGTCCTGTCCAGTAGAGTAAGGTTAGCTACCTTCAGAGTCTCCTTATGCATTCTCAATATGGCCCAGTATCTTTTTTGTTCATCTGGTCGTCCTCCCCACTTGGGAGAGGGCATTATATTTAAAACATATTAGGGAAGTACTGAGTATTGGTATAGCATAAGTCAGTGTTTCTCAAACTTTAACATGCCTCAGAACCACCTGGAGAATTTGAAAAAACAAATTACTGGGTCTCACCCCCAGAGATTCTGATCCAGTAGGTCTGTGGTAGGCCTGAGAACTTGCATTTCTACCAAATGCACAGATGATGTGATGCTGCTATTCCAACATCACCCTCTGAGAAGCCCTTGGATGGCTGAACCAGACCAAGCTCACCTCTTTGAGCCAGTCTCTTCAACAGCTTGGCAACAGCATTGACAAATTGAATGCACCCACTGAATGCAGAGGAAGATGCCTCTGAAGTGACTCCACCAAAATTTCCACACTCCAGAAAGTCTTCTATTTAAGGAAAAGCACAGGCCAGCTTATCACAGTAGGAGTATAATTGTTCAAAGCCAAGAGCTGAAGAAACCAGAATTCAGAGATGATTGATGGAGAAATATGAACACTGGGTGGTTCAGGAAAGAAAACTAAGATTTACTGTGAGTCTGTTCCATCCAGCATTGTGTTTGACATTTGTCACGTTAATTAATTGAATATTCCCAGCCACCCTAAGCGATGAGGATTATCTTTTTCCTTTCATAAATGAGAAAAAAACTGAGGCTGTCATGACTTGATTTAGTGGCAGGGCTATGAATTCCATTCTAGTGCTGCTTTCTCATCAGAACCTGAGTTATTTTTACTATACCATGCTGCTTCTCAGAACAGCACATGACATATCTGTGTATTTAGTTAATGTTTGTTAAGACATCCGATGATAAAGTTAGTGAGGTAACATTTCCGGAAATAATTAACTCTAGAGAAAAGTCTTTAGTCTTTAATCATCCTACTGTTAATTATTATTATTACTTATTGAGCATATATTATGTGTCAGGTTCTGTGATCAGCATTTTATATATTATCCCATATATATATATATATATATATATATATATATGTATATGTATATATAGTTTATTGCACTTTAGGTTCTAGGGTACATGTGCAGAACATGCAGGATTATTGCATAGGTATATACATGGCAATGTGGTTTGCTGCCTCCATACCCCCATCACCTATATCTGGCATTTCTCCCCATGTTATTCCTCCCCAGCCTCCCTACCCCTGGCCGCCCCTTCCCTAGTCCCCCTCAACAGACCCCAGTGTGTGATGCTCCCCTCCCTGTGTCCATGTGTTCTTATTGTTCAACACCCACCTATGAATGAGAACATGTGGTGTTTGATTTTCTGTTCTTGTGTCAGTTTGCTGAGAATGATGGTTTCCAGATTCATCTGTGTCCCTACAAAGGACATGAACTCATTGTTTTTTAATGGCTGCATAGTATTCCATGGTGTATATGTGCCACATTTTCCTTGTCCAGTCTATCATCAAAGGGCATTTGGGTTGGTTCCAGGTCTTTGCTATCGTAAACAGTGCTGCAATGAACATACATGTGCATGTATCTTTATAATAGAAAAAATTATAATCCTTTGGATAACAAAATAAAATTATAAGGTAATTATTTATTATATACAAAGAAATTTAGAGAGAGTGAATGGTTACCTGGAAGTGGGTAGTAGAACCAGTATTCCAAATTGCAGCTTTTGTCTCCAAAGCATAGACTCCACATTCTCCTGTGCATCCTCCTCCTGTGCTGGATTGATCTGCTAGCAGGGCAATGAGTAGATACTTCTTTTTCTTCCCATTGTTACTACTTGATTTAGTCCATTTTCATGCTGCCAATAAAGACATACCAGACACTGGGTAATTTATGGAAAAAAGTGGTTTAATGGACTCATACTTCCATGTGTCTGGGGGAGGCCTCACACTCATGGTGGAAGGCAAAAGGCATGTCTTACATAGTGGCAGACAAGAGAGATAAGTTGTGCAGGTAAACTCCCATTTATAAATCCATCAGATCTCATGAGACTTATTCACTACCACAAGAACGACATGGGAGAGACCCACCCCCATGATTCAATTACCTCCCCACCGGGTCCTTCCCACAACACGTGGGAATTTTGGTAGCTACAATTCAAGAGGGGATTTGGGTGAGGACACAGCCAAATCATATCACTACCCATTTCTGCCCAGGCAATGAATTTCATGGCTATGGCTTTCAAGTTACAGGAAATAATTTAAAAGTTAGTTGCCAGTCAGTTACCATGCCAATATAAACACTGTCCTCACACCTACTCTGTCAATGTCACATTAGAAGAAGCAAAAGCAGTAACAACAGTAAAGACCAAAAAAATGACATTAACAAAATTAGATGTGTTGCTCTTACATGGGCCAGATGAAATAGAGTAAGGACTAAGTCTGGTTCCCAGGACCTATTCCTCACCCCCTCACACTCTCCCCATGTCTACATTTACTCTTCAGCCTCTCCTCATCGATGAATAGCTTCATTTAAAATCACAAAATGTATAGTCAGTATTTTGGCTAATATGTCAAAGTTCTTAGCATTTATGGATTTTAGAGAGTCCTTTGAAGGCCTCGGAGCTTAGTTTAAAACATCTCTCTTCTGGAACCTAGTATTGTTCTGTAATGATAAATGTTGAGTCCGTGCAATTAAAAGGCAGCAGTCTTTTAATTCAATTCAAGTTAAGTGTTCTAGGTTATTGTCTTCATGAAATGCTGTCCAATGTGTGTCAACTGTCATGACAATTGACTCTAGAATGATTAACTGAAAGAGTAAATAACGTTGGTAGTCTCTATGTACCAGCTCAGTATTCTGGATACTTTCACACAATTATCTCATTTAATTCTGTCAAAAACCTAGGGGGGAAATGAGCAGCCTTTTCTCTTTTTATTAGATTGACAGAAACAGAGGGGAAAAAGCTGTAAAGTTATCTGCCTCTGGCCACACAATTCTAAGCAGCTGAGCTGGAATTTGAACTCAGAAGAGTATAACTCTAAAGACCCAATGTTTCTTCCTTATCAAAAGAAATGTGGGTGCAGAAGTCACCTATAGGGATTTGCTTGGCTGCCCTTAACATAGAAAGCAGAAATTTTAACTTGTGAGCTCCTTCTCTGCCTTTTTAGACTCTATTTGCTCTATCTCATTATTCACTTGGAAGTGAGAGAGTGTCCCTGGACCACTTTGAGTGCTCAGTGCCAATGTTGTGTGTATTAATGACACTCCCTCCTACCCCTTGCACAGCCAGCAGCACAGCTACCTGACTTAATGAGCAGTTCATCCTAATCAAGTGACTAATGGGGAATTAAGGATGATAAGACTGGAGATTTTGTTTTAAGGGAAATTCATATAAGAGTTTTTTTTTTTTTTTTTGGCAAAAAAGGAACAAATTAAGTCTCCTTAAAATAAGCAGCAGTAAGGTGTAATCTTAATGGATATTGAATTTCACGCACTATCTGGCTTAAAAGCAGGGACTAGAAAGGGCTTCTACTTTCTCAGTTTTTCTGGTTGGCACCTATGAAACCTCAGGGTGGCAGGTTAGTAAAAGTAGTGAAGTTGAAGGGATGGGAGATTTAAAAAAACAGAGAGGGAGGGTGTTAAAGTCTGTATTTGGAAAATATACAGTGGCTCTTAATAGGTAAGTCACTTATTCTTTTCAATTTGGCTATCCTTATTCCAGAAAAAGTGATCAATGAATAATCCAATCAGCCTTGGCTATGAAGACCAAGTCAAAAGCAACATTTATGTTCATACAGCTTGACAACATCTTCTGATATAAAAGAAGGAGTTGCAATAGAAGTTAGGGAATCATTGTACCATTCTTCTCAAAGTTCTTAGCAGTGGAAGTGTTACCTGGGATCTTGTAACATAGACAAGAGATATATATTCTCTAGGGCCCACTCAAGACCTACCAAATCAGAAACTTTGGAGGCGAGGCCTCAGAATGGACTTAAAGGCTCTCCACGTGATTCTGATACACACTGAAGTTTGAGAATGGATGATTTAGTGGTGATAGTATGTGGCTGGAGTCAGATCCTGGGTTCTGGCCTTGCTACATTTTCGCTTTCATATGGGGCACATTGGGCCAAAACCAGTAATTCCTGAAGCCTTTGCAAGCCATCGATACTGCTTTTGTTATAATGGCTGGCTGAATGCACATGTTTATATCTGATTACCCCTGAAACCCCACTAAAGCAATGGCAAAGGGGAGTGCTTTTTAAGAGCATAAATCCATAAAGACAAAAAGGATGAGAGAAGAGACAACAGTAACACAAACTTGAAAGCTGGAAAGCAATGACTGACTTGGTAAACCCCATAAAGCTGAACCCTAATGTGACACAGGAAATCTGAAAAATAATTTGATTTGCAACAGAGCCCCCAAAAGATTTTTACCAGAACCCCTACTCAAGTGTCAGTGACAGTAAGTACCTCTACAAGTGGAGGTTAAGGTGGAGCTAAGAAAAAGAGGGCTGGTTAAAAATTTGCTTAGGAAGTATTTAGGTCTACAGATGTCTTTCTCATTCTGTGCAGTTGGGTCATTGCACCTCTTAACACTCATGAAGCCTGGATTATTCTCTAGAGGTAGTCTCTGGACTGGGGGAAAACAGGCCCAGTGAAACAGAGGTATTATATGAAAATTAAGGGAATTAACGGAAACTTTATACACTGAATATTGAAACCTTCAACCTTTCTCTCCCCCACTTGATTGCTGAATATTGCCAGCATTCTTGACAGGAAATTGAGTCTTCTCTGAGCAGTCCAAAAGGACAATCCTAAAGTTGGTAACATCGTGGATTCTTCAACACAATCTCTAGCCATCTCAGTCTACAGTGAATTCTCCCAGTTGACAACTTCTACTCATTTACTTAAAGCTTTTAATCAGTTTTCTAGGGCCCCACTCTTAAATATGAGTGGACATCTAAGGATTACCATGTATTTCTAAGACGAAAGGCAGACAAACACACACATAAATAAATGAGGAAACAAAGACCAAGCAAAGAGAAGTGAATTTAAAAATAGGGCTATCATTGATATCCTCTGAGAAAACAGGAGAAGATATTACATCTAAGAAACAACAGAATGCAATTAAAAAGGAACATTCAGACAACAACAACAAAAAATCTCGTGGAAATTAAAAGTATAATATCAAATGAAAATTCAATAAAAAGAGCAGAAGCTGAAGAAACTTCTCATAAAGTGATAGAAATAGGAAGAGAGAAAAATAAGAAAATTAGATTAATCCAGGAGTTCAATACCTGCATCACAGGAGGCCAGGGAAAAGAAAATATAGAAATGGAGAGGAAGGAATTGTCAAAGAAATAATTGAAGAAAATTTTCTTGAAATGAAGGGCATACATTTCCAGATTAAAAGGGTTTAGCACAATGAATGAAAATGGAATCATAGAAAAAAGGTGCATTATTATGAATTTTCAGAGCCTTGTAGAAAGAGTTTCTAGAGAGAAAAAAACAGGTTGTAATGTGAAGGACGAGGGATCTGAATGGTTTTGACTTCTCAGTAGCAAGATAAGGCTGGGAAAATGCTTCTAAAATTCTGAGCGAAATGATTTCCACTTTAGAATTCTTCACCCAGCTAAGCTATTAATTGAATATAAGAGTAGACATGTTAGGTCTCAAAAAACTTTGTTCCCATATATCCTTTTTCAGAAAGCTATTAGAAAATGTCTTATGAAAAAGAGGGAAACGGGTAAACCAAGAAAGAAGAAAACGAGATGCAGGAATAGGGGCTCTAACCTAAATAAGTGAAAAAACTTCCCAGGTTGCTGATGAAGAGTGAGAACTATAAATAAAATTCTAAGCCCCTTCATTGACTGAACAGACCTCCTCTTGGCCAAGGGGACTCCAGAGAAGCCTTGGAAGCTGAGTTCCTGGTCATAACAGGATGAGAAGTTAGACATGCCTCATTATAACCCCTTTCTCACTAAATGCCCTTAGTCTTTCTTCCCTATGACTAAACAGAAACAAGCCCTTTTGAAAGACTCCACCACTGATATCACTGATGCTGCCGCTCCCTTTTGTGATTTTCACAAAACAGCTGACCTGCGTTCCTTCCTAATAAGAGACCACCCACCACAGAGTGGTTCTGGCCAGTCTATGGAGGATGCACAGTGAGGGTTTTCATGTACTCTGCTTTAAAAACTCCGCCCTTAGTTCATGCTAATGCTGCCATTTTTTGAACATGGGTCCCATGGAGAGAGATGAAACTCAGTTGTGAACGTACATGTTTCTCTTTTTATAAATATCCATGGCCCCTCCTATAGCTTATTGAATATGTATATTTGGCCACCCCATTCACCGTAAATTTTTGTCTTATTCTTCCTCCACTTGAAGTGTCTGCTTCTGGCTTCAGGCCACAGGCTCTGCTTCCCAGCCTGTCAGATAACTCCCTGCAAGCTGCAATCCTTTATGAGAAATAAAGTTCTCCTTTCCAAATTTACGAACCTTGTCATTTTCAGTTCACAAGAAAGAGTCACACAACTGGCAATGGTGTAGTTCAGAAGCTTCCAGGAAAAATGTAAGAAAATGAAATTGATAAAGATATGTGTTTTTGCTATGCCCTTCCCCACCACATTGCCCCGCCAAATTCCATATAGCTATTTCTAATTAAGGGTTGGAGAATACTATCTTTTTTCCTTTCTTCCTTTCTGGGTAGGAACCAGAGCTCTCCGCTGTGATACAATATAAACTCTTAAACCAATCAAATAAGAAAGAAACCTCCTCTTCTCCAAATCAGCATTTTGTCTTGAGGTTGGGGGAGGTCTCCTTATTTCTCCAAAACAGAAGGACCCAAAGAATCCACATTTGGAGCCAACCATAACACGTTGTGTGCTGGGAGGTTCATTCTGGAATTTTACTCTCCTGATAGTGACATTACAATCTTCCTCCCTTCCTCCCCCACATCACACTCATACATCTATTCAGGTGGCAACTGGACTTACATGTCTTCTCTCCCAATTAGGTTTTTGGCATTTAAAGGTATAATGCTTTATATGTAAGATACAATAAACTAAATGTACATACATGAAAAACATGTAATCCCCCTTCATATAAAATTAAGGGCCGGGCATGGTAGCTCACACCTGTAATTCCAGCACTTTGGGAGGCTGAGGTAGGAGGATTGCTTGAGGCCAGGTGTTTGAGACCAGCCTGGGCAATATTGTGACAAAATATCACGATTAAAAAAATAGGGAAAAAAAAATAAGGAAGGGCCACTGAGAGTAGAATTATCCACTTTTTAGTGTAATAATGTTTCATAATAGTAATCATCATTGAGCAAGGGCCTCCTGAGGACCCTTAACCTTCCAGAATGCCTCAGAAGCAACCTGGAACGAGAGTAACCCTGAGCTATAAATGATGGTTGTGCATCACTGCTTGACGTCTGACCTGCTGCCTGGTTCTCTAGGATCATGGACAAGAGAGCTATTCTTACTATATTTATTTGGTGTAACTGTTGTTTTAAGCTCAAGATTAAATAAATTTTCTGGCAGCCATCCTAAAAAAGGCACCTGGACTCTTTGCCCATGACCCTTGTTTCACTGTGAATGAAAAAACAAAGCTGAAGCAGGACTGCCCACATAGGCTTGTTGAGTTAGAGTCAGCCCATCTCCTGGGAGGATGGTTGGTTCTGACCACACTTCATGTCACTGCTGGCATGGAGGAGGCGGGACCTTCAACTTCATTGTTATGAGGCTTTCTATGAGCTTAGAAGAGCTGGTGTCTGCTTTTCGTCCGGCTTCTTTTGTTCAGATTGACACCCTTCCCTGGTACTTTTCTAGACAACTCTTTGATCCTTGTTTACAACTCTGTTTTGGTGGATTTATATCCTCAGTCCTTCCCTTATCTCTAGATCCATGCATTTCTCTCTTATTTTTTTGCCTCCCATAGTACATCAGATAACCCTGAATAAGATTATTTAGAAGAAATGGTTGTGGTATATCCATAAATGGGATAGTATTCATCAACTAAAAGGAAAGAACTATTGATACATGCAAAAACTTGGATGATTTTGATGAGTGAAAAAAAGACAATCTCAAAAGGTCACATACTGTGTGATTCCATTTCTGTAACTTTTTTTTTTTTTTTTTTTTTTTTTTTTGAGACAGAGTCTCACTTTGTCACCCAGGCTGGAGTGCAGTGGTACCATCTTGGCTTACACAGCTTCCACCTCCTGAGTTCAAGTGATCTCCTGCTTTAACCTCCCAAGTAGCTGGGACTATAGGCATGTGCACCATGCTTGGCTGAATTGGTTTTTTTGTTTGTTTGTTTGTTTGTTTTTGTATTTTTAGTAGACACAGGGCTTTGCCATGTTGACCAGGCTGGTCTCAATCTCCTGGCCTAAAGTGATCTGCCCACCTTGGCCTCCCAAAGTGCTGGGATTACAGGCATGAGTCACTGTGCCTGGCTTTTATAACATTCTTAAAATGACATAATTATAATAAAGGAGAAAACGTTGTGATTGCTGGGGGCAGCATGACCATAAAGGGGAGGCACAAGGAGACTTCTGTGGTGATGGAAGAATTCTGTATTTTGAATGTAGTGCTGGTTGCATGAGTCTACACATGTGATAAAATGACACAGAACTCTACGTCTACTTTAAAGCAATGTCAATCTGTTTTCAACATTGCGTTGTAGTCATGTAAGATGTAATTAATGGGGGAAACTGGGTGAAGGATACACAGAATTTTTCTGTACCATTTTGGCAACTTCTTGTGAATTTTTCTTTTTTTTTTTTTTTTGAGACAGAGTCTTGCTCTGCCACCCAGGCTGGAGTGCAGTAGTGTGATCTTGGCTTTCTGCAACCTCTGCCTCCTGGGTTCAAGCGATTCTCCTGCCTCGACCTCCCAAAGATCTAGGACTATGGGTGCATGCCACCATGCCCAGCTGATTTCTATATATATGTATATTTATATTTAGTAGAGATGGGGTTCCACCATGTTGGCCAGGCTGGTCTTGAACTACTGACTTCCGCCCACCTCAGCCCCTCAAAGCTTCTTGTGAATTTCTAATTATTTCAAAGTAAAATGTTTGCTTTTTGTATTTAAAAAGAGAAATGAACTATTATTAAACAATACATGCAATTACATGGATGAATCCCAAAGTAATTATGCTGAATGAAATAAACCAGTCAAAAAAGACTACATAATAAAAAAATAAGTAAATTGAGTTACATCAAAGCTAGAAACTTTTGCACTGTAAATGATACCACCAAAAAAAAGTGAAAAGACAACCCATGTGATGTGAGAAAGTATTTGAAAATCATTTATCTGAGAAGGAAATTATATCCAGATTGTATAAAAGATTCTTACAACTCAGCAATAAAAAAGCCAATTGAAAAATGGGCAAAGACTTGATTTCTCCAAAGAAGATATATAAATGACCAATAAGAACATGATAAGAAGCTTAACATCATTGGCTGCTATGGAAATATAAATCAAAACCACAATGAGATGGCAAGTCATACTCACTAGAAAGTTGATAATCGAAAAAAGACACAATAACAAATGTTAAGGAGGATATTGAGACACTGGAGCTCTCATATACTGCTGGCAGGCATGTAAAGTGGTGTAGTTACTTTGGAAATTAATTCTGCAATTTCTCCAACACGTTAAACATAGTAACCATATGACCCAGCAATTTCATTCCTAGGTATATAACCGAAAGAACTGAAAATGTGTTCACATAAAAACTTGCACATGAATGTTTATAGTAGCCAAAAAGCAGAAACAACCCAAATGCCCATGAACTGATGAATGGATAAATGAACTGTGGTATATCCATACAATAGAGTAGTATTCAAATTAAAAAGAATGACGTACATGCTACAACATGGATGAACTGGAAAACATTATGTTAAGTGAAAGAAGCTAGTCATGGAAGGCTGCATATTATATGATATTAACTTACATGCAAATCTATAGAGATAGAAAGTAGGTTAGCAGTTGCCTAGGGCAAGGGACTTAGGGGGAAATGGAGAATAACTGGTAATGGGTATGAGATTTCTTTGGGGGAGGAATATATTGTAAACTTAGATTGTGGTGATGGTTGCACAACTCTGTAAATAAATGAAAAACCACTGAATTTTGCACTTTAAATGGATGCATTTTATGGCATATGAATTATATCTTAAGATTTTAACAAGAGTACATACTATATGATTCCATCTATATAAAATTCTAGAAAATGAAGGCTAATCTATGGTGACAGAAGAGAAATCAGTGGTTGTTTGGGGATGGTAGGTGGAAAGCAGGTAGGGTGGAGGGAGGGATTACAAAGAGGCATGACAGAACTTTTGGGGGTGATGGATATGTTCACTATTTTGATTGTGGTGATGGTTTTATTGGTGTATATATGTCAAAACATAGCAAACTGTACACTTTAAGCATGTGTAGTTTATTATATGTCAATAATAACTCATCTTTTTAAAAGCCAGAGCAAAAATGTGTGAAATTTGGCAAATGTTTATTAAGTACTGGTATAGTGTTAGATCCTGTGGATACAATGGCAAGGAAAAGATGAGTTCACACTTTAAGCAACTCACACTGTCAGAGAACAGGCAAAGAAAGAAGCACATGATTGCAAAATGGTGTAATCTGAGTTCTACAGAAATGATTGCAAAATGGTGTAATATGAGTTCTATAGAAATATGCCTGGCAAATCATGGTCATACTCATGGTGGCAGAAGGTGTTTAGGAAGGTTTATTGGAAGCAGTGGCTCTTGAGCTCAGCATTGAGCAATGGAAGTTGGAGAAGGTGGGGTTTTGTAATAACATAATGGTCCTTCTTCCTAATGCGAGTGTAGGGGGGAGCAGTAGTAGCACACAGTACATACTTGTTATGTCTCAAAGGGGACTTGATTTTATTCTTACCATATTAAAGCTATGTTTTTTCCCCCAGGAGCCACATCACAGTGAAGCAGATTGTTGTACTAACAATAAGTACAAAACAAGGATATAACATCCTTCACTGCCCTCTGCAGACTTGCTATTATTTAATTATTTGTGATTATTTATTCAAGGTCTGTCATTCCTGCTCTATTTTTTGCTCTGTGAGGACCAGGTCTGAGTGTTTGTTAACTGTCCTGACCTTGGCACGTGCATAGTGCTTGGCACATAGCAGAGCTTGATAAAGGTCATTGACTGATGGCTTTGGATTTTGACTGGTATGGAGCACATAGGCATGCATTTGACCTAGTGACCTCAGGCATGGCTCAAACTTTTTTTATAAAGGAATTATAAAATGAAACAGCGCAATTCCCCTGCGACCCACTGCCTAGCCTCTGCTGCTATCTGTGTCTTAGCTCTGGCCCCGGCCATGCCAGCTCCCATCCACCCTAGCCCTATCTCCCATACATTTCTCCTAGTAGCTTGGTGTTAGGAGGCTCTTTCTTTGCATCCATGCCCCAGAGGCTCCAGGTGTGAGGGTCTCTTGAGAATAGTCAGGGCAGTCTGCACTGGGGGAGGGGCAGGTCTGGCCATTGGCCTACTCTGAGCAAGCTGAGCATTATGAAACCCTGGCTCAGGGACCACTCATGTGTTATTTCTTCTCCTGCTCCTCCTCCTCACCTCTAGCACTTCTCTATGCCACCATCTTCGGGAATGTGACGACCATTTTCCAACAGATGTATGCCAACACCAACAGATACCATGAGATGCTCAACAGCGTTCGGGACTTCCTGAAGCTCTACCAGGTGCCAAAAGGACTGAGTGAGCGAGTCATGGATTATATCGTGTCCACCTGGTCCATGTCCAGAGGCATTGACACAGAGAAGGTAAGGAGGGTGAGAAGCTCAGGGAAACCATTTGTTTCTTGGTTTCCCTGGGTTGGGGGGGTAGATGCTTGCCTAGGGCAGTGGCTCCCAAACCTGGCTGCGTTCAGAATTCACTTGAGTACTTTGGGATTCCAGGTCCTACCTCCAGAGGTTTTGATTGCTTCTGGATCAGCCTTATTCCTAGACCAACAATCAAAAACCATTATTTAAGAAATTAGAAAGGCAGCGTGTATTTCCTGGAGAAGAGAGGAGCTGGAAGTCTAACTGTCCAGCGTAGAATTTCCCAAGCTTGGTTGATGATAAGAATCAGAGCCATGACTGGAGAAGGGAGATCAGTATTGCCAATTTTCTTTTTACCCCAGACTTGAAGATAGCACAGCCCTGTTACTGATCTTGTTTTTACTCAAACTTTTGATATTTTGTTCATCATAGATTTTTTGCATTAACCTTTCTTTAAAAAAAAATAAACTATGATTTATCTTGATTACTGATTTTTTTGCATACCAAATGATTTTTTGCATTAACCTTTCTTTAAAAAAAATAAACTATGATTTATCTTGATTACTGATTTTTTTGCATACCCTTAAATTGTGTGCGCAAGGCTATTGCCTCACTCAGCTCACCCTCATCTTGGCCCTGATAAGAATTCCATGATGTCAGGCCGAATGCAGCCACTCACGCCTGTAATCCCAGCACTTTGGGAGGCTGAGACAGGCGGATTACTTGAGGTCAGGAGTTTGAGACCAGCCTGGCTAACACGGCGAAACCCTGTCTCTACTAAAGGTACAGAAAAATTAGCCTGGCATGGTGGCATGTGCCTGTAGTTCAACTAATCAGGAGGCTGAGGCAGGAGAACCGCTTGAACCCGGAGACAGAGGCTACAGTGAGCCAAGATAGCGCCGTGCACTTCAGCCTGGGTGACAGAGTGAGACCCTGTCTCAAACAGAGAATCCCATGATATCATCATTAAAAACAATCTCAGCCTCCATCCCAGATCTGTGGAATGAGAACTGGAGGGAGGTGAAGGAGCATTTTTAATAAGTACCCTTAAAAACAATCCCAGCCATCACCAGATGTATGGAATGAGAACTTAGAGAAGTGAGGGAGCATTTTTAACAAGTGCCCAGCAAACCGTATTCATCAGACAAGTCCAGGAAACAGTAATCAAGAGTTTGTGCCTTAATCATCAATTGACTTGACCAGAGCATCAGTTAGGCATCTCTCTAATTATTTGTTTTCCGACCTGTAAAATGGAGAGGGTGGTAAATTCCTATTGTTCTCTAAGAGTTGTATTATTCTAGATGCATTTCAGTAGAGTGATGAAAATCTGGTGGTACTGGAAATAATAGAGAAAACATAGAGTAGACTTCCTGTTATTCACTTATGAATTTTCTGTGCATATTTTCTATAAGCAAAGATTTAATCTCAGATCTCTTGAGATTAAATATTCATTCTCTGCTTCTCAGTCTTCATCAACTCTTTTTCCTCTCCAGTCTGTAAGTACTCAGGGCATACTGATTTCCTTCGACTGTTACAGTGAGAAAAACAGAAAGATAACACTATTGCAAAAATACCTAATGACACATTGCAAACCAAATTCAACTGGCTTTGGGATCAGCAATTTATGTTCCTATCTTCTTTCATTAGAATTTCAGTTGAGAGTTGACCATTTAAAAGGGAAAATTGAACTGAATTTAATCCTCAACTTGAAAGGAACATTCCTTTGGTTTTGCTATTTGCCATAATAACCACAACACCACCACTACAGCCTCAGCTACCATTTCTTGAACGTGCATTAAGCGCAGATATTTGTTGGGCTTCGTCTGCATGCCTGGTCCTGCACTAGTGTCTCATTTAGGTGCCACAGCAACCCTGTTTTCCCTGTTGAGGGGGGTAAGAGCAAGAGACCAGACTCATTTTACTAACTGCCCCGGTCACAGAGTAAAGAATGACAAAACCAGGATTTTGACACCATTTTGTCTGACTTCAAAGCTTGTGCTATTCCTCCTATTACTTAGAAACAATTTAAAGCATGTACTGGAGAGAAGAATGAGTCCAGAGAGTCATTCTGCTTTCTTGGATGGGCAGGGCATTGGCTGGAGCTGAACTTAGTCACTGGCTTTGCCAACCACCTGCCCCAACTACGCCTGTTGTTTCTGCTGTGTTCTCTCAACAATGCCTGTAGGTTCTGTGGGTTCCTGGCAGCTGATGGAGCAGAAAGGAACTTTGATCTCTCTGCCCTAGGGCTCCTTTTCCCAGGCACCAGGATGCCTTTGTAAGTCTGGTTGTCTGGAAAGAAGCCCTTCCCCACCCTCACTGTAGGGCCGGCTGGGCGACTGCCCATGGGAGACAGCACCGTCAGCATTTGCCCTCTCTTCCCCTCCCTGCAGATCTGCCCTCACTTTCCTGGAGGGCTTTGGGGATTTGCCCCAGGTCCTGGTCCAGATAGAAGAGGGAATAGTCATGTACTCAGCTGTGGCAGCTCACTCTGGAGCCCAGTTCTGGCCTGGGCTGGCTGCTCCTCTGGGCAGGAGCTTGTGGCAGGCAGCTGCTGGGGAGAGAACCAGTCCTGTCATCCTATACCTCTCCCCATCTGCCCCTCCCCTCCCAGCTAGGTCAGAATGGTCAGTGATAACCAGGGAGCCAGGGCATGGCGGTGGCAGTGCTGGGATACCCCAGTTTTACCAGCTATTAGCTAGTGACTTTGAGCACACCACTTGCCTTTCTCCAAGCGTGTTTATATGTCTGTAGCACATGGAAACGTGATCTTTAAGACTAGGTGACCTCTAAAGCCCTTTTGGCTATGATATTCTGGACTTCAAAGCCTCCCTGAAATTGCTGCTGCTGCTGTGATGACAGTATGAAAAATGAGATCTCACAGGCAATGAACAGTTGTATGTGTCAGGCATTATGCCAGGATGTTCCACAGAACAGCTCATGGAATCCTCAGAAGAATTCTATATGCAGTTTCCAAAAAATGAAGACATGGGGAGAGGAGCTATGTATTGCTTCACATTTGCGCATCTAGTGAGTGCTGAGGCTGGAACCTGAACCCAGTTCTACCTGATCCTAATGCCTCTTCTCTTACCCAGGACTCCTGTCCTGCCTAGCTTGAAGGAGATTCCACAGTGACATCTCCCTTTGGCCTTTGAGACCTTCAAGGAAGAGCAAGGATGGTCTCTTCTCAGAACCAAGCAGTAGGAAAGGTGGCCCAGGGGGACTGCGGGGTCTCAGAGTTGAGACCTCCCCACTCCACCCAGAGAGGGGGAGTTCCAGACGTCCCACCCACCTCAGTGTGGAGCCAATAGATGGGAAGAATGATGGAAATGACTGATGACTGTGCCAGTCTGCAATTTCTCCCCTCCAGGTTTCCTCACCTGCTCACACTACACTCTCTGTTGTCTCTGGGAACAGTGCCCATGAATAAAACTTTGTCTCCATGCCAAGGCCTCATTCACTGGCAGCCTATTCCAGGAGAAGAGTAAAGTCTAGCCCAGGGGGAAACCAAATATTTAAAGGTAACTCACCTGGAGAATAAATCTTTGTTCCAAACTACTGGGCACAGTTTTGACATGACATGTGAATGCTCCCCATTACCTAGTGATCTGCTTGGAGAGCAGAGGACCTAAATGGAATCTGCATTTCTGCAGGAGTCTTTTTTATTGTTGTTGTTGTTTTGAGATGGAGTCTCACTCTGTTGCCCAGGCTGGAGTGCAGTGGCACGATCTCGGCTCACTGCAACCACTGCCTCCCAGGTTCAAGCCATTCTCCTGCCTCAGCCTTCTGAGTAGCCAGGGTTATAGGCACGTGCCACCATGCCTTGCTAATTTTTGTATTTTTATTAGAGACGGGGTTTCACCATGTTGGTCAGGCTGATCTTGAACTCCTGACTTTGTGATCCACCTGCCTCGGCCTCCCAAAGTGCTGGGATTACAGGCATGAGCCCACTGCACCTGGCCAGGAGTCTTGTTTTTAATGAGTCTAATAAAGGTAAATCCTTAGTAAGTGCTCTGCCCAAGCATTGGCACTCTGAATTTTCCTCTCTGCCTTGGGCTCTTCTGCGTCTGTATACCCAGAGGGCATGCTCACTGGCTGGGCATCCTGCAAGCCCAGATCCAGAATGCAGAGGCACACAGAGCAAGGGCATCTCTGCTTACTGAATCCCCTACCTTGGCTAGGCTTTGTCCCAGGCTGTGTACTGGTAGATACAATTTCATTTAATTCTCACAAGTCAATGTTAACAGTCTGCATCTTACAGGAGAAACAAAAGTGCCACCTGGAGGGGGAAGGAGCTGGGACTTCTACTCTTTGACCTCTTTCCACTGCTGTACCTCCAGGGAGAGCACAGGGGGCACCAGAGAGGGTGGGGATATAAGTGAAGCCTTCGGGGGTCAGGTGAGATTTGAGCTGGACTTTGAAGGAGGCTGAAAGTCTTCCAAATCTGGGGGATAAGCACCAGATTTAGTGGCAAATGGCTTGTGCTAAGGCAGAGAAGCAGGGGCGGGAGAAGTGCCCAGAACCTCAAGAAAAATGTCATCACTGAACATGTTTGATTTTATGCCCCTAGCTTTGCTCACAAGCTAGGATGGGAGAATGGATTATTTTAGAAATACTTCTGATTTCTCTGGAGAAGTCTGATTGAAGGTGTACATACTTAATGCTTGCTATGCAAGGGGCCATGCAATGGTTTATTGCAAACATTTAGTCCAGAGAAATATTTCTCCCTCTAGAAAAACCTGTGAATTTTTAATTTTTCGGAAGATGAGACCTGCATAGCCTCCTACCGTTTCCAGTTTGCTTGAATTCCAAGATGCTGCTGAGATGTTGATAATAAAATTACAAGCCTATTTTTTTTGGGGCAACTGCCTAGTATAGGAATTGGTTGGGATCTAAACTAGGCTCTAATGTCAAGCTCCCTAATTTGAAACCCCAGCTGTGCCATTTCCTGGCTGTGTAATTTTTGGCAAGTTATTTATCTTCCCTATGCCTCAGTTTTCTCATCTGTAAAATGATATAATAATAGCACTTATGTGGTTTACGGGAGGATTAAATTAGCCAATGCACATAACAGTTTAAGTAAAATCACAACCCGCGTTCAACTTTGCCTATCCTTCTTCCTGTTTTTGTTTTCTTTAAGTACTTACTGCTACGTTTTATTTTGCTTATTATTTGTCTCCTCCCATTAGATGGTAACTTATACCAGGGCAGGGATATTTGTCTTTTCTATTTTTTTTTTTTTAACTGCTTCATCCTCAGAGCCTAGGATGATGCCTAGCATACCACAATGTGTTTGATAAGTATTAAATGAATGAATGATTCTAAAGTGCTTAGCAATGCCTGCCACTCAGTAAGTGCTTAGTAAATGTTACTTTATATCTGTCTTTAAGTAACACCCTGTATTTAGTCCATCAGCAGATCACGTCAGTTCTACATTAAAAATATCTTCTAAATTTAAGTGCTTCTCACTGGTTCTCCTGCCGTCATCCCAGTCAAAGTTCCCCTCTCCTCTCTCACCTGGACAGCTGCAGGAGGGACCTAACTGGGTTCCTTGACTAGACACTTGCCACCCTCTCTAACATCACCCTAGTTTCAGTGATCTTCTTCAGATGTAAGTCAGGTCATGACACTCCCCTGCTCAAAAATCCTCCAGTATTTCCCGATCATACTTGGAATGAAACCCAAAGCTTATCACAGCCTAAAAGTCTCCTGCACTTGGTATTGTCTCTGATCCTCATCTCCTGCCCCTTTGCCCTCACTCCTTTAGGCCGTTGTGCCGGCTCTCTTAGGGCCTTTGTGTTTGCTATCCTGCTGGAATGTTCTTCTTTCACATCACTCACTCTGGCACTTATACAGGAGTCAGCTTAAATGTCACCTTTCCAGAGACGCCTTCTCTGACCACTGTTCTACAGGAGTCTCACTTACTCCCAGTGCTGACTCTCAGGCCCCTGTCCTGAACATTCAGCACAGATTTTTTTTTTAGATACCACCTCTCTCTTCTATAAGAATATAAGCTCCACAAGGGTAGGGACTTTGGCTAGGGGAGTGCAGTCTGGTGCAGTAGATATTTCTCCTCCCCCTGGAGTGCTGAAGGATGTGGACCGAAGGCCACAGTCAGGACCCTCATACTGTTTTTTTTTTTTTTGTTTGTTTGTTTTTTCCTGTGCCTGGCTAGGTCCTGCAGATCTGCCCCAAGGACATGAGAGCTGACATCTGCGTGCACCTGAACCGTAAGGTGTTCAAGGAGCACCCAGCCTTCCGGCTGGCCAGTGATGGCTGCCTCCGGGCACTGGCCATGGAGTTCCAGACGGTGCACTGTGCCCCAGGAGACCTCATCTACCATGCAGGAGAGAGCGTTGACAGCCTCTGCTTCGTGGTCTCTGGCTCCCTGGAGGTGATCCAAGATGATGAAGTGGTGGCCATCCTAGGTAGGTGTTGGCTTTGATGGATGGGCACAGGTAACTGGGGTTGCTTTAGCTACTGGGCAGCTCAATGCCACTGCCACGTTCAGCCAGAGATTGCTCCACAGGGCAGGGCCAATTGCTAATATTCACTTATCTATCCAACAAACAAACAGTGAAAACCTGTTTTGTGCCAATTGCTGTTTGATGTCCATGGAGTATTTCAGTAATAAAAATGGGTTTTGTCCTCAAGGGGCTCCCAGTCTAATGTAGGAGATGAATGAATAAGCAGACATTTGCAGTACAATGGGAGGCACATCTAACCCGGTGTTCAAGTGGGAAGGCTTCCTGTGCCTATGCTAAAACTTAAAAATTGAGAATGAGTTAGCATGGAGAAGAGAAGGGATGAAACATCCTAAAAAGAGGGGATATCATGTGTCAAATCCTTGCAGAGGGAGAAATTCATGACTCACTTGGGGGAACTACAAATTTAGTGTGGCTGGAGCCACAGAACAAGAAGGGACATTGGTGAGAGATTGGACTGGGGAGGGAGCGAAGCACTAGGCAGATCGTGGCAGGCTCTGGAAGCCACTTAGGGGACTTGGATTTTATTTGGGGGAGCCAATGAAGAGCTGAAAGCAGGGGGAGAGGCATGATGAGATTTGTGCTTTAGAAAGATGACAGTAGCTGCAGCTTGGGGAGTGGATTGAAGGGGGAAGGCTGGGGTAAGGAGGCCAGGTGGGAGGCATGTTATCTAGAGGCAAGTTGATGGTGGCCTGAACTAATATTGTGGCAAGCAGATGGAGAGAAGCAGATGGAGCTGAGATATTTAAGAAGTAGAATCACTGGAACTTGATGACAGATTTGCTGTGGCGGGGAAGGAGGAGTCAATGAGGACTATAGGTTTCCCACATGGATAACAGGAAGCTGGCACACCATCCACAGTGATAGGGAGTGTGGGAGGAGGAGCAGGGACGTGGGGGAATGTGCTGGTATTTGGGACATTGAGCATCAGTGGCTTTTAAGAAATGTGTCTGGTTTTCTGAGCTAGCTAGAGAACAGCTCTTCACTGGGGGCATATATCTAAAGGGGCAAGCCACCATCATAATAATAGCTATCATTTGTGGTCATCTACTCTGTGCCAAGCATTTGACACACAGACACTCATTTCAACCTTACAGGAACCCTATGAAATGGTTTTATTATCCCCATTTTGTAGATGAGACAGTTAAATTTCAAAGAGGTTAAGGAAATTTCCTCATAGCTGGTGAGGTCCATGGAGCCAGCATTCTGAAGTCCCTCTGACTCCAAAACCTCTGCTTCAATCCATTTTGTAATACTACAGTTCTGAGGGTAATTAATGTAGTATGCTGACCCATTAAGTTGCCAGATACTGGTAGACATTGTGTGTTTTATCTTTTACAAATGATTTATTAGAAAACTGAGGCTGGAAGAGATTAAATTATGCTGAAGTTAGAATTGAGATTCAAACTACATAGAGATATAGATAGTATTGAAAGAGAAGAAGAAAGAAAGAAAGAGAAAGAGAAGGAAAGAAGAAAAGAAAGAAAGAGGAGAAAAGAAGTAAAGAAAGAAAAGAAAGAAAAAGGAAAGAAAGGAAGGAAGAGAAAGAGAAAGGAGAAAAGAAGGAAAGAAAGGAAAGAAAAAGGAAAGAAAGGAAGGAAGAGAAGAGAGAAAGAAAAGAAAAGAAAGAAAGAAAAGGCCCCAACTTTGTTCCTGCTTGCCTTTGGAGTACATGATATGTAGCTTCCTTCTTGTTTTCTGGCCCAAAGCCAACTGGCTCTCTTGATTACATTTTGCCTAGGTTAACCCAAGGATGATTTATATATATAGCATATACTGACAGAGGGTTAAAGGGAGAGTGGGATAGAAATTGGGTGGGGGAGGTTGGGTGCAGTCGCTTATGCTTGTAATCCCAGCAATTTGGGAGGCTGAGACAGGTGAATCTCTTAAGTCCAGGAGCTTGAGACCAGCTGGGCAATGTGACAAAACCCTGTGTCCACAAAAGTACAAAAATTAGATGGGCATGGTGGTATATGCCTGTGGTCCCAACTACTCAGGAGGCTTAGGTGGGAGGATCAGCCGAGCCAGAGGTGGAGGTTGCAGTGAGACATGATAACATCACTGCACTCTAGCCTGAGGCCCAAGTGACAGAGGAGACCATGTCTCAAAAAACAAAACCAAAAAACCCAAACAAAATAAAACAAAAAAACAGGCAAAAAGAAATTGGGTAGGAAATGGAGGCTGAACCTGTTTGCCAAAGCATCCATGGATACCAGATTCCGTGGTATCCATTGAACTCTGTGGACCAGAGTTACTCTGTTCCTTGCCCCCTTAACACAGAGAAGTGAGATTTGACTGTGTATAAATAGGACACATGAAGGTAAAAACCATTGTATTAGTATATGCGATATGAAAGGGCATTTTACTCTACCTTTAATACTCATCAGTTTCCTTGATAAAGATGACTTTCTTCTGATAACAGCCATGTTTTTAGGTTTGCCTGGCTGAGTTGAGCACCTGTTAACTAGTGAGCAATCCTTTAAATTTGAATTTGAATTAACCCTTTAATAAAGGGCATTTTTCACTCATCTTCCCCCTGATAACTTGCCACGTGCCTTTCCATGCTCAGGGCATCCTTCATGACCCACCACAAACAGCTGCATTATTAGGAGTTGGTTTGAACACCTGGACTTAGGCATGGAGGCATGACGAAACTGAAGAGTAGGGAAGGCAAACAGCTTCCTAGTCCCTTCTCATTTTTTTTATCCTGGGCTTCTTGTGAGGAAGAAACCAGGGCTTGATTTATTGTTGAATTATTTGACCTTGTTGACTGCTGCTGAATCTAGCCCTCTACTTTGGGCCCTCCCAGGCATTCTTCCTGCTCTAGTTAGCACTGTGGACAGGATCTCTGAAATAGCTCAGCAGCTTTGGATTCAAGTGGTTGTTGCCTTCAAGCTATCTACACTAGAAGAAGCTTCTCCACTTTGTCTCTAGGAGCCAGACTGGGTCTGAAAAGTAGGTCCAAGCTCAATATTCTGAATAACTTGTCAGATTTCAAGGAGCTCTTATTCTCTAAAATGTCAAGACAAGTCCTTTGAGTAAACCTGAGCTCTGGACTAAGAGGCATAAGTGATTACAAGCTGTTTGCTACCTGGAAACTTAAATTTAGAGTTTTGTTCTTGTTGTTTTCTATAATTAGCATATCTTTTGGTCAGTGGACTGAAATCAGTTTGTTCTTGCAAGGGGGTTCAAGCATCAAATGGGTATTCTAACTATATTGTCTGTTGATACCTTTCAATACAATCCAAACAAAATGCATTGAACACCTGCTATCTGTCAGGCACTGTCATAGGGCGGGGATATAGCTGTGGACCAAACATTAGTCCAGCCTCCAAGGAGCTGCTATAAGTGGAGGGGACTGACAGTGGAAAGACAGCCATCACTCTGCATGATTAGCATTGCCATAGAGAGAATGCAGGTATTCTAGAGGATCATTGGATGAGCAACTATTGAGCAGCTACTGTATATCCAGTGCTTTAAAGAGGACAGAAAATATCCAGGTAATCTTTAGTTATCACAAGCAAAAGTCTTTAGAAAAAACGCCAGAGGTTATCCATCTCGTTCTCTTGCTCTCTGGTCTCTTATTATCAGTTCTCTCATTTACATTCTGCTAATTTGCCTCCTCCTTCCAGTTCTAATATTCCACTCACATTCTCTGTTTAATTTTAGCACAAATGCCAAGAACAAAGAAAAGGGTCAGTACTCATAACTGAGTGTGTTTAGTGTGTGTTAAAATAAAGCCCTTTCTAAGGAAAGTCTTTTAAAGAAGAGTATTTTTCAAACTTTCGTGACTGCAACTTGCCACATGAAATGTATATTACATTGCAAATGAATACATATACAAATGCACACACAGTTATACACAGAATTTGATACTCCTCATGCTATGTGAGTTGCAACCTGGGATTTTCTATGAGATATGTTCTCTTTCATTTAAAATAAATGGCCATCCTGACCCACTAAGTGGCTATCCTGACCTGGTGACAGGCTGCAGTTTAAAAACGTGGTCCCACAAACCTAGACGATATTCTCTAAGGACAGAGAACATATCAGAAATCTCTGTGATCTCCTTTCCCTTCACTCTTCTCTCTGCCTTAATTTTGCATGAAGTCCTTCTTAGATCCTTTTAGAATTATCTTAGAAATCACTTAATGGCTTCTCGGATCTGGTTTCTTGCCTCATTGAAATAAATTCAAGTTTTTCACATGTGCATTTTATTCATTAGATTTTAAAAAGTCATTTTCTTTTATTTTTTTATAGATATCAGTATTAAAAGGTAGAGGTACCATTTTTTCCCCTGCCCAAGTCATACTAATAGCATCTGCGTGTAAGTAGTTATCTTGGTCTTCTGTGTTACCGTGTGACTCACCAACATAGATGAGTCATGGACGAGCATCAGGGCTCTGCATAAGTGTGTTAAGTATCTCCTTGCATTTCTATCTTATAAGTGCAGTATTTATATGATCTCCTTCACTGTGATTTAGTGTCCCCTTAGAAATGTTTATGGGTTTTGCATTTTAATACTTAATTTGTATTTTCATTATGGATCATCTTGTGTTTTTCCATTTCATGGATTTTTTTTTTTTCATTTTCTTGGGGCAAACAGAAGTATTTTGGCCAGGCTGCATCAAGCAGTAAAAAGAGTGCTAAAGCTAGAGGTTTCACTGTAGTCCTGGTTCTACAATAACTCCTCACAGGAGTTGCCACTAGTTGGTTAAGAGTCTTCAGAGGACTCCTATGTTTCTACTAAGCCTATCACACTGCATCAATTGCATGTTTACTCCCCACTCTCCTGTGAGCCCCAGACCCTTTGATTTCATATCTCTGGTGTCTAGCACATGGAAAACACCAGAGGTTATTTACTGAATGGAATGCAATTGAAAGCAAGGTGGAGGTTCGGTTGTGAAGAGCCCCATAGTCCACAGTAAGACTTTATCTTGAGGGGGATAAGGACCCAGAGAGAGTTTCAGAAAGGTGGTTGACGGGAAGGTTTGGGTTCCACAAATACAGAGGCATGGAGACTAGTGGAGAGGCTCAGGAAAAATGGTGAGCCCCTGATTAAGGAAGCAGAAGGAGACCCAGAGTTCAGAGATATCAGGGGAGGGAGAACCTTTAGGATGTGGGAGGTGAGGAGAGGGAATCGTTTCTGGCAGCCACTGGAGAAGCCAGCAGATCCAGAGGAGGAGGAAGTAGGGAGGAAAGCAGATGGGTCTGTTTTGTTCAGTTTGCAGTATCTTTTTGGAACAGGTTCAGGCATGGGTCTTGACTACAGGAAACTCTTCTTGATTTGTGGATGGGCCAAAGTCTGCCAAGAAATGGGAACAGCCATGGGGAAGATTGAGCAGGCCCTGGCTCACGTGGCACAAATCTTCCTTGCAGTCCTGTCACTGTTGAGTTAGGATTTACACGTACATAAAGGCATAAATGTTTGTTCATGGATGAAATCATCTTTATTTTAATTTTTTTTTAGTAGAACACCTCCTTGTCACAGTTCCTAATTTGGAAGGTACTCTCATTTTTGCTTAGTTAGCTTCTTTGAGTTCATTGACATTTGACTATTACTGTAGAATCTATTTATTTAGCAAGCCAGAGCATAACATGATCTTAATCTGTTTGGGGATACAGAGAAAATTTTTGTCTTGGAGGAATGTTCTATTACATGTGGTGAGACAAATGCATGGCTAGTGACAAGTCACGTGAGTACCTTTTCCTCTAGACTTCTTGCAGTGAGCAGGGAAATGCTCATGGAGGAAGTGGAAGTTGAACTGGGTTTGGAAGGACAAGTAGGAATTTAGAAGGCTGAGTCTGAAAGTGGGAAGGGCAGCATGGGCCTCCCGAGGTATTAGAGAATACATGGGTATGTATGTGGCATGTTCAGGGACCAGCATGAGGAAAGGAGACTGAGTAGCCTTTCCATGTGGCCAGTGGTTCTCAACTAGAGTGAGCACAAGACTCAGCTGGGAAACGTGTTCATCATGCCAAGCCCCAGTTGTTCCCCATAGGTTCTGGATCTGTGGCCCTAGCCCCAGAAGCAATTCCATGCATGTGAGTGGAGGACTGCGCTTTGAGAAACATTGCTTTAGGCAGTCACTGCTTGATATTTTTTTGTGTGGAATGGAGTGAGGTGTGAACATGGGAAAGGAAGTAAGGCAGGGATGCACTGGATAGGAGACCTTTTATTACATTAACCTAAACCACATGGAATGATCAATTCTCTACTTTTTTGACCTACCACATGGCAGGATCAACTTCCCGGTGATCTGTATAAGAGGCCAGGAGGGCCTAGCCTACGGTAGAGGCTCTGTGTGGACGGAGTCAAGGTTTGGACAGGCAAGGTAGGGCATTCTAAATGGAAAAGAGGATGTGAGCTGAGGCCTAGGGAAGGAAAGTGTGGGGAGTGTTTCATAGCCACAAGACAGCTACTTGAGCTGTAGCTGAGAGCCCTGTGGGGCAGCAGTGGGATATGGGGCTGGGGAAGCATATCAGGGCTAGTCTATGGATGAGTTTAAAGGTCAGCATGAGGAACTTGGCAGTGGAAACCACTGAAGGTGGTGAGTAGCAGAAATAAGGAGTGTTAAGATAAAGGCAGTAAAAATAGAGACAGGAGTCAGGTTGCCAAATAAAATACTACATGCCCAGTTCAATTTGAATTTCATGTAAACAATACATAATTTTTGTGTAAATTTTACCCAAATGTTTTGTGGGATATGTTCATGAGTGAAATTATTCATTTATTTTAAATTCTATTTTAACTGGGCATTTGTATTTTTATTTGCTAAATCTGCCAAACATAGTTTGGAGGGAAAGGTGGAGAAAACATCATGAAGCAGAGTCTGTAAGGTTGTAAAGAGGATGTGGGGAGCAAAGAGGGAAGCAAGAGAGGTGATTCTGATGAGTGGGGAAATGGAGGCGTCAGTGGTACAAGATCAAGTCAGGAGGAAGTGGTGGTGAGAAAGAAAGTGATGAGCTTCATTTTGACTTGTTACATTGTTGCATTTAATGGCCAATAGGATATCCAAGTGGAGAGTCTAGCAGTTACTAGGACCCTGTGGGTCTGGAATCAGGAAAAGAAGCGAGGGCTCAAGACAGGAATTTAGGATTCATAGGAAGGAATATGAAATGTGTATTTTTAAAATGACAGACACAGATAGAACATATGAATATTTTTCTAAATGACCAAGTATTGCAGAGCATTCGAAAAGAACTGGGAAAGCCGTGGCTTGTGCCCGTGGCTCCAGCTACTCAGGAGGCTGAGGCCTGAGAGGGCTGAAGGATCACTTGAGCCTAGGACTTTGAGGCTGTAGTGTGCTGTGACTGCACCTGTGAATAGCTACTGCACTCCAGCCTAGGCAACATAGCAAGACCCTGTCTCTAAAAAAAAGAAAGAAAGAATGGGAGTACAGCCATTCACAATGCTCACAAGGAATTTTAAGTGATATTAGAAATTTTAATGATAAGCAAAGTAAGCAAAATACAATTTTTAAATGCAATATGATCTCAGTTATGTGAGGGAAAAACATCCGTAGATAAAAGCCCATAAGCGTTTTCACGAACATGTTATAGTGCATGTCTTGTTTGTGAGGCTTTAGGATATTTTAATTTTTAAAAATATTTGTCTTTCAAATTGTCTTTAAAAGAGTATATGCTACTTTCTAAATGTGAAAAAGTTTTGTTTTAATTTTCAAGTGGATATTGAAAAAGTCAACATTATTTCAAATTTCACATTTGTTGGTTGTTAGGATATAAAAGTGATATTTTTCATATAGATGTCTTGCCAGCATTTATTCTTGTTATTTACCAATTTAATCAGAAAAAAAATGGCTTGCTTTTTTGCATCTAGTACCCAACCCCTCCCTCTAAGAGTTCTTGAAAGGGAGATGGCCAGGCAGTGAAGACAGAATGGCTTCTCTGACACAGATCTAAAGCAACAATAAAGACAACAATAATTTTGTATAAACCCTCATTATTTTAGAGGATTGGAGAAGGTAAATCCTTCACAGAGATGCTTCCCAAGATTCTTGTGAGCTAAGTACTGAGAGGAGGGGTCCCCCAGTACACTGCTGTCACTGTGGTGCATTGCCCCACATTGCTCCAGGGACTTGAAGTTGCTAGGTAAATATTACTGCCACTTGCCATATAATAATGTTGTTTGCTCACGCTTAGTACAGACGGAGGAGGCTATGTGTAAGTGTCGCCCTAAACATTCCAACCAAGCATTAATACTCATACAGCTGTTCCATCATCTGAAGCAATTACATTAAGTCTGCACTTTTAGGAAGAATTTATAATATGAATAATCTAGAACTTCAGAAATGTAAATCACTTGTATCAGGTAATGCACACATTGTCTGATTGAGGGAGAGTGGAGGTGGAGACCAGGTCTCCTTCCTAATTGTGTGTTTGCTTAAGTAATTTTAAAAATTGGTTTACAGTCTCTAAAGACAGTGGCAGTTAGGGAAGTTGATTGATCTTTCTAAAGGAAATTTTCATAACTTTAATGCACAGAGGGATTGGTTGAATCATAAATTATGGTAAATTAAGGCAGTTGTTGTGATAATGATATGAAGAAGTTTTACAGGCATGCAAAATGTTTCCAATGTAATTTTAAGTGGGATAAAAGCAGAATACATAGCTATATATATGGTAACCTTAACTAGATCAAAATGCCTATATGAGTAAAAGAAAGATGGAAAGTATACCAAAATGTTAACTGAAGTTTTCTGGGACGGTAGACTTATTTGTAATTTTTATTGTCTATTTTTCAACATGTTTCAGTTATTTTCTATAACACACATATTCTTTTTTAAATAATCAGAAGGCGAAAAAATAAAGCTCTCATTCACTAGCAATCTTGGAAAATTATCACCTGTTTTCAGTGGAAGATTTGTGTTCTGTTTGCTTGGTGGAAAGATTTGGCTAGTTTCATTTTACCTAATTGCAGTAATGAAGAACAGAGGAGAATTGTCATGAAGTTTCCAAACCATTGCTTTAACTTAACCGTTTATGGCTGAGTCTCCATTCAGATAGAGAGGCCAGCCTTGTCTTCTCATGCTCAGCCTGAGGGGTCATCAGCCTTCCTTGTGAAGGAAGCCTTCCTGTAGAGGAAGCCAGCTAAGGAAGGCTGATGACCCATATCTGGGGGAAGTTTTAATACTTTTAGGGACAGCATTTATGTCACAGAGTAATTTATAACATGCATGATCTTTAATTCTTTTTAAATTAGTCTGTAAATTGTCAGCTTAGCATTAAGCCGAATTACAGTGAATTACAGGGAGTGTTTCTGAACAGCTCAGCAGATTCCTTCTTTTGAGTCAGTCTGACAGTGTAGCTGCCTAAGGATACCCAGGTTCTTGCACTTGGACTGGGGACCCATCTTCTCAAAGTCATCCAGCCTAAGACATTCTAAGGACTACCTTACATTGTTCTGCTCAAAACTATGCTTTCATTGAGGTCTTGATTTTTTCATTTTATAAGCATGCCAGGTACAGTGGCAGAGGTAGCAGATACAACAGTGGGCCAAATAGACACACCTCTCATAAAGCCAACCTTCTCAGCCAGTAAATAGACAAGTAAATATGCATTTTATAACACAGAGCCAAGAGTTGTAATAGGTGTAAGAACAGGATGCTGTGGGAGTTTATACGACAGGCATGTAATCTAGCCCAGCTTTGAGAAGTCAAGGATGGCTTCCTGAGAGAGCTGGTGTCTGAGCTGGATTTACCCAGAGACAACAGTGGCAGTGGGGGGATTGCAAAGGGAGATTAGAGAGTGAGTGTTCCAGGAATAGGGAGAAGCATCTAGAAAGGTTTTGGAGACACATCTGGAAAAAAAAAGTAGTTCAATATACCTGGAACATAGCAGTCTCAAGAGAGTAGAGTAGGTGAGCAAGGCCCTGAGACTTGTTAAGGAATTTGGACTGAAGGTAATGGAGAGCCAGTGAGGATTTTAAACCAGAAGAATGACAGAATCTCATTTGTACTTAGGAAAATCATCCTGGCAGCTGTGTGGAGAATGGAGTAGAAAAGCCCAAGATAAGAGGCAGGGAAGATGCTGAGAGATGGCGGTAGCCTAACCTGACTTTAAATAACTGTGGGAATGAGGAAAAATAGATTCAAGAGATATTTTACGTATAAAATTATCAGAGCTTGGGCATCTATTTTGGATATGGAGATGAGCAAGAGGGAGAAGCCTGGAATGGCTTGGATGACTTCACTGGGATGGGCAACACTGGACGATGGGCAGGTTTCCCAGGAAGGAGGACCAGTTCCATTTTTAGATCTGTGGGTTTGAGCTGAGTGGAAGTAGCCAGTGGGAGGCTCTGGACTCAAAAGAAAGATCAAAGCTTGAGGTGAAAATCTATGGAACATCACCCACTTGGTGGCAACTGAAGCCAGAGGAGAGGCTGAGAACACCCAAGGAAAGAAGGGAGGGAAAGAAGTAACAAAGTCTAGAGCGCAGCCCCGAGGAATAGCCACTTACGGGAGCCTGAGATGGATTTCCAGAAAAGGAAGAGAGACCAGGAGACAGGGATGTAACAGAAGTCAAGGTGTGTGTTTGGGGGTGTGGGGGAGTGCGACAAAGGGTCATTTTCAAGTATTACAGAACTATTGTTCATGAAATAGACAATGTCATGGATTGTAAGACACATTAATATCTTATGGCCCATTAAGAAACAAAGCTGCCAGTTAAACTGGCATATTCCAATTTCAGAGCTAAAAAATGGTAAACAACATAAGTGTATACCAGAATCTAAGAAGTGTGATTCATTGAGAACTACAAAGTGTCTTTTATACTTATCAGCAAAGGGGTTATTATTGACTATGGTGAGAGCAGCATTAGTGGAGAATGGGGGTGAGAAGCAAGATTAAAGTAGCCTGAGAAATGAAGAGGGATGGGTATTGGGTTCCTGGGTGCTTAATAACTTGCATAGATTCCCCTAAGAGTTCTGAACCAAGAGAGAAAATAAATATGACGGGTATATGTCAAGGCGTCACCTTTTATTTTCCAGAGACCTAAAGAGAATATGCTTTATATTTGCATCCACGAAGGCTTCCTAATATTGAGACCCAGAATCAGACCCACCTAGCGATGATGACCAGCACAAGCCTCTGCCTATGTGGGTCTGCTTCATAAATCTTATAGCACAGAAGGACAGAGAGAACATGCTTCCTACAGGCAGTTGATTCCCGAGAGGAGAGCAAGGGGCTGGCCTACACATGAGCATGTTCTCCTCCCAAACTTACCAGTCAGGTGAAGGTTCAGAACACGATACAGCTGGAGCCTCCTTACCAAGGACAGACATATCAGGGATGGGGACAAAGTATTTCTCCTTAAGAGTAAGAATTCAGAAATAATATAAATAAGACTACCAAGAAGCTTAGTTGATAAAGGAAAGTGAACCTAGCTCAACCAGCTGTCTATATTCCCAACCATCCAACTTTTTTCCTGCTTTTTGGAAAAATTGTCTATTTGTTTCACGTATATCTAAGTTCTCTTGCCTCACCATATAAAGGTCAGCTCCATTCTCATCTTCTCTATGAAATCTGTCTTACCTAGCCCTGCCTCTCCCATGTCTCAGTATTACATTTTGTTATTATTGTTTTATACTTCACTGTTACACACATATGTAAGTTTGTCTCGTTACATTGTAAGCATCATCTCTGTATCATCTCTTTGAAGATAGAGATCATCTCATACCCTTCTGTTTATCCCTCTGAATCACTGGAATTCTGCCAGATTCATAATAGGCAAGGCCAAGTTGTTGAACTGGGTTGAATTGTGTTGTATGGAGAGAGATGGTAAGACACAACCCCACCTTTGGAAACTTTCAGTCTACTTGCTGCCTGGGAGAGAAAGTCAAGCACAGTTTCCATGGAACCTGGCATATGATCTTACAGGTTCTTGGGTGTGTTTCATTGACCAGATTTGTGGCTGATACCCCCCAGGTGTCACATCTCTACATAGAGATGGTTTGCAGAAGAGTATAACCATTGCATTCCTTTCACCAACAAAACAAAACAAAACAAAAAACTCACAAAGGTTTCTTGAACATCTCCGAAATCTCCCATAAACCTAGAATGAGACAAAACTTTTCAAGGCATAGATGCCCTTTAGAGAAGCAGAGTGAAATACAGGCCTGTCCCTGCAGCCAAGGCCCCCTCAGCACCTCCAGTGCTTGCTCTCTTTGTTGGCATAAGAAATCCAAAAAAAAAACGTGTCAGTTAAGCACTCGACACCCTAACACAATCAAATAAGACCTTAGAGCTAAGGCTTTATTCCTGCTAGTGTATTTTCACTACTCAGATGCGAAAGCAAGTTGATGATATTTCCAGTCTGTCTGTCTTTAATGTATGTTCTAACATCTGTAAACTGTAGCAGATAAACAAGGCCACATACTGCCAGCAGCATTTATTTTTGCAGTAAGGATAAAATGAAGAGCTTTGTACCTTTACTACAGATAAGAGACAGCAACATTTATAAGAGATCAAAATTTTGTTTACCTACTCTTCCCCATGATCTCAGGCAATCCAAGGGAAACAGCCTAAATACATGTGGGAGAGTTATTAAGTGTTCAGCATCAACTTGAAAGGCTGGACTTCAGCACCTTGGGGGTAAGGCACAGAATGAGTGCTGGGTGCAGGGTTCCTGGCTGGTGCCTGAGCCTGGCATACGGTGAGTCCTCAGTAATCCTTGCTTTCTGGTCCAAAATCGGGGCTGGGCTGGAAAGTGAGTGATATTACCAAGGTTTCAGCTCCAGTTGCTGGAGCTTTTGCTCTGAATGTGCTGCCAGAGTCTTCATCATCATTTTACTATTCAGTCTATCAGACATATGGAAACCTACGCTTTTTCTTAGTCCAGGTGAAAAAAGCACCTGTGTATATACCTCTATCACAGAGGTCAACTCATTGTACTGCCCCACTGGACCATGGACTCCTGAGTTGGCTAGGTTGCCGGTTCAGCTGCTCCAACAAAAACCCAAAAGAAAGGAAGCTTAGGCAAGATGGAAGCTTATTCTCCTCTTATGTAGCAGTCTAGCTGTAAGAGGGCTGTTGTGGCAACCTCATGGTATCAGGCACCTAGCTGCCTCCTAGTGTGATGCCTCACCCTAAATAGGTTGTTGCCCTTGGCCTCCTGGTCCGAGTTAGCTTACGTACTCATTCCTGCCATGAGGAAGGGAAAGAAACAAAGGGAAAGGCAAACATGATCTTTCTCTTTAAGGAAATGATCTGAAATTGCGTATATCTCTTGTATGCATCTCCCCTTAGCTGGAACTTGAACAAATGGCCACACTTACCTGCAATTTAGTCTTTAGTTGTCATTGTGCCTAGCTAAAAGTCATGGGTTCCATTACCCTAAGAGGAGAGAACCGATTTGGGGGGAACAGCTAGAAACCTACCTAGGCCATCGCTCCTTGAGGTCAAATTTTTGTCTCCAGTTTATCCTTCTTTCCATCACCTGGCATGATGCCCACCCAAGGCAGGTGTCACTGAATGTTGATTGAAGAGGAGGGCTGCTTGAAGGAGAAGATGCAGAGGATAACACCCTGGGAAACCTGTGTTCCCGTTGCCAGCATGGAGACCACGGGGCAGTCATTTAACCTCTTCAGAACTCACTTTTCTGTCTTTAAAATGAGGCTGATAATCCCTGTGGAATTTGCTTCACAGCACTGTTGGGAAGATTCTTCTTTTGTGGTGGCTGCTATTTACCGAACACCTATTGTGTTCTAAGCATGGTGCTAAGTTATCTGTTGACATTCTTTTATGTAAACCTCACAACAGCTCAATGAGGTGGTATCTTAGTCTATTCCAGCTGCTATAACACCATAGATTGGGTAGCTTATAAAAAACAGAAATATTCCTCACAGTTCTGGATGCTGGGAAGTCCAAGATTGAGGTGCCAGAAGATTTGGTGTCCTGTGAGGACTCACTTTTCTGGTTCATAGATGGGGCCTTCTCACTGTGTCTTCACACGGGGAGGGGAACTCTCAGCTTTCTTTTATACGGGCACTGATCTTTTTTTTCGTGAGATGGAGTTTCCCTCTTGTTGCCCAGGCTGGAGTGCAATGGCATGATCTTGGCTCACTGCAACCTCCACCTCCTGGGTTCAAATGATTCTCCTGCCTCAGCCTCTTAAGTAGCTGGGATTACAGGTGCTCATCACCACACCTTGATAATTTTTGCATTTTTAGTAGAGACGGGGTTTCACCATGTTGGCCAGGCTGGTCTCAAACTCCTGACCTCAAATGACCTGCCCACCTCAGCCTCCCAAAGTGCTGGGATTACAGGTGTGAGCCACCGTGCCTGGCCAGGGTACTAATCTTAATCATAAAGGTTCCACCTTCATGACCTAATTACCACCTAAAGATCTCACCTCCAAATACCACTGTATTGAGAGTTAGGGTTTTAGCATATGAACTTGAGTGGGGAGGACACAGATATTCAGATCATAGCAGGCTGGTATGGTTATCTACATTTTGTAGCTGAGTAAACTGAAGCTGGGAGAGATTCAGTAAGATGCCCAGTGCTGTTCATTTATGTATACATTCAACATTGATCGCCTGCCATGTGCCAGAGACAGTGCTGGGTATACAGTAGTTCCAAGTATGATGGGTGTTGCCAGGGGGAAACATAGAGTGAAGAGGACATACATAATAGAGAGCAACTCTGCTCAAGGGATCAGAGAGGAGGTTTGAGCATATTTTGAAGGATGAGCAGGAGGCATCCAGGCCAAGGAGCAGGGTGGAGTGTCTGGGACAGTGTTGGGAAAGCCCTGATATAAGAGAGGAACCAAACTTAGAGGGACTCCAAGACTCCCAATGTGAATGGAGGGCAGAGAGTAGAGCAGGAGAAAGAGTCCAGCAGGGGCCAGCAGGAGCCCTCGATGGGATGAACCTGGGCTTGCAGCCAGTTTGTGTGGCCCCCAAACTCTTATTGAAAGGGCAAATGATCAAGTTCTTGGAAAATGTGTTGCGGGCGGTACCAGGGAGGAGGAGATTTGGGCATATTCTTTTTGTCTTAGTCATGGCTTTTAAGAACTGAAGAGAGGGCCTGGGTTTCAGATATGTGGTATAATCCAGGTGGCCTGAGAACTGAGTCCCAGTGTCGTCCTCCTGAGCTATCTAGTTTAGCGAGTATGTGCACGTTCTGCTTGGGGCTTGCCTGGAAAGATTAATCCAGCTCCCTTTATCTGTCTCATAAGCAGTTTTTTCTAGGGCCAAGAGCGAGGATGCCCCTTCCTCAGAACCTCTATCAGCTGTGCCAGGCCTCTGCAGCTGCATTCATCATCCCGATGAAGTGGGTGAAAAACTCCTCTTGTCCTGAAATGGCACGAGGGCAAAGGACTTCCTGATACCCTAAGGAAGAGGAATCAAGGCAGTGGGGCAGGGAGAGGAGGGCAGACCTTACTGTACTCGGTGTTTCTGGCACCTCTCTCAGCCTCCCAGAGAAGCCCCAACAGAGTAGTGGAGCTAAACCTTTCAACAGCTACTCACTCGACAGGTGGGTGTTTCTCACTCTCAGTGTACAGAGTGTGGAAGGTGCTGAGGTGAGTTTGCTGCCACATGAGGAATCCAGGCACTTTCCTCCAAGGATTACAAAATAGAGCACTCATTTCTACAGGTGAATGAAGGAACAGATAATTCAAAATAAGGGGTGATTCAGGGGCTTCCAGATAGCTTTCAGGTTTGCTGAAGGGCCAGGTCCTTGTGCCTCAAGGCCGTTGCTCGTGCTGATCCCTCTGCCTGGAATCATCTCCATGCTTCAGCTTCATGCTGCTTAACTTGGACTCATCCTTCAGCTTGCAGCTCAGACATCAAATCTCGGAAGACTTCCCTTATCCCTTGTTCTTGAGCTGGATACCCCTCCTGCACTCTTCCTTGTTTTAGCTCTTGACACACTATGATCACCTGCATCTGCTTCTCTCATGGCATCTGCCATTCCACTGTTACACCTCAGCCCCTAGAACAGTGCCTGGCAAAGGTTGCATGAATGACTGAATGAATTTTTTTTTAGTTGGTTTGGGTCTAGAAATATCTCAACAGCAGATAGTGAGTTTAACATGAGAATTATATTTTGGGTAGTACATTATAACACTGTGAGGTGGTCCTTAAAAGAGCATATAGTGGGGAATAGTGACGAGAAGCAGCCAGAAATTTCATTTTTGCTTTGATCTCCCAAGCCTGTCAAGCTCGCTCAGAGCCTGTCTTTGAAAAAACAGCACCTTCTCTGGAGGGTTTCAGACTTAGTTGTAGGGTTCAGATCAGAATTGCTTCCCTGCAACTCTTTAAGCTGAGGAAGGCTATTGATCGTTTCAGGGTCCCAGAGTTCAAGCATCTCTTGAATTCACCCTCGTAATCCCATTTCATCCCCACCCACCCCACTTTAGCCTCGTCAAGTGGTCAACTGTTCAGCCTTTGCCCGTCACTAAACCAAATTGCTTGCAGGGACTTGGTTTTCTTCTGTGCTGTGCCCCTCCTTGTCCCTGTGCCACCTCAGCCCTATGTCCTACTTCCCACCTATGTTTTGTGAATGTTCTTCAGTCCTACGTTTGTACCCCATAGGGCTGTTTATGTCCACTGCAGAAGTGGAGGTTCAGTAAAGACAGCTGCATATAATTGGAAGGAGGAGGAGGAGGAGGAGGAGGAGGAGGAGGAGGAGGAGGAGGAGGAGGAGGAGAAGGAGGAAGAGGAGGAGGAGGAGGATTAATTATTACTGAGATGTTTGCCTGGAGTTTTAATTAGGCTGCCTTTCCTTCCTTTTTTTTTTCCCCAGCTCAGAAAGTCCTCTTAGAATGTTAGTATTTTAGAGACTTGGAACATTAGGTTTTAACATTGTGCACCCAGAGTCTCAGTGTAATAAATCAATAGGCTGATTGCCTCCAGTAGTTTGATTGCTGAGTGGATTGGGGTACCTTTTGTTCTTGAGTGAATGATCATTTCACACACTAGCAAAAGAGAAACAAATGTGGGTGTAGTGCTTGTCTGGGCTTCTGATTTGCAACCCTGACCTGGCAAATCATTATTTCCAGCAATGTGTATAACTTACAAGCAGCTTGCCAAATGTTCTGTATCCTTCCTCTTGACAGTTCTCTCAAGTTATATGTGTCATAAAAACATTTCTCATTTGCCAGAATAGTTCTGAGTTTGTTTTGAATCTGACAAGTCCTCTGATATTACATTCTTAAATCTCACTAACAGATAATTTATACCAAAACTACTGCCTTGGCAGGAAGTAAAATTATATGATTTTCAGTTTGGGTTGAAAATCAACTCAAGTTATGATGACACTGAGACACTTAGACCCTACAGATTAATCATGATTATCTTACCGTGAAATACTTTTCGTAGTAGGATCTACCCTCCATTTATTGTTTCTGTCAAAACCTTTGATTGGAAAACGTTTCACAAGGGAAATGTTGTCATTTCTACAGATGCACTTATTTATTTCATGATGTGTTCCAACCACAATATGGTTGCTCCTTGTTTTATGCGATAGGTATGCCCCTGAAGAGTTGCTGATAAACTGAATTTTTACAGACAAATTTATAATTGCATGCACATACAGTGCTGTTATTTTACCCAATAGTTTCTTTTATAATTAGAAAATCTCCCGAATTCATTTGAGAATTAACACTCATATATTGGGTCTTGTTTAGATGAAGTAATCTTAATATGAATCAGGCAAGATTATCAACTAGCCTCTACTCTCAATAGTTCTGGCTTAGTTATACCACATTTCATCCCAATAGGAGACTGCAGGTTTTACACATTCTACATTTTCTCACAGATATTCAAAATGCTTCCAGAGGAAAATCTGCCACTCTTAGAGCCTCCTTGCTCTTTCGTATCACTCTTTTAGGGAAGGAAAAGGGGATGCCAGCTCAGAGTTGAGATGATTTGTGATGTCCTGCTGGAATATTACATAACCTAGTAGGTGATTTTTTTTTTTTGAAACGTGGTCTTGCTCTGTAGCCCAGGCTGGAGTGCAGTGGCCCGATTATAGCTCATTGCAGTCTCAAACTCCTGGACTCAGGTGATCCTTCCGTCTCAGCCTCCTGAATAGTTGGAACTATATATGCATGCGCTCATGCCCAGCTATTTTTTATTTTTTGCAAAGGCAAGGTCTCGTTTTGTTGCCCAGGCTGGTCTCAAGCTCCATGAGTCTGTGTATTCCGGCTATCTATTGCTGTGCAGCAAACCGCCCCTAAATTTAGTGGCTTAAGAAACTTACTGTCTCTTCCCTTCTGTGTGTTGTTTGGCTCGGCTGGTTTGTTCTCACTTGTGCTTCCCACATGTGGTTGCAGTCAGGAATTGACTAGGGCTGTAGTCATCGGAAGGCTGGAGTGAGCAGGATGACTAAGATGGCTTCTTGACATGACTGGCAGTTGAGACTGTCAGCTGAGAGGTCAGCTGGGCTGTGGGCCACAGCACATATGTGACCCCTTGTGTGGCTTGTAATTCTTGTTGTTGATTGAGTTCCAAGAGGGAGAGTCCCATGAATGAGTGTTCTAAGAGATCCAGGAAGAAGCTGCAAGGCTTCTTATGACCTTGCCTCAAAATCCCAGAACGTCGGTAGAGGCCAGTGACCAAGGCCAGCCCAGATTCAAGGGGAGGGAATTAGACTTCACCTCTTGATGTGAGTTGCTGCACGTGCGTACTGCGGGGGAAAAGAATGGGGGATTTGGGGCATCATCATGACCATTCTGCTGATCATCATCCCAGTATTGATCTTGCAAGTCTATTGATAGATCAAGAGGAATCATCCAGGCCAGGGGCTCTGGCCATGACCTGTTTCCCACATACTCCACCTTCCATTCCTCATCCTACCCCCGAGCTGAGTCCTGTATCAGCCCTTTATTCCCACACACTTTTCTACAATGGTGTTCAAGAAAGTGCATGTGTTTCCTGGTAAAAAAAAAAAAAAAAAGTGTGGGGTCCATTTTTTAACTACCTATCATAATGTTCCGGAGGAAGGACATTCTCTAGAGGAACAAGATGACACAAATATGAAGGGTGCATGAGCCACTGTGGGCAGTGTAGGGAGGTTATAGAATGCTTAATACATATAACACATACAAATGAATTGGCCAGCCTTGTTGGTTAGAACTCAGTACTAGGGAGTACACAATAAATGAGCCTATTTCCGTGGAAGCCTACAGAAAGAAATGTTCCCCTCTACTGACCCAGCCCTAAGCGAGCCACCCATGTTACAGATGACTGAAAAAAAGAACTTGGTAAGGGAATCTAACTAGCACAGTCTTAAAAGACATATTTACCTAGAAGCTACCCCAAGCAAGTATCCTATTCACATTAACTCAGTAAAACCATCTTAGTAAATTAGAACCACAAGCACACAGAGAACTGTGAAGTAGTGTGTCTAGTATAAATGTTTTTCAGCTCACAGTTTGGAGGTGCTTAGAGAAGGCTGTGCCCACAGATATGTTACATACTTAGAGTGGACACTTTTTGCTGTTTGAGGTAAGGTCAAGTTCTGTCCATGAACTTGGAAGTATAATTAACTCCTTAACTTTAATCAGGAAAACAGCTGCCCTGTTAAACATACTGAGCTACAGGTCCGTTGATTTCAGCTGTGGAGCTCAGCCGATCTAGATGCACAGGCTGACAACTCCGTTGAATACATTACTTTTCACCCTTTGTGGCATTTTTTCCTTCCTCCATTTTTTCCTTCCTCCCCAATACTCCTTGTTGGCTCCCTGGGGGATTCAAATTTGTGTTTATCGTGCTGAAAATTTAAAGGCGAGATAAACAACATTTTAAGCTATTTATAACCAGAGGCTATGCCAGGAATGCATTAGGCTTTCATTAGACATATGTTAAAATATTGCTTGCTGGCAAAGGTAGGAAGAATATCCCTAGGTGTGAAAAGCAGATGGTTAGAGACTGTTGATAAAGCTTTGACCCACAATATGGCTATATGGGATTAGTATTTAATTTGGGCTTCTGTAACAAAATACCGTATACTGGGTAACTTATAAACAACATTAATTTAGTTTTCACAGTTCTGGAAGCTGGAAGTCTGAGACCAGGGGCCAGCATTGTCAGGTTCTGGTGAGGGTCCCCCTTATGGTTTGCAGACTACCTACTTTTCATTGTATCCTCACATGGTAGAAAGAGCACAAAAGCGCTCTTTGGGTCCCTTTTATAAAGACATTAATCCCATTTATGAGAGGCTCCACCCTCATGACTTAATTATCTCCCAAAGGCTTCACTTCCTGGTATCATTGCATTAGGGGTTAGGATTTCAACATATGAATTAAGGGGTAGGGACACAAACATTCAGTCCATAGCATTATTCTGTTGACTTATTAAATGTGTTCTTGTGGAATGCTACGGGTAGAGGATCCAAGAGATGCCATTTATATAGGGCCTATATTTTTATACCACCGGGAGGACATTTGGCAAGGGTAAGAAACATACTCTGGAAGGAGGTATGAGAGAGAGGATGAGAAAGAGGCACCATTCAAACATAAACCTTAGGGCAGTGGACACACTATGGTAAGGGAAGAACTCTGCACTTGTCTGACTTCTTCCATGTAGATCAGTCCAGACAGAGGAGACCGCTCCCACTCATTAGCTTTCTGATGAAGAGTCCACACCCTCCCTTAAATATTCACCTCTCAGTCACACTATTGTAGACCCACAGTCTACCTCCATCCTTTCCTTCTGCCTGTAAATATTGATTGAGCTCCCACCATGTGCAGGTACTGTGTTATGTGGATGAATAAGACACATGAACTATCAAGTTGAGAGACATGCAATAAACCAGTAAACAAGTATTATAATGAAAGGTTATGATTAGTGTTATGGGGGGGGGGAAGGAGGTGTGATAAAGAATAATGGGTGTGTGTGTCCTGTTTTGGATAAGATGATCAAGATAACCCTTTGAGGAGGTGACGTTAATGATCTTAAAGTGATTAGTTAAACTTTGGCATGTGTTAACTGATACTTTACCATTTCTTAAACTGCATGTTGTTAAAGTTCACATTAAAATAGTGTTTGCTTTTTCTGAGCCCGATCTGCAGAATGCTGAATGGAGAGCAATTCTGGGGAATAGAGGGAAGCCAGCTGGATGGCCAGACCTCTCCTGGCCAACACTTTTCTCATGACAACCTTCTCTCCTTAGGAAAAGGAGACGTGTTTGGAGATGTGTTCTGGAAGGAAGCCACCCTTGCCCAGTCCTGTGCCAACGTTAGGGCCTTGACCTACTGTGATCTGCATGTGATCAAGCGGGATGCCCTGCAGAAAGTGCTGGAATTCTACACCGCCTTCTCCCATTCCTTCTCCCGGAACCTGATTCTGACCTACAATTTGAGAAAGAGGGTGAGCTGACAGTTTCAGTTATTTTCTGCAAAGAACAGCCCCTGTGCACTTTGCTGTTTATTTAAGTAGAGTAATTGGTTCTAAAGAGGTTCTGTTTGTTGCTTGCTCTGTGAGGTTTTTGCTATAAAATGGAGGAGAGAGGGGATGTTGCTAGATTAGAAGATGGATCTGTTTTGGTGCAGAAGGGATTTATTTGTGTGTGTGGAGGGGGCAGGGAGGTGGCTTTTCCCATCAATATCTAGACCTTCCAGCATTTTGAAAAGATGACTACAATGTGAGGTTGCTAGTCAGCAAAATGGCTCTGCGGGGGCCACTTAATTAATGTAAACTGAGTTCTCTGTGGTGACTGGGATTTGCTGAGTGGTTTGAAGCTAGTAATGGTAATTTTTTAACAGATATGAAATCTGCCAGCTAGTAATGGTAATCTTTTAACAGATATGAAAATGATTTAGGTGGGTCTGGAGAATAAGAGAGCCGTGGAATTTGTTTGTCTAGAGAATATTTTGCATTCAACTGCCAACTAAACTGTCCGAGAAATGATTGGTGGTTTAAGAACCAGAAGATTTTTCACCTGAAGTTGTTTCTTTCAAATCATCAGAACTGCTCCATCTGTCTCCGTGAGGATTAAAGTATTGGTGTCGTACTCTTGGGGTTTTCATGACGAATTTTCTTGTACTTCATCTCTCTAACTCTTTTGGTTAAAATGATAGCAAGATAGCTCTGCACCTGGAGAAATCATGTGGAAAGGTTGTCATAGGAATCTTTCCTAAAATGACCTCATTATCTTTCCCCCAACCTGTTCTTCATCTCATGGTTCCTATTTACATTGTCTGATTTGTCCTGGGGCTCCAAGTTAGAAACCCTGGCATCAATGTTTATGCTGCTTCTCCCTCTCTGAGGCCTCGTGTTACTCATCAGATCCCGCTGGTTCTACCTAAGCTCTCAAATCTAAGTCAGTAATTTGCCTTCATCCTCAAGGCCCCCCACAGAATTCTCAGGACACAAAGCTCTTCATTAAAAGACCTTCGTCGTGCCCTGGCTGGATCATACAATGGGCTCCAAATTCACCTTCCTGCCTCATGTCTGTCCTCAATGGAGTGCTTCCTTCTTATGGCTGCTTGACTAACCTTAAAAATTAATCTGATCATGTCACTCCCCCACCTGACTAAAGGATAATATCTGTACATTTCAGCATGGTGTATGTGGTAGTCCACATCTGGCCCAAACTTAATCCCTGAGTCCTGACCTCACCCCCTTCTCCCCATGCCCACCCTTCCCACCCTGAGCTGCCACTATGAGAATTCCACACAGTTCTCCAAGCACACTACACCCCTTCAGAGTGCTGTATCTCTGCCTGCTGCTTTCTCAACCTGTAATTCTTTTCTCTTCTGTGTGTGACAAACCCGTTGGCCCTAAAAACTGCTGAAATGTTTCTTTTTCATTCATCAAACCCAGTATCGTGCCAACTGAACTAGACTAGACATATAAAACCCAATGATACTCAGTTCCTGATCTCCAGGAACCTAAAGTCTAATGGAAAAGATTAACACAAGAAAGATAATTGCGTAGAAGATTCTAAGTACAGTGATTGTGATTTGAACAAGGTATTATGGGAGCACAAAGGAGGGGGAACAGCTAAAGGGAGTCAAGGATTAATTGTCAGTGGTGATACCTAAGTTGAGTCTGAAGGATGAGTTTGCCAAAAAGAAGGGGCAGATGATCTGCTGGGAAGGGCAGTTTGAGCAATGTCTGGAGAAAGGAAACAATCTTTTGTCTTCCAGGTCCTTTGTACAAGGTTCCAATGCCTGTCACTGGGGTACCCCAGCAATATGTCTCCACCTGTTTTAAATCCTTTGAACTGTCTTGTGAGTCCCTGCACAGAGACCTGTGAAGGCAAGGGCTTGGGGCGCTGGTATCCTCAGTGCATAACCAGCTGTGGTGTTAATTAATATTTGAGGATGGCAAGGAGAAAAAGATGGGATCTCTGGGCCTCAACTTCCACATCGCAAAATGTAAGATTGTGGCGAGATGATTTTTATAGTCTGTGATTTGAAACCTGGCCATTTAAATTCTAGCGGAGGGTGGGCAGTGGTGGAGAAATGTGCATCCAGTGTTCTTCCTGGTTGATCTGTAGGTTGGGAGCATAGGATGCTTGCTGGTGATACATTTAGCCAAGTGGATTCTCTTATAGTCTATTTTTTGATGTATTCCTTCTTTCTATGAAAGCAAGTTGATTATAATCAGCTTTCAGTGTTGCTGATAATATAGGTTGAAAAAATATGCAGTTTGGGTTATTTAGAGGAGTAATCTTGGAATAATTGTGGCTCAAGTAAATCTGCCTTTAAAAAGGTCAAGAATGACAACATAAACAATGACATCTCAGTGGTCAGATTGTTTCTATAAGCACAGAGTGATTGACAGCTCTGCAGAAGAGAAGACTCAGGGGCTACATTTTTGAAGAGCTGTTGTGGAGGAGTTTTTACAGCCACAGGGTACAGAGGAAGAACCAAAATTATAGACAGATTTTGGCACAGTATAAAAAGTCTTTTGAAAAAAATCAGAGCTGCCCAAAGAATGAAATAGGCTGCTTTGAGTGTATCAGGTTTGTTATTCTGAGGGTATTTAGGCATCTGCTAGGTACCCATACTCAGAAACATTGTAGAAGGGCTTAGGTAAATGTTGGAGAGTCGAACTAACCTTCAAATTTCCTTCCAACTCAAAGTGACTATGTATGAGTCTGGTATGGATCCAAAGGAATTTTAGTGAAAGCCTTTGTGTAAAGAGGTAGCCATTCTTTTTTGGCAAAATAAAAAAGGTTTGTTCTTTCGGTATTGCCATTGTAGTCTCTCATTGTGTCCTTCTGAGAATTAATTCATAGTTACATAGGGCATGGAAGACAAGAACATTACATGCATGAATTATTCTCGTAGTTTTTTTCCCCCTGGTAAAGCAAAGCGTATTGTTGTAGCTGTTTCTGTCCTGGCAAAATTAAGTGTTTTATTTGCTAAGATTCTTGATAACACAATGTCTTTGACATCTGTCTGGGGAGTTGCCTGATCTTGTAGATCTTCTCCAACACGGAGCAAAGACTGGGAGCTGGAGGGTAACTTGGTAACTGTTCAATCTCTTCCCTACTTCCCTAACACCCTCATTTCACATTTTATAGAAAGGTCACAGAGCTGGGTTTGTAATGAAAGAATTGGAGCCAGAAGTGACACCTTGACCGAAACCTTCTTGATCACAGCTTCCTGTCCTACTCTAGCCTCGGTATTCTAAGCCTCATCCCCTTTCCCCTAAATCCCAGGATATGAGCATCACCTAGCTCTCAGCTGTTGCTCTTGGAACCCAACTTAGGAAGAAACTATTACCTTCCTCCATTTCCTCCAAAGCCACATGAAGGCACAGACAAGGAGAAAAGAGGCAGAACCTGGAGGTAAATCCAGCATTTTGAGCTTTAGTTTTTCTTACTTGTGAGGTCTGAGCCAGGTGAGACTTTGGTCTGGGTCTTGCTTCTGCCTTTTATTGCTTCTGAGTTCTGGACAAGCTACAAAAGCTTCCTCATCTGTAAAATGGGGATGATGAAAATTTCTAACTTGTAGGATAGTTGCAAGGATTAAATAAGATACTATTTGCAAAGTCCGTACACATGAAGCCTACCACATGGTGAGGGCTCAATTCAGTTGTGTGTTGTTGTTATTTTGTTCTGTCCACTTGATTGATACCCTATTCTTTATTATCCTGTGCCTTTTGAAAAGTAAAAAGAAGGCAGTTCCTCTGCCTTTGTTCATACAGGGTTATTGCTCTGCACAATGTTCTGTGGGGTAGGTGTTATCCACAGGTTCTCTGCACTTCTTGCAGCAAAGGAGGGATCAGTCATTCTGGGAACTGGAATCCATTGCTGGCCTCACTGCCCCTTCCGCTCCTGCCAGTGAAGAGGTCGCATTTGCCCACTGTTTTGGCCAGTTCAGTTCTTGGAGGGGAAAAATCAGGCTATTTTGAGATCTTAGGTCAGTTACCAGGGAGTCAAGAGGGAAGCACAAGAGAAAAGCACAGCATTTTTGTTTCTTCTGAGGGAGGTGGCTTCGGCTATTCATGAAAAGGAGGGGAAGTAGAGCCTTCCCCGTCAAACCCATGGGTCTCTAGGGTGCCAGGTCTATGTGCATTTTCCTCCAGGCCCAGAGTCATCTTGTGTCTGTAATCAGAGCTTTGCACACTATAAATAGTAAATTATTACCAACTCCAGATATTGTTCAAGCTACGACACAGTATCAGCATGTGTATTATGTCAGCTTATTACATCTTCAGAACAGCCTCGTGGCATTACTGTATCATTCCCATTTCTTAATGGAACAAACTAGGACCCTGTGAGGAAGAAAACCCCTTTTCCAAGGTTGCCTCGTTAATAAGTGGCGGATTCCAAACCTGCATGTGCTCCTCTGGCTAAGCAGTGCCACATACTGTGGTAGCCTCAGTGAAGTGTGGCTTTCAGCTGTTCCCATGTTGGCATTCTTTGGCTTCTGTGTTCTTCTAGTATGTTAACTTTTCAGGGGTGGCTTGGGTTGTCTCCTGAGTATCTTTCTCCAGTGGCCTTTGCCACCACCAGTACACTCAGAAACATGTATGGTGAAACCACAGTAATACCCCAGGTTGGGAGATGTGACAGATTTCCTCCTTGTAGTGACAGGTATGCAGTAGGTGGCTGGTTGTGCTGGGTGTGGGAGGCATGACACATTTCGCTTTGGTTAGGCAACAGGCTAACCTGACCATGCTATTAGTAACAAACTAGAAAGGGCACTGCTTTGAGTCTAAGGACCTATGTTTGAACACTGATTTGACTGTTGACCAGCCATGTGCCTTCGGGCAAGTTACTTAACTATTCACAGCCTCAGTTTCCTTGTTTGTGAAAAGGGGCCAATACAAGTCCTTCCTAATTAGGTTTTTTACATTTTATTTATTTATTTACTTATTTATTTTACTTTAAGTTCTGGAATACATGTGCAGAACATGCAGGTTTGTTACGTAGGTATACATGTGCCATGGTGGTTTGCTGCACCTATCAACCCACCATCTAGCCTCCCCTTGCCCCCCACCCCCGGACAGGTCCTGGTGTGTGATGTTCCCCTCCCTGTGTCCATGTGTTCTCATTGTTCAACTTCCACTTATGAGTGAGAGCATGTGGTGTTTGGTTTTCTGTTCTTGTGCTAGTTTGCTGAGGATGATGGTTTCCAGCTTCATCCATGTTCCTGCAAAGAACATGAACTCATTCTTTTTTATGGATGCCCTAATTAGATTTATTGAGAAGTTTACATACAGTAAATCAAACAAAAAGAAAAAGGGACACAGTACCCTTAGGAAGCACTCGATGTATGTTTGTCCCTTTCTCCTCCCCCACTGCCCATCCCCTACTTCCACCTCCAGTCTCAGAGGTTCTGAATTCACACTTTCTTGCCCTTGGTTTGTAACCACATTTATTTCTTTAGTCAGTGTTTCACTTGGGCTCTGCTTTCCTTTCAACCTGAGATAAGGTTTCACTCCCCAGGTCCTAGGAATTATGTTCTCCTCCTGATCATTAGGACAGTAGAAGCAATGTACCACAATTAAATGATGTACTGCAGACAAGCAATTAGGTAATTAACAGCAGTCAGTGCATGGGATAATTGGCATGTAGGTAATTGGGAGGGCGGGTCTCATTCTGTGTGTAGGGCTTTATTTTTAAAGCCAGTATTGTTGTGTATTGAGTTTGTTATGTGCAGTGTTTGCTTACATTAATTTGTTCCAGGATGGATTTTTCTTTTTTTTTTTTTTTTTTTAGTTTGATTAAAGACTCAGTGAGTTTGGGAGGGAGCTGGGACTATAGTTACTGATATTTTCAAAGCTGGGCCCTCCTGATGCCTGTTTTGTAAAACTGAGGTTGCCATAGTGAACTGTCTTGAATACCATATGTACATTTCTAGCCCACTTTAACCAAAGAGCATTTTATTCTGGAGAATATTAAAGCATTGAATGCTTGAAGAAAGCTCTGCTCATATGTGGCATTGGAAAGCTTTTAAATTTTCTCCCTGAACAAGTTCTCATGGAAGGTTGGTAAGATGGAAAGAAAGACCATAAAGCTAGGTACTTAAAAATGTCATCCACTTCTCCCTTGAATCATCGTAGCCTAAGTTTTAAAAATGATCTCTGCATAGCCCATATTTTCCTTGTCATCCATCCATATGTGGGCTTCCGTGAAATTAAAATCATCTGTTAGTCTGTCAAGCCAAAAAGATAATAAAATCATGGTGTAGGAATTAGGCATCGGGGGAGGGGGAGAGATAATATGAGTGACATGACCATAATTCTTTGGGAACAACAAACTGTAAATCAAAATCAATTCCTTTTTTCTTCAAGAGGATCAGTGAGTGATGTTAGGGACCTGTGCAGTCTTTCATGGGTCCTCAGGTATTCCCTAGTACCCCAAGAAACATTTAGCAGAACCCCATCACGATTCTGGAGACAGAAGACAATAAAAGTGCTCCATGCTTCATTATGTATGAATCAGCTTCAACTGTCATCAGTCAGGCTATGTCTGGCCATTTTTAAGGAAGTAATAATGCCCTGGAATTAATATGGGCTTTAAGGCTAGATCTTCACATCCAGGCTCTGCCATTTGCTAGCTGAGGTGGGGCTCAGGGTGGGTGGGCATTTAGCAAGTATAAACTTGTTACCGTCTGTGGATTTATACTGCCTGCCCCAAATGGTAGATGATGGGAAAGGGTGAAAAAGTACCAGGCATGTTGCCTCACTTGTGGTAGGAATACAGCTGTGTTACTTCCTTTCCATTATTCATAGCAGTGGGGGCAGCAGCGCAAAGGAGAATAAGAGCCATAATAGTTCGGCTCGTAGAATCATCACATGAAGGTACTGAATTGGTGGTTTAAAATGCGAACCCTGCAGTCAGAGTATTTGAGTTCAAATCCTGGCTCTGTTTAGTGACCTCAGGCCAGTTAGCTGACCTCTCTAGGCCCTACTTTATTTGTGTATAAAATAGGGGCCTTAGAAGCATACTTTGACATAGCAAATTCTCAATGTATGTATTGCTATCATTATGCTGAAGAAGATGATGATGATAAGAATGATGACAATAAAGTCGTCAAACATGTTACTTAGCTTTTCTGGGACTCAGATCCCGTCAGGTGCTAAACGTTTTTAAAAAGGAGTAATGGGCTGAATTTTAACATCTAGAAATCTCCTGAACAGAAAATTCCAAAATTCAAGCCTGAGCCCCTCAAGTAGCACCAGAGAACCAGGTGGTTCATCAGTGATATTTGGGGAAGAATGGCTTTGTTGGATTCAGAAATCTAGAAATCTCCTGAACAGAAAATTCCAAAATTCGAGCCTGAGCCCCTCAAGTAGCACCAGAGAACCAGGTGGTTCATCAGTGATGTTTGGGGGAAGAATGGCTTTGTTGGATTCAGAATGGCTCTGGTTCCTCCTATAACAGAATGCGTGGAGGGAATGGTAGTCAGACATGGAAGAGAGGAAGGGGGAGGAAAGTTGTCATTTATCTTAATTCTCATCAAGTTACTTGATGTACTGTTACATACGATGTTTGCCACAGATTGGAAAAGATCTGGCCTGGTTTAGGAGAGTATAAGGCTAATGCAGTCTTTTGGAGGAGAGTAGCATCCTTAATCATATATTCTTAAGTGTATGTAGTTGAGGCATAATAAGGGTAGTGCTAATGAATCCTAGATCAGAGGTTCATCCTCATGTGAGCAAGTTGGCCTCTTGATGTCTTAGATGTTTAACCCAAGATTTCTCATTCATGTGGTCCCTAAAATTTTGAGTTATAGTTGTAAGTACCTGTTATTTGTTTTGAAATACCTATTAACATCCATCAGAGCTAGTGTTTTACAGAGAAGCAGGGTCTAGATGCTCTTTAATATCTCTTCCGGCTCAAATGATCACTGACCTGTGAAGCAAACAGGTCTTGCCTCTGAAACATCAGGAAGCCAAAATATACTCGAGCTGTGGGAATCTCTATCACCTGATCCTCAGTAAAGTCCCAAACAGAGATTATTGGCCGGGTCTCCCTAATTTCCAAACTTCCTGAACTCAGCTCCCTTCCCACACCCTTACAAATGCCCAGTGGCCCACTCATTTTCTAGTGAGCAGCCAGTCATGTTTTCAAAGTTCATTTCGTGTGTGTTAATATTAGAAGGCTGTCAAAGGATGTTTTCTAACTGACTTCAAAGTCCCTTCTTCCAAGTTACTTTCTTATTCTTTCTTTGGCCTAGCCAAATTTTACATTTCTAACTCATCTGCCGTGCTTTTTGGGCTTCCTATTTAAGTGTTCCTTCTACTCTTACAAATTTTCTCTGTGGTTTTGAGCATGTCCTTATAAATTTTGACAGTTAGTCATGGAGTTTTTATTCTAGCCTTTGCTTTTGGTAAGCAGAGTCAGGATTTGAACCCAGGCTCTCTCTCCTCTGATAATAACTACCTTATAAAATGTTAGATTAATAAAGGTAATGTTAGTTCTCCCCCTCTTCCAAGGGGACTTTGAATGCCTGCATTGCGATTTCACATACAGAATATATCCCAGTCCAAATGTCCATGCAGACCATATCTGGTATATTGTATGTCAGAGGTCCACCCTGTTTTGGTTTATCTCTCTGCAAACTTTGTTGTTGGAAATTTACTTCTTACTAATGTCACTTAATGGTCTTACCCTGCCTGTGCTTAACTTAGATTTCTAGAGTGAAATTTTGAATTCATAGTGGGACCCTGACTCCATATAGCTTCTCTTTAATCTCTCTCGTCTATATGAAGCCCCTTGTCTTTTAATTCAATTACCAACAATCACCTCTTTGTAGCTCTCATTATACTTCCAGTTAACTTTTTACTGTGTGTTTTTCTTTCTGTCTAAAAGCTCCCTAAGGCTGGGCCATGTCTGCCTGATCCACTTCTCTCTCTCTCTCTCTCTCTCTCTCTTTTTTTTTTTAAGAGACAGAGTTTTGCTCTTGTTGCCCAGGCGGAAGTGCAATCCCGTGATCTTGGCTCACTGCAACCTTGGCCTTCCGGTTTCAAATGATTCTCCCGCCTCAGCCTCCTGAGTAGCTGGGATCACAGGCATGCGTCACCACGCCTGGCTAATTTTGTATTTTTAGTAGAGATGTTGGCCAGGCTGGTCTTGAACTCCTGACCTCAGGTGATCTGCCTGCCTCGGCCTCCCAAAGTGCTGGGATTACAGGCATGAGCCACCCCACCCAGCCACACTTCTCTGTCTTGATCAGCTCTTTTAGAGCTTGGTACAAAGTAAATGTTCAATAATTGAATGAATGAATCAGTGAATCAACCAACCAACAACAACAACAAAAAAATATACCAAGCAATATTGGGCATGTGCCTCCATTTATTATTATTGCTATATATTCTTTTTTTTTTTTTCCTTTTTTTTTTTTTCTTAGACAGAGTTTCACTCTGTTGCCCAGACTGGAGTGCAGTGGTGCAATCTCGGCTCACTGCAACCTCTGCCTCCTGGGTTAAAGCAATTCTCCTGCCTCAGCCCCTGAGTAGCTGGGATTACAGGAGCCCGCCACCACACCTGGCTAAGTTTTTAATTTTTAGTAGAGACAGTGTTTCACCATCTTGGCCAGGCTGGTCTCAAACTCCTGACCTCAAGTGATCCACCTGCCTCGGCCTCCCAAAGTGCTAGGATTACAGGCATGAGCCACTGTGCCCAGCCTATTGCTGTATATTCTTAAAGCCTTGGCTAAAAGATGGTATCTACAGAGATATCTTTTCTTCTTTGTCCCTCTGAAACTTTTCCTATATATTTCATAGCCCCTTTTCCCTCTTTTCTCTCCCCCTAGGCCCTGAGTGTAGAGGTCCCTCAGCCTCTGCAGATACCACTGGTGCCAACATAAAATAATGATAACCATCCCCATTTATTGTTTCATCTGCCAAGTATGTGCGAAAGCCTTTATATGTATCTCAGTTAGGTGCTGAGGCCAAGAGAGGTTAAATAATTTGCCCCGATCCATTAAGCTAGTTGAAGTTAAAAATTGCAGCTCATGCCTGGCAATCACCAAGCCCATACTCTTTTTGTTACTGTTTGTGTGTTTTATGAAATTTTAGAATCTAGGGGTACGTGTGCAAGTTTGTTACATGGGTATGTTACATGATGCCGAGGTTTGGGTTTCTAGTGATCCTGTTATCCAACTAGTGAACATGGTACCCAGTAGTAGATAGTTTTTCAGCCCTTCCACCCCCTCACCATTACCCCCTGCCCAGTTTTGGGCTCTTCTGCACCCCCATCCCTGATTTTGGAATCCCAAGTATTTATTGTTCTCTTCTTTGTGTCCACGTGTACTCAGTGTTTAGCTACCACTTGTAAGTGAGAATATGTGGTATATAGTTTTCTGTTTGTGCGTTAGTTCACTTAGGATAATGGCCTTCAGCTGCATCCATGTTGCTGCGAAGGACATGATTTTGTTCTTTTTAATGGCTCTGTAGTATTCCATGGTGTATACGTACCCCATAGTTTCTTTATCCAATCTACTGTTGATGCGCACCTGGGTTGATTCCATGTCTTTGCTATTGTGAATACTGCTGTGATAAACATATAAGTGCAGGTGTCTTTTTTGGTAGAACAATTTCCTTTCCTTTGGGTTTATAACCAGTAATGAGATTTCCAGGCCAAATGGTAATTCTGTTTTTAGGTCGTTGAGAATCTCTAAGCTGTTTTCCACAGAGACTAAACTAATTGGCATTCCCACCAACAGTGTGTCAGCATTCTCTTTCTCCACAACCTCACCATCTATTATTTTGTGACTTTTAACAATAACGATACTGACTAGTGTGAGATGGTATTTCGTTGTGGTTCTGGTTTGCATTTCTTTGATGATTAGTGATGTTGAACATTTTTTCATGTTTGTTGGCCACTTGGATGTCTTCCTTTGAGAAGCATCTGTTCATGTCCTTTGCCCACTTTTTAATGAAGTTATATAGCTTTGCTTGTTGATTTAAGTTCGTCATAGGTTCTGGGTATTAGTTCTTTATCAGATGCATAGTTTGCAAATATTTTCTCCCATTCAGTGGGTTGTCTGTTTACTCTGTTCATAGTTTCTTTTGCTGTGCAGAAGCTCTTTAGTTTAATTAGATCCCAGTTGTCAATTTTAATTTTTGTTGCATTTGCTTCTGAGGACTTAGCATAAATTATTTGCCTAGGTCAGTGTCTAGGAGGGTATTTTCTAGGTTTTCTTCTAGAATTTTTAAAAGTTTGAGGTCTTACATTTAAATTTTTAATTCATATTGAGTTAATTTTTGTATATGGTGAGAGGAAGGGGTCCAGTTTCATTCTTCTGCGTATGGTTAGCCAGTTTTCCCAGTACCATTTATTGAATATGGTATTCTTTCTCTATTGTTTATTATTGTTGACTTTGTCAAAGGCCAGTTAGTTTTAGGTGTGTGGCTTCATTTCAGAGTTTCGATTCTGTTCCATTGGTGTACTTATCTGTTTTTGTATTAGTATCATGCTGTTTTGGTTCCTGTAACCTTGTACATGGAAGATAGGTAATGTGATTGCCTCCAGCTTTATTCTTTTTGTGTAGGATTGCCGTGGCTATTTGGACTGTTTTTTTGGTTCCATATGAATTTTAGGACAGTTTTTTCTAAGTCTGTGAAAAATGACATTGGTAACGTGATAGGAATAGTGTTGAATCTGTATATTGCTTTGGGAAGTATGCACATTTTAATGATATTGATTCCTCCAATACATAAGCATGGAATGCTTTTCTGTTTGTGTTGTCTATGATTTATTTCAGTGGTATTTAATAGTTCTTCTTGTGGAGGTCTTTTACCTGCTTGGTTAGATGTATTCCTATTTTATTTTTGTGTGTGTGGCTACTGTAAATGAAATTGCATTCTTGATTTGGCTCTCAGTTTGCATATTATTGGTGTATAGAAATGCTACTGATTTTTGTATGTGGATTTTGTATACTGAGACTTTCCTGAAGTCATCAGATCTAGGAGACTTTTGGTCTTTCTGGTTTTTTAGATATAGAATAATGTCATCAGCATAGAGATAGTTTGACTTCTTCCTTTTCTATTTGGATTCCCTTTATTTCTTTCTCTTGTCTGATTACTGTGGTTAGGAATTCAATTACTCTGTTGAATAGGAGTAATGAGAGTGAACATCTCTGTTTTGTTCTAGTTCTTAGGGGGAATATTTTTGCCTTTTGTCCATTCAGTGTGATGTTGGCTGTGGGTCTGTCATAGATGGCTTTTATTATTTTGAGGTGTGATCCTTCAAGTCCTAATTCGTTGAGGGTTTTTCATTATAAAGAGATGTTGGATTATATTGACTACTTTTTCTGCATCTATTGAGATGATTTACATGGTTTTTGTTTTTAATTCTGTTTACGTGATGAATTACGTTTTTTGATTTGCACATGTTGAACCATCCTTGCATCCCCAGGAAATGAAGCCCACTTGATTATAGTGAATTAACTTTTTGATGTGCTGCTGGATTTACTTTGCTAGTATTTTGCTGAGAATTTTTGTATATATGTTCAACAAGGATATTGATCTGGAGTTTTCTTTTTTTGTTGTGTCTTTACCAGATCTTGGTATCATGATGATGTTGATTTAGTAGAATGAGTTAAGGAGGATTCCCCACCTCCTCGATTTTTAAAAATAGTTTCAGTAGGATTGTACGAGGTGTTTTTTTTTTTGTTTTTTTTTTTTTTACATCTGGTAGAATTTGGCTGTGAATCCATCTGGTGAGCTTTTGTTGGTTGGCAGGTTTTTTTAAATTACTGTTTCAATTCCATTACTCACTGTTGGTTTGTTCAGGATTTCTTTTTCTTCCTGATTCAATCCTGAGAGGTTATGTGTTTCCAGGAATTTATCAATTTCTTCCAGATTTTCTAGTTTGTGTACATAGAGATGTTCATAATAGTCTCTGAGGATCTTCTACATTCTTCGTATGCACAGATCACAGTAGAGTTCATGCTCCCATGAGAATCTAATGCCACTGCTGATCTGACAGGAGGCAGAGCTCAGGTGGAAATGCTTGCTCACCTGCTGCTCACCTCTGCTCACCTCCTGCTGTGTCACCCAGTTTTTAACAGGCCATGAACTGGTACCAGTCTTGGCTCCAGGGGTTGGGAACCCCCTGTTGTACAGTATCTCACAGGAGTTCTCTAGATTTCTTGTATCTGCCTGTTGACCTCTCTAGCAAGATTGGGGAAATTTTCCTGAATTGTATCCTCAAATATGTTTTCCAAGTTGTTTACTGTCTCTTCTCTCTTGAGAATGCTAGTAAGTCATGTATTTGGTCACTCTACATAATCCCATATTTATTGAAGGCTTAGTTCATTTTTAAAAATTCTTTTTTCTTTATTTTTGCTGATTTAAACAAATATACATATTCTTTATTTGGGTTGATTCAAAAGACCTATCTTAGAGTTCTGAAATTCTTTCTTCTGTTTGGTCTAGTCTGTTGTTAAGGCTTCCTGCTATATTCTGAAATTCCTGCAGTGATTTTTTCAATTCCAGAGTCCTGTTTCATTCTTTCTTAATATAGTCATGTTGTCTTTCAAATCTTGGATTGTTTTTCTGGCTTCTTTGCATTGGAATTCAACTTTCTCGTGATCTTGTTGGGTTTTATCTTTGCCATCCATATTCTGAATTCTATGTGTGTCATTTCATTCTGGTTTATATCCATTGCTTAGGAGCTAGTAGGGCCTCTCAGAGGTAACAACACTCTGGATCTTTGTATTGCAGTGCTTCTTGCACTGGTTTCCTCTCTGAGAGAGCTGGCACTCCTCCTTTATATATAAGTAATATATATTTGTGTGTGTGTGTGTGTGTGTGTGTGTGTGTGTGTGTGTGTGAGGTGGGCTGTCATTTGGATAGGTTTGGATAGGGCTTTTTGATTTTTTAATCTTTTTTCCCCTTGGGGTAGTACTGTGGTATATATTGTATATGAGCAACTGCTTCATTTCTGAGAGCTTTCAGGGGACCAGGGCTCTGTATGAGTTCCACGGCTGCACACAGGTTTGTGCTATGGCTATTCACACGTTGCTTATTGTAGCGATGTAATTTTTGTTTGGTGATGTAATTCAGGCTGCAGTCCAGTAGGTGGCTTAAGAGTAAGAGCGGGCAGGTAGGGGCAGGGACAGAGGCAAGAAGCATGAAAAGCACCACCTCCTAGTGTGCATTTGCCTTCACTGGGGATGGATTCACTGGAGAAGCCTGAGAAGTGGCCTCTTTCAGCCTACGCTCCCTGAGCCCCAACGGAAAGAGCCACTGCTGAGTCCATACAACAGTGCACTGAGGAGGTTGGTAGAGGGTGATTTATTATCCCCCTCCAGGCCCGTTTCCAGGCTTTGGTAGTGCTGCCTTCAGTATCTGGCACCACACTCACATTTTCTTTGACTCAGTGGGGGATATTGATGGGCTGTAGTTCTCTCTCCTTTAGGGGTAGACTGTGCTGGAGATTAGCTCTCCAGGGGACTGAGTTCCACCTCCCTCTTGCTTCTCAGAGTTGGTAGGGCACTGTCCCCCAACTGACCAAGGGAGCAGGCTGGGGCATCCAGCAATGGCATACATAGACTGGTTCCGGGTCACAAAGCTGTCTCTGGCTGCAAGTCTTGCTGTCTGGGAGAAACCTTGGCTTCAGCTACTCTCCTGTTCCAGTCCTGTGATGGGAGAGAGTCTAATTCCAGTACCTACTGCTGGCACACTCTCCACACTTGCCACTCAATTCTGCCTTTGGGGGTCTTTTTCCTGTCTAGAGCAAGCATTCCAATCTCTGGGCTGAAACTGAAAGGCCTGCTGTGACCTCCACTTCCAGGTCACCAAACAATGTCTCTAAACTCTCAAAAAGGTGCCAGCTGTGGACTTGTGACTAGAGCAAGTAGGACCCCTCTCAGGTGAGGAGCACGAAGCTGTGGGGGAGTGTGGTCTGCTTGAGTCTCAAGACCATGCTTTTGCTTTTGTGCTGTACCTCTCCCAAATGGTGACCCCATTTCTCTGTCCTAGTAGAGCTTCCCTAGCTGATGGGTCCTCAGTACCCACTGAGGGAGCTGTGAGCCCAGTGTTGGTTTTGGAGGCTGCAGCATGCTCTGTGTAGCTCTTCTGTAATTCCTTTAGATCAGCAGGCCCCTGGCCACTGCCTGAGGGTATCTGGGCTCTGTGGAGCCACCACAGGGCTTGATAGCTGATGGCATTTGCATGATTGCTGTTTGTTCGGAGATGGAGGAAGGAGATGCAAATGAGTTTGCATAATTAAACAATGAAGCAGAATGAGACTGAATGATTGTCCTGACAAGTGGCTATTTGGCATGTGGGTCTGCTATGGTACCACTGAGGTAGCATAAAAGCCTGGTGATGGTCTGTAACAGGAATTTGCAGAGCTGCAGTTTGCTTCTGTTCATCATGAGAGGCCAGAGGAATGACTTTCAGCTCTCAGTTGGGTGGCCAGCTTGACTGGAGATTTACAACTGGGCAGAACCCGAAGAGACAGGGAGTGGCTTACAACATGGCCAGAGCTGGACTGTGAAGAAGCCTTAAAGTAAAAGTGGGAATATGATAACCATGAATCTAAGGCCTTTCTGGCCATAGGAATAGTAGGAAACTCTTTGACGAAGTAACTTTTGAGCTGGATCTTGATAGAGGGGTAGGAATTTTCCTGATTAGAAAAGAAACCCAGTCCCTTCTGTGTACTCTTATGCCACTTATTATAGACAGGACACAGAGATGGTTGATTCAAATGCCATCATTCGTCAAGTCCTATGGTGGCTCCATAGGGCCCAGATGCCCATAGGTGGTAGCCAGTGGCCTGCTGCTTTAATGGAATTACACATGAGATAGGCAGGGCATACCGAAGCCTCCAGATTCATTATTGGGATGACAGCCTCCCCCAGGGATAAGAAGGGCCCATCAGCCAGGACTGCTCTCCTAGGATCAGAGAAATAGAGTCACCATTTGGAAGAGGTGCAGCACAAAAGCAAGATGATTGATTAAATGGCTGATACTCAATCAGGAAGGTGCCGTTGCCAGGATGGGCTGACGTGAGAACAGTGAATCTGAATTGCTAATCAGTAAGAACCTGGGAAGAGAGCCTCCTGAGAGAAACCGCCATCCAGCTTCCCCATCCCCCAAATTTGTTTCTAGCTCCTTCCTGACCTGGTTTTACCTAAGAGAAGGCTGCTTGAAGACACCAGAAGGGAATTGTCTCAGACTTTCAGGATATGCCAACCTTCAGGATTAGCCTTTTCTGGAAGTGTCTAGGGGCCCCAAGAACAAGTGGATCAACATGAACTGGGAAGTAATGTTCCCAGGGGGCCACCAGTGAATTTACTGTCCCTTCCATCCTAATCCCCCACTGTACTTGGCAATGTTATAGGGACCCAGTGGCTCCTCAAACTTTTCACTTCCCAGACTTTTACATCTATCTGACTGTCCTTGAGCTGCCTATAGTAGCAAAGGCCAGTGTATTTTCCAATATAGATCTAATTTTTGAAAAGCCTCTTGCAACAGGCAGCATACTGAAGATTGTGCCTTATCACTTAGAGATCTATTTGCAGACAGCTTCTGTATTCTGCTGTATTTCCTAGCACACTTCTTGCAAATGCTTAAACCAGACATGAAAATAACTTCTGGTTGACAGAGTATGAATTTTTTAAGGAGAACATTTGTTTGTGTTATAGCATCTAAAACCCTGCATTCCTCAGGCTGGAGCACATTATACACTGGACACCCCCTATTGGTGAAGTGATACTGCATCCTAATTCTATCAGAAGACCTCTGAAACCGTCTGGAGGAACCAAGATGTGAAGCTGGGTTCCAAAGACTGTAACCAGGGGGAGGGTTTCTCCAGGCATGAGACAAATCCTATGGCAGATGGCAGTAGGTGGAAGGATGATATACGAAAAGAAGAGAACACCTATAGAGTTAGAAGATAGAATTTAAAGTATTGGAAATCTTGACAAAGAAAAGTACACTGTGACGGGTTCCATAGCTAGCAGCATGCCATGCAGTACACTGGCAACCTCTCCTGCTGCTGCTTTAATGGGATTGCACTTGAGATCGGCAGGGCAAGCTGAAGCCTCCAGATTCATCACTGGAATGACCGCTTCTGCCGGGGGTACAAAGGGCCCATCAGCCAGGACTGCTCTCCTAGGATCAGAGAAATGGAGTCATTTGGAAGAGGTGTAGCAACAAAAGCAAGGCTCCTCCTGACCAGAAGCTAAAGTCACGACTTCAAGCATTTTTGCAACAGAAATGTGATTTAACTTGATTTCATAAAAAGCAATTATGAAATTATTATGTAAAGTTAAGGATGTATGAATAGTGCTGCTTTTCTCTGAAAATGTTCTCTATTTGGTTTTCACTTTGCTGTGGGGAGGACTCAGAAAATTTGCTGTGAGTGGAAGCCACTTTCTTTTGCCCTAGGAAAGTGGGGATCTGGGGAAAGAATTGGGCTAAGGGAAAGAAAGGGGAACTGAGAAATAAAGGCAAAGTGTACTCCTAATGGGAGACTTTCAGGAAGATGAATGGACTTGGCAGAAATATTTATAGAAGAGAGGAACGTGGTATCTGCTCTGTACAGCCAAACTTCCTGCCCAGGGAGGCAGATGCCTTTGCAAACCCCAAACTGTGAGCTGGGCGAGGAGAAAACCCAGGGAAGGGCTTGCATGCCAAATCCAGTGTTCCCAATCCTTCTGCCTCACGGCTGGATGAATCTAGCTGCAGAGTGGCTTTGTTTAGCTATTAAGCTGCGTGTCGAGGCAGTTGGAGAGCTGCCAGGATTTCCATCCTGGATTTTGTGTTTAAGCACTTCCTAATTCTTCTCTGACATTTCTCTCAGGTTAGAACCTGAACAGGGGTTCTTTCAGCTCCAAGCTTGTTGGACCAGTGCTGGAGGCAGCTCCTAATTATTTGTGGTCACAAGCAACAAAACTCCTTGGATTCTCTCTCTGAGTAATCATTTTAAGCAGCTCTTCCATTTCCGCCAGCCCCACTACTCTGTTAGCAAGACTACATTTTGTGCACATGAGCAGGGGGCAGCCCACCCCCACCCCAACCTCTCTGTGCTTCCTACTTCCCTCTCTGCCACTGTGGGTGGCTGGTTTGCATGCACAGGGGTCACAGAGGGGACTAAAGCTTAAGCAGCTGCCCCGTTGTCGCTGCGTGGGCTTCAACTACTAATGTCTCCTTCTACAGTAGCAGGCCCTGTTTGCACTTGTACACGTGCGTGCATGCTCCTCTCACACCCATGGCTGGAGGTTTGCTTGCTTTCCCCATGGACTGTTCTGTCTGCCAGCGATGTTGCTGCTGTTCTGTGTGTGTGTCTTTGTGTGTGCCTGTGTGTGTGTGCCTGTGTGCACATGTGTATCAGGCCATTCCTATGTTGCTATAAAGAAATACCTGAGACTGGATAATTTATAAAGAAAAGAGTTTTAATTGGCTCATGGTTCTGCAGGCTGTACAAGCATGGTGCCAGAATCTGCTCAGCTTCTGGGAAGGCCTCAGGAATCTTTTGCTTATAGCAGAAGGTGAAGCGTGGAGCAGGCACATAACATGGTAAAAGCAGGAGCAATAGGGAGAGTGTGGGGAGGTACCACACACTTTTAATCAAGCAGACCTCACAAGAACTCCCCATCACAAGAACAGCACCAATCCATGAGGGACGCGCCCCCATGACTGACACACCTCCTACCAGACCCCTCCTCCAATACTGGGAATTACCTTTCAACATGAAATTTGAGCATGGAAAAAAATATCCAAACTGTATCAATATGTTAGCAGCATTTCCTCCTCTCAGGGGTTAGTCCTAAGAGTGGCAGTCAGGAAGAAGAGAGCTGGCTAATCCACACAGCCATTCCTTGGATCCAATCATCCTTGTTTCTTTGCCAGGTGTTGGTGTTTTGGGGTCAGGTCTACTTGTCGTGGGAAGTATTTTTTTCCCTTTGGGGCAGAGGTAAAGATTAGTTTGATATTTGTAAGCTTGAAAACACTACAGAGTGTTATGTCATGTGGTGGTCAATTGTTATTTGTGTATGTTTGTACAATGTGGAGGGTAAATGCCCCCATTCAAGCCCCCTGGCTTGAGCACACAATCTTTAAGAATTATAATGGGCTGATGTAGGGGGTGGGGTAGGGCCTGGGGAGAATAGAAAGTACATGTAATGCACTTTGAGTGCAGAGCCTTTTGAATCAGGGACCTTTTATGGTGTTTACAAATAATCCATACCTACAAACCCCCAGTGAGTTTACTGTCAGTTATTTATGATATTGAGGCTTTGGCCAAGGTGACAATAGGTGCACCTCCATTGAAAGAGTGGGCAGCTGTGCATCCAAACACCTGGGCCTGGAGCCCAGGAACAAGTGTCCAGGACAGACCCTGCTTCCTCCCCCCCCACCGAAGCCAAGGACAGCCCCATGGGCAACCTGGACTTCTTGGCTTTCTTAGGCTGTCAGTGGCATCTGACTCCACATTCCGATTGCTTAGTTTCCACTTTATTTGAGCAGCTTTTCTATTATTTGTGTGTGTCTTGTATTGTCCAGAAATTTCAGATTTTCCTCATTCTGGAGCTTCCTGAGGGAAAGAAAACCATCATACTGGTGGCTACTTGAGAGTGGTACCTACTGTGATATCTCCCTCCCATGTCCCCCACACACTTGGGGGACCCCCAAATTATTAGTTTCCTATGACTGTTATAACAGATTATCATAAATTTGGTGGCTTAAAACAACATTAATGTACTGTCTCACACTTCCGGAGGCCAGTGGTCAGAAATCAAGGTGTTGGTGGGGCCACTTCCTTTGAAGCCTGTAGGAAAGAACACTTCCTTGCCTCTTTCAGCTTCTGGTGGCTCCTGGTCATCCTTGGCTTGTGACCACGTTATTCCAGTCTCTGCCTCTGTTCATATGGCCTTCACCCCTGTGTCTCTAGGATTCAAGTTCCCATGCCTTTCTCTTATAAGGCCACAGTCATTGGACTCAGGGCCCACTCTAAATGCAAGATGATTTCATCTTGAGCTTCTTAAATTAATTACATTTGCAAAGGTCTGATTTCCAGATTAGGCCACATTCATTGGTACCAGGGTTGAGGACCCTGGTACATATCTTTGGAGGGGCTTGGTGGGAAGACACAATTTAACCAACTACACACCCCTTTCCTCCTCCCACTCTTTCCTCTCTTCCTCCTCTTTCTAAGTTCCTCCATTCTCCTCCTTATCTTCCGTTCTCTTTTTCTGCTTTTCCACCTCCTCTTCCTTGAGTACCTTGAACCCAGCACAGGAATCTTTTTTTGTTTTGCAAAGAATATTCTTATGTAAACTGTGTTTCTTCTCAGTAGTTCTTGGAAGAAGGTCCAAGTATTTGGTTAATTGACAGTTCGTTTGGACTCTCAGAGTAAAATGTGTTTCCTTTGCCTTCTCATGAAGCGTGTCTACCTAGAACCCAGTGGAACTCTCTGCTTGAAGGAGAGATTCCCAAAGCACAGAGGAATTCAGGATCTCAGGAAAGATATTTGTGTTAGACATTAGAGCTTCCAGCTGCCAGGAGTTAGGAGATGGTGGTAAGTAATACCCAAGGAGTTACAGACTCTCCTTCATTATAGCCAGTGAAGAACAATCTTTTGTTGACTTTCAAGCTCTGATCTCTGTCCCTTTCTTGTTCTAAAATCGTTGATGATTTCTTACAGCCTCGAAATAAAATCCAGACCCAGTGATCTTATATAAACTTTTATTTCCAGTTGCAGTTCAGATTGTATTTTCATTCTTTTGCCTGATACCTTCACCCCACTGAGCTACAACATTTCCAGAACATACAATGTACTCACTTCTGCATGTATCTTATCTTGAAATGTCCTTCACGCTACGTTACCTCCTCCTATCAAAATCCAATCCAGTCTTCAAAATCCAGCTCAGATTCTATTTTCTGCTTGCAGCCTTCCTCAGTCTACATCCAACTGGAATCTCTCTCTTCTCTAATTTGTGTTTCCATGGTATTCTGTTTGCCCTTTAGAGCAGGTATCACCCATGGTTTCTTATATAATCCTGCACATGTCTAACATTTCCCCTGGATTTGGGGGCTTTATTCATATTTTTATTTTTTGCATTTCTTCTCACAATGCCTCACTTTTGTAAGTAATAATTTAAGCTACTAGAACCATAACTAAATTTCCACTCAGTCAGCCTTTGCAGTTCATGTCAAAAGTTACTAAGTGGGGTTTCCAGCCTCACATTGTCAGTCACCCTCTTCTTCTACTTCTCAGCAGCAGACACCCTCAGCCAGGCCACTACCCCTGTGGCCCATACCCACTACATGAGGGTGACCAGCTGTTACACTTTGCCTGGAACTGTCCTAACTTTAGTACTTAAATCCTTGCATCCTGGGAAACCCCCTCAGTCCTAGGCGAACTGGGATCATTGGTTACCCTACTCCACACTTATCCTCTCGACTCTTGCTAAAATTCTTACAAATTGAATTTTATGTCCAGGCTCTATCTTCCTCTAGTCATTTGTCATACAGCCACTAAACTGCTTTCTTCATGTGAAGTTGGGCATCTGGTCCTGGCTCTGGGCTTGCACTGCCCTCCCAGGTCTTCAGTCAAATGCAGCTTCATCAGTGTGATTTCTGAGCTTTTGTCCAGCTCATCAGCCTCCTGACCTCTCTCTCTTCTGATCCACCTCAGCCCAAACTCTAACTCAGTCTATGTAGCTGACCCTCCCAATTTCCCACGCCAATCAAAAGAGGGCCTGGGAGGACTGGAACCCCAGACATAACTCTCCTCTGTATAGAACCACAACTCAAAGATGCCTTCTCCAGAAAACTCTGCCATGGAAACTCCTACCAGCTTAGCACGAGTCCAGTATTCTTCCTCTGGATGCTCTTACGTGACTGAATTGATCAGTATCTTTTAAGGGAAGTAGCTGTTGCCTTGGACTAGGTGCCTGAACTTGAGTTCTACTCCAAATTTGCCACCAGGGCAAGTTTTTAACCTCAGTTGGGTTCTTGTAAAATGAGAACATTAGATGAGCGCTCATATTTTTTTTAATCAGTCTTCCCAAACTTGGATTCTCAGGGTATCTGCCCATCCAGTTTGCTCACGAGAGTGTAGGATGCAAATGTGTTACTTAAGCAAGATGGCATTGGAAAGAGGCTTTTGAAAGCTCATCTTGTGTTGGCTCATTCCGTGCCACCTGTCCCTGCTTGACTTGTAATTCCTATCTTTATCCTTTGATTCCCCTGTAATCCCATCCTGGTCCAGCCAAAACAGCTACCACCTACAGCTTAAGAGATTTTAAAGTATAATTAGAAGACCAAGATTCCTTCCTGTGACTTGGCTTATAAAACTGAAGATTTGGAATGAGCAGTTAGATTCTTAAGCCTTGTCCTGGGCTCAGTTTCTACCAGACCCAAAATTATGTCTGAGTTTTCTCTGTGTGCCCCAGATAAACTCATCAGGACCTGCTTGTTGCTGCCCTTAAATATTTTAAATGTAGCAGAGTCTATTGAAACAACAGGCTGGGTGACCTTTCTGGCTTAGAACTCTCAAACGTGTGCAAGTCTTCGTGTGTGCACACAACACAAACAGCACAGTTAGCCTCTGTACTCTGCCTTACTTTGGACAAGGCACTTTCACATATTTTATCTCATCTGATCCTTGCCACAACTTTGTGAGGTTGGTACTGTTGTTATTATCCCTGTTTTTCCATTTGGGGAACCTGAGGCTCAAAGAAGCAAACTGTGGTATGTGGGAGTATGTGCTCACACCAGAGCTTAAAGTCTTGTCCTCAATTCCAAATCCCATACTCTTTCTGCTGCCCACATTTCAGCCCACGTGCCTGCAGTAAGATAGCAAGCAGCTGGCTGGGCGTAGTGGCTCAAACCTGTAATCCTAGCACTTTGGGAGGCCAGGGCGGGCGGATCACCTGAGGTCAGGAGTTCGAGACCAGCCTGGTCGAAATGGTGAAACCCCATCTCTATTTAAAATACAAAAATTAGCCGGGCATGGTGGTGTGCACCTGTAGTCCCAGCTACTCAGGAGGCTGAGGCATGAGAATTGCTTGAACCTGGGAGGAGGAGGCCTCCATGAGCTGAGATCGTGCCACTGGACTCCAGCCTGGGTGACAGAGCGAGACTGTCTAAAAAAAAAAAAAAAGATGAGCAGCCTTGGCTCCTCTCACGCAGGGGTCCTCAGAACATTCCACTGACAGAGGTGGCCAAAGGAAGCTGCCTGTGTCCCAGGTTATTTCTATAAACTCGTGTCTCTCGACCTGTAATGTGCACACAAATCATCTGGGATCTTGTTAAAAACCAGGTTCCAAGCAGGTTCCAGTTCAGAGGTCAGGAGAGGGGTCAAAACTCTGCATTTCTAATAAGCGCCTAGGTGATGCTGTGTTGTGGATTGAGCACCCTGACACTGAGGACTTGGGCGTAATATAGAACTGTTTCTTACCTCTAGGGCCCCATGGGTATGGCTCATGCTGTCTGTTCTATGCTGTTATGTTTCCCCCATACAAGGTTTTCTCTCTCTTAGTGAAAATCTGGCTATCCATTATCTTCTTTTACTTAAAAGCTCGGTGAAAGCTCTTCCAGAAGCCTCTCCTGGGAGTTTTGTGTGCTGCCTGCCTCTCTGTGTGCCTGCCTGGGTTCTGCGGTGGCCTGGGGTAGCTTTCCCATCTAGCCGAGGGAATTGAAGAGCTATCTTATTAGGATTCTTCTTGAGGGGCTGGGTGGACCTAGTGGGAACCCTGCTGGCATTTGAGCAAGATGAGAGACTGCAGGGTGTCAAGAACCAAGCCTCTAAAACCAGGCCAAACCTGGCTACCAAAAGCAGGAGAGCCTGGGAGAATTCAAGCTGGGGCAGTACAGGAAGGCAAAAGGAGGAAGCCAGAGCAGAGGCCAATTAGACAGGGCAAGGAGAGTCTGTGAATATGTAACAGCCAGAAGGCTGAAGCCCAGGGCAGCAGGAGCAGGCAGGACAGATGGTATATGAAGGGCCAAGTGGAGGTTTCAGGCCTGAGGCTCTGAATAAGGCTGGGGAGTGGGAGGCCTGGCTCAAGAGGGCTGATATAGGGAGGACTCAAGGGTGACAGGAGGCTCTTGGGTAAGACAGCCCAGCCAGTGAGGATGGGCAGGTCACCACAAAGCCACATCCAGCCTTCCAGTTAGAAATGCGCTTCAGAACTGATGGCTGCCTGGCATGGGCCAGGAGAGTGTTTGGTGTTAGGGGTCAGATCTCCTTGGAACGGGGCTGGCACCTCCTAGGGGAGCAACATGTTTTCGTAGAGTTATTAGTATGATTATGTAGCTTCCATAGTTCCATAATATTTTAATAGTGGTTCTTTTTATTATCATTTCCCAGTGATAAGCTTTACTCTGACACGCAGCCCTGTGTTAGGCACTGTATTATCTCTAAAACAAATCTTACGGATTTCACGGAGAGGGATTATGGTTTAGGAGTTCTGTCATAATAGTTGCTCAGTAAATGCTTTGTTAACCAAGGGTTTCTTTCTCCTTCTGATTCTAAAAGTGGCTGTCTGTGAGGCAGATTGAGTGTGGGGTGTGTGTGTTTTGTTTCTGATGGTCAGGGTTGGACATCAAGGGGTGAGCATGGGATAAGAGAGCCCAGATACCCTCGGTCCCACTCCTGCTTCACCTGCTAGGGAGGTCTGAAGGCTACCTGGACACAGGAGCACATGGGCCTGCTGGCTCCTGCTGGCCTCCTGCACCTGACACACGCTGCGTCACCCTAGGACCTGGCCTTCACACCCTTGCAGCTGTGCCCCCTACAGAGTGAAACCAGAGGTCTGCCCCTGAGCAGAGCCAAGGCACGTGGCTGTCAGTGCCACTGTGCCTGAATGTACACATGTGCATTGGCATGTATGGGCTCTCTCTATCTCTCACTCCCTCCTGAAGCTGCTCTACTCATTTGTTCCCTGTCAAAGGATCTCATCTCAGGAGTTAAGTTATATTTATGTGATGTTTTTTGTATAATGATTACATGGCACAGTTGGGGGAAAATGTTACTTTTTATGACGATGAATATGTATAATTTCACAAATACAAACTAGTTGGTGAAATAGCCAAATTAGAACGAATGAAATCCTAAGCTGTGAAATCATAGTAAAAAACTCGGTGGAATACTATTACATTCAAGCCATTCAAGCTTGCCTACTTTAAGAAAAAGTTGAAACAGTGTGTTACTTAGTAAAGCAGTTGTTTTTTTTTTTTTTTTGCATGTGAAAGTTAAAGGAATACACAGTTTGCCCCTAGGACCTTATCATCTTCCCAAGTCTTTGTTGTTTATTAATCTGTGCATTAAATCTTCCAGTTAATATAGTGGTACACATAAGCCCCATCCTTTCCAACACAAATACGAATTCATGAGACCTGAATTTAAAACGCTTTACTATAATATTGCCCTTGCCCTTCCTCACTCCACACTCAGAAACGGGAATGAAATGAAAGCTCCTGGAGGAGGACTGAAGTGTGCGCCCTCCCCTGAATCCCCACCTCCTTAGGCCCTGAGTTCTGTCTCAGTTGCAGAGCACCTGCACAACCCAGATTGGCAGGAGGACGTAAGCCAGTGCTGCGGTCACACCTGCCTGTGGCTCTCCAAGACAGCCCTGAGCTCAGTCACATCAGGGGAGATAGGCACACGGGAATCGGGCAACTACAGATGTGGACTCATTTTACAGAAATCAGTTTGGTAACGCCTCTCCTCTTAATAAATCCATTACTTTCTACTTAAACCCCAGTCCCCCTCTTCCAACCTACAAGGCGGTTGTTTCTCTAGCTCTCTGTTCCCTTATTGCAGCGTGAAGTCTTACATGTTTCTTGAGTTTCTCTAATGAACGATCTACTCTGACTACATTACTAGACAGAAGATTCCCAAAACCAGAGAGGGCTGTGCTGAAATCAACAATTTCCCCCTTTCTCTGTGCCATTCTACAGAAAACCTTGGTGTGCCCTCTACCCCAGGCCCAAGGGACTGTTAGTTAAGAAAAGGTTGTAACAGCTGGGCGTGGTAGCTCACACCTGTAGTCCCAGCACTTTGGGAGGCTGAGGCAGGTGGATTAGTTGAGGTCAGGAGTTCAAGACCAGCCTGGCCAACATGGTGAAACCCCATCTCTACCAAAATACAAAAATTAGCCAGACATGGTGGTGGCCACCTGTAATCCAGCTACTCAGGAGGTTGAAGCAGAATGGCTTGAAACTGGGAGGCAGTGGTTGCACTGAGCTGAGATCACGCCACTGCACTATAGCCTGGCAACAGAGTAAGACTCCGTCTTGAAAAGAAAAGAAAAGAGAAAAGAAAAGAAAAGGTTGTATGACATCATGGTCTGTATATTGCAGCCCCTGTGCTGTCCTGGTGCTATGGGGAGTAGAAGAGAGGCTTTGAGAGGCACCGGGATGGATTAAAGAGGGCTGGACCTGAAGCCAAGGTTCACATTCTAGAGGTACCATTTAGTAATTGTATCATCTTGAGCAAATTTCATCACCTCCAGAGGCTCTATTTCATCATCTGTAAATTGAAAGGGGAGGCATCTCTGCTTTACTCACACGATGGTTACGATTTTCACCTAAGAGCATGGAAGGTAGTTTTTACATGATAAAACTCTGCACAAGTAGAAAGTACAGCTGGGGCCTTGCCTCAGAGCCTGACAGGCTGCATGACCCACAGAGTAAGGAGGGAAAGGAGAAGGGTGCCCCTGGAGCTGGCCACCATGACAGCCCTGAAGATCATACTCTTTAGAGGGTCACTGCACCATGTTTATCAATAACAGCATCAACTAGATCCCAGGATGCTGACCAAAAAGAATTTGGCATACCACAACCTCTGTGTATGTGTGTGGCTGCCCAGCGCTCTAAGAATGGGCCTCTTCTAGCATTCCCCCTCAAAATGCTGACCTGCCTAGTATTCTGTGAGTAAAAGCACCACCCCAGTGTAGTGCCAGAGTGGCCTTTCTCCCCTGTTACTCTGCTACCACCCACCACAGGGCTGGGTCCCTCTCCCAGAAGAGAGCTCTTGGCTATACAGCCACTGTGGATGCCCTCCTGACTCCCCCGCCTCTTTCCCCCAAGGCCTCCCCTGAAAAGCCTTCTAGAACTGACAGCTGAAGAAGGGAAAGTGCCTGGGCACTGAGGTTGGGCCAGCCCAGCACTGCTTGGGGTGGGTGGGAGCAGGTTTCTCCGACCAACTTTGGGATAGTAGAAAAAGCTAGTTCCCCAGTGTGATTTGAAACATGTAAACTGGTGGTGTTTTCCAGAACAGTATGGAGATGCCAGCAGACCCCTGCTATCATGTGAGGCATATCATGTTATACCAGATAGATGGCTCTTCAGTCTAGTGACCATCGTTTCTTAATTGGCATATGTGGTCAAACAAAGGTCTTTTTGGCTACTTTCAGAAGCAGGCAGCCATCTGAAAAATACAGTTTTGGATGCGAATATACCAGAATTTCTAGTTTAAAAAACAAAGCAGAATAGTTGAATCCTGGCTGCCCTAGAAAAAACAGGGGAGGGAAGGCACCCATAAACCATTTCCTCAGAGACCTTCCCTTGCTCTCATGCTCCCAGTCCAGGTTAGTTCCCACACTGGCTTTTACTCATGGCGCTTTTTGTTTTTCTTCATAGCACTTAAACAATTTATAATTTTTTTTTTTTTTTTTGAGACAAAGTCTTACTCTGTTACCCAGACTGGAGTGCAGTGGCATGATCTCGGCTCACTGCAACCTCCACCTCCCAAGTACAAGTGATTCTCCTGTCTCAGCCTCCCAAGTAGCTGGGACTACAGGCACACACCACCATGCCCGGCTAATATTTTGTATTTTTAGTAGAGACAGGGTTTCGCCATGTTGGTCAGCTTGGTCTTGAACTCCTGATCTTAGGTGACCCGCTTGCCTTGGCCTCCTAAAGTGCTGGGATTACAGGCGTGAGCCAACATGCTTGGCCAGCAATTTATAATTTTACATATGTAATTTTGTTTAACATTTACATCTCAGAGTAGTTTTACCCCCTGCTTTATCCCTAGTAACTAACGGTACTTCTGTCTTGCAGGGTGGATCCCATGGAGCTTTGCCTCCAAGACACTAGGCATATTTCTCAAAATACATGGGGTGAGACCCAACAACCTGTTTTTTTGTTTTTTGTTTTTTGAGATGAAGTCTCACTCTATTGCCCAAGCTGGAGTGCAGTGGTGCAATCTCAGCTCACTGCAGCCTCCACTGCCCAGGTTCAAATGTTCCAAGTAGCTGCCTCAGTCTTCGAAGTAGCTGGGATTACAGGCACAAGCCACCATGCTGGGATAAGTTTTATATTTTTAGTAAGAACGGGGTTTCACTGTGTTGACCAGGCTGGTCTTAAACTCCTGACCTCGTGATCCACCCATCTCGGCCTCCCAAAGTGCTGGGATTACAGGTGTGAGCCCCCACACCTGCATTCTCACTTTAAATCTTGAGAACCACCATATTAGGATTTGGGACAAAGTCTACAATCCTTCACAGATTAAGGAATAGACTTACATGGGCTGATGGTCAGTAAGAGAAGAGAGACGAGTTCCTCATTGTCTCATGAGGGGTGCTGGGGCTTGGGCACACTCTGAGCCTGCATTCAGGTGGAGGGACCACGCCCCCCTTGCCTACCCGCCCCCTCCAGGACAAGTGAGAGAGCGAACAGTACTGAAGGGACATAGGAAGGCACAGGCAGGCTGGATCTGGGATGCCAGCTGCTTACAGGAGTGGTCTGGGAAAGCCTGTGCCTGGCACTGGAGAGCCCTAAGGCCCATGAGAAGCTGTAGACCACCCACCTCGATGGAGGGGAGAAGCCCCAGCCCCTGGGAAGTGGAGCTTGAGTGTAGTCCGTCCCACAGAGAGAAGGGGGAAGCTCCCCCGTGCTGGCTAGCTCAGCACCCCGACATTGCAGAGCAGGCTCCCAGGGTTATTTTGGGACAGCCTTGCTAACAGTCCTGACACAGAGTAGGCACTTGATATTTTGGGGGTGAATGAGTAGAGTCCCTTCCACCTCTGAGGCTGATTCTGCTTCACAGTTTAGATAGATCACCTGCAGACCTGTGGCTGCTGAAATATTTAAACAGTAAAGATTTCTCTTGGTAGGCAGGCCAGAGGCTGTGTTCGCCTCAGTCCTGTCCCTAAGTCTAAAAAGAGGCTTTCTTGTGCTAGACTTCCAGATTCCTCACTTCCATGCAGTTACCCTGGCTTCCTGCGAGGGATGGAGGGTTCCTCAGCCTACTGCTCACACTGTAACCAGGACCCCTAGAGTGGCAATTCTTCTTAGGCCAATGGAGAGTCCCAGTCTCTCTGGCTGCCGAGGCTAAGGTGGTGACAGGGAATACCTCTTTCTACCTGAATGGAAGAGCTGACTAGAGATCTGATTCCAAAGACTTTCCGTAAGGCTGCCTGGTCTTGCTGGGAAAGCTGCTCTTGCCTTCGTTCTACAATCTCCACCCTAGGGCCTCTTCCAGGGCGCTCTGATTGGCTTTCATTGTTGACTTAGCCTCTGAGCAACTGAAGGGAAACCAGTTACATAGTGCCTCTCCTGACACCTACAGGAAAGGACTGCTCCATCTAGCTCCAGGATCTCATCTCTTTCTTTCCTCTTTCTTCTACTCGCCATGACTCTTGCTTTGGCCAGGAACTCAACTTATCTCCTCCATCTTTTGTGAAGTAGTCTGTTTAATTTATTACATGAAACATTTACAAATGACCACCTTCCTTCATTCTTGGTTTATTCTCAGTGCTTTATTCTCTTTCTTTCCTCTCTTCCTGCTGGAATACATTTTTTGGACCAATAAATAATGCAACTGATAATGTTTTGAAGTCTTTTTGTAGTATCTCCCATACTTGAAAACAAACACACACACACACACACACACACACACACACACACACACTCTCTCACACTCTGTGAACTGAGCCTCCTCATTCATAACCTGCATGTCTCAGGCACATTATTTTTCCTCCTGCTCTGCATTAGACAATTAGTTCCAAGTTCCCAGATATGATTGCCTTCCAGATGTCTTCTCCTTGAGCCCCTAAGCGTTTGTTTAGAGATGAGCGCTGGGAGGGTGGGGCACTAGGGACATAGCAGGGCCTTTTAAATTTATCATCCTTTTCTGGGAAAAGTGTCTGAGGCAGTAGTCTAAGAACCAAACCATCTGCTCTCACTCAATTCAGCCCCATCCAGTAAGAACCACTGTGTGCCCAGCACTGTGATGTGAGAATTCCTAGAGATGCAGTGGTCTGGGGCCTGCCTCCTTGAGCCCATAGGAAAGTGGGGGCTATGAAACTATCAAGCCAGGAATTGTGCTTCCCATCTGGTTGGGTACCCCAGCATTGTTCCACGGGAGACTTAGAGATAAAAGCCGTGGGTACCAATGCACCAGGACTTCTGGTTGAATGAAGGGAATCCTTTGAAGACAAATTACCTTGAATGAATGGTCCCCTTTCACTAAGATTTATTCCAGCCAAGTTCCCAGAAATAAAATGAGATTTGTTCAGGCCAAATTTCCAGAAATAAAATAATTCCTTCAGAATTCATGGTGACTAGATTTGATCTGTTGTCCTTTTATTTATTGTTTTTGTGTTCTCTGCCTTTCTGTGACCCAACTTGCTAATTCTGAGAAGGCCTTTGGTTATGCAGCACTGTCTGCTCTTGGCCTCAGCTCCAGCAGGTGACTTTCAGCCTGGCAGCTCACCCCGTTGTTTTCCTTCCAATGGTTATGAGAGCACTATCTCTAATCAATTAACATCAGGCAAATTAAGCACGATTTTGCCTGCCAGGAATCCCATCCATGCTCTTGAATATAGCAGGACTCTTCTGCCCATCCCCCAGCACACGTTCTTTCTATAGTCCTTTAGAATATCCCCCATGCCGATGTCAAGTTAAGTAACACAGATCATCACTGCAAGAATCAGCAAGTGCCCCAGGCTGCTCCCCGTAGGTTGGCGGGCTGGCTGTTTCTGCTTGGTACCTGTGACAAGGCTGGTCTCTTGTACACAGAATGCTGGCAGGCCTCGCACAGTTTGGGAGGCACATTCTGTGGTGCAGGGCTTTGTGTGAGGGCCTTCCCTTAACCACCTGTGCCTCTGTCCTCCTCATGTCTGCTTTCTTGCAGTGCTGCTTGGGTAGAACAATTGTTAAGCGCAGCTTGGTGTTAAATTCCCCAGAAGGAAAATGGCCTGAGTACAGTTCCAGTTTTCACGTCTGCCTAGTCCCATCTTTCACAGCTGTTGCTTTTTTTTTTCCTGTCCTCTTTCCTTTCTCCTTTTGCCTTCCCCACCCATACAAGCAGAAGGACTGAGGAACAAGACTGCCAAGGAGGGATGGTTTGGCCTGGGTCCTCCTACACCCCTCTTGCCTTTGGGGATTCTCTTGACCATTTATATGGAGCAAGTTATATTTGCCAGTGTGTTTCAGTTTCATAATGTGAATTCATTCATCTCATTGTAGGTAAATCTGTGTTTACATAAGCCAAAATGGAGAAGTTTGCAATATTCTGTGATTTTTTTTATGTCTTTACTGTCATGTCATGTGATGACATCATTCAGAAAGACCTTCTTCTCACACTCGACAATACGTACCTCAGCCATCTGAAGAATCCTTGTGACCACTTTACCACAGCCTGCAGTGGGCCGGTTTAAATGAGCATGTGTCTCCCTAGGTGGACGATATTTAGTCCTTTTAGAGACTTGATTTTTCTTTAAATTAGGAGAAAGCAGGTACATTGATCAGTGTGATGGGGAATTATTGAAGGGATTGGTTTCAATTTTGGTTTTGAGACGGGTTACCTTTGCCGTATTTTAGCCTCTGGAACTGGCTTTGCCTGATGATCTGTGATTCCTCCATCATGGTGATCGTGAAGAAATGTTCTCCATCCCTCCCTCCCTCTTCTTCCTTCTGATTCTCTGTTATTACATTTAAAAGAGACATGGTAAGTGTGTTTTAACTGTCACAAGCCTGAGTTTGATTCTTCCACAGTCTCTTTTAGTAAGAACATTTTTTAAATCATAAAATTTAATCAGGGACTTTTTTTCAAAGTTGGGGGGAAAGAGAAGGCAGTTATAGCACAGGAGATGACTATTTAAATCCCAACAGATAAATAACAAGAGAGTGAGGGAAATAAGATTGTGGCAGCCTGTAAGTAAAATTCTAAAAAGCTTGCCAGAAGAAACCAGCTTCTGGCAGAGCATAAAACTGAGGATCTAGGAATAAAAGAAGGAAAAACAAACCCCGAAACAATAGAGTTAGCTAATCATGAGAGGAAGCAGCAGAACTGAATATAGAAGCCTCATATTGTGGCTAACATTTCCTCGGGACTAAATATAGTCACCATTGTTAGAAGGTAAAAGTCCATTTCTAAAAAAAAGATAGGAGGGAATGAAAAGAGTTTATCGGAGAGCTGATTTTGTAACTGTCTTTGAAGAAAAATAGGGTGGACATTCTTTTCAGAGATGGTATTTCCTGATATTCTGGGGAACACTTTGAATGTATTGATGGAAATAAATGTGTAGGGTTGGATTGTCTTGTTAGTCTTTGTCTGTCTGTGCCCTCCTGCCTTGTGTACGCTTCTCTCTAGCATATTCATCTTCTTCCTTCCTTCAGATCCCTGATAGATTTCACTTTTTCCAGGAAGCGTTACTATCTTAGCTCCTGTCCCTCCACCCACTCCACATTTACCTCTAGAGTCCCCTGCAAGATTAAGCTTTTGTTGTCTGTGCTCCTGTGTTTGTTTCCCCCCCTGGTATCTTGGATTGACCTTTAGGACCAAGATTAAGATACAATAGTTGAGCTTTTCTACCTGCAGAGTATAGGCCCTGGAGTCCTGAATTCAGCTGGGTTTGTGCTGTGCTGTACTGCCAGGTTCATCCTCCCCAAGCTCACAAGAGATGCTGTCCAGGGTGCTGATCAGCTGTGTGTCATGCAATTAAGGTGACTTCTAAGCTTGCAGATATCATAGCCTGAAAATTCAGTTTGGCTAAGACCCTATGGCCAATTTCCAAATACAACTACAACTGCAACCACTTTTAGTTGGAGTTGAAAAAGGCTGTCAGTGGGTACTCATGCCAGACTACTAAGATTTATCAGCTCTTCTTTTTCCCTGGCCTCTGCTGGTCTCTTTTCAGTGATAACAAGCCTGGTAATATCAGAGAAATAGTGCAGCACCTGCTCAGCCGTGCATGTTCAGGGTGGCCTTGGGTCCTGCCAAGTTAGCATCATCTCTGAGGACTTTCCATGGCCAGATATGACCTCTAAAAGGCAAGAAAGCAAACCATGCAGTCTAGTGGGGGCCTCTAGCTGTTGCTTGGGGGGCTGCCTAACTCCAGAAGCTATGATGCAGAATGAAGGTTCAGTCCTAAGACAGTATATGATGACTGACCCAACTGTTCTAACCCTGGTCAGGATGGGGAGTGAGCATTACTAAGCACAGGGTTGGCAAATCAAGCTCTAACGTCTGGGCTCTTTTCAGTCTCCTACTTCAACTTCATGGGCTTCCACTTCCTCTTCAGGAAAATGAGGGATTAACTCACATTTTAGAGATACAAAGTAATATGGGCACCTGTTAATATTATTTTTAATAAGATTGTAGAATTTTAGAGTGAGGGTAGTTCATAGAATATCAGTAGAAAGTCTGACTCTCATGGAGCGTGTAATACTTTTATTGAGCACAGGATGGTATAGGAATTGGGAGTGAAACAGTCTATCAATTAGAGTTATTACATTTTAAGCACCAGAAAGTAACACTAGCTAACTGGAGAAAAAGGGGAATTTATTGGAAGGAGGTAAAGCTGCTCACAGAATTGAATTGAAGGTATAGCTGATTAACGAAGCTGAGAAACAACAGAATCAAGGTCAGTCCAAGGCCAGGTGCAATGGCTCATGCCTGTAATCCCAGCACTTTGGGAGGCTGTTGCAGGAGGATCTCTTGAGTGCAGGAGTTCAAGACCATCCTGGGAAACATAGCAAGATCGTCTTTACAAAAAAATACAAAAATTAGCTGGGTGTGGGGTATGCACCTATGGTCCTAACTACTGAGGAGGCTGAGACAGGAGGAGTCCTTGAGCCAGTAGTCTGAAGCTGCAGTGAGCTCTGATTTTGCCACTGTACTTCAGCCTAGCGACAGAGCAAGACCCTGCCTAAAAAAATAAATAAATAAAAATAAACGGGGGTCGAGGGAGGGCAAAAAAGGCAGGCCAGGAATACAGGTTCAGTGTTGTCAGGGCATTACTGCTGGGATGGATCCATTCCAGCTGATTTTCCCAACCCCCTGGAGTCACAGACCCAGAAGAGAACATCTGATTTTCCTAGCTTGAGTCATGTGCACAGCTTTAGCTACATTTTCTAATTTGTTTGCAAAATATGCAATGAGAGTTTCTGATGTGTCAGTCTGTGCTGCGTATCAGGGATTCATCAGTGAACACGGTTGCTGCCTTCATGGATCATTTGATGTAGAGTGGCCAGAGAAGCCTTCACAAGTAAGGAGACATTTGAGCAAAAACTCGGATTCAGTGAAGGAGAAGGCTGTGTAGATATCTGAGGAAGAGGGTCCAGGCAGAGGAAATAGCAGGTGCAAAGGCCCTGAAGTGTCTGAGGGGGAAGCAAAGAGGCCAATATGGTTGGTGGGGGGAGTGAATGAGAGGAGAGTGGTAGCAAATGAAATCAGAGGTGGATGTGGAAACTCATCCTTGTGGGCCTAGAACTGGGACATATTATAGGCCAGTGCATGGACTTTGGCTCTTACTCTAGAGAGATAGAATCTTTGGAGGATTTTGAGCAGAGGAGTGATATGTTCTGTCTTAAATTTTGAAAGATAAGTTTGGTAACTGTGTTGAGAATACAATGGGACAAGGGTAGAGGCAGGGAGATGAGTCAGGAGCAGACTAATAATCCAGTTAAGAAATGATGGTGGCTTACTCTAAGTTGGTAGCAGTGGAGGTGTGGGGAGAAATGGCCAGATGCAGCAACAGGACTCTCTGTGAGTGTTTGAGAGTGGACAGTTGTGAGGCCTTTGGCCTGACTTACTGGAAGGATGAAGTTGCTACTGAGTTGATGAAGACTTTTGGAGGGTAGAGTTTGAGGGGTGTGTGCATGGGGATGGGGGCTGTAGGAATTGAGAGTTCAGATTCAGAGATCAAAGGGGAGTTCCGGGCTGGCTATATACATTTAGGAGGCATCAGCCTATTGATAGTATTTAAGGCCATGAGACTGGGTGAGATGATCTGAGAAATAAACACAGACAAGGGAAGAGGTCAGAGTCTGAATCCTGAGTAGAGGGAGTATAAATATTAATTGACTCAATAATCTTAATTGATTGAAGGACAAAAGTTTATAATTCTAAATGCCAACAGGTAAGACAACAGTTTTTGTACCAGAAGAGAAAGGGTCAAATATATGCTCAGACCACAAAAGTCCGCCTTTTCATTATGCACCAGATGACTTTCTTCTTTTCCCCCACCTCAGTCTCTTCCCTTTGGTTGTCTTTCCTCATAGTTACTCTGTGACTGAACCTCGTAGCTTTGAGACAATTTCTCTGTCCTCTGGCTGCCCAGTGACTACCGTTTCTCTCTCCTTACTTTCCACTGGAAATACTCTAGTGAAAATCCAGAAGTTAGGGCATGATGAGATTGAAAATTTAAAGTCTGATCACCTTGTGGCTTTGGCTACTTGTAGACTGCCTTTCCTCCTTTACCGGAAAGTAACTACAACCTCCTTTAGCAAGAGCTGAATCATGTAATTCTGCATAAATGGTGATGTTGCTTAGAAGGAGGGAGAAGGGAGGGTAGTCAATGCTCTTTGGTAAGCAAGCAGTCCAGGCACCCAGCCTAAGTAATCATGCCAACAGTTGCTCATGCTGTGCAGAAAACCCAAAAAAGAGGTGTAAGTACTGTGAGAATTAGAGCCTTGATGATCTGGGAGGGTAATCAGAACAGCTCCAGAACTGTTCCTCCGGCTCCCCACAGCTGCTCTAACCTCTTCCTTCACTTGCCTTTCTGGAACCTAGGTATTTAGATGCTCGGGATTATTTGGGGTGCGTTTATGTATACATTTGAAGAGTTTGTATCTTTTTTTTCTGTATTTGTTTCCCATCCTTATCATTAATCTAGATGTTTTCAAGGGCAGACATTTTGGAGCCTCTGTGTTCTAGTCATGGGCAATCTTAATAAATGCCTACTCTTTACCCAGGAACATCCCATTTAAAAAATCCAAAGTTTTTAAAAAGGAGATAAAATAATGCAAAGCTGGGCATGGTGGCACTCCTGTAGTCTCAGCTACTCAGGAGACTGAGGCAGAAGGATGCCTTGAGCCCAGGAGTCTGAAGCTGTGGGGCACTATGATTTTGCCTCTCAATAGCTGCTGCATTCCTACCTGGGCAACTTAATGAGATCCTATCTCTAAAAAAAAAATTAAAACTAAAGATAAAATAATGCAAAAGAACAGTAAGCTAAAATGCAGCCAGCAGAATGCAAATGGAAAAGATAATGAAAATCACTATAATGAAAAAATACGAAGTCTCGAACAGAACACGCTGCACGGGCAAATAAACGGTTCTGGCAAAACTGAAGTGGCAGGAAATGGGTGAAGTGTGCTCTCGTGTGCTCTCGTACGTGTTCTCTGTCTCTCTCTATCTCTCTATGTGTGTGCTTTGTGTGTGTGTGTGTGTGTGTACATGTGTATGTGTGTGTAGGGACAGGGTATAGTATCCTGCACCTGTGCACTCAACTGTGGTGAGAGAATGGTATGGATCGATTCTCAGGCAAGTAAAATTGCCCTGCATCTATTGTGATCAACATATAGGAACTTTTTGGCAGCCTTCTTATCTTGCAGCACTAGGTTAAGGACTGATCAGCAGACTTTTGTAGATGGAATCTCTGTCCCCTTATGCATGACCGTCCGTTTTTACAGGCTATGTGCTAGGCAAATATATCTTCCATCTCCCCCTGGCACCTATCAGCGCTTCCCCCCCCCATTTCGGCATCACACACACACACACAGTCTCTCTCTCTCTCTCTCCTCTCTCACACACACACACACACACACACACACACTCATTAAACATTTGTTGAATGTCTTTTAAGTGTAGACAAGACATACAGAGGAGCTGGACATCTGAAAAGTGACTCAGGCAGACAACAAATACTGGAAATAGAACAAGAAGGGTGATGCCTGGGGTGCACACTAGGTCTGTGGAGGCAGGAGGACTGAGAAGTCTTCACAGAAAAGGTTCTGTCTCCTTCTGCGTGTCATCAGATGAGGGGTCTTCACCACTGGAGGGGAAGCTGTGGGGGGGTGGGGGTGTGCATTCCAGGCAGAGCAGTCAGCAAATGCAAAGACCCTGAGGTGCAAAAGGCATGGGAAGTGTGGAGCGTTCTAAATCATCCACGACTAAGCAGTGGGGTCCAAGGCACGAGTGCCTGCAGCGAGAAGAAAACGAGGCTAGAGAGTCAGGCAGTGGCCAGTTGCAGAGGTCCTTGTAGGGGCTACCAAAGGGCCTTAACTAGGGGGAAGATTTGGTCACTTTTTTAACTAGATAAAAGGAGAAGAAATCTTAATATTATTAGCTTACATTTCTTCAGTGTCTGACACTAGATTATTTCCTTTAGTCCTTCAAACAACCTTATAGGGTAGGTGCTTATTAAGGTTTTTGTTCAAGTGTGTACCCTAGAGGCCCTAGGAAGCCCCGTGAGCACAGGTCAACCATCACAGCCAGGCGCCTGCAGCTCACCCTTCTCCTGCTGCACACGGTGCAGAGGAGCAGAAGAGAAGACTGAGCCACCCCAGGAAGGCCATGCCTCCAATTGCTGTTTCCTGGAGCATCTGTTTTCCACAAAGATTTGTGGGAAGCGGGGAATTATATTAGAATTAAAACAGGTGCTTTATGGAGTAGAATGCAAACTTTACCTAATTCTAAGATAAAATGTAGGACTTGAAGAAAGAAATGTTCCCTTTTTTATGTGCCCTGAGCTGGGCCTCTGTTTTCTCTCTTGATCCCTGTACTTTCTGGGATATTTTGGTGAGAAGAAGGCTTTTTTTTTTTTTTTGAGACAGAGTTTAGATCTTGTTGCCCAGGCTGGAGTACAATGGCATGATCTCTCCTCACTGCAACTTCCACCTCCTGGGTTCAAGTGATTCTCCTGCCTCAGCTTCCTGAGTAGCTGGGATTACAGGCATGTGCCACTATGCCCAGCTAATTTTGTATTTTTAGGAGAGATGGGGTTTATCCATGTTGGTCAGGCTGAACTCCCAACCTCAGGTAATCTGCCCACCTCAACCTTCCAAAATGCTGGGATTACAAGTGTGAGACACCACACCCAGCTGGTGAGAAGGCTTAAGAAGTACAGTCAACCAATGTCATGACCCCCAAAGAAGAGACAGCTTCTGATGAGCTCCCTCTGCAACTGGGGGCTGTATGGTATGAATAGTTGGGACTGGTTGAGGGAGATGGGGAGTCCTATTCAAAGGAGTTCAGTAAGAAATCCTTTCATGGAATCAATTGCCATCACTCCTCTAATTTATCTCTTTTATGAGTTAATCATCTTTAATCATTGGAATTAAATGTAGCATAAATAATGATAGATATGTCAATTTTGAGTTTCGAAATCTGATTCTGTAATGTAAGATTTCAGAACCTTGCCTGCTAGAACCATGGACAGAGCCATCAGAATTAGGACTGGTTTTTAAAATCGATTATAGGGGGAGCTGAGTGTGACTTCTGAGGGGTGTGTGTGTGTGTGTGTGTGTGTGTGTGTGGGAGAGAGAGAGAGAGAGAGAGAGAGAGAGAGAGAAAACACTAACTGAAATGCTCCAGGTGTTAACTTATTGGAGATTAAAGGTGAAAGAGAACTTGTGACCAAACCTTGAACAAGGAAGAACAATGAAGTGGCCAAGACCTGCCCTTCTCCCTGTCCTCCTGTGTCCTTCCCCCTCTTTGTTGTGCACCCCAGATAAACTTGTATCCTCTACCCCACCTCTCTCTTCACAGCCCTGCCCAGACTAGCTCTCCTCAGAAGCACCTGTTCTCCCTTCCCCACCAAAATCAGCCTTCCTGTCAGTCATGTGAGGTCTTCCTCTTAGCCAACAAAGTAAAAATCTCATGAGTGTCCTGGTAAATGCCCACAGCTATTGTGGCTTACCCTTCTCAGAGGACAGTGCCTTTAATGACCATGGTGATATCTGGAATTTGTTCAAATGAAAACATAAATGTTAATGTAGAACCTTAACCCAGATCAATTAATTGCTTTTGGTGTAATTTTAGGCATTGTAACAGGCTGGTTTGGAAGGTAACTGAAGATGAAAGGGGTTCCTGGGGGCTTAGAATCCCTACTTCATCTGCACATGCCCAACCATTGTGCTACTTTGTAGCTACCATAGTCTGGATTAACCCTCAGGTAAACTCCAACCTTTAGCCAAATTTCCATAAGCTTTGGTTCTTCTTTCTCAAGTCAGAGCATTTTCCAAACCTAAGCTCCTTTGATTGCGTTTCACTTAGAAAATCCAATTTGCACAGCTTGCTGAGAAATACATTCTCTCCAAGAACTTGAAGTGAGAAAGAAAAAAAATAGGCCATATGAAAGGATACTTTGTTTTCCATTTAGCTTGCTTTGTTTAATTGATAATTTAATCATCTGGTTCTTCTGTCACCAAAAGAAAGGAGAAAGGGGCCTGTTTCTTTAACTCTGAGAGACTTGCCTGAGGGTATCTGAGAGACCCACCTCAGAGAGCTGCTGTGCCCTGGGATCTCAGTGACCTATCACCTGATCCAGAATGTGTTAAGGGCCTTGCTGTGATCCGAATGTTCCTGTTTCCCCTAAATTCCTATGTTGAAAACTAACCACCAAGGTGATGGTATTAGTAGGTAGGGCCTTTGAGAGGTGATTAGGTCATGAGGGCTCTGCCCTGATCAATGGGATTAATGCCCTTATAAAAGAGGCCCCAGAGAACTGCCTTCCTCTTCTACCACATGAGGAAGGTGCTGTTTATGAAGCAGACAGAGAGATCCCTTGCCAGACACTGAATCTACCAGCACCTTAGTTTTGGACTTCCCAGCCTCCAGAAGTGTGAGCAGTACATTACTGTTGTTTATAAATTACCCAGCCTAAGCTATCTTGTTATAGCAGCCCAATGGACTAAGATAGGCCTCCTCTGTGATAAAGACCAAATGAGGTTCCGTCCTAGAGGACAGATAGACGACACAGCCCCTGCCCTTGGGCCGTGAACACACAATAGATGAGATGGCTGGCATGTGAAACTGGGCAAAGCAAGGATGTCTGCTAGAGGAGCTGATGCCCAGGCTGATGGTGTACCCCCAGAGGAGCAACACTGGGCTACCGTGTTCTGCTGGTATGGGTGGGATTTGGGGAGCAGTTCCTGTAAGAGAAATTTATCCTCAGCCAACTCACTTTTCTCAGAGCTGTGGTCTTGATGGTGGGGGTTGCAGCTAACGCTATTTGAAGTATGCTCATGGCCACAGCTGGCCTGGGCTCCCTCCGATCTGATGAACTCCTGAATGACTTTCTGAGATGCTCAGGGGCCTGCATGCCTCTGTGGCACACTGGGCCTCAGGCTTCCCGAGAATACTCATTTGCTTCATTTGCTCCAACCTGACACGTCAGCTTTGCACAGAAAATCAGAAATGGTTGAGGTAAGAGGCATGAGCTCTCCTTCTCAGTGTGGGTAGTAGCATACCATGCCAAGCTGGGAGGAGGAATCAGGCAGGGCAAACTTCATATGTTGATTCTCTCACTTGCTCCATGTTTGCTCAGGTAATGGTTTGTGGGCTTAATAAATGTACCTAGAGCTCTGCTGCTTTACCTGGGAACTCTATCAGAGACTCTCCAAGCCAGTTGTGTATTTGAACAGCAATGTATGTGTTTTTAAAGAGGTAATTTAATCTGGATTTATATCATTGATTATTTTTCAAAGGGCTTGTGACATTTCTTGAAATCCCATCTCTTTCATAAAATTTCCCCAGTAACTAGAAATAAGCCGTTGAGTTTCTCTCGTTCCTGGCTTTTATTACACTCCCCTTTCCACTTTCTTAAACTCACTTATTTAAGCCTCTGTAAATAATTTTTCTATGGAGAGATAAGACCTGTGAAAGAGGAAAAGAGAAATGGATCAACCAGTGTGAGGGACTGTATTGTAGTGGTTAAGGGTGCAGGCTCTGAAGCCATGCAGCCAGGGTGTGGGTCCTAGCTCTGCCACTTCCTGTCTGGTAATGTGGGGCCAATTTCCTAACATCTCTGTGAGGTTAAGACCTAGCATTTTTTACTCCAAGTGTATGGGCTTTTATAAGATACGAAGAAATATAGATACATTATCATTGTAATGACAAATAACATTTCCTAGGAAGTTAGGAAAGGTGATGGGAGAGCCAGAAATATTTCAGCGTCATTTCTGCTTTCAAAGGCTTGCACCAAACTGATAGATAAGGAATATAAGGAAATAACGGGGCAGGGACATAACTCTCAAATCTTTTCTTCCTATTCTCTGATCACTTGGCCCCTTTCATGTCATAGATTCAGCTGTCTTGTGAACCACAGAAACCTCATCTTTAATAAGGAAAAGAAGAGTTAAAAAGACAGGACAAGTAAGGTAAACGTCCAGATACCTGCCTGGATGGTGCCTGGAGGAGAGGGTTATAACAGCCATTGACTGTATTACAGATCCAGTTGAAAGCAGAAAATCCACTTGGTTTGATTATGGTTGGGCATGAGTAGGCAACATGAGCATTCCAAATTGTCTTACGTGTAATTTGAAAAGAACAAAGCAAAAACACTGAGGGGAGGTGCTTGGCTATAGCCTGGGAAGAGCTTTTCTGCAGGGCCAGGTAGGGAGTCCAGACAGCTTACATTCACTTTTGCTTGCTGCCACATCTGACCTCCTGTACTCTCAGACTCCCGCCTCCACCTATCCCTGTCTTTCCCTCAAAATAGTAAAACTCTAGAAGGGCTACATGGGGAAAAGCTAGAAAAGCAATGGAAAGTGGCAAGTTTCATCAGTAATTACTAGATACACTCAAAATTGTAGGGGGTCAGAGGTAGGGAAGGAGACTGGGTTATTATCTGACTGCCTCTCAGCTCAAAGCCAATTTGCTACTCTTAAAAAGGTCATCTGGCAAATGGTGTGGATCATTTCACTCCTCTTCTGTTTAACCACTCCTGTCAAGAACTCTTTCTGACATAGATAAGCCATGCTTTGACACCCAGGAACTTAGGCCTGACCTTGTCCCTTTGGAAACTGGTAGCACCTGCCTTTTAGAAAGAAGGGAATTTGGATATGAAGTGTTAATTTTCCTGCCCAGTCTTAGACAGTAATAGTTCCTGCCCCGCAGCTTTGAGACATTATCATCATCATAACAGCAAACACTTATATAACATTTACTGTGCCCCAGGCATGGTCCTTAGCACTTTGCCAGGTAACTCTGTCGTTACAGTTGCTCTGGAAAACAAGACAACTGACCTTTATTTTAGAGCAAGACGTTGGCTTTACTGAGAGCTGCCTGCAGGAATGAATAGAGAGGGCCCAGCCAGAAGTTGGAGGACTCTCTAAATTCTGTTCTTGACTGACCTTCTCAGCCCTGTGTGGTTTGTATCCATGAAAGACGATGGGGTGGGCAGAAAAAGACAATGAATATGAATACTGATACACTAAGTCTCAGAGCAGGCTGATATGGTAAAAGCTACAGTATTACATGGCACTGGTGTTGACTTCAACCCTGCACTTAAAAGTTTGAAAGCTATTTTTAAAATACTGATAACATATTTTTGAGAGGGGTCATCATCTTCATCCAGGAGGAAGTTTTTATCAGTTTCCTAGGATTTTTCTCTGACAGCCTGAGGAACAAGGAATCTTTCTGTTATTGAATAAGGTAGATTAATTTATTTTTCACCATAAGTTGTGAGGTGTTTTGCAAGTCATTTATTAATAATGACAGTCAATTGCAAATGTTTTTATATGTTTCACTTTAAAAATTATACTGTAATCAAAGTTCTACCTATAATAGTGCCATTCGTACATGAGTCTTGATATGCTTTCTTGAGTGAAGAGAGATGTGGCGTCACAACTCACAAGCTGAGAGGGCCACCTGGCTGGGTATGGTGTACTTGAACAATCTCTGCCACATATCAGGGTAGACATTATTGCCCTAAGTATTGAAAGTTAGACTTGGATTATTTCTATCAGAAGCTTCCCTTCGATTTTGAAGAACAGCTGCATTTTTTTCTTGATAATCTCTTAACCAAAGTTTGGGTCAGCAGGAGGAGGAATAAGGAAATAAAAGAAAATCTAAAGAAGAAGGCACTTATTACATCTGATTTGGTCTCTTGGCTCATAAATATATCCTGTGCTCTGAATTTTATTTCCTCTTCCCCCTGCATGCTGAGGAATTTAAAAATGCAGAATGGCTTGAAGGGAAATAATTGTTTCTTCTAACCCTTTTCTGGCCAAATGGAAGCCCAGCTTCACAGTTTCATGTATAATCTAACCTCAGCCACATTATAGTCCACTGTGAGCTTGCTTTTTCGTTTGATAGCCTTTGCTTCTTACCTGACAGTATTTGCTTTGGCTTGTGAGTCTTTTGGCAGCAAGGACATCTGAACATTCCAGGCAATTCAGGCCCTACTAATGAAGGCCCTTTAGTGGGTTGGGATGCAGATTTGGGTGTCAGAGAAGAGGCAGCATGCCCAGCACAGGTGGTTTCCAGCAAGACATTTGCTGGCCCTATCTATGCCAGGTGAAGTGGCAATGCCATCAAAATATAGAGCTGCGCTTTCTACCTAAGGGGCTGTCTGTTCAAGGCTGCTTTTCCTTTGTAAACACATTTAAAGTTGGCTCCTCCTGTTGCTAATCAATATTTAGTGTGGCAGCTGTGTCTCTGGATGGCTCTGTATGTGTGTGCATGTGTGGGCATGTACTGGTGCACATGGCACCTCTGCATACGTTCCTCAAACCAGTAGTCCCCACGTCTTTTCCCATCTTACGTAAATGACATATAATGATCAGTGATACACTTATTTATGATTTTCATGTCATCAAGGCAAAACATTAATTCCAAGTCATGTTTGGTAATTGTTATACTGAAATGTGTTATTTCACATTGGTCTCCATTTGCTCATGACTTCATCCGTTCAATCACCTGTCCTATTGTGTGGTATCTTGTTACAGTCTATTTATCCATTTCACTATTCACCATTCATTAAGAATTCCTTATGTGCCAGGCACTGGAAATGAAAGTAACTCACAGTCTCTTTCACATGGTCTCAGGCTCCAAGATTGTCACTAAAGAGGGCACAATGACATTCTGAAAACATACAGCTCATCAGAACTCAGACAAACGGGCCAAGAGTCTTCAGACTCCTAAGCCTACATTCATTACAGCTTAGAGCAGTTGTTTGCCAACCTTCCTTCAGGAAGACCCTATTTTAAAATGTAGGTTCTGATAACAACCCCCAGAGATTAAGATTCAGTAGATATTCGGTGTTCTCTAGGAGTGTGAATTTTAAAAAGTATCAGGTGATTCTGATGCAGGTTGTCTGCTGACCATAAAGAACACAGAGTTCGAACCTCCTGGTCTCATTTGTCCTGATTCAGTGGTTCATTCACAGTTGCTTTGTAGTTTAGATCAGTCTCTTTTGTTTGGAGGATTATTGCGATCCCTTGAGATTAGCTGTGCAGACCATGTAGAGAGAGGAGATATGCTTCAGAATTTTTTCTTTTAAAGCTTTACTGCTTCCTATTCCATGATAGCCTTATGGACTGTTTTGAATATTGGAAAGGGGATGAAAATGTGCCTGGTTCTTGCATGTTAGCTGAAACTGGACTCCAGAGAAAGCTTATCAAATTATTTCCAAAGAACTAAACTCCATGATTTCTTGATTAAAATGAGCTTGTTTTATTTGAGAGAAGGATAATCTTTTGTGTATCTAATGGCAGAACGTATAGATACAGTTTTTTAAAAGATTATCCATACCTCATCCTGTTCCTCTGCCTATAGTTAAACATACCCTTTCCACTGTTTCCTCATGGACAATGAAAAAACCAGAGGACCAGGCTTGGTGGCTCACACCTGTAATCCCAGCTCTTTAGGAGGCCAAGATGGAGGATTTCTTGAGGCCAGGAGTTCAAGACCAGACTGGGCAACATAGGGAGACCCCTCATCTCTACCAAAGAAAAAAAAAGTTAAGCAGAAGCCTTTCTCCTGTGGGCTTCTTGAGGAAGGTAAGCCTCTATGTGCACAACTGTCAAATACTTAACCACGAAGGAGACACAGTGGGAATATGCCTTTGCCTTGCTTATCAAAAATAGGGCTTTAACACTGAAGTATATACTTCTCTTTTTCTCCCATTGAAGTAGGCGTCTTTCTCTGTTGGCCAGAGTAGTTTCTCCTACAGTATGAGGAAGTCATGATAGAGTAAGAAAAGACACTTGTGTTCTTCCTAATTCCACATAGCATCAAGACATATGTAATCATTCATCATCATTAGCAACTGTTGACTTTTTAACCCATGCCCAAGTAGTGTCTGGGTCAGACTGAGAGTGGTGACAAAGGGATAGCCCCTACCTCCCTGAGCTCATCCTGGTTTCTCACTACATTCATAATAAAAGACACCAGAAGGGTTTCCATACCCACCTCTCTCTACTGAGGGTTGAGTAGGCGCTTCTGAGCTGAAACCTGTACTTTTAGGTGAATAGTCCACCCCCCCGGGAACTGTCCATGGTTCTGAACCACTAGGCATGTTTATGACCCACCCTGTTTGGAGTTCACTGCAGTATATGAGCAGGAGAAATTTTTATTAAATCCCTCTGCTTAATTACTTCATCCTGCATCTGAGGTTGCTGACCTTAGAATAAGATAAATGTTGTGAGTGGCTGTTTTAGTAAGGGAGCCCAGGCTCTGTCTACAGAAAAGTTTGTCTCTGGGCTGTGAACTAGCCCAAGGGGACTTAAGCATGACTTTGGTCTGTGGGCACTGAGTCTAAAAAGTTGAGCTTGCCTGCCTGAGATGATTTGTTACATACCTGTCCAAGCTTCCTGACACTTCAGGGTCCAGATGCCAACCTGGCAGGGTTCCTTCTGTCCTCTGAATGAATTATTACAGGCATCTGAGAGGGCCCTTTCTTGTGCTATTAGTTGTAATTGGATTCATGCATATTCAGTTTGCTCCCAAGTCTCCCCATTTGTTTCTGCTTGCTTGTGGCATTACTGCACATCAGCGAATCACCAAATAACTTCCTTTTTAGAAATTGGGCAAGTGCTGCTCCTTGGCTTGTCAGGCACTGATACCAGGATCCTGTTCATTTACCCCAGTTTGTAGCCTCTTCTGGGGGAGACTCCACCTCCTTTTGCATTGAAATGAATGAAAGCATTCTTATAAATTTTTGATGTGTTACTTTGTTCTTCCATTCCTTTGTCAAACAGAAGACATATAATACACTTTCTATCTGCCACATTCTGGGAATGTGAATATGATTAAGATGCAGTCCTGTCCCCCAGAAGCTTATGGCTCAGATAGGCACACAGATAATGATAATATAATGTCACAAGTCCTGTGATTGTCAGAGGTAGGGAAGACTTTGCAGAGAAAGTGACATTTGTACTGGGCCTTGAAGGGTGAGGAGAAGCCAAAAGACAGGGGACAATGGACATTCCTGAGAAAGAACACAGCGCAAACAAGAGTGGAAATATATGGATATGTAAGGGCTGGTTGGGAAACAGTGAGTAGTGGTGTGGGGCTCAGCACAAGCACAGGGGACTGGGAAGGAGAAGGGCTAGAAAGCCACTTTCTGAAGAGCCTTGAGAGGCCACTTGAAACCTTTGAATGAGACAGGTATAGTCTTAGCTGCCCTGCAGAAATGAGCTTCTACAGCATGAACAGCCTGTTCATCCTTCATATTTCTGTGCAGATTTCCTCCCTTCAGGCTTCTTCTTGTCCAAAAGGCCTTCCCTGATCACCCCCAACCCCCAGGCTAAGTTAAGGGAGCCATAGGCAGGTCCATTATGTAGCTACCCATTGGGTTATAATTGCCTTCCGTGTTTCCAGCTTTCACACAAGACTGGAAGCTTTCTTAGATCTGGGTCTGGACATTACTTGGTGTTTTTTGTCTGGTGTATAGGGCAGTACCTAGAATAGAGAGGGTGCTCAGTAAATGTATCTTGAATTAATGTGTAAAAAAAAAAAACTGAATGACTATTCTAAAACTCCCTGTAAGATGGAACCTAATGTGTCATATCTAGGGGTTCAGAAATACTTTTATAGTTAATGCTGACTGTAAAATGTGTCTGTGTAGGGCAGCTATGGGCTGTGGGCAGTGGGATGCTATCAGGAACACAGGTTCACAAGAGGGAATGCTAGCCAGAAAGGCCTTAATGCAGTTAACAGCCATAATCTGACATAGAAGAAAGGGCTCATTAAATGGCAGTGACAAGCTGATGGTTCTGATTAGCCAAGCCTTTATGTCTCAACTAAGATGTCTCAGCTAAAGTGTCTGTGGTGGCTCCCATCCTCAGGAAAACAGGCATTTTAATAGGGAAAATTATTTTCTATAATTTCCTCATGACGGGAAAAGTCAGGGAGATGGGATGTTTTGTTCCACACAGCAGCCAGCGGAAGATGTTTCAATTCTGATGGTTTTGCCCTAGAAAATGAGGACTATTAACTGAAGCATTCATTGGAATTGGCAGCAGGACGCATCTGTCTGAACAGATGAGGTATGAGGGTGACATTGGCCATGAATGCCCTTTGTGAGTAGGTATTCTCACTGTGGATCCCAGAAGCTAGTATGAGACCCTGAAGTCAAACTACAACTAAACCCTTAAGCACATAGCTAGAACTTGATAAAGTACAAAGATTTTAAATGTCTGACAATCCTGTTTGCAAAGCCCATGCATTCTGCTGTAGGGAAAAGACATTTAACCCTCAGCCTGTTTCTTTTTCTAAGAAAAGTAAACATTATGCCAGATGGATTTCTTTTTCTGAATCCTGTCTCCTATCTTCAGTAGGAGCACTATTTGATGAATATTTATTTAAATCTCTGGATTGTTCCTTCTTGACTGAAAATATTGCAGAGAAAAAATGAGCAGAGGCCTGGAATCAGATTCAGATCCTAACTCTACTGCTTCCTGGATTAGTGGTTATCCAGCCTTGGCTATACATTGAAATCATCCAGGAGCTTTAAAAACTATCCCACACTATCAGAAATTCTGATTTAATTGGCTTAAGGTACAGCTTGGGCACTGTGGTTTGGAATTCTAAGTACAGCAAAGGCTCAGAACTACTCTACTAAGAGAATCACCTTGGAAAAGTTACTGGACTTCTCTGAGTCTTATTTTTTTCTTGCCTGAAAATTGCAAATTAATATAATCCTCACATATTGTGAGGATAAAATCAGATAAAGTCTATTAAGTAAGTGATGACTACTATTATTGTCACATTTCTAAACGTGGGATCACAGATAGCCTATGTAAGCCTATGTAAGAGGTCACACTCTTTCCCTGGCCACAGTGAGAAATGTGAGAAGCTACAGATACCTCAGTGAAGTCCATGTCAGATCCATGGTGAGGAGTGCTCATCTCATTCCTAGAACAGATCTTTGACTTTCTGTCCACATGAGGACACCATGTTGGCCATCAGAGCATCAGTGCTGCCAACCATGCTTCAACTCACACATGTCCCTTTGTTAACCTTTTGAGTGCTGGACCTCTCTACTCCATGGTTAACTTGCTTGGTTTTTGTTTGAGAATTGTTGGGTTTTTTTGAGTGTGTCTGTTTTCCCCTTTCAGCTTAATGAAATCAGGACCCTGAAACCAGCAGAACACAGAGAATGGAAAAAATCTTGACTTTATTTTTCACTTTGTTCAGCACTTTGGCTGATAGTCCTCAGACTCTGTCATCAGAAGGCCTTTCTTTGTTTTGATGAAGGCATCAGGGTTTCTAACTAACTTTATTTTAAAGGGAAGAAAGATTCGGAAAGAGTTTCTTCTTGGTTTTTCTTTAGGGAGGGTTTTCCTGGGGGCCAGGATGGACCTTTCCCCCACCTCCCCTTCTCCACCTCTGAGGAGCGGCTGGATCCAAGTAGCAGGGCTCCTCTGCCGGCGGTTGTGGCTACCACGGTTGACCCCATGGATGACCATGATTGACCTTTGTGGTGACCATGGTCCTCCTAACAAAAGAACATTTTTCTGATGGCTAAGGGATGAGAGAAGCCAAATTTTACTCTATATAACATATTTTTAAATCTTAAGTTAAAAAAAATGTATGGTATCATTTTTTTTTTTTCTTTTCAAGAAGGAAAGGGATTTGACAGACCATAAGAGACACTGGCTATAGGTGAAGCCAGGCAGGCAGGTTTCCCATTGGGGTTTTCTGTCTGATCTGCCCTGTTGGTTTAAGTAGTTCGATCAAACATCTTTACTGATTAATCTTCCCCTTATGGTTGTGTGCCCTTCAGAAGTCTGTTTACATTTCCATAAATTGATGTTGATTTTTTTTTTATCAGCTTAAGTTGTTTTCCCTGAGGTCTGTCAGGAAAGGGAAGAACATTAACCCTAGCAAGACAAATGTGAGATTTTCCCCAGATGCCTCAGGTCCCTACACAAATGGAGTTAAAACAAACAGTGAAATTTCTGGGAGGCTATTCTCCATGTATTATATAAATTGAATTTTTCTTCTTCCATCTGTTAAACTTTAGATTGCTGTATTTTACTAGACTCGATTCCAAGGTATTTCAGAAGCTCATAGAGGACAATCATCCCTTCCATCCAATTTTATTGAGACCATACATTGTGCCAAGCTAGGGGGATAGAGGATAAATCAAATCCCAAGGAGCCTAGATGGCTATGAGAGAATACAGACATGTAAATTATCTCTAATTATGCTGAGGGATAACAGCAGTGAACATGGTGCAGAGCCACACAGAGGCAGGAGCCGTGGAGGGCAGGACTCATTTGTGCCATCAACTTCTATGTAGTCTTTTGCTAAGTCTCAAGCTCATAACAGGGATCTCATTATTCTAAAAACAATGCAAAAATACCTCAAGAGAAGTACATTTTATAAGATCTAAAAATTTGATTAGCCCAAACCACCAAGTGCTTTGACAGCTAGCTGAAGCCTTTGAGAACAGAATTCTTGCACTGAAGCATTTTCATTAGCATTAAAAGCCACTCTGATTATCAGGCTAGCTCCTGGTAGGTGGCCAAGAGCCAGAGCAGTAGGGTCTGGATTATGCAGGTTAACTTTAGGAGCTTTTAGTCTCCCAGGGGCACCAAGTACCTATTGTGTGTGTAAACCCAGCATCAGGTGGAGGGGCCCCTAGTTACAGCAGAGAGAACTCTGAGCTGAAGCAGGAGGTCGGGCCTGGGTTCCTGGCCTCAGCTCCCAGGTGCTCAGGGCTCTTATACATGGCACTTCCCTCTACTCTCTGGGTCACTGAGTCATAGCTCTAAAATGAGGAGTTGGGCGTGGGTATCATAGGGTTCTTCTGGCTCCAAAGCCCCAGAGGAAGTCAAACTGGTTGTTAAAAAGGAAAGAGGTACAGAGGGAGAGACAACATCAATGCAGAGTTACTGTCATATCATGCATGATACAGTTTGTGTTGATTCTTCTACTTCCATTATCCTGTGAGGAGGCCCAACTTTCCTGGACAGCATGAAGGAGCAGGGAAAACAATCCCAGCTTTTATAATTGCTCCTATCCCTGGTTAGGAGAGAGATCTACCACCTTTTCCTAGGCCAGGCTTTCTTGAGACAGGGATTTGGTCAAGGAGAACAGGGGGAGGCAATGTGGTGATGCCACTATATGATTAATGACACACATCATTTTTGGCCAGAGTTTGTAGAAACAAACAGATCTATATTATTCCCAATTCTTGAGGGCAAGGAAGATCGAGTTAACCCATTATATATAATTAAAATTCTATGCCTTATGATTTTACCCTTTGTCGTCAGCACAGATCCCTTCCACATTCTTCCTGAGACTGTCCCTGGGCTAACTTGGTTGTCAGTGACTTTACCTTATTTACTGTTTAATTGCATATGGTTATTCTTACTGTTACATCACTGCCATAAGAAGAAGATAAAATAGGAAGGTTTTGTTGACAAACCAATGCAATGTAAACCTTTACTGAAATTCTCTTTTGGTTATACCTCCTGCCTTGGCTTACCTCACATTTCTGGTCAAAATAATGCAATGAAGTCCTCAATTCCCATTCTCAGCCCCCCACTTCCCACACACCTGTTTTCTCTTTGTCTCTCTATAAGTTCTGGATGACCATATTAATTCGATTTCTCCGGAAAAATCTTGATGCTGTTTGTATCTCCCACAAAGCCATTTTCTCCTATTAATTCTCTCCATTCCGCAGTTTGTATTCTGCTGTCTTACTAGTCCTGTTTGTCCATAGAATGTCCCATCTGCTGTAGAGGTGTTCCCAGTGTCCTGCAATGATGTGGCTCTTGTTTTCAGAGGGTGAAAATCGGCCTGCCACTGCATTTAAGAGGAATAGAGGAAAGAGGAAAAAGACACACAGACATTTACACACGTTGCCCAATGGGCCAGGCCTTGGGTCAGATGTTTGACCCTCTTTGTCTTACATGATCCTCACGCCACCTTGTACAGTGATATGGATTGTTTTCCAAATTTACAAATGAAGCACTGTGCACCAGTAGTTAAAAGGAATGTAACCAAGAGTTAAAAGAAATTATTAATCTTATTCCACATATTGAGCTATGTAAGAAAAGTGACCTTATTTTTCTTTTTTTAAATTTATTTATTTTACTTTAAGTTCTGGGATACATGTACAGAACATGCAGGTTTGTTACACAGGTATACATGTGCCATGGTAGTTTGCTGCACCTATCAACCTGTCACCTAGGTTTTAAGCCCTGCATGCATTAGGTATTTATCTTAATGCTCCCTCCCCTTGGCTCCCATTTCCTAATGGGCCCCATGTGTGATGCTCCCCTCCCTGTGCCCATGTGTTCTCATTGTTCAACTCCCACTTATGAGTGAGGACATGCAGTGTTTGGTTTTCTGTTCCTATGTTGGTTTGCTGAGAATCATGGTTTCCACTTCATCCATGTCTGGGTGTATACTAAAATGACATTATTTTTCTATGATTCAGTTTAGGTTTCCTTATAAGTCTCCCTGCCTACAAACAGCAGAATCTTTATCTCAGGAAATTTGGGGCCACTCCCCATATTTCTCAGGGGTCGATTCTGAGTTCTAGCTGGTGCTGTCCGATAGACCTTTCCGTGATGATGGAAATATATTTGCACTGTTCCATGCAGTAGCCCCTAGCCATATGTGGCTAATGAACACTTGAAACGTGGCTAATGCAGCTGAGCCTTTTTAATTTTATTTAATTTTAAAATAATTTTTAATTTGGCCACATGTAGCAATGGCTACCATACTGGACAATGCAGCTGTGGGGCAATTTTACATGGTGCGAAGGCATTTGGTGGGCTTTGTTTGGAGACTAATCCTAGGAGTTGTCATCTACTGCACTGGAAATCTGAAAACGGTTTGTGTTTCCACTGGGATATCATTGATCCCTGCAGACTCTGAGTCTTTTCCAGTTCCTGACCCCATGGCTCTTGACACTTCATTGGCTCTGGGGCTACATTGTCTGATGTGGTGGCCATTGGCCACATGTGCCTGTTGAGAACCTGAGATGTAGCTAGTCAGAACTGAGATGTGCTGCCAGTGTAAAATAGACACAGGATTTTGAAGACTTAGTATTTATATATATACACACACACACATATATATATACATATACACACATATTTATATTTATATACACACAAATTGTATATATACACATATGCATATTTACATTTATGGTAGACTTGGTATTGATAGATAGATACACAATATTTATATTAGAAGACAGTATTTTTGTATATATAATTTTTTATGTTGATTACATATTTAAATATTATATTTTGGACATATTATGTTAAATAAAACATTTAAATTAATTTTACCTACTTTTTTTTTTTTTTTAGATGGAGTCTCGCTCTGTCAGCCAGGCTGGTGTGCAGTAGTGCAATCTCAGCTCACTGCAGCCTCTGCCTCCTAGGTTCAAGCAATTCCCAGGTCTCAGCCTCCCCAGTAGCTGGGATTAAAGGTGTGCACCGCCACGCCTGGCTAATTTTTTATATTTTTGGTAGAGACGGGGTTTCACTATGCTGGCCAGGCTGGTCTCAAACACCTGATCTCAAGTGATTCTCCCACCTCGTCCTCCCATAGTGCTGGGATTACAGGTGTGAGCCACTGTGCTCGGCCAATCTTACCTATTTCTTTTGACTTTTAAAATGTAGGTACTAGAAAATTCACATATATGGCTTACATTTGTGCTCGTGTTATATTTCTCTTAGACTGCACTCCTCAAGGGACTCTGCTATTCCTGAGTAAATCCACTGTCTCAGATATGGTTTGTAGAATCAAAGAAATGTCAGGGGGTAACAGGAAATACCAGTAGGGGATATTTCAAAATGTTACTTCACCACACCAGCAACTGGCTTCTCCAATGAACTGTGGAAGGAGTGTTGGTAGCCCTTTGGGTCTATGAACCTGGGGCCAGGGCTCCTTTCAGTCAGACAGTCTGCGCAGGAGACGGGGCCCAGGGAAAAAAGGAGGGAGAGCACTGGTCAGCCTCTGCCTTAGAGCAGGACCTATCTCATTGGTCAAAAGCTGAATCTCTGAGAATTGGGGAGCAGCAGGGGCTATGCTGAGTTGCAGTCTGGGGACTAAAGTGCATTCATATCCTGATCCATTCAGGTTTGGCTGATGATTCCCATCATAGCCCCTACATGTTGAACACAAGGATAATTGCAGTCAGTTATATGCATTCAGTCCCCAAGCCAGAAATGGGATCTCCTGTCTGTTGTCCCAGGCTCTAGCTGAGGGCCTACCTCTTCAAAATCCCTCAAGGAAACACAAGTTGGGCAAATGAGGGCAGCTTTTTCTTCTCATGGTATCTCACCTGACCCCAGAGGCTTCCTGGGAGGCAAAGAAGGGCTATTTGTAAAGCTAAGTGATTTTAGAAATTAATCAGTATGTAGTCAAATAGAAAATATAACTCAAACAGAAGATATAATCTCATTCTTCTTGTTGCTCTAAGTCGATCATCAACTTAGTGCTGTAGGCCCTCTTCCAGGCCCCACAGAGGGTCACACGTGGGTGTGTTTTGATGATTACTGTTGCTAACATTGGCCTAGAACCTCTAGCCCCGAAAAAATCATAGCAACTCCTGATTATCTGTAAGTGTATACCCAGCACCCACTCTTCGCAGAGTCGTAATGGTCTCCATTGTTGGAACAGAGAGAGCAGGCTTCCTCGGGAAGCCTGATTGGAGAGACGGGGCATGTAATCAGAGACAATTTGGTCATCATACTCAACAGAGCATGCAAACAACTGAAGATGAGCACAGGAGGCCTCAGTGAATATAGTGGACATGTGGGCTGGAAATTAAAGTGAATGTAAGTTAAAGGTCATAACTCAATTCCAGTTTAAATGCCTATAAGGAAGACTTCACTATTTGAAGAACCCTGTAGTAAATCATTCCTCAAAGTAAACCTTTTAATAATAGCATACAGTTATTGATGTGTTTCAGAAAAGTCTAGATTGTTGTGTAACATGCCTTTTTTTTTTTCTTGAGACAGAGTCTCCCTCTGTCGCCCACACTGGAGTGCAATGGCGTGAACTTGACACACTGCAACCTCCGCCTCCCGGGTTCAAGTGATTCTCCCACCTCAGCCTCCCGAGTAGCTGGGATTACAGGCACATGCCACCATGCCTGGCTAATTTTTTTTTTGTTTTTTTTTTAGTGGAGACGGGGTTTCACCGTGTTGGCCAGGATGGTTTCAATCTTCTGACCTTGTGGTCCACCCACCTCGGCCTCCCAAAGTGCTGAGATTACAGGTGTGAGCCACCGCTCCCGGCCTATGTAACATGGTTTCTTAAAGCAAGACCCACCCAAGTATTGCAAATGGAATATAACTGAGCAGGCAAGGGGGCAAGATCCGGGCAGTGTTTAGAAGGGAATGTGATACATAAATTTCCTAGTTGCCTTCTCTGAGGGATTGCTGTTTCCATTGTCCCAGGATGTGCTTTCCTTTGGAGCCCTGAGGCCAGGGTGTCAGGGCGCCTGGAGCTTCTCCTGAAGCCTTCTTTCTTTTGTCTGAGACTTGTCCTGTTGCCCTGGTCTCAGAGCCCTTTCTGAGGCAGGAAACCTTCCACCAAGGTCGCCTCCTACCCCGGTCACTCCGAGAGGTTGTGTTGGTTCAGCTACATGACTCAGAGAGCGTTTCCCCTCCAGGCCCCACAGAGGGTCACGCGTGGGGGTGTTTTGATGATCATTGTTGCTAATATTGGGCTAGAACCTCTAGCCCCACTTTCTTAGCCCCGAAAATCATAGCAACTCATGATTATCTGTAACAGTTAGCTCTTGATGGGAAAATTATGACCTAGTGATTATGGTGCAAAATCCTGGGGGATGTTTTTAATGAAAGAGATTATTAATGCAAGGTTGAACCAAGCCAAACTTATCCCATTGTTTTTTTAAATTTTTAAATAGAAACAGGGTCTTGCTATATTGGTAGGCTGGTCTCATAATCCTGGCCTCAAGCAACTCTCCAGCCTTGGCCTCCCAAAGTGCTAGGATTACATGTGTGAGTCACTATGCTTGGCCCTGTTAAGATTTATATTGTGTGTTATTTGAGTCTGACTATCGAGGGCTAAGGCTCAATGCAAAGAGAACTGGGCTCCTGTCCCTACCTACCCTCTTGCAGGGAGTGACAGGAGGCTCACTCAAGTGCCTGGGCATGAGTCATCTGGTGTAGGCAACACGTCGGTTCTTCCAGAGCTAGTTCTGAAGCCTGTCAGAGTGGGTGGAAGCCTATCCTTGCTCCTGATGGAAGACAGCTGGGGGTTTCTATCCCCAGAACTTTCACTGAGGTGTCATGGGTCTTTGCTGCTGTCAGGCCCCCTGTTGAGGCAGACTCTTCCTGTGGACTCTATCTGAAGCTTTGTCTGCAGGCCTGGCTGCATGCCCTCTGCACCAGCCACGACCAACACAGGTCTCTGATGGATGGTCTGTGCTGGACAGACATCGCCATGGATTGGTCCCTTTGGGAGGAGATAGTGCACATCCCTAAACATCCAGAGCACCATCAGAGCGATGGCCAGGGGAAAATGAGGTTATGCATCAGCCACACAGAGGCCCTGCGTAAATCAAGTCAACAAGACACATTCCTTACCTTCTTGGTTATGTCCTCCAGAGAAGTTGCCCTTAGAGAGACAAAGTACATGCAGAGTGTGGAGCGCATAAAACAGAAAGGCAAAAATGATATAGACTGCATCCCTTTGAAGGCAGGGATGGTGTCATGATCCTCTTTATGTCTCCAGCAATGGCACAATGCCTGGTACACAAAAGCCACGGGCCACCTGTTTGGAAGAATTAGTGAGTGAATGGATGAATTCAGACTGTAATTTATGATTATGCTGCCCATGTGTATTCCGACCCCTTGCGTGGATGTCACAAGCTCATTGCATGCATCATTGTGTTCAGTCCTCCACAACCCATTCATTGACAGGGACACCGAATTTTAGGTTAACAACTTGCCTAAAGTTGCATGATGAATAAGCAGCAGAGGCCCCAACCCTAGGTAAAGGGGGAAAAAAAAAAACCAGGAAGAAAGAAAATATTTTATGACCACCTATCCCAAACCAAGTATCATTATAAACCCTTTTAATCTACCTTGGAACATTTATGTTTTGTAAAATCCTGTGAACTATACTTTACTCTCCTTACTGACAGCTGGAGAGACTGAGGTTTGGAGAGGTGAGGTGATCTGCTCTAGGCACACACAGCCATTAGCCATTAAACAGAGAAGCTGGTTATAGTCCATGTGCAAGTCTATAGCCCAGAGCTCTTTCTGTGACCCTAGCTGCCTCCCGCCATACACTCTAGACAGGAGAAGACCTCGTCTTCACACACATCTCACAGTGGGAGCAATGCAGGCAGCATAGTAGCCCCGTGGGTTGGGAAAACATGTTGATATTCATACCCTTTTGTTTAGGACAATCATGAGAAGCCTCCTGCCTGCGTGACAGGAAAATATGTGAGCCCCAGGCTCCCAGGGTGTAGGTCTGGTTTGTTGGTGCTGAATTCCTGTTAGCTCCACTCAGAGATGCCTCGGTCTTCCATGAAATTAACTTTAGTGTATTTGACCTCTGAATTTCCCACTCTATGAAAATATGTTGTCTTTAATACAACATGAGCAGATATAATTCAGCCTGGGAATTTATGGAAAGGCTTCCAGGAGGAGGTGGCATTTGAATTGGGCTGTGAAGTATAAGGACTTCTTGGGGCTGAAAATGAAGGATCATGAATTGCAGGTTGAGGAAAGAAAAAAGTCTAAGACAGATGGGCCGTTCTTCCCCCTCATCCCTTCTCTCACCCCCGACACCTCTATACAAAAACTCACCACCCAATGCCAAGAACAAATAGGAAGGCAATCTATTTCTTTATGGAGAGCAAGGAAAGAGATCACATCTTGATATCTATTTTATCCCCCAGAGCCTACCACAGTCCTGGCAATTAGAAGATACCCATTTAATATTTATGGAAGAAAGGAGAGAACAGACCACATTCCCCAAACCAGAGCAGAACTGCATCTTCAGTGCTGAAAGCATGATTTGGACACTTGATCTCTTTGGGAATTAAGGGCTGGGTACTCCCAATCTGTGTCTGCTCATATTGCCATTTTGCTTTGGCCTTTACAAGACTCAGAGCTAAATCGGTGGCATCTATCAATCTCGTGGTTGGTACTTGAATGTATCTCATTTCCTACCTTCATATTCCTTCTGTCCTTATTATCATTTATCTTGTGTTTTATGCATCTTAAGTGAGGATCTTTGAATTTGTTGTTTTTTCAGACCAAAGTAGAGAAAAAACTTTTTCAAGGTGAGTAAAATAAATTGACAAACACAGGAGCAAACCCCAGTTAAAGGAAAGGAATATTGCCTGCACAATAGCACCCCTCCTGATGAAAAAGGTGGAGTGAGGAGATGGGCAGAGTCATCTGCAGAGTATCAGGGAGCCAGGCCAAGGGAACGCAGGTGGCTCCGCTGCTGGGCTTGGGGGACTGGGGGTGGGGAAAGACAACTGTTCATAACTTCTTCAAGGCCATGGCACTGGACCTGGGGCTGATAGGCTAAAATTCCAAGACTTGTAGGCAGGTACAGATTCCTGTTAATGTGCGTATGCAGCTCTCAGAACCCCTTTAATGAACTTACAACAGGAATGCAAGGGCCACAGGCATTAGGAGTGAATGTTTCAAGCAAGCAAAGGTGAAACTCCTGAGTAGTTATGACCCAAACCAGCTGTGACACCAGCAACCAGTTCTGCCGTCACTTTCTGCTTCCTACAGCATTGTTTTTGGAGGAATGGACGGTCAGACCAGCAGAAGGAAAAATTAAAACAAAGTCGCTCTAGCATCAGAAGTTTTGCTTTTCATGCTGGAAAGAACAGACTCTGGGCCAGAAAGACTTAGGAAACAGCCTGAAGGCATTTTTCTTTCTCCAGCCTCTTCCTTCTGCTGTTAGGCTCCAGGCAGTGTCATGGGCTTTATTCCCACTCTCCTTCCCAGCCCTAAACCAGGCAGAGTTTTTAATCTCAAGTCCCAGGAAGTGTCAGAAAACAGCCCCCAAGGAGGTGTTGATTCAGTGCGAAAACTCCACACGTGGGCTGAAGGACCTTGCCTTGTTTTGTATTTAGTTCATAGAAGTGTTATCTTTATTTGAGTTGTTTTAGGGAAAGGCAAATATCACTCATGGTTGGTGCTGCATTACCATGCTCCTTTTAAGGATTCTGGAGGCTTACCATTACTATTTTGAATGTAGGGCTTTTTGTGACCGCTTCATCTCGTCTGTGTTCTTTGCTGGACTTCATGGTGCTAATGACTGAGCATTATACTCAGAGAGTACACTCCTGGCTCACTGTCAGGAATGGGCACTGGGGGTTGTGATTCCACACGGTGGCCAATGTGGCCCTGAGCAGCTGTCCTTCTGCCACTGTGGATAACAACATAGGTGGGACTGTGCCTGCCTAGGTGAGGGAAACCGTCTAGGCCTGGGGTCCAGGGGCTTCCTCCAGAACTAACCAGCCTCTGAGAGCCACACGTTCCCCACGGTGCCATCGTCATACACTCCTTCACCAGCTGTTCATCCTGCCCCTACTGTGTGCAGACCCCGGGGGATAGAACGTGAGTGAGGCAGGCAAAGTCCCTGCCCACAGTGGAATCTCAAGCTGCCAAGGACTTCAGAAAGTTAATGACCATAGCGCTTGAGGGGTGCTATCAGGGATACTATTTTATTATTGCATGATAAAGGGGTAGAAGAGAGGGACTCCCAAACCAAGGTGTGGGGGTGAGTCCCAGGGAGTGACATCTGAGTGAGGACCTGAAGGAAATAAGAGCTGGCTAGGCAAAGAGGAGGAGGAAAGGCAACTCAGGCCAAAGGAACGGTGCGTAAGACATCTCAGAGGCTCTAGAGAGGCTTACATCTCTGAAGAGCGTGAAAAGGCCCTGGTGAGAAATGAGCCAGATTTCATAGGTCCTCGGCTAAGGCTAACCTTCCCCTGATGGGCCAAAGCCTGGGAATGAGAGTACAATTTAGAGAGGTGAAGGAGAACTGGCTCAGGCCCCTGAAGAACATAACAGCCTCCTAAACTCCCCAGGACTTTAAGATTTACACACATCTTTGCAGAGCCCCAGGTAGTGGTCCCCAGTGTGATTTCCCACAAGATTTCTGGCAGGCCAGGTATGATGGCATTTATATCAGCAATAGTGTCTGGCTTCCTCTCCTTCCCCCATGGGGCTGGGGCTATCTAGGGAGAGGCTGGCTTGGCTAGTAATACGCTAAGGGTGAATTCCATAGGCCACAATCTGTAGCAGCCAAAATAAAGGGAGATTTTGGAGCTAGAGAGGTGGACTGAACCAGACCTCTGTGGAAGAGCAGAAGCCAGAAGAGGCCAGGTGAATGGCCTGAGGCTTGCTCTGAGAGCCAGCATTTTGAAGAGAAGCTGGTGGGGATCATGGGGCAAAGGGTATGGGCCTTGTGACGATCCTTAATTGTCCTCTGTAGGCTGTAGAGTGCAGTGGGCTGGACTGGATTAGTTGGAGTGAAGACATAACATGTCACCTTCAAAATTGATGCGGGTCACAAGGTTGGGACTACGGAATTCACCATTTGAGCATGGAGTCTGTGCAGGCAGGGGTGTGCAGAGCAGCAGGTGTGGTAAAAGGAGCCAGTGTTTGAGGGCAAGCAGACCCAAGTATGACTTCCGTGCCTGCCATACCACCTTCAGCCACGTGGCATTAGGCAAGTGAGTTAATCTCGCCGAGCTTCGTCTCTTCATTCTGTAAAATAGTCAGGCACTGCCTAACGTGATCAATGGTAGTGGTTCCATAAGATTGTAATGGAGCTGAAAAACTTCTGTCACCTAGTGACATCACAGCCATTGTAACATTGTAGCCCCCTTAATTTGTATATATATAACTTTAGCCTATGAGTACAGTGCCCATAGCCTATAGTAGTGTACAGTAATATCCTAGGCCTTCACAGTCACTTACCACTGACTCACCCAGAGCAACTTACAGTCCTGCAAGCTCCATTCTTGCTAAATGCCCTATACAGGTGTGCTATTTTTTATCTTTTCTATTGTGTTTTTACTGTACCTTTTCTATGTTTAGATAGACAAATACAATTACCTGTAGTATTCAGTGCAGTAACATGCTGTACAGGTTTGTAGCCTAGGAGCAACAGGCTATACCATATAACTAGAAGTATAGTAGGCCATCCCATCGAGGTGTGCTTGAGTATAAGATGTTCACACGATGACAAAATTGCCTTGTGACACATTTATCAGAATGTATCCCTGTTGTTAAGCGACACATGACTGTATCTATATCACAGGTTGCTCGTGAGGACTAATTAGCATAGTGATTGTGCAATGTACATCACGCTGTCTGCTTGTGGGATGTTTTCCCCAAGACTCAACCATACAGACCAATAGTGTCTCCCCAGCACTGTATGGGAGGGCTCCTGGGCTGGGGAGGACCACGCACAGTGCCTGCACAGTAGTCAGAGCTATCATTTCTCTTCTTCCTTTCTTTCTTTCCTTCCATCTATCTATCCATCCATCTACCCATTTCTACTTCTCTGTATGTATCTACATATGGTTTTTAAACTAATAGAATTATGGGTCTGACTCTTAGTTAACTTAGCTTCATGATGTCACCATCGTCTGTCTTAAGTCTGTGTTAGTTTGCTTAGGGCTGCTGTAAAAAAATACCACCAATTGAGCAGCTGAAGTAATAGAAATGTATTATCTCACAGTTCTGGAGGCTAGAAGTCCAAGACCAAGGTTCTGTAGGGCTGCTTCCCCCTGAAGGCTGTGAGGAAGAATCTGTTCCATGCCTCTCTCCCCATCTCCTGCTGGTTTGCCGGCCATCCAGCACTCCTCGGCTTCTGCATCACCCTGATCTCTGCCTTCATCATCATATCTCCGTATGCATATCTGTGTCTCCATGTCAAAATCTCCCCCCACCCACCACCTTTTCTGAGACAGGGTCTCACACTATTGCCCAGGCTGGAATGCAGTAGCTTGATCTCTGCTCACTGCAACCTCTGCCTCTTGGGTTTAAGCAATTCCCGTGTCTCTGCCTCCTGAGTAGCTGGGACCACAGGCATCTGCTACCTTGCCCAGCTAATTTTTTAGTAGAGATGGGGTTTCGCCATGTTGGCCAGGCTGGTCTGGAACTACTGGCCTCAAGTGATCCACCTGCCTCAGCCTCCCAAAGTGCTGGGATTACAGGTGTGAGCCACCACACCTAGCCCAAATTTTCCCTTTTTATAAAGACATCTCTAATTTTGGATTAAGGATTCCCCTGGTCTTGAGTGTCAAATCCAAATGCCTCCTCCACCCTTGTTCTCTCTGCCCTATTCCCTTTCCAGGGAAATGGAATTGTGCTGGTTGGAGGAATTAGGGGCTGTTAAAGTAACCCAACAGAGACTTTCCATTTTGGAACTGGGAATCTGAATGTTACAACAAGACCCGTTGAACACTTACTGTCCTAGCAGGAAATCCTCCCAGAAACTAACCCAATCCGGTTAAAACTATTAGTTATTTCAGACTGCAGCCTCAGTACTTGTGCCTGAATGGGTGAGTGGATACAAGAATGAGTAAGAATATCTTTACCGTTTGGTGGGTCAGTCCGATAACCCTGCAATTGTAAAGGAACTGAATATAATTCAAGTGATTGGTAAGTTTAAAGGGTCAATTTATGGAGACTGTGACTATAAAATCTGTTTATGGACTCTATGTAAATATAAGATCTAATGATGTTTACTATTTCATTAAATAGTATATTTTTATTATTTTTTCTTTTTTCTGTTTTTTTTTACACCTCAAAATCTACTTCCAATATTAAATAGTATATTTACATCAAAGATGAATTTAAAGCAGAAGCCTGTTCTCAATTATTAGAGGGGAACAGAGATCACGCTATGTTCAGAAAAGGGTTGTGCACTTGGGGCTGGGAGGATCAAGGAAGGCTTCATGGAAGAAGTGGATTCCTCAGTCCTTTGCAATAGAGGGAGTATTTGCACCAACTATGGGAGTAGGGGAAGGGAAGAGCAGTCCAAGGTAAAGGCAGCATGAATGGGCTCCAGAAAGGGTGAATGGTGGGCACTATTTCTTTGTCTGGAGAATAAGACAGTGGATTCCTTCTTTGCCTGGAGAATGAGACAGTGCAGGGCTGTTGCAGACACACAAGATGCTCCATGTGATGAACTGTGTTTGGTATCCGCAAGACATGCTACTGTGCCTGTGTTGGCATTATTGTGTCCAGCCTTGCCATGTGCCTGAATCATAGACCAGTATCACAGCTACAGCACACTCAAGAGTGAGTGGTAGACAAAAAAGAAGACCTCATTTGCTGTTCTGTGAAAATTGCGTCTGCCTGAATAGATTCCATCTCAGATGCATTGGGAGGGAGGGAGGGGTAGGGAAGGCCTCCTTCTATTTGTTCTGTCCCCCAGGACAGGACACATTGATGGCCCTTTTATAGGTTCCTAAGGGGAGGGAATGGCCTGGCTGTAGGAGTTTCATCTTTGTTAGTGCTGAGGGATCAGAAAAATGCTCCTGCAGACAGGCCACATCTGGAGCCCACAGCCTGCCACTGGGCTGGAGCATTAAACCAGCAACATGGTGAAGATGTTTCATTTTCCATCTGTGCGGCCAGCCGGCTTCCTGGCCGAACACTTACACCTAAGCTGTGCCTGCCAAGAGCACGAATCAGGCAGCCACTTTATTGACCATATAAAAAACCACGTTGGGGGAGTACAACAGAGCCTGGCTTGGGTTTTACTACCAGTAATTGCTTGTGCTGTCCCTGTCCTTGAACAGTTCTTGATGTAAATAGCTCTCTCTGGGAGGAGACTCTGGGCCAAGCCAGGGTAAATGCCCGCCTGCCTCATTACAGGCAGACTCTGTGTGTGCTCGGCAGGGGAAATGGCTGGGTACTTCTCAGTGCTGGGGGAGATGGAGACAGAGACCTCATTGCAGAACTGGGGTTGGTTAGGGTGCATTACCAGGGTGGGGGGGACCCGCCCATCCACTGATTACCTGGCAGCTGCTCCCACCCATCCTGGACATGGATGCACTTACCCACGCCTACCAGATTCCTCCCAGACATTGGTGAAGAAACAATATTTATGAAAACCTGACCTCAGTGCCTTCTTATGCCAATCCCTACACGCATGCACACACATGCCTGCACGCACACACATACCTCACATACAAATATCTGCTGACTTCCTGGACTGTGAATTCCCAGACAGTAGGGACTGTGCTGTCTCTTCTACACCCCAGGCTTCGGTGTGCTGCCTGATATAACTTGGGTTCAGTACATGCCTGGTAAATGTGAGATGATAGAAAGCAGGAAATGCCAATCAGGGCCCTTCCCAGCATTGGAGTTCTTTCACTTATTTGCTGATATATCCTTGAACCTTTGTTTTCTCATCTGCAAAATGAAAATAAAAGCATCCACCTGGGGTGATGTGATGAGAATTAGCCACTATTATTAGCACAAATTGCTAGTAACTGCTTTTATTACCTTCTATTTACTTAGTAAGAAACATGGCCAGAGACTCAGAATTGGCTCCCAGTATTTCCTGGCCAGGAGGCCTAAAAGATGGCATTGCTGTTCTCTGGGACTCAGTTTCCTCATCGGTAACACAGAGGAGTTAAACAAAGTGATACGTGCAGTCCTTTCCCTCCCTGACTGTTTGTGGTTCTAATTAAATCATTAGGTATCCATCAAGCAGGTTCTGAGTCACCAGCCATGGCTCACATAATCCCAAATAGTGGCTAAAGCAAAGGTCAGTTTTATTTGACTTTCAAATGCGTTGCTTATTTTGTGTTAGGTTTTACTTTCCACACTGCATTTTGCTCCGGCAACAATTAAAGGTTGTTTGCATCCCCTGCACATATGACTGGGGACTGAGAAGGGGCACAGCAAGCCCTCCGTGGAACGCTCCCCACCCAGGCACAGTCTGCCCCGGCAAGGGCTGGTGTCTGAATTCCGTGGAGCCGATGGCGGCAAAGGCTGAGTGAATCTGGAGGGGGAACTTCCTCCTCCTTCTGTTTACTATAGAAGGCTTTGTGGAAGAGGGGAAATTTCAGAATGAATGAAACTAGTGACAATGAGGATTAGAACTAAGGGGCAAAAGGACAGGTTCTGGAACCCGACTCTGGGTTGGAATCTTGTTGCTCCCATTTAACCACTCCATTCCTTCATCTGGGCCGGTGATAATACCTACGTTAGGGTCATTGCAAGGGTAAAGTAAAATACAATATGCAAGTATCACCTGGCTCTCAGCATTCAGTGATGCTGCTGATTATGATTACAGTCAGAGGAACACTCTTTAGGGCTGGCCTGGTGTAGAAACAGAATGGGATTGGGATTGAGATGCCCAGATACTGGGGGAGACACACAGTGTAACTGGGGATGGGGGGAAGTAAAGAAGAAGAGATGGCTGATCACAAGAGGAGACCCTGACTTAGAGCTACAGAGCATGGGGAAAGTGCTGATCCCCACAGGAGGAGGGAAGACCAAAGAGAGGTGATGAGGCCTCAGAGTTGACAGCCCTGAGATCCATCAACTGAGCACCTTGTTTTTACTATATCTTCAAAGCAATGATGCTAGGTTTAGAGTGGTTTTAGCCTTTTTTCTTTTTTGGCTATGGAAACTAACGTCAAGTGGGTTCTACCTCTGGGCCAGGGTCGACCCTCTGGCTTCAATGGGACCAGAACGCTGCTCCCCATGTCCCAGGACATCTAGCCCTAAGACTTCTCTCACTGCTGCTTGGTTGGATGCTGCTTGGTTAGCCCAAAATTACACCTCTCTGGAAGTTAGTTTTCTCTCTGACCTCCATGTGTTACAGAAGGGCGGAGAGGCTTGCAAGGCCTGCAGTTCTCTGCCAGCTTTGTCAGCTCCTCAAGGGCTTGAGCAAGCGGATAGATGAGAGTCTGCAGGCCTGCGGACTGCAGGAGAGTTCAGGTCTGAAGACTTAGAACAAAGGGTTTTCTCACCAAGGGCTTGAGCTGACAAGTCCTTTCCTCTGGAGAAGCTGGCTGGTCTTGCCTATTTCAGGTACTTCTTGGTGGGTACCCTCTGCTCTTTCTCCACCCTCAGCCTGGCAGGGGTGGTAGAGGGGAGGGAGGATGAAATGTGTCTTTCTTCAAAGTTGTTAATGCAGGTGAGATCAATTCATCTCCTGAGCAGGGGGCTGCCCTACCTCCCTACCTCTCCCCATTTCCTGCCTTGGAAAATTCAGACCAAGGACCCCCTACCTCCACCCTACCCTCCCAACCTTCAACCCCACAAACCCTAAAGAAGGGAAGGAGAGCTTGGGCTTGCAGTTTGCCAATGAGGTTTCTAGATGAATCATTTGCTGTCCCTGGCTCTGCAAAGTGTGTGTAGGGAGGAATGGTATTGACCAGTTGCTCTCTATGTCTGAGAAGGGGGTGACCCAGAGGAACTGGGTTTAAATAATAAAGAAAATTATGTGTAAATTTATAAAGTTGACTGTTAGATGATTAAAATACAGACTTGGCTACTGAGGTATATATGGACTTTTAACTCTAAACCTTCAAAGCGAGAATAGCATTTAGGTTTGGGAGAGCCAGGGATCTTGTGTCTCTCAGCCTCTGTCTCCTCATTTATACAAAATAAGGACACTTGCCCCACATATGTGATCCCAGATGAGATCATGTGTGTGCTGGCTTCTGTCAACCATAAAGTAGGAACAAGTGTCAATTTTCATGTTGTTAATAATGGCAGAAGTAATGGCTGTCGCATGGAACAGTTTAGAAAGTCACTGGCCTCAAGACAGATGACTGCGCCAGGTCCCTTCTGGTTTTAGCATCATCCTGAGGCTCTTCTGCCTTTGTTATCAGAGGAAACAAAGGAGGAGAAATGGGAGTGAATTGAAGGAAAGGCTGTGATAGGCCTCTAATCTTCTAGGCTTGGAGATTGTTATTAGAAATGAGGTTGATAACCTAAACACTGAAATGGCCAGGAAGTCAAGGACCCTCCTGCTATTGAGACAGCAGGACACTGTGCTGCACCTCAGCTCCCTCCCTTCCTTTAAAAGAAGGGGAGGCAGGAAGGGCCACTGCCTTTGACACATGTTCGCAGGTGGCACCAGAAGCTTTCCCCACCCTTGACCCAGAGAGATTGAATTGTGATGTCTGCTCTGGCCCAGGGCACCTCTGCTTGCCCTGGCATTGTTTCCTTACACTAACAGTTGGGCACTGGTAACAGTCCTGGAGAGGTGTGTCTCATCTCTCACAGAGTGCTTGGCCTGTGGGGTGCACCCTGCACTTGAACATGGAGCACCATCTTTGAATACTGACATCCCCCTTGCCTGGCGCCTGGATTCCAGCTGTTCCTTCTGTGCCTTCCTGCTTTCGGGCTGGGCCAATTCACAATATAATTAGAAACTCAGCACAAGCCCGAGATTACAGATGTTAGGTAAAAATGGATACTGTCCCTCAAAGATCAGGTGTTTCATGAGGACATGCTTTGTGTCCTGCTCTTTCCAGGGCTCCGGAAGAGACACAGAAATATGAGACATAGTCTCTGTCCTCAGAGATCTTATGGGAGGGTTAGAAAGGCAGCATTTAATCTTGTCTTTTGTAACATTATCATTGAAGAAAAACATAGCGACACAAGCAAATATATGTTAATAATCAGCATTTATTAAATGAGTACTAGTTGTGTGTCAGACGTTTATACCCATGGCATTTACGTGCATACAATTACTGCATAAAGCAGGTAGGCACTGTTATTAGCTCTATTTTATAGATGAGAAAACAGATATTCAAAAAGGTTAAACAAACTTGCCAGTGATGTATGGAAAATGCTTGTTTCCCCACTCTCTATTATCCAAGTGTGGGGGTCAGACTTCTGGATTTTAAGCAATCTGATAAACTAAACAAGTGGTATCTCAGCGTAGTTTTAATGTGTACATCTCATATTAGGGGTGAGACTTAGTATTTTTTCATATGCTTAGAAGTCATTTAAATTTCCTTTTCTGTGATCTCTCTTCATATCTATTTTAAAAATGGGAATATTGGGGTCTTTTATTATTTTCAGGAGAAGTTTTTGTTGTAATATAAATTGCAAGTATTTTCCCATTTGTCTTTTAACTTGCACATGTTGATTTTTGCCATGAAGAAGGAATTTTTATGTAACCAAATTTATTTTTATTTTATGAATTCTGGATTCTAAGTTAGTCAGAAAGGGCTTCTGGTATACCTTCTAAAAATTAAAGGAATAAAATTGTGTTAAACTTGGGAGATTAGCCACAAACATCTATGTCTTTACATTTCAGAAAACCCAATGATATGATACAAAAAGAATTTTTTTAAATATAGAAACCCAGAAGGCTCAACGTATTAAAACTTGGGAGAAGAGAAAGTAGCAGATAAGTGATTTTGAAAGCTGGAAAGCGGACACAGGAAAGGTAACTGATTTAGTAAAGCTGAAGAGGCTGCAGCATGGATGCAGAAGGGGCTAAAGATGGAAAAGGAGCCATTTTATTCTCTCTTGCAAAGCCCAAGAAAGCTCTGGCCTTAGAAGCACAAATCACCATGGGGCGAGGAGGAGGTAAACTGCAGCGCTAAAATTCAGGGAGTGGGCTTAAAGTCCTTATTTGGGATAGTAAGATTTCCAGCTCCACAGCTCTACCTCATGCAACCCAGTGACTGTAGAGATAATGCAAGGATCAAAAGGAAAATGCTTACAATGAAGACATAAAGTCCATATACCCATGAAACAAAACAGGATGCTATTTAAAAATTCAAAAGAACAAGAGCTTTTGATTTTTAAAAAATAAGATAGCAGAAAATTTAAAACATAATACAAAGTCTGGAAAATACAGTCAAAGAAATCTTATAGAAGATAAAAACACAAAGGATAAGGAAAAAGGGGAGGGGGGGACTTAATAAAATTAAAACATCAGCTGTACATTTCAACTCACAGGAGTTCAAAGAAAAAAGACAGAAAATGGAGGGGGAGAAAAACTATCAAAGAATATAATATAAGAATGCTTTTCTCTGAAGAACAAGAATCCTCAGATTGCAGTGCCACCAAGGGTCCAGTTCTTTGAGGAAAAAAGACCCATATCAAAAGCACAGTGTTGTGAAATTCTGTAAGTTTCAGGGGTTAAAAAAAAATCTTTAAATCTTCCAAAGTGATACAGTAAGTTACCCTCAAAGGATTAGTAATCAGAGTGGATATCTTTTTTTATTGCCTTTTAGGTTTTGGGGTACATGTGAAGAACATGCAGGATTATTGCATAGGTACATACACGGCAATGTGGTTTGCCGCCTTCCTCCCCATCACCTATATCTGGCATTTCTCCCCCAAGTTATCCCTCCCCCAATGCCCATCTCACCGCTGTCCCTCCTCTAGTTCCCCCCCAACAGACCCCAGTGTGTGATGCTCCCCCTCCCTGTGTCCATGTGTTCTTATTGTTCAACACCCACCTATGAGTGAGAACATGTGGTGTTTGATTTTCTGTTCTTGTGTCAGTTTGCTGAGAATGATGGTTTCCAGGTTCATCCATGTCCCTACAAAGGACACAGATCATCGTTTTTTATGGCTGCATAGTATTCCATGGTGTATATGTGCCACATTTTCCCTGTCCAGTCTATCATCGATGGGCATTTGGGTTGGTTCCAGGTCTTTACTATTGGAAACTGTGCTGCAATGAACATTCGTGTGCATGTGTCCTTATAGTAGAATCGATTTATAATCCTTTGGATATATACCCATATAATGGGATTGCTGGGTCAAATGGAATTTCTATTTCTAGGTCCTTGAGGAATCGCCACACTGTCTTCCACAATGGTTGAACTAATTTACACTCCCACCAACAGTGTAAAAGCGTTCCTATTTCTCCACATCCTCTCCAGCATCTGTTGTCTCCAGATTTTTTAATGATTGCCATTCTAACTGGCGTGAGATGGTATCTCAATGTAGTTTTGATTTGCATTTCTCTAATGACCAGTGATGAGCATTATGTTTGTTGGCCTCATATATGTCTTCTTTTGAAAAGTGTCTGTTCATAAACTTCACCCACTTTTGAATGGGTTTGTTTTTTTCTTGTAAATCTGTTTTCGTTCTTTGTAGATTCTGGATATTAGCGCTTTGTCAGATGGGTAGATTGCAAAAATTTTTTCCCATTCTGTTGGTTGTCAGTTCACTCTAATGATTGTTTCTTTTGCTGTACAGAAGCTCTGAAGTTTAGTTAAATCCCATTTGTCTATTTTGGCTTTTGTTGCCAATGCTTTTGGTGTTTTGGTCATGAAATCCTTGCCTATGCCTATGTCCTGAAGGGTTTTGCCTAGGTTTTCTTCTAGGGTTTTTATGGTGTTAGGTCTTATGTTTAAGTCTTTAATCCATCTGGAGTTAATTTTAGTGTAAGGTGTCAGGAAGGGGTCCAGTTTCTGCTTTCTGCACATGGCTAGCCAGTTCACAATGTTGATTTATAGAAGCTAATATACAAATACTTTGAAAATTCTGATAGAAAAATGAATTTCAGCCAAGAATTCCATGCCACAAATTATTAAAGGGTGAAGATACAAAATATTTTTAAGAGTGCAGGAATTTCAGTGGCTTTGGGGGCATTTTTTGCTGAAGAACCACTAGCGGATGTGCTCCAGCAAAATGAGGAGAAAACTAAGAATAAATAGCTAGAGGTCAGCAGTGGAGGGAGATCTCAAGCCTGGAAAACAGCCAGATTACATTTGACCAAGGGGACAGGGGCCCAGAAATGATGTCTCCGGGGGAACAATGGAACTAATGTTTTTAGAAACATGGAAAATATTTTTAGGGGCACATGATAGAGGTATTGAACATGGGAAATAAATTAGTGATAGGTTTGTGGGCAAAAAAGGCAAATAAAAGAAAGATAGAAGGAAGGTAAAGAAAGGATTATATTAAAGGGGCGGGGGGGAAGCTTACCGAAGCATTGCTAATAAATAACAGCCAAAATTCAAAGCCAAGGCTGTCTCATCCCAAGTTGGTGCCTTAGAATCTTAGAAGAAAGCTCTGCTACAGAGAAATTTTACGACCTTAGTAAGCCACTCTCTCTCTCTGGGCCTCAGTATCCTCACCTACGTAGTGATTGATCTATACAAAAGTACAAACCAAGCCAGGTGTGGTGGCTCCGACCTGTAATCCTAGCGCTTTAAGAGGCTGAGGTGAGAGGATTGTTCAAGGTTAGGAGTTCAAGATCTACTTGGGCAAAATAATGAGACCCCTGCCTCTACCAAAAGAATAAAAAGAAAGAAACTAAAAAGTACAAATCATAAATGAAAAGAGAAAAATGTGATTATTAAAGTGAAAAACTTTGAGACAACAAAAGACCATAAAAATGATTAAAAGACAAGCTATGGACCAAGACCGTGGTTAGCAAATTATGACCTGAGCCAGCCCTGGCCCACCGCTTACTTATGTAAATGAAGTTCTACTGGAACACATCCATGCCCATTTGTTTACATTTTGTCTGTCTGTGTGCTACAGTGGCAGAATTGAGAAGCCTGCAAAGCCAAAAATATTTACTATCTGGCCTTTTACAGAAACAGCTTGCCAACTGCTGGATTAGGAAAAGATTTTTTCCACAGATGTAAATAGCAACCAATTAAGACCTAAAATATATACAGAGAGATGACAAATCCATAAGCAAAAGACAAAGAGAATACAGGGTTAAGGTGGGAAGAAAGGCAGCAGATTGTGGCACTGCTGAAACCCACACAGAGCACCTTTGAAGGAGTCAGCAAGTTCTTGGACCCAGGTGTGCTATGTATCCCAGCCTCAGGCCTCACACTCCTGGCCAGATGAGCCCAGATGAGAGCGTGAGGCTTGCTTGGACCCCCCCCCCCCCCCCCATATCTGCAGCAGGGAATGTGGCAGAAACTTGTGAGTTGTGTCAGTAGGCAGTAAAGTATCTGCTCCCTATACCAAGGAAGATAGCAGTGTTTCATTCCTTGCTCCGTGCTTCCGTAAGCCTCTCAGTGTGTTTTTCATTCCTGGTGGCCTCCTCACCGTGTACAGGAGGAGAGTATAATTGTTGCAACCATTACATATAAAAAGATGTCTTTTGAACACCATTTTTGGTGGCTCATGACTTCCTGGCTTGGTGGTGGTTTGTCCTTTCCTCACTTGGCTGATTTTCAAGGGGCAGTGGCAGGATAGAGGGATTCTTCCTGAGTTGAGAGGGGGGATCCGAGACCATCATCTCCGAATCTTGCTGTCCCAGCCGATTTAATTTAATCCCTGGGAGTTGCCACTGATGAGTGGCTGAGCCTTTGGTAGCTGGTCAGGAGGAAGGCAAAATAAGCTTGGGTTTGTGGGCTCATACTTGGTTCAAATTCCAGCCGGCCCCACCACTTACTAGCCAAACACCTTGGTGCCTCAGCCTCCACATTCATAAAATAAATAATTGTAACCCAGCTGCCAGCTATACTCATCTGGTTAACTTTTTTATTAATCATTTTTTTTCTTTACTCCAGGAAAAAGTCATGTGTAGAATGTAGTCCACTGGTGAAACATTTTTGAACTGTCACTGAAAATTGGGGGATGGGGCAGGGTTGGAGGTTGGGGGTTGAGGGCTCATAGGAACAGGTAGGTCCTGCCAGTGGTGGGCAGTGAAGCTCTTCAGCTACCTTCCATCCAGCATCTCTGGTTTCCTCTGTTCTTCTGAGCTTATGCCGAGTGGCTGTGCTTGCTGACTCCGGATCCACCCACCTAGGCCTGAGAGATTCCACTCCTGCTCCAAAGATGGCTTCTCAAAGCTCCTCCTTGACAGACTGAGGCTCCCTCTTGGCCATTCTTGTACTCATGCTACAAAGGTATTCCTCTGCCAGTCTTTCTCTGAACAGGTCTGTGTCCACACTGTGCCCAGGTTTGACCAAATATAGCTCTTTTGACCTGGCATAGGACTGTCCCTCCTCTTGAATCAGTGACACTCAAGGGCCACATTCTCAGTATAAGGAAGGCAAAACCTTCCATCCAGGGTGGGGGAGATGCAGACACGGCATTTATTGAGCATTGGGGGATGCCATGTGCTCTATGTACCTTATGTCTCATTTACCACACATGCCTACTCCACAGAGCCTATTGTTCTCTTACAGTGGGTACAAGAATGGAGCAAAGAGAGATTTACCTGGGGGAGGGGAAGGTCCAAAATACGGGGACAGAGAGTGTGACCCAGCTGGAGAAATACAGGGACAGAGAGTGTGAGGTAGAAACTCAGCTGGAGAAATACGCTTACTTTATATGGGTCTGTTGCACAGTAGGCTGGGGAGATGACAATGGTGAAAAGGAAAGAGTCTTATTTTCAAATAAAGGTGGGGAGTCCTGGTTCTCTACTCCTAGTGAGTATCAAAGAGGAAGGGGCAGCTGCCCCGTGGCCTCCACAGGGGGGATGCAGGCTGGATGGCAGGCAGGCGCGGCAGCCCTCAGGCTCTGGTGGCTGGCAAGCCTGGGTTCAGCCTCTTGCCGTGTATAGTCTCGCCCCCAGCTTCCTCCTTTCCATAATGGGATTACAATAGTGGCTACCCATAGGGTGGTTGTATAAGTTCATGGAAATAATGTATGTGAAGTGTTTACAACAGAACCCAGTGCACAGGACAGCCCAGCATATGGCAGCCACTATCATTATCAGGTGACATGGGGCTCCCCTCCCCTCCGTGATCCTTGTATATAAAGTCTCATTTCTCTGCCCTTTCTCTTTTACCTTCTCTTCATCTGGTTATGCTCTATTCTTCTTTTAGGGCCTTTGTCCTTCTCAGATGCCCTGTTCTCTTGACCAGGAGCCCACTTCTTCTGCTTTCTCCAGACCCTTTGGGTTTTGGGGGATCTCCCACGGGGTGAGCTATGGGAGGCATCAGAACTGATCTGGTGGGGCCAGTCTGCAGTGCTTATTCTCCTTCTGCCTCCTCCCCCAACCAAGAAAGCCAAGATGGGCATGCCTGCTTCAGGTCTGTGGGCTGCGTAGCTTATAGGCATGGAATGGGAAAGCTAAACTGTCCAGATCCTTAATTGCTTTCAACCTCTAGGTCAACTGAAATACTAAAGGTTACTCCTTGAGTGAACATACCAGCCTTCTCATTCTATATTGGATTTAGGACTAACTTTTGCCATTTGTGTATATTGACAGAAGAAGAGAAAAGCAATCCACAAACTCTCTATCCATATACTTACAGTGATAGCATGTGAAAAAAATAAGAGTAAAGGAAGAAGAAATGGTACAATTGCTTGATGTGCACCGCAAGTCCCCTAATTTTGCATTATCTGCTTATGAATATTAAAATGCCACTTTCCCAGATGCATTGATGTGGACTACCGTACCAGGAACAAGGATTGCCGGGCATGTGTGGCTGATGGAAGCAGAACAGGAGCCTCGGACATATTGCCCTTGGCAAACTGCATGGCCAGTCTCCACATGGGGACTGGGTTCCGCAAGTGAGGAGCCAGTAGTCCCCCGAGCCCTGGCCATGGGCCAGAAGGATACAACCTCCCACACCCGCCATGGCAATGAGTGGCAATAGCATGAGTGTACAGTCTGTTGGGGTCAGACTAAGGATTTTGTGTGAATGTGCAGTTTGAGAGACAAATTACTTGTGTTGCTGCCTTGAAAAGAGGAGCACCTCAGTGTGTAATCTGGGATTGAAATCAATGCATCCCATCTCTCCATTTGGCAAGAGCATCTTGCAGGCCTGCAAGAAAGATAAATGAATACTCCTGATGGAAAAGCTGAACTCTCAATCCCCAGGCCTGGAGCCCAGCCCCCTGGGGGAGGCAGCATGGGGTCTGGGTTACCAACATTGGTCATAGTTTATCATAATCCTCAGGGGGAGTTCAGTTCATGTCCTGGCACAAGCTCAGAGCCTGGCATAAGCAGGTATCCTGCCCATGTTTCTTGGGTCCAGCAGGAAGACCCTCTTTGCCCTCAGGTGCTCAGCTCTCTCCAGGGCTCTGGTGACCCTCCCAGGGAAGCTTCCCAAGCGAAGCAGCATGAATTTCTTCTCTTCTCTGAGGCCCGTTAAGCTCTGGAGCCTGTGGGTTCCCAGACCTGGTAGCAAAGTTAGAATATCAGCAGACTTGGGTTCTGGTCACACACTGACTCAGTAAACCATCCACAAAGGACCTCACTAAATCTGAAATTCAACTTTGCAAGAGGAGTAATAATAGTTTCAGTTTCACAGGCATGCGGTTGAGAGTTGAAAGATGAGGTATGTAAAATGCTTAGCATCAGCCTGCTCAGTAGATGGCTGTGCATTACGGTTTCATCCAAGGCCACAGTTGGGCAGGTGATGATTCATCAAAAGACAGACAGTACTTCTAAGATAGACTTGGATAAAATTCTGCCTCCTCCTTCCCTGCACAGACCTCTATGCAGGCTGTTCTCTGAAAGCTTTAGGAACAGCAGATCCTCTGAAGAAGAAAATAGACTGAGTAGAAAGGAAGAAAAATGCCCTCTCTCCAAGTCCTGGTAACCAAGGAAACCAAGAGAAATTCAAAGCCTTGATTGACAGTGGCAAGGGTGACATTAGCCAGTGCCCCCCAAAAAATGAGGACTGGGTTACCACGTGGGGAGTTCAAGTGTCTTTCCTTCTCATGCTGCTAGTTTCTTTGGGAGAAAGATATCAGCTCCCACTAGGTTTCACTGAGAGCACCTACCCCCTGCTAGGCTTGAACCTGAACTCCCTCCCCCATACAATCAGTCAGGGTCCAGTCAGGAAAACAGAAACTGAAGCTATGCTAATTTTTTTAAATTTATTTATTTTACTTCAGGTGCATACTATATCTGGCATTTATCCCCATGTTATCCGTCCCCTCCCTCCCCATCCCCCTGCTGTCTCTTCCTTACACCCCCGCCAACTGCCCCCAGTGTCTGATGCTCCTCCCCGAGTCCACGTGTTCTCGTTGTTCAACACCCACCTATGAGTGAGAACATGCGGTGTTTGGCTTTCTGTTCTTGTGTCAGTTTGCTAAGAATGATGGTTTCCAGATTCATCCAAGTCCCTACAAAGGACATGATCTCATCGTTTTTTACAGCTGCGTAGTATTCCCTGGTGTATGTGTACCACATTTTCTTTGTGCAGTCTATCATTGATGGGCATTTGGGTTGGTTCCAGGTCTTTACCATTGTACACAGGGCTGCAATGAACATACGTGTGCATGTGTCTTTATAGTAGAACAATTTATAGTTCTTTGGGTATATACCCAGTAATGGGATTGCTGGGTCAAATGGAATTTCTGTTTCTAGATCCTTGAGAAATTGCTACACTGTATTCCACAACGGTTGAACTAATTTGCACTCCCCACCAACTGTGTAAGAGTGTTCCTATTTCTCCACATCCTCTCCAGCGTCTGTTGTCTCCAGATTTTTTAATGATCACCATTCTGTCATGAGATGATATCTCAGTGTGGTTTTGATTTGCATTTCTCTAATGACCAGTGATGATGACCATTTTTTCATGTTTGTTGGCCTCATATATGTCTTCTTTTGAAAAGTGTCTGTTCATATCCTTTGCCCACTTTTGAATGGGGTTGTTTTTTTCTTGTATATCTGTTTCAGTTCTTTGTAGATTCTGGATATTAGCGCTTTGTCAGATGGGTAGATTGCAAAAATTTTTTCCCGTTCTGTTGGTTGCCGATTCACTCTAATGATGGTTTCTTTTGCTGTACAGAAGCTCTGGAGTTTAATTAGATCCCATTTATCTATCTTGGCTTTTATTGCCATTGCTTTTGGTGTTTTAATCATGAAGTCCTTGCCTATGCCAATGTCCTGGATGGTTTTGCCTATGTTTTCTTTTAGTGTTTTTATGGTGTTAGGTTTTATGTTTAAATCTTTGATCCATCTGGAGTAAATTTTAGTGTAAGGCGACAGGTAGGGGTCCAGTTTCTACTTTCTGCACATTGCTAGCCAGTTTTCCCAACACCATTTATTAAACATGGAGTCCTTTCCCCATTGCTTGTTTTTGCTGGGTTTGTCAAAGATCAGATGGTTGTAGATGTGTGGTGTTTCTTCTGGGGTCTCTGTTCTGTTCCATTAGTCTATGTCTCTGTTTTGGTATCAGTACCAGCTGTTTTGATTACTGTAGCCTTGTAGTATAGTTTGAAGTCCGGCAGTGTGATGCCTCCGGCTCTGTTCTTTTTGCTTAGGATTGTCTTGGCTATGCGGGGCTCTTTTGTGATTCCATATGAAGTTTAAAGTGTTTTTTTTTTCCAATTCTGTGAAGAAGGTCATTGGTAGCTTGATGGGGATAGTGTTAAATGTATAGATTACTTTGGGCAGTATGGCCATTTTCATGATATTGATTGTTCCTAACCATGAGCATGGAATGTTTCTCCATCTGTTTGTGTCCTCTCTTATTTCATTGAGCAGTGGTTTGTAGTTCTCCTTGAAGAGGTCCTTTACATCCTTTGTTAGTTGTATTCTTAGGTATTTTTATTCTCTTTGTAGCAATTGTGAATGGGAGTTTGCTCTTGATTTGGCTCTCCATTTGTCTGTCATTGGTATATAGGAATGCTTGTGATTTCTGCACATTGATTTTGCATCCTGAGACTTTGCTGAAGTTGCTTATCAGTTTGAGAAGGTTTTGGGCTGAGACGATGGGGTCTTCTAGATATACAATCATGTCATCTGCAAGTAGAGACAGTTTGACTTCCTCCTTTCCTAATTGAATACCCTTTATTTCTTTTTCTTGCCTGATTGCTCTGGCTAGAACTTCCAATACTATGTTGAATAGGAGTGGTGAGAGAGGGCATCCTTGTATAGTGCCTGATTTCAAAGGGAATTCTTCCAGCTTTTGCCCGTTCAGTATGATATTGGCTGTAGGTTTGTCATATATAGCTTTTATCATTTTATGATACGTTCCATCAATGCCTAGTTTATTGAGAGTTTTTAGCATGAAGGGCTGTTGAATTTTGTCAAAGGTGTTCTCTGCATCTATTGAGATAATCATGTGGGTTTTGTCTTTGGTTCCGTTTATGTGATGGATTACATTTAGGGATTTGCGTATGTTGAACCAGCCTTGCATTCCTGGGATGAAGCCTACTTGGTTGTGATGGATAAGCTTCTTGATGTGCTGTTGCAATCTGTTTGCCAGTATTTTATTGAATATTTTTGCATCCGTGTTCATCATGGATATTGGCCTGAAGTTTTCTTTTTTAGTTGAGTCTCTACCTGGTTTTGGTATCAGGATGATGTTGGTCTCATAAAATGAGTTAGGGAGGATTCCTTCCTTTTGTGTTGTTTGATACAGCTTCAGAAGGAATGGAACCAGCTCCTCTTTGTACGTCTGGTAGAATTCAGCTGTGAAGTCTGGACCTGGACTTGTTTTGGTTGGTAGGCTATTGACTGCTGCCTCTACTTCAGCCCTTGTTATTGGTCTATTGAGGGTTTCAACTTCCTCCTGGTTTAGTCTTGGTAGACTACAAGTGTCTAGGAATTTGTCCATTTCTTCCTGGTTTACTGATTTATGGAGTAGAGCTGTTTGTAGTAATCTCTGATGGTAGTTTGTATTTCTGAGGGATCAGTGGTGATATCCCCTTTATTGTATTGTTTTTTATTGCATCTATTTGATTCTTCTCCCTTTTCTATTAATCTGGCTAGTGGTATGTCTATTTTGTTGATCTTTTCAAAAAACCAGCTCCTGGATTTATTGATTTTTTGAAGGGTTTTTTGTCTCTCTATCTCCTTCAGTTCTGCTCTGATCTTAGTTATTTCTTGTCTGCTAGCTTTTGAGTTTTTTTTTTTTACCTTGCTCCTCTAGTTCTTTCAATTTTGATGATAGGGTATTGACTTTAGATCTTTCCTCTCTTCTCTCGTGGGCATTTATTGCTATAAATTTCCCCTCTCGACACTGCTTTAACGGTGTCCCAGAGATTCTGGTAAGTTGTGTCTTCCTTCTGGTTGGTTTTGAAGAACATCTTTATTTCTTCCTTCATTTCATTGTTTATCCAGTTGACACTCAGAAGCAAGTTGTTCAGTTTCCAAGTGGTTGTGCGAGTTTGAGTGTGTTTCTTGATCCGGAGTTCTAGTCTGATTGTGCTGTGGTCTGATAGACTGTTATGATTTCTGTTCTTTTGCATTTGCTGAGGAGTGATTTGCTTCCAATGATGTGGTCAATTTTAGAGTAAGTGCAATGTGGTGCTGAGAAAAATGTATATTCTGTGGATTTGCGGTGGAGCGTTCTGTATATGTCTATTAGGTCTGCTTGGTCCAGCTCTGCACTGAAGTCCTGGATATCCTTGACAATTTTCTGTGTTGTTGATCAAATATTGACAGTGGAGTGTTGAAGTCTCCCACACAATAACAGTGTGGGAGTCTAAATCTTGTTTTAGGTCGTTAAGAACTTGCTTTATGTATCTGGGTGCTCCCGTGTTGGGGGCATATATATTTAGGAGAGTTAGCTCTTCCTGTTGGATTGATCCTTTTACTATTATGTAGTGTCCTTCTTTGTCTCTTTTGATCTTTGTTGGGTTGAAGTCCATTTTATCAGAGACTAGGATTGCAATCCCTTCTTTTTTTGTTCTCTATTTGCTTGGTAAATCTTCTTCCATCCCTTTGAGTCTATGTGTGTCTTTGTATGTGAGATGGGTTTCCTGAATACAGCATACCGATGGGTTCTGACTTTTTATCTAGTTTGCCAGTCTGTGTCTTTTGATTGGGGCATTTAGGCCATTTACATTCAATGTTACTATTGTTATGTGTGAATTTGATCCTGCCATTTTGTTACTGGCTGGTTTTCTTTCTCATTAGTTGACTCATTTTCTTCATTGCATTTTTGGTCTTTGCCAACTGGTTTGCTTTTGCAGTGACTGGTACTTGTTCCTTTCCATGCTTAGTGTTTCTTTCAGGACCTCTTGTAAGGCAGGTCTGGCGGTCACAAAATCTCTCGATAATTGCTTGTCCGTAAAGGATTTTATTTCTCCTTCACTTACGAAGCTAGTTTGGCTGGATATGCAATTCTGGGTTGAAAGTTCTTTTGTTTAAGGATGCTGAATATTGGCCCCCACTTTCTTCTGGCTTGTAGGGTTTCTGCCGAGAGATCTGCTGTGAGTCTGATTGGCTTCCCTCTGTGGGCGACCTGACCTTTCTCTCTGGCTGCCCTTAGCATTTTTTCCTTCATTTCAGCCCTGCTGAATCTGACAATTATGTGCCCTGGGGTTGCTCTTCTTGAAGTGTATCTTTGTGGAGTTATCTGTATTTCTTCAATTTGAAATTTGGACTGCCTTGCTAGGCTTGGAAGTTCTCCTGGATAATATCCTGGAGCATGTTTTCCAGCTTGGATTCATTCTCCCCGTCATATTCAGGTACACCAGTCAAGCGTAGATTAGGTCTTTTCACATAATCCCATATTTCTTGGAGGCTTTGTTCATTTCTTTTCACTCTTTTTTCTCTTGTCTTGCCTTCTCTTTTTATTTCATCGAGTTGATCTTCAATCTCTGATATCCTTTCTTCTGCTTGATCGATTCGGCTATTAAAACTTGTGTTTGCTTCACGTAGTTCTCGTGCTGTGTTCTTCAACTCCATCAAGTCGTTTATGTTCTTCTCTAAGCTGGTTATTCTAGTTAGCATTTCGTCTAACCTTTTTTCAATGTTTTTGGTTTCTTTGCTTTGAGTTAGAACATGTTCCTTTAGCTCAGAAAAGTTTGTTATTATCCACCTTCTGAAGCCTGTTTCTGTCAATTCATCGCACTCCTCGGTCAAGTTTTGGTCCTGTGTTGTTGAGGAGTTGTGATCCCTTGAAGAAGAGGTGATCTGGTCTTTGATGGTTTCATCTTTTTTGCGCTATTTTTTTCCCATCTTTGTGGATTTACCTGGCTGTGGTGTCAGGGAGCTGCTTGATGAGGTCGCTTGTCTGCCTGTGGAGGCGCTACTGGGTTTCTAGGGACTCCTTCAGATTACTAGGGAAGCTTCCTGTGTCTTTTTTGTTTATATTGGGAGATTAGGCCCTCGTCTTCTGCTGACCTGTAGGTGCTGCTGGGTTGTCAAGAATGCCGCCGTCCCATTGCTACATAGGCTTCCTATGTTTTTTGTTAAAAACATGTAGCCCAGTCCCACCTCTCTAGTGGTAGGTTTTGCCCTTCCTCGACTGGGCTCCATCATTCAGTGTTCCTCTCAGACTGTGGCACTGGCTGTGCAACCCATTAGAGTCAGAGTTCCAGCCCTCTGGGATTTGTGGGGGAGGGTAGGGACCCACCCAGCTGCACCTGGCCATCTCCCCCTTTCAGCTTCCTCTCTGGTCATGGGGTAGGGGCCCGCCCAACTGCCCCCTGCTTACAGCTCCCTCTCTCTCCGGGCAGGGGGAGCAGGGGGTGATAGCTCAGTCCACAGGCTCTTATTCAACTCCGTGCTTGTAATTCCTGGTGCTTGACTGGCAAAGATCCCCTGTTCTGTATATTGCTGAGGCTTTGGGGGAAGCGCTGTATCTGGACCGGAGCGCCAGAGGAGGAGCCTCCAACTCCCCAGACAGATGCACTTTCTGGGTGAAGCAGCACCCCTCCCCGCCTCGGTCTGCCCTGAGTGGGCTTTGCTCACCATTGGACCAAACCCGTTGAAATGCACCTGGTACCTTGGTTGAAGCTAGGAGATCTCTGGATTTCTGCGTCTCTCTCGCTGGGTGTTGTGTGCTGGAGTTGTGTCTAATTGGCCATCTTGGATCTCTCAAACTATACTAATTTTTTAAGAGAGGATTTAAATCATGGAGTTGGAGATGAAAAGCTAAAAGAGCAACAAGGAGATTCTGAGGACACCCAGGGATTAATAATGGAAATAAACAACGTTCTCTACCAGGGCTGTGGACACAAAAGGGCACTATTACCCTGACCTAGGAGGCTGGAGGAGGGGTCCCAGCTTTGGTGAGTGGGTAGTCCATGCAGCCCTCTGAGAAGGGGGTCTTGCATATCTTGTGCTGGGACCTCTGAGGAAGAGGCACGTGTAGCTACTCTCCAGACTTCTGGGAAGGGAGCTTAGCTTGACAGGTGTCCCAGGAAATGGGGAGAGCTATGGAGCTGTGCCCTGATTGCCCAGGTGCACAGCTGGGAGCTGGAGAAGCTTGTGCAGGGAGAAGCTGCTGGAGCCATATTACAGGAGCTGAAAGCAGGAACACAAGCCTCTTCTCTCCTTCTGCCTATCAGTCTCCTGCCAGAGCTGCCATTGGTAGACCCTAACAGGAAACCAGCTGACAAGGGAGTCTGGGAAACTGATGAGCCAGTGCTCAGCACCAGAGTAGAGTATGGAAGGTAGACTTGGAGCTAATTGGCAATCCTTAAAGAGTGGATGCATACATGCACATAGCCTGGGGCTCACTGTCTCATTTCATCCTTTGACACTTCTCTTATAAAGCATATTTCCAAGTTATAATAGACAAAGAGAGAAGTTAATTGACTTGCCCAAGTCACTCAGTCTGTCAGTTCCCACAGAGCCACTGAATGTTTGCTGTCTGACAAGTGCCCTTCTAGTTTTGGGGCCACAAAAATGAACAAGGCAGAGTTTATTCTAGCAAGGAAACTCGTCTTATGATTGAAGAGGGAGGGACAATGGGAGATAATTCAGACACACACAAAGAGGTGAATATATTGACAGTCTCAGGTGCTAAAATTAAATGCAGAACACAGTGGAAGTACACTAGGTGTTAATGAGAGGTAGGTTAGAAATGGTCCAGGTCCTAAGGGACTGATGTCAGCACTACATACCAAGAACTCAAGTGAATGACCAGTGCATTCTGAGTCACCATCACATCTGTAAACTGGCGGCAATGCTCTCACTAGTGGAAAAGTTCCTCATGAAAGCACATTCAACAGAGCACCTCCCAGAGCTGCTGTCATGACTAAGCTGGATAAAGGACTTGAGCAGTTGGTGGCAGCTGCTCAGGAACTCTCCGCTGCCCCCTCTCATTAGGAGAGTGGCGTCATGGCCTGGTGGCCCCATCCAGGGCTAAGAATAGAGCAGTGCCGACTCCATCAATCAGTCTCAGCATTCTAAAGAGAGGTTGGATTGCTCTAGAACAGCCTCTGAACCACCGTCCAGACTCCAAGGAGAAGCAAACACTGTATGGGCGCTGTCCCCATCCCCCCCTTCCCTTTCTCATTCTCATTTGGTCCTTCTGTAAATGCAGCTGTTTCCCAGACCAGCTCAGGCCGGGAAAGCTGTTGGATCATCAGCTTCTGAGAGGAAGAATCTTAGCTTTCTTTAAATGTGGACCGACCATCTCATACATTTCATTCATTGCTCTGTATTCAGTAGGCACTGCATAAAGTGTGTTAGAATGGCTGATCAGAGCTGTTTCCTTGTGGAATGAAGTTTTGGAGAGAATATCATCTCTCCGTAAGAAAGGACCTGAGGCTTAAAACCTCAGTGAAAAATTTAGCTTTGGCCAAAGAATGGATGTATAGAGCTGTGAAGTCCTGTGAAATCCATCACCACACTGAGGCTTTCCCCAGGGTGCCTAGGATTAGGGGCTGTTCATCTCCAGGGGGGATTCCCTGGGAATTGTTGACTGCAGACCCCTCACTGGCTGAGAGTTTCTTCCCCACCTGGGGGACAGGCACTGGGCATATGCCCTGCAGAGGGGAAGCTCAGGCAACACAGATAGGAATACTGCCCACTCCCACCACTGCTCAGCTGTTTTTGGATTCAGATCCAGTGCCTTAGGATAGGATACCTGTCACTAAGGGAAAGAGCCAGAGGGAGAGAGGACTGGGAGTAGAAGGTGGCTACATGTGTAGCTGGTACACCGGCACCGGGAAGGGGCACCTTGTCTGCTGAGCACACATGTGTGTGTGTCCTTTAAACATGAATATGAAATATATCCTATATGGCAGTCTTACCCCATTTCCCCTGTGTTTCTTTACTGGCATGATCTTCATTCTAGGCTTAGGACACTGGCTCTCAAATAAATAGAGGTGAAGGTTGAGGGGGAAGGAGGGATACAAGGGGCGTGGTGGCTAGATGTGTATTTGGGAAAGTTCCCCAGGTGATTCTGTCCTTTTTCCTGGTTGGCAAGTGCTGCTGGATGTGGGGAAGGCAGGGGCTCTAGGCTTGCCCATTGTGCACTGCCAGAGTGAAGGGGCAAAGACAGAGAGGAGTCCTGAGGGCTGCCCAATGGGGCCACATGCTTCAAGGAGCTTTTCATGGAAGCAGGAAGAGGTTCAAAACTCCAGTCTGTAAGACTTGTCCTCCTTTGAGGGATCAGAGTAGAACCTTCTGGGAGTAGAGACATAGGCAGGAAAGCAGGCTGCTGAAACTGCCTCTGGAAGGGCTAAGGAAAGGCTTGTGGTTTGCATATGGATGGGGGACAACATCAGCAGCCAAAGCCCCACAGGAGTTAGTAGCATGTGTTTCCCAAGGATACCCACAGGGCTGCAAATGCCCCTTGGAGACCTGGTGCTGGTGAGGCCACAGGTTGAGGTTCAGCGTTTGTGGATCATTTTTGTTTCTCTTGCATCATGAACTTGTGTGTATGTCTAGAAGCGGACCCTGTTGTGTTTTATCTGCCTCCTCCTCTGCTTCCCTGGGCCATCCCCTCCATATCTGTCACCAGTGATAGTCACTGGCCCCTCTCTTCAGTTGCTCCTCCCACTCACCCAAGTGAGGTTCTGATTCCTAAGGGCCTGACTGGCTACTTCACCCATGCTGAAGAAGAACTAGTGGGAATATTCAGGCTTGGAGCTGGGACCAGAAGGAAAAGCAGCATTGGTTTATAAATGTGAAGGGAGGGGGGCTTCTCCCAAATGTTATTTCATTGCAACTCTACAAAAGTAGTAGTAGGAATTTTGTACAGAAGACAACTAAGGCTTTGAAAGATCAAAACATTTCCTCCGGTCTGAAACCAGCACCCCGTGGGTGTGTGGGTACTTGCATCCATTGTCCTGTCAGTGTCTGTGCTGGCCTTAGCTGCATGAGGGTGAATACTGAAGCAGAAGGGAGAACAGCTGGTGGAGGCCTGAGAGCACAGGGCAGGGCTGTGGACAGGGCCTCCCTGAGGGGAGGGAGAGAGGAGGAAGTGGTGAAGCAGACCTCGTGTTCTAGTTTGAGAGCTGCCATACAAACGACCACAGACTTGGTGGCTTAAACAGAAATTGCTTCTCACAGTTCTGGAGGCCAGAAGTCTGCAATAAAGTTGTCTACCGCATTGGTTCCTTCTGGGGGGTTTGGTGTAGGGTCCATTCCAGGCCTGTCTGAGCCTCTGGGTGCTGTCAGCAATCCTGCGGAACTCCAGTATCTACCTCCATCTCCCCACGGCCCTGCTTGTTGTTCTGCCTTCTCCCCCTGGCTCTCGTGACAACATTCATCACTGGTCTAGAGCCCACTCTAATGCAGGACGGTCTCATGCTGAGATCCTCACCTTACTTACATCTGCACAGAACCTTATTCCAAATAAGGCCACCTTCTGAGGTTCTGGGTGGACATGTCTTTTGAGGATCATAATTCAATCAACTATACTTAGGGAGCACAAAACAAGGAGAAGGTGACAAATGTGGCCCCCAGTGAAATGCCAGAGGACAGAAACTCCTGAACAGTAATGCCATCTCTTCCCTGAGTAGCAACCCAGGGGCATATCTTATTCGCTGGGTGGCACTGGGAACAAAGGATACTCATCTGTCTTTTGAGTTTGAACCTTCCCGAAGACAGAACAGGAGAGTCTGTGGGAGTCTTTCAGGCCCAAAGTTTGTCTGTCAAAAGAAGGTATGTCCAATCCACCTACTGCCTATGCCCACCAGTCTGGGGGGTGCCCTTAAGAGTGAATAAGATGATGCCAGTCTTCATGGGATGTCACTGATGGGTCAGACAAGTCATTCTTGATTAATGCCAGAAGAAAGTGCAGATGCTGCATGGTGGTGGGAGGGGCCAGCCTGTTAGCAGTGGACTGAGAGCCAGCGGACCAGGTCCCCTGAGAACAGAACAGCTCTAGCCTCTAGGGTTTTCCTGGGTAAAGGCCACTGGGACATCTGTGCATTCCTACTCCTCCTCCCTAGGGCTGTGCCCAGAGGTCACGAGTGGCCAACAGGGTAAGCCCAGGGAGGCAGAACTTTCCAATAAGCCAAACAGTTGGGCTTGTGTGCTGCTAGCCCCTCTTTTTCACCTTAATCAATCAATCAATCAGAGTCTGGGTTTCGCCCTAAGTCATTGGTCCATTCTGACAAGTTAAAGGACCACACAGCCTAATGCATCTAGAGCATTCCGTCTTCAAACGCTCTTGTGAATCTTGGCTTCTTGGCCTCTCACCTTCCCTCGGCCAGATAGCCTACTTCCTAGTGTTGCCCCTGAATTCTTGAGAGAAGTTGCCAGCCAACAAAGACTGAGAAACACTAGTGGAGGTCACCAACATATACTGAGAGAAACTGTCCTTTGTCCTAAAACCCAAAGCATTTTCCCTAGAAGAATGACGTCAGACATGGTGTGGGTGGGGACTCAGGGTGCCTGGGTTTGGCTCACAACTCCACCGCTTTGTCCTCTTGGTAGTCACTTTTTCCAAACTCAGTTTCATCATTTGAGAAATGAGGATAAGCTTGTACCCACCTGCTGGGGTTTCTGTAAGGATGGCACAGGTCCAACCTTTAACACAGTGCCTGGCACATCAGAGCTCTCGATCAGCCTCCACTCCTCCCACCAGGACTGCCACCACAAAGACACTGTTCTTCCCTGGCTGGCGTTTCTGCTTTTGTGTCATGGTGTGGGCCGTTCCCTGTTTGGAACACCCTACCCCAACTCCTTTACCTTTTATACCTAATTCTAGCTCATCCTTCTAGAATCATCTCAAGGGTTGCCCCCACACAGAGCAATACATAATACATTTACTGGGCAACTATTAAATGTCAGGCACTCTCCTTAAGGCCCTACTTACGTTATCCAACTTAATCCTCATAACAGTCTGTGACATCAGTTGTATTCTGCGATAAGACTGAGGTCCGGGGGAACACGATCCAAGTCTGCCTGACTTCCAAAGCTTGTGCATGTGCTGTCACCCCATGCTGACTCCACGGGCTCCTGCCCTCACCCTCCCACCCTGGGTCCACTTAGCAATTTGTGCTTAAGCTGTGAGTTTACAGCTCTATTTCCCAAGCTTGGCATCCCTGGAGACAGACAGCATTGTGCTTCCTTCCCCTCCAGCCTCATGCCAGGGCAGCACACAGCCTTAGCTGAACTGGCCTGGGTCCTCCGGGGTCCCCTCTCCTTTTCGAGGCTCAGGGCCTCCCATATTCTGGGCTGTCACATATTTCTCATGATACTGAGGAAAAAATGTAGCATTTGATGCCATAATAACAGAAGTGATCTTTCTGAGGGGTTGAGAAGTGGCCTTTTCTAAAAGTAAAACCCAACCAACTGCCTTTTCCTATCTGCGCATCTGCAGTTTGTTTTTCCATGTTTTAAGTTTCTTAAATGGCCTAGTTTGTTAATTTTCACATTTTACGCTCTGTCATAAAACCAGGCAGGGTTACTGGTGGAGGAGGCTACATCAGAAGGGCCTAGTGGGGATGTTAGGGCCCTTCTGATGCCTGGCCACTCGAGGCAGCATGACTCAGCACCAGCATGGACCCGACCCATGGGAGAAGAGGCCTGGCTCCTACTAGCAAGGAGCTACAGTGTGTGTGCCCTGCTGAGTGCCTGCAGACAGTGAGTGCTCAGTAAATGTTTGCATGGCTTTGTGTCCCCCCACTCTAGACAGCTTTTTGTCAGATCTAGAAAGAAAGAGTTGAAGGTGATTTCAGGGCCTGCCTGTTTCCTCAGTCATCCTTCAGGGACCAGAGGCTAAATGAGAGGCTCATCAGGGTCATCCCCCCACTCCAATCCCAGGCAGCACCTAGGAGGGCTGAGTCTGGCATGTGTGGCCACAGTCATGTGTAAGCAGAAGTCCATGCACAGGGGACAGCAAAGTAGCAGTGACCTCACCAGCCATCTACCCAGGGGTTCTGAGAGCCTGGTCAGCAGGCCTGGGTCAGGCTGCCCATGTCAGAATCACCTGGGAGCATGCTGCAAATGCCAGTTTCTAACCCTGCCATGGGAAATTTCTCTCACTAGATAACCTCTTCAGGTGGTTCTGAAGTGCAGCAAGATTGCAGAACCATTGATCTGGTACAACCAAGGAAGAGGATATAACTTTCCCAGGGTCACACAGTGGCTGGTCAGTGGCAGAGCCAGGACCACTCCAAACCCGTGCTCTTTCTACTGCTGAGCATTTCAGATTGGGGACATATGTCTGAATCCAAGAGAAAATCATCTAAATCCCTTCTCCATAGTTTTCAATGACTCATAACTCAGTCCCTGCTCATTTATGCAAACCACTGAGGATTGACATTACATATTTATTCCACAATCTGAGTTCTTTTAAGTAACTGTGCTCCCACTTGGGTTCCCTCCCCCACATCCTTTTGCTATCAGGATTCCAGAAGTCCATTCCCCTTCTAGGCCTGCCTTTCCCCCATGCCTGTTGCCGGGACCCTGAGGGGACTCCTGCTCCCGTTGGCCTAGTCCTGACTAGAGCTTAAGAAGAGGTTAGGCTTGAGAGGGGATGGGCCCTCTTTTAATGTAACCCAGAAGAGGTGGTCAACCATCCTGACACCTCAGATTCCAGGCTTATTGGTTTTTCAAACCAAGTTGAAAATAATTACCCAAAAATCCCTGTAGCTTAAGGATCTGCGTGTCAATTCCTTTCAGCTCAACAAACGTGTAAGTCTTCCCAGGCTCAAGGGCCATTGCTTGGTGCAACCTCTGAGGGATGCCAAGTTAGATGAGCAAGGCACAGCAGCATCCCTGCCCTCCAGGCGTCCTCTCTCTCCATGTTACAGTAAGTCATAAGCTGCTCAGCATTCTGAGCAACATGTCAGGCTAGAGAAAATAAATGCCCCTGTGAGCTGGCCGGACTCTGGCTGGATCCAGGAAGGATCTGGACTTATCCCGTTACCAGTGCCTTCACCGTGCCAGGAACAGAGTAGTTTTCTATCATCAGGGCTGGGCCTTTTCCAGTGAAACCACCTCTCCAGACAGACAGACCCCAGCACCTGTCTGTTGCTGTGATCCCTGACTAAGGTTCTCTGATGTGAAGAAAGAAGGCAAGAGCCAATGAGCAGCTGTCCTCATTGCAAAAATGTTCGTCTCAGGGGTACTTTTAAATGTCAACCCTCTGAGCTCACGTAAGAGTTCAAAAAATAAAATCAGCCAGGCAGAGATGATGAAATCAGTATGAGGTCAGTCCGAAATGAGGACGAGTGGAAATGGAAGTCCTTTAGGATTTTATTTCCGCACCATTCTTCAGGAGCCTGTGTGTGGTGCATATAGGCTCCTGTGATCTTTTTCTTTCTCCCCCATTAAAGCACAAACATCAGAAGCAGACTTTTGGGGGAGGGAAGTATACATCCCGACTTTTGGCTTCACAAACAGGGCAATGGCTGTAGCCACAGAGTTTGGATTGATCCTGGCTTGTCCACCAGGGGGTAATGCATCTGCAATGGAGACCTCAACTCTCAAACTCCAGGGGCTCAGCGAGAGAGTTAGAGACAGGAGGTTGCCTTGAGCTGGAACAGGAAACACCTGCCCAGCTGTCTGGGCCCTACACAAATACAGAGGGCATCCCATACCCTACACATCGATATAATTTTGGTGTTTTCCAGAGGGGGTTCTTTCATTCAAAAGAGAGGATCTGAGGGAACTGACTTAAGAAATGCTGCATATAAGGTCTTCCTCTTAGACATTCATAAGGCATATTAGCATGTTAAGGCTCTGAGAAGTCCTGCAGTAAAGCAACCCATTTAACATTGCAGTGTGACTCAAAGTTACCTAACTTGGGACCTTTTCCCCCCCTCATAGTACCTATTAAAGCCCCATGAAATGCTTTGGAAAAGCTGCACAGACTTGTTCCCCAGGCCTCTATCCACTGCCTGTCCAGCACAGGGAGCATCCTGGGTTGTGGAGTTGGGAGTCATGCCCTTCATTCCCAGGATACACTCTTGCTGTGGGGGAGCTATGGAGCATCTCCAAGCAGACAGAGAGCTGCTGTGGCTGGTGCTGGTGGCACAGATCTCATCGTCGTGACTCATACAACCGCTCCTGCTTACTCAGATCTAACGTACTTGGCAAAATGCATGGTCATGGCTGCCTCTGAGACAGACTCCATGACTAACTTCTCCAGAAAAGCAGTTGAAGTTAGTAAGCAGAGCCCTTGACCCCAAATCAGCAAAGCTGTCAGACCACATCAGTTCTATAAGAATTCCTTTTGCCTTGTCCCCTGGGGTTGCTGGTTTTACCTCCTTGATTCTCAGAGGAAGAACCAGGCATTTCTGCAGGGTAGGAAGCTGTTCCCTGGCTCACCTGTCCATTGGTTGAGACAGCGATGTTCAGGTGGGTTGCCTCTAGCACACAGGATGATAGAGGGCAGCCTAGGATGACACTTTGGAAAAAAGTCTGCACAGATCCAGAGACCCAGGGTTCCACCAAAAGGCCCTGCCTGTGAGTGCCTGATCTGCCCACACTGACCACGCAGCCACAACACCTGAACATGCCGCTTGGGTCAGTCCAGGATTCTGACCCACGGAGCGTCTGGGTGACAAGCACAGTGTAGCCACACCCTCAAAGAGGAACTCACACTTGCCCTCCCAAATATCCACCATGAATTATGTTAAGCCTTTGTAAACCTACTGGTATACTCTGCTCTACAGCCTCTTGGGATCAGTTTTGCATTGATTCCTCAATATCTGAAGAACTTCGTTTTTGTTAGTCTTAGAACATCTCATTTCAAGTCTCAAAGGCTGCCCCTGACCTTTGATGTTAAGAGAGATGTGTGTCGAGGCCAAACCCTGCTTTTTATAACATTGACTTTGACCTCTGTGATTTCATCTTTCCAGGAAGAAGATATTCTCCCACGGATTCTTTAGCCAATATTTATGTGTCCTTCATTCCACAAATATTTATTAAGGGCCTGCTAGGTACTAGGTACTTCGAAGAACTGGAAATTGGGAACAAAACAGAAAATCGTTACTCTTTTAGGGCAGATAAGAAAAATTTAGAAAGTAAAAAATACAGCGTGACCTGCAAAGTACTGTTCTAAGCCCTCAGGGACATTTTAGAGCGAATAAGTTATGTTCGTCTTCAAGAATTGTTGCTTACAAGGAATAGAAACCCAATAGTGTTAGGAATCAGATATCCTGTAGAAATAAAGGGCAGGAAAAGAGCAATGAGCTCTAAAAGCCATCATCTCTCTTGGGTACATTCACATTCTCACCCATTTTCTCCTTCCTCTTTTTTGTATTCCTTCCCTCCATTCTACCTTCCATCCTATTCCCTTCTCTCCTCCCCTCTCTAAGAAGGCACGTGAGTAGGGAGAAGGAAGTTGGCCTCTCTACTACAAATGGATACAAAATAGAGAATAATTAGGACAGAAGAACAGTCTGACCATAGAAAGGGCCACTGGAGTTGGAGGATAACTTAGAGCACACTGGAATCAAGGAAGACTTTCTGGAGGAGGTGCATTTGTGCTGGGTCTGGTGGAAAGAGGATTTGGATGCTTAATGGAGAGCAGAGGTCATTCTCAGAACAGATCACAGTGTGTACAGGGGCATCCAACTCAGAGCACAGAGTGAAAAGGGTCCCGATCACTCTACTGATTACTTCCCCATCCCCCCATGACACCTTTAGTTGGATTTCTCTGGCCCTCTTCAGGGTGGACAGGATCCTCCCAAGTCTCATTTCTTGGATCAGCAAACCAGACTATAGGGGCAGTAGACTACGGCTAAGGAGGGGACCAGAGGAGGCAGGAATGGGAGAAATTCTGCCCATTGGAGGTCAGAAAGCCACATATGAACCCAGGTAATAGCTGGAAGATTTAACCCCCCCATCCACCTGTTAGTGACCTCAGTATATAGTCATCCAGTGACAGAACTTTGACAAGAAGTTAGAGCACAGACGTGGGCCTCTAGTCTGCCAGTGATTTGCTGATGGAATCCTAGCATCAAACAATTAACTGTTTATCTGGCTTCTCTGTGCTGGGCACTATGAAACAATCTTCTTGTCGGTCATACCTGAGAACCTACTGGTGAGAGCGCGGGGCAGGGCCTCTTGGAGGAGGTAGGGTGAATTTCGTGTCATCTTCATCTGGAAGCCTTGAAAGGGCAAGGACAACAGGAGTCATTTAAGCATCTCCAGTGGGCCAGTGCCTTCACATAAATCAGCTTGTACCAGCTTTACAACAAGTCTGAAAAGTAAAGTAGTGGGACTGAGACTTAAACTTAATTCTGACCCCCCAAGTCCATGCTCCTGGCATGCCACCATGTGTGTCTCCCCAAGGCCAGGGGTCCTGTGGCAAGTCCCTGGGACAGGTTCTGGGCTGGTCTAAGTTGCCTGTCCAGGGCACAAAGTTTTCCTGATTGGGATGATGGAAAAGCTGCTGTTCTCCCTTACCACGGGCCTCTCCTCTACTTCTATGCAATCTCAATACCTCTAGTCCTCAAACCAGAAATGTACACTAAGATGACAACCTATTGCAGGCTGCCTCTCACAAATTCAAACATGATATGGGTCAAAACATGGCCCAGAGTCTAACTGCCATGTGCAATATAAGCGAGAAATCATGGGGCTTTCCCATAGTCAGATGGTGACCCAGGGGGAGGCCCCATAGGCTGTGGCTTAGGCTACACACAGAGCCAAACTCGAGTCTGTTTTGCTGACGATCCATCCTCTGCATGACGTATTGTCATTACTTGCTGGCCACCTAATGGATCTGGGGTTTGGTAGCTTGGATACAAGTCCCTTCTAGGCAACTTACCTGTTGTGTGGTATTTAGCCACTCTGAGCTTTGGTTTCCTTGTCTCTGAAATGGGGATAACAGGTGTTCCAGTGACCTTACAGTGCTGTCAAAAGGAATACATGAAATAACATGAAAGTGCCTTAGGACCTGCAAAGCACTGTCCGTGTTGAGTATTATTGTTAGGACAAGTTCATGTTCAACTCTATAGGTGTTAGTCTACTGTAAGCTCCCCAAAGACAAGGAAGACTTCCGTGTGAGAATAGCTTTCACCTTTCACAGCCAGCCACATTCACTTAGAGTCCAGATGTGTGGGTGGCATTGGAAGCCTTGGCTGTAGCCTTGTCTGGGGACTCAGCTAAACTTTCTTGCCCTGAAGTGTGGTTTAGACCAGACATGCTCAAACTTTTGTGCTGAGATACTAATGGAATTCGTCTGAAGTGGAGCCAGAAAAATGATATTTGAAGGGCTCATCAGAAGATTCTGAATTGCAGACGACGACAGATTTAAGGGAGTCCAGGCTCAGAGGCTGGGGACAGTCTCCTGGGAAGAGAATATTGGGGATTCTTCAGCCTCCTGGCAGGTGGGGGAGGGAAAATAATGGGAATTTTTTCCTCTTGAAGGGAATATCAGGGGGAGTCAATTCCCGGCTGTTGGAAAGCTGGAAGCCACTGTCAAGAAAAGGAGGGTGATGTCAGTTATGAGAAAAGCCTTGTGAGGCCTTATAGGCTGTGAGCCCCAGCCTCTTGGTGGCAGATGGGCTGGAAGGAGAGGGCCATGATAGGCAGAGGGGCTGAGCAGGGCTGCTGCAGCCAGCAGGTGGCTAACATGGCATGTCATTCTCTCTCTCTGTGCAGATTGTGTTCCGGAAGATCAGCGATGTGAAACGTGAAGAGGAAGAGCGCATGAAACGGAAGAATGAGGCCCCCCTATCTTGCCCCCAGACCACCCTGTCCGGCGCCTCTTCCAGAGGTTCCGACAGCAGAAAGAGGCCAGGCTGGCGGCTGAGAGAGGGGGCCGGGACCTGGATGACCTGGATGTGGAGAGGGCAATGTCCTCACAGAGCATGCCTCCGCCAACCACAGCCTCGTGAAGGCCAGCGTGGTCACCGTGCGTGAGAGTCCTGCCACGCCCGTGTCCTTCCAGGCAGCCTCCACCTCCGGGGTGCCAGACCATGCAAAGCTGCATGCGCCAGGGTCCGAGTGCCTGGGCCCCAAGGGAGGCGGGGGCGACTGTGCCAAACGCAAAGGCTGGGCCCGCTTCAAAGATGCTTGCGGGAAGGGCGAGGACTGGAACAAGGTGTCCAAGGCTGAGTCCATGGAGACGCTTCCCGAGAGGACAAAAGCATCGGGCGAGGCCACGCTGAAGAAGACAGACTCGTGTGACAGTGGCATCACCAAGAGCGACTTGCGCCTGGACAACGTGGGTGAGGCCAGGAGCCCCCAGGATCGGAGTCCCATCCTGGCAGAGGTCAAGCATTCTTTCTACCCCATCCCTGAGCAGACACTGCAGGCCACAGTCCTGGAGGTGAGACACGAGCTGAAGGAAGACATCAAGGCCCTGAACGCCAAAATGACCAATATTGAGAAACAGCTCTCTGAGATACTCAGGATATTAACCTCTAGAAGATCCTCTCAGTCACCGCAGGAGCTGTTTGAAATATCGAGGCCGCAGTCCCCAGAATCAGAGAGAGAGACATTTTTGGAGCCAGCTGAGAGGTCTATTTGAAAAAAAAAAAAAAAAAAAAAGTGAAAGACAAACACCTCCAACCCTGCCGTCACCACCATCCCGACCACACATGTCCACGTGACCAACACTTTTCAAGTCGGCTTCTCCTGACAGAAAACGTGGGGCCAGTGGCACAGACGTGCTCTTTCTCTATCTGGAAAAAGATAGAAGGGTAGTGTGCCCCTACCCTGCAAGGTGGCAGCTGCATCTGAACCGTCTTTGCACAATTTTGGAAGAAGGGACATGCTGTCTAAAGGGTATTTTCCTTCATTTTTAATTTTTTACTACCATGGTATTTGTAAAAGTTTAAAACTACCAGAACAGAGCAGCAGCCACCTGGGGACTGGTGGGAACATGCGGAGAACCTCTCCTGTATATACCATGCTGGGCTCCTTTGCCAAGACTGCCCCACCACGGACTACGGTGGGCCAGGGACTTCCCGGCATCCCCTGTCCTTGCACAGCCCGCGTCTGACATCACCGTGTTTTCCTGTAGTTGTCATTTGTCACTAGCTTGGGACAAGGGGAGTTTGAGGGACAGGAGGGTAGAGCCTGGAAACTTTCTGTCTCATGAAGGCCAGAAAAGCAGCTGCAGGGGTGGCGCATGCCTCCCATAGACACGGAGCTGGGAATCCTCAGGTCTCCTTTCCCCAAGGAGGTGAGGCAAGGGTGAGAGCTGGAGAGGGGCCCTTAGGATCCAGGGGTTCTCTGTGGTGCGGCCCACAGCCTGCTCCTCTGGGACAGTGGGCAGGGCGGGCTCCGGAGTCCCCAGCTGAGCCTCTGGCCCTGCTCCATGCCACTGGCCTCACACACAGGCTCCCTTGCTTCTGTTCCTTCTCAGCCCCTTCCCAAGTGTTCCTGTGGCATTCCTCAGGGTATGGAGCATCGGCAGGAAGGGTTATGAGCCCAGAGTTGCTTTATTAACAAAGCAGACCCATAGACACACACAACCTCAGAACTGTAGCAAGTGCTATGTTTATACTTTGATTCTCATTGGGATTGCCCTTCAGACCTTTGTATTTTGTTCACTGCATGGGTCATTATAGGCACTTGGGAGCCATGCTCGGCCTTATTTTAAAGCCAGCCTCTCTCTCTCCTACTAACGTCAGTAGGATTTGAAGAAAAAATGGACAATGACTGCAGGATCATGGTTGTACTCTTTTCAGGAGCTGGAAAGAGAACAAAGCAGTGAGAGTCCAGCTACCTTTGTAAGGTCATGGAGAGAAGTGGCCTTGGAGCTGTGATCCACAGGGAAGGTCTGAGCTCACAGCGATAGTCACAGAGCTGCGTATGGGCCATCCGAGTCCCTAGGCCACGATTCTCGAGGACACTCCACTGCCTCGTAGTCACCCGAGTCAGGCTATTGCTGTGCTTAGACTTCTCTCAATGGCATCTGAGAAAGGAAAGGGGAACAGTCTCTTCCAGGCACAGTGAAGCTGGCCTGGGCATGTGTCCTAGACTGAGGTTCCAGGACCCCAAATATTGACAAGCAAGGTTAGAAGTTCAGCTCTGAAAGTCAGCTTGGAGGGAGTGGAAGTAGGAGTGCAGGTGACAGCATGGACTCACCAAAGGAGCTTACCTTTGCCTGTGTTAGAAGGTGACATCCCTGGCACCTATGCCCTACCAAAGATACTCAGTGTTTCTGAGCGCCTCTGGTCCAAGCCTGCCCACCACACATCCTGAGTCCTGCCAGCGTTCATGGCGAGTCCTGGGGCTTGGCCCTCAATTGTGCAAGGCAGGGCTGACCTCTCCTGGTTCACAGGGTTGGCTCTGGGAAGCCAGGGCCTGGGATCTCAGGGGAGAGTCCTGCTCTATGTGCCCTAACCTCATATGTAGCTTCTCACATGAAGTCCAGGGGCTGACCCTGACTTCTCCAGGCTGCGACATAATTCGATTTAGCCTCAGATGGCAGCATGCAGAGAAGAGGAAGTCTAATTTCCCAAGGCTGAGTCACAACCGTCTGTGACTCTAGATAAAGCTGTGAGGCCTTCAGCCTCTTTCACTTGAGAAGCTGCCGACCAGTCCTTGGGTAACAGGCCGTAAAATATCTGGAATCCCATCTGTTGGCTCCACCTAACAATCTAGTTTGCCATTGCTTAAGGATGCTCCTCAACTTGCTTCTGAAGTTTAGAACCCACCAGGTTTAAGGCAGGGCAGGCCTCGAATCACCCCAAAACCCAGCCTCAGAAGCACCTGCCCCTGGAGACTTGTTGCATCCAAGCTCTCCAGGGACTTGATGACAGGCTCCTTGTCCAGCACCCCACAGCCCAATGTCAAGAGGCCCTGCCACTTCCCTCCAGCTCTGCCTGAGGGGGGATGGATGTCCATGCATTCTCTCGGACCTCTGAGTATGAGGGGGCAAAGATGCTGTAAGGCTTTGAGGTCCAGACATGTTTTGGGGGAAAGCATAACTTCAGAAATGCACTCCTGAATCGATGCAAACTGGGCTCAGGACTGGAAGCTGGCTCCTGCGGCAGGAATCTGCTAATCTTGGGGTCACAGATGCACAGGCTTCATTCTTCTCCTTTAATCCTCCCTAGGCTTTGAGGGATTTTTTTGCTATAATAGTTTTCTCTGAAGAAACATTGTGTAAATGAGCCAAACCTTTCTCCCCTTCCTTTCGTGCCGTGCACTTGGCTGCGGGCTGCTTTGTGCTGACTGCCTTCCCATGCCAGGATGCCACTCTGGGTTCCTGAGCCAGGACCATGTGCTTCAGACGCCACTGACCTGACCCTTCCAGTATAAACCATTATCTGGTGGCTGAAGAGAGATTAGGGAAACAGAAAGTTAGTAGGTATGGGACAGAACACTTAGACTTCAGAAAAAGTATGCCAAGAACAGATTTGCCCAGGATGTGTTTTTCCTTTTTGAGAAGAGGGGGCATGGTATGTGGCACCATTGTCCAGTAAGTGCTGGTTAATCTCTACAAAATTGTTTTCTTTGAATGTCATTCATATTGAAGCTCCATTTCCCAGAGAATATCCTGACATGCTTCTTTGAAGTAGGGAGGTCCTGTCCCTGTCACTTGGCTGCTGGTTGAACATTCTCTCCCTGGCTGATGGAAGAGTGGGTAAGGGTTGACTTCAAGAATGAAGGTGGTCAACGAGATGGTGTGTTTGTTCCTGGTGGGGGGGCAGCAATGAGCGCTGCCATCCCGTATACTTACAAAGGGCTCCTCCACTGGACATGACAAGACAGCCAAAGAACGGAGACAAAGGGGACCATTTAGTTAAGAAACCACATTGTCTAGTGTACAAATGATGCAACTAATTGCATTAATTAATGCAATACTACATTACGCTAATAAGGTTATAACATTAATGCTACACGATGGCCCAAGTGTTTAAAAAGCTGACCCCCTTTAGCAGCCTTCCAGCAAACTTCTGGAAATTCATTTCTTACTTGATTTCTTCTTGTGATCCAGTTTCAGGGGCCTGTTTGTTTTACCCTCAGCCTCAATCCAGTGTGCTGCTGTTGGGCAAACAGCCCCTTTCCTGGAATCTTCCCCTTTCAAAAGTGTGGAGAGCTGGGCAGGGATAAAAATGTACTATACCAACCCATCCCATCCAGCAAGCTTCCTCTCCAAATCCTTATATGGAAGGTAGAGCTATTATGCCAACTGTCAAGCTCTTTGTCCAGGCCCTCGGGACTAAGTGAATTCTTTAGGAATACTAGGTGGAGGAAGATCCTCATTTCCCCTTATTGCACTGACCACTATGTCGCACATGCATACTCTGGGAAATTTAAGAGCCCTGGTGGAGCTACACATTGCTGATGTGCATTTGATTAATAGATTGTACTATGTCTTGCAATAAAGACGTTTAGCCTTAAGACCCTTGAATGGAACTCCAGCTGTGACAGAGCTGCCAACGCCCCTTCCTCTCTCCTATCACCTACTGTTGCTTAAAGAGGAGGCCACTGAGGGCACACTTGAAGCCCCAGACAGGCCCCCTCTGTTGCTAAATCATTGTTACTGCTCTATATACTGCCTTCTCTCGCTTCAATTAAAATTACCTTCACCAGCTCCTGTGCCCTCCACCTGGAGGAGACTTCACGATCCTCTCAGCACTGACTGCAAACATCAGAGAAGAAACCATTTTCTCACCAAAGGTGTTTATGTTGAGAAGTTTTAATTTCCACCTCCCACAGCTCAAAAGAATCAATGTGAATTTATCTGCAGCTTAAATTCATTTCAAGTGAAACTTCATTCTCATGAGAGCATATCAGACTTATTCTGGAACCTCTAGAACTGGACTTGAATACCCTGCAGGTGCCAGACCGGTGGGTGCCACCCTGCCTGCCATTACAGTTTTCTCACAGCCAATGTCTCTATCTGTGACTTCTGAATCATCCGATGGACCCATGAGTTGTTCAATGAGAAGTTCACAGATCTTGTATCAGGATATAAACTGGTCTTACGTTAAGAAGGCTGCACCCTCCCCTAATGAATGTATTCTCTTAATATTCCAATGCTGTATTTGTGCATCAGTTGGAGACTGCCCACATCCGACATTTTGCCGACACCTCAAGGACGCTTCTACTCATGAGCAGTTCGTCATTCTGGGGCTTCTCCTTATATTAAAACTCTCTCCATTGAGTCCTGCCAAATCCTTTATTGGGTTTTTCTTTTTCCTTTGCATCTGTCACTTTGTCCAAATGAGCATGAATAAACAAAAGTGTAAATGAGCTGATACTATTTTTGTGGTCAGCTGAGAATGCTGCCAAGAACACCACTGTATATCTGTGGCTTGGGACGTTAAGAGAAACGTGCAGGCCCCTCCATTGATGATATTCCCTTCTCAACATTTTTAAACAAGCACAAATGATATTTGTAAAAAAAAAAAGTTTTATTTATTATGGTAATAAACTATTTTATACATGACACTTGCTTTCGCCTTTCCTTACAGTAAGTCACTGAATTGGCTGTTTGGACCTAAGAGGCCAGAACAAGGATGGTATTTTCTATTCAGGAGTTTGGAAAGCTCTTATTTACAGCACTCATAGTTTTTTGAGAACTTCAAGTCCCAGATTCACCGAGATTATGTGTCAGAGTACAAAACAGTGAGAGAACGCACATGAAGGGATGCGGCTCTGGGATCTTAGAGTACAGCTGCATCTGCTGTACAGGGGCACAGATATTGACTTCACCGCCTAGTGTCACAGAAAGTTATGACATATGGATCTGAGATACCTGAAGCTGGCCTCCCACTTGCAAGTATACTTTTTAATTCTGAAAAATTTAGATTGACATTTGTATAAAATATATTAATGCGTCCCTGCCTTTTAAAACATAGTATGACATAGTCTTTTTTAATGACTCAGTGTCTACAACATGAGCTCTGATCTGTGCTTTACACTTCGTTGATAGTCTCAGAAGCTATTAAGATAGTTTGCCCCTCATCGAAATAGTCCCACACACCAGCATCGTTTCCGTTTTGCCATTATTTTAATAGGTATTGCTTCCTGCTCGTGGCAAGGCTCCACAGTACTGCCAACTCTAGTTCTTATTTACCATCCAGTGGGCCACATTTCAAACATGGTGCTTCTCTTATTATAGACAGTGTAACTTAATTAGGGGATGAAGAATCTGACCTACAAGCCTCTGCTTGATCTTACAGGATCACAGCATGTGTACAGTATTTTTAATGTTTCCTTACCCATGATTTAATCACACTGCAGAAAAGCATTATAAAAATAATTTAAGGGTGATATTGTTGAAAATTCCAAGTTATTGATGTTTGCTTCAAAAGCATCACTAATAAAATATTAAAGCTATCTTTCTTTTCTTTCTTTTTTGAGACAGTGTCTTACTCTGTTGCCTAGGCTGGTCTCAAACTCCTGACCTCAAGTGATCTACCTGCCTCAGCCTCCCAAAATGCCGGGATTACAGGTGTGAGCCACCACACCCAGCCTAAAGCATTCTATCTGGATCTCCCCCAATGTTGCAAAACATCTCTGGGAATATGATTTTTGTAATTAGTCAAAAGAACCAGTAATACAGAGCTAAGTAATGAATGATGTGTTTTGAGCGCCAAATGGAATACAATGATTTTAAAAAGAAGTGTTTTTTTTTGTTGTTGTTTTAAAATAAAACAGTTTCCCCAAGAAAGGCTTCAGAGAGGCTTTCTCAAAATGCACTGAGAAGGCCAGGAGTATCACAATAATTTGGCTTCTCATGTTGTCCACACTGAACCCTATTGTATGAATATATTCTGATACAGCTGCTAAAAACCAAACTCATTATATTATGGTTAATTTACTATGTTTAGTCAATGGTTATATTATTTTAAATAAGCAAGTGAGCAGTCTCAATTTCTATAAGGGGGAAGCCACCCCCCACCCACCCTAAATTGCTATTCTCCCAATATATAGATTATTATACAATTATTTGTGTCCTTAATTTATTTTTTTCTTGAGGCCTGTTGTCTTTAATAGGACAACATGTTTTCTGCTGACACCTCTAACAAATTAATCTGAAAAAATAATACCTTTCAGTCTTCCTGTGTGGTCCCAAGAATTAGAATGACTGAGGTTTGGATGTCCTTCAGGTATCTTGTTTCCCTCCTTGGATAGCGTCTTGGCAATTGTGCTTGGAGCTGTCAGGCTTGCCCGCAGAGCTAGCTGGGATCAGAGGATCCTGGGGCTGGAATTGACCTTGGAACCTCCTAACACTGTGCCTGAAGTTGCCCAGGGCTGATGACATGTCCAGTGTCCTTGGCTGAACTCCTCTGTGTGCCCAGGCACCACAAGGTCTTTCATTCAAAGCAACTACAAGATTTTAGTTAATATGCCTGAGGAGAGAAGCATTATCATTTTCATCTTACAGCTGGGGAGTAGGAAGAGGTTGAGCACAGCAATGGTCCTGTATAATCCACATATTAATTAATCAGCCTGAAATACAGAGCTAAACACAGTAATCATTTATTAATTCCTGAGAACCACTATGCGTCATATAATAGTTTAAAAGAAATTAGGATTACTACTTTCAAATATATCCACCGACTCTTCCAAAATAGTTTAATGACTGAATAAGCCTATTTGTTTTTATATAAATGGTGTATCTGGAAGAGCTCAAAACTTTTGTATTATTTATATGTACATAAATTAGACACTTCCTTATCATCATTTTTATACTCCTTTTTTTTTCTTAGCAAGCCCTTTCTTTCCAAGTAAACTACAGCCAAACTCCTTCTGGCCACAGATCATGAATCAGTGTTAGTCCATGAAGGTTTACTGCATCCATTTAGGTGCTCACTCCTCCCCCAGCTCATTCCCTTCTTAAAACTTCTGGGCACCCTGGAATCACTGGCCCCATGTCTGTCTGTCTGTCTGTCTGTCTCTCTCGTTTACCAAGCCAGCTGCTGAGGCTGCTGCTATGAAGGTCTACCTGCCCGTCTCTGGCCTGTCTTTTCCTTTAGTTAACACCTAATGTGACCACCCCAGGTAGTCAGTATCTGGCCCCCTCCCATCTCTTTGCAAGCAGAGAATCTATGAAGAAACAGAGTCAACAAAATGGTCCTGTACTCCAGGAGTTTAAGCCTCAATGAGTTGATAACTACAGCCAAGACATAAGGGCCATGCCATCTAACAAACAGGAGGCAGCACTAGGTCCAAGTGATCGTTTCACTCAATGACAACTTCATTCACGTACTTGAGATGTTGCAAGTTCTCCTGTAATTAGATATATTATGGATTCAAATTTTAAGCTTCCTTTGCCCCCTCCCCACTCCAAAAATAAAATCCAAATTCAAACAGAAGTCTTCTGAATTATCTACCACTTGGGGCCTTTGGTAGCCTATCCAGCATCTTTTTAGAGGAGTGAATAATCAAGTTATGCGAGTATATTTAGATTTTAAACATTTTCTTCAAACATTCAAAATAAATTCTACAAACATGTAGATTATCTACATGACAAAAAAGGCCTCATTTCAATCAAACCCGAACAATATAAACCACTAAACCTGAATCACCGAGTAGGAGGATGACTTTTGGGACTTGTGTGGAGAGAGTGGACAAGATCAGGACGCCATCCTCATAACTAGCCTGATAGCACCCATCTGTGGACATACTATCCCCTGGTTTCTAAATTCTGCTTTATTAAGAAACTATTTGCTGTCACGTAGAGAACTACCATATTATACTTCTCTGTGACTCTCAGAAACAAGCACCCAAATGTAGATCATCCTACTGAGGCTCAAATCACAGGACTCCTTGGGTATGGACGCCTTAGAATGCTATAGGGCTGCTACCATCTTCTTGAACTAGGTAATTCAACAGACAGCTGAAGCTTGGTCTCCTTCCTACAGAGGGGCTGAAGTATGAAGCTCAAACCCTAGTGCTGCTTCCGGAGACACTGAAGGCCATGATGAAGGAGGTCACTTAAACATCAATGTCACTCAAATCTTTTATAAATATTGACCAGAAGACAGGCTATCACTAATCAGGATGTCTGTGTCTCAGTCAAGAAATGTCCACTATATTCTGTTCTTGGTTAATGAGAAAGAATCCAAAGGGCTCCTAAGACTAGGTTCTAGACCAAAATGTCACCATGTGTAGCTGGGCAAGACACACGACTGCCCCGGACCCCAGCTTACTCAATAGGAAAATGATAGGTTGGAGTAGATCTCAGAGACCCTAAATTAGTAGATCGTCTGGCTATGAATTTTCTATGAGAGATCCAGCTTCCAGTCTTGGAGTGAGGATATTCAACAGAAGATGAGAAGATCAAATCCCTTAGAGACTGTCCTGGAGCGAGAGATCAGGGTGAAGCACCGTCTGCCTTGGAGGCCAGCAGCAAAGACTGGCCTGAGCCCAATAGCATTAGTCCATGGCGTAGGTCTGGGCCCAGGCAATGCCCACATGGGAGTAGCAGTACAGGAATCCCAGGACAGAGAGGGTCACCCAAGGCCAGCCTACAGAGGGAGAACAGAGATGGAAGAGCAGTTAGAAATGCTTGGGGCAGGACCTCCCACATGGGCAAACTGTTCCCTTTTGGAGTAGGCAACCTGAGAAACAACACACACCTCGGTTGACACATAAGACACAGGCCTCCTGGAAAGTCTTCTGTAACTAGAACTCCAGTAGCTGAGTACTACATCCCCATCAGAGTCAGCATAAAATGAGGAGTGCACTATTGCAAATACAAACCATGTTTAGAAATAGGGCAAGCTTTTAAAGAATCCATGTTTATAGCCAGGCACCTGTAATCCCAGCACTTAGAGAGGCTGAGGTAGGAGAATCACTTGAGTCCAAGAGTTGGAGACCAGCCTGGGCAACATAGTGGGACCTCATCTCTACAAAACAACAACAACAACAAAATTAGCCAGAGATGGTGGCATGTTTCTGTAGTCCTAGCTACTTGAGAGGCCAAGGAGGATCACTTGAGACCAGGAGTTAGAGGTTATAGTGAGCTATGAATGCGCCACTGCACTCCAGCTTGGGTCACAGAGTTAGACCCTGTATTGGCTTTAAAAAAAAAAAAAAAAAAAGAATCCATGTTTGGAGGACTAAAGCAGTAAATAATTGAAAAAGTAAAAAAGTCCGTGAGTCTGACTGAGAAAAAGTATAGTCTCACATGGCACTGTAAACATGTAGGTCATGTTCCAAAATCTGTACTTTTAGATGAGTTTTTTGAAATCAGGTTATGCATCCTCCTAGAATAACACTGTGATTCATGCACAAGACACAAAAATCACCATCACAATCATCACTGTTATAAACAAAAATCCTGTAGTAACTGTGAAATAGCACTAATAGGAGCTCTAAGCCCTGGGGTGTTTAGGATCCCGAAGCCCAAATATAGGGTCCTCTGTCCTTCCTTGTCAGCCTCCCCAGAGGTTTCAAGAGTTCTAAGTGGTGCGGAATGGAATAGAGACACTCAGATGTGGCTTGTCCTTGGCAATGAGAGGAAGGTACCAGCAGCCAAGAGGGAAAGGGTGCCGGGCAAGATCAGGAGGGCCATTTGAATGGGGGCATCACATTTCACAGACAGCTTTATAAATTTAAATGTTTGACATTTCTTTTGAATATGGCTAGCTAGGAAGTCATTACCTTTGTCACTGCAATTGCGTGTGTTAAAAGAATGACTATGTGAAATGTAGGCATTTAAAATGAACTACATTTTTTTCCTTAAAGTCCATGAGTCCCAAAGTAAATCTCAAAAAGTAGACGGAGCATTATACTTAATTTAGTGCCGTTTGTAAGCATACAGAAGGGGGAGCCTAAATTAAATATTTGCTTTCAAAACTCAAAGCTTTTAGTGATTCCCTCTACAAATACTTGTCTTAGAATATCTGATGTTCTTTTTCTTCTTTTTTTTAAAATTAATAGACCTTTCTGCTGAGTATTTGTTTCTTACTGATCGTCATATCTTCTGCATGTTTCACTTACTCAAACATTTATTGGGGGTTTTGGAGAACCAGAGATGCTGGGGAAGATACAAGATGCCAAAATGGAAAGACCCAGTCTCATGTCAAAGGCTCTCCCACTCCAACTGGGGAAAGACATACACACACCAGTGGGATTTATGATCCACGTGGTAAGTGCTGAATGATAGAATGCACAGAGCACATTTAAACTGGGCCATGTGGGCTGAGCAAGAGTTTGTCAGGTGGAAAGGGACAGGGACCAGCTACCAGAGAAAGGCCACCTGATGTGTAACTTTACAGACCATCCAAGGAACGGAGATCATGTGATATGGCTGGTGCACAGGGAGGCGGCAGGCAAACAGTGGTAGGAATAGGAAGGAGGCTGCGGGATGATTACAGGCTCTCTTCTTGGTAGATCAACCATTAGCTGCCATGATTATTAATACGTCATGGGAAGTCACGGAGGCATAGTGGTACGTGTGCAGGCTCTCGACTGGGACGAGTTCAAATTCTGGCTCTGCCACTTGCCAGCTGTGGAACCTTGAGCAAGTTAACGAATCTCAAATGAAAAACCGGGGATAAAACAACTTACTGAATAATGTCCTTACAAGGATTGAGTGAAATGATATAAAGACTTGCACTGTGCCCAGCATATCATGAGAACTAAAAAAAGGTAGCACTAATAATGGTAAGAGGGCACAGAAGTCTCCACCAAGATTACAGTGACAACAGGGACGTCAAGCCCTGGTCTTCCTTGCACCTTAGCCTGGCTTTCCACGGCGTTCTCCCAGGCCCTGCAGGAAAGAGAGGTGAGGGCAGCAGAGAACCTCTGGCAGCCTGGCTCCAGGACTGGCCCCATAGCTCCATCTCCTGCTAGACAGCCAGTATGTGTCCTGTGGCTGCCATGACAACTTAACAAACTTAGTGGATTAAACAACAGACATGTATTCTCTCTGGGTTCTGGAGGCCACAAGTCTGAAATCAAGGTGTTGGCAGGAACCCTTCCTTACCTCTTCCAGCTTCTGGTGGCTGCCGGGATCCCTTGGCTTATGGCAGCATCACTGCCTCCATTTTCACAGTGCCTTCTTCCCTCTGTCCTCTACTCTCCTTATAAGGGCATCAATCATTGGATTTAAAGGCTACCCGAAATCCAGGATTTTCTCTCAAGATGCCTGACAAGTCATATCTGTAAAGAACCTATTCCCAAATGAAGTCACATTCTGAGGTGCCAAGTATACATGAATTTGTGGAGAAACACTATTTAGCTCAGTACAGTCAGGTCTTTCCCAGAGCTTCCAGATAGACACATCCTGCTGGAGGCCTTCAGAGCTCTCACCACTGTGGCTCAGGCACAGATGGCAGGGGACTGGTCAACACCTGCTCCTTGGTGAGTTCAGGGAGCAGGATGAGGGGAGTGGGCTTTGGACACAGGAAGCACTCCTGGACTTCAGCTGTGTTTGGGGTGAGGCATCAGCAGTGTTTGGTAAATATGGAACTCAGAGGCCAGCTATGAAGATGGGCCAATGGGGGGAGTTTCATTTACACAGTGCTAGGCCTGGGACATTGCACAGCTCTGCTTGGCACCCATAGCTATCAAGTGACACCTGTGAAAGCTTCCGCCTAACACACAGGCCTGTAAGGAAGACTGTCCCCAAGGCTGCCCAGAGGTGAGGCACAGACATGTTTAGCGTGGGCCATGGTTAGGTTCTGAAAATTCTCCCCATTCTTACTATATATGCCATCCAGGGAGGCGACTAGACAGCACTTAGGAGACTTATAACCCTGACCATACTATGAGACCCTATTAGGGCCTCAGTTTTCCCTTCTACACAATGAGAGCTCAGAATAATTTTTTAAAAGCATGCAAATAAAATAAGATCACAGATGTGATAGTGCTTTTAAAAAGTGTTTTAGAAATACAAAAGATTAATATAGGGCCACCTGCTATTTCTGTTATGGACACACAGCTCACTGGACTTTTTAACGCACACATGTTCCTACAGACAGTAGACCTGGTGTGTCAAGGGCTCCTTATCCTTTCCTGACCTCAGAGTAAAATCTGTGATGACGGAATCATCATGAATGGCGATTCCAAATGAAGTTACATGCTGAGGTACCAGGTACACATGAATTCCGGGAAGAATACTATTTATCCCAGTCCAGTCAGGTACTTTCCCTGAGCTTCCAGATAGACTCATCCTGCCTGGAGGCCTTTAGAGCTCTCATCACTGTGGCTCAGACACACAGGCCAGTGGACCGGTCAATACCTCAGGGAGAGACAGATTCTACGTGTCACCCTGCAGCACTACTCAGCCAGTACTTCACCAGCACTTGCTATATGCCTGGCCCTGCCCTAGGTATTGACATCTCTCTCTTGGTGGTGGTCTGTAGGCACAACACACAGGCCTGTGAGGAAGCACTGACGTGCCTGCTAAGTGCACTGCTAAGCAAGCACTGATGTGGCCCAAGGGGGCGGGCGGTGGCGGGGGGGCGGCGCTTGGGGCAGAGCCTCATCTTCATCAGCGGCTCAAATAACAACGTAAGATTGGAAAGCAAAGGAGAGAGGCTGTCATTCTGGCAACATTCCGAGGGCTGCTATGGTGCACAGTCATGCAGGCTTAGTCATTAACAAAAAAGATGGTGTCAAAATGGTTCTGTCCTGACAAACTCTGACTTCCTCTTCCTGCAGTCCTCTCCTGCCACCCCCCAAGCACCACTCCCCACTGGGTATTCTCCTACTGGGCTCTCCCTTCTCCACCAGGAGTAAGACACCCAACCCCCCATTTCTTTCATGCCACATTCCCCCAACACACACACACACACACACACGCACACACACACACACGCACACACACACACACACTCACTCACACTCACACTCTCTCTCTCTCTCTGTCTCTCTCTCTCTCTCTCCCTCCCCTCCCTCCCCGCCCCCATTAATGTGGCTCATACTGCCTGGTGGGCAGTATGCTATTGGTCAAAGGAGAAGATCCTTCTTAATAGTGTACTTTAGGGCTGATGCCCCCTACATACTCTGCACACACAGGGCTGGTCCCCAGAATCAATGATATGTGTAATCTCCTGCTGGGCTTTTGATATGTGGATCTAATAAGATCTAAACAGGTGATCAGTTTTAACAGATCACAGCTAGGCAGCATCAAAGATATTACGAACAGGTTTCTAGAAAGTCAGACAACAGTTGCAAGAGACTGGATGGTACAGTTAATAAGGTAGATTATTTGACAGATACAGCTAAATGCAGATAAGTAACATGTATAGCACAATAGATTCAATTAAGAGGACCAATGTAGGTGGCATAATAGGTGGAGTTAATAAGATGTGGGTGGTTGTGTATGACATTGTTAATAGGATATCAGTGAGCTGTATAATAACTACAGCTAATGAGAAACAGGTAGGACACAGAGGGAAATGGCTGAAGCGAAGAGAAGGCCAGCTGTGTAACTTTACTTGGAGTTAGTGTGGCTGAGCAATTCTCTGAGCAATTACATCAGTCTGAAGGGAATGGAAGGCCTGAGGCTTGATACTGATGGAAAAGAACATCATCACACAGGGCCATGTGAAGTCAAAGGTACGTTTTCTGAAAGGGGAAGGGATAATCAGAACAAAAAGCAGCTTCAATGAAAAAACTTAGCTACTCGGGCAACTGAGGCAGGAGAATCGTTTGAACCCAGGAGACAGAGGTTGCAGTGAGCCGAGATCACACCACTACACTCCAGCCCAGGCAGACAGTGCAAGACTGTTTCAAAAATACATACCTATATACTTAAAAAATGAAAAAAAAAAAAAAAAAAAAAAAGGTTATGTGAAATGGTACAGCCACTGTGGAAAACAGTATGGAGGCACCTCCAAAAATTAAACCTGGAATTATCACCTACATATCTGTGTTAGTCCATTCTCATGCTGCTAATAAAGACATACCCAAGACTGGGTAATTATAAAGAAAGAGAGGTTTAATGGACTCACAGTTCCACATGGCTGGGGAGGCCTCACAATCATGGTAGAAGGCGAAGGAGGAGCAAGGGCATGTCTTACATGGTGGCAGGCAAGAGAGCATGTGCAAGAGAACTGCCCTTTATACAACCATCAGATCTCATGAGACTTATTCACTATCAAGAGAACGGCACAAGTAAGTCCACCTCCTTGATTCAATTACCTCCCACCAGGTCCTTCCCATCACCATAGGGATTATGGGAGCTATAATTCAAAATAAGATTTGGGTGGGACATAGCCAAACCCTATCAATATCCAAAGGAAAAGATGCAGAAACTAGAAGAGGAATTTGTATACCACATTCATAGTAAAACTATTCACAGTGGCCAAAAGGTGGAAGCAACTCAAATATCCATCAACGAATGGATAAGCAGAATGTGGTGTAAAAATACAAGAGATTAGTCTTTAAAAGGAAGGAATTCTGACATATGCTACTGTCAAATTAAGTAAAATAGGCTGGACACAAAAGAATACTATATGGGTCAATTTCTATTAAATATGTAGAATAGCCAAATTCACAGAGACACAAAGTAGAATGATGGCTGCCAGGGGCTCAAAGGAAAGGGGAAATGAGAAGGTAGTGTTTAATGGGTATGAAGTTTCAGTTTTGGAAGATGAAAAAATTCCAGAGACGGATGGTGGTGATGACTGCGTAATAGTATGGTATTCAACGACACCTAAAAATGGTTAAAATGGTAAATTTTATGTGACGTGTAATTTACCACCACCACAATAAAACTATGCTGAGTGAAGAAGCCCTTGGCAAAATAATTCACCATGTATTATTTCTATAGAATGAACACTTATTTATAGTTACAAAAAGCATATTGGGGGTTGCCTGAGGCTAGGCAGGGATGGATTGCGCAGGGTTCCTGGGGATCTTTTGGGATGATGATGATGTTTTGTATGTTGATTGTGAGAATGATTTCAAGGGTGTATACAACCGGCAAAATTCAGCCAACTGTATACCTTGAATGAGTGCATTTACTATTTCTCAATGAAGTTGGCATTTGAAAATTTTAAAGGCAACACTGGGATGTTAGCGAGCCATCGACTTGCAGCATTAACCCTAGGCTAAGCATTGCAATGTCCACATCACCTCACAAAGGCTTTTTATGCCCCAGGGTGTTCAGACAAAAGGTGCAGGAAAACAGAAGTTATTTTTAAAATGATGATGGTAGCCCGGGTGCAGTGGCTCAGCACTTTGGGAAAGTGAGGTGATCAGATCACTTGAGGCCAGGAGTTCAAGACCAGTTTGGTGAACACGGCAAAACCCTGTCTCTACTAAAAATACAAAATTAGCCAGGCATGGTGGTGTGCACCTGTAATCACAGCTACTCAGCAGTCTGAGGCACGACAATCACGTAAACCCTGGAGGCGAAGGTTGCAGTTAGCCAAGATTGCACCACTGTACCTCTAGCCTGGGCAACATAGTGAGCCTCTGTCTCAAAAAAAAAAAAACAAAAAACTGATGATGGACCTTCAGTCCTTCATCTTCCTAGGGGGAAGGGGACTTGTAGTGTATAGGACCAAACACTGGGATCCCCCCAATCATGCCTTCTTCCCCTGGGGCCTCTGGGGAGCAGGAGGACTAGAAGAGCTTTCTTAACAATGCAGATGCATTCAGCAGTGGAAAGGCAGGCTGCTGCTGCTGAATCAGCACAAATTCCTATCCCGAGGAAGAAATCAATCTGTCCTAATGGGAGATGAGTTAACTGAGTTGCTGAATTGAGTCTGAGCTATCAATTACCCCATCAGAGGCTCACTTGGCTGTCAGGCTGGGCAGCACTCCCGAGCCTGTGACGGCCATCTTGTCTCTAACAGGGCTTTTCAAAGACCACATCCTACTGGTACCCATTTTTAGAAGAAAATGGCTGATGGCCAGCACATGAACACACCTCAGGGAAGCCTTCTTCCTAGCCACCCAGCACTACAGTTCCTGTAACATGCAAACGGTCTACAAAGAATATGCAATCTATTACACCGTTTACAAAGAATACACAATCTGAGTTAATTCTTACAACACTCTGAGGTAGAAATTAGTATTCTCATTTTAAGAGGGAGAAACTCTGGCTCAGAAAGGTAAATAACTTGTCATAGAACACACAGCAAGCAGATTCTCAAACTTTGGTTTTGCTGTCAATCCGATAGTGATATTCTTGCTTGAAGCCACATTGTCTCACAAAGGCCCAGAGTTCACATCCCAAGCCCAGGGTATCAGGTTGAGTCCTATGTGGAAAACGGTCTGAATAATCTCTGTCCCTTAGTTTTTTAAATCTCCCGTTATCCACTATTTATCTAGCATTAATACTGCCTTAACTTCCTCCTTCCTTCCACCAAGGCAAGCCAGAAGCTCCAGTACCCCACTGCCTGCTGTCCCTCTGGCTCATCCACGGCTCAGTCATCACCTTGCTGGTTCCCAGTGCTGAGGCTGAAGAGCAATGTGACCTTCCCAGCTTGGCTCTTGGGTCTTTACAGCTGAAATGATAGATTCTTACTTCCTGGTCCCTTGGAGCAATGTCTCCTAGTGACTCAAAACCATTCTAAGAAAGGAAAGAAAGGAGATTCCCAATACTCCTAAGAACTACCAGGTTGTAAAGAAAACAAGATTCACCTCCTAAGACAAACTCTTCTTCGTCAAAGCCTAAGTCTGCAAATGAGAAAGATATATTAGGTTGGAGCAAAAGTAATTGTGGTTTTTGCCACTTCTTTCAATGACAGAACCTCAATTACTTTTGCACCAACCTAATATGATTATTAAATGTCACCAACATATCCATCCATCCATGTCCCTGGGGTGCACTGTGCACATGTCACAGCCCACATAGCCATCCTGGTTAAGACCAACATGAGGCTGATGAATTTCAACCTCCAGAGGGTTTGCTAATGGACTGGCTCAGAGAAGGATCTATCCAACGGGGAAGTGGAATGAAGGGAAAGAGGTGACTCCAGGAGATGCTGCCAAAGAGGGATTTGTAAGACTTGGTGGCTGATGAATTTGGGGGAGCTCTCTCACTGACCCTGGCCATCGCCTCAGTGGGTGCCCTCAAGGCTGACACTCAGCTGCATCAGAGTGTCACTGCATCAGAAAGACTATACCTGACATTAAAAGAATGGGCTGGGTGCACTGGCTTATGCCTGTAATCCCAGTACTTTGGGAGGCCGAGACGGGTGGATCACAACGTCAGGAGATCGAGACCATCCTGGCCAACATAGTCAAACACCATCTCTACTAAAATACAAAAAATTAGCTGGGTGTGGTGGCACATGCCTGTAGTCCCAGCTACTCGGGAGGCTGAGGCAGGAGAATCACTTGAACCCAGGCAGCAGAGGTTGCAGTGAGCTGAGATCAAGCCACTGCACTCCAGCCTGGGCAACAGAGCAAGATTCTGTCTCAAAAAAAAAAAAAAAAAAAAAGATTTGCTATCCTAGAGTAAGTAAAAGCCGTGGTCCTAGACTCTCCCTCATGACTTGTCCTCTGCTACAAAAGAGAGATCACATGTGGTTCTGCAGGGGCCTCAAGGGCCTGCTCCTGCACTTGGCCACCATCTCTTTGGATCCACTGGTCCGTGCCTGTGCCCCACCATTTGTTATTCTGAATATCAGCCCTCAACCTCATGTATGTATTGCTCTGCTTTGGTGGTATTTTCTCTTTTGAGGCCACTGGAGGATCAGTGCTTCTTTCCTTAAAGAACTGGCTCACGCACCAGACCCTAGTCCTAGGGTGCTGACGCCAGATCTGGAAACACACTAGCCCTGCCCTGCCACTCTCTGCACCATCCCACCAGCTTCATAACCATCATTTCATTAATTATTCAGAATGACTTTATGCACTGTTGCCTTCATTAAACGAGCTAGCTCTGACAGCACTTATGTTTAACCATGTTCAGATCTGATAGGAGGAAATGAGAAGGCGCCTTGGCAGCTGTATTTAAATCTTATTTACTCCGGTAGTTGCAGCCTGCAGATATCATGGAGTCATTCATCAAATGGCCCTGAGCCTGCAGACCTTCCTCCAGAGCTAAATTTAGAAGTTTAATCTTAATAAGCCTATGGGGAAGGAGCCTTTTCCCTTCAGAGGGCTGGTTACCTTATCAAAAGATGCACAAGGAGAGCAAAGCTGCCCCAGGCTTCTGAGCGTATAAGCCACTGGGTCTAACTCCAAACACAGGGGGAAATGGACAGAAGCTTTGAAGAACAGGCTTTTACTACTTTAAGGTTCTAATAATAATTCCTTATCCTCACAGAATTTACATACCTGGGATCCAACCCAGGTGTTCAGGCCTCACAGTTTTTTTGTCTTTTTCAAAAATGCTCAGCTGTCACTTTCACATCCTCTCATGAGAAAGGACTAGATGGTTGTCATCTACTCGAAATTGAAGCAGGAAATCCCAGAACAGCGAGTCTTTATCAGAACCACCTGCAGGACAGGCTTAACTGCACACTACAGGGCCCCACCCCACGGTTTCTGATTCAGTGGGTTTAGGGTAGGCCTGAGAATCTGCGTGTCTAGCAAGTTCCCAGGTGATGTGATCTGAGAACTGCCGATCTGAGAACCACACTTTGGGAACTACTGTTTCAGGGGAATGTGCAGAGGGGAAGGGCTTTCTACTAAATTGGGCACTCACGCATGGAGCAGAGGAGACATTTACTGAGCATTACATGTTGCTTGGCTGGGTATATCCCACATTCTCACAACCACCTTATCAGACCGGTGTCACCAGCTCCATTTAGTAGATACAGAAACTAAAGCTCAGAGAAGTAGCTTTCCCAAGGTCTAAACACTCATTGGACATTAGAATTCAGGGCTATGTGACTTCACAGGGCACTTGGCCACTGAAGCTCAGAAAGCAGCAGCTTGCTTCAGACCACATGGTGAACACTCCTGGCTGGGATTCTTTTCCTTTAATTCCTTGGTTTCCAAATCTCACTCATGTCCCTACTCCAGGCACCCAAAATAATAGGGAGGGAGGAGCTTCAGGATGGTGTTTTCAGACCTCAGCTGTCACTCAGTCACTTGGTACCCCCATCTCCTGGGGCCGCCCTTTCTCATCTTTGTAGTGGGAGACAGAGAAAGCATGGATGAGCATGCTTACGTCCTTTGCCTTGGTTAGTGTCTAATTTAGGCTGTGAGCATTGAATAGCATGTTCCCACTGCCTGCATGATCCTTTATTAAAACTGTTATAGCCACAATTACATGGCCCTTGCTATGGGCTGAGCCTGCATGGGGATTTGGCAAGGAGAGAGAGGAAGGGGCAGCTGGGACCACCCTCAGGAGCTTCCTCTATTCTGACCAAGAGACCATTGCTGGGAGCTTCAGGCACATTTTAACCCGCATAAACAGTGGTGTTTAATAAATCACACTGTTCACAGTCAATTTCACATCCTGATGAGGCCAACTTCTACTGCATTTTTCATCCTTCCCTGACTCCCGATCCAAGCCCTGCAGGCAGGCACACTAAAGCACTCACTTCCATGAAGTAAAATCATTCCACATGAAATGTAGGGAGCGGGGGAGAACCAGCCAGAGCCATTTTTCCTTATTCTGACACAGCACAAGCAGCAGGGGTGCTGAAAAAAAACACACATTTCCTCTCTCCAGGGGCAACTGGGTGGGGGCCCTACTTTCCAGAGAACCATCCACTGCGGTGGTTGCTACACCCCTAAATCGGGGCACTGGGATGAGAGGCTGCACAGTCAGAACACACTTCCCCAGCTGTTTCTCTTCTTTAACCTGTGTTTTCATTCTAGCCCAATTAGGGCTGTTGTTCATTATTAATTCATGACCACACTATAAAACACAGTGGATGCTGCCTAGCAAATGAGCTCACGGAAGCCACTTTCCTAAAACAGGGATGGCACGCCATGAATCAGGCTTTTTGTCAACGGCCCTGACAACTGCTCACCCACATCTGTATTTATGAAGCACCTACTGTGTGCTTAGCATTCAGACAGGAAGCCTGGATTCTTGCCATAGGCACAGTGTACATCTTCGTTTGAGGCCTTTTGTGAAGGTGCCACCTTCGCATAGTGTGCTGAGGGCACACTCTGGGGCCACCACACTCCTCTCGTACACCTTATTTTCAGATCTACAGCTCTGGGATCCAATTGTGCAGATGACAAAAGGCTCACAGATGACACAGATGACAGAGATAGGATTTTCAAAAACTAGGTAGGCTGGGAGGATGAGCTGATACTACTAAGTTAAAATTGACCAAGACAGAAACAGCTGAACTTCGCAGATTTTGGTTTTTAATCCAACTATACAAATATTGAGTGGCCGAGGTGTGGGAACACGGTATGGGAGGAGTGGTTGAGGGATGAAGTAATAGCTACCCGGAAACGCTAAGACTCCGCAGAAGAGAAGATGGTTGCTGCAAATATATAAAAGTCTACCTCAGAAGAGTGATGCCAGGAGGTCTGAGCACCCTCAGGAGCAGGGCTGGGCAGAAAGAGCACATGCCGGGAGGAAAAGGACACTTGAGCCCTTGGACATCAAAAACATCAGGCTCAAGAGACTGAGCTTCCTCGGGGTAGGGGCAGGACGGTGTGTGGGCCGGAACACGAGGGAGGAGATTCCTCATTTGATGGGAGGTAGAATCAGGTCTGAGGGCCTGTGAATCCACCTTCTTCTTCCTACCTCCCTGGAACCAGGGCATGCATGGTAAAATGATCAAAGAATAAACAAAGACGAGACTGAAGAAACAGTATTGTTGATTTCAGAGTACCCATTCTCAAGACCGTCAGATCCCTGCTTCAGGTCATCAAAAATAATGGTTGCGGCAAAACCCCGATCAAGACCACACCCTGTATGTACATTTGGCCCTTGTTTTCCAAGCCTGTGCAACACAAAGTCAGTTGACGGAGGTGCCCACAGTCTAGACAACCTCTACACTTGCAGAAGTGCCTGGGAGAAGAGGCACCTGGCATGCACTAGCCCTGACTGCCTGGACTCACCAACAGAGGGAAGGACAGGAATGCGCTCCACACACCCACTCTCCTACCAGCACCAGATGAAAATGCCAGAAAGAGCTGAAAGGGAAAGGAAAGAGAGCGACGCCTCACCTACGTGAACATCTCAAAGGTGATGTCAGCAGATGCTTCTGACATGTTCTTTTCCTAAAGCAGTTGTTGAATAAAGGATTCCAAATTACTTGACTTGAATTTCTGAGCAAAGAACAGAATGATAAAACCAAGTTCCCAGGGGCAGCAGCCACTGCTATAACAGCTCTTCCCAGAGCTCTCGGAAGCCACGATGAGCTAGAAATGCCGGCCACTACTCTGGAAGGGGAAGGAAATGTTCCTGCCTGTCAAAGGTGGCTTTGTTCTTACCTCGATGCTCCCACTGTGTCTGCAGAAGCCTATTTTGCTCATCAACACACTGAAGATTGGGACAGGTTGAAAGCTGGAGGTACCGTGGAGCAAGAGCTTTTCTGTACATCATCTTCCAGCAGCTGCTGCTCTTCATCCAGGAGTGGGGCTGGGCTGTCCAGAGACATCCCCCACTGTCTCCCCTGGTCCTCCTGCCTGGCAAGGGCAGGCCGGGCTGTGCCTGCGATGCCGTAGCTGACTATGGAGCCGTTTCTCTTGAAGGATCCTGAGGCCATAGGTTTGGTCTCACTAGTGCTGATTTTAACCACCTGAGGGGCCTTCTTCGAAAGGAACTTGACAGAAGCACAGAAAGGCTCTGAGATTAGTTCGGAAAAAAATGTGGCTCTAACATTCACAAGTGGTGTTTGGAAAAGGCATCTCATCTCCTAGGTTCTGTACAAGGAGGGCGTGGGGAACACAGGTAGAGGCGTCCAAGCTCAGGGATGCTGTAATGGTGGTGCTGTCCACATCTCCTCCTGCAGCCAGCCAGCTGGAGGGGAAGCAGCTTGCCATGCCTTGGGAGCACAGTACATTTAGGGGGTCCTGGGCACCCGGAGGAGGCAGCACATGGAGAGCCCCACTAGGGTGGCAGGGAACCTGGGTCCCCTTTTTGCTAAAGAAGTGTGAGAGAGCTGTGCAGGGATGGGGCAAGGGCTCTTATATCACTGCTCAGGAGAGAGAAAAGGAATACAGAAGACCCCACACATCTCCACCCTTCCCCCCATCAAACCTGCATGGAAACCCTGGCAACCAGGGGTTCTGCTGGAGGTGAGCAGAGAGGTGCTGGGCTGTCTCACACCATAGCTGCTCCTCCTGGTGTGACCCACTTCCCCTGCAGGAGTGTAAGGCTCTGGAGCCGTGGGGGAGCAGGGGACGACACGGCTGCTAGCCCTGGAGAGCAGCCAAGGTCATTGCTGCTGTCATCTCAGGCCACATGAGAAACAAGGGGCTCATGGGACAGGGTTGAGGGTGAGATGTGTGCTCAGCCTGAGAGTAAGCACATGCGTGACTCTGGACTCCAGCAAGGTTGACCGGTTCCAAGTGCCATGCTGTACAAGTGACACTGTCACACAGAAGCCACTTCCTGGAGGTCTAGAAGGGCTCCACATAGGGACATGAAGAAAAATAAAAGTGTAGCCTGGACAAAGGCCATGAGGTCACCTGGAAAGGGAAATGGACTTAGTCTACGTCACTCCAGAAGACAGAACCTGGACCAACAGATGGAAGGGACAGGAGATGCATTTTGGCTACTATCAAAAGGAACACAGAACATTTAGAGCCTCCTAACTGAAAGTGGGCATCTTCCTTGGCATCACTCAGCATCTGGGCAATTTAGGCAGCTGTTAGGAAGGCATCCATTGAGAACATCTGCCTCTGAGGGAAGGAGGGACCAGATGACCCCCATGAAGGTCCCTTCTAATTCTAAGACATTATAAAATGTAAGTCTTCTTATCATCCTTCCCTCCCCACGGAAAGTCAGTCCAGGGAATAAGCTAAAAGACTACTGCAGAAGCAGGGAGAGGAGGGGCATTTTTCTGTAACTGGAGCAGAAGGCAGTGTTCTAGCAAGCTGGGGAAACATCAGGGAAAATGGCAAATTTTTAATGACATGCTCATGAGGATATTTACCTGACATATAAAGTGACTCAGATACTTTTTTCCACTTTGATTACAGGAAAAGATGTTTTTGCACCTTACAGACCCTGCTCTGAAGGAACACTGTGGTCCCAGCATCGAGGGCAGGTCTGCCTGGGACAGCGGGCAAGCCCTGGTGGGTGCTCCGAGCCCAGGTTGGGATGGGTGCCCCCTGCACCCCCACCAAGAGTCCCTCCTGCAGCAGCCCTACTCACTGGATTGCCTAGATTTCCTGACACTTTGCAGGAGCTAACAGGGAAGCGTTTCCTCTTCACCAGCTGATCTGCTCACAAACACCAGTAACCAATTGTCTACAGGGTGCGAGAAGACAAGACAGGGTGCCATTGACGTGGATTAGGGAAGCAGCCAATCAAGGCAGCCAGGATCTCAGTGATTGCGAGAGTCACTAACAAGGCGTTAGCACCTTCCCTGCCTCCTCCATGCTTTCTGTTCAGGCAGCTGGAGTGGCAGAGAGGCCAGGATCCTTTGGGAAACTTTTCCCAGCTATTTATTCTCTTCCTGGTAATCTTTACATGGGGTTAATTGTTGGCCTCTGGGGAAGGGGCCTCAGCAGCCGCAGCTTCTGGCTGGTTATGTTTGTGACCTCAGAGCACAATATTTACATGATGGAGTCCTTGTAGAGTTTCCAGATGCTTCTTTGGTTGTGGGTCAATTCGGGACGTGGAACCAGCCTCCTTCAATGGGCTTCCTCTGACTCCTGTAAAGTGATGGGGTAGTGTCTACAAGGGTCAGCCCTATGGCTTGGATCTGGACTTCTCCCCATTTGTGTCCCAAAAACTGGAGCTTGAGGTGATGTCTAAAGAAGAAACTGTGACAGTTCCAGTGCCCCTGGTACATCTCTGACGTCATCCTTGGGAGTACTGACCTATGCTCTTGGAACCCTTCCCATTGCAGAGCCTCCCACCTCCTTCCTAGGGGCTGGCGTGTACTCATTCCGTGGGGAAGATACGGCTCTGTTCTTGCCGTTTGGCTGGGAACAATCTGATCTGAAGATAAACTAACCATCATATGACTCTCAGCATTCAACACTTATTGAGCTCCTACTACAAATACAGAGCAGTAGGCCAAGTGCTAGGATACCAGAGATTAAAAGGCTGACTTTCAGTTACGGAGGCAAGAATCTGATGTAAAACCAGTGTGTTTCCTGATGTTAAATAATAAAATAATAAAAGAAGCAGCCCAGTGTGTTTCCTGATGGGTTAATGAATGATTCATTCAACATTAATTATGCCTTTTCTGTGTGCTGGGCACTATGCCAAGAGGCAGGGCACCTGGGATGGGAGAACTGGCCTCTGCCCTTAGAGGAGGGAGGCACCCAGGTATTCCTGGTGTGGGTTCCAGAACACTGAGAGCCAGCAGAGAGGACACAGGAGCAGACAGGGTTAAGGACATGTGGAAACAGGGACTACTTGATTCTAGTGGTCGCTAGTGCAGGAACGGGAAAGGCCAACCATGCCTCACTGTCCAACCACGCCTCACTATTCCACTGTCCCAGGCACACACCTTCTGGTGGTTTCCATCCTCCATGAAGATTCTCCCTCAACAAGCAGAAGGCCTGCCCTCCAGCTCCTGCCCCAGCACCTCGGCTGCTGTTACCTCCAGCAAGACTGAGAAAATATATTTTTTCAGAAAACGTAATCTTTCTTTTTGACCAGATAATGCACAATATAAAATATAAAATGTACCAAAGGGCAGGCAGGGAAAAGGAAATCTCCCCCCCACTCCTCTATCTAATCCCTCAATTCCTCTCCTTATAGGCATCTTCTGTTCCCATTTCCTTGTTTATCCTCCCACAGATTCTGGATGCACAGAGAAACATACACATTTTTAAATGGTATTTAACTTTTTTTGAGACAGGGTCTCGCTCTATCATCCAGGCTAGAGTGCAGTGGCGCAATCTCAGCTCACTACAGCCTCAACCTCTTGGGCTCAAGCTATCCTCCCACCTCAGTCTCCCAAGTAGCTGAGGGATACGCCACCTTACCCAGATAATTTTTGTGTATTTTTTAGAGATGGCGTTTCACCACGTTGCCAAGGCTGGTCTTGAATTCCTGGGCTCAAGCTATCTGCCAGCCTCAGCCTCCCAAAATGCTGAATTACAGGTGTTAGCCACTGCACCCAGCTGGTGTTTGCCTTTTCATTCTCAAGTATGTATTGTTTTGAATCTAAGTACCACACACTGTTCATTCCTATTTTTTAAGGTTCTACATTTTGGAAATCGTCCCAAGCACATATGCATAAGGCTGTTTTGATCTTTCTGACAGCTTGGAAGATTCCGCAGAATGGATGTGCCATAATTGATTCACCTGGTGGCCTCCAATGGACATTTATCTCCATTCCGATCTTTTGCTATTACAATGGATATCCTTGTATATTTCATTTCACATGTACGAAATATATCTGGCTGTCAAAGTCCTAGAAGTGGAACTCTCGGGTCACTTTTGAGAGATACCGCCAACCTGATACCTGCTCTCCCTAGAGGAGTTGGCAGTTTATACTCCTACAGGAATCTATGAGGTGAAACTTTTTGATCTATGCCAACCTGGTGTAGTACCTTGTCCTACTTTCAATTTGCATTTCTCTGTTGCAGAGTGAGGTTGAGTCTCTTCTCATTTACTTCAGAGACATTTGCATTTCCTTTTTCTGGGAACTCTCTGTACTCTTTCCCCGTTCTTCTAACAGGCTGGTGCCTTTTTCTTACAGATCTGCAGGAGTGAGACTGTTATTACTGCACCAGCTTGAAGAATGTTCTGCAGCCCCCTTGGAGGGCATGGGCAAGGGCGCTGAGTTTGTGGGGGAGCCTCCACAGGCAGGGCCAGGCCTGGGACTGCCTGCTTGGTCGGGAGCAGTTGACAAAGGCCGGACCCTGAGATCTCCAGGTGCTCACACGCTGGGTTCTGTGCTCAAAGAATACAAGGGGCCCTGGGTTCTGCCCTCCGTAGCAGCTCAGATTTCACTGTTTTTGAATCTTTATTACGTGAGGAAATTAAAACCAACTTCCTCACTAGTGGCATCATAATCTCTTCAAGGGGTTCACAGTGAGCCACCATCTACAGGAAAGGCTGTATGTTATTTCTGTTTTCACTTTATACAACCCTTCAGCTGGAGAGCTAGAGGTAAGAATTTGTTTTGATTCCTCTTTCTTTCCTTCCTTTATTCCTCCCTCCCCCTCCCTGCTGTCTCTCTTCCAATCCCCTTTATTCCATCTATCCAGCCCATCCGCTCACCCATTTAACACTACTTGGTAGGGTGGGCAAGGCTTTTCTCATTAAGACTTCTCTCATGGAAATGTCGTGATTGAGTTGCTGATGTGTATCCAGCATCTATCCCAATTATTTCCTCCAGGTCTTGACAGCTAGGTTTTCCTTCAGTTCAGAGCCAGTTAGGATGGATGATGTATTAGCCTCAGCCATGCCATTTCTAGGCCTCTCAGGGGTCAAAGCTCAGGGCTCCTGTGGGCCCTCACCTCCATTAGCCCCTTTCCTGGGTTGACAACCAAGCCCTGGCCTAGAGGCCACCAGGGCAAGCCCAGGTGCCTGCTTTATTTACTGAGATGCCCAGGTTTTCCATGATCCTCTCTGGGATGGTTCAGGCCCTATGACTACGCTTGTTTTGCATCTCCATCTGAGCAAGTTGTATTGCAACATAGCGGGAGGAAGAACTTCCTTCCTGTTTCCAGTTCTTGTCAATGTCCTTCCTGCCCTAGAAGGCAGCAGTGGGTCCAGCCTTCAGCTTTTATTGACACTCTCAACCTCAGCAGCACTCACCTCCCTTGGGGCCTGAGAGCTAGCTGTGCAGCCCCCCTGGTCTGAGGTTCAATCATAAGCCACAGAGTACCCTTCAGAGGTCTAAGCACAGCTACTAGGGGCCCCTTCTCTGAGATCCTAGATTCTAGTGATTCACTTCTTCCCTTGTGTTTCTCAGCCCTAGGAACAGTAACTGCTTTCTACAGTTACTTACATCTGGGATGCCCCAGTGTCCCTTTTTGCTCTTTCAGTCTTCTAATACTTGTGTAATTCTCTATATTAAATCCCTGCTGCCTAAATACCTAATGTGGTCTCCGTTTTCCAAACTGGATCTTGATGGATACATCATCTGACTCACAATTAGAGACCAGAGGCTGATCAGTGCTGCCCCTGTAGTATCAGGAGCACCAGGAAAGGAGAGGCAATAATTCTGCTGAGTCTGGAGAGATGAGTAGAGGCATTTGCCACGTACAGAAGATGAACCCAGAACTTAGGGGGTTCACAGCCTTTATGGAGAATCAACTAAAGGAGTTCCCATCAAGTGTTCTCCTTCTCCTGTGATCAAAGTCACAATTACTCCAGGCTCCATTCTGAGCTGGTTCCTCTCTCCCCCTCAGGGATGAGACTGTATGGCTCTTGGCAATTATCTACAGCTTTCTAATATATTTAATCGATGGAATTTCATATAGCTGATGAGTTTCTCTTTCCCTTTCTAAATGTATGAGAATATGTTAAAAAATTACATTTGTCCCTCATGGACAAACTAGGAAGGAGTGTGCCATGAAGCAAATAAATTCATAAATTATAGGCTTGCTTCAGGCCCATGTGCCTCTAGCTCATTCCGAAACCCCACCATGCCCCACAACATACTATAAGCAAAGAAGGGCTCCAAGGCTTATCTTGTCTAAACTAACAACTATGCAGGGATATGCAGCTGATATAGAAAGAGATTAAATGTATCTTCTATCCAAGAGCTTCCAAAAGCTCTGATTAAGAGCTTGAGTTGGATTCAAATCCCTTTAAATGTATTTATAATTGGCTAAATTCCAAAGCTGCAAACAAAAGGCCCTTGTATTATGTTTGCTCTTTTAATGAAAAGAAAAAATAATCAGACTATGCTCCCAAAAATGCACCTATAGTTTAACCCTTTTTATGGATGACCTTTAAAAATGTCAGCATACTTTCTAGGGTGCAGAACCACAAGAAAGGAGGAAGATGTTCTACCTCCATAGCTGGGGCCAGTTTTAGGAGCCAGAACTCCCAGCCACAGACAGTGGCTCAGAAAAGAGCCCTGCTCTCGGACTGAGGAGTCCTGAGCTCCTCAGTACACCAGCTTCTCTGGCCTCTTGTTTTCTTGTCTTTAAAACCAGGATTATCAATCCCTACTCACAAAACCATGAGGAGAATAAGAGCCATTTGATTCTCCACTTATTCAACATGATTCAAGAATGGGATGTAGTAAGAAACCCAAATCTCAAGCAGCAAACTTGAGCTGTTTCAGAGCAGTGTTCAATATCCCAGTCCTCAGCATCACGCCATATAGGCATGATGAACAGGTTTTTTCCCCCTTTCTACTGGGGAAGCAGGGGGAAAACCCTGGCAAGAATGTTCTTTGACATCTCACAACTATAAATTCAAAAAGCTTTCCTTCTGCCTAGCACTTGTCATTGAACAAGCACATGTCTGATGCTAAATGATATGAGTAGCCTATGCAGGATGGAGGCACAAACCCTGAAGATACTCCCCTTGCAAAAACACCTTGCTGTTTTATTGTTTTTAACTTCCAAATAATTTGCTGCCATATAAACCTATGACCCCTTCAACACTATAGGCTTTGTCGGTAGCACGATTTCTGTCATACTGACCCAGATCCCCAAGTCTTAACACTCCAACATCCTGCTTTCCCATTACCCGTAAGTGGGACATGCTAGTTAAGAACACATAGAACAGGTCAAGGTCGTTCCTGAGTCTGATCGCCATGTGGCTACTGCTAGAGATGACATAAAACCTTTGGGCAGACACAGCGTGGACAGTGTCATGGCTCCAGCAGCCAGCCCATCCTCACACAGGGAACTACACTGCATTACTCCACTATCTGAGGGTCATATAGGTCTATCTCAGTCATGGCGATGTTAGATCCCAACACTATCAATCATTGCTGCGTTCTGTGTGACCGACACTGTGCCAGGGTTACCTTGATCTGACCCACTCAGGCCTCTCCAGCTTGCTTTTTAGGAGCTGATGTGAAGCCACGGCTTATTTTGTGAAGCCATGCCAATTTCCTGTGGCAATTATGCTATGCTTAGACTCGTGAAGATGAGTCTCTATTCCTAGCTCACTTAGACAAAGGAAGTCAAAGGGGATCCTGGGTGCGCTGAGTGGTCAGAGGGGGAACCAGAATGAGATTCCAAACCCCATCTGAAGACAGCCATGTATCTGAGAATAATTCCCATTTATTACATACAGAGTTGAATATATAGCCAAATTTATGCTAAATATCCCTTCTCCCCCTCTTGAAGTATTTGCTGAGGCCAGGAATATACAGTTGGGCTGATTCCAAGGATTTGACTTACTAGAAGCTGTTTTCCTATATACCAATTGGGTTATTTAACACAAAATTCAACAGCACTTGATGCCTGAGTCTGAATAAATTATAGACTCATTATGCTGGGAAGGGTCTGTTATTAAAAGGCTCAATCCTGGTGTCACTTGAACTGAACCACAAATTCCCTGAACATTTCTGTATGCACTCATGTTAACTCAAATGCTCATAAAACAACCGACTTTTGCATTTTGCATAATGCACATTCAGACCTCCATGCAATTTTCAAATTAATCCTGCATTATGTAGTAACACACATGCATGCACACAGCCACTCATTTCTCTATAGGACAAATAAATCCTCACCTGGGGTAAACAGTAACTGCTGGAGAATGCATGTTCTGGAGAATGCGTGTTGTGCGTAATCAATCAGCTTGTGGGGCTTTAACAGTAAGTGTATATAAATTTAGGTTCTTGGGTTAATAACCAAATAGCACTGAATAAGCAGACTGGATACGGAGGAAAAGATTTAAGACCTCCATCAATGAGTAAGGAACTCATACCTGTGCAACAGCTTAAAACAGAAGAAAAGAAACAAAATGCTGCAAAGATGGAAAGAACCTTGCTCCATCACTGCCCTCACCAAGTATACTGCTGGAAGAACGGACCCGAACAATAAATGCACAGCTTCAAGTCTCCTTCAGCTGAACGTATGCTGACTATATGTTCATACCAGGCCTCTGAGGACCAGCAAGGCAGCACTCAATTTACTTGGATATTTTATCTGTGGTTGTTCTGCAGAATCTCTATGCAAAAGTGGCTCAGACATTGAGACTGATGACATCATACTGCACCAGGAGGGTTTGAAAAGGTTATTGCTCAAATCATGAGGTTTTCTGGAGATAGTGGGGATCCAAGCCATTCCAAACCAGAAAGAGAAGGGCGAGTGGCTTTGGTTTTTATTGGTGAGGGTCAGGCCAGTGGTTGGGTTTGCTTGGTTTACTTCCTGCCAGCTCCCAGGGAAGGAGCAGGTCTGTTTTCTTACGGGCTCACCCAGAGGTGGGGCACATGAAAACAGAGGGGTGGGGCTTGAAAGCTGTCAGCAGTCAAGCATCAGAAATGGAGGTTTACTACAATTTTTCTACCTTCAGGCTGCCATTGCAGATTTAAAATCCCACTCTGAAATGTACCTACTATGTGACTTGACCTACCTAAAACTGCCTCCTCAGCAATAAAAGGAGTATAGCATTTAAAATAAATGACGTTACACAGATTAAAGGAAATTGGCCCAGTGCCTAGACGTAACAGATGTTCAACAATTGTTTCTGAATCTGGAAATTTAAGAAGAAAAATCTGTTTCCTCCACATAGTTTCACATTTGCCCTTGACTTTTCCTTCTTGTGAAAACCAGAAGAGGTCCTCTGCTCTGGTAAGGTTCTAACTCCTTGCCAGAGATATTGCCAGATATAAGAGGTGAGGTTAGAAAAGGAGAAAGGGTTGCAGGGCTAGACGTGGTGGGAAGCAGGGAGGGTGGTGGTCAGGGTACCGCATAAAGCAATTACCCAAAATGTGCCACATGACATTTCTGTCTGAGGCAGCTCTGCTGGTCACAATGGAGATAGGCATCCTGGCTGGAGGAAAAATGGCCCCAGTGGAATGGGGAAAATGATCAAAGGGTAGGTCTTATAGGTTAAATCGTGTTCCCCAAAAAAGATGTGTAAGTCCTCACCCTTAGTACCTCAGAATGTAATGTTATTTCGAAGTCGGGTCTCTGCAGATGTAGTGAAGTTAAAATGAGGTCACCTTCAGTGAGGGTAGGCCCTAAACTTAATTAAGACTGGTGTCCTTATCAGAAGAGAAATGACAGACAGAGACAGACAGGAGTGATGTAGCTAGCAGCCAAAGAACACGAAAAGAACAAGGGAGAGTCAAGGCAGGATTCTACCAAGTCTCCAAGAGGGAATGCACTTCTGACGCTTGGATTATGGACTTCAAGCCTCCAGAACTGGGAGAGAATACATTTCTGTTACCTAAGCCCTCCAGTTTGTGGTCTTTGCCACAGCAGTGGCTAACACAGTGGGGAAGAAATCATTCATTATTGCAGCTCTTTTTTCTTTGAAGATTTTAGTGTATAATTTTACTCAAAATTGGAATAGCTGGGGATGTTTTTTATTTTAAAATAATGAACAAATTACAGATCTTCATTTATGGCCAACTAGCCATTAATTTCTCAGATTTCAAACACACAATGAGAGGATATTTTATATAAAAATATCTAGAGTTTCAGTTCACAATCATTTTTATACTCCATAGTTAATACTGTAGTAAATTTGTAAACAGAAGATAAAGAGGTATTTCTGTTAGATCTGTAAGCAAAGAGAAAATCTGAGCAGTGATTACCTCTGGGTTATGGGATTATAGGTCATTTTCTTACTTTTCTGTTAATTTCAAATTTTCCTTAGTGTGATAAAATATTGGCAAAAGAAATACAGTTTTTCTTTCCAAGAGATACTGTAATTTTCATAACAGCAAGGAATAGAATTCAGTGTGTTCTTGTCTTACGGGCTTTTGTCTTGACTTTTAATCCTAGAGCTCAGGGAGATGTTCACAGCCTCTTCATTAGGCCTAAAAGGATTAGAATAGAGCACACAGTGGTGAGAACACCCATTTGTTCCTTTAGAGATTAGAAAACAGGAACTTATCCTGCCAGCACAAGAGGCTCAGGCTGGGGAGTTTGTAAATATTTTTTTTTTGCTTTAGTATAATAATATGCATAGTCCTTTTTATTCTCAGGAGTTTTCAAAAATAGGCCTTAAAGTCCAGCTGCTTAGAAGTCTCTTGTAACAAAAATCAAATACATTTAAAAGTAAATAGAGGCTTCTGGTTCCGCTATGATCTCCCACTACTTACACGAAAAACTCCACGCAAAATACACAAAGCAACTACCAGAGAACTCAAAAAAGCAAACAAAGTCAGCAGATTTTGGAGGACTCAAAACTTGCCGAAGCACAGGGTGAGTTTCCCATTATCTTTTTCCTCGGTTGAGCTGGGAGGGCATGTCTCAGTTGCAGAACTGCAAAGCAGAAATTATACTAACTACCCTTCTAGAAAATTTTGTGAGGACTAAATATATTAACCTAAGCAAAGGCCCAGGCAAGTGCAATTAGTAAACATGAGAGGGGCTCTGCCTCCATATGGCCACTCCAGAGGACATGGACATGGGCAGTAAGTGGAAGTTACAAGGAGAGCTCTTACCAGGGGCAAAGGCTGTCAGCCAGATCCACGTCACCTACTGCGGGTTTCCTGGAGTGCCCCAGGCCTTGTAACAAGTTGTTCTGTGCAAAAAGTGGCCCATGGTTAAATGTTTAGAAAAGACTGAATTAAATAACTCTCCTTACCATATGACAAAAAGGGCCAATGTATATCATACATTTCCAAAAGAGGACATGCTATGAAAAAGTTCCCAAACTAATTTTGTCAAGAATCCCTTTTTAGATGGAACACTTTACTCTCCCAAGACTACTACTACTTTTTGTTTTTTGAGATGGAGTCTCACTCTGTCACCCAAGCTGGAGTATAGTGGTGCGATCATGGCTCACCACAACCTCCGCCTCCCAGGTTCAAGCGATTCTCCTGCCTCAGCCTCCCAAGTAGCTAGGATTACAGATGCCCACAACCACGCCTAGCTAATTTTTTCTATTTTTAGTAGAGACAGGGTTTCACCATGTTGGCTAGGCTGGTCTTGAACTCCTGATCTCAGGTGATCTGCCGCTCTCGGCTTCCCAAAGTGCTGGGATTACAGGCGTGAGCCCCAGCATCCGGCCCAAGACTACTTCTTAGACGGAGCACTTCACACTCCCAAGATGATTACTATTTGTTTGGATCATACTTTGAGAATACTCTGGGAAATGCTGAACTCTTGAAACGAGCATTGGACTGAGAGTCAGGAGATTTGGCCTCTTGCTCTGGTTGTGTGCAAGTAAGGTTACTTCTCTAGACCTCAGTGTCTTCTCCAAAATGGGAGGGTTAGGCCAGGATTTCTCCTCCAAGATCTTTTTGGATCTAACTATCTACAATTCTACACCTTCTGCAAAGTATACTGCAGTAAGTGTGCTGCTTTGGGAGAGAAGTGGGACAGAGGACCTCCAAATTTCCAAATAATTCTTCAAAATGTCCATCTTTTCAGCTACAGATCTTAAAACAGGAAAAAAAAAGGAATTTCCCCATAAAATTTTCCAAAAACATCACATCTTAATTCTTGGCATATCAATATATCATTTTCTACCAGCTCTAAACACCACTGGCTCATCTGTGTAATGTTTCCAGATGCTTCTGCAATTAGCTCTGTTGTTTTTAAATTCTGTCCATTAAATTAAATAAGATGTTCCTTTTTCTCTTTCAACGAAGTTGTCTGATGGTTATTAAAAAAAAAAAAAAAATGAAGCTACTGAAAGACAACACAAACGCCACTCTTTACAGGCAGGTTGTTCACAGAAAATCTGCAAAACATTCACAGACCATTGCTAAGTCATGATCTCCTCCATCTCTGCATCTCCAGCTTCAACTGGCATGATTACAATGATGCCTTACAAAAGATGAAGGAGTGATTCACCCTCCGATGTGTGGTATGTTCCAGAACATTTTGGAATACATAAGCTATATCCCCCACCTATACCTAATTATTTCATTTGTGAAATCAAAGACTACCACTGACTACGAGTTTTACATTTCTTTATTTCCTAAATAAATCAAAGGATATACCAATACTGTAGAGATGTCAATTGTCAAAAAATTTATATACACATTCAGTGCAATTCCAATCTAAAGCCAACCAAGTTAATTTTTCTTTTGTAGAAACTGACATGATGTTTTCAAAGTCAAAATTTTAAGTGTAACCAAGACAATTTTGAAGAATGAAGGTTAAGGAATTACATTCACAGCAACAAGATTTAAGATAGTGCAGTATTGGCCTAAAAAGAGACAAACAGACCATAAACATTTGATTCATGACAAAGACTGGACTACACATCTGTGGGGGATACAATGGTCTTTTCAATGAATGTTGCTTGGTCAATTAAATATCCAAATAGACCAAAAAATATTGATCCCTATCTCACATTATACACAAAAATAATACTAAATGGATTATTGCTATAAGTAGGGAAAGTAAAAAGGTAAAGTTTCTATTCATAGAAGAGAATACAGAGCAATATGTTCATGAGCTTGGGGTAAACAATTATTTCCTAACCAGAACACAGAAAGTACTAACAATGAAGGAACTAATAGGACTTGATGAAAAGCAAAAACCTTGTCTCTCAGACAACACCATTAAAAGAGTAAAAAATGGAAGCCACAGAGCAGGGGAACATATTTATAACATATAAAACCAACAAAAAAAATTCTTACACAGAATATATGCCTATAAATCTAGAGGAAAAAGCCAATCAACTCAATTATTTTTAAATGGCCAAAAGACTTCTAAAGACATTTCACAGAAAAGAGTATACAAGTGGCTAATAACTATTGCAAAGATATTTAAACTTCAGTCATCAAGAAAACGCAAATTAAAATCATGATGAGATACCAAACACCCCTACCAGAATAGCTAAAGTTAGGAAGACAGCTGCAAGTTTTGAAAAGGATTGGAGGCCACTAGGATCCCCATGCACTCTAGTGAGAGGATAAATTGGTGTAACCCCATTGGAAAACTGGTGACTTCTACTGAACATACACATGTAAGATCCAGCAATTTCCTGAGTACGTACTCAACAGAAATATATACAAGATTTTTTAACAGTCTCAATCTGAAAACAATCTACAAGTCCATCAGTTGAATTGATGTATGAATTGCAGTATGTTCATACAATGAAATACTGTACAGCAATGAATATAAACTATTGCTACACATAACAATAATGACGACTCTCTTAAACATAATCTCGAAAGGAGCCAGACACAAAAGAGAAATACAGTCACTTCTGCTTTAATATGATGTATGTGCTCCCAAAAAGTAACACAATATGCAAACACATGCAACTAAAATAGGATTTATGAGAAAGACAGGGTTAGGAACAAAACATTCAAAACTTTGGCAATGACAAATTCTAAAAAATAGGGAAATCTAATAAAAATGAAGGCACAGTTTTACACATGTAAAATTGTTAAGAAATACGTACATACTAAAATAAACAGGATTTTATGTTGAGAAAGACCTGACGTTTCCTTGTGGAAGAGGGTGTAAGAAGGCTTGCAGCTTGCAAGTTATTGTGACGTAATGGAAGAAGCATTGCCTAAGATTGGATGGCGTGTGTAACACTAGATGTGGATGGGTGTGTCTCATAACACAATCAACCCAGGCAGCTGGTAGATACATAAGGTGCGTGTTTGTGCATGCTGTGTATTCCTACTAGGCTCAGTTTCGCTGAGTGAAGTTTTCTGCATTCACTTAGAGTTTCTTGAGGACAAAATTGCATATAATCAAACAGTAAATTGCATTATGCTCAAATTGTTCTTTAATGCATCAATCGTAATGGAAATTTGCATTTTTGAAAGCAGCATTATAGCAGAACAGCTAGTACCTTATTATTCTATTTAAATAAAGTTCAAACATAGGCAAAATTTAATCTATGTTGTTATTAGGTTGGTGCAAAAGTAATTGCTGTTTTGCTATTAAAAGTAATGGCAAAAACTGCAATTACTTTTGCACCAACCTAATAGATATTAGGATGTTGGTTACTCTAAAGGGGTTATAACTAAAAGGGATCACAAGGAGTAACCTCTAGAATGCTGGGTACTGACTAAACAAATGTGTTCAATGTTAAAAGCTGATCATTTGGCACATTTAACACTGGTGCATTTTACCATATGTGTGTTAAATATCTTTTTCAGTTCAAAAAATGGAATGCTACTATTAAAACTGAAAAATAAAATCTATCTCTTTAGGAATACTTCCTGGGTTTATACCTTCATCAGGAAAAAAAAAAAAAACATATCCACACAGCATCTTGAGGTATGTGCAGATCTAGAGGCATTTTAAAGCCCACTGCCCATCTTACTGGAGTCAGAACTCACTATACTGTGGTCAGAGAAGAGTTCCCATTACAACTAACATCTCCTCATTTCACCCCTTAGCCCCAAACAATTCTCTTCCTAAGGTCACTCCCTCTTGTCTCCAAAAAGTCAAGCTTTTCTTCCTATCAAACCAAAAACATGAAGAAAGGCAAAAATCTAATATCAAACAGCATGTTTCTGACCCCAGATGCTGATTACTTGAATAAGTTAGTTTGGAGTATCTACATCACTGGATATGTGAGAGTTGCGTAGGGCTGCTGGGTTCTTGTCACCTTCAAAACTCTCAAAGCACTATAATCTACCCACTAACTCAGTGGGAGATATACAGGATAGTAATGGCTTCTTCTTAGCCATAGATTAACACTTCCGGGCTTGAAGAAATGAGCACTAGCCAGGCATTAGAAGAGAAATTAGAAGTCTCCCATATTGTTAACTAATGCTGGCATTAACAGATCAACTATGGTAGAGTATCTAGGGTAGTCCAACGAGCATTCCAATTAAGAGTCACTAAGCGTGCTCATTAAAAGACTGGTTCCTGGATGCTACCCTAGACCTACTGAATCAGAATCTCTTAGAGGTAGGAGCTCAGGACTGTGCATTTTAAATAATCTTTCCAGGTGACTCTGATGGGCAATAAAGTTAGGAAACAACTGTACTAGAGGTTGGGCAAGGGAAGAACTGACATCATACTAACGATGACACAAAGGCAAACAGTCTCATTAAGAAAGCTGTTTCGAACCAGGTCAATTTTGAAATCACTCAACATTGTGTTAATAACGAGGAATGCAGCTACCAGGCATCAAACCTGCACTGAGCCACTGAAAGGAGGCAAGAGCAAGTGTCACGCGCATTTAACACCGAGTTCTCACAGTAAACAACAAACCCCAAATTGTCTACACACCATTCTGAGGACTTCTCTGAGGCGAGATGTGACCTGGCTGTTCCTGCCATTTCAGCAAGCCCCTGGCTATGTATCAAACTCCCCCAGAGCCTCCACATCTCTGCATCCATCTGTTTACTGGATGGATTAAGAGCATTTCCTCTGGAGAGCTTGGGAAAGCCATCTTACACTAAGTGGCAAGTCATAAGCACATTGGAAATGCCAAACTAGCATAATGAAAAGCAGAGACTTACATGATGACTAGCACAGACTAAACTTTAGCAGATGAGCAATAAATATAGTTTTTGGTTTGGGGTTTTTGGGGAGCGGGGGATTGACAGTGAAGGAGGAAGGCAAATGGGATGAGATGGTAGGACAGAAGGAAAGGTAAATGAACACATGAATGGGCTGATGGAAGGAAGAGTGGACAGGCAGTTGGGTGTGTGGGTGAATGGATAAAATGTATGGTAAGCCAAATAGATGGATGGAGGAGCAAATAGAGCCATATCGGATCAACTATCTTTTAGCTCTAAACTGTTTTTAACAGCTTACTATGATTCTAATATCACACAATTCACTAATTTAAAGAATACAATTCAGTGGCTCTTAAAATATCATCAGAGTTGTGGAACCATCACTACAATCAATTTTTTTAAATTTTTAAATATTTTATTTTGAGGCAGAGTCTCACTCTGTCACCCAGACTGGAGCACTGTGGTGTGATCATAGCTCCCTGCAGCCTTGGCCTCCTGGGCTCAAGCAGTCCTCCCACCTCAGCCTCCAGAATAGCTGGGACTACAGGCACATGCTACCCACACCCGGCTATTTAAAAAAATATTTTTATTTTTTGTAGATACAGGGTCTCCCTCTGTTGCCCAAGCTGACCTAGAACTGCTGGACTCAAGGCAAGTGATCCTCCTGCCTCAAACTCCCAAAGTGCTGAGATTACAAGCATAAGCCACCATGCCAAGACCCACATTCAATTTTAGAATATTTCATCATCCCCTAAATGTGAGTGGCTTCTTTCCTCATTTAGCAAGTTTCCAAGGTTCATTCATGTTGTAGCATAAATCAGTACTTCAGTTCTCTTTGTTGCTGAATAATATTCCATTGTACAGATAAGCCACATATCATTCGACAGACAGTTGGGTTGTTCCTACTTTTTGGCTATTACATAGAATGCTGGTATGAAAATTCGTGAACAAGTTTTTCTGTGAACATAAACTTTCATTTTTCTTGGGCACATATACAGAAGAATTGCTATGCCATATAGTAACTCTGTGTTTAACTTTTTAACAAACTACCAGACTGTAGCCCAAACTGTTTTTCATTTTACACTCCCATCAACAGTGTATGTGCATTTCCCTGTGTCTAGCAAATGCTGAATGTCTCTCTTCATGTTCTTATAAATCATTTGTACATCTTCTTAGCAGAAATATCTATTCAGCTCCTTTGCTCCTTTTTTGGGTTTCAGACTGAGTCTTACTCTGTCACCAGGCTGGAGTGCAGTAGTGAGATCTCGGCTCACTGCAACCTCCACCTCCCAGGTTCAAGTGATTCTCCCACCTCAGCCTCCCAAGTTGCTGGGACTACAGGCGTGTACCACCAAGCCCAGCTAATTTTTGTATTTTTAGTAGAGACAGGGTTTCACCACGATGGCCACGATGGTCTCAATCTCTTGATCTCATTACCTGCCAGCCTCGGCCTCCCAAAGTACTTGGATTACAGGCGTGAGCCACCGCGCTTGGCCCCCTTTGTCCATTTTCAGTTGGGTGATTTGTCTTTTTATCATTGAATTATATATTCTAGATACAAGTTTCTCATCATTTTATGACTTCCAAAAATTTCTCATATTCTGGCTATATTTTCATTTTCTTGATGTCCCTTGAAGCACCAAGGATTTTAGTTTTGATGACACCCAATTGATCTATTTTTTCTTTTGTTACTTGTACCTTTGGTGTCCTATTGTGAGAACCACACCTGGTTTAATCCAAGGTCATGAAGATTTATCCTCTTTCAAGAGTTTTATGGTTTTGGCTCTTACATTTTGGTCTTTGATCCATTTTGTGTTAGCTTTTGTACATTATGTAAAGTATGGGTCCAACTTCATTCTTTTACATGTACATATCCACCAAACTATTTTGACAGAAGAAAAATGGGGCCATGTGGCAGAATAGTGTTAATATAATACCGGTACCAATACCAACTGCCATTGGTAAGGAATCATCACGTGCCAGGAATTGTGTAAGGTTATATTTATTATCTTATTTAATCTCTACAACCCTCTTTGAGGTAGGTATTTCTCAATTTACAGGTGGGGAATCTGAGTGGTAGAGAGGTTAGATCCCTTGTCCAAGTTCCCATACTAGGAAGTGGCTCAATTGTGTCTGACTCCAGAGTCCCCCACTACCAGCCTACGCTGCCTCTGTAACAGCCCTCAGAAATTGGGGGATATCTCAGACACACCTAATATCTCTTAGCAACTCAGTATGAATTCACTAATAAAGCATTTACCTAACACCTCCTATTTATATTTGAAGCATACTATCATATCTTAGACATTTCAATTAGCACGTTTGACTCAGAGGAAAAGCAGGATTTCTGCAGAATCTAAGACTTCTGTTTCCGGCAACAATAGGTATGTTATTAGTACCAATGCTTTCACTGGGAGAAAACAGAATCCTAAAATTGCTAGATAGCATTTAATATTTTTTTTCCAAACAGCTAGCAACATTCTAGAAAGACAGTGAGGAATAACCAGGTCAAAATCTAAGAGAAAATGAGAACCAAAGGAGGCAAAGAAAGTTCTTAAAGTTGTTTGTGTCCTGAAGACATCTGTCTGTTCAGACGGCACTGCAGCCTTTGGGGTAAGAGAGCAGAAGAAAACTCCCAGAGCCTGACAAAAGCAATGAGTCTAACAGTCATTTTGTCAAGCAATGAGCCTGACAAAAGCAATGCCCACAGAGACACATTAAGCTGGGGCCCAGAAAATAATCATAATCATCCTCAGGTTAAGGGCGAACCAGAGTAAACCTAGTACCCACCTCCAAAGGAGAAGGGGAGGGAAGTTAATCTCTCCCTGAGGAAATATAACTCTTGGGTCAGCCCATTGGTCTGGCAGATACAAGCACAAATTTTGTCTGGAGGAAGATATCTTCACACTAGGCCTCAGGAATACCTCACATGTAATTATCCAAGATAATGAGCAGCACATAGTCAAAGATAACCAAGTATCCAAGGAAAGAGAAGTCACGGGTAAAACCCAGCAGTAAAAGAATACAGCAGACACAGATTCATACAGATTTAAAATATTTAAAGTATAAAACATAGATTGCAAAGCAGCTATGCTTATTACTGTTTAAGGAAACATAAGATGAACCTGAAACATTTGTAAAACATCTGCAGAGAACAAAATACTTTCTATAAAAAAGGTACCCCCCTTCCAGAGTGAACCTGGCCTTGGAAAAAGTATTACTTCAGGTAGTATATGGAGCAAACTCTCTGCAAAGCACCTCTCTATTTTGGCATTTTCCTTGGCACCTGCATATCCCTTCAAATTCTAGGGGCAAAGGCAAAGAAACAGAGGAAAAAGTGACTGTTCTTTCTCCAAACTTCAGAAATTAATCTATAATGAGCTACCAAATAAAAAGGATAAACCTCAAGTATTTTTGCCCATCTCAGGTACCAAAACCATTACTGTACAAATTACAAAGACTTAACTGATTCCCTAAAATTCTTCTTGGGAGAACTCTAAAGATTTCTTCTTCCATCTTTTCTGTCCTTTGATGCCCCACAGCCATAGCTGAGAGCCTCATCGTCTTTCCCACAGCTTCCTCCTGATCACCCTGCGCCTAGTACTACTCCCCCTTCACATGACCTCTATATGGATCTTTCAAAAATGAAAATCATGTCACACTCTTGCAAAAATCCTGTAGCCCCTGCCTCTCTCAGCCTACTAAGGATGAAATGCACACTCCTTAGCTTGGCATGTATGGACTTCATTCTCTGATCCTCAAGTTACCTTTCGGGCGTCTGTTGGTGCAAACAGCTTACTCATCAATAACACACCTTGCATCCTCTCCTGCTATGATCCCAGGATGCTTGCAGTTCCTGAATGTAGGATTGTTGCCTCTATACCTTTATACAGGCTATGTCCCATCCCCCAAGTCTGGTACTTACTCATCCATTAAGCCCAGCTCTGATGTTACCTCCTCTATGGTGACTTTCTCACCCAGAAGACAGAGATATTAAGGCAAGTGATCACTAGAAGTTTGGCTTTGTTTTAAAATCAGCTTTTCGGTGCATCTTTGGGCCATTCACCTTTTTGTCTCCAAAGCACATATCAAAGCCCCATGTCCGAAAAGCCCTCGCTTTCTAGCAATATTCTCTGTAAAACTATCTTAGCCTTGCACCCAGACTCAGCTGACCACTGTTCCTCTTTTTCCTGCATCAGATAAGCTGAGGTGCTTCCTGCATTGCTTATTTCCTTGCCATGTACTTTTGCTTTTCTTAGTAAAGCCCTGGCTGATGATAGAAATTTTGTGTCACAATGCAAAAGGCATGAGCCAATCCTCCATCAATCTTAAAGGGAGGTCATTAAGTTAGAAAAGAAATCAAGAGGCTACCTTAAAATATGAATAAAGTAAGTTATGGATAACTCAACACAAAACAGAAAACAAGATCAGGAACAATTTTAAGTTAAAAGTTACCTGGTTTCTTCTAGCTTATTAAAAAAACCCAATGACTTTCTGAGAAAAAGCTGAGCTCTACAGACAGACCTGTGTGACCAGAAGACATCCAGGCATGGTTTGGCTGCTGTGCCATTATGCTGTCTGGTATTTTTCAGCTTTTCTATGATTGACAACCTTCAGAACACAAATGGCCCCCTGCTGCGCATGACTCAACAGGTGTTCAAAGGCCTTCTCGCTGAGTCAACACAGCTTGGAACCAAGACAAATGAGAGTAGTCCCATCTACCCAACACGTAAACAATGGGGAAAACGGGAAATCAGGTTTACCAAGCAAAAATCCACATTTCCTTGTCATAAACAGGGTGGCCTGGCCTCTGCCAAGCAGGCCAGAAACGTCTTCCGAGTGCTCTCTGGGCAGAATCTTCTATCCCCTGGCTTAGCACTCAGTTTTCTGTCTTCTTACCCCACTAAAAGCCACAGGTTACAGGTTAACTCCCTTAGGCAAATGCCCCTGGCCCCAGGAGACTTCTAACCGAAAAGAAACACAATTACTTTTTAAAATGAAATGTTAAATTTCCCTTTTCATTTTACTGATAGCAGGTGAAGTCTTCCCAATTTTGTGTTTCCCAAGGTCACATAAAAATGCAACCAAAAAATATTTTTTTAAAAGTCCTGAGATGTGCTTCCTGGAGACCTAAGTAGGGCTAAAATTAGCAGCTGCCTCCTTCTCTGGGCAAGAGTGGTCAGCAGCTGGCACATTATAATAACCAGAGGAGAACAAAAGGGCACAGACAGGCTCCGCAGGCACATGCGCCAGCAGGCACCCAGGGGACAAAGGCTTCGGCCCTGGGTTGGTGGGATGCAGAGTGGCTCTCAAGAGGAGTATCGGCTCTACCTACCCTGCCAGGAAGCCTCAATCTGCCAGCCTGACGCAGGGTGATGTACACTGCCAGGTTAGTTATTCCTATCTGTTGCTTCTGTGTAATCAATGTCAGGGGTTAGAGAAGGGCAGAAGAGGAGAAGAGAAATATGAAGCAGGTAGGGGCTGGAAGTTTGGCTTTGTTTTAAAAATGGCTTATTGGTGCATCCCGGGACAGTCACTGTGGGTCTGTGTTCTGCTCACCCGCCTTCACCTATCACATCCCTGTTCTTGCCTGATCTGGATCACCTGGGAAAGACAATGACTTTCCAGGAACTAGAAGGCTGGCTTTCCTTGTCCCTCACCTCCAAGGGCCCTCACTGTGCCTCTGGATAACCATGTGACATTGCCATGACCAGGCATGTAACTACTCCCATCCTCACTTCACACTGTGAGAATGTCTGTCCTATGGCCCATGCCCAGACGGCAAAGTCTAACTATCATGTGGACCTGAACACTTGAAGTGGGTGTTTCTGGCCTTCCAGCTGCTGGACTCATGAACTGTTTCTTACAGTGGGGAAGAGTCACTGCCAGCCCACCTCAGTACCTCTCCCCCACCCCAACTCCATACTCCACACAACAGAAGGCTCCCTATTTTTGTTCCCCTAGGGCCACCAGAACCAAATACCACCAGCCGGGTGGCTCAGAACCACAGAAATTTACCCGTCTGTTAGTTACGGAGCCTAGAAATCTGAAATCAGAGGAGCCAGGAGGGACCGGATCCCCCTCTACGCCTGGAGGCGAGAGGCTGCCTTGTTCTTCGGAGCTTCTGGTGGCTCCAGGTGTCCCTTGGTTTGTGGCAGCATCACTCCAATCCCCGCCTCTATCTCCACACGGCCGCCTGCTCCCTGTGGCTTCACGTCATCTTCTTCTGTGCGTGTCTATCTTTGTATCCAAATTTCCCCTTTTCATAAGGACACCAGAGTCCACCCTAATAATCTCATTTTAACTTATTGATATAGGAGTTAAGAAATTATTTAGGCAGATAGTGAGGGTAAGGAAGTCCTCAGTAAGATTTTCCTTTTAATGAAAAGCAGCCCCCAGATCATTTTGTTTTAACAAACAGTAGCCTGTAAAATCGAGCTGCAGACATAGACAAGCAACCCGGAAGCTCGCATGGCAGTTTGAATGCCAGCAGTTGTGCCAACAGGAAAGAGGCTATCGTCCAAAACGGCAGCTCCATCTTCCCTTTTCTTTGTCAATCACATGTATAATAAGGAGCGGGCAACATGGCACTGGCCAGGTAGAGAAGCCATTTGCATAACAGAAGATTAGGGTGGGATGGCTAGCTTCCTCATGTCATGTAAACATCACACCTGGTCCAACCAATCTTTAGGCCCTATCTAAATCAGACACCGCCTCCTCAAGACTGAGCGCTGTTCTCCTTTCCCTTTCTTTTGGATATAAAACTTCCACTCCTAAACCCATTTCATGTGCCCATGTACTGGATTTCCTTGGTGTGAGATGACGAACCTCGGGTATTTAACCCAGACAATGATGATGCTTCATTAACACCTCTATATAAAAGGCCCTATTTCCAAATAAGATCACATTTTGAGGTATTGGAGGTTAGGACTTCAACATATCTTTTTGGGTGGGCACAATTCAACCATCACACCCCCTTTTCCATGCTTTAGCCTTTTAGCAGTTTCTCCTTAGAATACTGCACAGCAGCAGCTAATGTGATCAGGACAGCGACTGGCAGCTGGGAGAGTTAGGTTAGTGCAGAGGAAAATGGCCCACCAGGCCCGATTGACAGGTGACAGCTGGAAGCTCTGACCCTTCAACCATCTTATGTGGTACCAAACAGGTGCTGACCAAACAGGATTTGCTTTTTTCCTGTCTTTGTTTCAAAATAATGAAAAGGATTTTTGTATAGTCTTCACTAGCATTTGTTGAATATTCACTGAAAGACTTGAGTGCCTTAAATACACTCAAGAGAAGTGACCATCATGCCAGATAGAATTCACAAGGCAAGGAAAAGTTCCCCTGGATTCCACTTTCTGATCTTCACTGCAAAGACAAGAACCACGGCTGACCCTGTTGCTGTCCTTTGTTGCATTTCTAGCACCACCCTAGGTAACATGCAACAGTCACAGGCCTTCGGCTCTTACAACAGCCACTCTGAGATAATTCTGTTTCCTGGTCATTGAAACCATGTGCCAAAACAAAATGATCCCTTTTTTCCACTGTCTTTTTGTCTGGGAAACAGTAATTACACTGGAAACAGGGCTTGGGAGCAATCTAATACAATGTCGGAGCAAACCTAAAGAGGAAAGCCAGAGTCCTTGACCAACGGAGCAGGCTTGGGATACAAAGAGTTGTAGGCATGCAGACTGGTCAGTGCTGATCCAGCTAGCAGGCCTCAGGCTGGCCTATCAGCCCCAGAGACTGGAAGGTCTGACTCACCCTCCCAATCCCCTCAATGAATAAGTACTAAGAATCAGAAAAATTAACCAGGCACCTTAGACCATCTCTGACAGTGACACCCAGGGATGGTTCACCTTGAAAACAGTGGCTGCCTGTCATGATTTAGGCCTCACAGAGCAGAGAAAGAAGAGTAGTCTGATACAAAGAATGTAGGATTTGGAGTCAAATGGCTTATAATCTCACCTGATATTGCTGCTTAGCCGGCTGGGCAATTCTGAGCAAGTTTCCTAATCTGAGTCTCAGTTATTAATAATACCGAGATGGTGTCTGCCCAAACCATCTCACCGGTTTGTTGAGAAGATCAACTCAACTAGTAAGTGGAAAATTAATTAATAAGGGGTCACAATAGTCACAGTGGATGCTATAATACTAAGAGGCATTAAATTAAATTTACAGAACTCAGGAAAATCAGAATACCAGGTAGCCTATATATCTATGCTAAGCAAAGTAAGAAAATATTTGATTATTAGATGGGGCTCTGGTCCCACACCCTGTGTAGAACTTCACTTGGTCAGACTGGATCACAAAGAAGCCCCATTAAGCTAGAGCAGCCTGAAAGTCTCAATGTCCCATAATGATTTTAACAGTATGAACACACACACACACACACACACACACACACACACACACACACACACAAATCAATAGTGTCTGTGATTGTTTTAATTCTATGTGCAGGGATGCTTAAGCTTAGCCCCCAGACCATCTCCTGGCCTTCTCCTGCTAAAATAACAGAAGGGTCCAATTTATCACACAGGAAGCAGAGGAACCCTCTGCAGGGAGAAGAGGGCAAGATGACTCCAAGAGTAGAAGAGGACAAGGAGGAAGATGACACGTGGGGCCAGCATGACTCTCATTACCTCTCCAGCCTTATGGGGTCATCTGAATAGGGTCATATTCTTATGCCAGCTCACTGTCCCCTCTGAATATGTTACCAAGGTAGACTGCAAAAATGATCACACTCCTTTTCTCTTACTTGTATCAACATTCTTTGCAGTATGATTTTGCAGCTGCTCCCATCAGAAGATGGAGTCTGTTTCCCCCTCCCCTGGTGTCTGGGCTGGCTTTACGCCATGCTTTGACCAAACCAATGCGGCAGAAGTGTTAGTGTACTGGTTCTGAGCCTAAGCCTGAAAAGGCCTTACATAGTTTCTGCTCTATTGGCCCACCGTGACTGCCATGCAAACAAGTGTAGACAAGTGTGTGAAGGATGAGAGATCAACATGGAGCAGGCCCGAGTCAGCCAATTCATCCCAGCCAAGGCCTTACCAGTGTGAGATCCCAGCTAAGATCAACAAATCCAATCCATGGCAGAGCCATACATGCATGCATGAGGCTGTCCTAGGCTAGCCAGATGGAATGTGTCCATGTCTTGAGTCGACACAGAGACTAGTGAGCTAAATAAATGCTGCTTTTGTAAGCCATGAAATTTTGGGGTGGTTTGTTATGCAGCAGTAACTAACTGATACATGCTAACGCCAACCACTGTCCAGTCTACATCAATACTTCTTTTCCTTTAGGCTGGGACAAAGATGAGGAAGTGGGACACAAAAGGCAAAGTGGCTTTCCCCCCTCTGAGCGGTGGTCTTGAAACTGGGTTATGCTTCCCACAGGGGTACAGAAGGACTTTCCAAAGTGTAAACAAAGTAGATAACTTTAGAACTGGTTTCCAAGTCCTCAACTTGCATATATGTAATGTTCCCTAAAAACTAATCTAAAGTAAGATTCTCCTTTCCCCTCATAAAATAGCCTTTCCTACTTCACAAGGGGAAGGCATGCCTCTCACCCTTCCTTATCTTAGCTTGGGATATTGCTCCAGGATGTAAAATTCTACAGGGGGGAAAGAAAATATGAGATTAAGGAAATATGACTGTGAAGATATATTTTTAAAAGGGTAATGATATCAAATTACTGAGTTACTTAAAATTTGTTCTTTAGAAGTGTTAGTTTTACTCTTAAATATCAATATTTATAAAACTGCATAAATTAGATCTTTTATAATTAAAGTTATAATAGAAGATTTTAGATGTATACTTTAAATGGCATAACAAGGTCCATAATTTTTCTTATTAGGAGGCACATAAGCAAAAAATAAAAAGTACAAAAAATGATCCAGTATAAAGGAATCAGGATATTCTTGGTTATAAGTGACAGAAACCCAATCAAACTGGATTGTCAATAAGTGAAGGATCTGAGATTCTTTTTTGAAGATAGAGTCTTGCTCTGTCACCCAACCTGGAGTTCAGTGGGGTAATCTCGACTCACCACAACCTCTGCCTCCTGGGTTCAAGTGATTTTCCTGTCTCAGTTTCCCGAGTAGCTGGGATCACAGGTGCATGCCACCACACCCGGCTAATTTTTGTATTTTTAGTAGAGAAGGGGTTTCACCATGTTGGCCAAGCTGGTCTTGAACTCCTGACCTCAACTGATCTCCCAAAGTGCTGAGATTATAGGTGTGAGCCACTTCACTTGGCTGGATCTGAGATTTTATCCTACTTGTAAGCAACAAACGAGCAGGTCACAGTTTCACGGATACTGGCAGAAGACACAAGGCTCTTGGGTCTGAGACAAAGGACTTTATTACTCTTAGCCACAGCAGTAGCCAGAGCATTTACGCCATTTCCCTGATTCCCAGATCCCACAACACCATGTAAAGAGGGCCAGAGGATGCCTGTCCATGCGTAGGTTATGTTACAGGAGACAAACCCTGGACTTAGCAAACCTGAATATTTTTTAATGAGTCAGTAAGCCTGCCTGACTTTCACCCTAGAGGGGAATTATCTTTATTTTTCTGGACAGTATATCAACTTACTCTATTTTGGAGGAAGATACTATCTTTATCTTCTAAAGTTGTTTTCTATACAAATATTCCAGGAAAAATCATGGGAACAAAAGCAGTCAGTGCCTCTGTTTGTAAGAAATGCAGAAACACAGGAAAGCCCTGGAAAGTTGTCTCCCAACGTGGATTGAGTAAAACAATAAAAATAAAGCTCCTGTAACAGAAAAGTACAGAGACATGTTGGCTTTAGTCATTCCCTGATCTAGGGGCTGGAAATTACATGGCTTCAGTTTCCATCCTGCAGCTCTGCCTTCCTCTGAGCTGGCCCCCTGCCTCCAAGGCTGTCCACTGTGAGGACAAAAGGGCTGCCAGCAGCTCCGGCCCCACATCCTACAATTCCACACTCCAAAGGAGAAATTGCTTCTGTTTCCCAATAGTTCCAGCAAAAGCTCTGGAATTGTAGCACACGGGGAGTTGGACCCTACTGCCTGGCCAGTCCCGGCTTACATGCTGATCTCAGATCTTAGACATAGGGTGTGCCCCACCGGAATCACACAGATTGACAGCGAGTGGGAGAGATCTTTTCCCAAAGAAAAAGCAAGGCACTGTTACCAAAGAACAGGAAACAAACGCTGAGCAGGCAAAACTCCAGCTGTCCCCCAACACCCCCCCTTGCAAATTCCCTGAAGATAACAAGGTTCACATGTGTCCTTCAGTGAAATTTAAGTATTATTTCTTTTGACAGGGAGATTCACATTTTAAGGAGGCTAGTGGCACATCCAAATTGCTATTATAACCAAATCTCTTTAGAAGAAGCTACGGCAGTGGTGTCACCGAGGGGTGTTATGTGCCATACCAACTGCCCATGTAGTGTGCCACGGTGGGCTGAGTAACAACTCCTCTAAAAATGCCCACCCCCTGAGCCCCTGGACCTGTCAAAGCCACCTCACACGGTAATAGGGACCTTGCAGAAGTGATCAAATGGGAGATTTTGAGATGAGAGATTACTCTGGATTATCCAGGCAGGCCCAATGTAATCACAAAGGTCATTATAAGAGAGACAGAGGAGGAGGCTGGGCATGGTGGCTCACGCCTGCAATCCCAGCACTTTTGGAAGCTGAGGTGGGTGGATTATGAGGTCAGGAGTTTGAGATCAGCCTGGCCAACAGGGTGAAAGCCCATCTATACTAAAAATAGAAAAATTAGCTGGGCATGGTGGCACACCCCTGTAATCCCAGCTACACGGGAGGCTGAGGCAGGAGAATCACTTGAACCTGGGAGGCAGAGGATGCTGTGATCTGAGATGGCACCACTGCACACCAGCCTGGGCGACAGACTCCATTTCAAGAAAAAGAAAAAAAAAGAGACAGAGGAGGAGACAGCAAGACAGGAGGCAGCTACGTGCGACAAAAGCAGAGAGATGAAGGAGACGGTTTGAAGATGCTATGCTGCTGACTTCAAAGACAGAGAAAGGAAGGCATGAGCAAAGAGAAACCCATCTCTGTAAATTGGAAAAGGTAAGGAAACAGCTTCTCCCCTATAACTGCCAAAGGGAATTCGCCTTACCAATACCTTGACTTTAGCTCAGTGAAAGACTGATCTCAAACTTCCGGTCCTCCCAACTGTAAGAAAAATAAACTTGTGTTGTTTTAAGTCAACAAGTTTGTAATCACTTGTCACAGTAGCCGTAGGAAACCAATGTGGCAACACAGCAAGTGTCAGGGTCCGTGCCCTGGAAACTCTAATTAGCAGGAAAAAGTTTCAATAACGTAGTACAAAAGATTTAAATGTGCTCTGGTGGAAGGCCCTCTTGGGTATTTTAGAAGTGGTTTCAGCTTCAACATAACCCCAGGTGCACTGCTGAATAAGAAGTCCACTCACTATTCCTCACGTTCTATGCCTGGTGACTTGGCTGGAATTACTTGTAGGAAAACTAACACCCAAGGCCTCTGGCTGGCTGAGTGGCATACAGTAAAGGAACCAAGGCTTCTGCAAGTCTTGACATTCAGATCCAAGAATGGTCATCAAAGAACGATGATGTAAACACGGACAGACTGTCTAACCTACATCTACGTGTCAACCTCAACACCCTTAAGTATGATGCACAGGAAGCACCTGCTCCTCAAACTCTTCCAGAACTTTCAGAGGATCTAGTGAAGCAGAGACAGGATCAATGACAGCAGTGCAAACTCCATTTAGAGGGAAAGGCTAGGGAAGACAGTGTAACAAAGTCATCACAAAGGATGGCCTCTAGACACCGACACCTGCCCTCTGTCTTCTCTCATCAGAAATGAAATTTTAGTCCCAAGAATTTAAGAAGATATGAAGGGAATGAATTTCTGTTTAACCACAGCCCTCCAGAATCTCTAGTGCAATACTCCAGTTCAGCTTTAAATAAAATGCCTGTCCAGAACCATTTGAGTCAAGAGACAAATAAACTGCTCAGACAAGCTAGTAATCAGGGAGAAAATATACTTTCTCTTCTCTCAGCTAGAAATAGCAAGCAAATATGCAGACCTGCGTAAGAAAATTACCAGCTCCTCTCTCATTGCAATCTAGAGGGAAAAAGAACCAAATTCTCCTTGCCTTGGCATGGGTCACTCCAGGAGCTAAGCGTTAAAATAGACCAGATAACAGAAGGATAAACAAACATCCATGTGTATATGTGTGCATGTGTGTACAGGGGGGGTGTGTGTGTGTGTACAGGGGGGTGTGTGTGTACAGGGGTGTGTGTGTGGGTGGGTGTGTGTACAGGGGTGTGTGTGTGTATTGAGGCATCAGGCAGGGGAATGTTTGGTGGATCCCCACATCTCTACCAAGCTCTTGTCCCTACAACATTATCACTGGGTCACCCCAGTGATCCGGGGCCCCACCTCTTGGGAAATGTTTTGGTTTTTCTTTTTTTTTTCTTAACAAAGTCCATGCCTTCCCTGGACAAAGCACACAGACTTTTCAGAAGCGCCATTCTGCACCCATACAAACATTATAAGGCTCTCTGCCCTCTCAAGGCCAGATATATTCCCAGTGTATAAACACGCCCTTGAATATCTTTTCTCCTCATTACCCCAGCACGGTGGAGAGAGCACTGCCAAGATGCTCTGGCCACAGCTGGTTTATGGGGACTGGCCTTGCTGATCTGGAGTTACAACTCACTGATACCTTTGAATTACAGAGCTCTATTCTGTTGCTTGTTGAAGAAATTCTGCTTCAATGTCAAAGATTTATGGTAGACATGAGAAAGCTCCTCCTATGAACAAATGCTTTTGAGAGCCAAAGGGCTTGTAAAAAGCAACCTGCATTGGTCTCTGCAAAGCACGACACAGCAGAGTCCGTCCTAGAACAGCATGTGGACCAAATCCCCAGCCATATCCTTCTCGGACTCGTGGACCAGCTAAGTCTTTTAAATAAAGTTTGTGGGGCCTAAGCATGCATATTCCTCAAAGAGTTTGAAGCAAACTTCAATAGTAAGAATTTGGAGTTTTTTTAAAGCAGAAACATAGATTCCTTATTCTCTGCTGAATAAATTGAACACTGCCTTCTCCAACCCCAGCAGCAGAGCTAACACTTCTTGAGCAAAACTGTTTTGTGCATGACCATTCCCAGAGCGCTAGATTTGCCACTGAGCATTTCTGTCCCTGGCCTTCAGACTCTGCCTTCCACTCTCTGGACAGCAGGGCAGGTGTACAGCAGAAAGGAAAGGGTCTGGTTTTATACCTGCGTATCACCCATGTGACCCACAGAGACCAGGACAGGCATTTTAATGGAAATCACTAAAATTAACTTTGTAGTTTAGAGCCAACTGGAGACAGAAAGGTACCAACTTTAAGCTAACTTTTCCAGGAGAATCATCAGATACTTCTAGGAACGTCAGTGATGCCGGGGAAGGGCTCCCTGGGGAAACAGTGAGGTGCATCTTTTAAGACACATGTGTATCTCACACCCTATTAGCTGTGAGGCATTTGCAAATCTCCTCCACAGTCCCCATCTCCTCAGTTACCCATCTGCCCCTTCCCTGCTCCTCCAGGACTCTGAGGCGAGACATGTTAGAGGGATGCAGTGTCAGTGGTTCCTCCCCTCTCCACTACAGCAGGTCCCAACCCACCAAGGTGCAGAGGGCAGGACCAACTTTCCCTTAAACCTGGAAATCTACATACTGAGCTTAAATGCTCTCCATCCCTACAGCCAGCATTCTCACTCACTTCACTGTATTTCCTCAGTGGGTAAAGATGGGCTCTGGTGCAACAGGAACTGATCATGTGTCCCAGGGAAGATGCCAGAGACTATGAGGCTGCGAAAGGCTGCTCATTTGTCAGCAACTCCATATACAGTTTGACAATCCCTTAACTCAAATTTTTGGGACCAGATGAGTTTCAGAACTCAGATTTTTTTTTTTAATTTTAGAAAGCTCATATATTAACACATCCAGCAGAGACTGAGGGAGCATCCAACAGACTCAATTTTTTTTTCACCAAAACACAAATATTCTTATTAATCTTCTATCAAGTCAAATTAGTTATGAAATGAAATCCAGAGTCCACCAGGATGAGAGATTGGGCACCATCGGGTTCACTTTCCTCCAAGAGACATCCAAACCCAATCCTTCAGGGACTAAAACCCATGACAAGGAGTAGATGAAGGTGTAACTGACAAAACTCCAGCAGACATTCCCTGGCTCAGGAGGCCCATAGGACAGACCAGCTGAGATGCAAACAGGGTCATTTGGATAATCACTGACATGGAAAATGCCTTCTAAGCTGAGCTTCTCTGGCCTCAGAACCCACAAGAGAGATGATGCCACAGAACCCTCCACATTTAGAGAACCAGAGTCCCCAGGGCTGTGACAGCTCAGTCCAAGGAGGACACAGATTGTGTGTACAGTCATAGACCATAGCAGGACCCATGTGGCAGCAGCAGACCAGGTTTTCAGAGCCCTGATCCCATGTGACTGAGGTTAACTTCATAGGATGTTGGGCAAGTCACGCTTTGATCTTCCTGCCTGTTTCAATGCCGGCATTCCCTGGGTTTCCCCCCACCCTGTTCTCTTCTCACTCCATACAGCTCTGTGGCTAATTGTATCTACTCCCCTGGCCTCACATACAACCTTTATGCCCTTGACCCCCACATCTCGATCACTGGTCCCACTGTCTTCTGCAACTCCAACTCATATTTCCAACTGCCTCTTGGGCATTTCTGGCCAGGCCCATGTGCCTCTCCTGCTGTGCCACAGACAACTGGTACACACTGGTATCTGCATGCTTCTGATATCTGCCTGCTTCCCTGCACGCCCCTGCCTTGCACTTGGGTTGGTCATGTGACTGGAGGCTCTGGCCAATGACATGTAAGCAGAAATGTCATGTGTTTTTAGCACCTGGTGCACCAGCCGCATGTTCTCTTCCCCCTCCATGATGCCAGGACAAGACAGTGGAGAATCCAAACAAACATTCTGGGTCCTGAAGTCACTGCTTAGAAAAAGCCATTGAGTTTGTATTGAACTGTCTGAGAAACAAACTTCTATGGTGAGAAATTACTGAGGTTTTGGAGTTTCAGACAAAGCAGCCAGTGTTAATTTCCCTAATATGCCTGCCTCTTCTACCTAGCAAATTCCTAAATTATTGCTTCAATTCAAATGTCACCTCTTCTGAAAAATCTATCTTCTGTGGAAAGTCAGCTACTCCATCCTGTGACCTCCGGGAACTCACTCATACATCCAGCAGAGCAATTCCCTCAATCTACTACACATTTTTGTTTGTGTGTTTGGCGCTCACATCTTTTTTCATTTCTGTGTCCTCAGTGCCTGGCAAGTAGCAAACACCCAATGCATTTGATTTAGGGAAGTGAAATCAGAGCCTTCTCACTGTGTGAAAAGCAAACCCCAAGTCAGCACCCTCCCCCTCAAGTCGCAATGTTCTTATAAGTGTGCTAGGTTCTGTGGAGAGGACCCAGGAAAGGAAAGGATGCTGTAACACACCTGTACCTTTAGATTCTTCGCACCCCATTATCCCTCATCTCTATTAAAGGAAAGCTTTCACTTAGAAAGTACATGGTCTTTTCAGGAACTATCAGCTAAAACATCTCACAGAAAGCAAGATCAAAGAGGGGTTTTTCGTGACAAGATGAAAGTAGGACAGGACTCTCTCTTAGCCCTTCGAGGCTGGCTCACCCAAGCCCGCCACAGTGTAGGCCCACGGTCTGCCGTTCTGGAATACTGCAGCTGTGTTGCTGCTATTTCTGGTGTGAAAAGAGCTGCAGCAAAAGCATCGCTGGCTCCTCAGGGACCCAGATGTGAAGAGACAGGCCAGCTGTGCAGAGTTATGTCATCACCACTTGGCAAAGTTTCCGAAAGCAAAAGCAGAAAACCGTATCACAGGCAGGGAACAGAACAGAGACCTTCTCTTTTAAGACATAATGAGTTGGCTATAGTAGCATCTACTGTGAATAGTTCCAAATCTCCCAATTCTTTTATAGACATGATGTAACTCAGTCCCAGCCCAAGGGAAACGGTGGCCATAAATACATGATGATCAATTATTAGAATATTTTGACAACTTCCACATCGTAGCAGTTTACCTGCTGCAGGTATGGCTTTGCTATGGATATTCAGATTACCTATTTAATGTACGTTAAACATAAGGTTGGCCCCTAGTGTTCACACAAAAATACCCACAAGCTGTGGCAAACATAGATGCCATGCCCACAGCCCACTGCTTCAGGAGAGCGCAAGGAAGCTTCTAGGGCAGATTTCTAGTAGGACGTTCAGAGCAATTAAAAAAACAAGGTTAGATTTTTGCAATATCTTTGCAGGCTAAGATCCATAGACAGTAGGTGTCTGTTGTCTGTTGATTATAACAGAATATCTAAAACTGGATAGTTTATAAAGAAGTGGAATTTATTTCTTACAGTTATGGAAGCTAAGAAGTCCAAGGTCAAGGGGACTGCATCTGGTGAACACTTTCTTGCCGGCAGAAACTCTCTGCAGAGTCCCAAGGTAGCAAAGGGCATCACAGGTGAGGGGGATGAGCGTCCTAGCTCAGGTCTTTCTTCCTCTTCTTGTCAAGTCCCCCAGTCCCACTTCCATAATAACCCATTAATCCATGAATGGGTAAATCCATTCATGAGGGCAGAGCTCCATGATCCAATCACCTCTTAAAAGCCTCATCTCTCAATACTGCCAATTGGGGATTAAGTGTCAACTTGAGTTTTGAAGCGGGTATTCAACCACAGTAGGAGGAAAGATTAAGAAATATCAAATAATCGGAAACATAGTGTAATGGAAGGGAATATATACTTTGGGAGAGTTTGGATAGTACATTTTGCTGTTAAGTATCACATACAGGAGATATGGCGTACATAAAAAACAACGGACACTTAAAGTCATGGACAAACATGGGAAATTATGCCTGGCTGGTACGTTAGAGGTCACATACCATGAATATAGTAATGAATGACTTCCCCCAAATCTTCTGTGTGATCCCATCTGCATACATGGAAAACAAACAGACTGAAAACAGCACTGTCAAGCCACTTACCTTGTATGAAGATCCTATTCCAGTAGGTTTTCCCAACCTCATTGCCCCCGAGAAACACCAGGTTGGACAGGATCAGCATCGAGGTGGAACAAGACGCAAAGGCAGCGTGAAATCGATGGCGAGCCTGTGCGGAGAGGTATCGGGCCTACGGGGAAAATGGCAAGAAGGTGTCTCATGACAAGGGTGGAAAAAAATGGGGCTAAGATGTCATCCAGCTTTCTCTGTCACCAGCCCAGGATGCCTCCCCCACAGAGTCTCAAACCAGGTCATTATTTAAACAGCTCTCAAAACTTCAATTCCTGTCTGGGCATGATGGTTCATGCCTATAATCTCACACTTTGGGAGGCCAAAGCGAGAGGATCACTTGAGCCCAGGAGTTCAAGACCAGCCTAGGCAGTACAGTGATATCCCATCTCTACAAAAAAAAATGTTAAAAATTAGCCAGGCACGGTGGTGCGCACCTGTAGTCCCAGCTACTCGGAGGCTAAGGTGGGAGGATTGCTCGAGCCCAGGAGTTCGAGGCTGCAGTGAGCCATGATCACACCACAGGACTCCAGTGTGGGTGACAGAGCAAGATCCTGTCTCAAAAAAAAGCAAAACAAAACAAAACAAAACTCTATTCCTGAAACATGTTCATTCTAGTCTAAGGAAAGAAGTGGCATACCTCAAGTTGTCTCTTTGAGGTGGAACAAAATGTGAGGGGCGTCCCTCTGACATGTGGAATACAAGCACTGGAACCAGTTAGGATTTAGGAGCCCTCCCACCTCCACTTGTTTTCTACACGTAACCCTATAGGTGCAAGAACGTTACACCGCTGTCCATGATAACTATTATATACAGCTCCATGGAATTAGGTCAAGATCAGCGCAATCCTCTGGGCCAGTTACATTGATCCTGGGAAGCCAGCCAACCACCCTCTAAACCTGACATACTATTAAGAGCAATCTCATAACAAGGGTGTAGGACAATCAGTGTGAGCCGAGCCCACTGCTGGAATCAGAGCTCAGGCTCACACTTCACCCACAGCACACAGCGGCAATGAAGATGAAGTGCCTCAGCATGCCTGAAATACTCAAGGCTGGAGGGGACATTTTACGACATCACAATAAAGAATTCCACTCATCCTTCCTAGCTCTTCATTGTACTACTTCTTCTCCTTTTAAGATTTTCTCATGGATTTCATAAAGCAAACAAAGGCTTTATTCTTCAACACTGGCTCTGGAAGTCCCTCCCAAGTGAGGTTGCCGTGCTGTGTCTGGAGTGTGTGAGCCCCATCAGCACATGCACAGGGACCACCCTGAGGGGACTGTGTGTTCAGAATGAGAACCAGGTACAGCACAGTAGCTGGACATGCAGGGCCCCAGGGTTTCTGATAAGCACTTCCGCCTAATCCACAGACAGAGAAGAGGGAGCAAAGGGTCTGGAGATATTTTCTGAATATCCTCCAGAAACCCACACATGTCTAGGGTCCCATGCACCCTCATTTCAGCTGTGTTCCAATTACAAACAGAACTCCGAATGACTCAGTGGCAGCAGCCAATGCAATTCATGACAGGTAAAAAGGACTAAATTGGAGGGCGAGTCTTCAGCGAGTGGGCTTACTTATTATGGCGACCCTGCTGTGAATCTCCTGTGACTGCTTTGGAAGTCATGGTCATTGTCCTCTTGATCTAGAGAAATTAATTTCTGACTCCTCCTGTTCTCTCCTGCCAGCTCCAGGGTCTGTTCTTAACGCTCAGATCTGGCTGCTGCCTTTGATGTCCCCATCCATGGCTCTCTTCGACATCACTTTGGAACGTGCTTTTACTGCTGCCAGATGCAGGCGTGGCCTGCTCACAGAGTAGCTGTGCGGTGGACAGTGAGATGTCTGCCTGATCATGATTGTTCTGGAATGCTCTCCAGTGATGTGGATGTGTCTCCACTTAGAGGCCACCAGGCAAGATGACCTCTAGTCTCACCCCTGCTCTAGGAGGCCACAGGCACGTACAGGAGGACACTGTCAGACAAGACCTGATACGAGATAACTACATGGTGTGAAAACTGTTAATGAGAGAGAAACGGGGAGGGAGCAGGCTTATGATTCAGCACTCTTCACCTCTGAGAATAAGGGGCTATTAATCTACCACTTTCTGCATTCTAAAGCAGAGGAAGATACTTTCTGGGGTATTACTGACTCAATTAGCAGGAACCAGGGAGGTGGGGTGAGAGGAAGCTGGGAGACGGAGGAAAATCTAGACTAGATTAAGAAAATACGAACTGTCTTAATTGACATAAATGCGTCCATATAATTATCTCCAGACACCGTGGCTACTAATAAGACATTTGATTCCTAAGGGATCCGCTGAGTCTGACACTCCACCACTTCTGTGCTAACCCCATCAGTCACCCCCAGCCTTACATCCTGAGAAGGGAACACAAAGGCCCCGTGTGATCTTTCCCTTGTTAATGTCAACTACCAATAGTGCACAAAGCTTGTTAAGCTAAGTGGCTCTTCTTTTGTGGGAAGTGGTTACAATTATTAAATAATCAACAGAGGGGTACAGAGAGCCCTGTTTGCCTGGAGCTGCTCAACAGGGCTGTGGAGCTGTTACTTGGAGCAGGGAAAGGATTGGACATAGCAGGAGGAAGAGCTGAGGGGCAAGGGAGGTGAGAAAGGAGAGCATGTCCTGGAGGCATAGGGCTCCTCTGTCCAGCCCTGAGGTCCCAGCTCCTACAGATCTTCCTTTGATTCTGTGATTACCCCCATATCTAAGACGCATAGTTCCATAAATTCCTATATCTACTTAGGAAAAAAAAAAGTCAAAATCATACTAACTGTGAAGGAGCTGGTGATCTCAGAGATAGGAAGGGGGGGCAGCTAAAATCTAAAACGAATGATTATAATTCAATTTTTAGAAATGTTTTTTTTTTAATTTAGAAGTTTAAAAAAATTAAATAAGCAAGAATGTTCAAGGCACAGGCTGTTAGAATCAAACTTAAAGGATTTAAAGGAGAAATCAAGATGCCCATAGGCAATTCCTGATTATCCCCCAGGGTGAGTGGGTGGGAGACAAAATAGACAATGATCAAGAATCCAAAAGCCTAATTTTAACCAACAGTCTCATCCTCTGACAAAACTAGCCATGCAATAAGCAGCAAAATGAACAGAGCATTGCTCCTTTTCATGGAGAAACAGTGCGGAAAAAGAATGATGAGCCACAGGGAAGGAAAAGGAGGGTCTGTCTGGTTCATCCACAAGAGGGTAGTAACTAACAGCAAACGGGACAGGAGTCTCAGCTGCAATCCATCTCTTCTTTGCATTCTCTGTACACTTTGGAAGGTGATAGTTTTGACATCAGGGATCTCTCTTTCCACCTGGGGAACCCGCTGACTCAGCCAGTGGTTTATAGGAGCGCTAGCATTAAGTTTTCAGGAGGAAACAAGTCATATGGACAAAACCAGAGTGTCTATTCCCTTGGACCAGCCAGCTACAACAGTAAGTCTAACTTCCGGAATCTCCAGGGCCACAGGGCCAAAGCCTCCACTTAAAGGCTGTTTCTCTTAAACTCTCTTTCTATAGTCCTATAGCAATTACTCTGTGGTCCTTCATCACCAGGATGCAGGCCTCTCACGAGTGGGGAGGCATGCCTCATGTGTTAGTCACCCAACCTCATGGCCTAGGTACTTGAAAACTCCCTTGACAAGAGAACTCATGTTGAAGAATTGTAAACAAAGGGGAATATCAGAAGACAGGGAAAAGCCATCAGGTATGACAAAGAAAATTGCCAAGTTGATAAGCTAAGGCAATGGACAAATAGAATTTTATTTGCATTAATATGAATTAATCAGGACAAAAGATAGCTGTCTGGTCCTGGTCTCTTCTCAGAGTATAGATTAGTCTGTCACAGTCTGATTTCCTGGAAGCAAAAAGCTGGGAGTGGCAGTGTTCCCCAGGACATGCTTGAAAAGTCGCTGGGCATTTTTGGTTGTCTCAATGACTGCAAGGCTTTTGGTGGAGAGGGGCCAGGGATAATAAGCACAATGCGATGGGCAAGACCTGCCCAAAAGGTCAGCAGAGCCCTGTCAAGAAAGGATGAATTGTTCTCCTCCATCTTCATTACAGAGCAGAGTTTTCACTTGGCCAAAGGTGGCATTAGAAGTAATGCCAAAAATGTGCCCCCTTTCCTCTCGGACCCAGAGAAATGCATCCCAGGGCAGGGAATATTCCTTCACAGTATTCCACTATGACCCTCCTACCCTTGCCCACCATCTGGCATCACCTGGAGAGTGAAGAGGAGCCTCCTGTGCCCCTGGTCACAGACAGGCAAGATGTAGCCATCAATTCCAAGCTTCCTCCCCTGACACTCGTGAAATCCAGAAGAAAGAGAAAGAATGGGAGGTGGGGCACATTAGAATCACTCTGTTCTCAGGCGGCGAGGCCGGGGGGCGGGGTGGCTAGCTCTCCACATGGTCTCTACCGTACCTGACAGAGGGGTGGGTCGGGGCAGTTTCTCTCCCCTGTGAATGTGAATGTACCCACCCTTCAGGTGCAAGGGCAGGTGTTAGACTTTTGGTCTGGATATAGCAAGCCCCTTAGGACACTCAGAGCACAGGCCTGGGGCAGACCTCCAGTTCCTCCAAGTAGGTTGCCTGTGATCCAAGAGACAGAGATGGGATGGGGAATTCATGACAACACTCAGCTATGGTAACACTTGGCTTTAAACTTCCCTCTAAGACACTGACTTCCAAAGGAAAGGACTGCAACCCAAACCAGCTAAACCTTAGGGCTGAACTAAACTTATGTCAAACTCGTTTGTACTTCTGGCTGTGAGGTGGATCCGTGGCTTCCTGTGTCTATTCAAATCTCCATGGCAACTCATCCATCTTTTCCAGGCAGCATCCTTTCCCTGGAAATTACCGGATTGGTGGGGGCAAACAAGCTGAGGATGGAGGCTGCGGAATCTGGGTTAAAGCAAAGCTGGAAACATACGTGGGGGATGGGAGGCAGATGGCGTAGTCAAGCTGGAGGTTGCTGGCTTGCCGGCCCCTCACTCATCCATGGAGGGGCTACCTGTGGGGCTGAGACGGGAGGTGGAGACAGGCTGAGCATCTGGAGGAGCAGATGGCCGGAGGAATGGCTGCTGGAGACTGTGACAAAGGCTTGGCAAGTGAGACCTGATGCTGCTTATTTTTAAGTGGGGGAGAAGCTAAAAACAGAAGCTCAGTGGGTTTGAGCAGCTGGACACAGTTCTTCCACATAACCACTGAAGTTTGCCATTTTCTAATAAAAATGCTAACCAGAGGGTAAAAGAGGATGAAAAAGGCAATGACCGGATGGGTTGGTGGACACCGGAGAGAGCAAATGGGGAGTGAACACCCCACAGGCTGTAAAGAGGAGGGCAGAGACAACAAAAGACACAATTATAACTCGAGAAAGAGAAGAATGGCCAGAGTGACACAGTCAAGGTCAGGAGGACTCAAATTCCGAAGTCACTCCAGGGCTCAGTTTCCATCCCTGTGCCAACCTGTAGGACATGTTTCCCCTTCTTAAAACATTCAGTCATTTTCAGTTACAAATTAATGTTTCACCAATTTTCCCTTTCTCATGTTCCTACCAGCATGGTAGGTTCCTGAAGGCAGGGCCTTTCTCTACTACGCATCATCCAAGAGCCACACATGCTCTATGTGTGCTGAATAATTAGCTATCACTCGTCTCGCTCTTTGCCTTATATAAGTTATGGAATCTCCTGAGTTCCTTAATGTTCTATCCCATCCTATATCCAAGCTGAATGAATACATGAAGACCCTTTGAAAGCAATACCTCCTCCTTCTTTCAAGTGTACAGAGCCTCAAACAATATCCACTCAAGGCAGTTACATTTTCCATCTCTGTGTGCATGCTCCTGAGAGAGAATCAAATACCTGCAGCAATGAAGGCAAAGCTAGTTTTGTTTAACTGGACAAGCTACTTTCCTCATAGTTTAGATGTCCAGCTTAGTTAAAAACTGCAGAGGCCAGACTTTAGCATCTAAATCCATGCAGTACACGAAAGAATTTCAGAATCCTTTCAAATAACTAAGGAAACAACTGGCTCTCAGTCTAGTCAGAGAACTTAAGCCATGTTTGGGGTGCCTGGGGTCCTGCTAAAAGCTCTGGATTGAGCAATAGTACTGCCTCGCCCCAAGTTCTTATTTTCCTCTGCCATGGGTCCACCTCCCAGTCCACACATCTCTCCTTCGGCTTTTGCAGAAGCCTCAAATTTAACCGCCATACTCTAGCCTTTCTCCCCCTAGTTCATCAAGCACACCATGTGTCTCTACTCTGCAAAACACTTTGATGTTTCTTCACTGCTTAGATACTAAAATCCAAAATAGGAAGGCACTTTAACTGGATTGCATTTTACTTCCCAATCTTAACACTCACCACTTTCTGTCAATTACATGGCTGTATTCAGTGTTCCCCAAACATGGCATGTGCTTTGATATTTCTGTGCCTTAGCAAAGGCTGTTCTCTCTACTTAGAACGCATCTTCCTTATTGTTCGAGCCCCAGCTTAATGTCAGCTCAGGACAGCAACAGCTTTAGACCAGCACAACTTGGGTTTAGGTTCTGTATTTCCACTTTTTATCTGTGTTTCCCAGGACATGCTGAGGCTCTTCAATTACCCAATTCACAGCTGGTATTGGATAAACGTAGATCATCCCAATCCTAGCACAGTCACCCATTTTCTGTGTTTCTATAACCCATGGGCTAGACAGTATCGATCTATGTTTTAGATAAATACAGTTTGTGATACAAAAAATTCACTGTGTGAGCAGCTTTACTTATACTGTAAAGTAGGTAAAAACTATTCATGTTTTACAAATGAAGAACTAGAAGAGCAAAAGATTAACTTACCTGGATTACACACTGCAAGAATTCACATATGTTTCTCTAACTGAACATCTTCATGCTCCTACATTACACAACCTCATATCTGTGTGGCAGTGTGTATTCCACTGCAACCTTCAAGATCTTTGCCTCCTGAGTGCCATACACAAAGGGGATTTTCAAGAAATGTTTGTTCAACAAATATTTCGCTCATGTATCCCACTAACAATGGTTGGCAGATATCAACTGTCGATTCAAATGTCATATGTCTTCAAGAACGTACGGCTTACAATGACACTGGAATCTTCAAAAGTAACTGGGGTCCACAAGTGCAGTAGGAGATTTAGCAAAGCTCCCCAGCAAGTGACATCTAACAGACCAAAGTAAAAATATCAAGTATCTGCATAAAATTTAATAGGCCCTGGGGGAAAAGGGGGTTTGAGAGATGTTGGCTGATCAAAGGATTAAATTTCAATTAGATAGGAGGAATAAGTTAAGTGATCTATTGTACAACACAGTGACCATATAGTTAATAACAATATATCATATTCTTGAAATCACCGAGTAGATTTTAAGTGTTGTCACCACAGAAAATGATAAGTGAGGCAATGCATATGTTAATTTGTTAATTAAGCCATTCCACAGGTGTACAGATTTCAAAATATGTTTTACACAATACATTTTTACGTGTCACTTAAAAAATTTTTTAAGGAAAACAATAGACTGAGCATCCAAATGAAAAAGTAGTAAAGTGATTTCTGTTCACAGATTACATGTACAAAACCCTAAAAATTCTGCCCAAAAATGTTAAAACTAATAAACAAATTTAGCAAAGTTGCAGAATACAAAATCAATGTGCACAAAAACAGCTGTATATCTCTATACATTAATGAGGAGCAATCTGAAAAGGAAATTAAGAAAGCAATTTTATTTATAATAGCGTCAAAAACAAAAAAAATACTTAGGAGTAAACTTAACCAGGGAGGCAAAAATTTGTCTAAAGAAACTATAAAACAATGCTTAAAGACGACATAAATACAAAGACATGTTCCCATGTTCACAGATGGGAAGAATTTTTTATTTTTATTTTTATTTTTTTGAGGCAAGGTCTCACTCTGTCTCCCAGGCTGGAATGCAGTGGCACAATCATGACTCCCTGCAGCTTCGATTTCCTGGGCTCAAGCAGTCCTCCCACCTCAGCCTCCTAAGTTGCTGGAACCAGTGATGTGTGCCACCACACCTGGCTAATTGTTTGCTTTTTTCGTAGAGGTAAAGTCTCACTATGCTGCCCAGGCTGGTATCAAATTCCTGGGCTCAAGTGATCCTCCCACCTCAGCCTCACAAAGTGCTGGAATTACAGGTGTGAGCCACTGCATCCAGTTGGGAAGAATATTGTTAAAATAACAATACTACCCAAAGTTATTAACAAATTAAATGTAATCCCTATCAAAATCTCAATGACATTCTTGGGAAAAATAGAAAAACCCATCCTAAAATTCATCTGAGATCTCAAATGACCCCAACTAGCTAAACAACCTTGAAAAATGAGAACAAAGTTGAGGACACAAACACTGTTTTAACACTTAAAACAAAGCTACACTAATCAAAACAGTGTGGTACTGACATAAAGATAACCATAGAGGCTAATGGAATAAAATAGAGAGACCAGAAATAGACCCTTATACACAGTTAAATAGTTTTCAACAAGGCCAAATGATTCTCAACAAGAGTGGAAAGAGCATTTAAACAGGAAAGAATAATCATCTCAACAACTGGTTCTTGGAAAAAATGGATATACACATGCAAAAGAACAAAACTGGACCCTTATACCATACACAAAAATTAACTCAAAGGGGTTCAAATATCTAAAGAAAAGAACTAAAACTATAAAACTCTTAAAAGAAAACAGGTGGAAAGCTTCATAACATTGGATTTAGCAATGATTTCTTGGCTATGACACAAAAAGCAAAAGCAACAAAAGTAAAAACAGATAAACTGGACCTCACCAAATTAAAAACTTCTATGCATCAAAGGATACTATTAACAGAGTAAAAAGACAACCCAGGAATGGGAGAAAATATCTGCAATCACGTATCGATAAGGGCTTAATATCCAGAATATATAAAGAACTCCTACAACTCCACAACAAACAAAACAATTTTAAAAATGGACAAAGAACCTGAATAGACATTTATCCAAAGAAGAGATACAAATGGCCAATAAACACATAAAAAACATAAAGGAAATGCAAATTAAAACCATGAGACATCACCTCACATCTTCTAAGATGGCTATATCAAAAAACAAAATAACAAGTGTTGATGAGGATGTGAGAAAATTTGAAGCCCTGTGCATCACTGGTGAGAATGTAAAATGGAACTGCCACTGGGGAAAATAGCATATATGTTCCTCAAAAAATTAAACACAAAATTGCCGTATGATCTAGCAATTTCACTTCTTGGTATATACAAAAAAGAACTGAAAGGGACTTAAACAGATATTTGTACACCAATGTACACAGCAGTGTTATTCACAATAGGCAAAAGGTGGAAGCAACCCAAATGTCTATCAATGGATGAGTGAGTAAACAAAGCGTAACATATACATAAAATGGCATTTTAGCCTTAAAAAGGAAGTAAGTTTTGACATATGCCAAGACATGAATAAACCTTGAAGACATTATGCTAAGTGAAATAAGCCAGGTATAAAGGGACAAACATTGTATGGTTCCACTTACATGAGATACCTAAAATAGTCAAATTCAGAGAGACAGAAAGTAGAATAGTGGTTATCACGGACTCAGGGAGGAGAGGATGAGAGGTTTCAGGTTAGGATGATGAAAAAGTTCTGGAGATTGAAGGTGGTGATGGTTGTAAAACAATGTGAATGTATTTAATGCCCCTGAACTGTATACCTAAATGTGGTTAGAATGGCAAGTTATGAGTGTATTTTATCACAATGAAAACATCAACAGGCCTTTTCTAATAGATATATAGAACAGTCAATAGATGCAATTTTCAAACACAGGTGAACCATAATCAAACTCAACATGTATCAAACCAGGAAAAGCACCTAAATACCTTCTAAAAAGTTATCATGAAGGCCAGCATGATCCTGATACCAAAACCTGGCAGAAATACAAAAAAAAACAAAACAAAACAAAAAAAAACACTTCAGGTCAATATCCGTGATGAACATTGATGCAAAAATCCTCAATAAAATACTGACAAACCAAATCCAACAACACATCAAAAAGCTTATCTACCATGATTAAGTTGGCTTCATCCCTGGGATGCAAGGCTGGTTCAACATATGCAAATCAATAAAGGTGATTCATCATATAAACAGAAGTAAAGTCAAAAACCACAAGATTACCACAATAGATGCAGAAAAGGCCTTCGAGAAAATTCAACATCCCTCCCAGTTAAAAACTCTCAATAAACTAGGTATTGAAAGAACACACCTCAAAAAATAAGAGCGATATATGACAAACCCACAGCCAACATCATACTGAATGGTCAAAAGCTGGAAGTATTCCCCTTGAAAACCAGCACTAGACAAGGATGCTCTCTCTCAACATTCCTATTCAACATAGTACTGGAAGTTCTGGACAGGGAAATCAGGCAAGAGACAGAAAGGGTATTAAAACAGGAAGACAGGAAGTCAAATCATCTTTGTCTGGAGATGATATAATCCTATGTCTAGAAAACCTCATCATCTCAGCCCAAAAGCTTCTTAAGCTGATAAGAAACTTGAACAAAGTCTCAGGACACAAAAATAATCGGCAGAAATCCCTAGCATTCCTATATAGCAACAACAGGCAAGCAGAGGACCAAACCATGAATGAACTCTCATTCACAAATGCTACAAAAAGAAAAAAAAAATATCTAGGAATACAGCCAACAAGGGAAGAGAAGGACCTCTTCAAGGAGAACTGCAAACTACTGCTCAAAGAAATCAGAGAGGACACAAACAAATGAAATAACATTCCATGCTCATGGACAGGAAGAATCAATATTGTGAAAATGGCCATATTGCCCAAAGTAATTCAGAGACTCAAAGCTATTTCTATTAAACTATTATTGAAATTCTTTACAGAATTAGAAAAAAACATTTTAAAATTCATAGGGAACCAAAAAAGAGCCCAAATAGCCAAGGCAAGTCCTAAGCAAAAAGAACAAGGCTGGAGGCATCATGCCACCTGACTTCAAACTATAGTATAAGGCTATAGAAACCAAAACTATGTGTCTGGTACAAGAACAGATATATACACTGATGGAACAGAACAGAGAACTCAGAAATGAAACTGCATGCCTATAACCATCTGATCTTCAACAAACCTGACAAAAACAAGCAACGAGGAAACAATTCCCTATTTAATAAATGATTCTTGGAGAACTGGCTGGCCATATGCAGAAAATTTAAACTGGACCCCTTCCTTACACCATATACAAAAATTAACTCAAGATGGATTAAAAGCTTAAATATAAAATCCCAAACTATAAAAACCCTAGAAGAAAATCTAGGCAATACTATTCAGGACATAGGCATGGGCAAAGATTTCATGATGAAATCACCGAAAGTAATTGCAACGAAAGCAAAAATTGACAAATGGTATCTAATTAAACTAAAGAGCTTCTGCACAGCCAAAGAAACTATCATCAGAGTGAACAGACAACTTACAGAATGGGAGAAAATATGTCCAATCTATCCATATGACAAAGGTCTACTATCTAGCATCTATAAGGAACTTAAATTTACAAGAGAAAAACAAGCAACTCCATTAAAAAGGAGGGAAAGGACATGAAAGACACTTTTCAAAAGACGACACACATGTGGCCAACATATTTTTTAAAAAGCTCAACATCACTGATCATTAGAGAAATGCAAATCAAAACCACAACGAGATACCATCTCATGCCAGTCAGAATGGCAATTATCAAAAGGTCAAAACAATGGATGTTGGCGAGGTTGTGGAAAAAAAAAAAACAAAACTTTTACACTGTTGGTAGGAGTGTAAAGTAGCTCAACCACTGTGGAAGAAACTGTGGTAATTCCTCAAAGACTTTGAGGCAGAAATACCATTCGGCCCAGCAATCCCATTATAGGGTATATACCCAAAGGGATATAAATCATTCTATTATAAATATAATTATTTTTAGAGATGGTGCCTTACTCTGTGTATGTTCACTGCAGCACTATTTACAATAGCAAAGACATGAAATCAATCTAAATGCCCATCAATGATAGATTGGATAAAGAAAAATGTGGTATATATACACCATGGAATATTATGTAGCTAAAAAAATAAATGAGATCATATCTTTTGCAGGAACACAGATGGAGTTGAAAGCCATTATCCTCAGCAAACTAATGCAGGAACAGAAAACCAAGCACAGCATGTTCTCACTTACAAGTAGGAGCTGAATGATGAAAATACATGGACCCATGGGGGAGAACAACACACAATGGGGCCTGCTGGGGGCTAGAAGGAAAGAGAACATCAGGAAGAATAGCAAATGGATGCTGGGTGTAATACCTAGGTGATGGGATCTGTGCAGCAAACCACCATGCCACACGTCTACCTATATAACAAACCTGCACATCCTGCACATATACCTCTAAACCTAAAAGTTGAAAAAATAAAGAAAAAATAGTTACCAGGAAAGCTATGCTCACTGACAACACTGCAATAAAACAAGAAATGAATGACAACAACAATTTGCAATAATTAAAACACCACCATTACATTTTTAAAAGTTTCACTCATTCAAACCAAAAATTTTTAAGGAAAAATAAAATGAGTAAACCTTAGCAAATTTTTTTATTACGTTTTAGGTTTTGGGGTACATGTGAAGAACACACAAGATTGTTGCAATAGGTACACACATGGCAGTGTGATTTGCTGCCTGCCTCCCCATCACCTATATCCAGAATCTACAATGAACTAAAACAGATTTACAAGAAAAAAGCAAACAAGCCCATTCAAAAGTGGAGAAAGGATACGAACAGACACTTTACAAAAGAAGACATACATGAGGCCAACAAACATAGGAAAAAATGCTCATCATCACTGGTCATTAGAGAAATGCAAATCAAAACTACATTGAGATACCATCTCACACCAGTTAGAATGGCGATCATTAAAAAATCTGGAGACAACAGATGCTGGAGAGGATGTGGAGAAATAGGAACGCTTTTACACTGTTGGTGGAAGTGTAAATTAGTTCAACCATTGTGGAAGACAGTGTGGCGATTCCTCAAGGACCTAGAAATAGAAATTCCATTTGACCCAGCAATCCCATTACTGGGTATATATCCAGAGGATTATAAATTGTTCTACTATAAGGACACATGCACACGAATGTTCATTGCAGCACTGTTTACAATAGCAATTTTTATAAATTAAAAAAAACAAGGCAAAATAAATACCAAGAAGATATAATATATAGGAAATTTAAAAATCTTTGGAGATAATTTAACAATATATTTGGAGACACAGCTTAAAAAGGTAAATTATCTATAAAATATAAGTTATCTAAATTTTGAAAAGCAGCAGAAAGTTTGAAAAAGCATAACCATAGTGATATGGTGAGGCTTTGTGTCCCCACTCAAATCTCATCTTGAATTGTAATCCCCATAATCACCACATGTCAAGGGAGAGACCAGGGGGGAGATAAACGAATCATGGGGTGGTTTCTCCCATGCTGTTCTCATGATAGTGAGTGAGTTTTCATAAGATCTGAGGTTTTATAGGGGCTCTTCCCTCTTCGCTTGGCACTACTTCCTGCAGCCTTGTGAAGAAAGTGTCTTGCATCCCCTTCGCCTTCCACCATGATTGTAAGTTTCCTGAGGCCTCCCCAGCCATGTTGAACTGTGAATCAATTAAACCTCTTTCCTTTATAAGTAACCCAGACTCAGGAAGATCTTTACAGCAGTATGAAAATTAACTAACACACATAGAAAAACTAAATTAGTGGTCAAAGTCCTATGTTCAAAGAAAATTGACTCACATGATTTTTGTTTTATTTAATTATTTTTAGAGATGGTGCCTTACTCTGTCACCCAGGCTAGAGTACAGTGGCATGATCATAGCTCATTGCAGTCTTGAACTCCTCAGTTTATGTGAACCTCCTGCCTCAGATCCTCCTACTCCTGAGTAGCTGAGAGTACAAGTATGTGCCACCGTGCCTGGCTAATTTAAAAAAAAATTTTTTTTTTGTAGAGATGGGATCTGACTATGTTGCCTAGGCTTGTCTCAAACTCATAGCCTCAATCCTTTTGCATTGGCCTCCCAAAGTGCTAGCATTACAGGTGTGAGCCACCATGCCTGGCCTACCCAGATGATTTTAATGAGCCAGGTCTACCAGATGGTCAAGAGAGAGCTAAATCCCATTTCACAGAGACTATTTTGGAAAATAGAAAACTATGGGAAGCTTTCACTCATTTCATGACATTAGCACAGCCCTGATATCAAAGTCATAAAAAGTTTCCACTTTAATGGTGGAAGAAATGTTAGCTTCTGGTTTTCTTATGTTATGTTGGCTTTTTATGACTAACTAAATTTCCTTCCAAATTTAACGGTGTGTTAATTATTGCAAATTTCCACCAAATTTCCTTCCAAATTTAATGGTGTGTTAACTACTGCTAATTTTTGTTGTTGTTCATTTTTATTGCCTCAAAAATTACAAATTGAATAGCAGCAAGTCAAATACAAGAGTGATTTAAAAACACTCTCCAATGAGTAAGATCTATCCCAGGAATGGAAGGGTGATTCAATATTAGAAATATAGAGATGATGCACACAATTCATGGAGAATAATCTTATGATCACTCAATAAATGATGACAAAGCACTGGATAAAACTGTACATATTCACAATAAAAACCCCTAGTGGAGTAGAAAAAGACAAAGCATTTTTAAGTTGAAAAAGAGGGTATGCCAAAATCCTAGAGCAAGCATTCCTATAAGCTTCAAGATAAAGATGTTTTCTCCTCTATTATCCAAAACTACAAAATATCCTAGTCAGTACAATGAGATAATTAAATGCAGTAAGATTTGTAATTGTTGGCAAAGACAAAACTGTCATTATTTGTGGGTGATATGACCACTGATATAGAAAATTCAAAAGAAACAACTGGCAAATTACTAGAGCTAACAAAAGATTTAGACAACATAAATGCAAAAGGTTAACAATACAAAAATCAGTACCTTTCCTATACCACGGCAATGATACAAAAAAGAAGTATGCAAGACTTCTAAGAAGAAATAAAAACTTTATGTAAGACCATAAGGGAAGATTTGAATAAAGGACATTTGCTATGGTTTCAATGATGGTGTCCCCTTCAAAATTCATGTTGAAACTTAATCCTCATTATGGTGGCATTAAGAGATGGGTTCTTTAGGGCAGTGATTAATTCATGAGAGCTCCACCCTCATGAATGGATTTGGACTCTTTTAAAGGGGCTTGTGGGAGTGGATTCACTCTCTCTAGCCCTTCATCCTTCCCCCCTTGTGCCATGTAAGGACTCAGCATTTGTCCCCTTTGGAGGATGCAACAACAAGAAGCCATCTTGAAGGGAGAGACTGGGCCCTCATCAAACACTGAAATGGCTGGTGTCTTGATCTTTGACTCCCAGCCTCCAGGACTCTAGGAAATAAATTTCTGTTCTTCATAAATTACCCTGTCTCAGATATTTCATTATAGCAGCACAAGTGGACTAAGACAATGTTAACTTTACTCAAATCAAACTACAATTCAGTGCACATCTAACAAATTCCAATAAAAACACCAAGGGAGTTTTGGAGAACTTCACCATTTCTAAGATTCACACAGAAGAGTCAACAGGAAAAACAAGCCAATGCAATTCTGAAAAAAATGCCAAAAGAGGTAGGGGCTTTCCCTAGCAGAAATCAGGACACAGTATAAAAGTTTAGTATTCAAAGCTGAAATAACTGACTACATCAATGCAACAGAATAGTCAAAAAATGTCCATGTATATCTTGATATTTACTATATATTAAAGGTAATCTTTTAAATCACTGGGGAAAGGATAGAGTATTAAATAATACAATTTTAAAATGTAAAAACCATTCATAACTGCAGGCCATACAAAAGCAATCAGTGGACCAAATTTGGCTCATGAGCCTTAGTTTGCCAACTCCTCTTTCCTATTATATTCTTGGTAACTGCACTAAAGAAACATGTACACATATGTACAAGGAAGCTTGAAATGGAATTTTCACTGCAGATGCATTTGCAAAAGAAAAAATAGAAGCAACCTGAATTTTCCAAAGGAGAATGGTTAAATTATGATATATCTATACCATTACTGATTACTCAGCTCTACATACACTATCATAGAAACATCTTCACAACATCAGTGAAGATGAAAAGAAGTGCAAATTTTAGAATATTTCTTAAACCACACACACACAGAGTAGTAAAGGTATGGGAGACTATATTTGAAACTGATAACAATGGTTACCTCTCGGGGAGGAAATGAGCAGGTGTGTTTGTTCGGGGGTAGGTACCCCAAAGGACTTTCAGCCTCTCTCTGTATATTTTTAAAGAGTTTGTGGTCATGGATGACTTCATAAGTTAAAAAGAAGAAACAGAACAGAAAGGAAATCTAGGAATCTTTCCACTAAATGACTTCAGACCCTGGCCATCTCCCTTGAGCATAGAGTCAAGGCACACGGATGGGAAGATTAAAGTCTGACGCCCAAGTGATAGCTGCTCATGGTACTGGGGGCCTCTCTCTCCAGGCTACACTGAGGTCCCTTGGGACTACTGAATAAGCCTAGGATGTGACAGTTGTGGCCTCAGCTATATCCTGTTAAACCACAAAAACAAAAGCTTAAAGCAAGGCCTCCTTTTAAGCAACCTTAATATTTTAAAATCTAAGAATGATTCACCAAGTGATAGTACACAAAACTCCTCTAGTAACATACAATTAAACATAATAAACATCTCTGTTCCCTTCACAAGCCTCATTAAAATGTGAGTCAACATTTGAAAACGTATGTATCTACAGATAAAAAATGAAAGACAAGAGCAGGTGAGCAAAGTCAACCCATTTTAATAAGTTAGATTGGATTAAAGAATTAGCAATTTGAGCTGAATAGAAGATGCCAAAGAGATGAAAGCCATTTATACACCAAACATCCATAAGGCCCAGGCATAGAGGCACCAGGTACTACAGATGGCAAGAGTAAGCCATGAAAAATAAAAATAAAAATAAAAAAAACCAGGGGAGATTAGTTAAAAATCTAGGTAATAAACATATAGAGCCTGAGGTTTCCCTCTTACTTCTTGACCCCCAAGATAAAAGTTATTTCATAGATAAATTGCATCAAAGAGAATTTAAAGGCAGGGACAACAGGCATAGCACAATTTTAGATACATACCATGTCTGCAGTAATGCTTCTAGAGCAAAAAACAGAATACATACAATAATGAAAATGGCATTTCTCAACAGAAAAGCTAAAAGCTAGAATACAGTATCTTTAAAATTCTGAGGATAAATTACTTTTCAACCTGAAATTCATTGCCTAATCAATTGAGTGTGAGAGTAAAATAAAACAGTTCTGAAAATACAAGGTCTCAAAAAACTATCTTCTATGGTCTTTTTCTTAAAAAGCTACTAAAGGATGTGCTCCACCAAATCAAGGGAGAAAAAAGCAAAAACAAACAAGAAGACCCAGCACAAAGAAACAGTGATTTGAAACAGGAAAGAGGAGAAAGGAAGCATCAGCACAACAGCTAAAAAGAGGATCTAAAGAGCAGGAAAGGAGACTGGAAGGCTTCAAGAGAGATTCTCCAGGAGAGGAGGAGAATAGACAGATGACCAGATACCTCTGACCATGTGGAAAATTCTATCTGAGGGATTTTCCAATTCTATTGGAGAGTCTGGGAAGAAGGAGTGATAGTAAACTAATCAAAGAAAAAAATGGCAAGGCAATTCTTCACTTAAGTGGAGGAAAAAGTTCTATAAGAAAGGAAATGTACTTACATCAAATGGTTTGGCAACAAGCCACATTTATGGTGTGCTGAGAGCTGGATCAACAAAAAAATAGACTTATTATGTGAGGAGGAAAAACAGGGAATAGGTCTAAGATGCCAAAAATTCACGAAGACAGCAGTTAATAGTTACAATGCATAAATGAAGAAATAGGCTGGGCGTGGTGGCTCACACCTGTAATCCCAGCATTTTGGGAGGCCGAGGCAGGTGGATCTGACCTGAGGTCAGGAGTTCAAAACCAACCTGACCAACATAGTGAAATCTCATCTCTACTAATAATTAAAAACTTAGCCAGACGTGGTGGCATGCACCTGCAGTCCCAGCTACTCAGAAGCCTGAGGCAGGAGAATCACTTGACCCCAGGAGGCGGAGGTGGCAGTGAGCTGAGATCATGCCAATGCACTCCAGCCTGGGTAACAAAAGCAAAACTCTGTCTCAAAAAGGAAAGAAAGAAACATAAACGAAGAAATAATAGAATAAGTGCATACTTTGGAAAGAAGTAAAAATCAGAAACACCTAAGAGGACTGAAAGTTGTTGTTGCTGAAGAAAGAGACCCAAGAATGGGATGAATAAAGGCTGCTTGTTTTCTTGCTTATGTATTTATTTATTGCATTAATACTTGATGTGTGAACCATGGACATATCTTAAACTTTCGGGTTTCAGTTTTTCTCATGATAAAATGAGAATGATGATAATATACACCTACTATCAGGCTACTGTGAACATCACATGAGATAACGTGGAAAATGCCTCTGTGAACATTCCCCCCTTTAGTTGGAGCAATTTTTCAGAGTAGTTATTTCATAAACAGATTGAGTGGAGACACAATTGAAACTCGTGTTGTCCAAGTACTGAGGGCTGGAATATTAATCAATCCAACGCCCAGTGTGCATAAGCAGCAAAGAGACATGAAGGGAATGGGTGACCTAAGTAGGAAGGGTTTATAAAAAAAAATTTCTTCTAGTCTGAAATCCAGGAAGCTTAGACTAAATCATGTGTAACTGCGTTTGACTCCCTCCATCATTTAACTAACTGTGTTCTTAGATAAATTATTGACCTTCCCCCAATCTCCAGTTTTTCTATCTGTAACACTGGAGGTAGTAACACCCACCCTGGAGGTTTGTGACAATGGATAAATCAAATTACAAATGTGAAAGATTCTTGTATAGTATCTGGTACCATTTCTTCTTTGGCAAAGGATGGCAATAACAACAGCCCTAGTTTGTTCTGGAGAATAACTCTAACCTTCAATTTTTTTTTTGTTTTGTTTTCTTCTTTTTCTTCTTCTTTACTTCTCCTCCTTCTTTGAGTCTTACTCTGTTGCCAGGCTGGAGTGCAGTAGCTATTCACCAAGTACAGTCATAGCATGCTTATAGCACCAAACTCCTGGCCTCAAACAATCTTCCACCTCAGTCTCCTGAGTAGATGGGACAACAGGCACATGCTGTCCCAACAGGCTGATTTTTATTTTTGTAGCAAAGGGGTCTCACTATGTTTCCCAGGCTGGCCTCGAACTCCTGGACTCAAAGGATTCTCCCACCTTGGCCTCTCAAAGTGTTGAGATTACAGGTATGAGCCACCACGTCTGACTAAAATTTCTAACATAAATCAAACCCCCACGATCAGATAATCAAAGCCTCCCTAGGGTAAATCTGTCCTGCTCACCTCTCTCTTGATAATTTTTAATTAGACAACAGTATGCATTTACTGTAGCAAAAGTTGAAAATATAAACAGGCAAAAAAAAAAAAAAAAACTATGTATCACAAATAATACCATCACTAAGAGTTAACCACCAAGAATATTTCAGTGTATAACCTTTCATATACATTTCTACTTGTGTGTATTTTTAAATAAAAATAAGGTTTATTTTATCTATTATTCTTTGGTGATCATTTTAACCTATAGGTCAAGAACACATTCCCTCTCAATACAACTATTTTAACATCACTTTCAATAGCTGCAGTCAGTTTGATGGATAAACTGCACCTTTTATATTATACCCTTGTTTCCCACCCTTCAGGCAACAGTCAGTTTCTGTTCCAGCGATTCCTCTAGCCTATTAGGCAAACTACAGGTTTGACACCAGAAGAAAAAGCAAGATGCAACTTAAATTGCATGTTTCAATATATGTCAGTAATCACAAATATACTGATACCAACCCAGCTTATCTCTAACCAGGCCAGCAGCTGCTTGACAGGCTTTTTAAAGCAGAGTTTATTTCTAGGTCTTGGGAGGAATATAAGATACTTTAGAAGAATTTTATTTTGGAAGTCCTGCACATCTCTGCCTTCCTGGATCTTTAAAAATGAGTACATATGCGTGCATACACACATGCTGTGCATATATAGTCACAGCATATGTATATATATAAATACACATTGTAAAAATATATTGCAGTGAGTATGTGCGTATTATTTTAGGAAGAAACAAGGGGGCTATTTTTCTTTCCATCAATAAAAACACTGGAAATTCAAGCTCTGTCACCTTTAGTGGGTAATTTGGATTTAAGGGAGAAACAGAGACCCAGAGTTGGAAAGACACATGCAAACCTTCAACATACACATACTAAGATTATTTATTTTTCCCAGGTTCATCTACTGAAAGCTGGTAGGCACTAGACTGCAATGAGAGCAACCACCATTCATCTGTGCTGCAGCAACAGAGACCAGAGACACAGATAAAGAATCTAACTCCACAAACCACCTAAAAAAGGCCAGTTTCAACCATTCACATTCACGCAGTGGATCTCATCTTTGGCTCAGTATTCAGTCCTCAGATTGTGGTTTCCCAGGTGAGACTTCGCTGTGCATTAAGCAGGGAGAAGGGGTAAGAGTGCCATGATTGTAGCCGATGAGGAGAGCAGAAACTGTCTTGCTCCAGCAGAAACTGAGCGGCCAGGGAAAGGCAGAAGCCCAAGCACTGGCCGGTCCTGGTGCTCATCAGTCCAGGAATAACTAAAAATAGGTTCTACGTCAAACCCTTCTATCTGTCAGATAGCAGACTCAGTCATGGAAAGTTCAAAAGAACCTTTGAAAATGCTTTTGCCATACTAAACATATCTGAACTAACGTGGAATTATTTTCAGAATTCTACCTCTTAGACCAGAGAGGTTAAGATTCAGGCTTCCAATTCCCACAGAGAAGAAAATATACAACAAGTGAATTGCACAGTGCGTTTCCTGCATCGCTAATGATCCTTAGGAGTGGGAGACAATGGCGCAGGGGGTGACAATGGGTCGTAATCCACCAAGGAACACACTGTTCATAACAACACGCATTGCTTTTTCCAGACCCAGAGGCCCCGGTGAGCACTAATAAGCTGGCACAACAGGCTTATTTGATGTGTGGGATTAATATGTTAATTTAATGCTCTCCTGTTTGGTTAAGTGGTTTGTGTTCCTAAATTTCTAAACATTGCATTCAAATCCCTTTATATGGGAACCAAGTGGCTTCTCTAACCTCCCTTCCCCCGTTTGTCATGGCAGCCTCGTGACATGGATACAGCATGCCCACGGCTGACTTCAGGCAGCATGTGCACTGTTCTCCCAGCCTGCAAAGCCAGTCTTCTCCTCCCTCCTGACCCTAGCCAAATTCTACTCTTGATTCTCCAGGGTGCTATTCAAGCCTTGGCTCTTTAATGAACCTTTCCCAAAAGCTTAGCTCACACTGACCACCACGAACATCAGCTGCCTCTGTGCCTCATTCTGGCCACTCTGCATGTAATGCCTTACACTGGTCCCCAGCTGGTCTGCGACATCTTGCCTCTCCATCTGGACCATAAGCCCCTGGGGGAAAGGGATGAACTCCCACAGCTCGCTTTTCTCGCTGCAAGCACTCTCATTTTACTTGACCCCTGACTAACATCACCACCATGGCCCACTTCCCCCCCCATGAATTGTCCCCTTTCTTGGTTTCTGTGTAATCACCCTTCAGATTTTCCTCTTCCTCAGCTCCTCCTCCATCCAACTTCTCAATATTGGTGTTCCCTAGATTCAATTCTGGCTGCCTTTTCTTCTCTTTACGCGCATGCTCACACACACACAGCGCGTGTGCGCACACACACACACACCCACACACACTCTTTCTCGCTTCCCCCCACCCCGCCCCCCAAGTCCTAAATATTCTCTTGGCTCCAAAATATCAACTATATGCTCCCAAATTTCTATCTCTGGCCTGGACCTTTCTTCTAAGCAATGCCTGGGAAGGCTATGTCAATCAGTATTTTATTATGTTTATAAAGGCAAGTTCATCTGTCATAGATCTCTTAGTTCTTCATAGAGAAAAGCTCCTATTTCATAGTTTTATTACGTCTTTAATCCAAAGCAGCCATCACAATATGATTGCTCTGATAGGAGGCCAGGCAAGATACCCTCATTCACGGAAGGCATCATGTCGTATTCAGTTTAGACTCCTCTAGTACTGTGCAAAGTGTCTTCCACATAAGGTGCTGCGATTTTTTTTTCCTAAATGAATAAATTAAGACATGAATAGCCATGTTGACTATGCTTAAGTGGGCTCAGTTGAGAAAGGTTCTATCTTCAGGAGAAAATGGCTTATGTCCAGTAAGTGCTTCATTTCAATTTGTTGAAAGAAAACCAAGTGGTGGAGGAATAGAAGGCCATGAGCCATTGTCAAACACCACAACGCTTCTCAGGCAAGTTTGCTTTATCCTCCCTCAGAGGCTTAGTTGGGGCTTAGACTATCAATCCCTAACGAAACGTTTTCTAATCAGGCCAACTAGACATGTACGTCTTGCCAAATGGTGAGTTAGGATTCCACAGAATCAAATAACCATAGTTTGGATCATGTTTATCAATTTACAATCAATAACACTTTTAAATTGGTTGCTCTCTTAACCCAATTTGGACTTTTCTATCTTCAAAATCAACCTGATCAACATGGCCAATAAATTGAATTACCACCACCATAGAGTCCTTGGGTTCTCTCTGATGCCCCAGAACATCAAATCCCTACCACGACCATCAAACTGATCCTCCGTGGTTTTCACTGGAGTCGTGTTTCCTCAATTAAGTCTATAAATAGAAATTTTACTGCTTCAGAGAGGATATAAATCAGCTCAGCAGGACACTCTTGGGGCAAAGAAGAGGAGGCAAGGCTGGGAGAGAAGAACGTATTTAAATTATTCAATGAAATGGAAATCAGGGGTGGGGGTAGGTGAACTATTTGAGATATAGATTCTCCTCTGGGTAGGAATAATTGACAAGCAGCCTGAAGGAGTCTTCCTTCAAAGGAGAGATCAAATCGAGAATTGGCAAGAAGTGATGTCACTTCAAAATGTTTCGTCTGATTAAGGTATTTCAATGCTAAAGACGAATCCTCCCTCCCTGGAGAGTACTTGCATAGATAAAGAGCATGTTGTTCCAGCAGTAACTCCTCTATGTCCACCCAGCTTGGGTGCTTTGTGAAAATGCCTTTTGTCAGCTTCCTACAGCTCCGTGCCTCAGTGAGTCACAACCAACAATCCCCCCTCTCATAAAGCAGCAGGCTACCAGGAAGACTAATTCCTCCTTACCCCATTCTTTCCTGCATATATATTTTGTGCACTGGGCAGTATAACAGCATTTTGCCATCACTAGACCTATTTGTATGTATGCTGCTGCTTAGTAAAATAATCCCGCAGTACTCAATAACTGTTTTTCCAACGTTCAATCTATATTCTTCATGTTGCTGCATAAGCCTATTTCATCTTAAACTACCCTCAGTGAATGAAGTCAGAAAATATCATTCCTTCTTTCTTTTATTCAACAGGCATTGTGCCAGGAATTGGGATAAGGGTCAAGAATACAGTATCTCTGACTTTATGAGGCTTACAGTTCAGTAAGGGAATAAATTATGTTAAAAATTTCATTATTACTGTGATAAATATAGCAGAAGAGAACATATATAAGGCATCCAAAATAAATTATCAAATGGGATCTAATTGAGTTAGAAGAGCCAGTGAATCATTCCCAAAATAGTTATCATTTGAGCTGAAATCTGAAGGAGTAGGGGTGGAGGGGGAAGGAAAGAGAACATCTTCGGAGATGGAAGTACCTGTGTTAGGGAGCTGAGGCTACAGGGACCAGGTATGTAATGAACAGAAGGAAGAACAGAGAGGTGAGGGAGGAAGAGTGGGAAAAGGCAGTAAGTCAAAGATCAGATAGGGTATCATAGGTCATCCTAAACGTTGTGGACCTGGTGCTAAGAAAACGGGAGCCGCTATAGAATTTCAAAAACAGCAACGTGGTTAGGGTTTTAAGGAGAAACATTACTCGGCACTACAAGGATAATAAATGGAAGGGGGGAGGAAGTGGAAGCAGGGGTTTAGTTAGAAGTTATTTGGTAGACCAGGAAAGAAATGAGAGCAGATTGGATTAGGATTTCAGTAGAAATGGAAACAAACAAAAAAATCCAAGATCTATTTAGGAGGTAGAATGTTCAGTATCTGCAGATGAATCTGAGAGAGAGAGAGAGGTACAAAGGATAACATAATGGCTTTGGCCTCGAGTAGCTAGAGAGATGATGGTGCCATCTGGGGAAAGAGAGTGTGTTGGAATTACTGGGAGATAGGGGTACATGAGCTCAGTGTTACATGTGCAAAGCCTGAGAAACCTGGGAGATGTCCAAGTCAAGAGGTTCAGCACCCAGTTGCAGATATGAGGCGCCGACAGCGTTAATGAAGATCATTCAAAGTAACAGCAGAGTCAAACACACTATATGCCTTTAACCTTTTCTAGAAGCAGGGTATGTTCTAGAGCTGCACTGTTTAAGACGGTGGCCATTAGCCATATGGGAGATACCGGGGATCTAAATTAGTTAAAATTAAATATATTTAAAATTCAGAGTCTAAACGGGCACTAGCCACATTTCAAGTGCTCAATGGGGCTAGCAGCTACTGTACTGGACAGTGCAATGAACATTTCTATCAACAAAGGAGTTCTATCAGACAACCGTGTTGCAGACGATCAGAGGGCTTCCTATTTATAGCACTCAGCTCTGACGAGCATTGAGGTGAACGTTGAGCTCTCAGTCTACCAACACCGAGAACAGAATTCTACTATATTTTGATCCCCTTTATAAGGCCTTGGGGTTGAAGAAGAAGAAGACATGAAAGAAGTGGGAGGTGAAGCAAGATGACCATCAGCCTTCACCAGTCATTCTCCCTGCAGGAACATCCAATTCAGCAACTATCTACACACACAAACACATCTTCGTAAGAACTAAAAATCAGGTAAGCAATCCGAGTACCTGGTTTTAACTTCATATCACTGCAAGTAGCACTGAGGAGGGTAGGAAAGACAGTCTTAAACTGCCAATGCCACCTCTCCTCCATCCTCCAACAGCAGCCACATGGCATGGAGCAACAACCTCTGCACTTGGGGAAGAAAGGGCACAGTGACCATGGGACTTGGCCCTGGAACTCAGTGCCACCCTGTCACAGTAGAAAGCAACACTGGGTGGAACTCAGTCCAGTGCCCATGGCGGGGCACTTAGAACAACCCTAGAGAGGAAGCATCCATCCCAGTGGTCGGAACTTGGGTTCCAGCAAGTCTTGTCCCTGAGGGCTAAAGGGCTCTAAGGTCATAAATAAACTTGAAAGGCAGTCTAGGCAACAAGGACTCTGAATGCTGAGCAAACCCTCATCCTTTGCTGAACCCAAAGCCAGCTGATTTCGGGGACACCTGACCTAGTGAGACACCAGCCAGGGCATCCAAGGGACTGCTTGCATCACCCCTTCCCAAACCCCAGGCAGCATAGCTCACAGCTCCAAGACAGATTTCTTCCGAACTTCTGCTTGAGGAGACAGGAGGGTAGAGAACACTGTCTTGCAATTTGGATACCTGCTCAGCCACAATAGGATAGGGCCCAGCCAGAGTTCTGAGGCCCCTGTCCCAACCCCTAGCTCCAAGACAACATTCCTAGACACATCCTGGGCTGAAAGGGAACCCTCTGTTTTGAAGGGAAGGATGCACCCCTTGCAGGATAAACCGCCTGTTGACAAAAGAGCCCTTAGGCCCTGAATAATCAACAGTGGTACCCAGGCAGTACTTGCTGTGGGCCTCTGGTATGACTCAGAGACTTGCTGGCTTCAGGCGTGACATAGCACCTTTCCTGTTGTGGTAGCTATGTGGAACTCCTTCTGCTTGAAAAAGGAGGCAAGAGGAAAGAGGACTTTGTTTTCCAGCCAAGGTACCAGCTCACCCACAGTCAGGTAGAGCACTGAGTGGGCTCTTGGGGTCCCCAGTTCCAGGTTTTGGCTGTTGGACATTTCTGCGCCTGTCTCGGGCTAGAAGGGAGCCTACTGTCCTGAAAGGAGGGATCCAGGCTTGGCAGCATTCACCACAAGCTGACTGAAGAGCTCTTGGGCCCTGAAGGAACATTGGCAGTAGCCAAGCTGTACTTGCCACAGGCCTGGGGTGGTGGTAGCCATGGGAAAAGACTCCTCTGCTTGTGGAAAGGGGAAGAGTGGCAAGGACTTTGTATTGTGGCCTGGGTGCCAGCTCAGCTGTAGTAGAATAATGTACTAAGTAGATTCCTAGGGTTTCTGACTCCAGGACCTGGCTCCTGGATGGCATCTAGGACCCACCCAGGACCAGGAGAAACCCAGCACCCTGAAGGGAAGGATACAAGCCCAGTTGGTTTGGCCACCTGCTGATCATAGAACCCTAGGGCCTTGAGTGAACACAGGTGGTAGCCAGGCAGTAGTTATTGTGGGTCACAGGCAAGATCCAGTACTATGCTGGCTTCAGGTCTGACCCAGTGTAGTCCCACAGGAGTTTTTGTGTCACTCCACCTCCAGTTCTAGGCAGTTGAGCACACAGAGACTCCATTCATCTGGGAGAAAGTAAGGGAAGTGAACGAGAGTCTTTGCCTGGCAATCCAGATAATTCTTCTGGATCTTCTCTAAGACAACCAGGGTGGTACTTGTATGAGAGTCTGCAGACTCACAGCATTACTGGACTTGGGGTGCCCCCTAATGGAAATACAGTTACAGCAACCAAAATTGTAGATCACAACACCCAAATTCATTCAAATACCTGGAAAGCCTTCCCCAAGAAGAAAAGGTACAAACAAGCCCAAACTGTGAAGACTACAATAAATACCTAACTCTTCATGCCCAAATACCAATGCACATCCACAAGCAGGAAGACCATCCAGGAAAATACGACCTCACTGAACAAACTAAATAAGGCACAAGGAAAAAAATCACTGAGACACAAAGATATGTGACCATTCAGGCAAATAATTCAAAATAGCTTCTTAAGAAAACTAAATGAAGTTCAAGACAACATAGAGAAGAAATTAAGAATCCTATCAGATAAATTTGAACAGACACTAAAGTAATTAAAAAGACAAGCAGAATTTCTGGAGATGAAAAATGCAACTGACATAATGAAGAATGCCTCAGAGTCTCCAAGCAGAATTGATCAAGCAGAAGAAAGAATTAGCAAACTTGAAGATGACCTATATGAAAATACAGTCAGAGGAGATAAAAAAGAATAAAAGAGAAGGACGCATACCTATAAGATCTAGAAATTGCCTCAAAAAGGCAGATCTACAAGTTATTAGCCTTAAAAGAGGGGTAAAGAAAGAAAAAGACAGGGGTAGAAAGTTTGTCCAAAGAGGTAATATCAGAGAACTTCCTCAAACTAGAGAAAGATACCAGTAATTCAAGTATAGGAGGGTTACTGAACACCAAATACATTAAACCCAAGTAAGACTACCTCAAGACATTTAATAATCAAACTCCCAAAGTCAAGGATAAAGAAAAGGATCTGAAAAGCAACAAGAGCAAAGAAACAAGTAAGATACAATGGAGCTCAAATACATCTGGCAGAAGACTTTTCAATGGAAATCTAACAGTTCAGGGAAGGGTAGCAAGACATAAAGTGCTGGAAAAAAAAAACCTTTTATCATAAAATAGTATATCCAGCAAAAATATTCTTCAAACATGAAGGAGAAATAAAGACTTGCCCAGACAAACAAGCTGAGGAATTTCATCAACACCAGACCTGTTCTACAAGAAATGCCATGGGGAGTTCTTCAATCTGAAAAAACAAAAAAGGATGTTAATAAGCAGTAAGAAATTATCTGAAGGTACAGAACTCACTGGCAGTAGCAAGTACACAGGAAAACACAGAATACTGTAACACTGTAATTGTGGCCTACAAACACTCATATATTGAGTAGAAAGACTAAAACACAAACCATTAACAAATAACAACTTTTAAAGAAATAGACAGTACAATGAGATATAAATAGAAACAACAAAAAGTTAAAAGCAGTACAAAGTTGAAGTGTAAACTTTTGATCAGTCTTCTCTTTGCTTATTAATTTGTTTATGCAATCAGTTTAAAATAATGGGTGATAAGACTATTTGTAAGCCTCATGGTAACTTCAAATCAAAAAACAAACAACAGATACACAAAAAAAGCAAGAAATTATACCACCAGAGAAAATCACTTTCATGAAAAGGAAGATAGGAGGGAGGAAAAGAAGGAGACGACCATAAAACAAAAAGAAAACAAATAGTAAAATGGCAAGAGGAAGTCCTTATTTATAAATATTAACTTTGAATGTAAATGAATTAAACTCTCCAATCAAAATAGAGTGGCTGAGTAGATTAAAAAGCAGGATCCCATGATCTGTTGGCTACAAGAAACACACTTAACCTATAAAGGCACACACAGACTGAAAGTAAAGGAATGGAACAAGATATTCCATGTTAATGGAAACCAAAAAAGAACAGCAGCAGCTATACTTACATCAGACAAAACTGATTTCAAGACAAAAAGTATAAAGAGAGACAAAGATATATATAATGATTATATAGCTCATCATTATACAATGATGATAAAGGGACCAATTCAGCAAGAAGATAAAACAGTTGTAAATAATATATGCAACCAATATTGGAGCACCCCAGATGTATAAAGCAAATATTATTAGAGCTAAAGAGAGATGCCCCAATAACAGCTAAAGAAATTATACACCCCACTTTCAGCATTAGACAGATCATCCAAACAGAAAATCAACAAAGAAACATCAGCAGTACAGGTCAAATGGACCTAAGTTGACCATTTCATCCAACGGCTGCAGAATACACATTCTTCTCCTCCACAAATGTATCATTATCAAGGACAGACCATATGTTAGTCCACAAAACAAGTCTTAAAACATTTTTAAAAATGAAATTATATCCACTATCTTCTCTGACCACAATGGAATAAAAGCACAAATCAATAACAAGAGGAATTTTGGAAAGTATACAAACACAGGGAGATTAAACAATATGCTCCCAAATGACAGAGGGTCAATGAAAAACTTAAGGAAATTGAAGAACTCCTTGAAACAAATGATAACGGAAACACATCATGCCAAAACGAACGGGATACAGCTAAGGAAGTACTAAGAGGAAAGTTTATAGCTATAGGCACCTACATCAAAAAAGCAGAAAAACTGAAAATTATCTAATGATGCACCTTAAAGAATTAGGAAAGTAAGAGCAAACCAAACCAAAAGCTAGAAGAAAGGAAATAAAGATCAGAGAATAAATACATAAAATTCAAACAACAAAAATACAAAATCAATGAAATTAAAAGTTGCTTTTTGAAAAGATTCATATAATTGATAAACCTTTAGACAGACTAAGAGAAGAGAAAGAAATCAAGAAAGTAATCCCAATTACAATAGTTACAAATAAAATTAAATACCTAGGAAATTAACCAAAGAAGTGAAAGCTCTCTACAATGAAAACTATAAAACACTGATGAAAAAAATTGAAGAGGACACAAAAAATGGAAAGATACTCCAAGTTCTTGCTTTGGAATAATCAGTACTGTTAAAATGTCCATACTACCTAAAGTAATCTACAGATTCAATGCAATCACTATCAAAATACTAATGACATTCTTCACAGAAATAGAAGAAACAATTCTAAAACTTTTATGGAACCACAAAAGACCCAGAGTAGCCAAAGCTATTCTGAGCAAAAAGAATAAAACTGGAGGAATCACATTACTACTAATTATACTACAAAGCTATGGTAATCAAAATAATATGGTACTTGCTCAAAAACAAACACGTAGATTAACGGAACAAAATAGAGAACCCAGAAACAAATCCACACATCTGCAGTGAACTCGTTTTCAACGAAGGTGCCAAGAACATACACTGGGGAAAGGACAATCTCTTCAATAAATGGTGCTGAGAAAACTATCCATATAAAAAAGAATGAAACTAGACCCCTATCTCTCACCTTATTAAAAAATCATATCAAAATGAATCACAGACTTAAATTTAAGGTCTCACAATATGAAACTACTAGAAGAAAACATTGGAGAAACTCTCCAGGACACTGGAGTGAGCCAAGAATTCTTTAGTAATACCCCATAGGCACAGGCAACAAAAGTGAAATTAAACAAATGGGATGACATCAAGTTAAAAGGTTTCTGCACAGCAAAGGAAACAATCAACAAAGTGAAGAGACAACCCACAGAATGGGAGAAACTATTTGTCAACTATCCATCTGACAAGGAATTAATAACTAGAATATATAAGGAGCTCTAACAACTCGACAGGAAAAAAATCTGATAATCTGAGTAAGAAATTGGCAAAGAATCTGAATAGACATTTCTAAAAAGTGATATACAAATGGCAAACAGGTATATGAAAAAGTACTCAACATCAAAGTCAGAAAAATTCAGATCAAAACTACAGTAAGACATTATCTGCTCCCAGTTAAAATGGCTTTTATCTAAAAGGCAATAGCAAATGCTGGTGAGGATGTGGAGAAGAGGGAATCATTGTACACTGTTGGTGGGAATGTAAATTAGTACAGCCACTTTGGAAAACAGTTCAGAGGTTCCTCAAAAAACTCAAAATAGAATTATCATATGATCCACCAGTCCAATGACTTGGGATATACTCAAAAGAAAGGAAATCAGTATTATCAAAGAGATATCTGCACTCCCATGTTTACTACAGCACTATTCACAATAGCCAAGATTTGGCAGCACCCTAAGTGTCCATCAACAGACAAATGGATAAAGAAAATGTGGTACATATACACAATGGAGTATTATTTAGCCATGAAAAAGAGTAAGAGCCTATCTTTTTCAACAATATGGATGAAACTGGAGGTCATTAAGTCAAGTGAAATAAGCCAGGTACAGAAAGACAAACCTCACATGTTCTCACTTGTTTTTGGGAGTTAAAAATTAAAACAACTGAACTTGTGGAGATAGAGGTAAAAAGATGATGACCAGAGGCTTGGAAAGGTAGTTGGGTGGGGAGAGGGCAAGAGGATGGTTAATGAGCACAAAAATATGTTACATAGAAGTAATAAGATGCAGTATTTGGTAGAACAAGGTGACTACAGTCAGCAATTACTATATATTTTGAAACGACTGGAAGAGTATAATTGGATTGGTTGTAACACAAAGAAAGGATAAATGCTTGAGGTGATGAATAACCCATTTACCCCCAAGTGATTATCACATATTGCATGCTTGTATCAAAATCTCATGTACTCCATAAACATCTACTATGTACCCACAAACATTTTTTAAGAAGTTGCTCTGACAAAGAAAAAATAATTTTTGTTATTTAGATATCTGCTAATCTATCTTAACAAAACAGATGAAGAATATACATCATGAAGAAAGGATATGATGGTTAATTTTATTTGTAAACCTGACTGGGACCAAATATTCACTTAAATATTATTCATGGGTGTTCTGGTGAAGGTGTTTCTGGATGAGATTAACATTTGAATCAGCAGACTGAATAAAGCAGATTTCCTGCCCCAACGTGAGTGGGCCTCATCCAATCTGTTGAAGTTCTGAACAGAATAGAAAGCTAAGACAATATTTTTCTATCTTCAAGCCTGATTGTCTTTGAGCTAGGACACTGGTCTTGTTTTTTTTTCGGACTGGAACTTACACCATCAGCTCTCCTGGGTCTGAATTTCTCAGCCTACAAAGTCACATGGTCTAATTCTGCATACTAAATTTCTTTACCATCATCCCTACCCACCACCCCGTCCACACACCCTATTTATCTGTTTCTCTGGAGAACTCTGAATAATACTGAGGATGTGAGAGGCATGCAGAATGAGCTCACATTGTGAAAATACTATCAGATCAACTGGGGAAACTAAAGTCAGATGAAAATGGGTCCAACAGAGGCAGTAAGTCTTCATTTGGATTTTGACAGAAAAACAGGAAATTCATGGAAAGAGAGGGAAGAAGGGTAACCTAAGTGGGAAAGCAGTTTACTCAAAAAGTTGTGTGTATTTGGAATGCCAGCCATTTTCTCCAAAGGAAAATCAATTCCGTGTGGAACTACGTAAGAAACAGGGTAATGGCAGAAGACTCTATGTCTGGACAAGTGGAGGAAGAACTAAAGAATCGACCAGATATGAAAGTGCTAATTGTGCACTGACTTGACCCTGAGGCTCACTCAGACAATGGTATATACAGAGTAATGGGATCCTGGCCCTGTACTCCAGGAGTGCCTCGTCTAAATAGCCGTAACTGCCTACCAGGCTTCCAGGTGATAAAAACAGGTTTCACAAAAAATGTTCTTGCTCAATAAATACACAAGCCAAACATCATATTTTCAACATACGAGACAAATATTTAAGCAAAAAAAATGCACATCAAAAATTACTATGCACCAAGGTGCCTCAATTGTAGACAGAAGGTCAAGTGAGGTGAATGAGTGAGTCTGGGAGCAAGCTGTGATGGAGCAAGGTAGACATGCGAGAGCTTCATCCTGTGAGTAAATGTGCTTGATGCCTTGATTTATTTTGAACCTAAATGAATAGGCCACAGGCTACATAGCACAGTTGGGTTACTCTAACATTTTAGATTTTTAAAGTTATTAGCAGCCTAAGCTATGGCTCAAAGGCCACAGAGCACTGCTTAACACTAAGTTCAAGGTTAATGTTAGTCACTTCATGAAAGAACACAGAAATGGGTTACAGGGCTCCAAATTGGGCTGAAAAGAACCTTCTGACTTTCAAAGGTGATAACTGTGTTTCCAGGCTTTGGGGCAGAATGCTTCGATTTGAAGATGAAGATAAAAACCTCTATGATACCATTCTCTTTGGTTTTCTTGTTTGTTCCATAGCCATGGCTTTCATTGAAATCCCACTGTCTATTAGAATCCACTGGCATTTCTTTCCTGCTGATGGCTGGGTACTACTACTGAAAAAATATTTGTCTTTATACATACATGAGCATATGTAAATCCCCTCCAACGTGTTGTTTGACTACTCATTTCAGTTTTTATTGAAATAACTGTCCACTTGTACTATGGATATCTTTATAAAAACACAGTAAATGTATTCTGTTTTGGCAGGGGGTTTTAAGTGTATTTTCTTTAGTTATTCATACTGGGTGGAATGTAGCCACATTAATCATTTTCCTAATTTTCTGTGTGTGATTGCCTGCCGTGAACACTGATGCTAGCAAATTTCTTTTTAGCTACTTTTCTCAGGATTAGAGGGATATTGCTACAACTTCAGAACTGACGATTTCCTACAAGATTCTAATATATCATATACCATATTTGCAAGATAAAAGCTATGCCCATAGTTTAAAATCACTCAAATGATATGTGTAAAGAGAAATGCTTAACTGATTTTCCAAATCATTTTCCTGTAAAGTTCAACTGTTTCTTAAAACCTTAGCTGTTTTTTATATTACTATATACAGTACCTATCAAGGATTTAAAATACCAGTTATTCTCACTATTAGCAAGGGCATTCTTATGCACCACTGCTAGAAATATAAACTAGTGTACTTTTATCTACAGGGCAGTTGGAGTTAATAAGCGATATGCATAATAAACCTTAAAGACGAGAAAAACCTTGAACCTGGAAATTGCACTTCCGAGAGAATTCATCTTGGTTATGATACTCATCTTAATACAACTATCAACTAAGTTGTTAGTTGCAAAAAACCTTTAGAATAATATGATTACTAATAATAGGAGACTAAAATAAATTATGGCATATCCACATCATGGAATTCTATGTAGCCATTAAAAAGGGTGGTTAGGTATGGACTCAGTGACTTAAAAAGGTGGTCCCGATATAATCTTATCTCTATAATAGCATTTGTTTTAATGTTACATACGTATGTCTGTGTGTACATACACATAAAAAAATTTAGAGAAATGTATCTTAACATGTTGTTTCTGTTAAAGAGAAGTTTTCCTTTTTTCTTTTTTAAATCTTCTAATATTTATATAATACATTTTTAATAGTTATAACATAAATATATTATATACACATACCTACATATATATGCACTACAGAAGCTTCTTTTCCAGCTGTCCTGCCTCTAGGCATATGGACTTTGAAGCAACCTAGCAGGAAGGGCCCATGCTGGGGGTGGGGGTAGGGGCGTGGGCAGGGGGCAGGGAATCTGATGGCCCCATCCCTCCCAGACTTATCTGCCTAGCTCAGCTGTCCCCAAGACAGGAGCAAGGATCCTGCTCACCAGACTGTCCTGGATGCAGGGAGTCTCCACCAGCCTCCGGACTCCATTCTCCACAGTGACTCCCAGCCAGTTGAGCGCCGCCCAGCACCAGAGGTAGTCATAGCCGCCATGCCAGTAGCTCACAAATGCAAATGTCATTGCCGTGGAAAACAGTGTCCCCAGCAGGCCATGCTGGGATCCACCCACTGGAATGTACACATACCTAGAGAAAGAAGAGGCTGTTAGGAGGCACGAATAGGGCTGCCCTGCAACTCTGCCTGCTTCCTGGCTTTACTCCCCTGTTGAACACTGCTGTTCACATATGCAGATCCTTCTTCCCTTCCAGGAGGCCAGATTCCTTGGATTCTCCATCCCACAAAGAGTTGGCAAAAACTAAGCCTCACCTCTGCAGGACGTTAGGTTAAATGAACACACAGGCTCAAAGGTTCTCATTACTAGAAAAAAATAGTACTTATAAGAGGCAGGGCCAGAAGTCATGAATTTAGAGTTTCTGAAAGGGATGCGTCCAACCCTGGAAACCCAATCACAGAATGGCAGTTAAGCTTCTGACCACATGGGGCCAGCAACCTTCAAGGCAGGTGATATGGTTTGGTTGTGTCCCCATCCAAATCTCGTCTTGAATTGTAGCTCCGTTAAGCCCCACATGTCAAGGGAGGGACCCAGTGGGAGGTAACTGAATCACGGGGCAGGTTTTTTCTATGCTGTTCTCATGATACTGGGTAAGTCTCACAAGATCTGATGGTTGTATAACAGGCAGTTCCCCCTGCACATGCTCTCTTGCCTGCCACCATGTAAGACATACCTTTGCTCCTCCTTCGCCTTCTGCCATGATTGTGAGGCCTCCCCAGCCATGTGGAACTGTGAGTCCATTAAACTGTTTTTTCTTCATAAATTACCCAGTCTTGGATATTTCTTCATAATGGTATGAAATTGAGTAATACAGCAAGTGTAGATTTGACAGCTCAGATTACTAAATGTATGGTAAACCCATTTTTTAAACACAATTGCTAAGACCATGTTCCTAAACAGGCAGGAGCTGGGTGCCACAGATGGGTGCCAGAGCTGGTTCCCAAACTTTCTAGGCAGGTTGCCCAGAAGCAGTTGTGAATTCACAGTAAAGAAAAGGGCTCTGTGTTCACAGGGCAGCCAAACTACCAGACAAAATGCATAGCTGTCCCCCCTGGGTATGTTCTCCATTGCTGAGACAGCTGTCTGAGTCCATGGAGACAGGACTATGTTCTTCAATCAGTATTTTCCTGCTCGAGTTGGACAAAACTTACGCCTTGAGCTGTTAGGACCTGGAGAGCTAGGAGCACACCCTTCTTGCAACAGCCTTTTAAAAAGCCCATAGGCCTTTGTTTATTGCTGGTGGGTGCTTCTTCGTCCAACTTTCCTCCAGGAGGGAAAAGTAAAAAATCCTTTTCTGAATACACAGTATGTTCCAAGTACAACATGACACTTTACATGTACCACTTTGATTCTTTAAAGCACCATACATATGGTTTATACCCACTGCCCCAGCATCTTAAACAATTTAGCATCGGTTTATATATTATTTTAACTTGGGGGAGGAGATGAAACCTATTTTGGAGGAGGAAATAAAATTGTTTTTTGAGAGGAAATTGTTCCAGTCAAAATGTTTTTCAATAGGACTATTTTACTTTTAGAGACAGCATCTCCAAATGTTCCCGAGGCAGGAGTGTAGTAGTGCAATGATAGTTTACCACAACCTCAAAGTCCTAAAGTCAGACAATCCTCCCACTTCAGCCTCCCAAGTAGCTGGGACTGCAGGAATGCACAATGACACCTAGCTAATTTAAAACTTTTTTTGTAGAGATGAAGAAAGCTTCCCAGGCTGGTTTTGAACTCCTAGTCTCAGTGATCCTCCTGCCTCAGCCTCCCAAAATGCAAGGATTACAGTCATGAGCCACCATATCTGGCTTAATAGAACAATTTTATAGGTAGGCAAGGTAAAAATAAAAACTTATCAGGCAATAAAGAAATCTTTTGAAAGACTATATGATTGCAAATTATTTAAAAATATGCCATTTGACGAAGACTCTCTCCTTGACTAAACTTTAGTCAAGCTCCTCTAAGCTCTCTAGGCCTCGATCTTGGTGTCCATCTTTATTGCAGCAAGAATCATGCTAGGTCGGTTTAGAATGAACCCCTCACCTGCAATATCTGATCATGCTCCATTACCTGGTCAAATTCTTCATCACCTACTCTTGGTGTCTGATTGCCCTGGCTGCCTTCAGGAGGAATCCTATTAGGTCTGTTTAGCCAGAATCCCCCTATTGCCCAGTGTTTCCTCTAAATAATATTCCACTCAATGACCCCCACCTTGCTCCTTGGCTATGTCCCCCTTGTCCGTGCTGTATTCAGAATTAAGCCCAGTTCTGGTAGGGCATGGTGGCTCACGCCTGTAATTCCAGCACTTTGAGAGGGTGAGACACAGGCGGATCATCTGAGGTCAGGAGTTCGAGATCAGCCTGGCTAAGAGTGAAACCCTGTCTCAACCAAAAATACAAAAATCAGCCGGGCATGGTGGTGCATGCCTGTAGTCCCAGCTACTCTGGAGGCTGAGGCAGGAGGATCGCTTGACCCAGGGAGGAGGTGGAGGAGGTTGCAGTGAGCCAAGAACACGCCACTGCACTCCAGCCTGGACTACAGAGCTAGACCCCATCTCAAAAAAAAAAAAAAAAAAAAAATTGAGTACAGTTCTATACTGAGGTCTCTTTTCCCCTATTATAATAGTTCCTGAATAAAATTTTTTACTGCTTCAACTACTACCTAGCTCTTCTTTCTAACATCCTCCACTCTCAAATATGTTCCAGTTTCCAGTTTAGATAATAAACTATCTGATCGCCTTATATAATCCCATTTTATGGGTGAGGAAACCAAGGTTGAGAAGTTTATTTGCCCAAGGTACACAGCTAGGAAGGAGAAGGACCAAAATCCAAATATGCATCTGTACCTCCAACTTACTGCTTCCATTACATCCCTGGGCTAATTTTTAAAGTCCTCTATATTTCACCTTAATCAGAAACAATTAAACTGGAAGACGTGAGAATGTAGCACTTTGAGAAATAAGTAAAGCAAAGCCAATACTTTCATTTGTGCCAAAACAGGACCATCTTCACAATCAAATCAGCAAATAGGCATCAAGCACTTACACAGATTAAGGGATCTGCCACCTGCTGTTGAGCATGTCTTGAGGACGTCAGGGAATTCCTGGCATTATCGGAAACAGAGACATGACTTTGTTCCTGTTATAAGGATGGGCATACCTGCTTGTGAAACAACAGCAAACAAGTCCCACCATTAAGTATGCGCCATGGTACAAAGTACACCAGGAAGGTTTGAGAGTGTAGGGGAGAAGGGTGTGGGGTAAAAGAGGTATAAGGGCGAAGGCTCTCACTCTGGCAAGGCCGGGAGGATGAGTTCTGCTAGGTAAAGCGGAGAAGGGTGGGCACTGCAGCAAGGACACAAACAAGGGGCTGGATGACAAGTTAGAAAAGCCGGACAGCCCAGGGCATAGTGGTCTTATCCGATGTTCTGCTGCCCTCCAGAGGCTTCTTGGTCATTGGTGTAGAATACCCAGCAGAGGCAAAGAAAGAAAAGAAAAGAAAACGGCCACAATTTGCTGCCTCCTACCTACATGGAGGTAACCGCTGGCTTATCATGAGGCTGCCCTTAACTTTACATCATCAGTGCCTTATGTAAAAATAAAATAGGGTGATGAAACCTATTGCAAAAGGATGAAGAACAACTTCTCTTTAAGGAAACTGTGCAGGTGGCTGTTTTATAAAACAGAGTATCAAATGCTCTCTTCATCCAACCTGCTTCATGTTGACTTTTTTTTTTAATCGTATCTCACTATAAAAAAGTGAGCTGCAGCTGGGGACGGTGGCTCACGTCTGTAATCCCAACACTTTGGGAGGGCGAGGCTGGGGGCGGGAACAGTCACTTGAGATCAGGAGTTCAAGACCAGCCTGGCTAACATGGTAAAACCCTGTCTTTACTAAAAATACATAAATTAACCAGGCATGGTGGTGCACACCTGTAGTCTCAGCTACTTGAGAGGCTGAGCCAGGAGAATTGCTTGAACCTGGGAGGCTGAGGTTGCAGGCAGCCTAGATTGCACCATGGCCCTCCAGCCTGGGTGACAGAGCAAGACTCTGTCTGAAAAAAGTGAGCTGCACTGTATACGTCAGAAAACCACAGCATAAAAACCTCTCATTCTCCACACCAATGTTACTTGATCTTGGATTCAACCCCAAGAAGGACATGTTTTCAAGCTTGTGATGAGGAAGCATCTAGCCCCAAAATTACATGCCCAGCTATTTTGGGCATCTCCTGGAACCATGGCTCTGTTACTTTGCCTTCAAAATGACAGCTGACAAAAATATCTGAAAATTCCTTCTATTCTAGAAATTCACATATGGCAGGTCTCCAAGGACATGAGGCTGCTTGTTTCAAGCCAGAGAAGGTAGAGCTTCCAGACTGGAAGATAAAAATCCCTTCTTTATTCTTAATTTTTGGAAGGCAGTACGTGTGGTAAAAAGGAGAGCAAACAGGTTATTTTCTTTTACAAATTCTACCGTCTTCTGTCAGTTCCACGATTAATAAAAACAGAAACATGTCTCTTTTTTTTTAGAAAAGCAATAGTATGAAACTGCTTACTAAGACTTGCTACACAGTAAATTGATTTCCCAGTGGAAGAAAGCAATCAACACCACCTTCTCAGCAAAGCAAAACTAAAAAGATTGCTTCTCGTCAGTGACTATGTCAGGTTCAGCCTTCAAGAAGCCTGCCTCTGTCTGGCCGGCTTCATGTGGTCACTGCTTATGGAAAATGCTGCACTCACCTTCTTAATTTAAAAGCATCTCACCAAATCAATGCACTGTAGCAAACCCCCAACTCAGGAGGAAGAATCTATATAAAATGCCGACAGTATTGATGACGTCTAACCTTTGCTGAGTGCCCATGTGCCAAGTGCTTTACGCATACTATTTCTAATCATTAAAACAACCCTGCAAGGAAATAACCATCAGGCCTGTTTGACACAGGAGAGATGAAATCTGCACCTAGAAAGCTGTGGTTCCAAAACCCTCAGGCCTAGGTGCTTTTGGTCATGTTTCTCGTTTAACCAAATCTTCAAAGCAGTCTCCACAGAAATATCCACTGGTGTTTTATTAACTGAAAAATGTCCTTTCTAGGAAAGAATTCTTGCTCAAGAGAATAATGCTTACAATTTACAAAGGGATTTGAGCCAACGAACTCTGTTAGCCGCTGTTCACTGTCAGAAGACAAGAGGTATAACTTCCGCTTTTGAACAGACAAAGTAGTTACCCTCAGTCCCACAAGCAGAGATAATACACCTGCTATCTCAACCCCCTGACATCCTGCCAGAGATCTGCTTATGTCAGAAGTGGAACATAAAATGTTGGTGGCATGGCCAGGCTTGGTCACTCACGCCTGTAATCCCAGCACTTTGGGAGGCCAAGGCAGGCTGATCACCTGAGGTCGGGAATTCGAGACCAGCCTGATCAACATGGAGAAACCCCGTCTCTACTAAAAATAAGAAATTAGCTGGATGTGGTGACTCATGCCTGTAATCCCATCTACTTGGGAGGCTGAGGCAGGAGAACTGCTTGAACCTGGAAGGGGGAGATTGCGGTGAGCCAAGATCATGCCACTGCACTCCAGCCTGGGCAACAACAGCAAAACTCCAACTCAAAAAAAAAAAAAAAAAGTTGGTGGCGAGGATGATGCTGAGTAGGTGTACATAAAGGGAGAAGAAAATATCTAGCTCCCCTCACACCCACTATGAAAAACAACACAAATATACACCTTATAGTGGGAGACAGCGGTGGTGAGAATCCATGTGAGAAACGCATTAATCTTTAAATCACAACACCTCCTTCTTCCAAGGACCTATACAATAACTCCCTAGCTTGCTACATTGTCACTTAACTCTGTGACAGACTAACCCTAGACTCCAACAAGGTATAAAGATGAAGCACCAGACACTGACAGACATGGCTTTCAATATCCTCTGCCCTGAACCCAGGTGGGTCTCCTGGTTCCCTGTCATCACTTACTTATTGCTCGGCTGGGCTGGGGCCTGAAGTTGCCGACATCCTACTCCAGGCTCCACCTTAACTTTCCACCCTATTTTCCTCTCCCCCACTTAGCTCTCCTGACAAATCCTAAAATCCTGAATAAAGGAGGACTGATACCTCTGAGACTTTGGTCATACGATTTTCACATCTAGAAGACACTCCTCCATCCTCCCTGATTTTCCAACTCCTACTCAGTCTACAAAATCCAGTTGATTTTCCGCCTCCTCCAGGAAGTCTCTTTTGAATTTTTCAACTTGCAATTTAACCCAGGAACCTACTGTGTGTACTGTCTGTACCACTGATTGAACAGCGGTTTACCAAAATGTATCTATGATAGGTGTCATTTTAACTAAATTGCAAGATTCATTCAGACAGCACTAGATATGTGATGTGCATGCATGTGTGTATGCGTATGCATGTGTGTGTCACAGCGCTACTAGTCAACAGTACTTACATACACATAACATTATAATTTCCATTTACTGCTCATAGCCTCTAATAGCTTTTAAACTTGTTACAAATTGTCACCATTGCCATGAACCCATTAGAAGCAACAGGAATCAAGGGATGATGGATTATAAGGTCCTGTACCAGGTACTTGGAGACTTCAGAAGACACCCATTCCCAAAGAATACAGGCTATTGAAGGAGCCTGAAGTTTCTCCATACTTTGTAATCCTAATAACCCTATTAAAGTCAAAAGTATGTGTCAGGACACGTCTGGAACTACTCCAACCCTAAGAGATTTACCACCCAAAGCAAAAGAATTAGTCTTTTAAAGAATAGAGCCTTTAGTGGCTAGGAAAGGCAAGACTTTTGTCCATGTTACATTGGCGGTGAGGTGACCTCACCTTGGTGTCACCTGGGCTCTGAGACCAGCCCCTGCTCAGGTTTCTCTACAGAGCTGGCTACGCTGTCCTGAGCCCAGGTCTCCTGGGCAGCAACTCCCCTGACTCAACCCTGGCTCTGGCTTTGGGCTTGCCCCACATTTTAGTGATCTTCTCATGGCCAATGATGACCCTCCAGTAAAATCTCCATTGTCTAGGTAGTCCTCACAAAGGAAGTTACATAACTACTTATAAAAAGTTCTCACAATCTACCCATCTGACAAAGGTCTAATATCCAGAATTTACAAGGAACTTAAACAATTTACAAGGAAAAAACAACCCCATCAAAAAGCGGGCAAAGGATATGCACAGACACTTCTCAAAAGAAGACAACAAGCATGTGAAAAAAAGCTCAACATCATTTAGCATCAGAGAATGCAAATCAAAACCACAATGAGATACCATCTCACGCCAGTCAGAATGGCGATTATCAAAAAGTCAGGAAACAATAGATGCTGGGGAGGTTGTCGAGAAAATTGCAAGGCTTTCACACTGTTGGTAGGAATGTAAATGAGTTCAACCATTGTGGAAGACGATATGGCAATTAGGGATCTAAAACCAGAAATGCCACCTGACTAGGAAATCCCATTACTAGGTATATATCCAAAAGAATATAAATCATTCTACTATAAAGACATGCACACACATGTTTTCTGCAGCACTAGTCACAATAGCAAAGATATGGAACCAACCCAAATGCCCATCAATGACAGATTGAATAAAGAAAACGTGTGGAATACTATGCAGCCATATAAAGGAATGAGATCATGTCCTTTGCAGGAACATGGTTGAAATTGGAAATCATCATCCTCAGCAAACTAACACAGGAACAGAAAACCAAATACCACATGTTCTCATTCATAAGTGAGAACTGAACAATGAGAACACATGGACACAAAGAGGGGAACAACACACACTAGGACCTGTTGGGGGAAGGGGGAGGGAACTTAGAGGACAGGTCAATAAGTACAGCAAACCACCATGGCACATGTATACTTATGTAACAAACCTGCACGTTCTGCACATGTATCTTGTTTTTTTAAAAAAAAGAATAAAGAAAAAATTTTCAAAGGAAGATGCACACAAAAAGGAGTATACTTGGCTTTTAATATCTTTCTGTCCAGTAGAGATCATAACAACATTTTAATAAGTAACAACCAGCAGCTGGTTAATGGGCAACCATAGGCTTTGCCATCTCCAGAAAGCTAAGAGGAGCCTATTTTCAAAGCAGAGAAAATATTTTGAGCTGGGCTAACTCTCCGCTCCTTTACTAAAAGATGCTGTATGTAAGCTTCACATGCAATTCTGAAAATTACCTATCAAAAATTCTATGCCCTCTTTGGCAACACTGTGGAATTTCTAAAATAGAAATTAAAGTCAAGCTATATTTAGCCTACACTTAAACTTCTAGGTTAATATAATTAGATGCCAATATTTAAAAAAATAATAATCTTTCTTTTTTCTCCATAAAGCTGGTAGTTCAGTGGATTGAAGTACCGTGATGAGACCCAAGCTTCAAGCTTCCATCTTAGAGAAAGATTCAACCTCACCTTCATAGTTAACAACCCAAACTCTGGCTTCATAAAAGTTCTATCTTTCTCACAGAAAGAGAGGCTGAAAGAGTGTGAATGGCTCAGCCCAATCATATTTGCCATTAGAAAACAGCCCAAGCAGCAACGGCGGCACAATGCAGGACAAGAAAGTGGGCAGTGCTTGAGAGCTAGAAGATGTGACCTTAGCCCTGCTCTGCCACTCACCAACTTCTGTAACCCTGAGCTTGTCAAGTCAACCTGCGCAGCTTAAGTGTCACATAGAGTGTGCACTAGCAGCACTAAAACCTTCTTTGAGTATGAGTTGCTGCAAAGATCAGATAAGACAATATATGTGTAAGGACTCTGGCGATTTTATTTTTTTTAATCATGGCAAGAACACTTAGCATGAGCTCTACACTGCTAACAATTGTTTAAGTGCATAATATAGTATCATTAACTATAGGCACAATGCTATATAATGTATCTTTAGAAATTCTTCATTTTGCATAATATTTTATATCCATTAATTAGCAATTTCCTCTCACCCCCAGCCCCTAGCAACCACCATTCTTTTCTCTGCTCCTATGAGTTTGACTATTTTTTAACCTGTAAGTTTAGGGGTACATGTGTAGGTTATTATATAGGTAAACTAGTGTCATGGGGGGTTTGTTGTACAGATTATTTCATCACCCAGCTATTAAAGCCTAGTATCCATTAGTTCTTTTTCCTGATTCTCTCCTTCTTCCCATCCTCCATCCCCAGTGTCTGTCGTTCCCCTCTGTGTGTCCATGTGTCCTCATCATTTAGCTCCCACTTAACTGAGAACATGTGGTATCTGGTTTTCTGTTCCTGCTAAGGATAATGGCATCCAGCTCCATTCACATTCTTGCAAAGGATGATCTCATTCTTTTTAACGGCCGCAAAGTATTTCATGGTGGTTATGTCCCACATTTTCTTTATCCAATCTGCCACTGATGTGCTTTTAGGTTGATTCCATGTCTTTGTTATTGTGAACAGTGCTGCAATGAACATTCACACGCATGTGGAATTTGACTATTTTTAGATCCCTGATGTAAGTGGAATCATACGGTATTTCTCTTTCTCTTATGGGCTTATTTTACCTTCATAGCCTCATATATAAGTGGAATCATACAGTATTTGTCCTTTTGTTATGGGCTTATCTCACTGAATAGAATATTCTCCAGGTTCATCCATGATGTGCAACTGGCAGGAATTTCTTTTTTGAGGCTGAATAATATTACATTTTATGTATATACCACATTTTCTTTATCAATTTATACATCAATAGATATTTAGGTTATTTCCGTATCTTGGCTATTGCGAATAATGCTGAAATGAATATGGAAGTATAGATCTCTCTTCTACATACTGATTTCAATTATTTTGTATATATACCCAAGAAGTGTCATTGCTGAATCACATAGTAGCTCTTTTTAAATTTTTTGAGAAATCTCCATACTGTTTTCCATAGCAGCTGTACCAACAATGTATAAGAGTTCTAGTTTTCCACATCCCCCACAAACACCTGTTATCTTTTTTTTTTCCTAGAAAATAATGCCATCCTAACACATATGAAGGGATATATCATCGTGATTTTGATTTTCATTTCCATGATGACTGGTGATATTGAGCATCTTTTCATATGTATCTTGAAACATACAACCTACCAAGAATGAATCAGGAAAATCGAAACGGACTAATAACAGAAAGATTGAATCACTAATCAGAAACCTCCCAACAAAGAAAAGCACAGGACGTGATGGCTTCACTGGTGGATTCTACCAAACATTGAAAGGAAAAGTACTATCAATCCCTCTCCAACTTATCAAAATAATTGAAGAAAAGGAACACTTCCAGCCTCATTTTATGAGGCCATCATTACCCTGATACCAAAGCCAGACAAAGATATTATTAAAAAAAACTACAGGCCGGCTGAGTACAGTAGCTCACATCTGTGATCCCAGGACTTTGGGAGGCTGAGGCAGGCAGATAACTTGAGGTCAAGAGTTCAAGACCAGCTTGACCAACATGGTGAACCCCTGTCTCTACTAAAAATACAAAAATTAGCCAGGTGTGGTGGTGCATGCCTGTAATCCCAGCTACTCAGGAGAATTGCTTTAACTCAGGAGGCGGAGGTTGCAGTGAGCCAAAATCACACTACTGCACTCCAGGTTGGGTGACAGAGTGAGACTACATCTCAAAAAAAAAAAAAAAAAAAAAAGGGGGGGGGGGAAACACTTTACAGGCCAGTATCTCTGATAAACAGAGATGCAAGAATCCTCAACAAAATACTAGCAAACCAAACTCAACGCTATGTTGAAAGGACTGTTCATCATGACTGACTGAGATCTAACCCTAAAGTGCAAGGATGTCTCAACTTACACAAATCAATTAGCACGATATATCACATTAACAGAATGCAGGACAAAAACCTTCGTTATCTTAACACATGGAGAAAAAGCATTTGACAAAATTAAACAAACTTTTATGATAAAACCTCTCAACACACTAGGTACCGAAGATATTTATTTCAATACAATAAAAGCCATATATGGCAAGCCACAGCTAACATCATATTTGACACCGAAAAACTCAGTCTTTTCACTAAGATCAGAAACAAGCAAAGATGCCCACTCTCACATCTTTTCAACATAGTATTGGAAATACTAGCCAGAGCAATCAGACAAGAAAAACAAAAGCCAAATTGGAAAGAAATAAAATTATGTCTGTTTACAGATGACATGATCTTATATGTAAAAAACCCTATGACTACAAAAAAGTCCTGTTAGAACTAATAAATTCAGTAAAATTGGAGGTTACAAAAGTAACATAAAAATCAGTTGCCTGCCTGTAAACAACAAATAATCCAAAAAGAAAATTAAAGAATTATCATTTTTAAAAGAACAAAAAAAGGATAAAATAGAATGACAAAGTAATAATAAACTTAGCCAGGAAGGTAAAAGATTTGTACACTGAAAACTACAAAACACTGATGAAAGTAAAGAAACCACACAAAAAAATAAATAAATAAATAAAAAATAAGGAAAGATATGCTGTGCCCATGGATAGGACTTTGGAGATTCTAACACTGCATACACTTGAAAGGTTTATACTTAGTAATAATGGGCCAGCAGCGTACATACTTCATTCAAGGAAAATCATGTTATAGCACTAAATGCTCACAAGAGAAAGCAGGAAAGATCTAAAATCGACACCATAACGTCACAATTAAAAGAACTAGAGAAGCAAGAGCAAACAAATTCAAAAGCTGGCAGAAGACAAGAAATACGTGGAATCATACAGTATTTGCCCTTTTGTCAGATCCTAAGATCAGAGCAGAACTGCAGGAAATAGAGACATGAAAAACCCTTCAAAAAAATCAGTGAATTCAGGAGCTTTCTTATTTTTTTTTAAGATCAACAAAATAGACTAATAATAAGAAAAGAGAGAAGAATCAAATAGATGCAATAAAAAAATGGTAACGGGGGTATCACCACTAATCCCACAGAAATACAAACTACCATCAGAGAATACTATAAACACCTCTATGCAAATAAAACAGAAAATCTAGAAGAAATGGATAAATTCCTGGACACTCACACACTCCCAAGACTAAACCAGGAAGAAGTCAAATCCCTAAATAGACCAATAAGAAGTTCTGAAATTAAGGAAGCAATTAATAGCCTACCAACCAAAAAAAGCCCAGGATCAGACGGTTTCACAGCCAAATTCTATGAGAGGTACAAAGAGGAGCTGGTACCACTCCTTCTGAAACCATTCCAAACAACAGAAAAGAGGGAATCCTCCCTAACTCATTTTATGAGGCCAACATCACCCTAACACCAAAACCTAGCAGAGACACAACTAAGTAAGAAAATTTCAGGCCAATATCCCTGATGAAACATTGATGCGAAAATTCTCAATAAAATAGTGGTAAACCAAATTCAGCAGCACATCAAAAAGCTTATCCACCATGATCAAGTCGGCTTCATCCCTGGGATGCAAGGCTGGTTCAACATATGCAAATCAATAAACATAACCCATCATATAAACAGAACCAAAGACAAAAACCACATGATTATCTCAGAAGATGTATGTTAAGTATTCTTAACATACAAACACACACAAAACCCAAAGGGGTACAAGGAAACTTTTGGAGGTGATGGATATGCTTATTACTTTGATTATGGTGATGGTTTCATGGGTGCATGCATATGTCCAAACTCATCAAATAGTACACAGTAATATGTGCAGTTTTTGTATATCAATTACACTCTAATAAAGCTGGGGATTTTGAAAGCTATTATCATAATGAGCGGCACTCCTATATCTGTCATCAGCATTTGAAGACACCAAGAACACTGACCTGCTTGCTCAGGGATGTTCTTTACTAAAACGCTTAATCCTAAAAATGTCACATCAGACCCAGGTCACTTAGTGCTAAGGGGTCAAAGCTAAGATTCAACACCCCACATATACCTGTTGATTATGTTTAATCCGGATGACAGCCAGCTGTTTTCCCACACACCTAACACTGGCTGCGGAGATGCCTGCAGAGGGTATGTGGGTGTGTCAGGGTAAGGCAGTACCTATCACAGTTTTGTCTATCACCAACATTTTGCCATCAAATAACTGTCATCCTTCCCCCCCAGGTTCCCCCTTTATCTGCTGAGTAGAAAGGTCACCTGACCAAGTCATTTTCTTATAATGAGTTACTGCAGTAACAGTCTAAAGTAATTCCTTACACCGGTTTACTCATTCTACCAGTTTAAGAGACCTAATGTCCTGGAAGGTCAAAGTCGTGATGACACATGTGTCTTTGTGGTATTACAAATCTTCACACCAGAGACTGTGAAACAAACAAGCAAAGCACCGAAGGCACTTTTTAAAATCTCATGCATTAAAACTAGCTCGCAGTCACAAACAGGGACGTGCCACAGCCTGGGGAGGTGTACACTAGAAAGGGGTATGCACTGGTTCCCTCCCTGGGGTTTTCTAGCCCTCTTCTTTTGCTTTCTAGCACATTGAAGCCTAGCATCCCCAGGGCTCCCAGGCCTAGGTCTATTCTTGGTCATAAATAAACACCATATAAAACAGATTCTTTGGAGGTTTGAGCAAAGGAGACAGAGTGGGAATTTACACTCTTTAGTGCTGCAGAGCAGAGTCTAATTGCTAATAAAAAGGTCCTTGAAGCCTCAGTCTAATAACCACCAAGATTTTCTGGCTGCCTGCCTGTCTTCCCACCTTTCTCCCAAGAGGATGCTAAAAGCATTTATAAGCTTCCCTAGGCCAGAGGAAAAGGTAGGGGTGGGTATGAAAAGGCAGAAGTAAAGGGGCAAATGAGGATGTCCAAATGATGAAGATTTCTCCCACGGCAGTCAGGAGGAGAAGGGGGTAGGGGAAAGAGCCCACCCTCCCTTGCCCCTAAGGCATTTCTCAAGCTTTGCTCTATCAGCAGGACCCAAATCCAGCCATCAAAATTACCACCATCCTGGACATACACTTCCTCTAATCAGCATGTGAACTACTGGTTTCTCCTGGATGTTTCCTTTCCAACCCTTCCTCTCACTCACATCCTATTCCATGCCTCTTCTGCTGGTCCTAATCTTCGAACTCATTTATCATGGCTGTTAGGAAAATGTTCACTATAAAATAAACGTGTACAACTTAAAGGTCACTGTGCTGGTACAATGCCTTGGAGTCGCTAGAAGAACGTGCTCTGAGGACAAGTGCAATAAAGAAGTGCCTAACGGATCCTCAAAGCATTTCATTCCTCTTCTGGGTTTATGGTGTAATGATTTTGTGGCAGCCATGCTGGAGACATGGCCCCACAGGCAGGCCCGTGGCCTTGACAGATACACACTCCAGGTTTTCAAGGCAATGCAGTATCACACATACAAAGTCTGGTCGGTTGGTCAGTCAGCCGAAACAAAAATCAATAGCTGAGGGGTGTAACATAAAGGAATAGAAGAGGCAGGTTCTTTGTTGTCAGGAAGCATCTAGTTTAATAAGGGTAGGCAAGTCCCTACCTTCAGGGGGGTCCCACTTACAGTGGATTCCCATTGTATTACGGCCTAAATTAAACCCATCAGCTTGGCTTCTTCAAAGTCATTCTCCAACTGCCTCTTATGCCACTAATTTTCATCTTATCAGTCTCCAAAATAGATTTTCCACCCCAGTCATTAACTTCATTCCTGCCCAAGCGTGGGCCTTGTAATCATGCCATCTCATCCCTCAACCACAGAAGGCCCCTGGCCAGTCTTTTCCATTATTTGATCTTTCAAAGTGGGTTTCACATTCACTTCCAGGAAAATTTCTCCAGCAAATCTCACCCTTTGATTCTTTACCTCTTTAAGATTCATACATTCATCTCAACCTAGATGATTTCTTTCAACTTGCTGATGTGCTGCTCTTTAGTACTTCTGTGCTACGCCACCAGGTTTGAGAGCATGCAGGATTCCTCACCTTACATCAGTATCTGCAACACAGAATTGTAACATTTTCCTTCCTACTCCACCAGAGTCTAATTTAGAGCGGAATTCAGGGGGAGCACTCGATAAATCTGGTAAACTTCCTTTGTCTCCTGTTCTTTCCTTCAACCTTCTTATTTCCCTGATTCATTTCTCTTGCCTCTTTTTTTCCTTTGACTGTCACTCTTTGTAAACAAAAGATGATTACAGTTTCTAGCCCCAGCTAGAAACTGTGGTTTCATAAGTAAATATCATTGTTTATGTCTGCCGCCGCTGTGTTCTCCTCTAAAGTGCTGTGAGGTTTGGAGGAAATATTTACAAAGTCAGACTAAATCACAGATAACCAACAGGAGATACCCTGAGCAAAAGGGATGGCTGGTGGGGACTGATGGGGGTGGGGGTACACACACATGCCAACAACAACTTCCCCCAAGGAAGCTGCCAGAACTACTGAAAGAAAAGGGAGATTTAACCAGAAAGCAAAACTCCAGGGTGAAATGTTTTTAAAATTAAAGCACTCAAGTTGTGATATTTAACATATGTGACCTCAACTTTAAAAGCCTCAAATAAAACCATGGCTGTGCTCCTCAGTATTTGTTATCTGCGAGGGGATGGGTCCAGGAGGCCAACAAGAGTTGTCCTTTGCTGGATTACTTGGGTTAACTTTCCTAATGATACCTCTTCCTTGGCAAGGCATGTCACTTCACTTCCAACATGATCACAGGTCACAAAAGGAGTGGTGTGGGATCAGGATCCTTAGAAAGCACCTTAGAGCACAGAGTAGGGTGGATGTAGGGATGAGTAAGTCAGGGTCACAGATTTCAGGGGGCAGCCACTTTCCTGTTTTTGATTTATAACTGGGAACAGCTGAAGGGCTACGAGAGCACCAGGTAATGAGGCCTCTCTAAAGGTTTATCAAGGTCTCAGAACATTTGGGACATAAGCATAAATGTTGTTGAAGAGTTACATCACAATAATGTGCCGTTTGCTACTGATTTCTATCAAAGCAGAGGGGATCTGTCTTCCCTAACTGGCTTTCAGGACACAGAGCTCCTGAAATATTAGCTTATGCTTTTGAGTTCCCCATTTTCCCCATCCTCCTGCTGCCATGAAGTTAACTCTGGTCTTTTAGCCAAAATTAAAATGCATACGGAAATGCAAAATGCACAGGGGAGAGTTTGAGTGTGGGGTCGGGGGTGGTCTCACTCTGTTGCCCAGGCTAGAATGCAGTGGTGCAATCATGGCTCACTGCACCCTCAAGTCCTGGGCTCAAGGGATCCTCCCACCCCAGCCTTCTGAGTAGCTGGGACTGCCAGTATACACCACCATGTCCAGCTAAGTTTTTGTTATATTTTAGAGACCGGATTTCACTATGTTGTCCAAGCTGGTCTCAAATTCCTGGCCTCAAGCGATCCTCCCACCTTGGCCTCCACAGTTGCTGGGATTATAGGCACAAGCCACAAAGCCCAACCAAAGGGGTTACTTGTAGGAAGCCTGAGATGAATCTTGACACAAGGTAAGTTATTTCCTAATAGCACATTTCTATTGTTTCCTGGGCTTTCTTAAAGACACACTGGAATTGAAAATACTCATCTAGGGTGGCCACAGATGGGTTTCAATGCCCAGAAAGGGATAAAAGTGGAAGAAAATGCCAGCAGGTATTATATGGGCACCACTCCCCAAAACACAGACACTCAACACTGTCTTCTGGAAGAAAGAAAATAAAAGTCTTTGAAACTGATGTGATTTTCAGAAAATAATCAAAGTGGAATGACTTCTGGTGGTAATGAGGAGGCTGCTCCCTCTCTGGACTGAAATCCGCACTCTGACAAATCAGCTTTGACAGAACTGTTTCAACTGCCTCTCATTTACCGTAATTATGATTCACAATCCCTATCAGAGATGGCACCTTTTAAAGTTTGGCACTGGAAAGGAAAACTGATAATGCTTGAGCTTGGGCATGAATGAGAATAAATCTGCAGTAGCCAACACAGCCGTGCCAGTACAACATTTACGGAAACAAAGCAAGAACATCACCCCATGCTCAGGAAACAATGGCCCGGTAAGCAGTTTTCTCTTAATGCAGTCAGGGCTGCGGGGGATGCTGCTGCTTATTTGAAAAACCCCATGGTAATTGAGTAAACTCTTGAGTGCACATTAGAGATTAATATTTTAAGAGCTGGCATTTTACACACAGAGTCAGTCTAAGGATGACATTAAACGTGTCACAAAAGGCAGTTTTCTGCAGATTAAAAATGCTTCTGTTCATGCAATAAAGTTATAAGAAATCCAAAGATGTCAGCTGTAGATCTGGATATTAACGTGGTGACCCAGGCTAGGAAACAGCCACTTCCCAAGGGTTGGAGAAAGAAGTGCCCGTATTGATGGCATTTCACTTGCTTGCAAGGCTCCCTCTCAAGTGAGGTCAAGATGAGAAAAGAAGTTTTATGGGTCAGAGAGCACTGAGCTTGACTTTACCTTACCCCTGAGAAAGGCAGGCAGAGAAGATGAGAGTAATTAGTCACTCCCTAGTACAGGCAGCTAATGTTGCTGCAGAGAGAAGCCAGGTCCTGAGTGTGGGGATACAGAGAAGCAGCTGGGTCCAAATGAAAGATATGCTGTTCCAAGCTCTTCTCACCCATACCATGGGCCTGCCTTCCAAGACTATGACAGGAGAAACTGTAGGCAAGGGCGGCTGCCAAGCAAAGCCATTTCAAGGAGGCCAAAGAACAAAGAGATGCCCTCCAAGCGCCCGCACGCCTGTGGAGCCTCATTTACCCAGGCTGCATGTGTTGACTTGAATCTAATGGCCAGTTACCAAATCAGCAGATCTGAGTCTCCAACACCATTAGCTTTTCTGACAAAAAAGAGAAAGACATGGAGGAGCTGCTGTGTATTTGGTTCATGCCCAAAGACAAGGCGGAGGGCAGGAAATAGCCGATCCAGAACTCACCATCTTTGCCTTAGGTAGCATAGATCAGACAGTTTATTTTCAGAGATCAAGAAGCAGATCCTTTTTCAATTCCATGGCTGAGGCCAGGAGATTGGGAAGCCTCCTTCCAGAGAATTCCCCAATTACCTAAATGAGAAGGCCAGGAGAGAAGGCTGACTGCTCAGGCTACAAAGCACGGGGGTTAAGGTAAAGCTGTGGGCTTTAACCCTTACCCCTCTTATAGTACCAAGAGCCAAGCACCATCCAGAGGGATGCTAGAATGGGCTGGACTGATGGGGGCAACCGAGCTACTCTTCAGAGTTCACCTGCGGGGCCAATATTCCAGCCTATCCGGTTAGCACCACTTTCCTGCTGCATCACCTTAAGGCTCGACAGCACTGCCTTAAGTGACCTCTGCTGCAGCTCAGTCACTTCAAATCACACTGTTCTAGCTCCTCAGTGAGGAGCCTGCTGGGAGAATGGAAGTCTGTATATTAGAATGTATGCCAAGGGTAACCTCAAACTCTGATCAGCACAAAGGTCTTTTTAGCCTGATGCCTATCCTTCTGCTCCCCTCCACATGCACTCCTGGGTGGTGGGTCTGTGGCTTGCCATCTTCCTCAGCAGCACCAGCCCCTGGGCACACAGCTGCCTCTGGCATAGTTGCAGAGTCCTTCATGTTCTCTCCAGCATCTCCCGCACCCTCTGGGAGCCCCTGGTTCCCAGGAGCTACACTGCACAGTGTCATGCCCAACACCACTCTTGAAGGAACCTTGCATCAGGGTCTCTGCCGAGCCTTACAGGGCTGCACAGCTTTCTGGAAGACCCTCATCCAAAGCCCCTTGGGAGTAAGACACTTCCCAGGATCATGGTCTGAGCAGGGCATGGGACTTGGCAAAGGACTGAGCCCACTCCCATGGCTCTGGATGAGCTCAAATACTTCCTAGGGGTGTACTTCCAGGGCAGAATGTGGGCTAGAGATCATTACTCCCTTCTCACAGTGCTAAGGTAAAATGTCTCCCTTTCAGGGTACAAGTTTCTAGTAACAAAGCACATAAACTCTAACAGTGGCTCCGGGTTGTACCTATATAACCTGGTATCACATAAACTATATAGACTGTCCACTAGAATCAAACCAAGCCACTCTTGACTCCCCAATCATTTTTGTGTGTATTTGTGAAAGGAACGTGCCTATAAAAATATGCTAAGTACCAACTATAGGCTAGGCATAGGGATAATAAAAAGAGGGACTGAAGCATCTGTGCTTGCCTGGGGCAGACTGTCGAGGGGTATGTTAAACATCTAAAGGTACAGTTAAAAAAGTAAATCAAAGCAGAATGAAATAAATGCAGCCTGGAGCTATAGATAACTAGCATGTGCTGGGGGAAGAAGGGGTTGATTCTGAGGGGTGGCTCCCAGGGACAGGTTCACAGGGAAGGCCACATCTGAGATAAAGAAGAGAACATATAAAGCAGGAGAGGGCTCTAATGTTGTCTTGACTGGCTAGCTGACATCAATCCCAATGTATCCCTAGTATTACTGACAAGCTCTTGCAAAGTCAATGTGAGAGGAAAAAGATCATCACTGCCTTCCTGAATCAAGGAAAAAAATCCTAACAGTTAACAAATTTTAAAATGTATTTGTACATGACTATGGAAAATCCAGAGGTAGACTACAAAAAGACATGTCGGTACATTATAAAGAAATGAAATGAGCCTTTCTCAATGATTAGAAAACACAAACTCAGATTCTGCTGCCATATTCTTCTAACGCACTTCTGACACGTGTGGGGGTTTTCCCCCGCATACCAAACAAGCAATCAGTTCTGCAGTGACACAAGTTGGGTGTCCTCTAACTCAATTTAATTCTGATACTATCTACCCAGAGATAGGGTCAGGTCACACAGGTTGGGGACTTGGCCTCACAAGACTGAAACCCACTTCTGATGCTCATCACAAGCCCCAAATTGTTTTACCTGTGCTTTGGACCAACTGAGGCAGGAGCATAGGGTCTGGAGGCCAGGAACATAAGGCCAATCCATGCTGACTTCCTAGAACTAAATCAAATGGCAACACTTCAGCTATGACAGGAAATATCACCCCCATTTACACAGAGCCTACACTGAGTAAATGACTTTGTAACTTTATTTCATCCTCATTTACATAGGGTATACACCAAGTAACCAATGAAAACCTCTAGAATGTATTTAAACCCCAGAAAATTCTCTAACAGGGCTCCTGAGCCCCTATGCTTGGGTTTGCTCCCACCCAGTGGAGGATATTTTTATTTTCAACAAATTCTACTTTCATTGCTTCATTCTTTGCTTGCTTTGTCTGTGCAAAGAATTTTGTCCAATTCTTTAAGATGCCAAAAACCTGGACACCCTCCACCGGTAACATAATCAGCCGTAAATTGGGGCTCCCATGACTCTCCCTCCTTGGGTTTGATTAATTTGCTACAGCAGCTCACAGGACTCAGGGAAACTCTTGCTAACATCTACCTTCAATTGTTATTATAAAGATTATTACAAAAGATACAGATGAAGAGACACATAAAGCGAAATATGGTGGAAAGGGCTCAGAACTTCCCTGCCCTCCCCAGGTGTATCACCCTCCAGGAGACTTCACATGTCCAGCTATCAGCAAGTTCATCATTACTCTGTCCTTTCGGACTTCTATGGAGACTTCATTATGTAGGAATGATTGATTAAATCATTGGTGATCAACTTAACCTTCAGCCACTCTCCCGATCCCAGAGGTTGAGAGGTGGGACTGAAAGTCCCAACCCTCTCATCAGGCCTTGGTCTTTCTAGTGATAAGCCCCATCCTGAAGCTATGAAGGGGCTGACAGCCATCAGACAACTTATGAACCTACTAAAATACACAAAACTTTAAAGATTCCAAGGCTTTCTGAGTTGTATGTCAGGAAATTGGGAGGAAGATCAAATACGTATGTCATAATTTCACACTTAAGTTATCTGAGAACCAAGCACCCAGATATAACATCTGGATGTTAGCTGCACCCCAAGAATGAGCCTGGCTCAGCAAGCAGGTCCCTGGCTATAAGTAAGCCTCTGTCTACATCGCTATAACCCTGAATAGCTATGCTTATGCTGGGCCACAGCATCTCCATCTAGGACATAAATTTGTAATTCACACCCAGCTCACCTCATAGGATTGTACATGATGATCAAGTTAGGCAAAAGGGACGGAAAGGAATGGAGAAATAATGTAAAACAAATGATCACTATACTGAGAGTATGTGAACAGTGTATTAGGAACACTACTATTGATAATCAGAAAAGGATTTCCACTGTGTTAAACATTTTGCTAAATAAAGGAGAGAGAGAAAACACTGATCACTGTGAACCAGCCACTGTGCTGAACATTTTACAGGTGTTACTCAATTTACGAAACTACTCTGGGCAATTTCTCCCTCAATTTCCAGATGAGGAAAATAAAGCTCAGAGAGATTACTTGCTTCCCTACTTGAGGAACTGGTCAGTTTGATTCATGTTGCTTCAAAGAGCAGAAATTTTCATCCACTGGTAAAAATTACAGTGACGCATGTTCTCTTTGATCTGAGATGTTGAAGAGTAAGAAAGCTACACAGCTAAAGGTGGAAGAGAAACTGAGACTTGGGTTTGTCTGATTTCAAAATGTGCATTCTTCTTCTGAAATGGTAGAGTTCCCTGACCCTCCTCACAGAACGTGCGACAGGGATGTGCCTCCTCTGTTTGGTAACCGCCACTGCTCAAATCCCTTATTGGAGGGGGAGCATAGAGACAGACAGGTGCAGGAGCTGGAGCAAGCGTCCCTGGGCTCCAGCCCCATGGCAGCATCCAAGGATGGGAGCCTTCAACTACCAAAGCCCAAATGGGCATGCGTTATAGTGCATTCTTTTAACCTTGCCATCTGTGAATAGCTTAGGAATTAACCAGCTCAGTGGACCCTCTGCCTTTTCGCAAGGGCAGGAGGCCAGTGTGACAGCTTTCTGTATCCTGATCTCTTGGTCCAGCATCCCTGAAGAAACGGGTCACACAGAGACTTGAAGGATGAATGCAGGGGTTCTACTCAGTGATGGAGGTGGCTCTCAATGGGGTGGATGGGGAGCTGGAAGGGGAATAAAGTGGGAAAATGGTCTTACCCTGGAGTTTGGCCATCCAGCAGCCAATCTCCTCTCCGATCATCCACAGCTGAGCTCTTCTCAGCATTCAGACACTCCTCCTCTTTTCTCCTCCTCTGCCATGCTGTTCCGCCATTCATCTGCTCATCTCTGTCTCCTCATCTCCTTTCTCCTCATCTGCTTATAGAGCCTGGTGTCTGGGATTTATATGGGTACAGGATATGGGATGTGATGGGCCAAAAGGCAACTTTTGGGTGCAAAAACAAGACTGCCTGGTCTCATTTAGGGACATGGATATCCAGGCTTGAGGATGGGGCTTTTGCTGGGGGACCACCCTCTTCTATCCAGTATTTCTCTGTCTCTTGTCTATATCACACTAGATCATGTTGTTTCCCCGTGAGTACTACAAATACTGAATATAGATAACCTATATGCTTAACACTAAAAAGACAATGTTTAATATTTCCTAACTTTTTAATATCTGCTGAGCCCCTATGTTAATTGTCATGTTCTGGGATTTCCACAGTATTTTGTTTGATGCTTTTTTGCCATCTTTACATGTTCAGAGTCATGTTTGTGAACCTAAATCATCATTGTAGCCACAAAGCATGGCAGACTGAGATAATCAAGTGTCTAACTCATTATGAGGTCATTAAAAAAAATTAATGCATTTCCACTCAAATTTGGTAGAAACTCCTGATGACAGCACGAAGTCCAGAGGCCAAGAATGACCCCCTATATTTGGCACAGAGGACACGAGAACTGGAAGGAATCTGAAAGGCCATCTTGCCCAGGGACCCTTGAGCTATATCCACACCAAGAGCCATCCAGCCTACACCTCCACAATCTTAGCAGCCAGGAGATCTCAGCTTGTGAAATAGTCTTTCTACTTTTAGATAACTTAGGTTGAAGAAAACGTGCTTCCTGGTGCTTTTCACTGGTTGGTCCCAGCTCCTCTTCAAAGAAACACAGAGCAAGTACCAGACCACCAACTGGCAGCCTGCAAAATAGCTGCTGAGGACTCCTGTCTCTCTCCAAAGGCTTGCTTTTGCCTGCTACAGATTCTCAGCTTCTTTGTCCGTTCTTTACACCTGATTCCAAACTCTCTCACTGTCATGGTTGCTGTTTTTTGAGATATTTCCTTGTTTGTGTTCCTCTGGGATTATGGAGCCAGAAATAGAAGCAGCATTCATGGAATGACAGGAATAATGAAGAACAGCCTAGGAATGCAAAATTCTTTTCCTAACCATAGCATCAACAAGTATTTTCTAAGCATCTACCTGCTGATACTGTGCTATGCATCAGAGACATACAGGAACATGCCAGATTAGACTGCCTCCTAAGAGCTTACATCCAACCTATCACTGAGGATGCCTGCAGTGACATTAGTTTCAGGGAAGACTTAACTCATAGCAGAGCTTGCGTCTGCCACTTTTTTCTGAGAAAGTCAAGGCTGTCATATGAGCACCCTCTCTCCTTCTTCCTTAACCACATACATCTTTGTCACCATCAGCACATGTCCATTCACTGTTTGTCCCTTCTCCCACAGTAAGAGATGTCCTTTCCATGACTAAGGCTAACTCTGTGTATTAGCTCTGTCTCCTTCTGCCTCCTGAGGAACGATGTTTTCCTTTCGCACCTCCTATCCCCCAGTATCTCTGTCCAACTTATCTGACTGGTTCTTTCCTTAGCCTAAAGATGTACTCCAGTCTTTCCCATTTCATAAATGTCTTTCTTTCATCCACAACTTCTTCCAGCCTCAATCCTAATGGCTTTTTTTCATAACAAGTATTTAAGGTCCTTGAAAGGGTAGTTTACGCACAGTCTCTAAGTCCCCTCTCCCATTCCCTCCTTAACCTGTTGCAGTCTGACTTCTGCCCTCCCTTCCCCATTTCATTCCAACAGCTTTTGTTAAGGTCATCAAAGACCTCCATATTGTCACAGCCAATGGCTACGTCTGTCTCTCTCTTATTCATCTTATCTGTTACATTTTGCATTCACAGTGCCTTCCATTTTCCTCTTTAGATAATGTCTGCTTTATGTCTTACCTACTGTATTCTTTATCTTTAGAAGTTTTTTTTTTAATCCAGAACTCCCAATGACCTTTTTATGTATGCCCTCTATGACCTTTTCTATAAATACACATAGACACATACTGCTTATAAGAATAGAATGGCATTCATTCCACTTTAGGAAACGGTTCTCTTCACCTAATCACGAGAATCCTTCCACATGACTTTCCTTGTTCACATCCTTTGCTTCTGTGGCTCCGATGGAGCTCTGTTTCCCCTTCATCTTCAGAGTCACTGTTTCTCATGCTCCCTCTCTCAGGATTCTCATTCTCTGCCTAGTTCCAAAAGTGTCAGTGACCACTTATGATTCTGCCCCTTAATTTCTACGTGCTCAAACTGGGAAGCCACATCAGCACATTAACAATACAGTGAAGCCAGGCGGCGTGGCCCATGCCTGTAATCCTGGCACTTTGGGAGGCTGAGGTGGGGGGATTACTAGAGGTCAGGGGTTCCAAACCAGCCTGACCAATGTGGTAAAATCCCACCTCTGCTAAAAATACAATTAAAAAAATAGCTGGGTGTGGTGGCGTGCCTGTAACCCCATCTACTCGGGAGGCTGAGGAAGGAGAATCGCTTGAACCTGGGAGGCAGAGGTTGCAGTGAGCTGAGACTGCACTACTGCACTCCAGCCTGGGTGACAGAGGGAGACTCCGTCTCAAAACAAACAAAAACAATATAGAGCGGGTTCATCTATCACTTTAACCAGCTAGTCACTCACTCACTGATGCTAATACATTGATGCCAATATACAGTAGATGCTCAAGAAATATCTGCCAAATGAATTGGAAGGAAAGAAAGAGGAGAGAAGAGCTGGAGTGAGGGGTGCCCTGGGGGAGGCCAGTCCAAGTGACCTGGCACGATGGAGAACAATATGAGGTTACAGAAAAGAATAACAATGGGCTGCGGGGGAAAATACTGGAGAAGCATCAAAACCAAACTGTCTTCCTCACACCTCTGCTGAGAGTCGGATCTGTCATGCAGTTGCTGAGAGCACCACTGAATAGACAAGAAGTGGCTTCCAACTCCCTGCTCTCCCGTGATCAGCATCCGGGAATCACTGCGCAAGAGTGCCCCTTGTGAAGGGGATCTGAAGAGACTCTCCCTGGACTTCACTCCACTGCAACGCTGAAGAACCCTCCCTACCATGCTTCCCACCTTCCCACCCACTATTCTATCAACTGCCTTCTACCCCCACCCCACTCTGATTTCACCTCTAGGCTCCTTCTGGAAGGCCTTCTCAGATTAACATCGTCCATCTGCCAAACCCAAGTGATGATCCCCAGCCCCTAACACTATCTTTTCTGCTATTTCTAAATTCTTACAGTTTGGATAATTATGCAGTTGATCAGTTGCTTCATTTTCTTGGCTATACCAGAACCCCAAAGGGCTGAGACCTCATATGTTACAGAATCTATACCCCACGGGCCCAGTGTCCTTCTGTAGTCCCTTAGGTAATTGCCACAGGCAGAATCACTTGACCCAGAAGGATTAAACCAAGGAGAGGCCAGTAGTGGTTAAGGCACAGATTCACCCTTAGATTCTAATCCCACCCTCACTTACTAGTTGTGAGGCTCTGAGCCACGTTTATCTGTTCTGAGCCTCAGGCTCCTGATCCTTAGAGTAGAGGCAATGAAACCCACCACAGAAATGTCATAAAGCTTAACCAAGACATTGAACACAAAGAGCTCACAACATGCCTGGCATACAGCAAACACTCAACAGATGTCAGATGTTAGCTGTGACGAAGATATACCTCAGCAGAAAGAAACACCGCAAAGAAGCAAAAGTCAAGAGCAAGCAAGGAGCCCTGCTTCTCTCTCCAAATCATGAATGTCCTCAGGACACCTGCAGCAAACTCAAAATTCCTTACCTGCCCCTACCCCTTGGCCCTTGCTGATTGGATTAAAAAAGAATTTCTGCTAAAACTCTTTTCTTTACAAGTGGGAAATTCTTTAATAAGCTGTATAAATGGAAGCCCCAATGTCGACGACGCAGATTAGAAAAATATATATCCTTTCCAATTACCTTCTCTAATTAGTGATTGTATGATTCGTGCCGCTAATATTGTTTACACTAAAGGGTGCTCTCGAAACAGCAGTCAACTCTCTATCTCCTAAGTGTTCAACAGCTACTTAAAACTGAGCTGGTTTATTGAATGATATCTATGAGTCGTGTTCTTGTAATTAAGGCTTCATCAGTGCCCACGACACCAGTGCTCTGGAGTGGCTGATAAAACAGGTTGCAGGTTTACACTGTATTCGGTTAGTCTCTGTCATATTCATTCATTCTTTAACTTAACACCTACTATGAGCAGTCACTATGGGCCAGAAGAAGTTAGAAAGTGGCTCTCAGGTGTCAGGCACTGTGCTGGACCTGATGAGTATGAAGATACCAGAGACACAGTCCCCACCTTCAGGGAGTGTATACTCTGGCTGGCAGACAAAACAAACATTGAGAATGACAGCCAAAACAACTGACTTTAAATGCTCCCACCCTCCCCCCCCCCCAAAAAAGGTAAGTACATGAGGCATATAATGTTAATTAGCTTGACAATCACTCCATAATGTGTACATATATCAAAACATCACATTGTACCCCATAAATATATACAATTACTATTTGTCAATTAGAAATAAAATAAATGCAGAAAAAAAGAGAAAATGACAGCAGTTTAAGGTAATGTGAGTAGCATACAGAGTAGCAGTAAATAGGGGTAATAATGAACACTTACTGAGCACTTTCTAGGCACCAGGCAGATAGCTGGGCACTTGCCACAGTAAAACCTATGATGTGAGATAGAAAACCCCCATTTTCCAGATGAGGAAACAGACCTGGACTCATATCTATCTCTGAAATTGGCATTCTGTCACCATGCCATGCTAACTGTCTTAGCCCAACCTCTTCATTTAGATGTATTTAGACTTATTTATACAACATTTATGGAGAATGAGGTGCAGAATGATTAAGCACCCTGCTCATATTTAAACATTATGAATAAATTTTCAGAACTTCTCAGTCTTATAATCCTACAGGCTCTTTATGATGAAACCAAAGGGCCTTCCATCTGTCCAAACAAGTGGCCCCAGATCACCTTGAGGCCATAACGAAGGTCAAAGGTACAGGCCAGTGAAGAAATTACCTAGTTCCATGGGACTCATCCCACACCTCAGCTAGTAACTGGAATGTGGCAGAGGATTGTGTTTTCAACCTGGAAAGGAGATGACCATTTTCAGCACATCTCCCACTTCTTTCTTTGAGAAAGACGTATCAAAGAACCTCATAGATACCAGCCTCAGGGATCATCAGCTTTCTTCACTCTCCATGGCCAATGCAGCTCAGGAATTGGCACTTCTTAATCCAAAAGGTCTTTAAAGTCAAAAAGAAAGAGGAAAAAACCAGATCCACCACACTCTACTCTGTTTTGGTTTTTTTAAAGACACAAGGTCTTGTGCTCTGTCACCCAGGCTGCAGCTCAGGGCCACAATCATAGCTCACTATAGCCTCAAACTCCTGACCTTGGGCGATCCATCCTCTTGCCTGAGCATCCGGAGTAGTGGGACTGCAGGTGCTGCCATCACACCTCGCTTTTTTTTTTTCGGTAGAGACAGTGTCTCACTATGTTGCCCAGGCTGGTCTTGAGCTTCTGGATGGAAGCAATCCTCCTGCCTCAGCCTCCCAAAGTGCTGGGATCACAGGCATGAGCCACCACAGCCGGCCTCCTCTGTTCATCTTGAATGATGTAATCGCTGTGATTGCTTTACATGGTTCTTTTTAACTTACAGTTAAGTGCCCTGGACAGGGTTAGCCCGCAAGAAGCCGGGGTCTCCTCAGGGAATAACTTCTGATCACAAACAAGTCTCAGAACAACTTGGGGAAAACCAACAAAGCATGAGAGAGGTGCAAGATTGACATTCTCATTGTTGTCAAGTGAAAAAAAAGAACAAAAACCCTTGACTCTCAGGGAGTCACATATATTCTAACCGTGTTTTTCCTGTTTCTGTTCACAATTTGAAGAAGAAATAAGCAAAGAAATAAAGGACCATCCTTAGGAACTAAACAATTCAAAGGTCAGGCCTAGTCCTTAGAATGGTACAAGAGAGAATCTGGAGGACCGAATGCCGCAGGACTGAGGGTTTTCACGTGATCCTAAGAGTTCGTGGGAAAGGAGCGCAAACGAAACTTTACCAAGTGTCAGAGCTAAGAGGTAGCCGATGCAGGAGGAAGACACAGGATCCCAGGGCTTAAATGGACTTGTGCAATCACAGCAGACCAAAGCTTCCTCTCCTCTGACACTGCCAGAGAGAGTTGCTCCCAAATTACCTGACTCAGCCAGCTTTCAACCTCATTAGAAATGTTTCACTATTCCAGACAGGACCTCATCATTAGCACTAAGCTGACCCCAAGACAGCCCCACACCTTCCATTGCAATTTCTCTGTGCACCTTTCCCAAGGATGCCCCATCATCCCAGCCATATGACCCAAATCTATGCATGCCTGGCCCCAAGATTAACTGGCAAAATTCTCAATTGCTCAACAGCCTTTTTCCTATAGAGCTGTTCTGGAGTTTCGAATAAAAGGGCAGAGACTGTTTACCCATTTGGAAATAAAATGTTTTTCTTCCCCCACTTCGTTTGAGGAGCCCATCAAAACGGACCAGAAAACAGCAAGGAAAAAGTTACCAAATCCATTTCCTGCCCCTGGAAAGCATATTTACTCTTCCCCATCCCTTCCCCATTGTGCTCCCTCTACAATCATTAACACTACAAACTGCTCAAGCTAACACAAACAGATAAGACCCAAAGGCAAGTCCTGGCAGGTGGCCGGCATCTGCTCTTTGGGATAACTGCATCCTTTCTTTCTAAATAAAGTAACAGAAGGCTCCCTTCTTGCTGGGCAAGGCATCTCTGAGAAAAGGCAGCAGCCCATCAGGGACTTAAAAATAAAGCCCCACCTTTCCCGGGACAGAGCACCTGGGAAAAGGGGGCAGTTGTGAGTTCCACCTCAGCAGACTTAAACATCCCTGCCCAGCAGCTCTGAAAGGAGCAATGAAGCTCCCAGCACAGCACTTGAGCTCTGATAAGAGACAGGCTGCCTCCTCAAGTGGCTCCCTGAGCCCCATATATCTTAAGAGGCACCTCATACAGGAAAGCTCTGGCTGACATCTGGTAGGTAACCTTCTAAGACAAAGCTACCAGGGGAAGGAACAGGTAGCAATCTCTGCTGTTTTGCAGCCCCCATGGGCGATTCCCAGGCAAGCAGGGTATGGAGTGGACCTCCAGCGGTCCTGCAGCAGAGAGTCCTGACTGTTAGAAGGAAAACTAACAAACAGAAAGAAATAGCTTCAACATCAACAGAAAGGATATCCACTCAGAGACCCCAGCTGTAAGTTACCAACTTCAAAGACCAGAGGTAGATAAATCCTCGAACACGGGAAAAACCAGCACAAAAAGGCTAGAATCACCAAAAACCAGAACGCCTCTTCTCCAAGGTATCACAACTCCTCACCAGCAAGGGAACAAAACTGGATGGAGAATGAGTTTGATGAATTCACAGAAGCAGACTTCAGAAGGTGGGCAATAACAAACTTCTCCAAGCTAAAGGAGCATGTTCTAACCCAATGCAAAGAAACTAAGAACCTTAAAAAAAGTTAGAAAAAATGCTAACTAGGGTAACCAGCTTAGAGAAAAACATAAACAACTTGATGGAGCTGAAAGACAATGCACAAGAACTTTGTGAAGCATACAGAAGTTTCAATAGACAAATCAATCAAGTGGAAGAAAGGATATCAGAGATTGAAGATTAACTCAATGAAATAAAACAAGAAGGCAAGATTAGAGAAAAGAGTGAAAAGAAATGAACAAAGCCTCCAAGAAATATGGGATTATGTGAAAAGACCAAATCTGCATTTGATCGGTGTACCTGAATGTGACGGGAGAATGAATGCAAGCTGGAAAACCCTCTTCAGGATATTATCCAGGAGAACTTTCCCAACCTAGCAAGGCAGGCCAACATTCAAATTCAGGAAATAAAGAGAACACTACAAAGATATTCCTCAAGAAAAGCAACCCCAAGGCACATAATTATCAGATTCACCAGGGTTGAAATGGAAAAAATGCTATGGGCAGCCAGAGTGAAAGATCAGGTTACCCACAAAGGGAAGCCCATCAGACTCACAGCAGATCTCTTGGCAGAAACCCTACAAGCCAGAACAGAGTGGGACCAATATTCAACATCCTTAAAGAAAATAATTTTCAACCCAGAATTTCATATCCAGCCAAACTAAGCTTCATAAGTGAAGGAGAAATAAAATCCCTTACAGACAAGGAATTGCTGAGAGATTTTGTCACCACCAGGCCTGCCTTACAAGAGCTCCTGAAGGAAGCACTAAACAAGGAAAGGAACAACCAGTACTAGCCACTGCAAAAATATACCAAATTGTAAAGACCATCAACACTATGAGGAAACAGCATCAATTAACAGGCAAAACAACCAGATCATGGCAGAATCAAATTCACACATAACAATATTAACCTTAAATGTAAATGGACTAAACTCCCCAATCAAAAGACACAGACTGGCAAAATGGATAAAGAGTCAAGACCCATCAGTATGCTGTATCCAGGAGACCCATCTCATGTGCAAAGACACACACAGGCTCAAAATAAAGGGATGGAGGAAGAGTTACCAAGAAAATGGAAAGCAAAAAAAAAAAAGCAGGGGTTGCAATCCTAGTCTGATGAAACAGCCTTTAAACCAACAAGGTCGGCATTACATAATGGTACAGGGATCAATGCAACAAGAAGAGTTAACTATCTTAAATACATATGTACCCAATATAGGAGCACCCAGATACATAAAGCAAGTTTTTAATGGCCTACAAAGAGACTTAGACTCACATACAATAATGGGAGACTTAAACATTTCACTGTCAATATTAGACAGATCAATGAGACAGAAAATTGACAAGGATATCTAGGACTTGAACTCAGATCTGGACCAAACAGACCTGATAGACATCTACAGAACTCTCCACCCCCAAATCCACAGAATATACATTCTTCTCAGCACCACATCACACTTACTCTAAAACTGACCACATAGTTGGAAGTAAATCACTCCTCAGTAAATGCAAAAGAATGGAAATCATAACAAATAGTCTCTCAGACCACAGTGCAATCAAATTAGAACTCAGGATTAAGAAACTCACTCAAAACTGCACAACTACATGGAAACTGAACAACCTGCTCCTGAATGACTACTGGATAAACAATGAAATGAAAGCAGAAGTAAAAATGTTCTTTGAAACCAATGAGAACAAAGACACAACATACCAGAATCTCTGGGACACATTTAAAGCATCAGCTAGAGGGAAATTTGTAGCACTAAATGTCCACATAAGAAGTGAGGAAAGATCTAAAATTGACACCCTAATGTTACAATTAAAAGAGCTAGAGGAGCAAGATCAAAAAAATTCAAAAGCTAGCAGAAGACAAGAAATAACCAAGACCAGAGCAGAACTGAAGGAGATAGAGAGAGCAAAAAAACCCTTCAAAAAAATCAGTAAATCTAGGAGCTGGTTGAAAACATCAACAAAATAGATAGACCAACAGCCAGACTAATAAAAAAGAAGAGAGAGAAGAATCAAATAGATGCCATAAAAAATGAAAAAGGGGATATCACCACCAATCCCACAGAAATGAAAACTACCATCGGAGATTACTACAAACACCTCTATACACATAATCCAGTAAATCTAGAGGAAATGGATAAATCCCTGGATACTTACACCCTCCCAAGACTAAACCAGGAAGAAGCTGAATCCCTGAATAAACCAATAACAAGGTCTGAAGTTGAGGCAGCAATTAATAGCCTACCAACCAAAAAGAGTCCAGGACAAGATGGTTTCACAGCTGAATTCTACCAGATGTACAAAGAGGAGCTGGTACCTCTCCTTCTGAAATTATTCCAAACAATACAAAAAGAGAGAATCCCCCCTACTCATTTTACAAGACCAACATCATCCTGATACTAAAACCTGGCAGAGACACAACTAAAAAATAAAATTTCAAATCAGTTTTCATGATGAACATTGACACAAAAATTCTCAATACAATACTAGCAAACCGAATCCAACAGCACATCAAAAAGCTTATCTATCACAATCAAGTTGGCTTCATCCCTAGGATGCAAGGCTGGTTTAACATACACAAATCTATAAATGTAATCCATCACATAAACACAACCAAAAACAAAAACCACATGCTTATCTCAACAAAGGTGGAGAAGGCCTTTGACAAAATTCAACAACCCTTTATGCTAAAAACTCTCAATAAACTTGGTATCGATGGAACGTATCTCAAAATAAAAGCTATTTATTACAAACCCACAGCCACAATCATACTCAATGAGCAAAAACTATAAGAATTCTCTTTGAAAACTGGCACAAGACAAGGATGCCCTCTCTTACCACCCCTATTCAACATAGTATTGGAAGTTCTGGACAGAGCAATCAGGCAAGAGAAAGAAATCAAAGGCATTCAATTAGGAAAAGAGGAAGTCAATTTTTTTCTATTTGCAGACAACATAATTGTACCTTTAGAAGACCCCATCATCTCAGCCCAAAATCTCCTTAAGATGATGAGCAACTTCAGCAAAGTCTCAGGATAAAACAAAATCAATGTGCTGAAATCACAAGCATTCCTATACACCAATAACAGACAAACCAAGAGTCAAATCATGAGTCAACTCCCATTCACAATTGCTACAAAGAGAATAAAATACCTAGGAATACAACTAACAGTGGATATGAAGGGCCTTTTCAAGGAGAACTACAAACCACTACTCAAGGAAATAAGAGAGGACACAGACAGTTGGAAAAATATTCCATGCTCACGGTTAGGAAGAATCAATATTGCGAAAATGGCCATACTGCCCAAAGTAATTTATAGATTCAATGCTATCCTCATTAAGCTACCATTGACCTTCTTCACACAACTAGAAAAAAGCCACCCTAAACTTCATATGGAACCAAAAGAGAGCCCACATAGCCAAGACAATCCTAAGCAAAAAAAACAAAGCTAGAGGTATCACACTACCTGACTTCAAACTATACTACAACGCTACCGTAATCAAAACAGCATGGTACTGGTAACAAAACAGAGATATAGACCAATGGAACAGAACAGAGGCCTTGGAAGTAATGTCACACATCAACAACCACCTGATCTTTGACAAACCTGACAAAAGCAATGGAGAAAGGATTCCTTATTTAATAAATGGTGTTGGGAAAACTGGTTAGCCATATGCAGACAGCTAAAACTGGACTCCTTCCTTACACCTTATATAAAAATTAACTCCAGATGGATTAAGGATTTAAACCTAAGATCTAACAGCATAAAAACCCTAGAAGAAAACCTAGGCAATACCATTCAGGACATAGGCATGGGCAAGGACTTCATGACTAAAATACCAAAAGCAATGGCAACAAAAGCAAAAATAGACAAATGGGATTGAATTAAACTTAAGAGTATCTGCACAGCATAAGAAACTATCATGAGAGTGAACCAGCAACCAACAGAATGGGAAAAAAATTTTTGGAATCTACCCATCTGACAAAGGGCTAATATCTAGAATCTACAAAGAACATAAACAAATTTACAAGAAAAAGCAACCCCATCAAAAAGTGGGCAAAGGATATGAACAGACACTTTTCAAAAGAAGACATTTATGTAGCCAACAAACATATGAAAAAGAGCTCATCACTTGTCATTAGAGAAATGCAAATCAAAACCACATTGAGATACCATCTCACTCCAGTTAGAATGGTGATCATTAAAAAATCAGGAGACAGATGCTGGAGAGGATGTGAAGAAATGGGAACGCTGTTACACTGTTGGTGGGAGTGTAAATTAGTTCAACCATTATGGAAGATAGTGTGGCAATTCCTCAAGGATCTAGAAATAGAAATACCATTTGACCCAGCAATCCCATTACTGAGTATATACCCAAAGGATTATAAATCATTCTATTACAAAGACACACGCACATGTATGTTCATTGCGGCACTGTTTACACTAGCAGACACTTGGAACCAACCCAAATGCCCGTCAGTGATAGACTGGATAAAGAAAATGTGGCACATATATACCATGGAATACTATGCAGCCATAAAAAAGGCTGACTTCATGTCCTTTGCAGGGACATGATAAATCTGGAAACCATCATTCTTAGCAAACTGACACAAGAACAGGTAACCAAACATAGCATGTTCTCACTCATAAGCAGGTGTTGAATCATGAGAACACATGGACACAGGGAGGGGAACATAACACACCAGGGTCTGTTGTGGGGTGGGGGAGGCTAGGGGAGGAATAGCAGTGGGTGGAGGGATTGGGAAGGGATTACATTAGGAGAAATACCTAATGTAGATGGGGGGTGGGGAGGATGGATGCAGAAAACCACCATGGCACGTGTATACCTATGTAACAATCCTGCACAATCTGCACATGTACCCCAGAACTTTAAGTATAATAAAAATAAAAAAAAAAGGCAGCACAGGGTGCCCCTTCTACCTTAGGCAGGTAGGAGAACTCTGCTGCAACACTCCCTTGCAAAACAGTTACCTACCTTCCTTTTAAAGCTCTCATTATCCTGATTCCCCTCTGGAACTAGGAGGGATACCCTGAGACCACCAGTCTTTGTGAAGCACGTTTTCTATTCACTCAGCTTTTATCCACCCACCGTTTGCTGGGTATCTTCTGACAGAAGGTTCTGTGCTAGGTGCTATGGGAAATTCAAACCTGAGTAACAAAAAACTCTCTGCCACCAAGGAACTCACAATACAGCATTACCCTCAAATACAAGTTGAATCATTCTCACGGCTCAAGTGGAAGGAAAAGTCTCTAGGGATCCAGGTCTTCTTAAAGTATAGCCACTTTCCCAGGAAACCACTGAAGGTCAAGCGGAAGAATGCTTTTCTGACCCTCTAGGAAATGAGCCCAAATGCCCATGTGGACAGTGTCTTCTGGCCTGCTCCACCCACATACTCCTGGCCGCCAAAATAACCATCCAAGTGCCTTGTCCACTTCTTCCTTGACGGTAGCTGATACGATTTGCCTGTGTCCCCATATCTCAGCTGCATCTCCCAGAATTTTCACATGCTGTGGAAGGGACCCAATGGAAAGTAATTGAATCACGTGGGCCGGTCTATTCCGTGCCGTTCTCGTGATAGTGAGTAAGTCTCCTGAGATCTGATGGGTTTATCAGGGGTTTCTGCTTTTGCTTCTTCCTCATTTTCTCTTGCTGCTGCCATATAAGAAGTGTCTTTCACCTCCTGCCGTGATTCTGAGGCCTCCCCAGCCATGTGGAACTATAAGTCCAATTAAATCTCTTTTTATTTCCAGTCTTGGGCATGTTTTTATCAACAGTGTGAAACAGACTAATACAGTTGCCAATAAGTAACTGGCCTGATCCACTACCCAAGCAGGAAACATTTGTGTAGAAGTGCAACTTAGGTTCTGATTGTCATGCTGGGGAAGATTCCAAAATTTCAACTCTCTAAACCAGGGGTTTCAGGAGTTGTAAAGCAGTGGGGGAGGGTGGCTTATCTTGGACTCATCTGTCTTCCAAGAATACTTCAAGGTTCATGGGGGCATTTATTATGGGTCTTCCAGTCACAATGAAGATATTCTTTCTCTAGCATATATCCAGCAGTTTAGCAAGCATCAGTTAATAACATACACATTTCTTTCCTTAATGCACTTCATTCATTGCTCAAAGTTGGTCCCAGCCACATTCTGTCTCCTTCCTAGGGTCTCTTTCTCACCTTTGAGCCTTGGCCCCACTGGGTCCTCCCCATGCTGCTCCAGCTCACTCAGGGGGGAAGGGCTGATCCTGAGCCCTGCTGTGAGTGTGGGTGGCCATCAGCACAGCACTGACTGCAGGAAGCCTCACATGTATCTGGGTCCCATCCCCTATTTCTATAGCTACAATCCTACCCTGTCCTTCATTTAATAGAGGAAACTGCTTATCTAGCCCTTGAGGGGGGTTAGTGACTTTGAAATGTTTTTTCCAGCGGTACTGGATTATGTTTACCCTTATATTCTTACTTTACCAGAACAAATCACACCCATTCATGAGCAGCTGGCTGGGTTAGGAGTGAAATCTGTGGTCCATGCATTGTTATTCTTGGGCAAATTATGTGAAGTTAAATTCCATCATCTTGGTCTCATCAGTACCAGCCTCCAACTCAAAGGGCTAGTCAACAACATCTGCCAAACTGCAGTCAATGAAACAGGTCAAGAGAATGGAGCTATCGTATCAGCTCCCCTATTGGAGGCCAGTCTGGGCCTGAAGGAAGGTACATGTGTGTGTCAGCAGGAGGAAGGATGTTTGGAGGCCCAAAGGCGATGAGAGGAAGGGAGACAGTACACGGGTCAGCAGGGAGGACAGCCACCAGGGTTCAAGCGAGCAGCAGGGAGCAATTTAAACTAGGCTGGACATGTGTGTGTTTCTATCATATATTCACGCACCTAACACGTATCCGGGGGCTGACCACAGCTAGGAGACATTGTGATAAACAGAAGAGACATAGCTCTTGCCCTGGGAGAACTGACCTTTTCACAAGAATGGACGCAAATGATGGAAGGTTCTATATGTTTGCATCTTTTTAAATATATTTTTTAATTTTAATTTAGGTGTCCCACCCCCCCGCTGTCCCTCCTCTACCCCCTCAACTGCCCCCAATGTGTGATGCTCCTCTGAGTTCACGTGTTCTCATTATTCAACACCCACCTATGAGTGAGAACATGTGGTGTTTGGTTTTCTGTTCTTGTGTCAGTTTTGTTTGCATCTTTAAGAAAATCAGGGGAGAGATAATCACTTAAGGGAAAACTCTCTCCAGAGGTCAGGCAACACAAGACAATACGGGAGGAGGCTGGTAGGGCTGTGATTTATGTGCTCTCCATGCCCCCTGCTGCTGGAGAATAGATGAGAAAAGGACCACAAGAAGGGGAAAAAAAGAAACAAGAGTATAGACTAAACCGCCTGCACACCACAGTTCCGCCTCCTCACAAAACACTTTTTCAAATGAAAATTGTCTTTTCAAAAAAAAATCAGGGAAGAACATGTGAAAGGGAAAAAAAAAAGATGGCTACTCTTTCCAAAACAGGGCCTCCAAACATCCACATTAATAAGAAAATTTATTGGTAGGAAGAAATCCCAATCAATACTAATCAGGCTTAGCTGTCCCACTTCTCCTCGCAGGGCTTAATAACACTTCCCAGCCCTGATCTGATTGGAGTCCAACACATGCATACTAATGAGGCCGCCAGTGCAGAATTTACCACTAGGCTTCCAAGAGGGATTGATGGGCACCCATTTCTGTCCCCGGATGTCTGTTGACCAATACATATGAGGCTTCGGCCATTAACTCAATGGTTTGTTGGTAATACCCAACAGGTTCCAGCTTGTTATCTCACGGTTATGAGGGACAGTGTGTGAAGGACTGGCTGCTTGGAAACAGGACAAACTCCTCTCTGAAAACTGAAAACAAGAGAATCTCTTCTCACAATTTCCTATTTGCTCCCAACTATTCTATGTCATGCCCACTTCTCCACAGACTCCCTCAATGGGTGGTCACTCCCTTAAAGGGACTGGGGTCCAATTCCAGGACTTTTCAGTCTTGTTCATCTCACAATTCCGGTCTCGTACATGAATTAAAATTCTTCCTGTCCCCGTCACTGGCAAGATTGGTTGCTTGTTCTCTCAGCTTGGAGAGAAGGGGTTCTAGAGGCAGACAATTCCTCTTCCTGCTGATCTCGGCTTCACTCTGGTGTCACAGCGAGGGGTCAGGGTGCCCAGAACTAGGGGAAGCAGAGAGGTCTTCTCAAGTGAGTGCTTACAGGAAGGAGGTAGCCTCTTTCTGTAGGTTGTTTCTGCTTCTTCAAAACTGGTGAGTTGTTCGTTTTTCTTTGTGGCAAATGTTTCTACATGCCAGGCTTTTGTGGAAAACTTGTATTGGTTTCTTAAAAGTCCCTGGGTATGAAATATCCCACTCAAGTTCACCATATTCTTTCCTACCTCTGGCCTCTATCACAGGGGGCCCAATATACAGCGTCTTGCTTCGAGGATGCCCTTTGTCTGGCGGGCAGCCTTCTTTGTGGGAGGGGGGAGGTAGGCAGAAGAGAACACACCAGCAGGATGGTTCAAGCCCAGTCATCATCCAGGAGACCCACTCGCTCAACAAACATGAACCTTATGTATTCTAGCCTTGCCAAACGGCCTGAGAGCAGACTGCTAGATGGCACCCTCACTTTCAGCACCTCCGTCTCTCTCCTGACCCTGTCTCCAAGCCACAGTGGCTTTGGGCATTTTGTATACCTGGTGGCTCAAAGACTTTCAGAAGCAAAGCAAACATTAGTCCTGACTTAACGGAAGGGGAAGAGTTTAGGCACCCCCAATTTTATAAGTTATCTTAGGGTCTCCCCTCTCTCAGCCTCAGAGAGGGAATATACCACTTCCCCTTCCCCCAAGCTAAGGGGAATGGAAGAAATGAGTAGCCTCTATTCATAAACCCTAAACCCCCTCCTCTCCTCCAGTCTCTTAACATTGGCAGGTAGGGGGTGAGAAGGGACTGGGTGGGAGGCTGATTCTGATGCAGGACTCTCAGTAAGCCCTAGAAGCACCTCTTTGAACTCAGAATATGGGGTTTATTGCCCCTTTCCCAGCTTTGGGTGTTCAGCAACTTCCCAGAATAAAAAGAAAAATCTGTCTTGGCATCATGTTCCAATAGTTACCCACATTTAGCGCAGATCTCCAGTGACCCACATGGCACACCTTGAGAAAGACTGGTGCCACACAAATCCATCAAGCCAAGGAAAACCTGCTTTCCTGGTTTAGAGATGGCCCCTTCTCACTCAAAGGATCTTAGACTTTTATGGGCTTAAGCTGATACCTCCCCGCCTCCTCACTAGTATCTTCGCACACACTGCACACTCACACACATTCAATCAGCACCTCCACGGACTCACACCCACAACTCACACACAGGCAAGGTGGCCTGGTCTCTGGGGTAGAGAAAGGTGCCTTTGTCCCCAAACCAAAATCTCAACCTTCAAGGCACAAACCCTGCACTGAGCTCTGACTAGAACAAAAGGGCAAAACTCCCTCAGTCCTCAGAGTTACGGCATCCAACCAAAGTTCATCTCCAAAAGCCAGGACAGGGCAGCCAACTAAGGCTACAACCCTAGCTGAATTAGGAGAGGGTCAGGGTTTTCCTCAAAGTAATTCATATTTTTGAACCCCTACACGATGACAGAGATTACAAGGGGCACTGAGGATGCAGCAGTGAACACAACTTTGATTATACAATTATAATAGTGTGTACCCACATGCTAAAATCATTAGCCTACCTGGTTTATCATCTTCATTGGTATTATTACTCTCTCTTTGTGAAAATGCATTCCCTCCCTGCCCCTCCACACGCAGTGTTCAAAACCCAGCAGCCCTGGTTCCACTGGCTCACTGCAGGCTTTTCATGCCCATGATGTATGACAACGGAAGCAGAGCCTATCCACTTCAAGTTTCCAATAAAAATATAGACCCCAGGGATGAATATTTTATCAGGGGAAGAGAACAATTTCAGGGACATTTCTAGTAACACATCAGCTCCAGACAGGAGTGGAAGGGAGCTGAGAGTAATGAAGTAGATACATTGAGGGTGGAGCCACCCCCCTGGCAAACCACAGAGCAGGAGCAGGGGGAGAGGGATAGGTGGGAAGCAGGGGGGTGGGAAGCAGGGGGAGGGAAAAGGGGGAGAGGGGAGAGGGGACAGGGTACAGGGAGGAGGAAGAGGGAGGGGGACAGGGAGGAGGGAGAGGGAGGGGGAGAGGGAGGGAGCAGAGGGAGGGGGAGAGGGAGGGAGCAGAGGGAGGGGGATGGGGAGAGGGGAGGAGGAGGGGGAGAGGGAGGGGGAGGGGAGAGGGGAGAGGGGAGGGAGAGGGGAGGGAGGGGGTGGGGGAGAGGGGGCGGGGGAGAGGGGGCAGGGGAGAGGGGGCAAGGGAGAGGGGGCAAGGGAGAGGGGGCAAGGGAGAGGCGGAGGGCGAGAGGGCGGGGGCGAGGGGGCGAGGGGGCGAGGGGGAGGGTGATGGGGGAGGGGGAGGGGGGGGAGAGGAAGGGGAGAGGGAGGGGGAGAGGGAGGGGGAGAGGGAGGGGGAGAGGGAGGGGGAGAGGGAGAGGGGGAGGAGAGGGGGAGGAGAGAGGGAGAAGGAGAAGAGAGGGAGGGGGAGAGGGAGAGAAAGAGGCAAAGCTCTAAGTGGCCTGAGCAGCTCTGAGCCCATATCCCTGTTTCCAGAGGAAGAGGCTGAGGTCCACAGAAAAATGGTGTGGGAAGCTCACACTGTATGGGTCTAAGCCAGCCCTGAACACCAAGATGTTTCACTCCAGCCTCAGAGAACAGTACTGTCTAATGCCCTGTGGGCACTGAGCAGGGCTAGGGATGAAACCTTAGGGAGACTATAAACCCCACTGCTAGATGAACTGACTCCAATACCCAGACAGTTGGATTTAGGTCTTATTACTCTGCACTTCACTCATGTTTCTGAAGCCTCTCTTCTGTCTTCCAATGTATGTGTCTATCATCCCCATGAACCTAGAAGGGCTTCAGCAGAAGAATGTCCTCCCCTCCATCTGGAAGGCTCCTGAAGCTAGGGAAGCTCTGTAGCTTCTCTGACCCCAAACCTTTCAAAGCCTCTAAGGTAAGGGTACAAAGTGGGGGGGGGCCACGCTCTGAAAATTCAGCTTGGGGTCCAATATCACAGGGCTTCGCCGTTATTGCTGTGGGCCAGGAAGCCAGCCTTGCTCCCCTCTTTCTGGGCATTGGTAGAGCCACTGTATGTAAGACATAGGTTCCATATCCCAACTTCCTCTCCTCTCAAAGGTCCTCAGGCTGACATGACATCAAGAAGACGCTGATGTCTTAGGACAGAGAGATACAGTGGAAAAGGCAAAGATGGGGTAGTGCCACCTGAGTGGGGGAATAAGGACATTTAACTCTTCAATACAGGCATTGCACTCAAGGCTGGGGATGTGAGATGAAGAAGACCTGCTCCCTGCCCTCACAGAGCAGCAAAGAGAGAGACAGACAATAACACAGAGGTCAGTCACAAAGCAAGAATCATTCCATGAGGGTTGAAAGCCAAGGAAGGCTTCTCAAAGGGAATGAGGAGGTCCATTACTGTATAATCACCAGGTAAACCAAGGGGAGCCCCATTCACTCTCCTGGCACCTGCGCCCTCTCCAGGATTGCTTTTAGTCTAAGAGCTGCCTCACCCAACGACACGGCCCCTCCCTGGAGGAAGCCCACATCAATAACTGGTCAAGAGAGAGAGGGTTATAAATATCCAGTTCCGTTGACTCAAGGCAGGACAACTGTGAAGGGTGTCCCAATCTCAGAGCACCATGGGGCCATCTAGGTGATGCCTTTGCTACAACTGCCCAGCAGCCCACTTTTCCCTTTGCTTCATCTTGCCTGCCTCATTCCCTCAAAGTCGTCCATCCCACGAGCACCTGCCAGTAAACTATCTGTTCACAAATGTCCATCTCCGAGTCCATCTCCCATATTTCCACCATCTCAGCCAGGCACAAGGCACAGACAAGAGGTTTCCAAGGAAGGTTTCTCAGAAGGACACAGAGCTGACATGTAAATTACCTCCATTTTAAACAAGCAAAGCACTGATTCTTTGCCAAAGATGCAAGCTTTCTCCCAGAGGCCTCTGAAAGTTATGTGAGGCCCTGAAGAATCTAACTGGAAAATTCCAGTGCCCCGAGGAGCTTTCTCAAAACGTACTCCTGCCACCTGCTTCCCGGTGTATCATCCTGACTCTCCACAAGTCTGTTTATCCACAGAAACATGTTAGAGCTGTCACCGGAATACAAATGGGGAGAAAGCCAACCTCAAGCCGATCGATAATGCTGGGGAAGAAGCGACTGCAGCGCTCTGCGGGTCACAGATTACGAAGCACAAAGAAAGGAACTCAACTGCTAGCACTGCAGCTGATGGTAAGGAAAGCTCTTGTTCCTACCTGACTGTATTTTCGCCACTTTGCAGAAAAATCATCACTGAGGCACAACTGAGATGGCCTTGAGGGTGAATAAAAATCTTGGGTTCACGTTCCCAAACTTTAGCATCAAAACTTTTCAGGAGCTCTGCCTCTCTACAAAGCTTGCACGTCCATTTACAAAGGCAAAAGCTTCTCCAAAGTACTTTGGTTACCAACGCAGGCTGGGAGCTGATAAACCAATTTGTTTTCCCTTCAGTAAATCATTCATTAATGTTGCTATGACATTTAAAGCTTAAAATGGTTTTATGACTTGAGATTAATAAAGAACTGTTACAATAAATTTCATATAACCGAGAAGATTCCTGGCATTTTGATTAAGTAGTTCCTTGTGATGATAAAGTTTTATCTTGAACAATGAAGGGGGAAAGCATTAATCGCTTTAAAGTCACTGTTGCCTGGTCTCTGGAGCCAACAGCCCAGTGGCCTCTCCTAGGGGGTTACTCAGAAACACGATTTAAAGAGCAAAAATAAACCTACCAAACTTCTAGCAGGGTTAGCGTTTTCAGAATAATTGCTAAATCTGCGCTGTCTCTAAATGGTGCAGAATCTTCAGAACTGTGATGAGTCATGCTGGGTCCCCTCCTTCCATTTCCTCATGGGTGAGGGTGCCAAGGATCTGCTTTAGCTCACCTCTGGGACATCCCCTCTTGCCCTGGGCTTTGCAGGGGGCTGCAATAAGAACCTCTCAAGGCACTTCAGTTCAGTCCCTGGAGTACACATCACATCCTACGAGGAACCCAGGGCTTCAGAGAAGAGCCCAGACGTTAGATTATTCCAGTCACATGGGGTTCTTTTCTTTAAAATACTCACAGATCCGTGCTAACTTCCTACTGAAACCCAGACTCTAGCTGATGTCAGGATTCTTACATCCCCTGTGTCCATTAGCTCTGTATCAGTCTTTAGGAGAAGTTCTTGCTCCTGCTTAAAAAGTCATCACTTCTGGGCCACTCATGGTCACTCACACACGTATTCCTAGCACTTTGGGAGGCTGTTAGGTGGATTACTTGAGGTCAGGAGTTCAAGACCAGCCTAGCCAACATGGTGAAACCCCATCTCTACTCAAAATACAAAAATTATCTAGAGGTGGTGGCACACACACCTCTAGTCCCAGCTACTTGGGAGGCTAAGGCAGGACAATCACCTGAACCCAGGAGGCAGAAGTTGCAGTGAGCTGAGATCATGTCACTGCACTCCAGCCTGGGCAATAGAGTGAGACTCTGTCTCAAACAGACAAAAGGCATCGCTTCTGTAAATTAGGCAAGCCACTGAGAATTCAACGTTGAGTCATGGTGGGGTTAACAATGTCTCCTTCCCACCTCTCTCCTCCCTAGGCTTCCCTGCAGGAGAGAAGGGGGTCAAAATAACATTAACTGAATGCCTACTTTGTGCTTGTCACGTTGCTCACAGATTTATATCATTTAAGCTGCACAGCAATCCTGAGTAGGTATTATCACCATTTTACAGTTAACAAAACTGAAGTTCCGAACAGTTTCAATAACTTACCCAAGGACACAGAGTAAAAGGCAGAGAAGGCACCATTCTCCATTGTGCTTTTTCTACTGTACAGACAGATGTCTTCTCTCTCATGTACTTTTGGACGTACACATGTTAACTAACCATGGCTCTTATATCCAAGGTATTTACAAAGGAGTTAGAAATCCAGGCCAGCTGAAGAATAAGTCAGTGCTGATCTGTGGATTTCAGAAAAGAGAGAACTGTGTGTGGCTGGAATAATCAAACAGCTTTAGGGAAGAGGTGAGACATGAAAGGATGAGAGGAGTTTAGATCATCAGAGGCAGGAAGAACAAATACTTCTGGAAACAGCACAGAGGGCTGCAGTTGAAAATCAGCATGGTGCCCAGGAGGATAGTGGACAGGGGGGTGAGTAAAGACGGTAAACATTCTCTTCCCCTGCCCTGATGAGCCCTTAGTGCGTGTGTCCCAGGATAGATGACAACTCTGTTTTTTCAGAAAGGCAGAATGCAAGTGAGTAGTATGATCCAACTGAACAACATAATTTATTGCATTTATGGATATCTTCATCTTCTCAAACTCCTTTTATTGAGATGGGGTCTTGCTGTGTTGCCCAGGCTGGCCTCAAACTCCCAGGCTCAAGCCATCCTCCCACCTCAGCCTCCCAAGTAGCTGGGACGACAGGTGTGCACACAGTACCCAGATTCCTTATTTTTATCCTATCATGATGCCATACGGTAAACAGACATGTGTTATTCTACTCACTTTACGAAGAGGAAAAAATTAAGCTTAAATTTCCCACAACTTTTCCAAGTAAACGGTGAACCTAAAACTCAGGTCTCCTTACTGCTAGACCCTGCAGGCAGATGGATGCCTTCCAATAAGATGACTTTTGAGCACTGGCTAGAACTATGGATTCTCACCCCTTTGCACACTCTTCTTACAGTTTTGGGAATTTAGGGAGTCCTTCCAGCTTTCCCTTCATAGAGAATTGTGGACTCTGAATATAAACCTCCCCACAGCCGGACACGGTGGTTCACACCTCTAATCCCAGCAACTTGGGAGGCCAAGGCGGGTGGATCACCTGAGGTCAGGTGTTCAAGACCAGACTGGTCAACATGGAGAAACTCCGTCTCTGCTAAAAATACAAAAATTAGCCAGGCATGTTGGCACATACCTGTAATCCCAGCTACTTGGGAGGCTGAAGCAGGAGAATTGCTTGAACCCGGGAGGCGAAGGTTGCAGTGCGTCGAGATTGTGCATGCACCACTGCACTCCAGCCTGAATGACACGCTGAGGCAGGAGAATCACTTGAACCAGGGAGGAAGAGGTTGCAGTGAGCCACGATCATGCCATTACACTGAAGCCTGCTTCTGTATTTTCCCGTCACTTTACTCAGACTCCTATATGGGACCCAAATACATCACACTGAGGTAAACTATGGGCCACTTTGTATCAGGGACAATGTCTTTCCCGTTTTTATGTCTCCAAGGCCCAGGGTGCTGCCTGGCATGTAGTAGATAGACACTGAGAGAATGTTAGCTGAACTGACCAGCTGAAGCAGAGAGTAATTCTGGCTGGTGAGAAACAGCATGGTGTCATCTAAGGGGACACATCTAGACTAAACGTTAAGTAGGAGGAGGAATAAAGAAAATAGCATGAACAAAGTAAATGCCCTTCCTCATGACCGTCAACAAATAGTTAAAGGAACCTAGTAAGTACCAGGTGTTGTGCTAAGCGTTGGTGGTATAAACAAAATTATACATGGTCCCTGCTTTAATGAAGCTTATAGTCCAACAGGGAAGAAAAACAGCCAAATCATTTCACAGATAAGTGAAAAGCTGTCATGAGATAAAAGATACTATTCAGGGAGAAACACCACAATTTTACATAGAGATTAGAGAAGGGTCTCCTGAAGAAGTGGTGACTGAGGCCTGGTGCAGTGGCTCATGCCTATAATCCCAGCACTTTGGGAGGCCGAGGTGGGTGGATCTCTGTGCCCAGGAGTTTGAGACCAGCCTGGACGATGTGGTGTAACCCCATCTTTACAAAAATTAGCTGGGCATGGTGGCATATGCCTGTGGTCCCAGCTACTCAGGAGGCTGAGGCAGAAGGATTGCTTAAGCCCAGGAGGTGGAGGTTGCAGTGAGCTAAGATTGTGCTACTGCACTCCAGTCTGGGCAACAGAGTGAGACCTTGGTCTCAGAGAAAGAAAAGAAGAAAAGTGACAACTAAACTGAGTTGTGAAGGGAAAGCTTATTAAGCAAGTGACAGAAGGGTAATATTCTAAGCAGATGGAATAGCTCGTGCAAATGCCCTGTGGCAGGAAGAAAAAATGTGCATTCAAGGGACCAAAAGAAAACGCATGCAGCTGAATGTCCAGAGGGGTGCCTAATGCAGGAAGAGCTGCAGAGGTAGCAGAGCCAAGAGCGGAGGCCTGAGCAAGCAGAGTTTTACAGTTCAGTTTCAGAATTTTGTCTTCAAATCCTCAAAGCAATGGGAATCACTGCAGTATTTTAAGCAAAAGCTACCTTGATCAGAATTGTTTTGTTTTTAAAGCCATTCTCATTAAAACATGGGGAACGGGTAGGAGGAGGAGAAGACATGGAGATTGACTAGATGGGAAATTACTTCAGTTGTCCAGAATAGAGATGACAGTAGCCACAGACATTTAGAAACAGTGGGAACTTTTGGGGAGATATAGGTGTGTAGAATCAGTAGACCTGGGAATTTAGGGGTGAGAACAAAGGAGGTATCAGAGATAATTCCTGCCATCTGTACATGTAATGGAAGAGGTGAAGGCACCATTCACTGAGATAACTATTGGAAAGATAAGATCTAAGAAAATCATGAACTGAGTCTAACAAGTGTTTTGAATGAACTGGGAGCAGAAGCATACCTATAAGGGAATGAAACCCAAGTATAAACTAGATTAGGAAAAGCTGGTAGAATCTTCTTTGAAAAACACCCTGGGCTGGGCACAGTGGATCATGCCTGTAATCCCAGCACTTTGGGAGGCTGAGGCGGGCAGATCACCTGAGGTCAGCAGTTCGAGACTAGCATGGCCAACATGGTGAAAGCCCGTCTCTACTAAAAATACAAAAATTAACTGGGCATGGTGGTACACGCCTGTAATCCCAGCTACTCAGGAGGCTGAGGTAGGAGAATCGCTTGAAGCCGGGGTGGGGGTTGAGGCTGTGGCAGGGGGAGCAGAGGTTGCAATGACCGCAGATCACACCATTGCACTCCAGCCTAGGCAACAAGAGTGAAACTCTGTCTCAAAAAAAAAAAAAAGAAAAACACCCTGGAGACTTATTAAACCCCTCTGACTTTCTCTAGGTAAAGATATTTGATGAGGTCCTTTGACACGAATCCACATAGTCAAAACCACTAAGGCTGTACATATCACCAGCCACATCCCCCTCCCAGTGGCGATTCCTAGAGCTTGAGAGAGTCCCACCTCAGGACCAGCAGTGGGTGAACAGAGGGTATAGGCCATTTCCTTCTCCATCTGTTGCAGAAAATAAAGAGTCTTTTCTCAGCATCTAGTGTTTGAGAGGGCCACCGACCCCAAAACAGACAGATCTTGGATCTTACAGATAGCTCACAGGCCACCTGCAGAGAAGAGAAAAGTCAATAATGTATTCTGGAACTAAGAATTGTTTCAGCTGCCTCGATTATGTGGAAGGTGGCGACAGAGAGCATCGAAAAACAGGGCTGGAAAGGTGAGCTGGGATTGGATATGAGGCCTTGATGAAGCTTATCCCATGGGCAGATAGGAGCTACCAAGGTTTCTGAGGATATTGCTACTCTCATCCATGTTCTGTTAAGGGGGCCATGGAAAGGATGGACTCAGAGGCAAAAGAATGCAGGCAAAAATACAGAGCATGGTAAGAAGGTCATTGGAATGGTCCCATGAAGAAATGAGGAGAGCTCCAATAATGAATTCAAAGATAAAATTATAAAAATTAAAATTCATAAAACATGAGGTCTTTTGAAGGGGTGGGGAGGGTTGAGGCAGATCTTACTCTATGACCGGGACTGGAGCGCAGTGGCACAAATATAGCTCACTGCAGCCTCGAACTCCTGGCTTCAAGCAATCCTCTTGCCTCAGCCTCCCACAGTGCTGGGATTACAGGCGCAAGTCACCATGCTCAGCCAGACATGAGTTTTTTTTTTTTTTTTTTTTTAAAGTCAAGAGAGATTATCTGAACAATACCCTTCATTTTTCAGGGAAAAATTAGAGAAAAAAAATTTCAGAAAAAGCATGCAAAACCATTCTACTGATGTAATTTACCCTTCCTCTACCCTCCCCTAACTTCCTTGCCCCTGTTAACCCACATTTATGAAATTAGCTGAATTTTTAAAAAATATCTTCTTTTTAAAGGCTATTCCATCAGATTCTGACTACAAACTCACAAAATATATTTTCCCTTTCTCGGCAGGACTGAAGTTCCATAAAGGCTTTAAACAAGAAAATCAAAAGCTTTGCTTAACTATGTTCATCACAATGAAGTAAATGCATTTTCCCCATGATGCCTGTCTGTGAACAACAGTGCCATATTAATCTACCTCTGTTAGCAAACAGCTGAGATCAGCCCCTAAACCTTTGTAAAACAAAACCACCAACCAAAAAATATGTATACACATAAATATATTCATATATGTATTATATACAACATGTATATTTAATAGGATTTAAGACAATATTGACTATTTTAATTTTGTTTTTTCAGAGACATGGTCTCACTCTGTCAACCAGACTGGAGTGCAGTGGTGTGATCCTAGTTCACCATAGCCTTGAGATCCTGGGCTCAAGCGATCCTCCCATCTCAGCCTCCCGAGTGGCTGGGAGTACAGGTACATACCACCATGATTGGCTAATATTTTATTTTATCAAGACAGAGTCTCACTATGTTGCCCAGGCCAGTCTTAAACTCCTGGCCTCAAGCAATCCTCTCAACTCAGCCTCCTGAAGTGGTGGGATTATAGGGGCAAGCCACTGCATCCAACCAATACTGATTTTTTTTTACTAACACATTGATGCGGCAAAAACTGTCAGAATTTTATTTCTGAAACCTAACACTGATAAGACAGAAACAGGACAAGAAACTAATGAATTTGCTGAGTTGGAAAGAAATCAAAATGTGTTTTGAAATACACCAGAGGGATGACCATGTCCCTGGTAAGCCAAGGGTAATGGTTTAGGTGACAGCAAGGAGTTTGGGCAGTTGGGGGCCAACCTCCCACCCCAACCTGTTTATTCCCTGCCCAGAGGTGGTCGAGGCAGGCAGACAGAGAATGAGTAATCAAGATTTATAAGGCTACGTAGGTTGTTGCCTGTCAATAGTGACAATTTCCTGTCTGTCTCATCTTGAAACAGTTTGAATTGCACTTTCCTTTGCCATTCAAAAAGCAGGGCCGGAGGCAGAGAAAAACAGCCAAAAGGACATCAAGGAAGAGGAAAAGAAAAAGCAGGAGGAAGGAAGAGATCAATCTACCAACTGGCCATTTATACCCCATTCAGACACTTGGCACAAGGGGCATCCCCCTGGAGTAAGCGCTGATGCTGATGAACTCCCTGGCCAGTGCAGAAACATTCTACTCTCCAAGGGAGGGCCACACTTAAACTGTTGGCCTGGGGAACTGAACAGACAGCAAATCCTTCCCAGGCCCTCAGCTGAGTCATTCAGACCAGGAGACCAGGGGGGATGCTGACATCCCCACCTAAACCTCTCAAGTTCTCTGTGGATGTGGATTTTTTTTTTTTTTTTTTTTTTTTTGAGATGGAGTCTTGCTCTGTCGAACAGGCTGGAGTGCAGTGGCGCAATCTCAGCTCACTGCAACCACTGCCTCCCAAGTTCAAGCGATTCTTCTGCCTCAACCTCCCAAAGAGCCAGGATCACAGGCATGTGCCACCATACCCACCTAATTTTTGTATTTTTAGTAGAGATGGGGTTTCACCATGATGGCCAGGCTAGTCTTGAACTCCTGACCTCAGGTGATCTGCCGCCTCAGCCTCCCAAAGTGGCGTGAGCCACCACACCCGGCTGGTGTTCTTTTCTAGAAGAGTCAAACTTTATGTCTGCCTGTGAAATTTTGTCAAGCCTTTACCCTCAAAGAATTTGTTTCCTCTCATTTAAAAAATGGCAAAATATACACTCTATTGGATTCACAGGAAGATTTGGGGAGACAATGCTGGTAAACAGGCTAAACATGGCACCCCATAAACAGGAGGTTCTTAGTAAGTCATTACTGTGGTTTTATATCACAGTATTTTTATCAGTATTGTCTCTTTTTTTAATATAAAGATTATCTTTTTTCATTTAAAAAGCAATACTTAAGCTGGGTGTGGTGGTGCACACCTGTAGTTCCAGCTACTTGGGAAGCTAAGCAGGAGAGGATCACTTGAGCCCAGGAGTTCCAAGCTGTAGTGTGGTATTATTGCACCTGTGAATAGCCACTTCACTCCAAACTGAACAATGTAGCAAGATCTCATGTCTTAAAACAAAAAATCATCACTTACTGAAGCAAACATACACATAGTATACATACAGTATACATACTATGTGTATGTATATGAGGGTGAGTCAGAGAGACAGAGCGAGCGTGCGTGTGTGCGTGTGTATGTGTGTGTAAAGGGGAAAAAATCACCTATTTTCTACCAACAAGAAAACCACATCAATATTTTGGTATTTTCCTCCAGTTTTCTCCCCCAGCCAACATTGTATGAGTGTTCTTATTTCCTACATTGTTGTAATTCTATTAAATTGCAATTTTAATTCTGATGATAAAGGCTACCTGGGAAAGAGTCTGTTGTGGAACATCTTCATGTCAGATTACAGGATTATTGCCTAAATTGAGAATAACAATCCCTAACAAGAGTCTTTACTTTTTAGTTTCATCCAGATGCTATTGTGAAAAGAAAAATACCAAACCCTCGGCCACCTTCTATGTCATTAGAGTGACCAAGGCATCAGGGTGGCGACTGGGTGACCAATCTCCTCAGGACTTTAGGGAGAAATTAGGTATTAAACCTACTGAGGGTCCCATAGAGCAATCCAATCTCTTGGCACTTCTTATTTTATAATTTTTAGTGTACTTCAAGCAATGTTTTCAATTAAATGTTGCCAGGTGGTATGCTTCATAAGCCCTTGATGATGTGAGAATGCTCTTGTAGGAAGAACTTTCTTGAGTGGAAGGAACAGATACTCTCTCACGTCCAGGAGGATTTACTGGAAGAACACAGGACAAAATTCAAAGGATGACAGGGCTTCGTGAGCCCAAGAAAGGCATTGAGACAGCTGCCCTGCCTCTGTGTTTGGCTTCTCCAGTCCTCTCTGATCCCACTCAGCATCCCTGCCTCCTCATAGCTCTGGCCCTCTGCAGTGTCAGCTTACATGTTGCCTGACTGGGGAGCTGCTGACAACACCCCATCTCTGTGACTCTCTGCCTCCAGTCCTCAAAAACAACTGCAACATTTTCTTTATCCCAAAATCCTCGAAGAAGAATCACTTGGCCCGCCTCATCCCTGTTTACCAGATCTTAAATTGTAGGTTACTTCTGAGAGCTGTCCATTCCTACTCCGGCCACTTTAGTGGGAGATGGTGAGGCCACCCAGCTCAAAGGCCTTCCTACTCCATATATCCTTCCAGGCCAAGCCCATTCTGTGAGAAGAGGGCTTGGTCAGGGCAGGCACCCTAAAGCATTTTTAGAGCAGTCGTTCAGTTGGCTTCAAACAATTTAACTTGAATATAAATCCTTGAATCAGTCTTTCCCTCTCAGTACTCAGTAGGCCTCGTTTCACTGTTTTTTGGCATGAGGTGCCACCAGGCAGATGTCTGACACCTTCTCTCCTCCTAAGTTACCCTTGTCTCTTGTGTGGATCCTTGTGTAGCTTTTTCTTTTGTTCCATAATTTAAAAATTACAGCAGAATGTGTCTCCACATGGCTCTAGAGATTCTCCTGCCTCAGCCTCCTGAGTAGCTGGGATTACAGGAGTCCACCACCCCGTCCAGCTAATTTTTGTATTTTTGGTAGAGACGGGGTTTCACCATGTTGGCCAGGCTGGTCTCAAACTCCTGACCTCAGGTGATCCACCTGCCTTGGACTACCAAAGTGCTGGGATTACAGGCATGAGCCACCATGCCCGGCCCCTTCTGTGCATTCTGCTTCTGATATGGTTAGTCCTTTTAAATCCAGGAAAGTTTTCTTCTTTATGTCATCCTTTTCAATGCTTCTGCTCTCATTGTTCAGGTTTTACAGTTATCTCTAGTACTTGTTATTTTCTTTCAACATTTTAATCTCTTTTCTACAATGTGGAAGACGATCTCAAGACTGTCTTCCTCACAGGAATCAGTATTTTCAAGTGACAATTCTGATCTTCATGTTCTCCAAAGAGAACTTTAATTATGTGATCACATCCTTGTTTTTCCAGAGACGCCTTATTTCTCTTAACTCCATTCTTCCCCTTATCGTCTATTTATGGCTTATTACTCCTATTTCGTATATACCACATAACACAAAATAATTTTTAAAATATTTTTCCTGTTTTTTGTATTTATAATATATCATCTCACAGGCCTGCTCTTCCTCTGAGACTTGGAGTGATGAATCCCTTACTTTACAGTGGAAACTTTCTTCAATAGCTAAATATTATTTATTTTCTCTACCTAAATCCTTAGATGAAGTAAAATGTGTTCACATGTAGCATCTATCAAAAACTGCTAACTATCAATGAGGAATATATTACCTTTTGCTGTGATTTTCAATGACAAATACCTTATTTTCATTACATACTACAATAGCAATTATGGGATACAATCAATCAATCCATTCTCATAACAGTCTGTATGGAGAAAAGCAAAACATAAAAAATAAAAAATTTGTACAACTGTTTAAAGGAAAAAAAAGCCTTGTAATACAAAAGATACTTTCATCACTATTTCTAATTATGAAGAAGGCAAAATTACTTAAAAATTTTTAGAGCATCTAATTACCAAAAACAATAAAACCCAGAACCACAAACAATTCTCTGTAAAATTAATAAAGGAGAACTTCAAATGACTCAAGTTTCTTAAAATGGTTCTTCTTTCAATTGAAAAGGGTAAAGGTAACAGTTGATTGCCATTCACTTTGTTCTGTGTCTCCTTAAACAATACTCAAATCTCCTGAGGCAACACCCTCTAAGAACAAAATGAGGTGCCAGTCTCTAGTCCAATTTCAAGTTTCCAACAGGTTTCCTCTGACCTGCTTCTTCCTTCAGGGCACATTTTCCTCCACCCTTGCTTGTATGATTAACCATGACATATTAAAACGGCCAATGTGTCGGCAGAGCCCTTCCTGTCTCCACTTTCATCTACTGCAGCTGACCTGCGGAAGATGGAACAGAGGAATGAACCCCGATGGCCCAATCCCCGCATTCCCCCACTTCCTGTCTACTCATTTTATTATTGGAGTCTCCACATGGGTGCGGAAAGGGGGTATTTATGAAGTGAGGAGAGGGATACCACAATTGTGCTGAGACAAAAGGCAGCAATGACACTATTTGTACACGGAAGTGCAGCCCACCTTTCTGGTTGGAACAGACTGCTTCTGAACTGACGGGACAGGCAGACAGCAGGAGAAGGGGGAGGGGCTTTACAGCATACCCTGCGCAGGCCACTGACAGCATTTTCAGACAAGCGAGGCTTCTGTGCCAAATGAAGGGAAATTTCTGTGATTCTGACAACAGACTGAAGTCTAGCCCTTTCTACTTTTCAGTATTTATTTTGGTTCATCTTTTCTCCATGTGTTTTCTAGACATTACATTACGGTGGGCAGTTGGGTGACGTTGTAGAGGCAACAGACATCATTTTAAACTTGAAGCCCTATGGCCACCTTTTTTTAACCTTCCTTTATGTAGAGTCTGAAACCTCATGTGACATTTTATCTTTAACAGTGGTTTGCAACCAAGAGCAATTCTCCTCCCTCTCCATACCCCAGGGGTATTTGACGCTATCTGGTGACATTTTTTATTGTCACTTCTGGGGGTGCTACTGGCATTCAGCAGGTGAGGCTCGAGATGCTATTAAACATCTAAGTACATGGGACAGCTCCCACAGCAAAGAATTAGCCAGTCCAAAATGTCAGCAGTGCCAACATTGCTAAATCCTGCCGTATGGCGTAAGTCTAACTCAAACAGAAGCCCCATGGGGGAATTATCTGAGGGGGTGTCTTTGCTACTCTCTCCATCACCTTTATTAGCACCCTATTCATTATCTGAATGCCCCAGTTACATTAACTTTCTGCTGATTAGGAAACACGAATCCTCCAGCTAAAATAAGAAAGGACAGGTTCTACCGTATTGTACTTCCACCTCCACTGTAAATGATACAGCAGAGGAGAGATGCAATCAGTAACAGGCAGAGGCCGAAAAGTCTGCAGTCCACAGGCAATAATGTGGTGCTGAGCCCAGCATGCCTGGGCTGGACACACGTGAAAACAGCAGACAGCTGGGTTCCCCCAGCAGGAAACTGGCTGCATTGTTTGATCAGACAAAGAAAGTTGAATGAGTACTGAAAAGATGCTGTGAACCTCATTCTCAAAATACCAGCAGTAGCTATGAGCCCTCAGGGAACAACAGGAGCCAGAGACTGGGTTGGCTGGATGAAGGAAGGTAAAGGTCTGTGTGCTGGAATGGGCTAAATTCATGCAAATGTCCCAGCACTTTCACATAGGCTATTTATATATTTTATGGCAGTGGCTTCAGTGGTGAGGTGCTTACTAAAGCTGGAAACACATTTTCCCCAATTAAAAAGAAAACATTTGCAAAAAGAATTCCACCACATTAAGGCAGCCAAAGCAGTTGGCCATTAGCACTCTGATGGCCAGTCACAGCTAGTAGCTGGACTTGATATGCATACGCCCTCATCTCCCCAGGAGCGGCTGAGAGTTAGGGAGCTGCTACTTGAGTAATTACTGGAATCTTGAGCATCCGCAAGCTGCTCTTCCAGGCTCTGTAATTCAGAGCTAAGGGGGCCATGCTATTGGTTACAGGCTTTTAGTGTATTTGCATGTTTGTGTCATAGTTTGGTTTGGTACGTTGTTTATGTTGTTGATGTGTCTATTCGTTGATGTGCTTTTCACAGGGATTCTCCCCCACCCCCCAAATTTTCAATCAAAACCTTTACTACGTTTTCTATGCAGATACAGCACAAGGAGGGATACACACACACCACCAAGAGTGTTGCTCAAAGTAGCTTCTTCTGTTATAAAAGGCCAAGCCACATCTGACATCTAATGTGTCAACAGAGCTATTCGCACACCTAGCAGAATGGCCTACCCTCTCCCACTGATCTCTCTCCCCTGCCAACCAAAGGGATTCTAGCCAATGTCCAGAGAATCGTCAACTATGAAAGACAGATTATTTATATTCTCTTAACACACACACACACACAGTTTCCCCAGTCCCCTTCCCCCCACAGTATTACAGCTCAGTAGGTTAGAGCAACAGGCTGGTAGTCAACCTTACAATACTGTACAGTGCCACCAAGTTCTTCCACAGAAATCATCTAACCCAGTCTTCACAAAACCCTGTGACATAGTCAGTGTCTTCTACTTGACAGATGAGGAACTGGAGCCCGATATGGGCATGTTCACATGGCCAGATAGACATAGTGCTGGCAGTGGAGGTCCTATAACCCAGAGCTCCATGCATGACAATGGCCTCCTCAGGGCTAGGATTTATTGCCTTTGCCCCCCGAGATGCCTCTGTGCTCCTCCCGGATGCTCAACACAGCTGAACAATCCTACAAAAAGCCAGAGGCTGGTCAGGAAGCCTTGTTAAGAAAATGTGGCTGCAAAGCCAATCCTCTATCAAGGAGTGACTTCAGCAGGGCATCCTACTGGTAGTAGTCCCACGGAAGGCAAAGAGAGACCAACCCAATCCAGAAGGTCCTGACTGATGGCCAGAAAGTTAGACACAGGAGGTTCAATTTTATAGGTGTCTTAGCACTGATGTGATGGGTAAATCTAGACCCTATGTATCTGGTCTTTCTCTGGAAATTCTATTACAGAAGATCCGCAATGCAAAACTCTAAAATTCAAAACATTTTGAGCTCCGAGATGATGCCACAAGTAGCAAATTCCACACTTGATCTCATGTGACAGGCCACAGTCCCAATGCATCAAAACTTTGTTTCATGCATGAAATTATTTAAAATATTGTACAAAATTACCTTCAGGCTATGTATATAAAATTTACATTAAACATAAATGAATTTCACGTTTAGACTTCAGTACCATCCCCTAGATATCTCATTATGCAATGCAAATACTCCAAATTCTAAAAAAAATTAAAATTCAACACTTCTGCTCCCAAGCATTTCAGATAAGGGGTACTCCACCTGTATTTCTTACATGTACAGAATGTAAGGAGGTGGGGATTGTTACATAAAAAAGAGCATTAATGAAATAAGTGCAGCAAAACTATTAAAAAATGTATGAATCTTTCCCCCATGTAGCATGAATAATCATCTCCCCCACGTCCTTAAGTAGCCAAAGTTAAGTATAACAGGAGTGTACAAATCCACCAAGGCGGCAGTGCAGTGACACAGCATGAAGTTTGAAAAGAAAATTCGACAGGCTCCACATGGGCCATCAGAGGCAGGAAAAGAATGGATGCCCCTCTCCAACCATATGTGCCTGCTCAGCAGTGCCAGGAATAGCACCTAGAAAAACATTCAACCAAAAAAAAAGGTACAATTACCCCAGGCCAGGGCAGCTAGCCAGTATGGAAAGACGTCCCTCCACTCTATACGGTAGCCTGAGACACCTCATTCCCCCCACCAACTCCCAACTCAACTTCTCTGCCAGCCTCCCTGCTAACAAAATCTCCCACAGTGAGTTTGGGGACCCGTGAGTATTCTGCATCACCAAGCCACCAGGTGCCAGCACGAACTCATTTAACCTGGGCCTTTTTTGTTCTTGGAGGCAGGATTGACTTCTCAGAACTTTTAGAAAGTTTAGTAAGACCAAATTATCAAACCCTTTATTTCCTTATTAGGGAGAAAGTGAGGAAGATCAAAATCACTGGAAATCCCTAAATCTCAGTTTAACCCATAGCTTCTTGGCAGGACTACAGAACCTGTTTAAAGATCCTCAATTTAAAGCAATGATGACATAGCTTGATTTTTTTTCCTGTTGAAAATATACCTATGGGCGCACTATATGCAAATGGTGGAAAGTGCTGCCGCTTTCCTGCCTGCCCCAGCAAGATGCCCCAAGGACAGGATGAAGACGCTCTTACAGACAGGAAGCTGCAGGCTGTGAGTCTCAGAGGTGATTATAAACATATTGAAGTCCTGAAAAGACCATCTCCAGACATAAGCCCAAGAGCAGCAACTGGGGACGCAGTTTTTTCAGGCATATCCATTTCCCTTGGAGTTGACAGTCCCCAAAGATGCTGTCTTCTGAAGCAGCCGGCTGCATCTGTACTTCTAAAACAGCAGAGCTACCAACAAAAAAGTCAGCTTCTCTGTGCCATTCACCTCCATCTCACCCAATTACCACTCCTGGCCATACCCAAATTCAGGTGCCAGTGAGCAACGACAGGGCTGGAAGGTGAGGATCAGCAGTGTCCCATCATTCATGACATTTATACTAAACAAGGTGCCATCTAGACGCCACAGGGATTTCACATGGAAAAACCATCAGAGGCTTCTGAGAGGCTCACAAATCTAATGAGAGAAAGATTCAACTAGGGCATATTCCAGAAAAACCATGGAAAGAAAATAGTGCAGATTTGGCTCAGTAGATAGAATATGAGCCCAAGTCCCATTTTTCAATCATAAATATTGTCCTTAAGAGGCTGCCCCTTTCTCCACGTTGCCCACTAGGACCCTTTCTTCCTTCCATTTTCTACAATTATCAAGGACTTGTGCTGTGGCATTTCTCACTGGTGAATTCATTTTAATTATGTCATAAGCATTTGTTTTCCTCTCCAACAAGACCACAGAAAACTTAGGTAGTCTCTTTCTGTCCCATCACTGGCCTTAAGTACTCTGCATAGGGTAGGAGCTCTGCACATGGTGTTGAAGGAAACATAAAATCCAGTATCTTAAACTCCAATATGGGGTCTGGAGAATATCGTGGTTCTCCAAGCTTGCTCAAGTGATTACAGGAATTTTCCTGCTTCAGTCAAGTCACAGAATCCTACGGTTATATAAGGTTAGAGTTAGATGAGACCTTTTAAATCCTAAGGTGTTTTTAACCAGTGAGTAACAGATGTCCAGAAATGGGAAGTGATTTTCCCAAGGCCATGAAATAAGTGGAAAAGTCAGGACTAGAATCTTGGGCCTCTGAAGCATTAGATGAAAGGGAAAAATGTTATAGGGTCCAGAGATAAAGTAAGAAACCTCCTCTCAGTAGCGCATGGAGAAACAATATCTATCTGCATTTTATTACAATGAAAATTGGCCTGTGTAATCAGATGCACTTTCTCAGCTAAATGCTTTCCAGTTCATTATTTTGCTTAAAAATTGAACAAAATGTTTAAAAAATCTATTTCCATTTCCAAAACGGACTTCAATGCCATAGACTCAGTATATTAACACATACAACTGCCACTCTATGAAAAACACACTGTCTGCAAATAACCTTTCAATTAGAAACAGATGCTGTGGGCTTTCAGATCCCAAAGTGTTTTTCTTTTCAGTGGCCTTTTCACAACTGAAACCAGGCTGCTCTTTCTAGTCCACATACATTTTGAAGGTCAGACCTTCCCCTGGGATCACATGCTGCTGGCAAGTACCCACGAACCCTCGCCCGTTGGTGTAGAATATGCTCTTGTACCTGTCTTGTCAATAAAGATTATCCCACCCTTGCCACTAAGCAAGTCTTTTTACATAGGCTTGGTGAGAGGAAAAGAAACAGTATTAGTTGCAGTTATGTTGATATTTCTCATCAGATTCAAACTCCACAAATATGTACTAAGTGTCTATTAATTGTTAGACCCCGTGAGAGGCACTTTCACATGGGTTTTCTCTCTTTATCCTTGAAAAAGATGGTACTGTAGACTGATCAACAGATAAGAGACAACAATAGCCACCACTTAGGGAACGGTCCTAAGTATTTTACATATTAGCAGATTTATCATTTCCAATTTACAAATGAAAAAAAGAAACGAGGCTCGGTTTAGTTTGCAGTAAAGTAGGGATTCAAACCCAGGTGGTTTAATTCCACAACTTATGCTTCTAACTGTTAAGCTATTCCACCTCTCTGCAGCCTGTATTGACAAGAGTCCTCTGCCTAGGTTCCTCTTCAGCAATGTTAGAGACTATCTGAAGCCCCCAGTCCCTTTGTTTACAGGCCGGGGGTCCTCCAGCTTTTCAGGTTTATACAGCACTTTCAAATACAGACTGCTCTATAACACACACGCACTTTAATTAGCATAGTTCTTATGTACGGTCATGCATTACATAATGATTCAGTCAACAACAGACTGAATATACAATGGTAATCCCATAAGATTATCATACTGTATTTTTACTGTACCCCTTCTGTGTTTAGATACATGAATACTTATCATATTACAGCTGCCTGTAGTATTCAGTATATTAACACGCTGCACAGGTTTGTAGCCCGGGAGCAACAGGCTCCACCGTGTAGCCTACGTGTGCAGTAGGCTATACCACATAGGTCTTTTTAAGTACACTCTGTGATGTTTGCACAATGATGAAATTGCCTAATGATGCATTTCTCAGAATGTATTGTTGTCGTTAACTGATGTATGACTAACTGGTAAACAGGAAAATAATATCCTTATGAAATAGACATTGTGACCGTTTATACGCATTTTTTTTCTTAGCCTGTCAATACTTTCAGCACCTGAACACAGAATTCACTAACAGAATTGACTAGATTATTGTACCAGATACCAATTAATCCTGCCTCTTTTTCCTGTTGGCTTAGTTGAGTCAACATGCTCTGTCTTAGAAGCACATAGGGCCCGCCCAGTTCTCCTAGGTTATTGTGTAAGAGAACAACCCAGAACCAGGACCCAGAGCCATCCATCTCAGACATCACTCAAGTCTGTGCAAAGTCCGCCAATGCTTCTCCATCTCTCTCTGCCTTTGTCTCCAGAACAAGTTCCTCATTCAGTAACTCCTTTTTCAGTCCTCCTCATTCCTACAGGCTGCAGAGTATGCCTGATTTCCAAGTCCCTGCTGGTAGTGTCACACATTTTTCTCATTCAGGAAAGGGTATTTGAATGCAAATGAATCTGCTCTAATTAATACAAAAACACGTATCATTGCAAACACTGGTATTAATATTATGATTCATAACAAATTAGTCCTGACAGCCTCAACCCTCGTTTATGCCCCTTTAGTCACGTTATCTTTACCTTTTAAGGTAAAGGCTGATACGTACTGACTAGAATGTGTATTTCCTAGAGATTCAACACTGCATTTCAAATGTGCTAAGATCCTTATTAGGAATGTTACCGTTTTTCTTGGTGCTCTGGACAAAGTTGCAGAAGTTTTGAGTGACCTACTCAACTCTTTTTCCATACTCTATGATTTTTGTGTGCAATTTTACATAACCTGAACTTTTCCAAGTTTGTATACCCTGCATCATAGCAGAAACATTTGAATTGGCAGCACAACCAAAGGATTAAACTTTATCCAGTTACCTTAAGACTCACATGGTCCCTCTTCAACACTGAGTCATGAGAACAGAATGAATTACTGCCTTTACTGTGCTTATTTATATAATCTGATATATAACTTAGTTTTCAGTTGCAAACAACAGGCTCTAACTATGCAGAAAAGGAATTTTATTGAAGGACATGTGCTCACAGAACACCTGGGTGGGCCAGCACTTCAGGCTCGGAGACAATCACTCCCTGAGGCCTCTCCAGCTCACCCTGCTTCTGGTGACACCACCAGCAGCACTGTGGCTCGTACTGCAGACACCTGTGCTGCAGAACCCCGTCTACGCTGCAGGGAAAGCTGCATGTCTGTCTGCCATCCCTGCTGGAAACAGTTCTGCGGGAGGCCCTCTCATTCCCATGATGCTCTTCTGAATCACAGTTACCCCTTTGATGTCTCTAAGAGGCTGGGCCTGGGACACACTGGCTTACTAGCTGCAAGGGGGACCCAGAGAGTGACTTTTTGACTTGTACTTTGAGGAGGCAGAGTATATAAGGCTAGAAATTTCTGAAAAGCCAGAAGAATGTTCAAAAGGTAACGGACAGCCAGGGTAAGGATTAAATGTTATCCAAGTCTCAGCAAATACTGATCTCTCAGAACCACACTGAGGTCCCCGATCCTCACAGCTTAATTCAGTAGTCTTTCTCACATACATCAGCTTAACAACATATATCCCCCACTTTTTCTTTTTTTTTGGAGAGGGGGAACAAAGTCTCACTCTGTGGCCCAGGCTAGAGTGCAGTGGCGACATCTCGGCTCACTGCAACTTCCACCTCCTGGATTCAAGCAGTTTCGTGCCTCAACTTCCCAAGTAGCTGGGATTACAGGCGTGCACCACCACACCCTGCTAACTTTTTTTTTAATAGAGACAGGGTTTCGCCATGTTGGCCAGATTGGTCTCGAAATTCTGAACTCAGAGGATCTACCTGCCTCAGCCTCCCAAAGTGCTAGGATTATAGGCATGAGCCACCGTGCCTGGCCTGAGCCACTGCACCAAGCCCCCATTTTCTGCCATAATTTGATCTTATATGTTGATCACATTTGAAACTATCCCCAAGGTTCCAAGGTGGCACTTATCAATGGGTGATATCCCAGAGGGTAACAATTGTATGAGCACGTGGGGATTTTGAGTTGCTGGACTGGGACATAGGGGCATCACAGATTTCTACAGACAGCAGGGTATGCCCGATCTCCAAGTCCCCGATGGTACTATCACATTTTTCTCATTCAGGAAAGGGTATCTGAATGCAAATGAATCTGCCCTAATTAATACAAAACTACATCATTGCAAACATTGGTATGATTGGTAACAGATTAGTGATAATATTCCTCACAACAGATCCTTCCACTTAAGCATATTAATAGGCTACACTATGCATTTTTCTATCGAAAGTTTCTCCCTTCGATATGTTAATTATATCATCTAAATGAGAACTTTAGACATGCTAGGATACATTTGCATACATAATTTTTAACTACAGTTACATTTCCCCAGGAAACTCCTTAGTCATTCATTTCTAGTCTATTGCTTAGCACCTAAAAGTGACTTGATCTTTAAAACAGCATTCAAAGTCTTACATGGCCAAGCCCTGGACAATCTACCAGCCTCACTGTGCCCTTTACTCCTGGTGCCCGGAACATAAGGACCTTCTTTCTGTTCTTCCCATGATGCGCCCTGCTCCTTCTACCACAGGGGTTTGATATGCTTTTCCCCTCCACCCTCCACCCCAAGAATCCTGGGAGAACCTTCCTAGTGACCAGTCCCTGCCCCACCCCTGGGTCAGGTGCATTGTAGGACCACATGTCTCCCCCCTCTTGGCATTACTGGTTGCTATGCTTTTGCAAATATGCTTATAATCACCTGATGAACACCTCTCCGCTCCTAAAGCATAAGCTCCAGGAGAGTAGGAACTGTGTGTCTTTTTGCTCACTGCTGTGTTCCAAGTACAAGTAGGGTTTCTAGCCCATGGTAGATGCTAAAAACCGTCTGATGTGCAAATGAATGGGTTTATCCATTGGAGTGACTGATTTCACCCATTTATTTGTTTGCTTGATTTAAGTCAGAGTTTCAAAGTAACTGACTTTTCTCTCAAAAGTGACGATGTCTCCATTTCATAGATGGGGAAACTGAAGCAGTGCTATTAAATACTTGCTAATAAAGTCACATGGCTAGTACATACCAGACATAGCTTGGCCTACAGCAACTCTACTCATTAGTGCCACCCTGTGGGCACACCATCCTCTGCCACATGCTCAAATGAAATTGCAGAAAAAAGCAAGCCCACATTCTGGCCCCAGGGAGCTTACTTGTGAATCGCCAACTTTAAGCAAAAGCAGAATCTCTCATTTCCTTTATTTTATTTTTTTTAAAAAGGTGTTGTCACTCAGTCTGCTAAGACCCCAAAGAATGATAAGATAGCCAGGGGAATTACGATGTTGAGAATGGTGATGGCTAGCAGCCATTGTGTTAATGCTGGGCACCATTCTAAGCACTGTAAGTGTACTGTGTTACTTAGTCCTCAACTCCCTATGAAATAGGTATTATTATTAATCTTCATTTTACAGATGAGGAAAGTAAAGCATGGAGCTGGTAAGCTAGTCACACAGTCAAGAGTAATGCAATGAGCACACAAACCCAGGCAGTCTGCCATGGGAGCCTGAGGTGCAAAACCGCAAGAAACCACACAGCATGCTGCAGGGGGAGCGCCTGACACTTCCAGGGGAGTCTGCGCTGGGTGCTGAGCCAGCCTGTGCAGGAGGAGGGTGCGATGCACGCAATAAAGGAAAGAAGAGGATGAAGGAGGCTCTTCATTCTTGGGAGAGGGTGATGAGGGTGGGGCTAAACGTTCCAATTCTCTTATCACGTGGTTGGTTATCCTGGCATCCAGCCCTCATCCTGATGCCACCCAAAAACCCACCAACAGTTGCCTCATTAGAACATAAGAGGCTCTGATCACCCAGAGAACAGAAAGTTTAACGAGTCTGCTTAAGGGGGTAAAAGCTGTTAGTTAAGTCTGGAAAAGAAAAGGCAGCTGAATTTGTGACCAAGAAGGCAGGAGAATAGCTAATGAAAACTGCCTTTTCATTGTTTTCAAACTGTGTTTTGATTCAGTACTCCTGGAGGACACGCTGAAATGAGGAAGAAATGAGAGGTGAGATTCACAGTGGAAGGAAGGTGAAAGAGGAGGGGCCTCAGTTATGGTGTAAATCATAGGAATAAGGAAAACAGGGCATGTTCAATTCATGTTTAATAGGAGCAACTGACAGAGCTAGGGAGCGAAACGGGTGTGGGACTGAGGAAGGAAGAAATCTCCAGCATAACCCCAAGGTTTCTGCCTTGGTGAGTGTGATCCCTCTCCCCAGACAGGCGGAAGAGTAGGGCTGAGGAAGAAGAGAGTAGATAATGAGTTCTGCTGGGGCAAGCTGATAGGTGCCACCTCATAAGCTAATAAGATGGTTGTTGATGATTCAACCAGGTAGCTACAAACAGAATAGAACAGCCAGCATCTCTCTAAGGGAGGTGGACAGCTGGCACTGTCACCTAGACCAGCATCGTCCAAGAAAACTTTCTGTGATGATGAAAAAGTTCTGTATCTGCACCATCCGATATCAAGTAGCCGCATGTGGCCATTGGGCACTTAAGATGTGACTATTGCAACTGAGGAATTTAATTTGTAATGATTAAGATAGGACAAAACCAAAGTGTTTTCTTCTCTTACACAGTCAACACAGGGTTTTCATGGCGGCTTCATTACATAGGCGTAATTGACTACCTCACTGGCCACCGGTGATCAACTCAACCTTCAGTTCCCCTCCCTTTGCTAAAGGTGGGAGGTGGTGATGAGGGTGGGGATAAAGTCCTAACCCTCCTATCACATGGTTGGTTATCCTGGTACCCAACACCCAATCCTGATGCTATCCAGAAGCCCACCAAGAGTTGCCTCATTAGAACAAAACATGCTCTGATCACTCGGAAAATTCTAAGGGATTTAAGAACTCTGTATCAGGAACTGGGGTAAAAGACCAACTATCAGGGCAAAATATTCTCTTAGTGCCCCTATCTCAGGGTTTCAAGCTCTGTGCTTGAAACTGGTAGGCAGAGACCAAATATATATTTCATATTATATCACAAGATCACTGTAATTTTGTAGAATTTCAATAGTTTAAATAGCCATGAGTGATTAATAGCTACTGTATCGGCTAGCACAGACCTAGACAACAGAAGCTGCTAATATTAGAAACACCAAGGCTGCTTAGCACAGGCTGTCGAGATTGGAAGGGACCTTAGAGTTCATCTGGTATAACTCTCTCATCTCACAAATAAGAAAACTAAGGCCCAAACAGAAGCGACACACAAAACCACTGCAGCAAGAGACGTAAGGCAGTCTAGAGTGCCAGTCTTCTGCATCTGATCCAATGCCCTTTCCATTCCACAGGCTGCTTCTGTCACTGATACAAAAATAGCTCTAATTTTGTTTAATGCTGGTATGTGGAATCGATACAGCTCATAGGCAAAGCTAACTAAAGATCATGCACTCCCCCTGTTGAGCTAGGCATCTCCAACGTCCATCAGGTAAGGAACCCACTCTGGTTAGTTTACTAAGGAAGGTTAGGCAGTTTGCACAATCTCTGAGAGGGCCTGAGAGCCAGCCTCACAGGTGATGCAGTCAGGAACTGCTGACGAATTATACCACCACTCCTCCAGTGGGGACCCAACCATGTCTTCCAGTGGGCTCAGAGAAAGGGGCTCCCCATCCCCAGTGCTGGGTGTAGGACTCCACCCTAGGACCTCCGACTCTGCAAACTGGGTGTCACCACTACCACGCTCACCAGAATGCATTCCACGTCCCACCTCTGCCCACCTACCATTCTCTTCAGAATCTAATCAGGCACAGGGGATCTGAGACTCTTCCTGCAAGGAAGGAAAAAACGTTTATGGCTTCTACCAGATGCAGCAACCTCATCAGGCAGAAAGATTCTCAGGCATTAGTAAGAGAAGTCAAAAGAAGGCAGCAACAACAGTTAGCAAATGGCCTGTCAAGTAAATAACCCCTCTGCACTGGCCTAAGACCATGGATCTCACAGCCCATCTTGCTAAGCAGCATCCCTGACTCAGAGCTTTTTACATTTAAAACTGTGTCTCTACATTGCAGATATCCCAGATAAGTCACAGAGGCTCTTTTTAATGTTTTTAAAGATAAACTTATTCACAAGAACATCTGTATTGATAAAGCTACATATGGTGGGAACTAAATTATGCATCTCAGTTCTCAAGTGTGAAGAGTTTTTCCTAGCTTTTTTTCTTTTTAAATCTGGATTTTCTAATTAATAAACTCAAATATAGCACAGTCAGGAAGATGAATAATTCTAAGAAGTTTTTCCTCAAAAGAGGTAACAGCAAGATCAGGGTGAGGAGTGAATCTGAGAAAACTTCTAAAACTAAATATTAGTGAAAAGTGGAACATAACCATCAAGGCCTTTCCGTTGTAAAAGTCTGTGACTGTAAGAAAAGGACTACGAAGCACTCCAAGTGTTTGCATCTGAAGGATGGGGATTGTCGTCTTGGACATTGACAGTACTGTGATGGGGAAAGCCTGGAAGGGGAATTAATTTTTGACAAGAAACGGAAAAACACACCAACACATTATGCAACAGATGTCATTGGCAGCCCCAGAGAAGCAGCCAGCCTTGTGGATTTAGGGGGTCTCTGTGTCCTAAGCGGGGCTGACATCCAAGGGGAGTAGGCATCAACACAGGAGTGCTGAGGGCTAAGAACGGGGCCTTCAGAGACCTCACTAACCAACCGCCAAGCAAGAGAGAAGAACCAGTGAAGGGGCTGAAGCCCGGGTTTGCTGAGTGGCCAGAAGACAAGATGGGTACTTGTCACCTGGGAAAACTGCAAACCTCTACCCCAAGTGCACTTCCCAGCCCTGACCCGAACTCTCCTCAGCTGCCCATGCTTCTGGAGAGAGCCTACCGCCACGATTCACCCTCACTGAACTGCCTCCAAGTTAATGTTCACATGCATAATTACATATTTTAGAGCACATCAGGCAAGCAGAAATTAATGGGTATTTTAGGTCTATTGTTGCTCAACCACAAAGAAGCTTTCACAGCAGCTGTCTGTCTGAGAAACCCCGAGTAGCAGGACAGACCTGGGCCAGCAGGCCCCAGCTCACGGGGCAGAAGCACACTCACGGTTGAGGCTCAAACCCCAATTCTCTAGATTCCCAGTTAAGTCTGTCAGAGTGACTTCTGGGAATGTAAATCAGATCATGTCACTCCCTACTTAAAACCCTTCAAGGGCTCCTATCACATTCAAAATGGAGCCCAATCTTCATCACGGCCTGGCTGTTCCGTCCTTCTCCAGCTTCATGGAGGACTCCTTGCTCCTCTACCAGCCAGCCCCGGGCTCCCCTTCTGTTTCTCAAGCATGCTTCTTTGCAACTCAGGGGCTGGGGGCTGGCACTTCCCTCTGCCTTGAACAGCCCAGCCCTGGCCCTCTCCCCAGCTACCCCTTCCTCCTCACTCATCTCTGTGTTGCCCACTGCCTCAAAGAGGGCCTTCCCGCCCAGCCCTTCAAACACGGCACTCACACCTGCCCCCTCCAGCGCATCAAGGCAATGATAGTGCTTGCTTACTTGGGTTCTTTTTATTCTTCTATTTTAAAAACAACTTTATGGTAGAAACACTTAACATGATATCTACCCTGTTGACAGGTTAAGTGCACCATACAGTACTGATAACCACAGGCACACGCCGTACAGTGGATCTCCAGAACTTACGCATCTCGCCTACCTGAAACTTTATACCTAATGATTAGCGACTCCTTCTTCCCCCACCCCCTGGCAACCCATCACTGTATTTTTGTTTTTGCTTCTCTGAGTTTTAGACACCTCATAAAAGTGGATTCATGCAGTTCTCATTCTTCTGTGAATGGTGTATTTCACTTAGCTCACGTCCTCCACGCTCACCTGTGTCATCACACACTGCCTGTTTTCTCATTTACCCACCGGTATGTGAGCTAAGAGAGGGCAGGGACATTGTCCATCTTGTTGCTGCTTTGATCCTGGCACGCAGAATAGTGCTTAGGGCACTTAATTTGGTATAAAAATAAATGGGTTAAATGAAAAGAAAATTAGATGGTTACTAAGTCCTTTTACATTATTTAAAAATAAACTTTATCCAAACATTTTAGGTGCCCTCTAGACAGTAGATGCTGTGGGGTACTATGGGGACAATACAGATGAGTCAGACCCTGTTTGCTGTCTAGGAGGGGACTGTAACACACACACACACACACACACACACACACACTCTCTCTTACTTTATTTAAAGCTGAGGTCCCAAAGTCCCCTGAGCATCAAAGTCACTGGGAGTGATTCACAATTATACTGATTTCTGAGCTCTACCCAAATTTACTTAGCCCAATCCCCCAGAAGTAGAGCTTGGGGATCTGGAAGATTCCCAGGATCCAGGAGGCTCGAGGGGCAGTGTTATGGAGGTAGAAGAGGAAGGCTGCACAGAGGAGGCAGTATCTGAGATGGTCTGAGAGAGCAGAATTTGGATGTGCACTAATGGGGGAAGCATGGGCACTTCTGACATAGGGAACAAAGACACCAGGAGATGGTAAGGCAGGGCCAAAAAGCAGCATTTCATCCCATGTGGCAGTGGCACAAGGGGAATAATGGTGAGGTGAGATGGAAAGGTAGCCTGGAGACCCACTGTGGTGGGCCCAGGACAGGGGGTTGGATAAAATCTGATTGTGAGGAGGGAGGAGCAGCATCAGGACTGGGTTTCTGTGAAACTCATGGGTGGCCATAAGCAGAGTGGAAGAAGAGCCATGAAAGGTGAGGGGACTGGAGGAGGCTCCAACAACCTGGTCGGAAAAAAAGGAAGACCTGAGTAGTAACTAACATCCGCATGGACTGTTATGGCCCAAAAGTCACTTTTGACACACTTCATCCCATTCAAGTCTGGCAAACAACTTTCTTGAGCCAGAAATTGTGATTTCCAATTTATAGATAAGTACTTAAGGTCTTAGAAAGATTACGTGAGTTATCTAAAGTCACGGGTAGAATAAGTGCGTGCCAGGACTTGACTCCTGTTACTCTGATTCCAGAGGTAAAGTGGGATAGGAGGTGGGGGCAGGGAGATAAAACTAGCCTTGAGTTTCCATCGTGTCCAGGCACAGAACTGAGTGGTTAGCGTATATTAAAACTCATCACAGCACTGTGAGATAAGAAGACCAGTTTACAGACAAAGGTGACTATTATTCTTTTCCTCTAGAAACAGAGAGGAAGGGGTGGATGTGAGAGATGTTAAGAAGACAAAGCCAGTGTGTTGTGGAAAATGACTGGGTATGGGAGCAGTGATGGAAGGGGGCACCCAGCCTCATGAGAGCCAGCAGACTTGTCTCCAGTACCCTACCTGCATTTTCATTAACTGCCTCTCTGGGGCCTGTTTTGGTTACCTTGGTCTCTTCACTCACATGTTCTTCACCTTTTATTTAAAACACTTTAGTACAGGAATAACACACAGATCCTTAGCTTCTTTCTGGTGAAATCAAAGGTTTAAGAGAAACTGATACTGCAGTTGCTTCAAAGGAGATGAGTTTGCATCAGGCAGGGATAAGAGTCTTGGGGACTCCTCCCAGGTGTCATTTCTCCCTACTGGTTGCCACTAGAAGATGATCTGGAATGCCTAATTAGGGCCACAAAGACACACACTTCAGACTCACCTCAAGTGAAAGCCGTGTTTTAATAAGCTCACTTTTTATATCACTATTTAAAACTGTTTACTTAAACAGAAATCGACCCTTATGTTACATTTACAAAATAGAAAAATTAAAATCCTATGTAACAAAGCAAGTATTTTTGCCTCTGAGTTATCACCTCTGTGTGTTTAAAAAGATAGATAATGGCTTCATCTTTCTTTCCTGGTGTACATACATCATGCATGTGTTTTAGCTGGTTTTAAACTGCTAGACTGAATACAGATGCAATTATCTTCCCAATACCATCTAGGTCTTACTTCCAGGATCACATGAGCACCTCTCTCTCTTTAAATTCTGTTTCCAGCATAGCTCAGAGCCCAAGCAGGTCTAAATGGTCCTAAGGAGACACCAAAAGAGAGTGGCTCATCCCCAGCTCTCTTCCTTCTCAGGGGGAGTGCATCAGCCTGAATTAATCCTTCATTTGACCACCTCACTTCTTAAAGGTGCAAGGCAGATTTTTTTGAACATTTCAGACATCACACAATCCAAGAAATACTTCAAATGATGGTGAGCAGAATCCTTCATTAACACCAGGAATGCTACAATTAACTACAGCAAATGTGGTGGTCGACTTGTGGTATCGAAGATAAAGCAAGTTAAAAATTACCCTGTGATTCGTAAAACTCAAAATGCCAATAATTTTTAGCCCAAATAATACTTCTATTCTGCTGTAGAGCTAGTTTTATCAGAGGGTCAGGTATAGGGTATAAACAAGGAAAGGCCAAAAGCAGGTAGTATCAGTTATGACCGTTTCAGAATTCAGTAAGCCACCAACTCACATATTGCTGAAATTTGCTGCCCTTCTGGCCAAAGACCCTCTAGACTCCATGGAATGCCTGAACCAACAACCTCCAGAAGAACAAAAGACACTATGAGAAGTGAACAGCTGTCCTGTTCTACTTTCTCTGTCATCAGAACTAAATCATGCTTCAAAAGGGTACAACACAATAAGAGAAGGGGACTTCAACACTCCATTTTCAACATTGTGCAGACCGTCTAGACAGAAAATCAACAAAGAAACACTGGACTTAAACTGCACTTTAGACCAAATGGACCTAACAGACATCCACAGAACATTTCATCCAACAGCTGCAGAATACACATTCTTCTCAACTGCACATGGAACATTCTCCAGGATAGAGACAGTGTCAGGCCACAAAACAAGTCTTAACAAACTTAAGAATACAGAGAATTATACCAAGTATTTTTTAGAACTACAATGGCATAAAACTAGAAATAAACAGGAAAAACTTTGGAAATTTTACAAATACATGGAAATTAAACAACATGCTCCTAAATCATCAAGGAGTCAATGAAGAAATTTAAAGAGAAATTTCTAGATATTCTTAAGGTGAATGAGAATGGAGACACATTGCACCAAAATCTATGGGAAGACGGCTGTCAGAAGGAAGTTCATAGCAATAAATGCCTAAATCAAAAAAGGAAGATTTCCGACAGACAACCTAACCATGTACATGAAGAAACTAAAAAAAAAAAAAAGAAATAAAAGAACAAATCCAAAATTGGTAGAAGAAAGGAATAAAGCCCAAAACAGAAATAAATGAAATAGACTGAACAAAAGAACAAAAAGAATAACTTAGTTAAAAAAAAGTAAACAAAAACAAACCTTTAGCTAGACTAAGAAAAAAGACCCCAGTAAGATATGAAAAAAAGATACGCAACTGATATCACAGAAATACAAAAGATCATAAAAGACTATTCCGAACAACTACATACCAAGCAGTTTGAGAACACAGAAGAAATGGATAAATTCCTGGACATGCACAGCCTACAGAGATTAAATTATGAAGAAAAATTCTGGACAGACCAACAGTGAGGAAATTGAATCAGTAATAAAACCCTTTCGTTAAAAAAAAAAAAAAAAGGCTGGATGCGGTAGCTCACACCTGTAATCCCAGCACTTTAGGGAAGCCGATGTGGGCAGATCACTTGAGCCCAGCCTGGGCAACATGGCAAAACCTCATCGCTACAAAAAATAAAAAATTAGCCAGGCAAGCGCCTGTAGTTCCAGCTAGTGGGAGACTGAGGTGGCAGGATTGCTTGAGCCCAGGAGGCAGAAGTTGCAAAAAGGCAAGATCGCACCACTGCACTCCAGCCTGGGTGACAGAACAAGACTTCACTTAAAAAAAAAAAATTGAAAAAAAGCCCAGGCCCTAATGGCTTAACTGCTGAGTTCCATCAAACATTTAAAAGAACCAATGCCAATTCTCCAGAAAATCGAAGAGGAGAGAATACTTCCAAACTCATTTTGTGAGGCCAGAATTATCGAATCTAAAACCAGACAAGAACACAACAACCACCACCACCAAACTACAGGCTAATATCCCTGAGGAGCATATATGCAAAAATTCTCAACAAGGTAATAGCAAACCAGATTCAACAGCATATTAAAAACTCATTTAGGCCTGGCACAGTGGCTCACGCCTGTAATCCCAGCACTTTGGGAAGCCGATGTGGTGGGTCACTTGAGCTAGCCTGGGCGACATGGCAAAACCAAATCGCTACAAAAAAAAAAAGCCAGGCATGCACCTGTAGTTCCAGCTACTGAGGGACTGAGGTGGCAGGACTGCTTGAGTCCAGGAGGCGGAGGTTGCAGTGAGCCGAGACTGTACCACTGCACTTGTACTCCAGTCTGGGTGAGAGAATGAGACCCTGTCTCAAAAAAAAAAAAAAAAAAAAAGAAAATCATGCACTATGAACAAGTGGAATTCATCCCAGGTATGTAAGGATGGTTCAACATATGTAAATCAGTAAATGTGATGTACCACATTAACAAAAAGAAAGACAAAAATATATAATCATTTCAATATATGCAGAAAAAGCATTTGACAAAAGTCAACATCCTTTCATGATAAAAATTCTCAACAAATTAGCTATAGAAGCTATGTACCTCAACACATTAAAGGCCATATATGACAAAACCACAGCTAACATTATATTGAACAAGGGAAATCTGGAAGGTTTTCCTCTATGATCAGAAACAAGACAAGGATGCTCACTTTCACCATGCCTATTCAACGTAGTACTGGAAGTCCTAGCCAGAGCAATTAGATAAGAAAAAGAAATAAAGGCACCCAAATTAGAAAGGAGGAAGTCAAATTGCCCCTGTTTGCAAATCACATGATCTCACATATAGAAAACCTTAAAGATCACCAAAAAGCTTTTAGATCTAGCAAATGAATTCATTAGGGTTGCATGATATAAAATCAACATACAGAAATCAACAGCATTTCTACATGCAAAGAGCAAACTATCTGAAAAAGAAATCAAGAAAACATTTACGATAGCTACAAGATAAATAGATATAAACTTAACCAAAAACATAAAACATCTTTGTACCAAAAACTACAAAACAATGGTGAAAGAAATTGAAGATGACACAAATAAATGAAAACATACCCTGTGTACACAGATTGAAAAAATTACTATTGTTTAAATGGCCGTACTACCCAAAGCAACCTACAGATTTAGTACTATCCCTATCAAAATACCTATGACATCCTTCACAGAAATAGAAAAACAAGAATCCTAAAATCCATATGAAACCACAAAAGACCCCCAAATAGCCAAAATAATCCTGAGCAAAAAGAGAACAAAGCTGGAGGCATCACACTACCTGACTTCAAAATATACTACAAAGCTATAGTAACCAAATCAGTGTGGTACTGGCATAAAAACAGACACAGATCAGTGAAACAGAACAGAGTGCCCCGAAATAAATCCACACATCTACAGCCAGCTGATTTTTGACAAAGAACCACAAGAACACACATTCAGGAGAAGACAAACAGTGCTGGGAAAATTGGATATACACACGCAGAAGAATGAGACTAGACTCATCTCTCATCAAATACAAAAATAAACTCAAAATTGTTTAAAGATTTAAATGTGAAATCTAAAGCCATGAAACTATAAGGAAATGGGAAAATTTCACGACATTGAACTGGGCAAGGATTTTTTGGCAAGGATATGACCTCAAAAGCATAACCAATAAAAGCAAAAACAGAAAAATGAGATTACATCAAACTAAAAAGCTTTTTTACAGCAAAGAAAACAATTAGAGTGAAGAGACAATCTACAAAATGGGAGAAAATATTTGCAAACTATACATTTAACAAAGGGTTAATATTTAGAATATATAAAGAATTTAAATAATTCAACAGCCAAAAAAATAAAAACAATTTCAAAATGAACTAAAGATCTCAATGGACATTTCTCAAAAGAAGATAAACAAATGGACAGGCATATGAAAAATGTTCAACACTACCTATCGTCAGGGAAATGCAAATCAAAACCACAGTGAGATACCACCTCACCCCAGCTGGAATAGCTATTACCAAAAAGATTAAAAAAAAAAAAAAAGCCAAGTGTGGTGGCTCACACCTGTAATCCCATCACTTTGGGAGGCCAAGGAGGAGAATCGTTTTGAGCTCAGGAGTTCAAAAGTAGCCTGGACAACACAGTAAGACCCTGTTTCTACAAAAAAAAAAAAAAATTAGCTGCGCATCTGCGCATGGTGGCGCATGCCTGTAGTCCCAGCTACCTGAAGGCTAAGGTAGGCGGATTGCTTGAGCCCAGGAGGTGGAGGCTGCAGCGAGCCATGATCATGCCATTGCACTCCAGTCTAGGTGACAGAGGGAGACCCTGCCTCAAAAAAAAAAGAAGAAATGCAAACAAAAGTGTTGGCAAGGATGTGCAGATAAAGGAACCCTTTGCATTGCACACTGTTGGTGGCAATGTAAACTAGTACAGCCACTTTGGAAAACAGTATGGAGGTTCCTCAAAAAATTAAAAACCAAACTACCATATGATCCTGCAATCCCACTACTGGGTATATATCCAAAGGAAAGAAAATCAGTACATTGAAGAAATACCTGCATCCCCATGTTTACTGCAGCACTGTTGACAATAGCCAAGAGATGAAATCAACCCAAGTGTCCAAAAACACATGCACAGATAAAGCAAATGTGGCATATACACACTGTGAAAGTTAATTACAGAAATTGGGTTACTCTTGTCATACCCAATTAAATCAGAGTTGAGGGGTTGGGAAGAAAAGCACCTGGGACACACAGTACCTCCTCCAAGAGTTAAATGTTCCACCAGCTCAGGTGCTGAAACAGCCTGCTGTAACCCTTAGACCATTTTTACCTAATAGCTGCTGAAATGACCTGCCTAGACTCTAAGACTGGTTTTATTTACCATCATCACTCACCAATCAGAGCTTCAGTCTCTCAAAAGCTTCTCTAGTGCCAATGAGTTTTCTTCCAAAACAATACCTAACATTTCTCCTTCTAATAAATCTCCCAACTTTCTATTTGTTCTCTGGACATCTGGACCTACCGAAGACCACCTGGTCTGTGTGTATGCCCTGAATTGAAACTTCCCACTTCCCAAACAAAATGTTTTTGAGACAGAGTCTTTGTCACCCAGGCTTGAGTGCCGTGCTATGATCTCAGTTCACTGCAACCCCCACCTCTCAAGTTCAAGCTATTTTCATGCCTCAGCCTACCAAGCAGCTGGGATTATAGGTGTGTGCCACCACACCCACCTAATTTTTGTATTTTCAGTACAGATGGGGTTTCAGCATGTTGGCCAGGCCAGTCTTGAACTCCTGGCCTCAAGTGATCCACTCCCTTAGGTCTCCCAAAGTGCTGGGATTACAGGCATGAGTCACTGTGCCCAGGGCCAAATACAACATTCATCTGTGTATTTTATTTGATTTTGGCAACACAATGGAATACTATTCAGCCACAAAAAAGAATGAAATCCTGTCATTCGTGATGACATGGATGGATCTGGAGGACATCATGTTAACTGAAAAGATTGAACATAGGACAAATACCACATGATCTCACTGATATGTGGAATCTTAAAAAGAGAATTCCTAACACAGTTGCAGAGAGTAACACAGGAGTTACCAGAGACTGGGTAGACCGAGGAAGACGAGAAGAGGCTAGTCAAGGGGTAGGAAGTGACAATTAGACAGGAGGAGTAAGTTCTGGTGTTCAATTGCACAGTAAGGTGACAATGGTTAACAGTAAGGTATTGCATATTCCAAAGTAGAAGACAGGCTTTTGGATGTTCTCCACCACAAATGATAAATGCATGAGGTGACATATATGCTAACTACCCCAATTTGATCATGACAAAACACACATACATCAAAACATCAAACTGTACCCCATAAATACAAGGTGTTAATTTTTTTTTTTAAGTCATGATGTTATCCTGCTTTACTGAAAACTACTGCCCTACCTGAGGAGCTCAGACAGGCGCAGCCAGAGGTGGAGGAGGCAACAAAACGAGTATTGTTCATCTTTTTTAAAATTTTTTAACTGGCAAAAATCATATGTATTTGTGTACAACATGTTTTGAAATATGTTTACATTGTGAAATGGACAAATCAAGCTAATTAACACATGCTTTTCTTCATATACTTATCTTTGTGGTGAGAAAACCTAAAATCTCCTCTTAGCAATTTTCAAGAATATATCATTGTTAGCTATTGTCAATGTTGTACAATAGAGCTCTTGAAATTCATTCTCCTGTCTAACTGAAATTTTGTATTCCTTGACATTTTCTGAGTTCCCACTCCCAGACCTTGGTAGCTGTCATTCTACTCTGTTTCTAAGAGTTCGGTTTTTTTAGATTCCACATGTAAGTGAGACCACATGTACACCTTTGTCCTAAAAGAGACAGTGCTGGCTACCATTCTGGGTAAGAAGAAAAATGCTGGCCAGGTGCAGTAGCTCATGCCTGTAATCCCAGCACTGTGGGAGGCCAAGGTGGGAGGATCGCTTGAGCTCACAAGTTCAAGACGAGTCTGGGAAATATGGCAAAACCCAACATCTATTTGAAAATAAAAGAAGAAAGATAAAGAAGAAAAATGCCTCAGTCAGTAAGAATCAACCCAAAAGTCACTTTTTTGCTTCCTTACCATAGCTAAACTAAGCTAAATTTAAACAATCCACCCTGTTATCTATAATGAAACAGAGATTTTTATTCTGTAATCTCTTTCACCAGGTTGGTCACCTTTTTCCTTTTTCTTATGCAGTGTTGCATTAAAAACTCCAGCTGGTAGGCTTCTTCTGAGGCTGTTCCTAGGTAAGCCATGATTGCTGCTTCTGTGATTTCTCTAAGAAGCGGGACTGAGCTCACTGAATTTTCCCACAGTCATCACAAAACACTAATACCAAAAATGTCCACATTTCATTAATGTGACAGGCTCCTTCCTGCCCCGATGGCTCAGTGGAACACTCCAAGGCTTAAAGAAAGCATGTCCCTCCTTGCAATTGCCTAGTCTGAGATCTAAGATAGGGCTCTTGGCTTTGCGGAAATTTACGTCATTCCAGAGAAGTTGACATGACTTCCATCAATTTAAAAGATGCAGCTGATTAATTTCAGGCATGCTGCAGCTTTTTTAATGCCAAACACTCAGCATTCAATACAGCCTGACAAACCAAACTGCATGTTAAGAGCTTGCTGGAGCTAACAAATGTAGTTAATCTTAGGGGGAAAAAACCTATGGCAATTCCTCCTACATTTCCTCTTTCACAAAGGGAAGTGTATTTTCTTCTCTTGGCCATTACAGAGTGATAAGAATTCCTTAAGTGTCATCCCTCTCACTCTTCCGACCCTCTAAGGTTTTCTCTAATGATTTATTTACAAGAAAATGCCATTGCTGTCTGAAGTTACTATGGAACCACTCACTCCCCCTAGCAATCAGACTCTACTTCTCTCCACCTAAATGAAACTGCTTTTTCTAAGTCTAGAGGACACTTAAGACCTACTGGTGGCTAAATACAAGAGTTCATCCCATTAAAAAGAAAAAATATCCACTCCACCCACCCTCTCCACCAGCTGCCCTATCTTTCTTTCCTCCCCTTCACAGCTCATCTTCTTAAAGGAGCTGTTGCTGCCATTCCCTCACTGCTCACCCCACTAAGCCCCCACCCTCTTCAACCTAGCTTCAGGGTCATTGTCCCAATGAAACAGTTCTCACTAAGGTGTCCGGTCATAAATGGTGCTGGGTCTCATCAGGTTTGACTTTCCTCCTCAGCTGGGAGCAGAAAATACCTTTTTTTTTTTCCCGTTTTGAGACAGTCTTACTCTGCTGCCCAGGCTGGAGTGCAGTGGTCCCATCTCGGCTCACTGCAGCTTTGGCCTCCTGGGTTCAAGTGATCCTTGTGCCTCAGCCTCCCAAGTAGACAGGATTATGGGCATGTGTCACCACACCCGGCCCATTTTTGTATTTTTAGTAGAGGTGAGATGTTTTTCATATTGCCCAGGCTGGTCTTGAACTCATGGCTTCAAGTGATCTGCCCACCTTGGCCTCGCTAAGTGCTGAGATTACAGGCATGAGCCGCTGTGCCTGGCTTGAAAGTACCCACTTTCTAAAGAGAGCTGCAAGTAAGGAGGTGAGATCCACCCCACTCTGGGATTACTGAGAAATGGAGAACTGACTCTGCTCCCAGCCACCGTCTTCACCACCCCTACCCCTTACTCCCAAGCTGGGAAGAGGAAAGAAGAAGAGACACCATGGATTTATTAAGTTGCTTGCTTACTGGGGCGTGCTACCACGTGATGGGAGAGGAAGAGACCTACTCCCAGAGGCAAGGGATGCCTGCAAAACCAACCTCTCATCCCCCAGTTGGACAAGCGATAAGCCCACTGATTTGCTCTGCCCCCTACCCGAGTGAGGGAAAGGAAATACAGAAGATGGCAGGGTAGAGAGAAGCTTTACTCTCCCAGTTCTGCTCGATTCACAGAACACTGGTTAAAGTGACCAGGCGACACATCTTCCAGCACCTCCCCCAAAAGGGTCTCCTGCCAGGGCAAGGGGATCCCAGCTCCAGTCAGGTTAGAGCCGCTTGACCACTCCCCCCTCTCCTCTCCTCCAGACCCAACATAGGAGGAATGGCTGGAGTCCAGAAGAAGGAAAGAGAGGAGGGATCCCTGAGGCAGATCACTGTTTACTTTGACTACAAGCCTGGCAAGGGAAGCTTCAAATCAAATGTCTGTTTTTGCAAGTGACAGCACTCCCAGACATATTCAAGTAAGTGGCACATGGTAGGCTTAATAGTTATTTGCTGAATAAATGACTGTACACCTTCTTCTCAACCTGCCTCACCCTCCTTGACCTTTCTGTCTCATCTCATTCATTCCCCTCCTAGCACTAATGTTTGTTGAAGGTTGAGCCTATACAAGTTTCTGAATCTAATCATTGATAGGTGACTAAGACATGATCCCTGACCTCAGGAAATTTACTGGAAAAGATAAGTATAAACTTGCATCCACTGCAAGGCATTAAGGAAACAGTACGACGGGAGTTGTACAAAGCACCAAAGACATTAAATAAAAAACTCAAACTACTCCCTAAGTATTAGTACATCCAGACAGAGTCTTCTGATCAGTTCAGCTATGGAATGCGCATGCCTTCTTTTCCCATGACTGCCAGCCCTTTGTCCTTCCTGCTAAAATGTATTTACCCTTGCTGTGTCGAGAATAGCAGTTCACACACTACTATCCGTGCCTGGATCCTGGAGAAAGCCAGGATCATCCATACTCCTTGAGTCTGGGGGAGGCCAAGGAGGTTTCACTGTGTAGCCTTGGATGAGGCGTTGGAAAAGAGGACAAGAGGACAAGGTATGCATGGCCTCACTCAGAACACCACCATATCCAGTGTGGAAGAAATGTGTTTTCCGGGGGAGATAAAGGTGAAGTCAATGATGTACACTTCCTCTCGAAGAGCATCTTAGCAATAGGGAGATGGCCATGCATTGCAGAGAACAGAACCACCTTGACACTTACCCACAAATCACACTGAGTCTACAGACTGTTCATAAATGCTACTAGAATTAACTAGCATTTAGAGATACACACTTGCAGAAAGCAAATCACTCTACATAATTTCTGGTTTCATTGTCTTCTTTAGCTTGCAGTCTTTTAGCAACAATTTCTGCTTCCCTAAATATTTTTGACAAGCATTTTTAATGATCATTATTCACCATTATTAGAGTAATACATGGTCAATATTAATACATTTAGAAAACACAGCAAAGTTGATAGCAAAAAAATCATGCAGATTCTTAAAACTATGATTAATATGCTGATATATTTCCATTTAACCTTTAATAGCTATTTGAAATTAATATGTCCCATAAGTCAACTCTGGCAAAAATCACCAATACAACCAGGATATGAACTGCCATCTGTAATCTCTTTTGATTATGAACAAGGTTGTATCTTCACAAGTATAAAGCAACTGGAAGACTTCACTTAAAAAGATTAAATTCAGTGGTGGGAAAATTGGTTAAAGGGGCTGTTTAATGTCTGAATACAAGTTGGCACTCCTAATTTTTCAATTAGTGTTTCCAGCAGCCTAGGAGTTGGAATTATGCTTGTCCAAGATCTTGGGGTAACTATCACTTTAGAAATAAGCCTCTTTACACATCGATTTCTTTAATTGTTTAATCATGTGTGATTTGGGAGACACAAAAAACCATAGTGTTAGCAATGTTTTCTTGACAAGTATTTATATACAAGTGCCATTATTTATCAAGATATTTAACAAGAATTTATATTCATTTATTTCCATTTCCATCTCTCATAATAGCTATGCTATTCAATGTCACCTAAAGTAAAAATTATTGGCTTACCTGATTAAGAAATTATGCAGGCCAACGTCAAAATACCTGTTCAAAGGAGACATAGATAAGCATATCAATAAAAGGTACTTACAGTAATGGTGGACTAGGCATGAACTATAGATAATACAATTTAGATTCACAGCATGACTAAGAAACAGATTACTCTACCACAGTTCTCAAGACATGGCCACTGGAGCAGCAACATTCCTGGGAACTTGTTGGAATTGCAGCTTCTCAGGCACCACCTCAGACATGCCAATTCAGAAATTCTGGGGATAGAGCCCAGCGATTTAAACCTAACAAGCCCTCCAGGAGAGAATAGTGCAGAAACACTGCTCTCTGGTAGCATAACTGTCTCAGCAAGTAGAAGCTCTCTCTAAAAATAAAGGCCATGACAGTGGATCTTCCAGGTACCTTCCACTTTTCCAATAGGTGAGCCCTTTTGTAATATTTATGTCTCAGATGTTCACTTACTTAAAATATGTACATATATTTTATGTATATTTAAAATATATTTATCTGTCTGTGTAGTCACACACGGTAGCTGTGACTACAGGTGTGTACCACCATGCCTGGCTAACTTTCAACTTTTTAGTAGAGATATGATCTATGTTGCCCAGAGTGGTCTCAAACTCCTGGGCTCAAGCAGTCCTCCTACCTCAGCCTCCCAAAGCGCTGGGATTACAGGTGTCAGCAACCGCACTCAGGCCGAAATATGTTTTAAAATCATAACACCACACTAGCCAAAGGGAAGAAGGCAAGGGAGGATGGTGGGGAAAGGCTGGTGTGGCAGTGAGTGGAGTGTCAACCTTGGCCTTCCAAGCCCCACCTAGCTATAGTGCCCGGAGCTTTCCACCTGAGAGAACAATCCTGTCCCATCTCTGGGTCTCCCCCTGAGCAGGGGACTAGAAGAGCTGCAGTTCCATGCACTAGCTGGGGAGCCTGCCATTGTGCTTTAGCCTCATACCAGGCATCCCGTAAGTGCTGGGCTATAGCAGACCCTTTATGTCAATCTTTTCTTTACGCCATCAAACTGGTGCAGTCCATATGAATGACGCTGCCTTGGTTTCTCTAACTAGCATGCTTGTTCCTCCTGAACCTCTGATTATGTAGCTAGCACTCTTCTCTCCCTTTGGATTGGACTGTGAGTAAAAAGACCATGTGGCCAGAATCATGATGATACAGTCCCCCCAGGCAGAATCACTACTCCCAACACCTAAATGGTGGTGGTTGCATCCCACCCATCAGTCTCAACTCTTGGGTTGGCAATTGGACCGAGTAGAGCCTGAGTGAATTCTGTCCCTTTCAGACAAGGGGTAATGAACACAGGAATTCACCCTTGAGCGGGGTCTGACTATCCAGACCCTGCCTGTCCCTAGCTTCCAGCTCTGCCCCCTGATTTATCCCTGGAGCATCCCATCACACCTGGTACCTCATGCCACCTGACATTTGACAGGTGATTACTAACATTTTAATGGGATTCTCCATGGGATACTTTTAAATGACAAGATTCTTTTATGTACTTAAGCATCTGTTTACAGACCATGGACACAGCATAGGTGAGAATAAAGAAACTCAAAGCCAAAACATGACAGATCTCATTTACTACATCAATGACCTAAAATAATTACATAATTCAGGAAAAACGGAATTAGAGATACAAAAATTTCATTTATTCCTAAGTCTTCTGCACAGAGTTCTTCTCTAAAGAGAGATCTATCTACCTGTAGGGAGAGCTGATGTGTTTTGTTTGATTTTACACTGACCTGGGTAAGATGTTAAGTTCTGCCTAAAATTATATTTAACACAGATTTTTAAAAAATAGATACTATCCCTCCTCTCAACCAAAACCAAGGCTACTTGGCTTAGCCCCATAAATAAATATCCGCACCGCAATAGCAATTTTAAGGTTGCCAGATCTATAATATGGGAGGTAGAAGTATATGTAGACAAAAACAAAGATTTCAGCTTCCTTCACTCATCCAAAGCTTGTTGAGCCTTTTCAATTACATTAGCAACAGAGAGCAATAGACTCTACTCTAGGAATCACAGGACAAAGCAGACATGGAAGAAATCAGAGATCTGCAGTATAGTGGTGGGGCAGGAGGAAGGCACTGAAAGAGTAATGGAAAAACCTAATAATAATGAGAAATTAGATGATGTTTAGAATGTGGCAAGTACCATGCTTGGTGCTCACACATACATGCCAGCGAGGCAGGTACTGGTATCCCCCAGAGTTCACAGCCAGAAGACGACAAAGCTACAAAGCTGGAAATCAAATTGAACCCTAAAATGCATGAATTACTTGCTATTCCCAAGCACCCCACTAAAACCAGGTTTCTCACTGTCTTGCATTACTAATTGAAAATGCCTGTTCATGTTAAAAGCTGATGTCTCCCCCACTTCCACCTCATCTCTGCTTCTCCCAACAAGGCTGTCCTGCTCCAGGGAAGCCCACCTGCTTCTCCTTAGGTGCCACCCACCTTCTCGGTCTCAGCCAGCCAGGCTCTGGAGAGCGATGTAAGTTCACATAAGCGGAGTCATACAGTTTTTGTCCTTTTGTGTCTGGATGGCTATTGGTTTCAAAAAATAAGGTTAACCCAACTCATGCCAACACCATCATTCTCATCCAACCTAGCCATGGCCTCCAGGGAAAGATGTGGTAGTGAATTCATTTCTTTCCATTTCCAGGTGCCCTTCCTCATAGAAAGGGTGGCCAGCCAACCAATTCCCCCCTCCCATCTCCTCCCCTACTTGTAACATGAGGCCTGGCTAAGAATACTAAGCTTTAGTACACCACCTACTGAATATTTTAAAACTGAATATATTCAAAACCATCTTTGCATTATAAAATGTAACAATCTCTGAAAGGCAAAATTTGTCTTTCTTATTCAACTGATAGCCAGGAAATTATCTATTCTTAGAGCTCTTAAAGATTTCCACTGCAAAAGCACATCTTAGGGGCTTTGAAAATACTTCCCAATGACAATCCTATGTAGACACCCAATGCATGAAAGTATGATTGTATCTAAGAACTAATTCTAGCTCCAGAGGTGGCTCAAGAGCAGGCTTTTTAAAAATCACCTTTAAATACAAGAGCCTTTGCAATGGCTACAAGATATGGGTGGAATATACACAAGCTTTAACTTAATGCTGCTTCTCACCTTCCTTGGATCATGTGAGAAAAAAAAGGCGAGACTAAGGGAGAATAAAGGGTTATAGTTTTTCACCACACAGGCACAGTACACTGTACACAGAGTGGACAAGGGAGGGTGTTAATAGTAAAAGCCAACATATACACGGTGCCTAGCATGTGCCAGGCACTCTTCTATTCTACATACATATACACAACTATTTCTGAAATAACGCTATGAGGTAAATAGATACTACTATCATCCACACTGCAGAGGAAGAAACGGAAGCATAGAGAGGTTAAGTGACTGTTGGGGTAAAGCTAACACCTGAGCCCAGATAGTCTCCATTAGCCAGAAGACCACCCCCCCACCCCCAACCAGGGAAGAGTACCTTGGTTTGGAGGAATAAACGGTAGGAATACATCAAGGTTAACTTCCTGAGTTTGGTTATTCAGGCTGAGTATCCCAAATCCTAAAATCTAAAATCCGAAATGCTCCAAAATCTACAACTTTTTGAGCATCAATGAGACACTCATAAAAATGCTCATGGGAGCACGTTCAGATTTTGGATTTTTAAATTTGAGCTGCTCAACTGGTATAAATGCAGATATTCCAAAATCTAAAAAGCCCAAAATCTACAACACTTATTTCTGGTCCAAGCATTTCAAGTAAGGGATATTCAAATCTGCATATTGCAGTTACTCGGTTGGTGCAAAAGTAATTGCATATGGTCTTTGCCATTAAAATAATGACAAAAACCACAGTTACTTTTCCACTAACCTAATACATAGTAAGATGTCCTAGGAAGCATACACTAAAATATTCAGGGTGATGATGCATCATACCCACTACCTCATCTCAAATAATACAGGAGGAAAACGTTGTATGTACTGTGCTTCTAACATTTCTGTGAGTTTAAGATTTCAACATTTAAAACATGAAAGATAAAATGGTAAGCACACTCTCTTGCTACACAAAAACAAGCAAGTTCATATTTTTTGTATATAGAGAGAAATTAACAATGTATCCTAAAATCAGAATCTAGTTTCTGTAACTCTGATTAGTTTTTCTTTGTATATTTTGTTTTTGAGCTGTGAATGAGTGAGCATATATAAAATGAAAATCGAGACTACATGATAAAACCAATGATAGCAGGCCAGGTGCGGTGGCTCATGCCTGTAATCCTAGCACTTTGGGAAGTCGAGGCGGGCAGATCACCTGAGGTCAAGAGTTTGAGACCACACTGGTCAACATGGTGAAACCTTGTCTCTACTAAAAATACAAAAAAGAATTAGCTGGGCATGGTGGTGCATGCCTATAGTTCCAGCTACTCAGGGAGGCTGAGGCAGGAGAATCAGCTCAACTCAGGAGGCAGAGGTTGCAATGAGCCAAGACTGCGCCACTGCACTCCAACCTGAGCAACAGATGGAGACTCCATCTCAAAAAAAAAAAAAAAAAAAAACACCAGTGATAGCCACCTTACTGGCTGAAGTATGAAGTGGTCCATATGCTGCTCTTCATAGAGCCATTATCTTAATCTTACCAATTTCACTACCAATAAGTCAGGCAACATATTTAAGATGATGCTAAAGGTTTGGCTTAAAGAATGTATATGCCTTTCATCCCATTCCCATTAGAAGGAAATAAACCAAACATATTTAAAACTATAAGCTTATTTAAACTTGTGATATTTTAAAAATAAGACAGTTATTTCATCATTACCTTAGTGATAATTTTAAGTATCATGTGAAGAAAGGTTCTATCCGAAAGAAAACTGTGGTCTACCCAACCAGAAGTGTAGCCTCGTGTTACCAGAATATGTGAGTTTTTGCCGCTTTCTCAGGATCATGAGTTCATTCTTTTATTATTATTATTATATATTGACAAACTATAGTCGCACATATTTATGTGGTAAAAAATGATGCTATGATTCCTGAATACAATGTAGAATTATTAAATCGATCTAAGTAACATATCCATCACCTCAAATATTTTACATTCTTTTGTGATGAGAATGTCTGAAACTTACTCCATCAGTGATTCTGAAATGTAGGTACAGATTTCCTCTTTACTGTGGTAAACTTAATTCAGGCTCCATCCAAAAATTCAGGGATGGGGCCTCACCTGTGGCACCCTCTTTAATTTCAAAACACTAGCCATCCAATGAACTCTAGAAATACAGTCTCATTTAGTTTTCTTATACAGATGCAAAAGGCACCTTAAGGAGCTACAGTAGGAAAGGAACACATATTCTTTTCGTACAAGTATATGCCAACCACTGGGCCAAGCACTCTGTATATGATCAATTTTTAATCCTCACAACCACCCTGTGAAGTAGGTTCTATTTTATGAAGATTTGTGTCTTTATTCCCAGTCTCATGGCTAGTAAATGCCGGGTCAGGGTCTAGCTCAGAGCAGACACCAACGTCTGTGCTTTTTTCCTTCATATATTCAACCGCAGGCTCATTTAATTATTTACTATGTGCCTATTCTGTACTAAATACTGGAAATTCAGTAGTGCACAGCACAAAACCTCTAGGAGGTTAGAGCCTAAAGGGATGGGAATAATTTCAATGCAGTGTGATTGTTAAATAATCAATCATTCTCTCCCCTCAACAGACCAAAAACTTCATAAGGGCAAGAACCAGAGCCTGCCAGCAACAATAAATGTCGTTGAGTGAAGCAATGAATGACACGCCCGTAATAAGACACCAACGCTTCTGTCTGCTCTGGCACTTAGCATCGTACACTGCAGGCAGAAGAGGCTCAAAAGTAGTTAATACAGTGAATGTTGTACGCAAATGCATGAAATACATACCCACAGATAAAAATGGGGGTTCTCTCTGACACAAGTACTGATCAAACTGTAGCACAATCAATGCTTATCACCTTTTAAGGAAATAATCTCACAGCTAACCAGCCTACAGAAAACCAGGATTTCCTCATGAGGAGACGTAAGGAACATGGATCCTGTACATACTATTCTTAGCTCCTTCCAGAGATTAAAAATAGAAAATCTTGTCTGTATGACATGCAAGCGTTGTTGTCTGCACATCGATTGATAGCAGCCACGGGGAGGCAGATTTCAGCTTGAGATAAAAAGAAACTGGAATGGATGACCTTTAAGATTCCTTTAAGCCCCAGCCTTCCAAGTTCGCATTTCAGACACTTTCAGGAAGCATCTCTAAGTGTGAATGCTCCCTCCCACAGCAGCAGCTCTTGTCTGATTACCATCAGCAAATTAGTAGACTGTGCCTGGGCTAACACATCCACGGCAGCCCTGGCGGTTTATTTATGATGATTATGACTGCCGTACTCATTAGAGCCTCACAGTGCATCAAAATTATGCTTGTTGGGCCTGACAAAGTGGTGCTGCCCATATGCTTACTCACACAGCACAGAGGTTTGTATATCACCTAGCTCAGAACTGCTCCTCTGACAGAGAAGGGGTGAGGTCCACACACCGTGTCCATGGCAGAACTCACACCAGAACCCATGGCCAGTTCTAGGACTTGTTCTGCTCTAACAGGCTGCCTGTCCCATCTCTCAGGCGAGTCCTGGCTGATTCGGAGCTAGGGATGAAAACAGCAACTATGGCCAGGAGTGGCACACACCATAGAAGGTATGTTTTAGAACCGCTGTCATGGCCGCTTAGCATGACACAGGCAGCGCAGCATGTAGACAGTGAACCAAAATTCAGCTCTCAATCCTTGCCTCCACCTCTTCCATTTTCAATCTTCAGTCTTTTATTGCTAGACTTGTTTATCCCATAATGGGCTGCCAACATTCAGCCTTTACATTCCTGCCTGGGACATCTGAAAACTGATTTGCACTCCTAGGGGTAAAAAACAAAGCAAATCACTAGCACAATAAAGTTTATACCTAGATTCAAGAAGCCCTGATTAATTCTGGCTGGCCTACCTAACGCAGTTTCAGAGAGCAGAAAAGACCTGAAAGTGTATCTGCCCTAACCTCCTCCTCACTTGACTAATTCGGAAGCAGAAAAAAAAGAACGTGAAATAACTGAAACACAACGGCAGAGCTGAGGCTGATGGACCAGTTTCCCTGGACCCCAGCTTTTTGTTCAAAGTGTCCCAATGCTGCCCTCCTCTCAGTCTCAAGCAACATCTTTAGTTTCTGAGGATGCCCAAGGCACAGTGCTTGGAATAGGCTTCCTGATGACATCATATAGTAACTGGCACCATATCATACCATCTTCAGCTCCATCTGTTAACCTGTGTCAGCCAGCTCACAGTAAGAATAAAAAGCTGGGACAGGCGTGGTGGCTCAGCCTGTAATCCCAGCACTTTGGGAGCCCAAGGTGGGTGGATCACCTGAGGTCAGGAGTTCGAGATCAGCCTGGCCAACATGGTGAAACCCCGTCTCTACTAACAATTCAAAAATTAGCCAGGCGTGGTGGTGGGCACCTGTAATCCCAGATACTCAGGAGACCGAGGCAAGAGAATTGCTTGAACCCTGAAGGCAAAAGTTGCAGTGAGTTGAGATCACACCACTGCACTCCAGCCTGGGCAACAGAGCAAGACTCTGTCTCAAAAATAAAATAAAATAAAATAAAAAGCTATGCCTGGAACCCAGTGGAAAAAACAAGTGAAAATGAACTTAGACTAGCATGATCCCAGTTGGCAGTCAACCACATTTGGTGAAAAATACCAAAGTTCTGATGGAAAAGTAGAAAACAAGCCCTGGAAGAACAAACTCCTCAGAATAAAGATGGTGAAAATAGTCCTGCGTTATCACCTGACATGTTCTTCATGGATCAGACAAGCAGGTCTGCCATCAGACTTCAGGAAGGAGGTTCTAGAGAAAAATAACCCACAAGCCTGAGATCTGGCGACTTCACACCACCGAAGGTGGCAGGGCCACTGTTCACACCGCCGAAGGTGGGAGGGCGACCGTTACACTGCCGAAGGTGAGAGGGCAACAGTCCCAGGCATCATCATCTCAGGAGTGAAGAGATTTCCCCCAACAGCAGCAGAAATCACCACGCACTGGATGCAGAATTAAAAATTCAAGATCTGGGTTCTCTACTCTACCACTACGGCATTTTACTACAGTCAAAAAGTTAATTCTTCCACGGCTCTGTTTTCTTAACTGTGGCTTGCATATAATGATACCAACAGTGAAAAAGGAGTCAATGTAGGGGTACAAGTGCTTCAAAAACATTCTACAAATGCTCAAGATTGTTTTCTCTCCCTCCTTAGACATCATTAAGAATCCTTACAGATTCTTCTCCAAATTGCATTAATGCTATATTCATTCATTTACCAGGAAATATTTATCGAGTACCTTCTAGATGCTCAATAGAGCTACAACAGATGTTTAGGATACAGCAGTGAACAACAAAGTTTCCACCCTTGTGAGTATTCTGGAAACAAGTCCTTTATTCCATATGTAATTTGCAAATATTTTCTCTCAACCTATGGCTTATCTTTTCATTTTCTGAAAATGTCACTGAAGCACAAAAGTTTTGAATTTCAAAAATCCAACTGATTGATGTTTTTCCTATTATGGATCATGCTTTTTGTGTTCTCTCTAAGACATCTTTGCCTAACCCAAGATCTTGAAAATTTTCTGTTTTCTTCTAAAAGTTTCATAGTTTAGTACTTACATTAAGTCTGTGATCTATTTTGAGTTAATTTTTGTGCATGGGGTGAGGTAAGGGTCTAAGTTCGTCTTGCTTTTTTTCTCTTTATGTAGAAACGTCTACTGGACACATTTGCCAAACTAAAGGTCACTGGCAACTTTTTCTGCGTGGTGGAAATGGAAGCCAGACTAGAGCCAAGTGAAGAGTGGATGAGAAGGAGGGAGACACTACCTGCTATGGGTGGGTAGCTGTTATGATGAGGAGTTATACCCTAAGGAGAAGAGAAAGCATAGTCATTGAAGAAAGATGAAGCAACGAGCTTGGTTTTTGTTTACTTGGGGGAAGTCTTCCATTGCACCGGGTGATAAGTACAGAAGTTTTAAAAGATGATGAATGCAAATGGCAGTGATTTGGTGGAGGGAAAATTTTCAAGAGTATAAACCAAAGTTACCAGATGATAGACAGTAGATAGGAGCTACATGTGGACATTTGTCAGTTTTGCTTCTTTGTTTGCTTGTTTGTTCTGAGGGAAGGCCTTTGGGGATTTACCTCTCACCTACTGTGTCCAGTTCTAGTAGGACAATTAAAACTCATCCCTGCCTTGCTAGGAGCATGGGCAAGGCAGTCAGGCTAAGTAAAATTAAATCTTGAAGATATAGTGGCTCATGCCTGTAATCCCAGCACTTTGGGAGGCCAAAGTGGGCAAATCACTTTAGGCCAGGAGTTTGAGACCAGCCTGGCCAACATGGTGAAACCCCATTTCTACTAAAATATAAAAAATAGCTGGGCTTTGTGGCACATGCCTGTAGTCCCAGCTACTCCGGAGGCTGAGGCAGGAGAATCACTTGAACCCAGGTGGCGGAGGTTGCAGTGAGCTGAGATCATACCACAGCACTCTAGCCTGAGTGACAGAGGGAGACTCTGTCTCAAAAACAAAAATCTTGAGTATATAGATGGTATATATATTGAGTGTATAGTATAAGCTAGATTAAATCTTGAATATCAAGACAGCAAGAAAGAAAAAATCATTGAGGTGGATTCACCCCCAGTGTTGTGCGTTAATATGATCATGACATCTGTTTGCTGACGTTATAACTATAATAAATTCTATTAAATAATTCTAAACATGAATTTATAAGTTGTCCATTAAGATAATAATAATTAGTACTTCAATAGAACTTTAATTTACAAAGCACCATCACAAACATTTCTTAACCAACTGTAAGGAAAATGGGGCTTGTACATTACAACCGTTTAACAGCTCATGGCACCTAACAGAGCCTGGCTCTTAGCACTTAGTACAAGCATGGTAAATGTTTAAATGGATGAATGCATGATTACATGATTTTCCTGCAATTGTGTAGCTAATAAGGGACCTGATTTTAACTTGAACTCAGATTGCCTCACTAAAAATTCGGAGATTTCCAAATGACATATATTATAAATTAAAGGAGACATACTTTTCAAAAGATTATGTTTGTAATTTCTGGACTAGGAAAATTTTTTTAATTCTTAAGAAGAATACAGGAGACCTAAAATATAGGCAGAGGAGATGTTAACTGCTGGGCTAGGATTAAGGATGTGGGTTCCCATATAGCAACAAAATTAAAGTATCCAATGATAAGATGGGCAGAGCCTTGGTTTTTTTTGTTGTTTCAAGTTGGGGGGGTGGGGGTAGGGGTGGGCAGCACCCAGCAGCCCAAGGAGGAGATCTCAGATGAAGCAAGGCAGTGCTCTCCATATGCCAGTTTTTATGTGTAGATATTCTTTCTTTCTAAGCACTGGCCTGTACCTCAGAGGTAAAAAACCTATAATCTAGCACTTCCCAGATTCCGTTTTCAGCTGACTTCTGATTCAAGTTCTCCCAATGAGAGGCACTTTCATAAAACTCCTTGCTATGAAAGTACCTACGCAACAATCTTTCATGATCTGCACATGTACCCCAGAATCTAAAGTATAATTTTAAAAAAAAACTGAAGAGAAAAAGCAAGAAAAGCCATTCTCCCCCAGAGGCAGGTGGTGACAGGACTGTGGACGTCAGCAGATGGCAGACATGGGTTTCCCTAGCTGCTTTTGCAGTGGGTGCCTCTTGAGACCCCACTTGGGTGCTGCAAGTAGCCAAGATCAGCAGCGACAGCTTCCAACAGCCCTCAACCCTCCACTTCTCCAACCCTCTATGGATGATGTGTGCCTCCGGTTACCTGTAGTTAACCCTTGACATCCAAAATATTTTGGGTGTTTTCCATTTTCCTGCCCAAACTCCAATGCAGTCGATGGAAGAGGGCAAAGCTGCTGGGGCAAAGGAAGAAAGGGTAGGAGACAGGACAGAAAAGGTATACCAGAAGATTTCAAGCAACTGCAAAGGGCAGAGGTTGGGGAAACTGACTCTATGAGCCAAAATAAGAATGGGAAAGAAATCCATTTAATGAATACTTAGAGTGCCTACTATATGCCAGGCATGGCATAAGAGGCTAGAAAAATAAAACTGAACAAAGCCGAGTGTGGTCCTCCAGAGTTCAGTCTGGTGGAGGAAATGTAAGTGGTACAATGAATCCAGAACAAAGGGACAAATGCAAAGAAGAGATAAGCATAGGGTGCTGTGAGAGCCCCTGAGGGGGTGTTCACATTATATCAGCATGGGGGAGGGCAGTGGAGGCACACAGGAAGAGCTTCCCAGAGGAGCCAATGCTGTAGCTGGGCTTTCGAAGAACCAGAAGTTGGACAGCCTGGTGTGGGAGGTACTTCCCAGGTAACATGTCAACTCCATAGTATTTAGGATCCTCACTGTGGAAGTTAACTGGCAACAAGTCCCCCACAGAACATCATTCGAGTTGGTGACTTATAAGGGGAGCTAGCTCCCAGAGCCACAGGAGATGGCGACAAATGTTCTTCTTCCAAGCAGCACTTTAGTAATGATGCCGAGAGGGCAACCAAAAGCAGCAAGATTCAGAGAAGACTACATCCCTAATGGAACCACAGAGCCCTGCTGATCTTTCTGCCCAGGTTGCCCTTGACAACCACACTAACTGGGTATCTCCAAAGAACAAGGATATATGACTTACACCTTCCTCTCCATGATGCCCCAAAATTACATAGAGACATGGGCTTCAGAATCTGCTTATAGAGTTAACTGGACCCAAGATACCCGGAGCTTCAGGAAACTAAATAAATTAGGTTAGGCCTCTAACGATTGAGTTCTGGGAGCTGGGTAATTAAACAATACTTACCAAAAAATGCCAGCAGGTCACAAGAATTCAACACAAAGCCAATATAAGGCTATTACTAATACAATCTTAAAAGCTGGACATCTTCCCTGCATGTATATTTTTATCATCAGTCGTCTTATTAAAACCTCATTCTACCCTTCAGCAGTTTGTGAATACATCATCACAACAAGTGATTACTCATGACATGTGCTAGATGAATCCGTTCATTACAGTTTGAAAAACTGCCATCGCATGATCCGTTCGAGGATCTAGTTTCACCTCTGGGAAGAGCTGAACATTTGGCCTTGCCCCTATTAGTAACCCAAGGCTGACTGGTTTGAAAAGCTGCTTAACTGCAAAGCGGTACATAGGCTTTCCCCTCCTTTTATATTGAAACAAAAGATTTTTTACCATAACCAGGACTCGAAGACAACAGTCATTGTATCTAAAAATGATACTAATAAATTTTAAAAATATATTTGACATTAGTGTCATTCTCACTAATTTATATCATTTCCTGTCTCAGTCTTATTGTCATATTCATGATATATAGGAGCCTTAAGAATTCCGTTCGGCGTTTATTCTCTACTTGACTAAGATATAAGCAGTTTCAGGGTTTTAAAACAACAAGTTCTCCTAGTCTTTGCAGCCTCTCCTAGGCTTACTAATTACTAGCAAAATGTCTAAGTCTCTCCCCTGGGCATCTCTCTTTCAGTTAGGTGGCTGAGCTAATCTAAGTGAATACGGCTATTTTCCCTTCCTTCACTTTTTTTTTTTTTTTGAGACAGAGTCTCGCTTTGTCACCCAGGCGGAGTGCAGTGGCACAATCCCGGCTCTACTGCAACCTACGCCTCCGGGTTCCAAGGATTCTCATGCTTCAGCCCGAGTAGCTGGGACTACAGGAGGCACCACCATGCCCAGCTAATTTTTCTGTATTTTTAGTAGAGACGGGGTTTTGCCAGGCTGGCCAGGCTGTAATCGAATTCCTGACCTCAAGTGATCTGCCTCCCAAAGCGTGGGGATGACAGGTGTGAGCCACCACACTTGGCCAATTCCATAACTCTTCTATCAGACAGCATTCTGGATAGAGAAGAAGTCACTTCATAAAGCTGACTGATGATGTTGCCGAGTTTTCAGGGATAGGCACAGGCTGGAATATAAAGGGGCCTTCAGTGTTCTCTACTTGAATGGTTCTCAGCCTGCCCATTCAAGCTGCCAGTGGTCCCTATCTGGGTTATAAAAACTAAATTCTGGCTGGGTGCAGTGGCTCACATCTGTAATCCCAGCACTTCGGGAGGCTGAGGCGGGTGAATCACAAGGTCAGGAGTTTGAGACCAGCCTAGCCAATATGGTGAAACCCTGTCTCTACTATAAATACAGAAATTAGCTGGGCGTGGTACCGTGTGCCTCTAGTTCCAGCTGCTCGGGAGGCTGAGGCAGGACAATTGCTTCAACCCAGGAGGTGGAGGTTGCAGTGAGCTGAGATCGCACCACTGCACTCCAGCCTGGGTGACAGAGCAAGACCCTGTCTCAAAAAAAAATTAAATAAAAAAATAAGAATTAAATTTCTCTCCCACCGAATGTTACAAGTAATTATATAGGGATTTTTTGATAGATTTTTTTTTTTTTTTGAGACAGAGTCTCACTCTGTTGCCCAGGCTGGAGTGCAGTGGCACAATCTCAGCTCACTGCAACCTCTGCCTCCTGGGTTCAAGCGATTATCCTGCCTCAGCCTCCCAAGTAGCTGGGATTACAGGCGCCCGCCACCATGCCCAGCTACTTTTTGTACTTGAGATAGGGCTTCACCATGTTAGCCAGGATGGTCTCAATCTCTTGACATCATGATCTATCCACCTTGGCCTCCCAAAGTGTTGGGATTACAGACGTGAGCCACCGCACCCGGACGATAGATTTTTTAAAAATCAATCTTAATTCAAGAAATAAGTCTCAAATTTACATTTTTAAATTTCACATATTTCAAGGAAAATTAAAATTTACATTTAATAGAAACACTAGGAAAAGTAGTATCATCTGCATATTGTACCCCAAAACCTTGTTCTTCCAGACACAAAGTCACTCAAGAGAATAAAGAATGCAATTTCTTTGTATTTACTGAGCTTCTCCCATTAGCCAAATGCTGTCAGTTTCAAGGATAGACATAGGAGTTGACAGCTTAGTGGGTCAACTGATTCATAAAGAAAAAATTACAGTCAGCACAGCATTCTAGCAGCAGCAACTCTTTAAGAACAAATGGGCCTCTGCAGATCTGCCGAGCCCACTGAAAATAGCACATCCTCCTCCAGTCCTCCACTGTGTCTGGACGAGGGAGAGAAGCCCTCAGTTAGGGGCAAGATCTGAAACCAGAGAAGACTTAAGGCTGCAGGCCTGAGAAGTGATAGGAGTGTGCTGAAGAGCAAACAGTAAACACCAAATCAGGAAACTTTCTTGTAGAACAGTCCCTTTCCAATTAATTAGTAGTGCTCACTTTATATCAACAGACTACTCCAGTATGAAACTCCCACAGTTGTAAGCTAAGAACCCCAAGGCCACGTGTTTTTACTTTGTGTTGTGTTTTCTACTGGTCTTTTAAACTGTTTAACTAGAGACTTCTAGCCTGCTTAGGGTGTATTAGCACTTCAAAAATAATTTGTTCTTTTTTAAAAGTCACTTACACCAGTCAACACAAAAAATATTGGCTAGGGCAGCTACAAGAGATTTGCTTTTCAGATTCTATTATTATACAAATCATGTCTGTAATTATTCTACAAGATTCCTTTAAGTAGGGCATACCTTTATGTTCTAATAATCCCTATTCTCAAAATACAAAAGCTTAATTATACCCCATTTATCTCCAGGTAGAATTTCCCGCAAGCTCATTACTCAGACCACACTCATGAGCAGATAAGAACAAACAGGCAGAAGATCAGCAGAAAGTGTAACCGTGATTACTAACTCCTGTGTTATATTCTGTAAGAAACCTGAAGCCACCCAGTTGGGCATAACATATGGTCATAGATTTGAAGTGAGAACCCACCGCCAGCAGATATACTTGGCAGATGCCCAGATAGGTTAAAGGTGTGGAACTACAGAAATCAAACAGAAGGACTCTGAAAGTACAGGCTCAGTTTACTTAAGGACAAGCAGTTCCCCCATAGCTCAGTAAGATTTCCATTATCTTGCTTCATTATAAAAATCACTGGTGTTCATATTCATGATCTTAAAGTCACAGGTAACTAACGATGGACATAGAGAGTATCAACAGCAGAGCTCCTTAAATGGGCTTCTGCCAGCTAATGTACACCTCTGCCTAATGGTACACAGTAGACAGTGTAGAGCAGTGTTTCCCACACGACCCACATTTAAAGATGTATCTTATATCTCAGCCCAGTTATAGAAGTTGTGATGGCCAGTCTCCAAGATGGCCCTGGACAGTCCCCACCTCCTGACATTTACACTCTCAAGTCCACCTCGCACTGTACCAGGATTGGTTGATGTGACTGACAGAAGAGAAGAGAATCATAGCAGAGTTGATGACCTCTTACTTTTGATCTGATACTGCATCTTCTGTCTTAGGGGCACTCTCTTGTTGTCTTAGATCCTGTATTCTGGTGGAAACCAGCAAAGATACCATGAGTAGCCGTAAGGAAAGGCCTATGTGGTGAGATGCTGAGGCCTCCTGCCAGCAGCCACGAGGATAGGCCTGGAAGAGAATCTGTCTGCCCAGCAAGGCCTTCAGATGACTGTGGCCCTGGCTGACAGCTTGTCTTCCACCTGAATCACACCACCCAGCTAAGCAGCTCACAGATACCTGACCCCCTCTAAACAACAAATGCTTGATTTGTTTTAAACTGCTAAGTGTGGGGGTAATTTGATAACTAAGGTAAGTATAGAAATAAAAAGAGTCCAAAAAAAAAAAAAAACTGTAATTACTCTTACTCTAACCCATGAATACTGATTTTTCTATGCCATTATTATTGTTATTATTTTTGAGACAGAGTCTCACTCTGTTGCCCAGGCTGGAGTGCAGTGGTGTGACCTTGACTCACTGCAACCTCCGTCTCCTAGGTTCAAGTGACTCTCCTGCCTCAGCCTCCGGAGTAGCTGGGATTACAGGCATGCACCACCATGCCCATCTGGTTTTGTATTTTTAGCAGAGATGGGGTTTCACCATGTTGGCCAGTGTGGTCTGAAACTCCTGACCTCAAGTGATCTGCCCACTCAAAGTTCAGGGATCACAGATTACAGGAATGAGCCACTGCCCCCCGGCCTGATTCCATTTTCAAATGTTGCCTGAAACCCACTAAAATGATTATGACCTACAACAGGTCATAATCTGAATGGTCCAATAGGCATTAATAATATAAAAAATAGCACAACTACATGGAAACTAAACAACCTGCTCCTGAATGACTACTGGATAAATAATGAAATGAAGGCAGAAATAAAGATGTTCTTCGAAACCAACGAAAATGAAGACACAACATACCAGAATCTCTGGGACACATTTGAAGCAGTGTCTAGAGGAAATTTATAGCACTAAATGCCCACATGAGAACTGAGGAAAGTTCTAAAATCTACGCCCTAACGTCACAATTAAAAGAACTAGAGAAACAAGATCAAACAAATTCAAAAGCTAGCAGAAGACAAGAAATAAGATCAGAGCAGAACTCAAGATGATAGAGACACAAAAATCCCTTCAAAAAAATCAATAAATCCAGGAGCTGGTTTTTAAAAAGATCAACAAAATAGACTGCTAGCCAGACTAATAAAAAAGAAAAGAGAGAAGATTCAAATAGATGTAATAAAAAAATGATAAAGGATATCACCACTGATCCCACAGAAAAACTACGATCAGAGATTACTACAAACACCTCTATGCAGATAAACCAGTAAATCTAGAAGAAATGGATAAATTCCTGGACACTTACACCCTCCCAAGACTAAACCAGGAAGAAATTGAATCTCTGAATAGACCAATAACAAGGTCTGAAGTTCAGGCAGCAATTAATAGCCTACCAACCAAAAAAAGTCCAGGGCCAGAAGGGTTCACAGCCAAATTCTACCAGCGGTACAAGGAGGAGCTGGTATCACTTCTTCTAAAACTATTCCAAACAATGCAAAAAGAGGGAATCCTCCCTAACTCATTTTATGAGACCAACATCATCCTGATACCAAAACCTGGCAGAGATGCAACTAAAAAAGAAAATGTCAGGCCAATATCCATGATGAATATTGATGCAAAAATCTTCAGTAATATACTGGCAAACCGAATCCAACAGCACATCTAAAAGCTTATCCATCATGATGAAGCTGACTTCATCCCAGGGATGCAAGGCTGGTTCAACGTATGTAAATCTATAAATGTAATCCATCACATAAACAGACAAAAACCATATGATCATCTCACAGATGCAAAGAAGGCCTTCAACAAAATTCAACAGCCCTTTACGATAAAAACTCTCAGTAAACTAGGCATCGATGGAATGTATATCAAAATAGTAAGAGCTATTCATGACAAACCCACAGCCAATATCATACTCAATGGGCAAAAACTGGAAGCATTCCTTTCGAAAACTGGCACAAGACAAGGATGCCCTCTTTCACCACTCCTGTTCAACATAGTATTGGAAGTTCTGGCTAGGGCCATCAGGCAAGAGAAAGAAATAAAGGGTATTCGATTAGGAAGAGAGGATGTCAAATTGTCCCTGTTTGTAGATGACATGATTGTATATTTAGAAAACCCCATCGTCTCAGCCCAAAATCTCCTTAAGATGATAAGCAACTTCAGCAAAGTCTCAGATACAAAATCAATGTGCAAAAATCACAAGCATTCCTATACACCAGTAATAGACAGAGAGCCAAATCATGAGTCAACTCCCATTCACAATTGCTACAAAGAGAATAAAATACCTAGGATTACAACTAACAGGGGATGTGAAGGACCTCTTCAAGGAGAACTACAAACCACTGCTCAAGGAAATAAGAGAGGACACAAACAGATGGAGAAACATCCCATGCTCATGGTTACGAAGAATCAATATTGTGAAAATGGCCATACTGCCCAAAGTAATTTGCAGATTAAATGCTATCCCCATCAAGCTACCAATGACTTTCTTCACAGACGTGGGAAAAAACGACCTTAAACTTCATATGGAACCAAAAAAGAGCCTGCATAGCCAAGACAATCCTAAAAAAAAAAAAAAAAAAAAAGCTGGAGGCGTCACACTACCTGACTTTAAACTACAGTAATCAAAACAACATGGTACTGGTACCAAAACAGAGATATAGATCAATGGAACAGAACAGAGGCCTCAGAAATAATGCCACACATCTACAACCATCTGATCTTTGACAAGCCTGACAAAAAACAAGCAATGGGAAAAGGATTCCTTATTTGATAAATGGTGTTGGGAAAACTGGCTAGCCATATGCAGAAAGCTGAAACTGGATCCCTTCCTTACGCCTTATACAAAAATTAACCCTAGATGGATTAAAGATTTAAACATGAGACCTAACACCATGACAACTCTAGAAGAAAACCTAGACAATACCATTCAGGACATATGCATGGGCAAGGACTTCATGACTAAAACACCAAAAGCAATGACAACAAAAGCCAAAATAGACAAACGGAATCTAACTGAACTTAAGAGCTTCTGCACAGCAAAAGAAACTACCAACAGAGTGAACTGGCAACTGACAGAATGGGAAAAACTCTTTGCAATCTACCCATCTGACAAAGGGCTAATATTCAGGATCTAGGGAGAACTTAAATTTACAAGAAGAAACAAACAACCCCATCAAAAAGTGGGCAAAGAATATACAGTCACTTTTTAAAAGAAGACATTTATGCAGCCAACAAACATATGAAAAAAAAAACTCATCACTGGTCATTACAGAAATGCAAATCAAAACCATATTGAGGTATCACCTCACACCAGTTAGAATGCCGATCATCAAAAAATCAGGAGACAACAGATGCTGGACAGGATGTGGAGAAATAGGAACACTTCTATACTGTTGGTGGGAGTGTAAATTAATGCAACCATTACGGAAGACAGTGTGGGGATTCCTCAAGGATCTACAAATAGAAAAATACCATTTGATCCAGCAATCCCATTACTGGGTATATACCAAAGGATTATAAATCATTCTGTCATAAAGACACACACACACACACGTTTATTGCAGCACTGTTCACAATAGCAAAGACTTGGAACCAACCCAAATGCCCATCAATGATAGATTGGATAAAGAAAATGTGGCACATAAATACCATGGAATACTATGCAGTCATAAAAATGGGTAAGATTATGTCCTATGCAGGGACATGGTTGAAACTGGAAATCATCATTCTCAGCAAACTGACACAAGAACAGAAAACCAAACACAACATATCCTCACTCATAAGTGAGTGTTGAACAATGAGAACACACAGACACAGGGAGGGGAACATCACACACTGGGGCCTGTGGGGTGGGGGCTAAGGGAGGAATAGCAGGGGGTGGGGGGAATTGGGGAGGGATAGCATTAGGAGAAATACCTAATGTAGATGATGGGGTGGTGGATGCAGCAAACCACCACGAAGACACGTGTATATCAATGTAACCTGCACGATCTGCACAGGTATCCTAGAACTTAAAGTATAATTTAAAAAAAAGAAAGAAAGAAAATACCAAATATCTGGAATTCCTTACATACATACATATACATTTATACATACATAGAGAAAGAGAAGGAGAGGGAGAGGGAGGGAGGATGGGATTTTTATTGCTAACGAACCATATCCATCTCTATTACTTTAATTGATTCTTGCAATAACTAGAGTAAAGAAAGGATTAAAATCTCCACTTTCCCCATGAGTCAAAATTGGTGCTTGAAAAAGGCTATTTAACATGCCTAGAGTGAAAGAACTAAGACCAACAGAGCTGAGCCCAGCCCTCAGGCCTTCTGATTCTGGGTGCCCTTTCCACTAAGTCACCTTTGTTATATTTTCCCAGAAGTCATCTGTTACATAAATTTTGTATTATAATTTATATGTTTATGGAAAATATATATTAAGCATGCATTATATATTATAGATGTATAAAATATTCTATACAATATATAAAGTTTATATCTATTATACAGATATCCTGCTGGATTTTTGAGTACCCCAGGACCCCACATTGTGGTTTTCCTCGTAACTCACTGGCTGCTCCTTCCCATGTCTCTTCACCGATTCCAGCCTCACCCTGCTGGAGAGCCAGGTCTCATCGGTCCTTGGTCCTCTTCTCTCCTCTGTGTACTCATGCCCTTGGTAGTCACACCACACAGTCTCCGGGTGTTAAGAGCTACCTATTCGAGAGACTCCCAAATTGGGATTTCCAGCTCAGACCTCTTTCCTGCAGTACAGAGCCGTACATCTCCTTACTTTTTAAATATCTCTCCTCTGATGTCTAAAAGCAATTTCAGGCAGAGCACAGCGACTCAAGCCTATAATTCCAGCACTTGGGAAGGCCAAGGCAGGCCGATCACCTGAAGTCAGGAGTTCGAGACTAGCCTGGCCAACATGGTGAAACGCTGTTTCTACCAAAAATACAAAATCAGCCAGGCATGGTGGCACATGCTTCTAATACCAGCTACTTAGAAGGCCGAGGCAGGAGAATCACTTGACCCCAGGAGGCAGAAGTTGCAGTGAGCCAAGATCGCACCATTGCACTCCAGCCTGGGCAAAAAGAGCAAAACTCTGTCTGGAAAACAAAACAAAAAGCAATTTCAAACTTCACACATCCCAAACTGAACTCCTGATCTACCCGCTTGCATCCTCTTCTCTGGCAGCCTTCCCCTCAGTTGATGGCAACTCCATCCTACCAGCGGTTCAGGCTAAAATCCCTGCATTCATAACCATCAGCAAAGCCTGTTAGCTCTACTTGGAGAAGTATCTTCAGAATCTGATCACTTCCCACCACTTTCACTTCAAAAGCCCCCTAAAGGGCTCCCCCTTGCTCCCAAAAAGCCATTCTCAACACAGCAGCCAGAATGATCCTTTAAAAACCCAAGACACATCTCTCCCTACTTAACACTACAACTGTTCCCCCACTCACTCAGAGGAGCAGCCGGAGTCTTTATTATGGACTACAAAGCATTGCACGTGTAGGATAGAGGCAAGGTGAGGTTGCAGAAGCAGACAGATTCAGCCTTCAGCCAAAAGTGAGCTCAATGAATCAACAGTATTCTAACCCTCCTCCCCCACCCCCACCGCCCCCGGCCAAATTCTAATATTTATCTGCTTCGATAGAAGAACAAAAGAATTGAGTGTGTCTTGTGTTCATCAGAGCACACCTGGAGGGTCACTCTCAATTTTAAGTGCCTACTTTAAAGACAGATTGACAAAGAGAAACATGTCTGATGATACAAACCAGGCTGAGGTGGGGATGTGAAAGAATACCGTCTGAGGGGGTGATGCAAGGAACCGGTATGTTTAATATGGATAAGCAACTAACCAGAAAACAGGGTTTTCAGGTGGATTTCAGTGCAATTATGACTATAACCAAATGGGCTGCCTTGGGAAGTTTCCTGTCACTAGATCTTTTTGGCAACCTCAACACCCAGTCTCAAGGTTTTAAGTGCTACCTATATTCAAGACTCCCAGATTTGTGTTTCTAGCTTTGACTTCTCTCCCACACTCCAGACTTGGGATGATGAATTTACGTGTCAACAAGGCTAGGCTATGGTACCAGCTGTTTGGTCAAACACCTGTCTAAATGTTGCAGGTAATGCATTTTCAAACTGTGATGAACGTTTAAATCAGTAGACTTTGAGTAAAGCAGATTACCTTCCATAATGTGGGTGGGCCATATTCAATCAGTTAGAGGCCTTAAGAGAAAAGACTGAGGGCCCCAGGAGAGAAGAAATTCTATCTCCGGGCCACCTGACGCAGTACAACATCAACTCTTCCCTGGTCTTTAGTCTGCTAGCCTGCCCTGCAGAATTCAGATTTGCTATTTAAAATGAACACACACACACACACACGCACGCACACACACACACACACACACACACACACACACATATACACACACATACATGTGAGTGCAACCTACTGATTCTGTTTCTCTGGCAAATCTAGATTACTACAAGACCCACAGATCTCCCTGCCTTTTTTTTTTACTGTCTGCTTGGATGACTAAAAGTTGCAAACTTAACACATTCTTGTTCAGATAGTTGGCTGAACTAGAATCAAGGAACTTGATTTTTCAACTGCTGATATTTTGTGAGCTTTGAAGGCATTTGTAGAGAAATGAAGGTTCACAGGCTGAAAAGGGAAAAAGAACTATTTAAGAATTGGAGCCCAGTAGCCCTCTAAGAAATGAGATCCAAAAAGGCTGATAAGACATTTAGCATCTGAACCCATCCACTGACAGGAAGAAGATAGAGACTATCACAGAGTAAAATTCAGAGATCATTTAGTCTTTCTTTTGGTGCGGAGTTTTGTTATAACCTAGCCAGTTGTTACTAAAATGAAATCCCTTTATTAAAATTGTATCCCTTATTTTGAGCTGAGACTGGCCTGTATCCTTCATCGAAGTCTTGGTCATGGTTCTGCCATGTTAAACAATACAGAGTAAGTAAATGTACACTCCAGCCATTTATATATCCAAAGACAGCTCTTTAAACCCTCTCGTACCCATGCCTTATTTCACAGAGCATGAGTATTTCTCAAATATTTGACATATTTCTCAATAAAATAGATTTCCAAAACCCTAACCATTACAACCACATTAGACACATTCTAGTTTGGTAATATCTCTCAAACAGCCTTCCCTCATCCATGCCTCCTTCCATCTATCCATCCATTCATGCATGTAGCATTGTAAGCCCACAATATACAGGTAGGAGATATATAGAAATGATCAAGATATAATCTCTCTTTCATGGGGCTGGGGAAGTGAGGGAAAGTTTACTGGGAGGAGACCTATAAATAAACAGTTACTGTGCTGTGTCATAAATGGTAGGATAGAAAGGTGAACTACAGCTACAAGAGCCTATAATAGGTATCTGGTAGGCTGTTCAAAAGAGTCTTGACCTGAGCTCAATTTTGAAGGTTAAGAGTTAGTGGGAGGATACAGAAGATGAATGTAGAGGATGCAGGGGTAGGGGTGTGTGTGTGTGTGTGTGTGTGTGTGTGTGTGTGTGTGTGGGGGTTACTGACATTCTAGGCCTAGGCAAAGGAAGTAGCTTATAGAAACTAAATACAGGGCCAGGTGTGATGGCTCATGCCTGTAATCCCAGCACTTTGGGAGGCCAAGGCTGGCAGATCACCTGAGGTCAGGAGCACAAGACCATCCTGGCCAACATAGGGAAACCCCATCTCTACTAAAAACCCAAAAATTAGCTTGGTATGATGGTGGGTGTCTGTAGTCCCAGCTACTCAGGAGGCTGAGGCAGGACAATTGTTTGAACCCAGGAGTTGGAGTTTGCAGTGAGCCGAAATCGGGCCACTGCACTCCTGCTTGGACAACAGAATATGACTTCATCTCAAAAAAAAAAAAAAAACTAAATACAGAAGGAAGGAAATATGATCCACTAGGTGAATGCAGGTAGGGAAGAGCTCTGCAAGAAGCTGGGTATGACTGACGGAATAAGGGAAGAGGCAAACTGGGAGCAGAATATAAGTAATCACAACACTAGTGAATATTTATTAGGTGTTTTGTATGTGTTAGAACTCTAATCCTCTCAACACCACTGTCAGGGTTGTACTATTATTATCCCAGTTTTACAGAGGAAAAAGCTGAAATCCCAAGAAATAAATAACTTGCCCAGAGGTTCTCAGCTGGTAAGTGGATGAACAAGGTCTTAACACAGAAGTATAGTTTCACCCTCACAGCCGTAACCACCGACTTCCCCCCTGCTCTCTCAACTTGCTCCTGATGGGAGTTTGCAGTTTATCCTAAGGCATAGGGAGTCACCAGTGTTAAGCCGAGGAATGACTTATTTACCGTCTAGAAAAATTTCATTCTGGCATTAGTGAGAGCACAGAGGGAGAGGGCTCAAGAGTGGGGTGGGAGGCCAGTTCTGAGAGATGGTATGACCCTGCAAAGGTCAGCTTGAGAGGCCTGAATCAGGTTTGAGCCACACCCACTAAGGTCTCAGAGGACTTAGCAGCACATAAATCACTGCCCCTCCACCATTTCTTCCCACTTTCAATCCAGGACACACACACACACACACACACACACACACACACACTCACTCACACTCTCTCTGTGTCTCACAAAAATGGTGTCTTCAGACAGGTTATGTGAGATGTCTGCATAATGCATACGGGCTGTTTCAACTTTTTCCATATGGATTTTTTTTCCTATGCTCCTTATAATGTGTTATTTTTGTCTTCTAGTGTAAAAGAATGTTTTTGCAATTTCATAGCTGAAACATTTTTCTACATCAAAAGTGAAAATCTCTACTTTGAAATGTTTTCCTTAGCAGAAAACTTTCACTTGGGTCAAAGTCTCTTTTCCTATTAGTGAGTTTACATTTGACAAAAATTAAGACATGACACCCAGGTTAAATGCCACAGGCTTCAATTTAAAGTTCTGGTGTAATGCCACCATCAGGTCAGCAGATATGTCTTTCATTCCCTTTATGAAAACATTAGTTTTGACAAATAATCTCAATAATCTCATTTGCCTGAAGACACACGGGGATTTCAAACTTGGGAAGTTTGCTAAGCTGTTTGATTTGGCCAAAATATAACTTCTTGGATGAACATAAAATGTTTAGGTTTGATTTTTCAGCGTCAGCTTTCCTGTCCCTCTCTCTGAGGATTCTCCCAAGAACCAAGTCTAAGGGCATTTCAGCTCCAAATGGAGAGAACCAAGGAAATCGGTAGAGACATTGCTCCATTCATATCAATGTGTGGTCATTATTTCTGGTGGAGAAGACCTGCTGGCGGTAGAAATGTCTGAGATGCTCAGAGGTATCTTTTCTCTCTTTAAAATGTGTTAAAGGCCAGAGCTATCCCCCAGTTTAACAAGTCCCTTTCTCTCCCCTCTTCTAAACCATTACTTGGTCCCACTCCATGACTTGAAGGCCTTGGCAGCCTATGAGCCTGGAGTCCAGACCACGTCATCAGACATCAGGGAGCGAAGCTCAGTTGCCAAGCTTGGGCTGATCCAGAGGCCATGGTACTGGTTACCAGATCTAAAAACAATTACGGATTTTTACAGTTACTTTTTTTTTTTTTAAAGTAAAATGGGCTCACAAAATTCTTTGTTTCCTTCTATATCTCAACAGTTAATAGAGGCTCAGTGTTAAGATGTAAAAGAGCAATTGAGGACTATGCCCCTACAGACAAGCCCGCTCAACTGATCTGAAATAATCAGTGATATTACGGCCTTCACAAAGGACTGGAACTATGAGCCATGGGGGGGTGCTAACCTGGAAGTGATGTAGGGTGAGCAGCTGCAGATTCTCCTGAGCTCCTCTTTCACTAAAGGCATGCATCTAAAGGTGTGTGCTCTGGCTAAGAAGGTCATGGGCAGTGTTCCCAGCTTCACAGATGGTCAGCATGTAGGAAGCCTAACCTACCACCTCTGCTTTTCAAGCTCTAAAGAAATGCAAACACAGAAGTTGATGGTTACCAGGACAACACCGAATGCCAGTTGCTACAGAATAGAAAGAGAACATGACCAAAAGAAGACCTGGTCAAGGGGAACTGACAAGCTACTTGGAGGAGGCTGCAAAAGGAACAACAACATGGGGACAATTATGACCACAAGTCAAAGAGCACAAAGTTAGATCCTCAGATTAGCCTGCTTCTCTCTCATGAAGGCTTTAATTGGTGTTTATTCAGTATTTATATATTAAATTATGTAAGGCAATTATGGCATTAAGCTCACAGCCTCAGAATGACTTTTCTGTCATTCCTCCAAAAGAATCCCAGCTTAGCCCTGCCTCCAGTTACTTTTTTCAACTCTCTTCCCTCCCGTTCAATCTCCCCACTCCATGATCCCCATCCCTCCTAGCTCTTTAGGGACAGCCAAGAACTATTTACTAACAACACAATATTTTACAAATTAGCACATTTTAAAGAAATAACTTGCACTGCATTTAAATAAAGTTATACCCTAAATGAATAAATCAAAATAATGACTTTGTATCAAAGAGCTGGAATCTTGAATGAACACATACAGGTGGAAAGCACATTACTTAAGACTTTTCAATTAATAGAATTTGTCATGAACCATTCAGCAAAGCATTGCTTCTGTTGTCCGCTTTTTAGTATGGAAAAAATTTTCCCTTTTTCACTCAAGCCAAACCTGAGAATGAGTGCCCTTCAGGTCCCCATTTTGGCTCCTTTGCTATGTCTATGAATGTTTTACCTTAATTTTATTTTTGAGACAAGGTCTCACTCTGTTGTCCAGGCTGGAGTGCAGTAGCACAGTTCGCTCCTGTGACCTCTGCCTCAGGGCCTCAAATGATCCTCCTACCTCAGCCTCCTGAGTAGCCAGGACTACAGGTGTGTAGCACCAAGCTCTACTAATTTTTAAATTTTCTATAGAGATAAGGTCTCACTATATTGCCCAGGCTGGTCTCAAACTTCTGGGCTCAAGCAATCCTCCCACCTCGGCCTCCTAAAGTGCTAGGATTATAGTTATGAACCACCATGTCCGGCCATGTTTTACCTCTTATTCCATCCATTCATTCATCTAATGAAAAATCACTGAACACCTCCTAGGTGGTAGACATTGTTGGGGTTATTGGTGTACATCAGTGAATAAAACAGGAAAACACCTTCTTTCTCATGGAACTTTCATTCCAACAGGGAAAGGCAGACAATAAACAATTCATCCCCATTATATGTATAATAAATAACTAGAGCATATCATGTATTAGGGGGTGGTAAAGTGCTAGAGCAAGAACTAAAAAGTATACAGAACAAGCGCAGAGTGAGGGGGTGAGCAGGGATGTCAGTTGCAATTTTAAGCAAAATGGTTCAGGTAAGCCTTGCTTTGAAGGTGACATCTGAGTCAAGACAAAGGAGATGAGGGAATCTGTGATGCAGACATGCAGGGGAAGGAAGAGCCAGGTGACCTTTACAGGTTTTCCTTCTGTGTTATAGATTGCTGTGCTGTGCATCAAATTCTCCAGTGTAGAACGGGGAGAAATTGCTTCCTTCCACCCTTCTGGATCTTTGACTGGTCTACAAATTGACATAAGACAGATTAACAGAAGAAAAATTAATTATGTACAGATGCATGGGAATCCCACGAAGCAGCAGCCAGATGATTGAAATGAATGTGTATCATCTGAGCTACAGAGAGGAATAGGGGTTTGGGGCTTCTGAGGGGTGGTGAAGGCAGATTATGGGAAGGTGAGAAAAGGAAATGGATGGTGAATAAAGGTTGCCTTGGTATGCAGATTAAATCCCTTAGGTGATAAAAGTTGTCTCTTCATAGCTTTCTTCCTGCTACAGATGCCTTTACTGATGAACATTAATGAGCATTTCCTTTATAAATGTAAATTTCCTTTACAAAAGGAGAAATTTATACTTTATTTTAGGCAGTTGAGGGGAAGGTAAAAGAGCATTTCCTGTGTTGGCTGGTTCTCAGTTTCCTTTAGCTCAAAATAATATGCCTAAGTGGCATACTTTTGAGCAACATCTTCTGAACGCCTTCACCAACATGTGTGGATCACTCTTCCAAGTCTTTCACTATCCATCCCTCTCAGTGTCATACCAGAAACACATATTAAAACATACATGTGCTTCCTGGCTGTCAAAACAAATTTGGAAGAGGATGGGACTCTGTAGCAATTATTGTGCACTTCCCTTCATAATACTTCTAACCCCTATCTTTCAACTGGATACCTCTGAAGACCACTCTCTGTGAAGTCCAGGAAGGAGCTCTAATAGATATTGTGAGGCTATGCAGGGAACCATGTTTATCCTCTTCCACAGCTAAAAAAAAAAAAACTTAGTTACTTTTCATTATTTTTGAATATCGACTCATTCTGAGAACGGCCTCCCTTAAACCACATCCTCACGGTTCTGCAATCCCTTTATCCTCACCTCTGGTCCACAGTTCCTCATTCTTCCCACATAACTGCTGCTGACCCTAAGCTCTTTGCACAGCCACACAGATGTGTGGCCTGGCAGTTCCCATTCCTGCCCGTCCTCTCCCACTGCCCACCCCCTCTGCAACAAGATCTGGACTTCTTAGAAGTGAAATCTGAAAAACCACATCACAGGTATGAAGAACAGACAATGAAAACAATTTAAAATAATTATATGGCTCTCTAAGTTGGGAGTTACTGGGGACTTCATTACCCCTCCTTTTCACATTCTTCAGAGAGCAGAAGCAGCTTTCAAAGCCACAGTGTAATCAGCTAGTCAAGCTTTCCTTTAGGCTAGCAGCCTGTGCAGGATTTAATGACAGAGGGGAGAGGACACTTGCCTGCCTGTTGCCCAAGCCAGTAAGAAGAGAATCAAGAGGCTTGATCTTAGATGAGAGTGATTCCTGAGATGAATGCTCTTGATTCTTGAGTTTTTTAGAAGCCTCTGACTTCATAAGTACACAAACTACAGAAAAGGTACTATTAGATATGAACTGTAGATACTGGGGGCAAGTCCCTTATTAATAAATCACCTCAGAAGTTAGCCGGATATACAGGAAACACTGTGCTTCCCCCTACACTGAAGGTCTGGGTGTGGACTCTAACTGTCCACTCAAATGAACACATGCTTGGTGAGTCCTATTTGTGGCTAGCAGGTAAGTACACAGAGCTGCAGATGGTCAGAATACTTGAGAAAAGGACCCAGCATTTAGATAAAAGCTCTAATTATTAATAACTTGAACAGCACTTTCAGCAGCTCAAGAACAATCCTTCAAAATGAATGAAGAAGAAATGAGAAGCTGATTGGAGTGGCTTCATTATGGGTAAGCATTCGCTTAATGTAATCGTAGTAGGAATTCAAAATGCCCTTTACTAGGCTGTTACAGAAATTCATTTCCTTTTTTGTAAGAACACTTTGTTTTGATGTCCTTATATTATAGCTAGCAAATGTATTAATTAACATCCTGATTACACTTCTATCAAAAGGGGTAATTTAGGGGAGTGTTAAGAAGTTGTTAAAGAAGACCCATGAAAAGTGCCTATTTTACTAGACACAATAGCAGAATCTTTAGGGTGACAAGTAAAAGCAAATAGCGTGAGAATACTAATTTGAGCACGTACCATTCCTGCCTCAATTTTCAGAATTAGAGAGTTTTAAAGTTGAAGACAATCTTAAAGATCCTAATCCTACTCCCTCTCTTAAAGGAAACTGAAGCCCAAAATTACAGCCTATCAAATGCCCTTTGAAACACAAGATGAAACGGCATACAGTCTCAGGCTGACATAGTTGAGCTATGTCCCCACCCAAATCGCAGTACTCCCATAATTCCATGTTGCTGGAAGGGACCTGGTGGGAGAAAATTGAATCATGAGGGTGGTTCCCCCCCATACTGTTCTCATGGTAGTGAATGAGTCTCACAAATTCTGATGGTTTGATAAGGGGAAGCTGTTTTGTTTGGTTCTCATTCAGTGTTTGCCTGCTGCCACCCATCTAAGACATGACTTGCTCCTCCTTGCCTTCCACCATGATTGTGAGGCCTCCCCCAGCCATGTGGAACTGTACATCCTTAAACCTCTTTTTCTTTATAATTTACCCAGTTTCAGGTATGTCTTTATCAGCAGTGTGCAAACTGACTAATATAGAGACATCATGATCCAAGCAGCCCCAGGACCTGAGGAGTTGCTGGTGGGAGAGGTCCGTATGTCAGTTCTGCTAAGAGCCCCCAAGGAAGAGATGAAATGGGTCCTGTTCTTAAGCAACTGTGAAGAGCAAGAATGAAGGCTATAGCTCTGACCAGGGCTGACTAAAGAAGAAGTCTGTGGCGGCTGACCCTGAGCCTACAGAGAGGAGGACTTGCCTCAGAGTGATCGAACCATAGCACTGTGTGCTACATATCCTAGAAGGAGAAGGTAGCATGTTAAAAAGTCAGGTGTACAGGTATGTTCTTATTCTCACTCCCATCTAGGTCTTGAGCCAACTCCTGCATGGGAGAAGGGGAGGCCTGACCTCTTTTTTCTTTCTTTCCTCATGTACTCTCCTCTCTCTCTCGTTCTTCTGATAGCCACTCAACACCAGGCAAGACACTGAGGTTTGAGTTTGGGCTCAGTGAGGAGCAAAGAGACCCCATGAACCTCTAGCCCATACCTCATTTCACTCTGCACATAGCCAGCAATGACCCCAAATTTATGTATGGATACTTTAGGGACCACAGAGGAAAAAAAGCTGATTGGCAGGGCAGAGTTTATTAATATAAGGTATCCTTCTGAAATCCCATTTGGGCTTGTCCAAGGACACAGAAGCAGGCTGATGGAGCTCCCATTGGCTAAGACTGGGACAATGTGAGCACCAAAAAATAAATACATAAGTAATGAATTGTAAACTACTGAAAAACAGGAAGTGGGGCATCCATATACATAATAAATACATAAATTGGGGAAGGAGCTCTTGTTTTCAATAGAATGCCCAGTGCCACTGATATGTGCCAAAGTCAGAAAATCATTATTTTGCAATCATCAGGGTAAAACCGGCTTAGGTAAAAATAACCCATAACACTACGTCTAGGCAGACATTTTGACAAAGAGGAGAGTATTTGCATGGTCTTCAAGTGCCTTCCATTTATTGCTTATTAGCTGCAAGGCCAAAAAAGAAGAAAAAAAAAAAGCAACTATGGTAACAGTAGATCAACTAGCCAAAATTCTTCCAGGGTGATCAAAATTAACATCTCTAATGGGAAGAGTTGGACATGGGGTCCCTCCGGCTGAGATACCCTGACAAGGATATAACACTTTTTATGTAATATTTCTGCCCAGAATGCACATCAATCTCATCATAAGGATACATCAAAACTATGAGTGTTCTACTGAATAAGGAAGAACTATACTCTTTAATGTCATAAAAGACCAAACAAAGGGCTACAGACATTTTCCAGATTAAAGAAGATCCTAGAACTCCAACTACATGTCTAGCATTTTCCCCTCTCTTCTCTGTGAGTAATCGGGCTTGGGGTTAATAATAGGGTTTGTCGCTCCTTACATAAATAATCTGCAGGTGGAAAATCAGTTTTTAAAATTTCACAGACCTCTTGCATAACCTAGCCCAGATTGAGGCTTGCGAAAATAAATAAAACCAGCACTGTCCTTGAAGTTGAGCTCGCCAATCAGTCACAATCCCTTTTTGCCTCCGGGCTCTGCTTCTTAACTAGCATTTGTTTTTTCCTGAATTGTGAATTCACGGCATTTTGACTATAGCTTTTGCTCTGTGGCAAAAATAGATTTATCCTTATGGAAAAATTTGTAGTATAGAAATAGATTTATACTTGTATTAGTCTACCTTGGTTGCTGGGTCTTTAATCTCCTTTCCAACTGAACGTTCAAAAATGTAACCCAAGAGGAGATAAACAGTCCATATAATAAAAATAACTTCCTTCACTGAGCTGGACACAACTGACTTTAATCTGAGGTTCTAATTCATTTACAAATTAAAAATACATCAAATAAATTATATCACTTCTTCTACTCTGCATTAAAGGCTTTATTTAGATGATGGTTATTAGACATAATTAGATACCAATCTATTTTCACATCACCCTCCCTTAACCCACAAATATACAGAGCCTAAAGCTAGAAGGAACTGCTACAAGTGGAGCAGACCTCTTTCCAGTGACAAGATACCAGGGACCCCACTTCAAAGATGAGGCAATCATGGCCAGGGGCTGACTTAAGGGCATGCACGCAGGCAATAACAGAGACCAGGTCAGGATGCTCCCGGGGCTTGGATAAGTGTTCTCTCTACTCTTCTAAACAAATGCAGAACATCACGAAATTTGTACACTTTATGGTGTAGCTTTCTAGCTCATCTTGTGAATCACTAATATGATTTGATGCACTCCATTTAATTTCCCACTATTTGAATAGTCTCAACACTCTCCCCAAGGCAACAGAAATAAAGGTTTGTGAATTTTGTGCCAAAGTAATAGTAGAAAGAGTCAAAGTGACAAAGAGCCACTGAAACAAAAGATAGTGTTATAATTATGCATTAGTTACATTTACTAGTGGTAAATCTACAAGAAGTGCATTCATGTCAGACAGTGTGGTTAAAAAGTAACTCTCCCCAAAGCCCCAACGTCCCCAAGAACAAAAGAGGCTACATTTATACAGCATAGTATCTTTGGAAAATAATCTCTGGCTTTGAATCCAAGACGGAAGCTGAGATTTGCTTGAGTGCATGAGAAAATGAGAAGAGAGCGATGGAAAGCTACTGTCACGAACATATTACACATTTTAAGCAGTGAGAAATTCATTTAGTAAATTGATTGAAGCCCGGGATCTAATTACATCTAAAAGAGGTATCAACCTGACATGCTAATAAGCTCACGCTCAAACTGTATACATGGAAGCTCTGCCGTGCATGCCTTTAATAATGCATTACCTAAAGTATGCTCTGTATTCATCACAGCAGTACAGCAACGTGACATGAATTATTTCCACATTCTACTTTGGATACAAGTATCTTCATGCAGGCAATCTATTAAGCCACATTCCCCTTTCCCAGTCAAGGTGAATGAGGTGTGGCTTCTAAGGGCTGGGATCCTGATTGTAAAAAGTGAAGTTGAAAGTTAGCAAGGAAGCATAGGCACCTTTTATCCAGACAAACAACGAAGGGCACATTCTTGTCTAATTACTGGCACCCTGTGTTTAAAATAATTTGAATGTGTGAGGCCAATAACACAAAGTGCCAAACTGCCTTTTAGAAACTCAAGCTTCAATTAGTTCAGTTTAAAGTGGCAGCACATTTTCAGATAGGCACCAGCAGCAGCAGGTACTGCAGTCCCACAGTTTAGCTCTCCTTGAGATGCTCCAAAAAGGTGGCTGAGTTCTAAGAGCTGTGCTGTGTTTGCGATCTGGGAGTGATCTGGGACCGGGAGATGCAGAAGAGTTCTTTTAAGCGGTGAGCAGATGATGACATTTAGGCTTGGCTGTGGATTACTGCCGGTACCCTCTTAACTGGTTTACTGCTTCTGCCTCAACACAGTACAGTGCTGTAAAACTTCTCAGCTCTAAACCCTTCCATATCTCCCCCCCCATCTAACTCAAATAAAAACTGAAGAATGCACAATCGCTGACGAAGTCCTCTTGCCCACCCTCATCTCCTGCCACTCTCCTGGTCGCTCCACACTCCGTGACAGTCACACTGGCCTTCTTGTTATTCCCTGAGCACTTTGGGCATACCTCTGGCACAGGCGGCACCTCTTCCTGGAATACTGCTCCAAGTACTCACATGACTCCCACAATCTCCAAGTCTTCATCAGATCTCACCTTCTCAGTGAGGCCTACGCTAATCACTCATTGATGGTCAATCCTCATTATTCACAAATTGTGTATTTGCAAATTCATCTACTCACTAAAATTTGTAACCTCAAAATAATACTTGAGGCACTTTTGTGGTCATTCACAGACCAGCTCTGTGCAGCAAAATATGTACATCACCCGATGAGGTCTGAGGTGCCGCTGAGGACCTTTAGCTCTCATACTACGAGTGCTCTTTCTGCCACCTATTTAGTGCCATTTTTGTGTTTTTGGCGATTTCACTGCTAAAAATGGCCCCCAAGTACAGTACTGAAGTGCCATCTAGCGTTCCTAAGTACAGGAAGGCTGTGATGAGCCTTGCAGACACAACACAAGTGTTAGAAAAGCTTGGTTCAAGCACAAGTTACGATGCTGTTGGGCATGAGTTCAATGTGAATGAATCAACTACATATGGTAAAGGTGTCTTTAGGCAGAAACACTCAAAAAAACAAAGTTATGTATTGATCAGATGATGAAAAGGTTGTGACCAGATCCTAGCAGGAATTTAACCCTGTATTACCCCCCAGGAGCAATGGCTCAGTGATCACTAATTCAGGGTTTGTAAAATGATACTGACTGTATCGTATACTGCAAGCCTTCTTCCAGAACTTCAGGTCCCCCTCACCCTGCTCTATTTTTTTTCCATAGCATTTATCACATCCTAACACACCATATCATTCACTTACGTATTAGGTGAATTATGTAACCAGTTTGAGAGTAAACTATTTGAGAGTATGTGCTTTTGCTTGTACGGCACTCAGCAAATATTTGTTTGATCAATGAATGGATAGATGGACAGAGTCACAGCCTCCCCTGAAGCAGGGGTCTGACAAGTGCCTTCCTAGAGGATAAGTCGCACATGAGTGTATCCAGGTAAACAAAGGAATAAGGTGGGGATTCTGTCCTGGAGGGGGAGCTATCAGGGAGAGGTCAGAGAAACGTTTTACAGTCAGCTGAGCCTAAAGGGAGGCAGAGGCTGGATGGGGAGCAAAGAGTTCACCTGCGGGCTCTGAAGCCGAGCCCAGGTAGACAGTTGCCAGGTTTCTAGAGGCAGACTGTAGATGGAAAGTGCAAGCCAGCAAAGGGCACAGGATACAATGGTCTCCAAACAGAAATGGGGGGTGCCAAGTGCCATCATATTTGCATTAATCCTTAATAACTAAAATCCCTGGTGTTGTGCCTCCTATAATAAGCTCCACAGAGTTGCCCATGTAAGCAGCAGCTTTATTATATATCAATGGCTGCAGGTCCATGTCTGCCCTGGCAACTCTATGCCTAGTGTTCCATTATTGGAACACTATGCGTGTGGGAGTTATTTATATCCTACTGCTCAAGCTCATCGCCAAGGTCTGAGTACAAAAATCCAAAAAATTGCAACCTCAGGCATAAATGGGTTAATCGGTGGCTCAACTTTGACTCCTCAGCTTGCAGTCTGTCCATGGGATTTCAGTACAGAGGTGAGGTGTCTCTCAATACTGATTCACTCCAGCACGTGTTGGACCTTGATGTCAGTGTCAGTATCCCTGAAGGGTGATTACACCTTATTCTGCCCCAAGTGAACTTCCAATAGCTATGTAATTTATACTGTGTCCGCTTACTCAACACACACACACACACACACACACACACACACACACACACACACACCCCTTTAATGCCTGAATGTCCCAGTAACTAACAGAACATGAACCTTATTTATACAGACCATTAAATTCTCACCTTCACCCCAGCAGGTAGGCATTAGCCCATTAACAGGTAGAGAAACTAGGGCTTAGATAAGTTGCATACCTTTACCAAGGTCACAGAACTGTAAAGGAAAGGATGTGATCCCCAAATCTGCCGGACTCCAAAGTTCATGCTCTATTCTCTACACTACATCGTTACATAACTCCCTTAAATCCTTTTTAAATGAATTGATTTATATAATTTTATAATATTGCTTTGCTTTTCCAACAACTTTATGTCAATAGTGACATACCATTATTCAAACAAAACAACTTATTTCACTTATTTTCAGGGAATTCGTGTAATTTCATTTAGTTTTCAAGGTGTCCACTGACTACAACATTTCTATTTTAAAGACCTGACAGTTTAAAGCTAATCACTGGTAAACTGTCACAGAAACTAACATCAAGTAAACTAGGGCATGCTATTGGGAGATGACATGGTGCTGTCCCAGGTCTGCTACTCTCCTCTCTGGGCAAATCACTTAAACTCTCTAAGCTTTTATTTTTCTCATCAATAAAATGGAGACAACAAAAACAAGGCCTTCTCTGACTAATCCACTGAACCAACATGTCTCTGTTTTGGTACCAGTACCATGCTGTTTTGATTACTGTTGCCTTGTAGTATAGCTTGGAGTTCAGCAGCGTGATGCCGCCAGCTTTGTTCTTTTTGCTTAGGATTGACTTGGCTATGCGGGCTCTCTTTCGGTTCCATATGAAGTTTAAAGTGTTTTTTTCTAGTTTTGTGAAGGTCATTGGTAGTTTGATGGGGATAGCATTAAATCTATAAATTACTTTGGACAGTATGGCCATTCTCACGATATTGATTCTTCCTAACCATGAGCATGGAATGTTTTTCCATCTGTTTGTGTCCTCTCTTATTTCGTTGAGCAGTGGTTTGTAGTTCTCCTTGAAGAGGTCCTTTACCTCCTTTGTTAGTTGTATTCCTAGGTATTTTATTCTCCTTGTAGCCATTGTGAATGGGAGTTCACTCATGGTTTGACTCTGTCTATTATTGGTGTATAGGAATGCTTGTGGTTTCTGCACATTGATTTTGTATCCTGAGATTTTGCTGAAGTTGCTTATCAGCTTAAGGGGAGTTTGAGCTGAAGTGATGGCGTCTTCTGAATACATAATCATATTGTGTGCAAATAGAGACAATTTGATTTCCTCCTTTCCTAATTGAATACCCTTTATTTCTTTTTCTTGCCTGATTGCTCTGGCTAAGACTTCCAATACTATATTGAATAAGAGTGGTGAGAGAGGGCATCCTTGCCTAGTGCCAGATTTCAAAGGGAATGCTTCCAGTTTTTGCCCATTCAGTCTGATATTGGCAGTGGGTTTGTCGTAAATAGCTTTTATTGTTTTGTGATACAATCCATTCAGAGAGGCTCTACAACAAGTCTAAATAGTCTGCAAATTAAAGTAATGATGAAAATAATCTAGACCATTTGAGAATCAAATGTGAAGTTACAGAATCATTTGGGGAAAGGTCATATAATAGGGGGACACTCTGGTGAGATGCTGATAAAACTTGCCCAGGAACAGCTGACAGACTGTTTGCTACTCCTGCTGCTGGCACCTTCACCAGCCACTCAGTGGTCGGAGTACACAGTCAACAGATCACACTTTAAGCCCACTTGGGTCAGATAGCATGACACAGATGCCATCACTCTGCAAACCCTCTCCCAGATGCCTGTCTCTCATTATGGAGGGGACAGCGTCCAGAAAAATGCTTCCCAGCAACAGGAAAACATTTCACGCCCATTCTTTGTGGCCAACGGTTCCAGAGTATCCATCTATGATCGGACAAACAGCACTTTTGAGGTACATATATGACAAACTCACACAAGAACAGCCTGCATTGATTTCCTGAGGTCAAGTCCTGTCCCTGCTTGTCATAAGGAAATTTCCTTTCTAGCTACGTTATGCTGGAAAAGGGCCAAGGAGTTCCTTGTGGTCAAGGCTCCACTAGGAAGGTGCTTCCATAGAATGGGAGAGAATCACTCTCCACCTCACCTAACAACCTTCCCTCTCCTCTGAACCACAGGCAAGAGACCTGGAACCCTTAGGCTACTAAAGATTTTCTCAGATTCAGAGATTCAGCCCCTCACCCTCCTATTTTGCCATCCCAAGAGCCAAGGACCACAGCCAAATTCCACACAGAACTTGAATTGAAGTCTTTATTCAAACCAGCCAAGGTTTCTTGGTTCTACCGATAGGACTCTCATGACCAACCTTGAGGAAGAGAGCACCCAGGCCACATTTTAGTTTATCGTGATTGAGTCAAAGGCAAATAGTGGCAGATGATCTTGCTAAAAACTTTTGGAAAATTAAATCTGCTATCTAACAGGAAATGAAACACAAAACACGTAACATAAAACCTGTCGGTTGAATTTCCCTCTGGATCAATCCCATTGGAGTGAGGGACCACACAACTCAAGAGGAAATACACCTGTCTCAAATATACCACATCCAACTCTGCTGGAGGAACTCACTTGAGAAATCCTGGGGAACCTAAGCTCTTAGCACTCAGTTTTTGGATGAAAACCACAGACTGCAAGAAGGGTACCTGATCTCAACTGCAACACAAATATAAGTAATCTTCAAAATATATTGCTATGACAATCACTGCTATCAATTAAGTGAGCAAATAATATTACTAGACAAGTAATATTATTTGTAGATTTACATGATAATGATAATGTGTCATATTGAGATCTGAGCTACTGCCCCCATCACCAAGCCTCTGCAAGTCCATTTCCCTTAGTCTCCTAGTAAGAATCCTCTCCCCACTCCCAGCTGAAGAACCTAGATTAGAATAATGCAGCAAGCAAGCTCACCTGACTGCCTCCCAATCACTCACTAATCACAACTCAGGCAGCACCTCTAGGATACCCATGACGTATATTTTAATCAACTTCTTCGCAGATCCTCTGCAGCCTGCAGCTAGCACCATTTCTGAGAAATGGAATGCCTACTTGCACTTGTCATCTCTATTTCAACAGTAAGGCCATGCCCCTGGTGATGCTTTCCAGAGGTCGGGTAAACGGTCTCACAGGGAACTAGATCCTTCCCTGCAATGGAGATAAGGTGGGCAATCCTGCAAAATCCACAGAAGGATGCCTATAGGACTCAGCCAGCAACCAGGAGAGGCTGGGTATTCCTTCCTGAATGGCAGAGTCCCTCCCCTGTAGCCTTCTTACACACAAGAAGCAACTCTAAGGACACAGAGGGAAGAAGAGGGCAGACAAGAGAAGTCATATATAGGAAAATGAATTGGTGGACAAATGCATCCTGTGACAACAAATGGGGCAACTCATTTTTCCCAAGTTTTTGTGTCTGTAGATCAGTTGCTTCTGTATGCTTCCCTGATTCCTTACCTCCTCCACAGAGCTGCCCTCCAGCACCCTCCCTCTCTTAGAGCTGGTCAACAAGTTTGTTGTCACCTGTATTTTCAGTCCTTTCGTGGTCCCATCCCCTGGGAAAGTTAGTAAAAACTCCCATTCAGATTCTTCAGGGTCCTGGCCCCTGTGACCATGTCAATGTAAGATACTGAATATTCAAACATATTTACAGTTACTCATGGCCATCATCCAGGCAGTCTATGGAGCCATGGCATGTCAGGGAAGAGGAATCCTGACGAGTCATCTAGCCCAGTGACTCTCAAATGTTAATATGTATATACTGTTCCTAGGAGATCATGCAGCCAAGATCCTGCATTTCTAACAAGCTCCCATGAGAGACTAATGTGGATATTCCTCAGACCCTACTTAGGAGAGCTAGGATCTAATGCAAGGCTCTCACTAAATGCAGAAACACTGGCTGTGCTAAAGCCAAGTATCAAATACAAAACAGTAAGGTATCGCAGTCCCTGGCCTCCAAAAGTTCAGTGGCATTTTGCCTGATAGAAAAAGGGTCCAGAGAGTGTGCCCTATGGTACTAGAAAGCCAGCACCAAAGTCACGGAAGTCTGTGAGAGACCTGCACAGGCTGGACTGAAGAATGAAGAGTTGTTCTGCACCACTGCCTGTAAGGTGAGTGACAGGAATTTCGAATAGAAGGTTGGAGCCAGGCTTCAATACCACGCTGAAGAATAGAATAAAGCATTGTTTGCAAGCCTGACAACCAGAGAAATTGTCTTAACTTTTACTTTGCAAGTAATCACAGTTTATGGTTCTTAGAGGTATTCATCTTGTTCATTAGGTAAGCAGCTGGGCAGTATCAGAAAATCTGTTAGTATACCAAGAAAAGTCCTTGAATGTGCATACAGGTGGATTAAAATAAAGATGGCAGGAGATCTGTATAGCAACACGAAGCAAATGTTGTCTGTAGCTGTAATCACCTGCCATCTTAGGACTCACAAAATGGGTAAGAAAACTTCTGCCTTTCTTCTTGGTATAACAGGAAGACGAAACCTATTTACCCATGGTGCTACCAAATATCCAAATTGCCACGTGCTCTATGAGCAAATGCACTTATGGTTCAAAACCTTTCTTACTAAGAGGATTAGGATTTAAATGCAGTTAGCACGTACTAGCTCTGTGATCTGGGACATATCCCTGTCTGATTCTCATTGATGATAGTATCTAAATCCTTACTTAACAATACAATTACACAAGAATAAGTTAATTCTAACAGGGATTCTTTTTAAAAACTAAAACAGTGAATTTTGTTCTCAGCAATCCCTCATTCCTAGTGGTTGTCTGGCTGTTCAGAAATTCAGAATCAAATCTATTGAGTCAAATCTTATTTTCCTCTGTATTACAAAAAGAATAAGCCATTCTTCCTACAAGGCTTTCTTCCCCAAGAAGAATGTCGTCAAGGAAGAATAGGAAGAGGAAATAAAAAACCAGTCCCTCACGACACAGTGAACCATAGGAAGAAAAGAGAGAGAAGAAGAGTATGAAATTATTCAGTCCCATGATCTCGCTTCCCCTGCCCTCAGCTCACCCTGTGGCTCCCAAAAGGGAAGTCTGTCAGGTAGGTAGAGGTAAAATCCAATCAGAGAGGCTCTGGCTTTACTTCCTGGGTAGGACTCTGACAGACTATTCTTGCAAGATGTACCCCACAAAAACGTAGAGTGATCATATCACAATATGTGTACTTAGGCAGAGTGAAGGAGGTGGGGGACTTGGCTGGCATTGCTAAGCCTTCCTCAGCAACACCTGTGTAAGAAGAGATCCAGAAGTTTCTACATTAAAGGTAGTGAGATGAAGGCCAGAAAACCAGGCTAAGGTGCACCATGACGGATGGCAAGGTGAGCCTGCCAGCAAAGTACACAACCTTGCCAGGGCCTGGCCAGGACTCAAAAAGGTCTGCCTAGTTAATAAGAACTGGGGTGAGCTCAGCACAGTGGCTCACACCTGTAATCCCAGCACTCTGGTAGGCTAAGGCAGGTGGATCACTTGCACTCAGGAGTTCGAGACCAGCATGGGCAACATAGCGAGACCTTGTCTCTACTAAAAAAAAATTTTAAACTAAAGAAAACAATAATTAGCTGAGTGTGGTGCCTGTAGTCCCAACTACTTGGGGGACTGAGGCAGGAAGATCACTTGAGCCTGGGAAGTTGAGGCTGCAGTAATCCCTGATTGAGCCACTGCACTCCAACCTGCGAGACAGAGAGAGACCCTGTCTCTAAAAAGAAAAAAGAACTCGGGTGAGGCCAAGTTCACCACCTTTTCCTCATCAGACTCACTCTAGACTCAATAAAGAAACACAAACACCTTCTTGGATTCTAATCTGAGTCTTTCAATATACACAAAAATGGAAACATTAACATTTTAAAGAAACATAACACCTAGAATGCACACTGCTGGAGGATGGGCCCAGAAAGTCACAGGTCAACATAGGAAACAGAGACTATGGCAAAAGACGGCGTTTTACAATCACCACAAATGCACTTACACTGGCAGGTTAACCACTGGAAATAAAAAATTAAGTTAAACCTCTTTTCAAAAATCAACCAATTTGCCAAGCATGGTGGCGTACGTCTATAGTCCCAGCTACTCAGGAGGCTGAGGCAGGAAGACCACCTGAGCCTGGAACGTGGAGGGTGCAGTGACCCATGATGGCACCACTGCACTGTAGCCTGGGCAACAGAGCCAGAGCCTGTCTCAGAAAATAAATTAATTCTTCTTTCTCTCTTCCTCAAAGGAGTGGGAATAGTGAAGGATCATGCATTCTTTCACTTAGAAAATATCTGTTAAGTGCCTACTATGTGCCAGACCCCATGCTAGAAGGCAGGGATTCTATGGGGGGTAGTCTTTCGCAAAGCCGAAGAAAAACTGATTCTGTGGCTTGTGGATCTCCAATTTAGGAATATCTGCCCTATATAAAAACCAATTTTAGATGGAGTATAGAAGGACATTCTCAGCTGATGACCAAAGGCAGAAATAATACAGGAAAAGAATGAGAGACATGATTGCATATGAATGTGTAACTGACATACCAAACTATTCTGTAAACGTTTAAGAGAAATAGGTTGCACTCAGTCCTCAGAACTGAGGTGGGGCAAAAAGCAACACTGCTTTGCTGAAAGGATGTCTGAATTAGTAGCAAGATAGAGCTAGGAGACCCAGAAGCTTAAAGACCAGGACAATTCTTCTTCCTCATTGGCAAGGAGGACCTGACCCAGCATGAAGTGAGATAAAGGAACAGAGGAAGAAGAGGACAGTCATCAAGGAGGCTGTGGGAAAGAAGATGCGGGAGGAGACACTGGCACTCACGGGAGAAATTAAGCCGAATGAATCTCTGTGGGCACCAGGTAAAGCCTCCACTTCCTTCCTCCATCAGGGCAGCTGTTTCTGGACTGCTGTTTGTAACACAAGGATGTAAGGTAAGAACACCCCAGATTGGGTGGCCATTCATCCAGTCAGTGACTCAGGTTAAACTGGTGACTCCCTTTCTCCCCCGCCCCTTGGTGCTATAAACCAAAAATAAAATTCCAAGCCCCCCAACCGACTGAATGGACCCCTCCTCCTGGCTAAAGGGATTCAAAAGTAGGCCTGAAAACTAGTTCAGGCCATGATGGGAAGAAGGGGTTGAACATGCCTCATTATACTCTTTCCCCTTCGAAATTCAGGCACTGCTGACCAGCATTGACATTAAAACAGAGATCTTAAGACAAAACAGACTCTTTGTGGCAGTAAGATACCAAATTCCAAACTGACTGTAGTATAGCATTACGTGACAGATAGCAGGCCCTGAAAGAAATTAAAGTATTTTACCCTAAAATATATCTCTTTGACATATTTGGAAATGGCCCTGCAAAGCTGTCTCTTGTGGGGGAAATTTACACTCTGTGGAGAATCCCTTGCCCTTTCCAGGTCTTTTTCTGATCCTGAAGAGATTGGCTCAGAGTTGAGCACCTTTTGAAGATCTGAAGAGGAAATATCTGCCATCTATTGCCTCTAAGAGTAGCCACTTCATCTACTTAGTAAGAACCTTGGTCTCCACAACCCCTTATCTTAACCCAGATATTCCTTTTTATCGACCCTACGACTTTAGACAATAACTTTTTTCCCAATTGTTAATCAGAAAATCTTTAACTCCACCTGTGACCTGTAAGCCCCCACTTCAAGTTGTCCTGCCTTTCCATACCAAACCAATGTGTAACTCATGTGCATTCATTGATGTGTTACGTCTCCCTGAGGTATAAAAAACAAACTATAACCTAAGGAATACAGGTTCTCAGGACCTCTTGAGACGGTCTTGGGCCTTGGTCATTCATATTTGGCTCAGAATAAACCTCTTTAAATATTTTACTAAGTTGGACTCTTTATCAACAGTGACACAGACTGCACCCTCCCCATCACTCCCTGAACCATTGCCCTTTCTAGGGAGTCAGTAGGTAAGCCATAGTCATTCTCAGGTACCCCTCAATTCCAGATCCTGTCCCACAAGCCCCACACTCCAGACCATGGAGGATAAATCTGCTTCAGTTCCATTTCACTAGACAGACAGTAAAAGGGAGTGATCAAGAGCTCAGACTCAAGAGTCCTGTGCTTGGATTCAAGGCCCAGCTCCACCACTCACTCGCTGTGTAATCTAAGGTGAGTTACTCAACCTCTCTATGCCTGTTTCATCATCTGTACAGTGGTAAAAATAACAGTACCTACTTCATAGGGGTTTTATAAAGATTAAATAAATTGAATATGTAAAAGAACTTAGAACTGTCCTTGCAGGAGTGGGAACAAGCCGTGTGGGAGGGTTTTTCTCTGAATAAATTATACTTGAGTGTGTGTGCGTGCGCAAACACAGGGACACACATTTTCAAAGCTGTAATAACTCAAATACCTTCTAATTGATTTTGAGATGTTGTCGGATCTTATAAGAGGAGCAGATAATTTTACTTTCCAAAGGTGGTGAATATTTTAGCTGAATTAGACTTGTTCTTAATATTTGTCCATTTCCCTTTATTATTTGTAATTACAGTAACTACTTCATAGGATACAAAATTTCAATTAGAAGGAGTAAGTTCAAGAGATCTGTTGTGCAATATGGTGACTATAGTAAGTAACCATGCATTGAAAATTGCTAGGAGAATTTTGTTTAAATCTGCAAAAAAACCATTCTCGCTAAATTACTAAATACTGGAAAATAGTTACCTTTTCAAAAAAAAAAAGTTCTATTAACATATAATTAGCTTAATGTTATTTTAAATGAATTTAAAACTTTTTTTTTTTAAGGACCGTCCTGGGAGAATTATGCGTTCTTTGCTGCTGCTGCTGCTTCTGCTATTATTACGATTATTATTAGAGTTTGGGCTATTCTGAGGGTGTGTTTTAGAAGGGCTTCATTCCCAGCCCTACATCCAGTTCCTCATCTTCCTCTGTAAGACATTGGGGCATCTCCTTTCAGCAGCTCCCTCAGAAAAATCCTATCCTCAGAGATAAACAGTTGCCCAACTCCCCCTCTCCTATCCAGGTATGAACCGAATCCCTTTTCTTCCTTTACAACTTTCTCCCTCATCCCATATCTAGGATGTGGCACAACATCTGCTAAAATACTGACAGTAATAAAGTAAGAAAGGCAAACATTCCTTTCTAAATTCCTTATAAGGCAGAGTCATTCTCAAAGAAACTGCGGCAGATGCAATATTTTGGCATGTCGTGTATTAATGAGAAAAACAGGGAGATGATGGTGGAGTATCAACAGCAGTCATGGCACGGCGTACCTACAGCCACATGTCACTGCATGCTGCAGGGGACAACTGCTCAGCTGCCAGACGTAACTACTTGAAAATCTTGCTCTTAAGACCTGGTGATCAAAATTTCAGAAGAGTCACCACCTGTCCATTCAGCATAGATTTTCAGTGAATGCTGGGCACTAAGGAGGGTGCTGGGCTTACAGCATTAAACAAGAATAAGATATGACCCCTGCCTTCAAAGGACTTATGGGCTGGTGGGTTGCAACCAAGTAGAGTGTGACTATTACCATGAAAGGTACAGGGTTCCAGCTCCATTAGGAACTGGATACTCTTTATAGTATCTCCATCTTACAGAGAGGGAAACGAAGGCACACAGAGGTCATCAGCCAATAAGTAATGGAGTAAGTGGTGGAGCCAGGATTCAAACCCAGGCATCTGAGGCTCCAGATCCGTGGCCTCAAACACTATGCTCTGGTGACTGGTGATCAACACCTTCCATCTGAAGATGCCCTGGTGCTTCTTACTCTAAAGTCATCCAAGAGCTTGTCGGTAGTAAAGGCACCCAGAAAAAATCTTCCACACAGGGAGAGCATAGAGAAGAGGACACACTCACTATCTCTGAAGCGAAAATCCAGGAAGCAAAACATAATGATGGTTCGTAAAATCTGCTTTAACTTGATAGTCCCTTTCCACTTTGATCTATCGAAGTCTATGTTTGAAGGAAAAGGTAAGGAGATTTTAAAATATGAATGTTACAATAAAGAATGTATGTTTTCTGAGTTTGTTGAGATGGGGCTATGAGAGAGGGGTTGGAGGCAATGAGAGACAGGTACCCAAAATGTGAGGGAATGCAAATGTCTGGTGGCTGGAAGCTGCTTGCAAGGCTATATGAATGCGTAAGAGCTCTGTGAGCTGCGAGGGAGAGGTCATACCAGGGCAGAATCTGGGACTGCCATGCTTCTAATTTGAAACCTATGTCCTCCACATTTTGTCACTCACCTCTTCTACCTTCCATCCTGTTCAACATTTATCACCCTACCAGGTTTTTCTTTTCTGGGAAATTAAAAAAACAAATGATGGGGCTGAGCACAGGGTCTCATGCCTGTAATCCCAGCACTTTGGGAGGCCGAGGTGAGGGGATTGCTTAAGGCTGGGAGTTCAAGACCAGCCTGGCCAACACAGTAGAGGCCCTTCCTCTACAAAAAAAATTGACAAATTAGCCTGGTATGGGGGGGAAAGGTGAGGGAGCGCATTAGGACAAATACCTAATCCATGTCAAGCTTATAACATAGATGACAGGTTGATGGGTGCAGCAAACCACCATGGCACATGTATACCTATGTAACAAACCTGCATGTTCAGCACATGTATTAAAGTAAAATTTTTTTAAAAAAATAGCCAGGTGTGGTGGTGCATGCCTGTGGTTACAGCTCCTTGGGAAGCTGAGACAGGAGGATCAGCTGAGCCCAGGAGGTAGAGGCTGCTGTGAGCTATAATCACATGACTGCATTTCGGCCTGGGTGTCAGAGTGAGACACTCTCAAATAAAATGAACCACAAATGAATAAATGCTGTGAATTTTACTCTCCTATTTGTAATGATTAACCATTATTTATAAAATGACGTAACGATGGTTAATGGTTTGTTTCGGTGTCCACAGCATGCCCGCTGTGTATCCAGTGCTTTAGTACAAGATCTTGCCTAACGCTGACAACAACCCAGTGAGATGAGTACTATCAGCAGCCCCATTTTAATGCCTCAGAAACTGAGGAATAAAGAGATTTGTGGGGTGGATGTGCTTTAGCACAGGGGTCCTTGTGGTCATCTCCCTTCAATGTGGCTAGGCTAACAGACAAGTGGAAGGGAACACAGGCACCGGCCAGTGACAAGAGGCTGTTCCTAGTCTCATCCAACACCTCAGTCCCCATCTCACATGAAAACAACAGACAAAAATGACAAGACCAAGGCCCCTCCTCTGAAGGTACAGCCCGTACCGCTTCCACCATAGTCTCTCTGAATCATCACATCGCCAGTGCAGAGCTGAAATGGAGCCTTTCGTGAGCCAGTCCCATCCCCCGCTCACTGCCTCCCTACCTGGCTCATTAGCAGGTGGACCTCTCAGTCACCTCTGGCTTCATTAGATTTTCAAGCGAAAAAAAAAAGAGTACTAAGAAGCTACCACTTCCTGAGGATATGGGATCCTCAGGATACAGGATACCACTTCCTAACCTACTATATGCCAGGCTCACTCAATCTTCATAGCACTCCTATGAAGCAAAGTAGTATTATTCTCCTCATATTAGAGATTAAAAGACTGGCCCAGAGAACTTTGTCCCAAGTCACATAGCTAGTAGGTAGCCAGCTCTTAGTCACTACACTACCTCCAAAAAGAAGCAATCTTATTAACAGCACCTATTCCACCTTTTCTTCTTTATACTCACCCAATTCCGGCATTCTACCCAACAATGCCGGTAGACATGATGATATATTTCACCAACTCCATGCCCACCATCCTGCCCTGAAACTGGTCATTAAGCATGACTCAAAGGCAGTACTAATACAAAGCCAGCAGCTTGCAGAGCTGATTAATCATCTAACATGCTGGACCAACTCTCTACCTAGGGACCTAAATTCCATTGACCTAACAGCCCATGCAATCAATGCCTCACTGAAAGAAGGTGCTCAGATTCCTCCTCATCCCCAGCCTACAGATATTCCTATATATTAAGGTCTAGCAGCCACCAATAGCACCCAGATCCCCCCTGGGATAAGCAGTGATGCATGAGTTTGCCTCTGATGATCTGAAAGCATCATAATTCAAGAAATGCAGAGGGCAAGCTGTGCAGTATTCCTGAAATATTTGAAACTGACCCGTAACTCACCAGCCACCATGGGAAATTCTATCGCTTTGCTTCTGTAACTAGAAATCAAATTACGAAAATAGGGTCAGATCTCCAATTTGGAGCCTCAGATGTGTAACATCATCTTTAATGACTCCTGGCAAAAAATGCTTATTACAGATCTCAGCCCATCTAAATTAAAATGTGAAATCCAAAAATTAAGCAGAAAATTCTCAATTTCTCAGGTCCATTAAGAACACAGAAAAATCATGCAAGCAGGAATAGACATACTCCTTGGGGTCTTGTTATATCTGTAAATAATCTGAGCAGAAATTATATGAAAAAGAAGATTTACGAGGAAAGAAAAACAAACCCATCAGGTCCTTTCGGGTTTGGGCCTTCTTGGTGAATTGCAATTTTTCACAGTCAATTTGAACTAGCATGGCAAGGAAGATGATCTCTTTGATAATGGCCACTTTTATCTTTTCTATGATGTAGAGCTCATATTCCTCTGATATGGCAGGCTGCTGACTTCAAGTCTCTCAATGCTAAGTAGGCTGAAAGATGGTGCCATCAGTCAGCACAGTGTTCAGGACAGTATGGCTCCATTAAAATGTGGGGGCTAATAAAAACGATGAGTTTGTGTCCTTTGTAGGGACATGGATGAACCTGGAAACTATCATTCTCAGTAAACTGACACAAGAACAGAAAACCAAACACCACATGTTCTCACTCATAGGCGGGTGTTGAACAATGAGAACACATGGACACACAGAGGGGACACTGAGCATAGGAATACCACAAGGGTTAAAGCTGACCCTTATTATGCAAGATTAGGTAAACTTCAAAACAACTCCTGGAGACAGGGATTATCTTTACTACTGTTTAAGAGACAAGAAAAATGAAACGTAGAGAGATTTAGTAAATAGTATACTGCAATACTGGCCTAGGCTGTTATCCTGAGTCTATTTTTCTTAATCAATCAACAGTTTCACATAGACTAATGTCACTTTCAAGTAAAAGAGGAAGCAATTACAAAATCAAGATACAATAGCCTTTCCCAGGTTAATAAGAAATCACTTCAAACATAACCTTTTGCGCATCAATGGGTACACAGACTCACAGAGAAACTTTCTTATCTCACCTGTCTTCACAGACTGATCGTAATTGTGAGAGACCCAGAAAGCATGGACTGTCGTCCTGTTAGCAGGATGAAGAAATGGATGCCAAATTCGGCTTGAGCTAGGGGGCAGGGAGAGGATGGTAGCCCAAACCCTTTGAGGCCGGCCCAGCCATGCTCCTCCCACCGGACACTCCTGATCAACTGCAGCAAACTCAGCGACTGACCTCCACATCCCGGTGAAACTGAACATGGTGCTCACGCAACGAGGAAGGGCGGGCGGAGTGAGTCCATCCAGGCGCATGAGCAGAGCTGGTACGCCGAAGAGCACCAAGTACTTCACGTAGAAAAAGAGCACCTGAGCTAACGCCAGTCCTCCTGAAAGGCAAACAGGCCAGTCAGAAACACAGATGAGGGTCACAGAAGTTTCCTGGAGGAGACCAACACCCCAGGAGCTATGTCAGCTGCCCTGCTTCTCCACCCACCCCTTCCTCCCCCTCAACTTGCACATTTTACAAAAATACTCCAATGGCCAAATAGGAACAGCTCCAGTCCACAATTCCCAGCAAGAGCAAGCTGGAAGGCGAGTGATCTCCACATTTCCAACCGAGGAACAAGGTTCATCTCATTGGGACTTGTTAGACAGTGGGTGCAGCCCAAGGAGGGTGAGCTGAAGCGGGGGGGGAGGGCATCACAAGGGCAAGTGCAAGGGGCCAGAGAACTCCCTCTCCTAGCCAAGGGAAGCCATTAGGACTTTTCCCGACACACCAACACTCTGGCCAAGATACTGTGCTTTTGCCACGGTCTTCAGGAGATTCCCCTCCAGTGCCTACAACACCGATGTCCCGGGTTTCCAGCACAAAACTGGACAGCCGTATTAGCTCCAGCAGTTTTTCTTTATACCCCAGTGGCACCTGGAATTCCAGTGAGACAGAACCACTCATTTACTTGAAAAAAAGGGGGCTGAAGCCAGGGAGCCAAGTGATCTGGCTCAGCAGGTCCCACCCCCACAAAGACCAGAAAGCTAAGATCCACCGCCTTGAAATTCTCGCAGCCAGCACAGCAGTCTGAGATCTACCTGGGACATTCAAGCTTGGTGTGGGGGAGGGGGGTGTCAGTCATTGCTGAGGCTCGGGTAGGCGGTTTTAACCTTGCCTGTGTAAGTAAAGTTACCAGGAAATTTATACAGCAAATGGGTGGAACCCATGGCAGCTCAGCAAGACCTCTGCAGGCAGACTGTCACTAGACTCCCTTCTTGCTGGGCAAGGCATCTCTGGAAAAAGGCAGCAGCCCATCAGGGATTTATAAATAAAACCTCCATCTTCCTGGGACAGAGCACCTGGGAAAAGGGGTGGTTGTGGGATCTACTTCAGCAGATTTAAACTTCCCTGCCTGGCAGACCCTGAAGGGAGTAATGGATCTCTCAGCACAGCACTTGAGCTCTGATAAGGGACAGACTGCCTCCTCAAGTAGCTCCCTGACCCCCCATTTATCCTGACTGGAAGATACCTCATACAGGAGAGCTCTGGCTGACATCCGGTAGGTACCCTTCTGGAACGAAGCTACCAGAGGAAGGAACAGGTATCAATCTTGACTGTTCTGCAGCCCTCACAGTGATTCCCAGGGAAGCAGGGTCTGGAATGGACCTCCAGCAAACTCCAGCAGATGGGCCTGACTGTTAGAAGGAAAACTAACAAAGAGAAAGAAATAGCTTCATCAACAGAAAGGACGTCCACTCAGAGACCCCATCAAAAGTCACCAACTTCAAAGACCAAAGATAGATAAATCCACGAAGATGGAAAGAAACCAATGCAAAAAGGCTGAAACTGCCAAAAACCAGAACGCCTCTTCTCCTCCAAGGGATCACAACTCCTCACCACAAAACTGAATGGAGAATGAGTTTGACAAATTCACAGAAGCAGGCTTCAGAAGGTGGGTAATAACAAACTTCTCCAAGCTAAAGGAGCATGTTCTAACCCAATGCAAGGAAACAAAGAACCTTGAAAAAAGGTTAGATGAAATCCTAACTAGAATAACCAGCTTAGAGAAGAACATAAAAGACTTGATGGAGCTGAAAAACACAGCACAAGAACTTTGTGAAACATACACAAGTTTCAATAGCTGAATCAATCAAGCAGAAGAAAGGATATCAGAGATTGAAGATCAACTCAATGAAATAAAAGTGAGAAGGCAAGATTAGAGAAAAAAGAGTGAAAAGAAATGAACAAAGCCTCCAAGAAATATGGGATTATGTGAAAAGACCAAATCTACATTTGATTGGTGTACCTGAATGTGACACGGAGAATGAAACCAAGTTGGAAAATACTCTTCAGGATATTACCCAAGAGAACTCCCCCAACCTAGCAAGGCAGGCCAACATTCAAATTCAGGAAATACAGAGAACACCACAAAGATATTCTTCAAGAAGAGCAACCCCAAGGCTCATAATCATAAGATTCACCACGTATGAAATGAAGGAAAAAATGCTAAGGGCAGCCAGAGAGAAAGGTCAGGTTATCCACAAAGGGAAGCCCATCAGACTCACAGCTGATCTCTCAGCAGAAACTCTACAAGCCAGAAGAGAGTGGGGGCCAATATTCAACATCCTTAAAGAATTTTCAACCTAGAATTTTATATCCAGCCAAACTAAGCTTCATAAGCAAAGGAGAAATAAAATCCTTTACAGAACAGCAACTGCTGAGATATTTTGTCACCACCAACCCTACCTTACAAGAGCTCCTGAAGGAAGCACTAAACATGGAAAGGAACAACAATTATCAGCCACTGCAAAAACATACCAAATTGTAAAGACCATCAACACTATGAAGAAACTGCATCAACTAATGGGCTAAACAATCAGCTAGTATCAAAATGGCAGGATCAAATTCACATATAACAATATTAACCTTAAATGTAAATGGGCTAAATGCCCCAATCAAAGACACAGACTGGCAAATGGGATAAAGAGTCAAGACCCATTTGTGTGCTGTATTCGGCAGACCCCAACTCACGTGCAAAGACACACATAGGCTCAAAATAAAGGGATGGAGGAAGATTTACCAAGCAAATGGAAAGCAAAAAATAAGGCAGGGGTTGCAATCCTAGTCTCTGATAAAACAGACTTTAAACCAACAAAGATCAAAAGGAATCAATGCAACAAGAAGAGCTAACTATCCTAAATATATATGCACCTAATACAGGAGCACCCAGATACCTAAAGCAAGTTCTTAATGACCTACAAAGAGACTTAGACTCCCACACAGTAACAGTGGGAGACTTTAATATGCCACTAACAATATTAGACAGATCAAGAAGACAGAAAATTAATAAGGATACCCAGGACTTGAACTCAGCTCTGGACCAAGTGGACCTAATAGACATCTACAGAACTCTGCACCCCAAATCTACAGAATATACATTCTTCTCAGCACCATATTGCACCTACTCTAAAATTGACCACATAATTGGAAGTAAATCACTCCTTAGAAAACACAAAAGAATGGAAATCATAACAGTCTCTCAGACACAGTGCAATCAAATTAGAACTCAGGATAAAGAAACTCACTCAAAACCCCACAACTGGAAACTAAACAACCTACTCCTGAATGACTACTGGATAAATAATGAAATGAAGGCAGAAATAAAGATGTTCTTTGAAACCAAGGAAAATGAAGACACAATGCAGCAGACTCTCTGGGACACATTTAAATCAGTGTCTAGAGGGAAATTTATAGCACTAAATTCCCACAAGAGAAGCAAAGAAAGGTCTAAAATTAACACCCTAATGTCACAATTAAAAGAACTAGAGGAGCAAGATCAAACAACTTCAAAAGCTAGCAGAAGAAAAGAAATAACTAAGATCAGAGCGGAACTGAAGGAGATAGAGATACAAAAAACCCTTCAAAAAAAATCAAATCCAGGAGCTGGTTTTTTGAAAAGACCAACAAAATAGACAGACTGCTAGCAAGACTAATAAAGAAAAGAGAGAAGACTTGAATCAATGCAACAAAAAATAATAAAGTGTATATCACCACCGACCCCACAGAAATACAAACTACCAGAGATTATGACAAACACCTCTATGCAAATAAACCAGTAAATCTAGAAGAAATGGATAAATTCCTGGACACTTACACCCTCCAAAGACTAGACCAGGAAGAAGTTGAATCTCTGAATAGACCAGTAACAAGGTCTGAAATTGAGGCAGCAATTAATAGCCTTCCAACCAAAAAAAGTCCAGGACCAGACAGGTTCACAGCTGAATTCTACCAGAAGTACAAAGAGGAGCTGGTACCATTCCTTCTGAAACTATTCCAAACAATATAAAAAGAGGGCATACTCCCTCACTCATCTATGACCAACATCATCCTGATACCAAAACCTGGCAGAGACACAACTAAAAAGAAAATTTCAGGCCAGTAATTCATGATGAACACTGATGCAAAAATTCTCAATAAAATACTGGCAAACTGAATTCAACAGCATACCTAAAAGCTTATCCATTACAATCAACTTGGCTTCATCCCTGGGATGCAAGTGTGGTTCAACGTATGTAAATCTACAAACGTAATCCTTCACATAAACACAACCAAAGACAAAACCCCACGATCATCTCAATAGATGCTGAGAAGGCCTTTGATAAAATTCAACAGCGCTTTATGCTAAAAACTCTCAATAAACTAGGTATTGATGGAACATAACTCAAAATGATAAAAGCTATTTATTACAAACCCTCAGCCAATGTCATACTGAATGGGCAAAAAATTATAAGCATTCCCTTTGGAAACTGGCAGAAGACAAGGATGCCCTCTCTCACCACTCCTATTCAACATAGTGTTGGAAGTTCTGGCCAGGGCAATCAGGCAAGAAAAAGAAATAAAGGGTATTCAATTAGGAAAAGAGGAAGTCAAATTTTTTCTATTTGCAGACAACATAATTTTACATTTAGAAGACCCCATCATCTCAGCCCAAAATCTCCTTAAGATAAGCAACTTCAGCAAAGTCTCAGGATACAGATTCAATGTGCAAAAATCAGAAGCATTCCAATAACAGACACCAGATACACCAATTACAGACAAATAGAGCCAAATCAGGAGTCAACTCCCATTCACAATTGCTACAAAGAAAATAAAACACCTAGGAATACAACTAACAAGGGATGTGAAGGACCTCTTCAAGGAGAACTACAAACCACTGCTCAAGGAAATAAAAGAGGACACAAACAGATGGAAAAACATTCCATGCTCATGGTTAGGAAGAATCATTATTGTGAAAATGGCCATAATGCCCAAAGTAATTTATAGATTCAATGCTGTCCCCCATCGAGCTACCACTGACTTTCTTTACAGAATTGGAAAAAAAAAAAAAAAAAAAAAAAAAACCTTAAACTTCATATGGAACCAAAAAAGAGCCCGCATAGCCAAGACAATCCTAAGCAAAAAGAACAAAGCTGGAGGCATCACACTACTTGACTTCAAACGATATTACAAGGCTGCAGTAATCAAAACAGCATGGTACTGGTACCAAAGCAGAGCTATAGACCAATGGAACAGAACAGAGGCCTCAGAAATAATGCCACACAACTACAACCATCTGATCTTTGACAAACCTAGCAAAAACAAGCAATGGAGACAGGATTCCCTATTTAATAAATAGTGTTGGGAAAACTGGCTAGCCATATGCAGAATGATGAAACTGGATCTCTTCCTTACACCTTATACAAAAATTAACTCCAGATGGATTGACAATTTAAACCTAAGACCTAACACCATAAAAACCCTAGACAAACACCTAGGCAAAACCTTCCGAGTCTCATCGTGCGTGTCAGGCACTGGCGCCCACTTCCCTCAGCTTCAGGAATTATGCTATATCTGCCTTGACCAGCTTGTGCACCCTGACTCTCCCCATGCTCTCATCTCCAGACTGTCCTGGGCTCCTGCTTACATCCATGGCCCTGACCTCTCATCTGGACCTTTTCTGCTCCAAGTCCCTCTAGTAACTTTTACTTTGTTCACATCAAACCTAGTCTAGATTTTACTTAACTTTTTTGTGATTAAAGCTTTGTGGCTTCAGGAAGCTTAGATTTTTTTTTTTTAATAAGTTTTTTCTCATATAATGTTATTTATAAGAACCGCTCATATATAAGATCTGGGGTAAGTACTGAAAATATAAAGACAAATCAAGAAGAATACAGACCAGGAACCTCAACATAAGGTACAAGTGCCACAACAGAGACTTGGAGATTCTCCCTCCCAGCTAGGGGTGAAGGAGGAAGAGAGGCTAATGTCCTGGGGTGGTCAACACCAGTGCTGAGAGTCACCATAATGGCTCTGTAGAGACACTGAACAAAAGGTAGCTATTGCCCCCAGGAGTTTCATAATGTGCTTGGTCAGGAGGAGATGGATCAGTGCCCAGAAAACCAAAGTCAGTAAATGTGACTAGTGGGGGAAGGGAGTGAGCTGAATTGAGGAACGGCTGCCACATACTCGAGAGAGACAAGTGCTAAGCCCAGGAGGAAGAGCGGCATGTAGGGGGAGAGGCACAGGGGATACCTTGTATAAAGCTTGCCCAGCCAGAGAGGCCAAAGAAGCAAAAGAATTCCATCTCTAGCATTGGATTCTGGATGAATGAACTACAGCAACTGGTGTCATTTCAATTCAACCTAAACCTCTAGAGCTAGAAGCAGCTTTACCAGGGAGAAGTCAGTGTCCCCCACTTCTGAGCTCAGCAGTCACTGGCCTGCTGAAGAAGAAATGGTCGGAATCTAGTAGCTCAGACTCATCCACTACGAGATGCTGAGCTGAATCTGACTAAGGCGGACACCTGTAATCTACCTGCCTGTGCACAGTCTATCACAAAATCCCCTACTCATAGTACAGTAATAATACACTCTAAACAATTAGTTGTGCATGTTGACAGCAAGGCCACGCACACCCAGCAGTTGACTATCTGGTGCTCAAAAATGGGGTAGTCCCAGGAACCCGGCTGCATCTGGCTGGTGAGCAGTTCACAGCAGAGGCTCTAGGGCTGCTTCTAGGAAATGCAAAGACTTGAGTGTTCAGAGTAAGGAAGACCAAACCAGGGAGGGAGGGAGATGAAGGGGAAAAAAGGCACCAAGTCAGAGAGGCTGGAGGAACATTAATCACATCCCCAAAACTGGAAAGGAGCAAAGCAGATGTTGGTAAAATGAAGCAGAACAGATTCAAGTTGGCTATGGGGTGATTTAGGGCTATAAACTTCTGGCTGCATAATTCCTTTCTGCTGGAAGGCACAAAACAATACAGAGAAACCAGGCTGTGCATAGAGGCCAGGCTGTGCTCCTTGGGTGCGTCAACGGGCCTAAAGGGACAGCAGCCAAACAGAAGGGGACAAAGCCAAAACCTGGTGCTCTCCTGATGAGAGCTAGGCGGGGGCTTTGCACTCTCCTCTCCTCACAATTGTTAGAGTGGGATCCAATCACCCATCACACATGGCTTCTCAGACAGTTCCATCTCATCTCATGGGTCGTCTTACTTACCAACACCCACGTAAAACAACAGTCACACAAGCAGCAAAAGCATCAACAGAATAACACCACCAAATTCACGACAGTGGCTGCTATTGAGGGGAAGGGTGGGAAACACAAGCAGGAGGGAACCCAGTTGGGCTTCAACCATGTTGTAATATTTTATTTCTTGAACTAAGGATGGAGAAACAAGTGTTTGTTCCATTCTCTCTGTGGTAAGAACTATTATTACTGCCCATTTTATAGACTTGGACTCAGGTTATAAAATTTGCCAAAGATCACACACTAACAAGTGGCAGGGTCGGAACTTAGATCAGGTCAGCTGTCTCCAAGTCACCACATTTACTGGATTCACACGCAACTCTGAGGCCAGACGGGAAAGACGGTCTGTGTGAAGCAGACCAGGGTGTTGTTAAAGGGAGCCGACAGAGGGTATTTCAAGCAGGAAAAAAAAACAAACCAAAAAAATTTAAAATGGGGAAAGAGCTCTAAAGGTCCTCAGAAAATCCAGCCTCAAGGAGCACACTGTATGCAAAGATATTTGAGAGCAAATGAGGGGTGGTGCATTGTGGTGAGCAACTCCAGGTGAACAGATTTGCTCTGAGTTGTTTCAAGCTAACTAATACCAGGTCAAAGAAGCACAGGCACAGTGAAAGATGCCTTTTTTTGCTATAAAGGGCAGGTGACATGAAAGACAGGGACAGGAAGACGGGCACTTAGTGTACAAAGGACCATCAAGCTTGGGAACCCTTTCAGATGCTCCTAGAGGTAATCTCAGTCAAGGACAAGAGTCATCCCCAAAAGGGGCTCCGAACAGCTGCATCCAAACCACCTCCTGGCCTCCCATCAACCTCCCTTGCTTTGTCCTTAAATGAGAGGAGCCAGTGATCTGTAGAAAGGGCTCTATACTGGGTAACCATGAACTAACACTCTCCCAGGTAACTGTTTCTTCTTTTTCTGTAACACCAGACTGATCCTCTCAAGGTCACCATGAGTGATTATTAACTCAGAAACCCAAAGAGAGTTTACTTCCCAGAGTGCCTACTCTTTGAACATGTTAGACATGGAAAAATCTAGTTTTGGAAAATTTCTTCTTACAAGGGTTCAAACCACCAAAATGCCCCTCTTTGCAGAAAAGATGTGTTGCTGGGGGAGACAATTTACCTAGGTAGAATATTAAATCCTATTTTCCCACCTTCTTCCTCAGGATACTACCTACTGATATCATCTTGTACTTGATTCAAGAAACACAGGGAAGAAGATTCTACATAGCAGAAGCAAAGTAATACTCCATCCACATAGCCATGCAAGATTTAATGAAATAATGTGGGACAAGAAGGGAGCTTTACACAGGGCAAAATGTCCTGAAAATTCTAAAAAGCACATTTTCAGACAGAGTCCATGATATGGTTTGGCTGTGTCCCCACCCAAAACTCAATTTGAATTGTATCTCCCAGAATTCCCATGCGTTGTGGAAGGGACCCAGGGGGAGGCAACTGAATCATGGGAGCCGGTCTTTTCCATGCTATTTTCATGAGAGTAACTGTCTCACGAGATCTGATGGGCTTATCAGGGGTTTCCGCTTTTGCTTCTTCCTCATTTTTCTCTTGTCGCCACCATGTAAGTGACTTTCGCCTCCCTCCAAGATTCTGAGGCCTCCCCCAGCCATGTGGAACTGTATTTAAGTCCAATTAAACCTTTTTTGTTCCCAGTTTCAGGTATGTCTTTATCAGCAGCATGAAAACAAATACAGTCCATCACGCACTCTGCCTAAAAGTGCTCTATAAAAACTATGTGCAAAATGAATTGAAAATTAACTACTAAGTAAAGGATTCTATTGCAAATCCCTCAAAAAGCAAAGAATCCCTTTAGAAAGCAAATAATTGCCTCCCCAAAGTATCCAACAAATTCAGATTTCCATATGTCAACTTAGGCTTAAAAGAAAGATACAACTATTTTCTGCATCTAAGAAGTTATCTGTTCACCAAGTTACCTGAGCACAATAATGCGTTAGGTAAGAATGAACAAAGATCATGGTATTCTGAGGGGACTGGGGGTAAAGGGAGAAAGGGGAAAGGGAAGGCAGGGAATAGTCGGTATTTTAAATAACTGTGCTGCAACTTGCTACGTTTCAGTATATATTTATAACAGCACATCAAGCAGGCGTCTCTTCCATTCTGCAAGCATGCACCATGAAATTATCTTCACACTACATAGAATATCTGTAATTGAACAGTCAAGTTCCACAGTAGTAAATCCCAGAGTAGCTTTAGGTTCACACTGCATTAATTTTAAATAACCTCAGGATTCTAATCCAAGGAGAAAATTCATAAAAAATTTTTTCTACTGTATCTTAACAAACCTTAGAATGTTTAATGTCTCAAAAGAGTGGAACAAGAAAAGAATCTTATGTTGACTGACGTATGTTGTCTCCCCAACTTTCAAAACAAGTATCAGATATCAAATGTCTTATCCCTTTCCTCTCACTGTTACGTTGTAGAATGAGAAAAAGCAAATGGATAACTTTGCTGGCCTTTCATTACCATTTAGATAGGCGCACAGGCGTTATTTCAACAACAGTTGGTACTTACACACTGAGCTGAAAAAACTGATCACTTACACTTAGGAGACAAACTTTTAATCTCCAACCAGTGAACAGCTAAGTCTTTCAAAAAGGACTCTAATGTACATTCCACAAAGCTTCATTATAATCTTTGCCAAGTAAGAACAACTAACTTTCAATTATTTTCACTTTTCTACCTCTTCGCTCACTCCCAAATCCCTTGCTAAAGCTCTTTTCTCCCATAAACTCATATACCTGGATTTACCATGGATTTACCATAGAGAAGCACCATTCAATAATGAATTGAAGAAATATTATCTTTCTGAGCTCTTTTAAAGAAAAACCATACGTCACTGTCTTTGCTCCCCTTAATCCTCGGCTCTGCCTAGTTAGGGTATAGTTCCAATCTGCCATATTCTGTTTTCTTAGAAGATTCTGAAATTCAAAAGAATGTAAGAGTTCTTATCTTTTAGAGATACTACTGAAATGTCAGTAGCTAATAAGATGTCTGGATTTGCTTCAAAACAATATGGGAGAGAGTACAGACCAAAGAAAATTGGCCAGGAGTTGATAATTGTTGAACCTGGGTGATAAATACATTGGGGTTAATTCTACATTTACAGTTTTAATTTTCCAGAATACAATGTTCTAAAAGGTGAGGCACTGAGAGCCCCCACCGGAACCCTGAATATTTAACTTCCTCCTCACCACCAACCAAATGTGTGTGCAGGGGGCAATGAGCAAAATGGGCTTATCTCAACACAATCCCACGTCCTTGCTCAGCCTTTGTGCATAGAAAGCATGAAACATGGAAAAATGGAGAGGCCAATTACAGGAGGGAGAAGGGGGAGAATGCCAAGGATCAGAATGATGAATTAGGTTATCAGTCCTTAGATCACTGGAAATTGGCAGCCAACGAAGAAGAATGTCTTCCTATAACAAGATGTCCATGGTGATGTTTAACAACTACAACAGCATTTCTGAATTTATCTTGGTCCTAAACACCTTCTGGGATAATAGTTAATCAGAGAGAATCCTAGCATTTCCTTTAAAGGTTCTGGTTTAGTATCTGAGCCAGAGACCCGAAATCTACATGTAAAACAAGTACTAGAAAATTATGCCCAGTCAAGTTTTAGAGATCTAACTTGGAAGATCCACATCCTACTTTGTTTTCCCATTTTACAAGATATATTACGTTTTGGGAGGCTGAGGCAGAAGGATCACTGAAGACCTTGGTGATCCCTGGAGACCAGCCTGGGCAACGTAGCAAAACCATGTCTCCATAAATGATTTAAAAATTAGCCAGGCATGGTAAGGCATGTCCATAGTCCTAGCTACATGGGACGCTGAGGTAGGAGGATCACTTGAGCTCAAGAGTTCAAGGCTGGAGTGAGTTACGGTCACACCATGGCACCCCAGCCTAGGTAACAGGGTGAGACCCTGTCTCTAAATAAATAAATATGAAGATATTTCAAAGTGTGAATAGCAGTGTTCTTGGAAAAATAGAGATTATCTTTCTGTTGCTTTAATCTTCCAAATACTAATTTCATTATTATTTTCTGATTTTCATGTACAGAGAAGAAAAAAGTCACTCTCTCGCTCAATCTGTTTGTTCTATGGCAGAATTTCAAAGGTAATGTTCCAAATCCATCCTGACATTAATCACTGAGTTATCCACAAAAAAAAAAAAAAACATTCAGGGAGTTTCAAAGAGAAATCTTGTGCCACAAAAGTGACCTTTAATTTTATTAGCTAAAGACTGCCATCATTTTGAAAAGCACAACTTAACTGTAAAGAAACAATGCTGTGCTCACTTGAGAGTGAAGATCAGTGGTCACCCAGACCCAATCTCATACTCCCTATTAGAGCAACCAAGCTCCAAGCTTCTCTGCAGTTCTGCTAAAATAAATACCTCCACAAAGAGTGCTACAAACAATACTTAACAAAACTTACCACTACCCTCTTCCATAGCATAAGGAGTAGCATAAGAGAAAAAAAAGTTACTGCCAGTAATTGAAGCTCCCTCAAAGGATAAATCCTCAGCTAATTTTCAAATCTACTAACACCCCAGGGGACAGATGTTTATGTATTTTATCTATATATTTATTTAATATGTAGATTCATTATAAAATGTGCCCTCTGCTATTGTCACAGCCCTTAGAGTATGTAAAAAAATTACTTAAAATATATCAATTATAAAAGATATGGCTAGGTGCAGTGGCTCACGCATGTAATCCCAGCACTTTGGGAGGCCAAGGCAGGTGGATCACCTGAGGTCAGGAGTTCGAGACCAGCCAGGCCAACATGGTGAAAACCCTTCTCTACCAAAAACACAAAAATTAGTCAGGGGTGGTGGTAGGTGCCTGTAATCTCAGCTACTTAGGAGGCTGAGGCAAGAGAATTGCTTGAACCTGGGAGGCGGAGGTTGCAGTGAGCTGAGATCGCACCACTGCACTACAGCCTCGGCAACAGAGCAAGACTCCATCTCAAAAAAAAAATTTAAGAAAGACATAATTTCTTAATCCTTCAGAATAGCAAAGTGGCACTCAGAACATCTTCCCTTTCACAGAAGAAATGTTTGGAAAGTAGGAGGTATCCAAGGCTCCAGTGATCTATGCACACCCTCCGTATATTTTCCGCAGTTGGCACCCTTCCCAAGAGCTTTAATGGCCATATTCTCACTATTGAATCGCAAATACTATCACTAACTTTGATATTTCCCCTGAATCCCAGAACTGTGGATGCATCCTCCCCCCTGTACCTGCGGCCCCACAAAGTGCCTGACACCCAACATTTAGAGAGCAAATTAGCGAGTAGAAATTTCTTTATGAAGACTTAATGAAACTTTGATGAACTGATATGAATTAAATGACCATCACTTTTTCAGTGACCATAATTACATTTGAGGAAGGTTAGCACTTAACTCCTCATGATCATCGAGCCCATCTAGCCTCCCTTAATATGTCCTTTGTCTCAAAACTGGTGACAGTTTAGGACTGAAACACTCAGCTTCTCTCTCCCAGTGAAAAGTAATGCATTACAATCATGAAAGAGCAGAGGGATGCTCCATCTAAACCTGAGAGCTCAGGGGAAGCAACTCAGAAGTGAGATGTTTTAGAGGCGTTAACTAGACCAAGAAAACCTGAACCAATGGCATAGACAAAGCATGAAGAAATGAACCATCCCAGTGCAGCTCAGGAGGAAAAAGCATAGGCAGGAATGGTGATGCGACCTCAGCGACAGGAAAGGCGTGATCAGAAAGGGTCACACTAGTCAGCTATGAAGCACGACTTTATAGTAGAAGACCTGGGAAATCAAGTAAGAAAAAACATGATTTGTTTTGTGTTTTAGAAAGATTAGTCCATTTAGAAAAAAAAGTGGAGGATGAGTTTTGTGCCTAAGGGGAAAAAGGGAGAAAAAGAAGCTATATGGAGAAGATAGAACAGCATGGCCAGAGGCCAGAGTCTGAGTTTCAGACATGGCAGAGGGACCCGGGAGGTTTGACCACCAATTTTAAGCTGTTTATGGAACTGTTTCCCAAACCTTTATTAAAGTTCTCCAACATATGCTGCATCCAAATAGGTGGCTGTGTGTCATGCATGGTGTGTGCATCGCCATGCAGGATACACACAACCACCAAGAAAAATTGCCGAATGCCACGTGTTAGGTAGGGTGATGTCCAGTGGGGGATGATGATATGATCCCCAAACAGAACCAATTCCATGGAAGCACGAGGTGAGGGGCAAAAGCGGCCTAGGAGTAAATGTCTTAGGACAGCACTGGGCCTCGGTCAATCCAGGGAAAAGAGAGTCAGGCTCATCTTATCTAGAAATTGGGGCTGGGATACCCTCCCTGCTGAAATCAGTGACAATCCGACCTACAGCCTATATATAAAAACATGTTCTACATAAAATCTGAAGACTAGAATAAGTTGAGAATTTTTTTTAAATTTCACAGGAGAATTTAATGACAAACAGTTTAAAGTAAAAAGATTCAGGGACATCATGAAAGCTGGGATGAGAATGGCTACTTTGGTAGACAATCTCTGATCTAGAATCAACAGCCATCCTGCCTCCTCCAACCTCAATACTTTGTAAATTGCCCAGGAGAGGCTGAATATTAGGCTAATATAATTTGGTGTAATTTGAATTGCTTAAATGACTAGCTATGTTTTACTGCCACCTCCTGGCCCCTTCTAGTATGTCCACCCCTAAACTACTACACTGAAACCGATAAACCCCCCATATGCACACACAAAATATCAATAATTACGTTCAAGAATCTCTAATTGCTGGGTGTGGTAGCTCATGCCTGTAATCCCAACAGTTTGGGAGGCTGAGGTGGGCAGATCACTTGAGGTCAGAAGTTCAAGACCAGCCTGGCTAACATGGTGAAAACCCGTCTCTACTAAAAACAAAAATTAGCCAGGCATGGTGGCAGGTACTCGTAGTCCCATCTACTCGGGCAACTGAGTCAGGAGAATCGCTTGAACCAGGGAGGCAGAGGCTGCAGTGAGCCAAGATCAAGCTGGGCAACAGAACAAGACTGTCTCAAAAAAAAGAATCTCTAACCACATAGACTGTCAAATGAAACTATGACCACATTGCAGATGAAAAGCTATGCTACCAAGTGGGAGCCCCTGGTCAGGGCAGCTGGTCACCCAGCTACATCCCCTTCAAGGTGGCTGTATACTGACAGTCACTCCAGCCAGGATCTAGGTCCTCCACTTCGTGGGTCAGAAGCCTGATCTGTCAGTACCCTGAGACAGATCTGTGTCTAGGAACAGACATACATTAGCCCAGCTCATGGAGACAGATCTGCATTACCAGGATGTGGGGTCTCCTATCTTCTCTAGGCCAGTCACGTCAGAAGTCAAATGATACACTCAGAGAGTGCTTGGTGAGGAAGACATCAGGGCAAGAGCACTGGCCCAGGTTCAAGAACCTGAACCTTCAGTGACTTCAAGCTCTGAAAGATGGAGGCACCTATCTCCTCCTCAGGAATATTCCGTCACCGGACAAAACAAAGCAAATTGCCGAACCAAGGCATCCTTCCCCAGCCAATGGCTGACTGGGAATGGTCAGGATTTGCCTTCTGAATGTTTCCTTGTACAATTCTGACTAAACCACCTCCCTTTCTGATTGGCAAAATCTTTCCAAGGGTATGATTTAAGCCTGCAATTAAATTATCCTCAATCAAGTGCCCACCAAAATACATGTTTCTAATCAATTGTGCACTGATATAAAGTCTTCTCTCCGTAATGGGCTGTATTTTTCCTCTTTCCAAACTTTGGAAGCACTCTATGGTAGTCTCCTGTAATGGCTTCTAATAAAAAGGTAGTGACAATGTCCATTTGTTGAAAAGCTTACAGACAGACTGCACACCTACTATCACAGCTATTCCTCTCAATCGTCACATGGGGTTCTCTGTGAAACTAGTATGATTCTCATTTTACAGATAACAACACTGAGATTCAGAGATGACAAGTGGTTTTTCCAGTATCACAAAATTAGTGGATATGGGGTTAAGACTAAAGCACAGATCTTCAGACCCAAAATGAGTCTATTGAAGATACTTTTGTGTGTGTTTTTTTTTTTTTTTTTTTTTTTTGGAGACAGAGTTTTGCTCTTGTTGCTCAGGCTCGAGTGCAATGGCACAATCTCGGCTCACCGCAACCTCCGCCTCCTGGGTTCAAGTGATTCTCCTGCCTCAGCCTCCCCACTAGCTGAGATTATAGGCACGTGCCACCATGCCCAGCTAATTTTGTATATTAGTAGAGACAAGGTTTCTCCATGTTGGTCAGGCTGATCTCGAACTCTCAAGCTCAGGTGATCTGCACACCTTGGCCTCCCAAAGTGCTGCAGTTACAGGTGTGAGCCACCATGCCCAGCCTGAGGATACTTGCTTTTAACAACATATAAAGGCATTTAGCCTAACTGCACTACTCATATATTCAACAAATATTTATTGAGTGTCAATTATTAGCTATCTACTGTTTGTTTTTGTTTTTGTTTTTTTGTTTTTTGAGATAGAGTCTCACTCTGTTGCCCAGGCTGGAGTGCAGTGGCTTGATCTCAGCACACGGCAACCTCTGCCTACCGGGTTCAAGCAATTCTCCTCCCTCTGCCTCCCAAGTAGCTAGGACTACAAGCACCCACCACCACGCCCAGCTAATTTTTACATTTTTAGTAGAGACAGGATTTCACCATGTTGGTCAGGCTGGTCTCAAACTCCTGACCTCAGGTAATCCAACCGCCTCAGCCTCCCAAAGTGCTGGGATTACAGGTGTGAGCCACTGTACCCTGCCAGCTATCTCCTGTTTTAGGCAGTGGGGACACCGTGATGAACAAGTTCAATAAAGTTCCTACGTCCGTGAACATAGAGTCAGGGACGGAAGGCAGACAAACGAGTAAAATTTCAGATGGTGATAAGCTCTACACGGAGAATAAAATCTGGTGATGTGGAATGCTGGTTGTCTGTTTCTCTTTGGGTCACCAAGAATAGCTTCTTTGGGGCAATGACATTTAAGCAGAGATGGGAATGACAAGAAGTCACAAGATGCAGGGCAAGAGCATTCTAACCTGAAGGAACAGCTCATAAAAGCGCCCTGCGGTGGGACCATGCTTGCTCTGTCTGAAGATGAGCAGGAAGCCCAGAGTGATGGAGCACAGAGGCTGGGGCAAGGGGTGGGAGGAGATGCGTCATGGAGGCAGGTGCCAGACCACATGGTGCTTTGTTAAGGAAGAACAGTCTGGCTTTATTATAAGCTCAATGAAAAGCCATCATACAACTGCAGAAATATTCTGCTTTTTAACAAGGTCACACCATTTTAGAACAAGTTTTACACCCCACAATCCCAAAGTCCCAATCAGCCCATTATTCCTAGAACCCAGTGACTGGTGTCTTTATCAATACAGTATTTTTTCCATAAACAAGAAAGATGTATTTAAAAGATTTCAAAACAATAATCTTGCAAGAAGAAAAGCTTGTATATGTAAGTGGTAGGTTCATAACCTCAATATTCAGGAAACTGAACTCCAAGAAGCCCTATAAGGCTCTGGTGAGACCCCAGATGTCTTTTTCTTTTTTTTTTTTTTTAGCATTGTAATATATTTTTATTTATTATTTTTTTATTGTACTTTAGGTTCTGGGGTACATGTGCAGATCATGTAGGATTGTTACATAGGTACATACATGGCAAGGTAGTTTGCTGCCTCTATCCCCCCCAGTAAAAAATGATAAAGGGGATATCACCACCGAAGCCACAGAAATATAAACCATCACCAGAGATTATTACAAACAACTCTATGCACATAAACTAGCAAATCCGGCAGAAATGGATAAATTCCTGGACACTTACACCTGCCCAAGACTAAACCAGGAAGAAGTTGAATCCCTGAATAATCCAATAACAAGGTCTGAAGTTGAGGCAGCAATTAATAGACTAACAACCAAAAAAAGTTCAGGGCCAGACGAGTTTACAACTGAATTCTACCAGAGGTACAAAGAGGAGCTGGTACCATTCCTTCTGAACCTATTCCAAACAATACAAAAAGAGGGAATCCTCCCTAACTCATTTTATGAGACCAACATCATCCTGATACCAAAACCTGGCAGAGACACAACTAAAAAAAGAAAACTTCAGGCCAATATCCATGATGAGCATCGATGCAAAAATCTTCAATAAGACTGGCAAACCGAATGCAACAGCACATCAAAAAACTTATCCACCATGATCAAGTAGGCTTCATCCCGGGGGATGCAAGGTTGGTTCAACATACCCAGTTGTCTTTTGGGAAAGCTCAGTTCCAAAAGGCTGGGGGAGAGGGCCAGAGCTCCATACCATGCCCACCCAACAGAAGCATCTCCCCGCAAGGTCCGCTCTTCACGCTCTTCCCACAGTTGGCTGTCTAGATGGCATCTGACTGCAGCTTGCTCCAGACTCAAAGATAGAGCCTGTATCTGTCCAAAGGAAGGTTCACAAGCACCCTAAGAGGACAGCAGGGTAGGAGAAGCCAGAAAATAGAGAAGGGTGGGGCAAGTGGCAAGAGATGTATAGCCTTCTAAATAAAAATCAATTGCGTTAACAAAAAAATCAGTCCACCACCAACCACCTCTCTCAAACACTGCTGATGTCCAGAAAGAAAAATGGCACTATCCTCCTAAAGTTGGTTTGGCAATGAGTTACAAAAACCTTTGACCTAGGAAATCACCTGCAGAAATCATCCCAGGTGAATTTGAAAAGGTTTATATAAATATGTTCACTGAAGCATTATTTATAAAGAGGCAAAATTTTAAACAATAATCAACAACAGAGGATTCGTTAAAATTTCAGTAAACCCATAGAAAGGAATAGCTTAAAACTAGTAAAAAATACATATATTTACTCTAAAATAATGAAATATAAAAGATTATTTCACCACATGAGGAAAAGTTCATACTATAGTAAGCTTTCTAAGCAGGTTTTAAGCTCTGAAGCCAAGGTGAGCTTTTCGAAGAAAAAAAAAAAGTAGCCTGTAAGGAACACAGGGCTTGCAAATCCTTGTAGATTATCTGGACAAAATTCAGAAGGCAAATAGTAAAGGCAGAAGGGGCTGGGGAGAGATGCTAGCACAATTCTAGTTTATATTCTCTGCGCTGTTATGCTCACTAGTGAACACGTGACCATCGTTTAAAACTCATTTGTGTGTTAAATATTGGCCGGGCATGGGGCCTCACGTCTGTGATCCCAGCACTTTGGGAGGCTCAGGTGGGAGGATTGCTCAAGTACAGGAATTTAAGGTCATCCTCAGAAACATAGTGAGACCCAGTCTCTATTTTAAAATGTGTATATATATATATGTGTGTGTGTGTCTGTGTGTGTGTGTACATGCATATACATATCTTTACATGTGTATATCCATTTGTTTATATGTATATTTATTGCATGTTGGAATGTTTAGCAGGTTTGTTGCTCTTAATTACAAATTTGAGAGCATGTTAATGAACAAATAACTTGTTATTTTTTCCAACTGTCAATCATTTCTGCTTTCATGGTGAGAAAACTATACTATTACTATACTATTAAAAAGAACAATTTGAACCAATACGTCTTTGGTGAGCCATGGGGCTCTCTTTATCAAAATCTAAAGACAAGCTTGACTTTCACTGACATTAAAATTCAAATAATTTGAAAAAGTGTCATATCCGTAGAGTAACCACCAGAAAACTCACTTAGGTAGCAACTTGACAGCCAGAGGTGCAGAGAAAGATTGATCAGAAAAGCGAGCAAGGTCCCCCTTTTGGCAAAGACACTTGACATTCAGGCCAGTACCTCTATCAAAATAATTACTGAGCTTTCTGTCCCTCCTGGGCCCAGAAGTCTTCAGATTTCCTATGTAACCCCCAAGAGGCCTCATTTGCAACTCAGATTCTTAAGCCATTCGAGCTGCCGCTGTCTGAAATTCACATGGGCATTTGTGAAACTTGACCACAGTCCCTCTCCTGTTCCTCATTACTTACCCTCCATCCACATCACACAGTCCCCACAGCTTCTTCTGCACTTTGTATAGGCTCTGCCCACTAGACAAGCACACTCTAGTGGCAGTGACATTAGTGACAGCACCCAGTGGCTAGTGCAAATTTCACTAGGAGGAGGAGACATCCTCACAGACTGTGACATATTGTGGGGTTTGAGTTCTGGCTGCATAGCCCTGGGTTCAGTCCTCTGAGTTCAGAGCCCTGTGATTATATGAGCTACTCATTTTCCTTTTAATGCATTTTATTTTCTGCATAAATCATCCAAAGTTGGTTTCTCCTACTTCCAAGGAAGAAACTGACACTCAGTACTTGTCAGCATCAGACACTCAGGAAAACCTAGGGAACCTAGATTTGGCTGTGTGTATTGATGCTTTGGAGCTGAAGGCAGTGAAAATCCAGCTAATCAACGGTGAGACTGGAAACTCCAGGTACACAGTGTTGAAATTATTCATCAAATTATTGCCGGGAGTCGCCTGGAAAGAAGCAACCACTGAAGGCAAGACTGGGTGAGAGAGTAGACAATTCTACAAAACTCTATTATGGTGAATACTAGGATGCATTGCCCAGATTTCCCTTAAGCAATCAGAGACTCACTGTCCCAGCTGATAGGAGGTGATCAGCAGAAACCCCTAGCTGGGAATTACCTCCACTGGGGATTGCCTCCACTCAGGAAAGCTACCTTGCCCAAGGCCTTTCTAGGGCAGGCTACATCCAAGGACTGATTGTCATGGGGGTAAAAAGGCTTATCCTCCTCACTCTACTTGGGACCACTCTGAAGAATCGCCCCACCTGCAGAACTCCCTACAGAATCGACTGGAGCTTCCATGAAAACTGCATCACAGTTGGTTCCTCCCTCTGCCAGGTCCTTCTTCTACCCCCCTTCCTCCCACAAAAATTAACCTCAAGAAAACACGCTAACAAACACCTGCAAACTATCCTCCCTGGGGAACCCAGCTTACAACTATTAAGGGCCTGATGACTTTCATTCCAAGAACTATGGTGTAGACTGGTTGCTTTCAACTGCCAAGCAGAACTTAAAAATGAGAGTAAGAGGAGAAATTCTTACTCAGATTCCTACATTATCAGCTCAACGCATGGACTGAAACCCAGAGACCTTCTAGTCCTCTGCTAAAAACAATCTCTTATCCCTTGTAGTCAGCAGGTTCAATAAACAAACCCCACAAGTTTTATCCTCAGCTTTGTTAAATTACAATGCCAGCTGAATTCTCACCCTTGCAAGGTACCTATAAACTGGGCTACCAACCTACAAGGAGCGAAACTCCTAAACACTAGAAATGAGATTTAAGATGATTCAGAAAAGTCCAAGTCCCCAAACCTTGGGGAGCATCCCTCGCCAGCAGTGCCAGCCCCTTTCCCCTGTGTAAGGCTTTCAGGTGAGGCTGATCTGGCCTTACCCGACAACCCTTTTAATTAAGTCTCATGAAGGAATTACTTTGCAAGAGAAGCAGATTTTCTTCATCTCCTCCTGCTCACCACTCCTCACTGTCTAGAAATGGACCCAGCATGCCCCAAGGGGCTTTCACTCCAAGAGAACTGCAGGGGTTTTCTACTTTACATTGGCCAAACTCTGACCTGTGTATGTGAGAATGGATTCTGAGGAATCTAGATGGAGGGGGAGAAGACTAAACAGATGGGGTGGAATGATCTATGTGAGTATACTTACCAGCAAGTCAGGATTCCACTTGCCCGCTGTAGCAGCTGAGAGTGGAGCTGATTGTGTGAGTTTGGAAACCCAGACACCACAGTTGCCCATATATATGGGACTGACATGCAAGAAATTCTATGGGAAGTCATAGAGGAAGTAATAGAAAAATTTCAGGAGATAAGAATGTCTGAGTGGATTTATCATGTGTGACCTGCTAGCCCACTCCCTAATTATGCCTGCAACAGAGCTCAGAAGACACTACCTTCACTGAGAATTTGAAAAATGAATACATTAGTGAGGGAAGCACAAGCCTCTCAGAAATGTGTTGCCAAGGCCATTCTCTGTGGGCTGAGGATGCCGACAGGAGATGATGAGATTCTGCATTTCAATGCAGACACCAAACCCCTTAAGTAATAGACTACATAGTGCCACTTAACCCTAAGGTAACATGTGCATCATGACCACAGTAAGCCACGTGGCCTGCCTGGTGGTCAGATGCTCTGATTCACTGAAATTTTTGGAGAAGGGCAACTAAACATAAGGTCCATAGACCTTAAACAGATACTCAAGCTGACCCTCTGTATCTCCATTTTCTCACTGTAAAATAGCGGTAAGATTCTACCTACTCACAGGGCTGCTGTGAAATTACATAGGCTAATATAATGTAAAGCTCTTAAAGCTGTGTTTGGCACAGATTAAGCGCTCAATTTGTGTTACCTATCACGTCCATTACTATTATGTTTATTGTCATTATATAACTGGCAAGTAATCTAGTCTTTGTGAACAAGGCTTAACTTAAGCCACCATGATCATTTACCCAATTTCCAGACCTGGGTCAGTTCAAAGATCTAAAGACTCTAAAATAGAGAGCCAAGTAGCCATAAGAAAAATCATTAATAGAGCATGCCAATAGGACCTACCAAATTAGGAATAGCAGGTATACCAGATGCCTTAATAAGTATATCAGAAATAAACACACATACACATACACACAAACACACACATATATATATGGGTGTATCACTTCAGACCAGTTTCTGAGATTTCAAGATACAAATAAAGGACAAGTTGGTCTACCTTATGCCACTCATCCCTAAGAAAGAGGCACAGCTTTGGTAGACCTCTTTGGAATTTGGAGGTGATATATACATAACTGGGTATGCCACTCTAACTCATTCACCAGGTGAGCTATCCCTGACCACAGGACACCCTCTAAGAACCAAGTTACCTGAGTGGTCCATTATCAACTGGAGTTATCTGATCCACCTAGCCATGATATCAAGGAGCATTCCGTTATCAATGGATACATACACATGTGTAGATTCTCTGTCTTACGCACACACACACAGACACACGGAGAATCCTGAAGTCACACATAAGATGCAGGAAAAGAGGACTCTTCTTTTCAATATGCTGACTCCTGCTATATTACTATCCTTCTCTCATCCCACACCTAAGGCCCCAAGAGGACTTGGTAGAGGAGGGGAAACTGAGCTCTGTTCACTGATGGCTCCCTATTATATGCTGAAATCTGCTGGAAATGAACAGCTGCAACCTTGTATGTGAGGTGGCTCCGAAGGACAGCAATCAAGAAAAACCCTCACAGTGGGTGGACTTTCAAATGGTACATGCTATTGACCAATTTGTAAGAATCTAAAACTTGATTCATGGGAGTGTCCAACAGTTTCCTGGGATAGTTAGGATTGTGGAAGGAATTAGATTGGAGAAATGTTAACACGTAGGTTCACGGATAAATGTTAATAAGGCATATAAATGAACACCCCAAAATAAGCCCAGTGGGGGATATTTGTGACCCACGTAGATACTCAAGAAAAGCACCCTGCAGCTCTCAATAACTAGGTGGCATGGCCCGTGCACATCAGCCAGCCTCTTTCCACAGCCATTCCAATGCGCTCATGACCAAAGTAGCCACAGTGGCAGCAATGAAAGCTTTGCATAGGATCAACAATGTGGACAGCTTCTCACCAAGATTAACCTGGCTATTAGCACAGCTGGGTCCCTCATCTGCCAGTTTTCCATGACCTTCCATATCCTGGTATCTAGCTGATTACACTAGACCTCTTCCGTTTTAGAGGGGCCAGAGAGTCATTTCTTATTCTGGATGCGAATCTGCTTTCCAAATTCATCAATGCCTCTGCCAGTTCCACCATCCATGGATGTAGTGACTATTTTAGTCACTGTCATTATCAGACATAACATCACTTTTGTCTAATTACCTCACTGTGTAGCAAATGAAGTCAGATGATGGGCTATGGGATTCACTGGTCTTATCCTATCACTCAGAAGCGGTTAGCCTTACAGAACAGTCTAACAAAGGTTCTCCTATAGCACCACATCATCATGTGATGTTGAGATTCTATCCCATAGGATACAGCATGTGCTCTGAGCCAGCAAACTCAATATGATGCTTTACCCGTAACCTAAGTATGTAGAGTCAGTATTCAAAGAGTGGAAGAGGAAGTGGCACCTCTATTATACGTCTTAACACACTCTTAAAATTTCTTCCCATCGCTGCAACTCTGATGTGCTTCGTTAGTGGTCTTACCACACAGCAAAGAAGTGCTTCCACCAGGGAACAAAAGAGTGATTCTATCAAAACAAAACCTGCTATTACTCAGCCATTTGGGGTTCCTCATGGAACTAGGAGAACAAGTGAAAGAGGGATTATAGTACAAGCTTGGAGGATTAACCCTTATGGTCAAAGAGAAATTGAGTTACTCCTACACAATGAAGGCAGGATGAGTGTAAGTGAAACTTAGTGGATTTTGTGGGGTGTCACCTAGCCTTGCTATGTCTACTAGTTAGTTAATGGAAGACAACAGCAGGACTTACAAGGGTTTAGACCTGTGAGGAATCAAAATTTGGATCACACCAGAATTAAGAACCCCAACAGCAGAAGTACTAACTGAAGGCAAAAAAGATACAGGATGAAGGGGAAAGTCACAAATCCCCTGATCAGGAACAGAAATTGCTCTATTCCCATCAAAATACCAATGACATTCTTCACAGAAATAGAAAAAACAATCCTAAAATTCATATGGAACTACAAAAGACCCTGAATAGCCAAAGCAATCCTAAGCAAAAAGAATGAAGCTGAAGGCATCACACTATCTGACATCAAAATATAGTACAAAGCTATAGAAACCAAATCAAGCATAGTACTGGCATTAAAAAGATACACAGATCAATGCAATAGATTAGAGAACCCAGATATAAATCCATGCATCCACAGTGAGCTCATTTTCAACAAAGGTGCCAAGAACATACAATAGGAAAAGAGCACTCTCCAATAAATGGTGCTGGGAAAACTGGATAACCACATGCAGAAGAACCAAATTAGACCTCTATTTCTTTCCATAGACAAAAAGTAACTCAAACCACACTAAAGACTTACATCAAAGACCTGAAACTATGAAACTGCTGGAAGAAAACATTGGGAAAATACTCCAGGACATTAGTCTGGGCAAGATTTTAGGTGATGCCTCAAAAGCACAGGCAACAGAAGCAAAAACAGACAAATGGATCACATCAAGCTAAAAAGTTTCTAGACAGCAGAAGAAACAACAAAGTGAAGAGACATCCCACAGAATGGGAGAAAATATTTACAGACTATCCATCTGACAAAAGATTAATAACCAGGATATGTAAGGAGCTCAAACAACTTAATAGCAAAAACAACAAAGAATCCAACTTAAAAATGGGCAAAGACCTAACAGACATTTCTCAAAAGAATGACATATAAATGGCCAACAAATATATGAAAAAATGCTCAACATAACTAATCAGAGAAATGCAAATCAAAACCACAATGAGATATCATCTCGCCCCAGTTAGGATGGCTTTTATCAAAGAATAAGAGATGCTGGTGAAGATGTGCAGAAAGGGGAAACCTCATACACCATTGGTGGGAATGTAAATTACTACAGCCACTATGAAAAACAGTGTAAAAACTCCCCCCCCCCAAAAACAAAAATAGAACCACCATATGATCCAGCAATTCCACTACTGGGTACACACGCCACAGAAAGGAAATCAACTTATCAAAGCAGGATCTGTACTCCCCATGTTTATTGCAGCATTATTCAAAATAACCAAAATATGGAATCAACCTAAATGTCCATTAATGAATGCATTTTTAAAAACTGGTATATATACACAGTGGAATATTATTCAGCCATAAAAAAGAATGAAATCCTGTCATCTATAATAGAAACATGAATGGAATTGGAGGTCATTATGTTAAGTGAAATAAGCCAAGCGCGAAAAGATAAATATTGCATGTTCTCACTCACATGTCAGAGTATAAAGTGAATCTCACGTAGACAGAGTAGACTGGTTGTTTACCAGAGGCTGGGAAGCATCAGCAGGAGGGGAGGATGAAGAGAGATTGATGACCGGGTATACATATACACTTAGAAGAGAGACGACCTGGTGTTCAATAGATCAGTAGGGTAACTCTAGTTAACATTGACTAAACATTTCAAAACAGTGAGAAAATAATTCAAATGTTCCTAGCATTTAAAAATGTAAATATTTAAGGTAAGGTAGATCCCAATTACTCTGATTATATCAATGTATCAAATTATCACATGTACCCCAAAAATATGTACATTATATATCAATTTTAAAAGTTAAGAAGTTTTTTAAATGAAAAACATAAAAATTAGCTCTAAAGCATTACCTGTATTTTATTTGCTGTGTAACGCATTTACATGTAAATTTTAACTAATATTTCTCTTCATTCCCATCCCTCCCCCTTCTATTTAATATAAAGTATGTTGATGGTAGCTAACTCTACAACTGAGACCACAGTTACAGAATATTAACATTATAACCAAATTCCAGGAGATGCGGACACTCCCCCAACCTCAAACCCCTGGCCCCAAGAGCCTGGGCTTGAATAGTTACTTGGGGGAAAGAGGTGTGTTTTCAGCTGTATAAGAGATGGTGTGTGTCTCCTGAAAGTGTTCAGTCTGTGGTATACCACTTGAGGACAATATCTAATAACATTTCCTTGCTTAAATTTAAACCTCTTTTGAACTCAGCAGACTTGGAAAGGAGTTGCTCGGTATCCTCTTCCTGAATATTCCTGCATATTAAAAGAATTCAGCCTCCCATTGGCCTTCAGAAAGCTATAATTGCTGTCACATTTTCCACTAGTTTCTGATTGCTTTTAGTTGCTGAAAGTAGAAACACTTCAAGTTTCCCCCAAACTATGTCTATTTTCTCACTTCCAATTATTCTTCAACCCTGGTATATACTCCCCAAAAACGAACAGTGGCAACCATGACCAAGGTCAACCGTGACTCTCATTTGCTAATACTGAAACAGACTCTCTTCAGTTCTCTCTTACTTGGCCTCTCTTCAACTTCTGATGAATTGTGCACCTCCTCTTTAAACCTTCACAAGACACTTGTTTCCTTCCTCATTAATTATTATTCTTTCTGATTCACTGATGGCCATCTTTTTCTGTCTACCTGCCAAATATTAGTGTTCTCTAAAGTTCTACCCCTCCGGTAAGATACATCTAATGCAGGCGCTGGGCCTGCCACAGCAGGGACAGAGGTAACCCCATGTAGACTGGTCTAACACTGATGGGGACAACATCCACAGCTCAGGGAGCAGATTTTCCTGAAGCCTGGTCTCCGCCTGAGAGGCTGATTACAGCAGCTCTGAGCCTCACTAGAAATTAAAGGAGAAGGTTAAAATTAATCATCATCATCAACATCACCCCGAAAAAGGAAAAATAAATGGCAAGAAATTTTTAGCTTTGATATCTCCAGGAGAGGATTAAGGAAAATGAAAGAAAAACAAATGTCGCCCTGTTGCCATGGAGCTCCCAATGTCCTCTCAGTCACAGTGAGTAGCACTGGAGCCCTGAGACAGGCAGCCACCACTGTTTTTCTCCATCCCCACCAGGAGAGGATGGAACACCTTCCATGGAGTTTGTGAGTATCTCCATCCTTTGATTAACCGCATCAAATCAATCCCACACTAAACAACCTCTATTTATATTCTCTATTTCTGTTAACTTTGCAGCAATCCCCTTTTGGAATAATAATGTAAGATGCACGATTTCCCTTTGCTGCCTTATGCAAAATCTTGCATGAGTCACTCATCTGGGTATCTGGCTACTCACACTAACTCCAACCTGATGTCATTTGCCAAGCAGAGTCCCTGTGAAACTTCACCTGAACCTGCACATCAAGTACTCAGTGAGCACCTGTGCTGTGAGTGCTGCAAAGACCCCAGAGGCAGTGACATAGGCGATTCTCTGAAGTGCTCTCACTCAGTTTGGGGTGTTCAGAGGGTCATTCCTGGACAGGGTAGAATGTTACCCAGTCCTGAGATCCTTAGAGATGAAGAATCTGTTGTGTATCTTTTTGCATGTAAGACAAAGAGGCATCTTTTACTCTGCCTGAGCTGCTGCCTCACACTTAACTGCAACTTTTGGATAAAAGGTCCAACATGGAAGGAGAGCTCTACCATTGAGAGAATAAAAGTGACAGAATTTTTAAAAGCATCTCTTTATTAGTTCAGTGGGAAATCAGAGGCTGCAACCAGGGCCCAAAGCCCACGTGGTTTCTGGTTTCTGTAAATTTTGTAACTCCCTTATGCTTATTTTATTCTTCTGAACATCCCAGTAAGGATTAGCCCCAAACCCTGATGCTGAAGAAGCCCATTTGCTGAAAACAAAGGGGGTGTTTGCCATGCTGTACTCCACGTCATGGTAGCCTGTAGAGATGGAGACCCTGAGAGGTGGCCCAGGGAATGGCAGGTCCACCAGAAAGAAAAAGAGTTGCAGTCAGGACCTACTGGGCTATGTGACAGCAAGGCCATCTGAGACAACATGGCAGGAAATACATGTTAGGCATGATCATTTAACACAGCCAAAGCAGCATGTTAGCTTCTGCCTCTATTTCTTCACCTTTGATTTATTCTGTAACCCTGGTATTTAGCCCCCCAAAAATGAACAACATCAACCATGACCTCCCATTTGCCAAAATGAAAGACTCTTAAATCCCCCTCTTTCTCGGCCTCTTCTCAATCTCTGATAAATTGAGCGTTCTCTGCAACCTTCACAAAACCACTGGCTTCCGCCTGTGTTTATTAACATTCCTTCTCATTCGTTACTGACTCCTCTTTTTCTGCCCACCTCTTAAATTTTGGCATTCCCTGAAGTTCTATACTTGGCCCTCCTTTATTCTCATTCTACACATTTTTCAAGGAAATCTTTTCACTCTTGTGGCCTCCGTGATCACCTGTCTGCAATAGTTCCCACGTACCTGTCTCCATCACCAATCCTCCTCCTGAGCTCCAGTCCCATCTAACTAGAGTTGTCTTCTGTATCCCTGGGGGAATTGGTTCCCAGAACCCCTACAGACCCCAAAATCCATGGATGCTCACTTTTGAGTGACACTTTTGAGAATGAAAGGAACTATTATTATGTCAGGACAACAGATATAAAATACGGCTGCAAAATGGGATATTTGGTCACTCTACAACTCATAAGCCTCAAGATAATTAAGAGTGGAGTAAAACAATTATAAAATTTAAGTCTTCTATTTTCTTGGCTGCCTTTTATACTACTTTCCAAATTTTCCAACTTGAAACACTATACTGCTACTTTGTATCCAGAAATAGTCGTTTTAATACAAAGTACTGGCTGCCTCCCAAACAACTCTCTCCCCCGTGTCCTTGCAATTGGAAAGGTAATTTCATTTCAGTGTCCAACCTCTTCCCGATAGTAACCTGGAAGAAATTCCTGGTTATGACTAGTCATGGGATGATTATAATATGGGCCTATAACCCAGATGATGCAGTTACGGCCACAAGGTACCAGGGGAAGCTGCTGGAGGTGCTTCTTGGGAGATTTCTTCCTTCTTAAAAAGAGTCATAGTGGAATGTCCATTTCTGGCAAGAAACAGACTGTCCCATCTAGAAAATCACGCCAACGGAGAACACCTAAGAAATGCTAAATGAAATATGTAAAAGCATCTTTTACAAATATACACCTGAGCTGTTTGGAAAGTCGTTAGAGAGAAAAAAAAAAGTATATATGAATCAAGAGCAGAAAAATGAGTGAGCGGTGCTGCTCGTCTTAAAACTGGTAGCACCTGCCAGGCTGCAAGGACCTAGGCTTTGCTGTCCATGAGCCACATGTGGGGACAAGTGGCAGTCCTTGGAGGCCATACATGGAGGAGTTCAGAGTGAGAGCCCACATAAATCCAGATTTCCAAAGCCCAAAATTTCCATTGCCTGTGTGTTCCCTCAAAACCCAAGACAGAAATTTAAGTGGCGCCACGTTGGTAATAACTCCAAGCACCTGGCAGAAATAAACATAAATATTCTCTGGATGAATGTATTCCAAACACAGACACCAAAGAATTCCCAAGGACAAAACAATTAGCATGCGCTCACAAACATCCCAAAATACGAGTGAGAACTGACGGAAGTAAAAGGGATAATCAGACTAACAAAGATTGCAGATGTAGAATTACCAGCTATAGAATATAAGATAAATACATTTATCATGTTTGAAAACATAAGTAAACTTGAAAGTATATGCAAGGAAAAAAAAACTATAAGACCTCAGATACGAAAAAGCATCAGTAATGTATAAAAATAAAAACATATGACCGATAAAAATACAAAAAGCAAATTCAAAATCAGAAGATCGACTTAACCAAATAGCAAATCTGTAATATGGACACACATTAACAATTACTTCTAATGGCTTTTGAATACAGCACACTCAGTATACATCTATTCTAAGAGCAAAAAGAACAGAAATGATTTCTTAAATGTCATTCAGTGATTTTTAGTCAAAATGTTGAGTATACTTTTGAAACTACTCATATAGCATCACCACAATAAGATGTTCAAGTAATTAGTAACTATGATCTTCATTAATAAGAGAAAAGGTACAAGTGTAAGATCAAAGTTGCTAAGAAAAAACAGTCATGTTAAATCTGAATTTAAAATCGCAATATGAACTCACATTTTATAAAACTCATGTTTTTATAAAAACATATTGCCCAGGTCTGCTCACTGGAAATTTTCAGGCCTCCAAATAATAACACCCCCTGTTGCAACAAACACACTCAGATCTTGGCTCCGAAATATAATTCCTCCACTAAAAGGAACCAAGGCTCCTTTGAAGATTTGGCTGATTCCAATAAAGGGCCAAGGAAAATATAAGGTGAGCACTGGGATATCTTTCATTTCCAGAAACTAAGAAAACACTCAGAGGCAAATAAAGGCTTGTCTAGAGAACAGAGAAGCCAGCTTGACCACATTTGGGACAACTTTAGCATCCCAAAGGAAAATTACTACATTGAATTGTAAAACATAAAATTGTTTGACACTACTATTGAAGGAGAATATTTCACTGAACTCCTTATTCTATGAAATGATATTTAAAGAGGAACAATTACACATTTGCCCTGTCTTTTCAGGAGAAACTGTACTCAGCTCCAGTTTATGATAGGAAAATTTTTACAGAATAATGCCAGTTATCAAATGCAGGCATAATGATAGATTTGGGAAATCAGCATTTCAAACTCCCACTCAAAAAACTGATTCAGGCAAAGTTCATCAAAAAATGTTAAAACTACTCATTAACACTATTCCAGGTTATTGGGGAACAAGGTATTCAGATAGCACTGGATTAACACCTCACATGTTGCTTGCTAATTGCAAAGGGATAAATGTACCTTTTCAAGGGAGACCCCAGGTGCCATCACCATATACAAATGATTTAACTTAGCAATGCAAACAGAGGGGACCACCTGACATTATACACACCCTACAGACATAATATGAAGCATATGGTATTCTACATGAAGTTATTTTTGCAAAAAAAAAAAAAAAATTTATTAAATTCAAGACTCTAAAGGATCTAGATCTAACTTTCAGTTTACAAAAACAGAGATAGAAGAACAAATTTAAGAATAATGTAAATTTTAAAAATCAAATAAATCCAGTGTGGGGGAACATTCTATAAGACAACAGGTCTGGACTCCTCAAAAAGCCATTATCATTTTAAAACATAGTTGAACTCTTCTAGATCGAAGTAGACTAATAGACATGAAACTAAATGATGCAAGTGACTGATTCTGGGTTGACAAAATAGCTTTAAATATATTTGAAGACAACTAGAAAAATATGAAGATAGACTAGATATTAGAAAAGTATTATTTTCAAGTGTAATATGTCACTGTAGTTAGGTAGGAGAATGTTACTTCAAAGCAAAAAGTTAACAATTGTTGGATCTACATGCTGGATCCATTGTGTTTTTATATAATTCCTTAACATCCTAGGTATTTAAAATTTAAGAATTGGGGAAAAGTTTAAGTATGCCATATCACCTATGACTTCATAGGTGATATGACAGGTATTGTAGCTAAAAATAATTAATCTATTTGTGAAGCTTTTTCTTTTTGGGGGGGATGGGGGACAGTCTCACTCTGTTGCCCAGGCTGCTGGAGTGCAGTGGCGTGATCATAGCTCGCTGCAGCCTTGACCTCCTGGGCTTAAGTGATTCTCCCACCTCAGCCTCCTGAGTAGCTGGAACTACTGGCGCATACTACCACCCCGGCTAATTTTTTGTATTTTTCTGTAGAGATGGGGTTTTGCCATGCTGCCCAGGCTGGTCTCGAACTCCTTAGATCTCCCAAAGTGCTGGGATTATAGGCATGAGCCACCACACCTGACCCATGAAGCTTTTTGTTATAACTTTTAGTTTATAAGAAACAGAAGGGATAAAGGAATATGCTAAATGACATTATGAGAAGCCAGGTGATAGAACATTCTGTAAGACAACTGGCCTGGTCCCTTCAACAAGCTGATGTAATAAAAAGGGATCGTGCTAAATAAGACAGTCTTAAGAGACAAAACCACTAGATCCAATGTAGTCATAGAGTGGATACCAGCTTGGCCAAAGCAGGTACAAAGGACCTTAGTAAAATTTGATTATTGTCTGGGCATCAAATAAGAACGTAAATTTAGCAATGTGAAAGGATAGAGATTATTAACTAAAATAAATCTTAGATAACAAAATGTTATATATAAATGTATAGTATAAGCTCATTGGGGGAAAAATATAAATGTGTGTATTAAAAAACTATAGGAAAAAACAATGTGGAAGAACAAGTACTGAGAGTTTATCAGTAGCGATCTCTGGATAGATGGTCATACAATGCTTCCATTTTAAAATTGTGAATGGAAGGAAATGGAATACAGAAAAAAGCAAGGACTGTAATCCTAGTTTCTGACAAAACAGACTTTAAACCAACAAGAAGATTCAAATGAACACAATCAGAAACAAGGGGGGGTATCCACTGACCCCACAGAAGTACAAACAACCATCAGAGAATAATATGAATATGTCATAAACTAGAAAATCTAGAAGAAATTTATCAATTCCTGGACACATACATCCTACCAAGACTTAATCAGGAAAAAACTGAATCCCTGAACAGACCAAAAGAAGCCTGGAAATTGAGACCGTAATAAAGAGCTTACCAACAACAAGCCCAGGGCCAGATGGACTCACAGCTGAATTCTACCAGATGTGCAAAGAAAGAGCTGGTACCATTCCTACTGAAACTATTCCAAAAAATTGAGAAGCGATTCCTACCTAACTCATTTTACCAGGCCAGCATCATCTGATACCAAACCTGGCAGAGATACTCCAACAACAAAAAAAACTTCAGGCCAATATCCTTGTGAAATCCTTGTGAATATCAAGGCAAAACTCCTCAACAAAATACAGGCAAACCGAATGCATCACCACACCAAAAAGTTTATCCACCGCAATCAAACAGGCTTTATCCCTAGGATGCAAGGTTGACTCAACATATGCAAATCAATAAGTGTAATTCATCACAAAAACAGGACTAAAGACAAAAACCACATGATTCTCTCAATAGATGCAGAAAAAGCTTTCAGTAAAATTCAACATCCATTCATGGTTAAACTAGGTATTAAAGGAACACACCTTAAAATAATAAGAACCATCTATGACAAACCCACACCCAGCATGGTACTGAATGGGCAAAAGCTGGAAGCACTCCCCTTGAAAACTGGTACAAGATAAGGATGCCCTCCTCTCACCACTCCTATACAACATAGCATTTGAAGTTCTGGCCAGGGAAATAAGGCAAGAGAAACAAAGGGCGTCCAAATATAAAGAGAGAAGTCAAACTATCCTTTTTTGTAGATGACATGATACATATTGAGAAAACGCCATAGTCTCATCCCAAAAGCTTCATAAGCTGATAAACAACTTCAGCAAAGTCTCAGGATAAAAAAAAATCAATGTGCAAAAATCAGTAGCCTACCTATACACCAGCAGTCAAGCCGGGAGCCAAATGAGCAACAAATTCCCATTCATGACTGCCACAAAAAAAATAAAATATCTAGCAATACAGCTAACTAGGGAAGTGAAAGATAGCTACAAGGATTAACTACAACCCACTGCTCAAAGAAACTAGAGATGATACAAAACAAATGGAAAATCATTCCATGTTCATGGATGGGAAGAATCAATATTGTGAAAATGGCCATACTGCTCAAAGCAATTTATAGATTCAGTGCTATGCCTATTAAACTACCATTGACATTCTTCAGAGAACTAGAAAAAGAACTATTTTAAAATTCATATGGAACCAAAAAAGAGCACGTATAGCCAAGGCAGTCCTAAACAAAAAGAACGAAGCTGGAGGCATCACACTACCTGACTTCAAACTATACTACAGGGCTATAGTAACCAAAACAGCATGATACTGATACAGAAACTGACACATAGATGGACGAAACAGAAAAAAGAATGCAGAAATAGGGCCACACACATACATCTATCTGAACTTCAACCTGACAAAAACAAGCAAGTGAGAAACAATTCCCTATTCAATAAATGGTGCTAGGATAACTGGTTAGCCATATGCAGAAGATTAAAACTGGACCTCTTCCTTATACCACATACATACAAAAATTAACTCAAGATCGATTAAAGACATAAATGTAAAATCCAAAACTATAAAAACCCTGGAAGATAATCTAGGCGATACCATTTGGGACAGAGGCATGGACAAAGACTTCATGACAAAGACGCCAAAACCAATTGCAACAAAAGCAAAATTGACAAATGGGATCTAATTAAAGAGCTTCTGCACAGCAAAACAAACTATCAACAGAATAAACAGACAACCTACAAAATAGGAGAAAATTTTTGCAAACTCTACATCTGACAAAGGTGTAATATCTAGCATCTAAAAGGAACTTAAACAAATTTACAAGAAAAAAAATTAACCTCATTAAATGATGGGCAAAGGACATAAACAAACAGACTTTTCAAAAGATTGCAAACATGTGGCCAACAATCATATGAAAAATAAAAAAGCCCAACATCACTGATCATTAGAGAAATGCAAATCAAAACCACAATGAGATCCCATCTCATACCAGTCAGAACAGCTATTATTAAAAAGTCCAAATATAACAGATGCTAGCCAGGCTGTGGAGAAAAAGGAACACTTATATACACTGTTGGTAAGAGTGTAAATTAGTTCAACCATTATAGAAAACAATGTGGCAATTCCTGAAAGACCTAAAGACAGAAATACCATTTGACCCAGCAATCCCATTTCTGGGTACATACAAAGAGGAATATAAATAGTGCTAGTATAAAGACACATGCACATGTATGTTCATTGCAACACTATTGACAATAGCAAACACATGGAATCAACCTAAATGATAGCCTGGATAAAGATATCCAGCCTACAAATTATAGCCATATGATTTTTGACAAAGATGCCAAGCACACTTATTAAGGAAAGGACAGTCTGTTCAACAAATGGTACTGAGAAAACTGGATATCCATATGCAGAAGAATAGAACCAGACCCCCACCTCTCACCCTCAGAATGGATCAAATGCCTATGTGTAATACCTGAAGCAATAAAAATACTAGAAGAAAGCACTAGGAGAATCCATCAGAATATTGGTCAGGGAAAGATTTTACAAATAAGACGTCTAAAGCACAGCCAACAAAAGCAAAAATAAACGAATGGGATATATCAAACTAAAAAGTTTCTGCAAAGCAAACAATAGAGTGAAAAGATAATCTATAGAATAGGAGAACATATCTGCAAACTACTTATCCAACAGGTAATTAATATCCAAAATACACAAGGAACTCAGACATTTCAATAGCAAACAAAACAATCTGATTTAAAAATGGGCTAATGATCTGAACAGACATTTTCCCAAGAGAAACGGTCAATAAATATATGAAAAATAAAAAAGCTCAACATCACTAAGAGAAATGCAAATCAAAACCACAATGAGATATCATCTCACCCCAGTTAGGATGACTATTATCAAAATGGCAAAAAAAAAAAAAAAAAAAAAAGGATGCAGAGAGAAGTGAAAATTCTTACACATTGTTGGTGAGAATGCAAACTAGTATAGCCACTATGGGGAACAGTATGGAATTCCCTCAAAAAACTATAAATGGAACTGCCATACGATCCAGCAATCCCACCTACTGTAAATTTATACAACAAAAAGGAGATCATTATATTGAAGAGACATCTGTACCCCATGTTTACTGTAGCACTATTCACAATAGCCAAGATATGGAATCAACCTAGGCGTCCAACAACAGATAAATGGATAAAGAAAATGTGGTATTTAAGGCTGGGCATGGTGGCTCACGCCTGTAATCACAGCACTTTGGGAGGCCGAGGTGGGTGAGTCACTTGAGGTCAGGAGTTTGAGACCAGCCTGGCCAACATGATAAAACTCCATTTTTACTAAAAACACAAAAATTAGCCAGGTTTCGTGGCTCGGCACCTGTAATCCCACCTATTCAGGAGGCTGAGGCAGGAATTGCTCGAAACCAGGAGATGGAGGCTGCAGTCAGCTGAGACTGTGCCACTGCACTCCAGCTTGGGTGAAGAGCGAGACTCCCTCTCAAAAAAAAAAAAAGAAAAGAATGTGGTATTTATACACCATGGAATACCATGCTGCCATAAAAACAAATGAAGTTTTGTTGTTTGAGGCAACAAAGATGGAACTAAAGAACATTCTGTTAAGTTAACAAGCTAAGAACAGAAAGTTAACACCACATGTTCTCACTCATAGGTGAAAGCTAACAAATGCTCATACAGAAGTGAAAAACAAGAGAAAATACTAGAAGCTGGAAAGGGAGGGATGGGGGATATTTGTTAAAAGTAGAGTTAACAATAATTTATTACATAGTTTCAAATACCTAGAAGAAAAATACTGAATGTTCCCAACACAAAGAAATGATAAACGTTTGTGATGATGGGTATGCTAATTACCCTGATCTGATCACCATACATTGTATGTATCAAAACATCACTATGTACCCCATGAGTATGTACAATTATTAGTCAATTTTTAAAAATTAATTTTTGGATGGTTTATATTTTATCATTGTCTATGATGCAAACGTACATAATAACCAAAGATTTTATTAACTCTAAAAGCTTTAGAAGAAAAACAGAGGAGAATATTTTTATGATCTTGGAGGAGATGATCTTTTTTAAAGACCCAAAAAAGTAAAAATGATAAAAATGTATAAATGCACCTACATTAAAGTCTGTTCATCAAAAGACAACATAAAAACATTAGAAGTCAAACCACAAAGCAAAAGATGTTAGTATTTGCAACTAACTGCACATGTAACTTTTTTGAATGATAATATAGAATAAATGTTATGCCTCCCTAAGAAAAAGACAGAAATCCCATTAGAAAAATTGTCAAAAGTTATCAACAGTTATTTCATTAGAAATGATATACCAGGTCAGGCACAGTGGCTCACAGCTCTAATCCCCGCACTTTGGGAGGCTGAGGCAGGTGGATCACTTGAGGTCCGAAGTTCAAGACCAGCCTGGCCAACATGGTGAAACGCCATATCTACTAAAAATACAAAACTTAGCTGGGCATGGTGGTGCATGCCTGTAATCCTAGCTACTTGGGAGGCTGAGGCACAAGAATTGCTTCAACTCAGGAGGCAGAGGTTGCAGTGAGCCAAGATTGCCTCACTGCACTCCAGCCTGGGCAACAGAATGGGACTGTCTCAAAAATAAATAAGAAACAATACCCCAAAGTCCTTTAAACGTATGAAAAGATACTCAAATTAGTAACCAAGGAAAGGCAAATTAAAACCATTAGATAAAATTCACATCCACCAGATTTTCAAAATTAAAAGATGTATGAATTAACTTCTGAGTTCTCTATTATATTATATTGATCTATGTGCCTGTTTTTATGCCATTACCATGCCGTTTTGCTTACTACAGTTTTGTAGTGTATTTTGAGTTCTGGCAGTGTTCTGACTCCAGCTTTGTTCTTTTCGCTCAGGATGGCTTTGGCTATTCAGGGTCTTTTGTGGTTCCACCCAAATTTTACAATTTTTTTTTCTATTTCTGTGAAGAATGACACTGGTATTTTGAAGGAATTATATTAAAGCTATAAATTGCTTTGAGTACTATCAAGTGTTGGTAAGAATTTTAAGCAAAGGAAACTCTCATGCACCGCCGAGAAGAGCATAAATTGGCTTAGCCAATTTAAAAAATAATTTATCTTGTAAATCTGAACATACATGCTACCCACAATACTTATTTCTAGATATATATTTTAGCAATGCTTGACAAACTCTAGACAGTGACTCACCCAATTCACTGATTTCTAATCAGTATTTTAAAATAGAATAATACGGAATGGAAAATACCAGTATACATTGTAGGTGGTTCAAGGTAAAGTACGGCTTTGTGAGAGTTTACACACACACACACTCATCCACACACTTATAATGCAAAATGCAATTCTTACTGTGGGTAACGTGCCAAAGAGTTTCAAAGTTACTGCCCTATGGGGAAACTCTTACACATGAGCTCTAACAGACACAGAAATGGCATTATGTGGAATAGCAAAACCCTGTAAAAAACTCAAATGTCCTCCTAGATGTAGAATGAACAAATAACTTCTTGTGTACGGATACACTGGAATGCTATACAGCAGTGAAAATAAGTGGTACCTAGTTACATGTATTAACATGAATGCTTCCCAAAAACAATGTTAAACAAGAAAATCAAGTCACAGAAGAACATACCAAGTATGAATCTGTTCATATAAAGAGGTGTCAGAATAAGCAACTTTAAGGATTAAACTGTGGTAAAAGTACAATGAAAAAGAATAGATACAATATTCAGATTATCTTTTGAGAAAGAGTGACAGAGGCTGACGGGATGAGGAGTACAAACTAAGGGATTCTACGATTCTGGTTAGTTCTTGAGCTGAATGGTAGACACACAAAAGGTACGTTGGTGACATGTGAGTCACATAATTTACCAACCCTAGTGCTGATCTTAGGTATCACTGTTACATGGAATAACTTTTCCTTATTGTTTAAACCCCATTTTGTACTGTGTCTTCCATTACTTTTAGTTTAAAAACCCTCAAGTTGAAACAGTCTAAGTTTGTATCCTATGCAACTGGGATCTGACTTAGTATAAGCTATCATTTAATCCTATTGTTTGTCTAATTGCATCATTAAAACCTTACAGTATTAGCAACCCCAAACTATAAAAAAATTGTTTGGAAGAAAGAGACTTAAATGCTAAACTATTTTAAAGAGACTCATTAAAATAGCTTAGCGTTTTTTCAGTCCTAAAATGTTTCTTCCCTGGAAATGTTCTGATTAGGCATGTGTGATACCAAGAACAATCAAGATTCAAGATCTAAAAAATGTCAAACAGATAAGGAGGGAGTCCGGCTTGTACTCTTGCCCTCAGCAGGGAACAGCTTGATCTGCCTGGAGGATCACACAGTTATTGGAGCTACAGGCTGGAAGTCAAAGCACAAGCAGAATTCAGCCACTGTGGGAGTCCTCGAAAGGAGAAAGAACAAGGAAGTGAAGAGATTTTATTCAAAAAGATGCGTGGGCTCTGCTGTTTGGCCAGAGGAATAAATAACAGTGGTTTCTCCATGGACAAATCCTATACTGGAGACCAGCCCAGCTGAGGAAGTAAGACTTCCATGCCACCACCTTGGCAGATACACTGGAAAGGGTAGATAAGAAAATGGGATCTACAGAGGGAAATACACACACGCCATTTATGCTATCTGCCAGAAACTTAATGAGATACACCCTCAATGTGCAGCGCTTCGTATCATCCTCAAGATAAATCCACAAAGCTAAGTCTCCCTATTTTACAGATGAAGGTGGTGGAACTCAGAGGTTAAGTAAACTGCCATGGTTACCCACCCAGTCATTGGTGAGGCTGAAACTCAAACTTACAGCTGGGTGATCCTAAAACTCACATTCTGTTTTTGTGACAGTGTCATGCTTTGTCACCCAGACTGGAATGTGGTGCCATGATCTTGGCTCACTGCAACCTCTTCCTCCCAGATTCAAATGATTCTCCTGCCTCGGCCTCTCGAGTAGCTAGGATTACAGGCACCCACCACCACATCCACTATTTTTTGTATTTTTAGTAGAGACATGATTTCATCGTCTTGGCAAGCTAGTCTCAAACTCCTGACCTCAAATGATCCACTCGCTTCAGCCTCCAAAAGTGCTGGGATTACAGGTGTGAGCCATCGTGCCCAGCCTCAGATTCTTTTATACCTTATGCACAAAGAACAAGGAAGACTGTGGAACAACCCAATCTTGGAGCATTCCCTCTTAGAATGAACTCAAAGCTGCCCCCAGAAACTCCTGTCTTCTCCTGCTAAACACAATGCTGGCCACACTGTGAAGATTCGACCCAGCTAAGCTCAGCAGGATCCTGTTACAGAGGAGAATGCTACCACCCTTGGTTCCCAGACCCCAAGCACAGCCCTCACTTCCTGTCAGCCACTTCTTACACGCATAATCTTGGCCACAGGAGGAGTAGGCTAAAAAACAACAAAAAGGATTTGCTCAAGGCAGCTGCACCCCTGTTTACCCCAACTTCGGCTCCACTCATGTTGTTTGGGCTTGTTCCACTGTTGGTGATTCCCACAATTACCTAAGGTCCAACAAGAGACAGTCCCCAGGAGAGGGATGCTGCTGTAGATGGCGTGCATGTACATCAGGTGAGCCATCAGCTCCGCCAGCCACCACCAGAACAGAAGGCGGCCCAGCCCCAGGGCCAGGACGCACAGGCTGGCCTTCAGGGAGTCACGCTCCTGCTGCTGCATCTGAAGTGGATACAAAAGAGGTCATTAGATGGTGCCTTGATTTCTGAAACAGTACCCTAGACAAGACTTTTCATAAACTTCCCACAAATGTTATTGCTGTGTCAGCTGACAGAGGATTGGTTTCGTTTGCCTTGTGAACACTCAATGTTCTTGGGTGGAAGAATCATATCTGAGCATGAACACTGTCTCAAAATAAGAATGGGGAGCGGGGGGGTCAACAAGCTAGCCTAGTGCCAAGAACCAAAGACAGGTTCAATGGAGTCATCGTTCCACTCAAGCATGAGCCCTGGAAAAACCCAAGTGGGAGGGCAGGACTGGGTGTATTCTCCCCACTGGGAATTTGGAGTTTCTTTGGCCTACAGGTGCCACCCTGCCTGTCTTCCTCCATCACCTACTCATGTCTGAGGCTGGTAAAAGTAGGGCCCAGTCAAAAAGAGACACAGGACTGGTAGAAAAGAGAGAGAGAAAGACAGAGGCTGATAGCAAGGGAAAATGATATGTGGACGTGTCATTCCACCCTAAGGTGTTTTTGAAACATGGCAGACAGTATGTGGAACAGTCTCTTGCTTAGTAGGCAGTAAAGCATAGTATTTAAGAATGCAGACTGTAGAGAATGAAAAATAAGGTAGCTCACACCTGTAATCCCAGCACTTTGGGAGGCCTAGGTGGGCAGATCACCAAGGTCAGGAGTTGGAGACCAGCCTGGCCAACATGGTGAAACCCCATCTCTACCAAAAATACAAAAATTAGCTGCACGTGATGGCAGGTGCCAGTAATCCTAGCTACTCAGGAGGCTGAGGCAGGAGAATTGCTTGAACCTAGGAGGTGGAGGTTGCAGTGAGCCAAGATCAGGCCACTGCACTCCAGCCTGGGCAACAGAGCGAGACTCCCTCTAAAAAACAAAACCAAAAAGGAAAACAAATCAGTTTTGAGTAATTTTGTCATGAAAACAATATTGAGTCTGTCACTCCATGAACTCAGGCTGTTTTTGTATTTATCAGGTCTTCTTTAAATTTCTTTCAGCAATGTGTGTCATGTTCCATGTACAAATCTTGCACCTCTTTGATTACAGTTATTCCTAATTATTTTGTTCTTTTTGATGTTGTTGAAATGCAATTTTCTTCTTTAAAAAATGGACTTTAGGGTCAGAGAGGATCAAGATCAAATTCTACCACAAACCACACAGCCACGTGATCCTGAGCAAGTTACTGAACCTTTCGGAGTCTGGGGTGTCCTCATACATAAAGTGAAAATCATTGTTGCAGTGATTAAATATGATAAAGTAATGTGAAGTACTAAGTACAGTGACTGGAATACAAGGAGCACTAGATACTTGGTAGTTAATATCTATCATTATCCGCCTCCAACGTGTGTCTTCCCATCCTTCCCATGTGGCGTGTCTCAGACAACCAGCTACAGGGCAGCATTAGGAGACAGCTCAGGGCCAAACACCACAGGTAAGAGGAGGATGTGTTGATCATTCACAGATACAGGTAAAAGCTACTGAGAGTATACTCAATACACATGGACAACCCAGATGCCAATTTTTAAAGCCCGGTTCTATGGTCTCACCTCACTGCCTTTTTTTTTTTTAGAGATGCACAATAATTTAAAACACATAGATTCTAGAATTTGTAAACATACTGTAAAATTTAAAGTGAATTCAATTTCATTCAACCTTATACCACTAAATAAATATAAATACAGAAAAACAAGAGAGCAGTAAATTTTCAGGATCTTATAATGACAAGATTTTATTAGACTGAAAACTCCCTTGAAATGCAGAGGACAGACTAATGCTAAATGACGAAGCTGCATCTGCCAGATCAGCCAGTAGAGGAAAAGAGCTCGATCGAGCATTTGACTATCAGGGCTTATGTCACAATGTAAACAGGAAAGGCCCATTCCATGCGGTACCTCCATAGCTTCTCTCTCCTCTAACACGGTGTAGTGGGTCCCACTGCAGCCAGCAGAATGGCAGGCACTGCCCTCAGAGGGGAAGAGGGAGCTACACACCAGGGAATCTATTTTTATTCCATTTTCTAACTTACATTCTTCCAGACCCTCAAACTGTCCCCCTGCAACAAGAAGCCAGGCTGAGAAATTTTGGCTGGCTCATTGGCATGACAATCATCTGCACAAATAACTTTCTCCCTTTTGCCATCTGCTTGGTTAACTATGCCCAGAGAATTAGTTGAGGTTAACTATGGTTAACTATGCCCAGAGGTTAGTGTTGTTGGTTTAACTTTTAAAATGTAAATTAGGCCAGGTGGGGTGGCTCACATCTGTAATCCCAGCACTTTGGGAGGCGGGGGGGCAGGTGGATCACATGAGGTCAAGAGATTAAGACCAGCCTGGCCAACATGGTAAAACCCTGTCTCTACTAAAAATACAAAGATTAGCTGGGTGTGGTGGCACACACCTATAATCCCAGCTACCCGGGAGGCTGAGACAGGAGAATCGTTTTAACCCAGGAGGCGGAGGTTGCAGTGAGCCGAGATTGCACCACTGTACTCCACCCTGGGTGACAGGGAAACTGGCTCAAAAAAAAAGGAAACAACTGGTAAAACTGGCAGGAATTTCCCTTTTGCCTTGCTTCCCTCAGTTCACACTTCAGGAAGATATTTTATGCAGCCATAGCAATCTGCATTGTTAAGAAACAGTAATAACTGCTTTGGAGAATTCATCTGGTTACTGTTGACAGGAAGCAGAACTTGGGTTCTCCAAGAAGGAAGATTGGGTATCCTGGGGTATTTGAAGACTTGAATCGATCACACCTAACTGCAATTACAGATGCACTAGAGACCCCAGGCAGACCCCTTTCTGGGCATAAACCGAGGATGGTTTTCATCTGAATCCTTACCTCAAGCATGCATGCTCTGAGAGACCCTACAAAGCCTAGGGCAGTGGATCTGTTACAAGGCAGTCAATCAGTAAATCCTCAGTACAGGAACACCTACCTGCCGGATTATTCACGTTTGTGTTATTTAATAGACAAGAAAGTAAAAGGAAATAACCCAAATGTCCAACATTAGGGTGTCGGTTAAATGCATGAATATACCTCAATATAGTCATGAAAACTATTTTTGTTCCATGTGCATAAAACGATGAAAGGCTGGAAAGATATATACCAAATGTCAACAGTGGTAATCTTTGGATGGTGAGAGTTTACTTATTTTGGACAATTAAAATTGGTTTTTTTCTTTTGTTTTTTGAGACAGTTTTACTCTGTCACTCAGGCTGTAGTACAGTGGCACGATCTCAGCTCACTGCAACCTCTGCCTCCCATTTTCAAGTGATTCCTGTGCCTCAGCCTTTTAAGTAGTTGGGATTACAGGCATGTACCACCAAACCCGGCTAATTTTTGTGTTTTTAGTAGAGACAGGGTTTCTCCACATTGGCCCAGCTGGTCTCAAACTCCTGACCTCCAGTGATCCACCCACCTCAGCCTCCCAGAGTGCTGGGATTACAAGTGTGAGCCACCACACCCAGCCAAATTGGTTCTTTTTTAAATCAGAGAATAAGTAATGTGACCTTACAATATTATGAATATTTGGGCCCCCTCTGCTAGTGACGCACATGTACTTAAGGCCCCTCTATTTCTTCATCCTGCTTCTCCAAATGCCTGCCATCAGAACTTCTGCCACAAAGCCAAGGATCCTGCATGAGTGAGTATTCTCCATGTTTTATGCTAGACTAATTTTTAGTTCTTACCTTCTCCCTTCACGCTTAGATTTTTTTAGCTATGTACCAAGTTCTTCTTTGTTCATTCTCAACTCTTTTCCAGCTCTCCAAAGAAATTCATTTTGACCTAATAACCAGTAGCGAATGAAGAAATGATTACAAACACACTGCTATGGTCTGCATGTTTATGCTCCCCTAAAATTCTTATGTTGAAATCCTAGTCCCCAAGGAGATGGTACTAGAAAGTGGGGCCTTTGAGAAGTGATTAGGTCATGAGAGCAGAGCCTTCATGATTAGGATTAGCGCTCTTATCAAGGACACCTCAGCGAGTTAGCTAGTTCCTCCCACCATGTGAAGACAGTGAGAAGGTGCCATTCTATGAACCAGGAAGCAGGCCCTCACCCGACACTAAATCTGCCAGCGCAATGATCGTGGAATTCCCACTCTCCAGAACTGTGAGCAATATATTTATGTTGCTTACAAGCCAACCAGTTTACGGTATTTTGTTACAGCAACCCAAATGGACTACAGCAGAAAATCAGTACCAAGAGTGGGAGTGCTGCTGTAACCAATATCCAAAAATATGGAAGCAGTTTGGAAGGGAGAATGGTGAGAGGCTGGAAGAGTTTTGAGGTGCACTTTAAGAAGTGCACCTTCTTACACTGCTGTAAATGGATCTTTAAGGGTAATTTTTGCAAGGGCTCAGAAGCAAAGAAGAAGAGCTGTAGGGAAAGCCTCAATATTCTTAGAGAATACTTAGCAGTGGTGAACAGAGTGTTGGTGGAAGTATGCATGGTAAAGGTCAATCTGATGATTTCTTAGGCAAGAGGAACATGGTATTGAAAACTGAAGGAAAGGCAATCCTGTTATGAACCAGCAAAGAACTTGGCTGAATTGTGTTCATATCCTAGTGTTTTGTGGAAGGCAGAACTTGTGAGTAATGAAATTGGATATTTAGCTAAAGCCATTTCTAAGCAAGGTGTTGAAGGTACAGCTTGGCTCCTCTTGACTGTTTATAGTAAAACAGCAAAGGAGAAAAGTGATTTAAAGATAAAAATTGTTAATCAAAAGGGAAGCAGAACTTAAAGATTTGGAAAATTCTCAGCCTTTCCAAATTGTAAAGAATGAGAAAGCCTGCTCAGGAGAGAACATTGAGAATGTAGCCAAACAACCACCTGATAAGGTTAGTCAGCTGTTTAAACAAAAGCCAGGACCTCCTGTCCAAGACCATGGAAGAGTAATCCCAAAGGGAATTCAGTCATGAAAACTATTTTGGTTCAATGTACATAAAATAATGAAAGACTGGAAAGATACACAGCAAATGTCAACAGTGGTCATCTTTGGATGGTGAGATTTTAGTTACGTTTTACAATTAAAATTGGTTCTATTCAGTCAGAGAAAAAGTAATGCGATGTTAAAATATTGTGAGTATTTTGGCCCTCTCTGCCACCCCCATCACAGGCCAGAGTGCAAGGGCCTAGGGAACAGAGCAATTGCAAACGCAAAGAAGGGGCTGTCACTGCCCTGTTCCACCTCACATTGCCGGCTCTGCTCCCCCACTCCCCATCACCACACTCCTTGGCTGCCCCAAGGGTGGCTCCTGTGGGCCCCAGGGCAGTGTAGTTGGCACTACAACCAGCAAAGCTGTGAGGGGGTGTGGATGCCTCCACCTGGATTTCTAACAAAGCCTAGAGAGCCATGGGGCCCAGACAAAGAAAGGCACAGAGGCAGGGCCCAGCAGAGCCGTGGGGATGGCACTGCTCTCATGATCCCAGACCAGTAGAGCCACCAGCTCAAGATTCTGGCCTGGGTGATCTGCAGGAGGCGCAAAGCCACCATGAGGGCAGAGCCACCCCCCCCAACCCCCCACCCCACTGTATGTCCAAAAGGCACCTCAGTGTGTCTGGAAGGTGAGATCTCCACCCTAGTGGGCCTGGAATGATGAGCCAGTAATGATGATTCCTGAGCCTTAAGATTTTGGACTTCCTCAGGACCTTTTACTCCTTTCTTCTTTCCTATTTCTACCTTTTGGAATTGAAGTGTCCATCCTATGCCTGTCTCACCATTGTATTTGGGTGCACAAAGCTTGATTTCACAAGTTCACAGCTGAAGGGGAATTTGCCTAAGGAAAGGAAGGATCATACTTTGAGTATCACACGCATCTGATTTAGATGATATTTAAATGAGACTTTGGATTTCAGACACTTGGATTGGTGCTGGAACAAGTTAATACCATTGGGGCTATTAGGATGGAATGAGTGTATTTTGCATGTAAGGAGGACATTAATCTTCAGGAGCAGGGGCAGAATGCTATAAACTGAATGTTTACACCACCCCAATAATTTATATATTGAAATCCTAACCCCCAAGGAAATGGTACTAGGAGATGGGGGTCTTTAGGAAGTGATTAGGTCATGAAGGCATTCTTCACGGTTGGGAACAGCGCCCTTATAAAAGATTCCCAAAAGCTAGACCCCTTCCGCCACAAAAGCACACAGTGACAGCTACTATCCTGTGAACCAGGAAGCAGGCCCTTACCAGACATCAAATCTGCCAGTGCCTTGATCTTGGACTTCCCAGCCTCTAAAACTGAGAAATAAATTTCTGATGCTTAGAAGCCATCTAGTTTATGGTATTTTGTTATAGCAGTCTGAATAGACTAAGGCACATAGTATCCATTAGTCCGTAGAGGCTAGGGGACTTCACACCAAAGTTCAGACATGTAGAGGCAGCAAAATCACTCTAGACCAATGGATGGGTCTTTCCTGGCACCCAAACTCTTTTCTTTTCCTTATGACACAGGGTGTCACTCTATTGCCCAGGCTGGAATGCAATGATGTGATCCTACCTCACGGTAGCCTTGATCTCCTGGGCTCAAGTGATCCTCCTGCCTCAGCCTCCCCAATAGCTGGGACTACAGGCATGCACCACCACACCTGGCTGATTTTTCTATTTTTTTGTAGAGATGAATTTTACCATGTTGCCCAGGCTGGTCTTGAACTCCTGGCCTAAAGTCATCCTCCTACCTCAGCCTCCCAAAGCACTGGGATTACAGGTGTAAGCCACTGTGCCCAACCTGCTTAAACTCTTGGAGAGAAGGAAGTCTTCTATCTGAACCTGATAGTGGCCTCAAAAGCAGTGTTGACAGCAGATAATCTTCACACAGCCAAATGTCTCCAGTTTCTAAATAAGCAACTGTTGCATATGGTCTACAGGCCCTTGAGCATAACCTACCCCAAGCTCAGGTCCCCTGAAGGCCAGGACTGCACCTTGGGCCTCCAAGCAGCATTGGGTATGGAGCCCCATCCCAGGGAGTGCAGAGATAGGAGCTGGACTAGAAGGGAACCAAGAGGAGGCCAGAATCAACAACCCCCAAGGCAATCAAAAAAATACTGCTAACACCCAATCACCTCTCAGCTCCAGGCAATCACATTTCAAGGTCAATTCAAAGACCTCCTTTTCCTCCTCAAGCCATGTGCATTCTAAAATGACACAAATATCTGTAATTAAGAAAAATCATGAGGTACGTTTCATGGTACATTGGCTTCCTAATGACTTACCTACTTCCCACAAGCTAAAACTTCCCTACCAGGTTTAATAAGGCACAATTACGTGTCACTACAGGACCAAAAGAGCTAGACTTTTCTCTGCAACACTCCCCTTCTGGTGCTAACTGCCTCCTTGCTCCGAGCAACAGAAATGTTTATTAACTGCGCAAATAAGCTGGGTGCATGGCTCATGCCTATAATACCAGCACTTTGGGAGGCCAAGGTGGGCGGATCACTTGAGGTCAGGAGTTCAAGACCAGCCTGGCCAACATGGTGAAATCCCGTCTCTACTAAAAATACAAAAATTAGGCCGGGCGCGGTGACTCACACCTGTAATCCCAGCACTTTAGGAGGCCAAGGCGAGTGGATCACGAGGTCAGGAGATCAAGACCATCCTGGCCAACATGGTGAAACCCCGTCTCTACTAAAAATACAAAAATTAGCTGGGCCTGGTGGCACGTGCCTGTGATCCCAACTACTTGGGAGGCTGAGGCAGGAGAATCACTTGAACCAAGGAGTCAGAAGTTGCAGTGAGCCAAGATCGTGCCACCGCACTTTAGCCTGGGCAACAGAGTGAGACTCCATCTCAAAAAAAAAAAAAAAAAAAATTGTACAAATAAACACAGCAAAAGAAAAACAATCAAACTTTTAATTTGCTTTTACCTAAAAAAAAATCATCTTTCTTGAGTCATATCATTATTACAGTCCATTTACATCTGCAATCTAGTTGACTTTTTGTTTAAAAAATCCAACATTTGTCCCTTGTCGAACCAGGAGGAAGAACAGACAGACAATGTACAGCCCAGCTAACGTGCAGGGCGGCTCTCTTGCCTGCCTGCAAAGTATTTCATTAGAGACATTTCAGACCTAGGGAACTGCCAACCTTAAGACCACTGGAACCTGCCACCACGGAAATTGTTAAGTTTAGGCACCACTAAAAAATACACATTAACTCACCTGCAAAGTGCATTTCAAAACGCATTGTATTTTAAAATCTCATTTCATGCAAATTGCATAAAAAGGAATAGCGAAGCCTCTCTCTCACTTCCAAATATATTCTGATGATTAAAGATGACAGTTCTCAAAGATGAAAGGTCCTTTTCTTCACACAGGAATAATACATATGTTTGTGAGCACCAAACAAAAGCCCTCCCCAGAGCCAGATATTCGACTGGGCCACCTGGGCCTCTAACTTCTTGACTTTTCCCTGCCTGGGTCTAGGAGGCCTTGTAGCAGATGTTGTATTCCTTTATATTGGTCATAGACCACACCCCTACTCCTAGCAAATCATTCCCTAATCAGACCTACATTACTCCCGCCCCCAGCCATCCAGACCAAGGCCAGTGACACTCACTGAGCTCTCCCAGAACAGCAAGTGGGGCCTGCAGGTGTTGCTGCCACAACTGGGACTTGTGTCCACCCAGCTTGAGCCTCCAGACCTGCACGTCCACCAGGCCACACTCCATTCCCCTCTAACTCCTCCCACCCACCAGGCCAGCACAACAGGCTCATGTCTTGATTCCCTTCACCCTAGCTACATTGCAATAGTCTCTCTTTACCTCTGTTTTCCTGTCTGTAAAGTGGTCATGACAGTATCTTTCTCATAGTTTTTAAGGATTAAACAAGTTAGAATGGCCAGGCACAATGGTGTGTGCCTGTGATGCCAGCACTTTGGGAGTCTGAAGCAAGGGGATCACTTGAGGCCAGGTGTTTGAGACTAGACTGAGCAATATAGTGAGACCTCATCTCTACAAAAGTTTTTTCAAAAAGTAGCCAGGTGTGGCGGTGCACACCTATAGTCCCAGCTACTTAGGAGACTGAGGTGAGAGGATCACTTGAGCTTGGGAGGCCAGGGCTACAGTGAGCCAAGACTGTGCCATTGCACTCCAGCCTGGGTGTCAGAGTGAGACCATCTCAAAAATTTTAAGATAGAATGTGTAAAGCCTGGCTCGGACTAAATGATCAGTTAGTATTTTTTAATACAATTAGCATGATTCCAGGTGCTCTCTAGAACCAAAGCCCAAGCCAAATGTTAAACCAAGCTTCTGGGACATCTACTGCCTTGCACAGCTCTTGCCAGTCCTGGCAACTCTGGAACTGGCCCCATCGCTGTTCCTGCAGCAGCTGCCTGGGTCTCTCTTCAAATAGATAGAACCAGCACACTGGCCGCTTCTGAGCCCAAGCATGGCCATAGCCCAGAGTCCCCTGCTGCTGTGCCTGTCTACCAGACTGGATACCTGGGGTCTCACTTCTGACCTAAACTACCCTAGAATTATACATGCTTTCTCTCCAATCATCACAATAATAAAGGAGGCCAGGCATGGTGGCTCACACCTGTAATCCCAGCACTTTGGGAGCTGAGGCAGGTGGAACACCTAAGGTCAGGAGTTCAAGACCAGCCTGGCCAACATGGTGAAACCCTGTCTCTACCAAAATTAGCTGGGCGTCATGATGCATGCCTGTAATTCCAGCTACTTGGGAGGCTGAGGCATGAGAATCACTTGATGCCAGGAGGTGGAGGTTACAGTGAGCTAAAGTTGTGCCACTGCACTTCAACCTGGGCAACAGAGCAAGCATCCATCTCAAATAATAATAAAAAGAAGAGTAAGAATTAACACTTTATAATATTTATTCCTGGCCTCAAGTAATCCTCTTGCTTCAGCCTCCCAAAGTGCTGGCATCACAGGCACACAGCATTGTGCCTGGCCATTCTAACTTGTTTAATACTCACAACCTATGAGAGAAATACTGTCATGACCATTTTACAGACAGGATAACAGAGGCAAAGAGGCTATTACAATGCAGATAAGGTGAAGGGAATGTCAAACCCTATTACCTATACACAATCATTTAATCCTCACAGCAATCCTGAGGGAGGTACTATTATTTTTCCCATTTCACTGATATGGAAACTGAGGCATAAATAAGGTAAATAACTCAGCAAGCACTCTCAAACCAAAGCAGAGCAGGGATTTGAACCCAGGAGGGTAGGCTGCAAGACCTTTGCTCTTAACCTTCATGCCAAATTCCCTATTTGACCACTGGCTTCTCTAAGGTAGGAGGGCACAGCCCCTAGCAAGGAAGAGTCCCTGGCCCACCACACTAAGGCTGCTCCTCTCCCCTGCAACCCCACCCACACTGCACCAGTAAACCTCTTCAAGACACAGTGGCCCCAGGCTGCAGGCTAAGCAAGCAAATGCCACGTCCTGCCCTTCCCTAGGTCCCCCAGGATCTGCCTCACCCCTGACTGCGTATCTGAGTTCCACAGAAACATGAGAGAAAAACCTAATCAGACCCATGTTCCTAAAACTCTAAATGCCACCAGAAATAGTCTTCAAGTTAAGTCACTGAGGCAAATTTTTACCTGTTCGTGACTAATTATGCAAATTGCACATGCTTTATATTGCAGAAGACACCTCTTCTATACCTCCCTCATTCTGTGTATGTAAATTTGGTGGAAGATACATTCTCCAGGGGTATGCCTAAAACATTGTCATTTGATCTTTTGGAGTTTGCAGTTACTGGGTGAAGATTTCCCTCTGGGGTTGGTTTCCATGATGAGGCACTGCTGCCCCCTGGTGGTGCAACCTCATTCTCCTGCTCTACGTTGTTTTTTAAGCATTGACCTGCCAATCTAAGACCGATGCATTTCAGTATTTCCAATCCTTATAGCTGAAGGCATTTCATGCATGCATTCATTCAAACATTCATTCAGAGCAAATCTTGCTTACAAGTTCTTCCAACTAGCTTTCTTTCTCTACGTCCCAGCCTTTTCTTTCTTGTCTTCTCTGAAAGAACCCTTTTGCTACAAGACAAGTTTTTGGTTTAACCCCCCTCCCCCAACCACGTTAAAGTCCCCTTCCCCCACAGAAGGGAAGCATCCCATGCAGAAGGGAAGCATCCCATGCAGAAGGGAAGCATCCCATGCAGAAGGGAAGCATCCCATGCAGAAGGGAAGCATCCCATAGCCACCTTCAGCAAGTGCAGAAACCCCCTGGCTTTTAAAATTTGCACTATATCTTACTGAACATTTCTCCTTTTCTAGAATGACTTTTCTGTGAGTACTTCCCAAACATAAAGAAAGGTTTTAATTTGCCCTTTTGAATTCCCTGCTGTCGCCAATTGCTATTGTTTTGGAAGGGGAAAAAGAGAGAAGGAAAAGGCGTGGATAAAACCCAGAGTGTCTATACCTGAGCCCCCATAGGAAACAACCTGCCCCTTTACTTCCCCAGACTGAGACTCAAGAGAATCCCTTGGCTAAGGATTTCGGTGGGAAATCATCTTAAAACGTGCCTCTATGTGACACAGGACCCTACTAGAGGCCTCTAATATTCCTACTGGATCCTAAAAAGCACAATTTGAAAAGGAAGGCCAGGTATGATGGCTCAAGCCTGTAATCCTAGCACTTTGGGAGGCTGAAGGCAGATCCTGAGCTCAGGAGCTACAGACCAGCCTGGGAAACACTGTGAAACCCCATTTCTCCTAAAAATACAACAAATTAGCCAGGCGTACTGGTGCATGCCTGTAATCCAGCTATTCAGGAGGCTGAGGCACAAGAATCACTTGAACCCAGGAGGTGGAGATTGCAGTGAGCCAAGATTGCACCACTGCACTCCCGCCTGGGTGACAGTGAGACTGTCCTAAAAAAAAAAAAAAGAAAAAGAAAAAGGAGATGAGAAATAACAGGAACAATTATTTTGCATAATAACAAAGTACAGAGCATACAGGGAAAAGGACCTTATGTATAAGAGGAAGTTAGGAAAATAATCTGTGTCTACCTAATGTTTATGTTTCTCTGAAAATTACCAGCGATCCTCAGGAGAGGAGTGTCTGTGCGTGGATGTTTGGTCCAAAAGTTATTGGCTGGCAAACTGAGGATAATCCAAAAGTTCACAAAAGTAAGGAGATTGTAAGAGAGGAAACCCACCCTGTACTGTGCCCACTGTAACTTCACATGTGCCCTAATCCTGGAGGGCCTGTTAAAGCGCCTTCCTGGGCTCTACCCCTCATGATTCTCATTCAGGAGGTTGGAGAGGGCCTGAGAATCGGTACTTCTAACAAGTTCTCTGGTGATACTGACGCTGCTCTTCCAGGAAGCACGCTTTGCAAATCATTGAGTTACAAGATCAGCTGCCATCACTAAACCACCTCTTTTATGCCTAATTTTCAACACAATTTTAAGTGTAGATTTTAAATTCCTTCATGACAAAAGAACCACCCCAAACCAAGGTATGAGAAGTCATAGACTAAACATATCTGCCTAGACTATCAGTTTCACTTAAAGATTTTGAGACATACAAAAAGTTACATACTTTCACTGGCAATTTTAGAACATTGCTATTGTTATAATGCAAAAACATTTTTGAGCACAATGCATAAAAATTTAGTGGAACTCTGAGGACAAAAATAAGACTTCTAAGAACCCTCCTTTTTTAGGGAGCGTCTTTCATGTTGCCCCCCCAGAAATGTGCAACACTGCTGCTTGCCCTGCACTTCCAGGGGTGTGTGTATGTGTGGGTACGTGCCGTACGTGTCTATGCATGTGTATGCATGTACCTGCTATTCTGTCCTCTACGAGGATTGTTTTGTTTTGGTGGTGGGGTAGAAAAACCCTTGATAAACACTGTTTTAAGCATTGGCAATTACTAATCCCTTAGGTGAATTAACTTAGCAATTATGTTCCATGAAACTAGATGTGGGTTGAGGAGGCAGGAAAAAAAAAGTTCTAAGCAAGGGGGGGGGAAAGTGAAGTAGAACAACAAAGGTAGCTTAACATGGCATTTCAGACAAGGACGGTGTCGGGGGAAGGCAGGCAGGGCGTGGGCACAGAGAGGCATCCAGACCTAAACACACACCATTGCCTTCTAACTTACTTCTACTCCACTCTGTGTTCACATCTAGGTACCCTAAACACTACCCAGCTACAGGAGAACTGTTTCTTCAGCCGTTTGTGAATATAAAAGAAAACTTATTTGCCAAGCAACAGCTTAGACAGTTTCCTTTTCTGCTCCTTCAGAAAGTAATAGCATTATAATCATTTTTTTTTCCTTCCCTGGGACTTCACCACAGTGGATACCACCTCCTCAACTCTGCTTCACCCCAGTCATTAATCCTGGTTGCCAGAGTTCACTGAAAATCAAGGTGGGAGCCCCCAGAGCTAACATACCTGATGGGTCAAACTTTACCTTAAAGGCTCATTTCTCATGTGTATTTCATCTAATACATAAAACCTCATAAGAACTAAGAGCGTGTGTTGTAAATTTACGGGCACCTCTGAAGGAAAAGACTCAAGAGTCAGAGAAGACCGGAGCAACAATGACAAAGTCTTAACCTACAGAATCCCAATCCCATCCCCCAGTGGGCTCTACCTGTTTGATGAACTCCGGGAAGCTGAGGATAGGCCCGTTGTGGAAGACTGGATAATAAAAGACATAGGCCAGCATCCAGGGAAAGGAGCAGGAGGTACATACAGCGGGCAGCTGCCGCCAGCAGAGCTCCAGGCTGAAGCTGGTGTAGTAGAGGCAGCGAACCGTCAGCGTGAACTGCAGCAGGTAGTACTCGTTTTCTGTCTTGTACCACCTTCTCTACAAAATCAAAAGGAGAGAACAATCTTTGAGTGTCCAGAAGGGACATCTCCGGTCCCACCACAGGCACTGGCCAGCAGGGCCTCCTTCATCTGAGAATCCCAGGGAGCTCTGGGAAGGAGACCTCTTCCTCAGGTAGAGCAGCTGTGCTATAAAAGGGAGTTGTGAACCAATGAACACCAGGTAAATCTCACTGGCAAGCCAAACAAGTTAATGAGCAGCAGCTGTGCCATAAGAGGGAGTCAGGAACCAATGAACACCAGGCAAATCTCACTGGTAATCAAAGCAAGCAGTTAATGAGCACTAGGAAAAAGAACGTCTCTACTATAAACTTAGCATTAGGACTAACACAGCATAAGGAAGGTTTTCCCAGCTATGCATCGATCAGATACATCCAGGACATAAGGTGCAGATTAGCTATATCCAGCGGATACTCCGATGGCTTCTTCAACAATTCAGATGACAAAGAGGGGCCTAAAACATCCTCTGGGATTTCTGTCTTCAACATATTTTTCTTTTTGCTCTTTTGTTATCAGTCTGGCTGTACATTTAGTCGAGTAGCATTTGCCAAATAAGCTATACAGACAAATATTTTTAAAAACCAGTCCCTGCTGTCAATATGTTTAAATTCTCATACAGGACATAGGTATGTAAAAATGCAATTATAACACAGCATGAAACAAGAAATAACAAACCTGTGCAAAAGTATGCATGGAACAAAAGACAAGAAGGAAATATAACAAAATGTTAATATCGGGGAGTAAAATCATGAAGCATTTTCTAATTTCTATATTTTTCTATATTTTCCATGTTTTCTAAAAATACATTTAGTGAGAAAAATTATTTATGGAAATATATACAAGAAATAGAACTTGGGTCAAAGGAGAAAGTAATTAATTTGATTCATCAGGGTCTTTAAGGCTGTACACAGAAAAACCAACCACTGAACAAAGTTTCTACTTCTTATACAAGACTTTAGCAGCCACCAAGGGGAAAGAGGATAATCATATCAACAGAACCACATGTGCAAAAGCATGGAAACCCAGCTAGTTTCTAACCATACAATCTCCTTCCTCAGTGTTTTTCAAATCACTGTAAAATTTGCAGAACAAATGAGTATTTGTTCACCTCCAACATCCATAACTGATGCTAATTGTCCCCAAAGAAATGATTAGTGCAATTAGATTGTTTGTATACTTGCCAGGTCCCCAAAAAGTTGGGTATGAATTTGTTTTTATTTTTACTGTAAATCCATTTTTAAGCATGCTTGCTTAAATGGTTGCCTAGTTAATCATTTTGGAACGTATTTTTTGTTAAAATAGAGTGATTATCTGATATACTCTCCTAAAGTCCAGATTTTGACATATGTGCTTAAAGTAGTAGCCCCACATCATTAGTGAGAGCGAGAAAAATTAAGGTAGATTAAAAACAGCAAAAAAATACTTGAGCTTTCAAAATGCTACAATTTTCACAAAATCACTTAACATAAGACGATCGTGTTTGACTCTCAGAACAATCCCCTGAGGAAGAAAGAGCATTTGTTATTCCATTTTCCAAATGATGAGAGACTCAGAGGTTAAATGTCTACTCCAGCCTGGAGAGTAGGAAGAGATGGGAAATAGAAGAAACTAAAACCAGGTTATCCAGCTCACCTTTCCCATCATGTTCCTTCCCATCACTGTGCTGATCCAGGGCACATAAACACTAGGTGCCGTTACCTGGATCAATGAATGAGTGAGTGAGTGAGTAAGTGAGTGAACGAATGAACAAAAATAAAGATACCACAGGAGTTCCAGTTCCACAGTGACGGAAGAAAGAATATCCAACACTTCCCAAGATTTTGAATGTGCCTCTGGAGATCCTGGGGGTTAGAGGAAGGGATAGTTGTGTGCATTGTCCCCAAATCTCTATGTGACTCCTGGTCACTTACATGCTACTGTTTTATTGTGTCCCAGTTTGTAAAAGCCAGCAGCTCTCAGAACAGTATGTGACACTAACGGATCTGTTTTTCTGTAGCTCTCTTTATTCCTTAACTTTACAGACTGAGGTTCTAAGCTATACTTTGAAAGAGAATCAGGTGGACAGGGATGATGGGAAGGTTGGTTCCAAGAGACAGGGTAAACATATGTAAATGTGTAAAGGGGAAAGGTAAGCAGATTGACCTGACTCAGAAAACAGTTCCTGCCACTAGGGCAGTGTTTGGGAACCAGGCTAGGGAGAAAAAGGTCAGTGATGTTGGGAAACATCAATGGTCCTGTCCTGGGCCATGATCCCTAATGTTTTCCAAGTTGCCCATCTCTCAGGCTGGCTGTTCTCAAAGTTGACTGACCCCGAAGCTGAAGGGCTGTGAAGCCGAGTGCCCAGGACCAAACCCTGGAGCTGGGGCCCTGGATTTGTATTCTTCCGGCCATGCATTTCTACTGTAAAGGAAAGCTCCCACTTCTGGATGGTTGAGAGTTCCACACAGACTCTCCCTTTCTCCCCTGCAGCCACAGATCTAATGGCTTCCTTGGCAACTGTCTCTGATGACAAGCCCTATTCTCCAACTCGAACTTGTAAAGGGTGTAATCAACAGACAAGTGAGAGAAGGAAGCTCACACAGCCTGGGTGGCCTGAGATAGCCTGAGGGGCCTAAGCTTCATATGCACAAGCAGGGCTAGGTCACTCCAGTTACCAAAGACAGAACCAGATAGTCTGGAGCTGTCCAGAGGATGCTGCCCACTGCCCAGGAGATGATCAGAGAACGCACAACAGAAATCAGAAAATGCAGTGTAGGAAGAATTTGCTGATAGGTGCTATCAGCTCAGCAAGGCACAGCAAATTCCTTAACTCAGAAGGCAGTCTCTCGGCCATCCAGCATCCTCTGGGCCAAGTCTGATGCACACTTACAAAATTAAAATGCACTATTATTGTGACTAAGAAAAAAAAATGAAGCTAAAAGGTAAATGCCTATAAAAGAAGATTTTACTAATGCAAACAAAAGCCATAAAGAAGGGTGGTTTGAGCCCAATGTTCTCCTCTATTAGCACCAACAACTGATAGGTGATTGAGTCTGTCAAAATGCCTCTGGTTTACAAAAATGAAAGCTTGGTCTGTGCCCTTTGGGGCTAAACACTGTTTTCACTCATCTAAATTATAAGAGCTTCCACTGGGGCACATGAGTAGATAATAAATCAGTTCCTGGCCCAGCACCGTGGCTCACACCTGTAGTCCTAGCACTTTGGGAGGCTGAGGCGGGTGGATCACATGAAGCCAGGAGTTCGAGACCAGCCCTGTCAACATGGTGAAACCCCGTCTCTACTAAAAATGCAAAAATTAGCCACGTGTGGTGGCAGGTACCTGTAATCCCAGGTACTCGGGAGGCTGAGGCAGGAGAATCACTTGAACCAGGAGGTGGAGGTTGCAGTAAGTCAAGATCGTGCCACTGCACTCCAGCCTGGGTGACAGAGACTCCATCTCAATCAATCAATCTGTTCCCTCAACTAGGAAGAAGAAAAACACCTGACTTACCACCACAGGGCCAGGTAGGCATCAGATGAGTTGAGGGACGTGCACGATCCCTATAATATTGTAGAGACACTCTCCAGATGATTGTTTAGTAAATCATCTGTTTATGTCTTCTCTCTTTGTTCCTAACCCTCTGGTCCTGTGACATCTGGCACTCCACATGCGCACCCAAACTGGGAGAGATGGTACAGGGTCAGCCCTGGGCAATCTCATAGGGCTAAGATACAGCCAGAAATGAAAGGATTGCAGAATGCACCACTAGGGTTCACATGTAGCAACCCTATACCGCCACTATGGGGGAGCCCCATCACGGTTCTACAATCATCCCTGGTCTGAAAACTAAGGTGTCTACTGGGATTAAGGCAAAGCCAAAGGGGCCTTCTCTGGATTCCCAATGGTAACGGGAAGGCACTTACCTTAACTTCCTCCACACCCTGCAGCCTCAGTGTGGAGAGCAGGAGGAGAGAACAGAGCCATGACAGGAGCGGAGACCGGAACTGGGCCACGCAGAAAGAGATGGTGGTGTGGAGCAAAACCATGGCCACTCCAGGGGTCCCCAGCACATACCAGCAGGCCCACATCCCATAGAGCATGAGAATCCAGGGTCTGTGCTGCAGATAGGGTGGGCCCATCCAGAGAGACAGAGGGGGAGAGGGGAAGGAAGGAAACAAAGAAAGGTGAGTTCATGCAATTGCTATTGAAGGTTCTGCACAGAAGAGGATCATGTTTAATTGCCCAATAAAGAAACTATTCTCACTGCCCTGGGAATCTGGTACAACACAGACAAACAAGATTCAGAGGGACTTTCCACATTAACCCTCAGAGTTCCATCAGCTCCACCCAGAAGCAAGTCGCCACTCTCCTGCCTTCAACCAAAGCCACCCAGACCCCTGGGTCACACAACAATAAGATATTAGATTGACTTTTCAACAGACACAGTGGAAGCCAGAAGACAGCTGGAAAACTGCCAACTGGAACACCACATCCTGCATACACCATCCTTCAGAAGTGAAGGTGATAGGAAGTATTAGTAGACATTTCTAGGGAGATTTCTTAGAAAACTGGGTCATCCAAACCACAAAAGGCTTTCCAAAGTCTAAGCCAGAGACTTTAAATATGTATTTTTTGTTACATCTTTGATTTTTTACATATTGATTGTAGTCAAATTTATGTCACAGAAAAATTGCATCTTTTTGAGCTATTGAGGACTTTGCATAGTCTACCTGACTGATACATTTATTCCCATTTTAGGAGAATCACAGATTTTTATCTAATCAAGTAATTTATAGTTATCACATTGAATAAGTAGATGAATTAACATGTCTTTGCTTTATGATATAATCTTGGTCAGATCTGATTGGGAAATCCTTATTTATAAACCACAGTGTTTTAACTTTGAGACACAGGATATCATTGTGGTTTGATTCAAGCTTTGAAGTCCAACTGCCTAAATTCAAATGTTCATGTCTCATAACTACCTGTGTGATCTTAGGCAAATGATTTCATCCCTCTGTGGATTCGTTTCTTCATATATAAAACTGGGATAACAACAGTATCTCCTTCACAGGTGTATATCCAGGAAGGACTCTACAAATACAGTTATTATTCCCATAGGGAAATACGATGTCTCACAGGAATGTATTTTAAAATATGGATCCCAGGAACATACCAAATTGAAAAGCAGAAAGTGCCTGAATTTAGGTCTTCCTATGGAAACGAAGACTTTTTTCAGAGCAAGACAGATGTAGAGTGTAAATTGCAAATCCCATGCTTAGATGCTAACTCCTTCAAAATACTGCCTACCTACTATTCTTTTCCAAACCTATACTCTAGCTCAAGAGAGAACATTTTAAATAAGAGACTAGGTCAGCCATTTGTAAGTTCCAAGAAAACCAGAGAAATGTGAAGCTCATTTTTACTATTTTTCCATCCTACCCCCAGAAAACAGCCACACAAATCTGCTTCAAACACTCACGTCTGGGCAGAGTCCAATTACAAGGGAAATTTCACCAAAGAATATTTTAAGAGGTAGTTTTAACAAATGAAAAAAAGGAGGTTCTTTTCCAACATGGCCTACAGCATTTACCAATGGAATTCTTTTCATGCATGTGTGGCTACATACACAGACACAGTTATGTTTTTATGAAGTGCTATTTGATCCCTTTGGAAAAAGCCTGTTTGCTGGGATTCATTTGGGAACTTACCACAGAGTGAAGCTGCTTCAACTTGGAAAATGCTGAAAGAACCATCAGGAAATACTTGATAGTGCTGTGTAACCCCCATTTACTTGAGAGACTCTATGATGAATTTAACAGTGGTCTCCAAAGCCACCTTGAGGCAGACAAATTTGTCCCATATTCATCCTCCTACAGCCAAACAGTCCAGGCAGACAACACTTAATACTGTTCTAAGACATCACAGGACTTGCTCTCACATGAGCCTCATGTCCTCTATCCAGCTTAATACTACCACTGATTCTCCCCCAGTACAAGGAACTCTACTATATACATTCATGGTGCACGGGCGATGAAAAGGAAAAGATGTGAACAATGCAAAAAGAATCACCTACGCAAAACTGTTGTATAGATTGGAACCCCCACTAAAATGTTGATTTTCATACTTTGTCTATTTAAAATGCCATTGGAATGAATCCTATCCAAAACAGCATTAAAATCCTGCAAGAGGAGAATCACTTGAACCCAGGAGGCAGAGGTTACAGTGAGCCAAGATCGCGCCATTACACTCAGCCTGGGAGACAAGAGTGAAACTCCATCTCAAAATAAACAAACAAAAAACAAGCAAATAAGTAAATAAAATTCTGCTACAGCAGAATCAGTCTCCTAAGTCTTGCAATCCAGGATGCAATCTGGCATCACAGCAGGGCACCCCCCCCATTACAGATGTAGCCCATAGGGCACAGCTGCCCAAACACTATCCCTCCCATGCGTATACCTAGATCAGAAGCACTATGAAGAGGGATCTAGGATAAAAGGGTGGCATGGCCCAGCAGGGTGAGCTGCAGCTTGGATGGCCTGCTTCTCTAGGCAGCAGAAGAGCTTTTTCTAAGCATTTCAAAGACCAGTTTCATAAGCAAAGGCCTAAGGAGAGCCCTGTCCTATCCATCTCTACTCCGAATGTGCTTATCAACCTTTTTTCTCTGTTAAAAATGCTTAACTGTCAGCATTAAGCCTCTGACATTAACGAGGCCAGAACTTTTTTTAACTTTTCAAAAATAAAATGTGTTGCATTTTATTCCAAAACACTTCTGACTCATCAGTAGAAGGGCTTATAGATTTTTTTTCCAAGTTCTCAGGTAGTAAGAGCAGATCCACAAGATGTGGTCACACACATACTCCATGTCAAACTCCAGTTTTAAAACCCACCGCAACACCAGAATAGCCCAGTCCATTTAAATTACGAGGTTCGAATCATGAATATGGTTGGGAACTACTTGTTACTTGAAAAAAGACAAAGAATCACATTGATCACATAAAGCATACAAATAAAATATGGCCTTAATATTGGACTGTGATGTTTCCAATTGGTAAATTTAGACTCCAACTGCATACAACTTTTATATAATGTTCTTTCTCTGAGATTTTTATTGAGATAGTTGTATTCACAAATACATACAAGAGAGATCCCTTGTACACTTTACCCAGTGTCTTCCTGTGGCACAAGTTTTAAAACCATAAATATTATTTCCAGGATATTGATGTTGTTGCTATGCACCAAACTTACTCAGATTTCCCTAGAATCACTTGTCTTCATTTATGTGTGTGTTCAGTTCTATACAATTTTATCACATGTATAGGTTTGGTATTTACCGCAGTAAAAATGCAGAACAGCTCCATCACCACAAGGATCCCTCGGGTCGCCATTTTATACCACATTTACCTCTTTCTCATTGCTCTGATCCCCCCCACCCCTAATCCTGACAACCAATAACCTCTTCTCCATTTCAAAGATTGGCTTTTTTCACTCAGCATAATTTCCTGCAGATTCATCCAAGTTGCTGTGGGTATCGATGGTTTGCTCCTTTTTATTGCTGAGTAATTTTCCATGATGTGGATATACCACAGCTTGTTAGCCATATACCTACTGGAGGCTATCTAGGCTGTTTCCAATTTGGAGCTATTACAAATAAAACTTATGCAAACATACATGTGTAGACTTTTTGTAAAAATAAGTTTTAACTTCTCTGGGATAAATGCCCAAGATCACGCTTGCTGGGTTGCAAGGTAGTTGCCTGTTTAGTTCTACAATAAACGACAAAACAGTTTTTCAGCATGGCTGTACCATTGACCTTTCCCACCAGCAATGCATGTGGGAGCCAGCTTATTCACATCCTTGCCAGCATTTGGTGCTGTTACTATGTTCTATCTGAGCCATGCTGATAAGTGCGTAATGACATCTCATTGTGGTTTTAATTTGAATGTATCATGCTCTTTTAAAAGGTATCAAAGCATGAGTGACCTGAAGCTTGAGATGAGTTTGCTGGAGCACAGGATGATAGCCCCACCAGAACTACTCTGACCTCCCTTAATGCTCTTTATTCCAGGTTCTTCCATTTCTGATAGAAGATGAAACAGAAAGCAGGGGAAGAGGGGACATGCTTAAAAGTCTGATGAAAAATAAAGTATACTCTATTTTTGTAGCAGTGGAGATAAAGCCAGACTAAGAATGCCATGGCCTCTCTGATGAGACACAGATCTTACTATACCCCCCCAGTTGACTTAGCAGGCATCCTTCCCCCTCAGCTCCCTGGGCCTACACCGAACCACTCTCAAAATGGGGTCTGACTCTACTTGATAGTTTCCCTTAACAGGCTAAACTCCTGCCTTGTTTAGATTACAGTAATGTGAGCCCAGAATCTAGCACAGTGCCTAGCACATATTAAGTGTTTCATAACTACTGGAAAGATGGATGGAGAGAATAGTGGCATGGAAGGATAGCTGGGTAGATGGATATACTTTCCTAAGTCTTGGGATTTAACCTTGTGATCATCTAAGAAGTAAAAAGAAAATAGCACTAAAATTGGGGCTTTGGAACCCACTAATGTGAAAACCTACTTTCTTCCAAAGTCTCTACTTGTCCTACTTAACCCCTTATAAACAAAGGCTGTTTTGCCAATGTCAGTAGAATGGAAGAGAGACATTTCACATCTCACTGCCTGTTACCTGTTTGCCACTCACAGCGTCTCTTAACAACCCTACTTCAGTTGGGGAAATCTCCAATAGCTAACAACTGACAGGGCACAGGTACCAATTCAGGAACGTGAATACCTGTTATAGAGCCTTCTATCCTCCCCCACCCCCCCGCAGTCTCCTGGGGGAATAACCAACTGAGCTGGCAGACCTCCAAGGATAGAATCAGTGCCCCTCAGAAAAAACTAGATTTGCCGTCCTTTCTTTTGAAATCTGTACTCTTAAAACCTTCTTCATGGGGAATCAGGAAAAACTGTCAGACAATGCCCCTTCTCATACCATCTCTATGTTTCTACTTCAGCTCATCCTGTGCCGAGGACACCAAGTGTTGATAGGATACGCCTGAGTGGCTTCCCCTCCCTCATTTACCTCTGTAGGGAGGAGTGAAAGTGCAAAGCCTTGGTCAGAACTCCTGTTGGCAACAATAACAGACATCCCTGCCTATTGATCCTTTTTGCACATCTGCCAAGAAAGCACTCAGTGGGAGCATTGTTTGGGAAATAAGAAAGGGAATCAATCAATATTCTTATGTAGGACACAAGTTATTACATACTACATAATCAATAGCAGCTGCTACCGAAATACATATGTGTATATAATTTCCCCAAACAGAAAAATACAACCTACCCATCCCAGAGTCTAAACAACTGCATTCTAGCCTGCTTTTTCTTGGGAGCAAAGGCCAGCAGGGCCCACACAAAGGGAATATCATCCCTTCTTAGATATGCATTGATGGAGGTAAAAGGGGCTGGTTCCACGAAAATCATCAGGACATGAGATTACTCTTCGGTGCATGGATTTGGAAATGTCCTGGAAGAGAGCCCTGCTCCCCCGCAGCCTTCCAGAAGTTGGTTAACTCATCTCAGTCAGCACCATGGGCCAGACTTCTCAGCCCTTTGCATATTCTGCACCTGATGAGCTCAGCCTGTCGGCCGATTGCTAATGATGTGCATTCTCCCCGTCAGAGGCACAGTGAGAACCTGGCTCTGTGGTTAGCAACAGCACCCCTCTCAGCTCTACACCAGGCCAGACTCCTCAAAAAGTTCACGTGAGGGTGTTTTTGGTTCTGAGGGCAGAGAACACAATGTCTCAGGTGGTGGTGTGGCCACAGTTGGCGTTTATGAAAGGAGGCAACTGTCTGATCCACAACATCCAATCCAATCATAACAAACCCACAGCCAAAGCTCAGAGCCATGATTCAGCCTCCCCTCCAGGGGCACTGGCTCCTGATGAAGTCTCACCAAAACCCAAAGAGAGCCTTATCCAGGGAAAGGGTGTTTAACCGAGCCAAGGAGCTCAGTGGAAAGTTTTATTACTTACCATCGCAAAAAAAAAAAAAAAAAAAAATAGAGAAAGAGATCTTTTGAAAATAACCTGCCACCTCTCTGTGGGAGGAGGTGGCGTGAGCAAAGGAAGAAACGAGATTAGATATTAGATAAAGGAGAAGGCCAGCATCCTTCAGGGCTTAAGGTGACAACAGCACGAATTGCTCAAGCCTGTACCTGCATAGCATCCTATAGTTTAGGATGCCTCAGGGAATGGGGGAGGAAAAAAAGGACAACTGCAGCCTAAATCTCCACCCTGAATAAGTACCAAAAACAACTACCTAATTAAGGCCATCTGGAACACTTAGTCCAGGTGGTGAAAGCACAGAGCTAATGAGGCTAACGCTGTGGTTCGTACTTATGTAAGGGCCAAGCAAACTCAGACAAAGAAAGCACTGTGCCCCAGCCACCGGCAGAGCCCAGGCTCACCAGCTGTCTCACAAATCAAACCTGTGGTCACCCAGAGGATGAGAGAGGCACGCATAGAGGGAGATGACTCAGTGCTCACGCTGCTTCATTCCAAGAGAAATGCAAAGAACACCTCCTACTGACATCAGATGCGATGAGCTCTGCAGAGAACAAGATGAGCCCACCTGTCCACCCCTGCTGGGTAACAAGATGCAGGAAGCTGAAACAAGGGAACCCCATTTTCTTCAAGCCACAGCTCAAAAGCCACCTTCTCAGAGGCCTGCCCTGACACCAGAATGGCAGGTGAGGCCCACACCTTCTCCCACCATAGCGCGCCCAGCTGACCAGATTAGGCACAAAAGAGTGAACAGCATTTGCTTTCCTAACTTCCACTCAACTGTGATTCTCCCAGGGAAGGGGCTGTTTCTCAATCCTTTCCCGAAGGACCCAAGACAAGCTTGAAAAGACCATCAGTATGGGAACATTAATATGGGTGCTAGACTATGGCCTTTGCCCTTGAGGATTTTGGGATCTCAAGACGGTCACCTCCATTCTTGAACACCATAAACTGCTCCCAGGAACAAATGCCAGCAGATGACAGCAGCAGATGCCATCTAATGGGCTGTCCTCATGTACAAGCATAACCTTGAAAAATATTTGCTCATCAGACCCTCTCCACCACTCCACAAAGCCAGCAGTGCCATCCCTACTGCACAACTATGGAAACAGACTAGAGATATTCAGCAACTTGCTTGAGGTTACACAGCTTGAGAGTGGCAATGCAGGGATTCACCCCCATGCTCTTAAACACACCAAATACTGCCTCTCACGAGATGAGGAGCAAGAACTCAAAGGTACAAGTAAATTAAATGAAGGGACATCTATATCCTAATAGAGCTAGATTTCTGATAGTGTCAGGGCAAAACAGGAAATTCTGACAGTGGAGGAGGATTGGAAAGAGGGAAGGGCATCCAATCAGGAATAGGTTATTAATTTCAATCATGCATTCTCAACAAGGGTTGTATCTCCTCCAAACGAGGTGGGGTAGGGCAGATTTTGCAGGATAGGCCTAAGGATAAAATGAGTAGAAATTAAAATTAGTGATGACTGGGCATGGTGGCTCACACCTGTAAGTAATCCCAGCACTTTGTAAAGCAGAGGTGGGAGGATCTCTTGAAGCCAGGAGCTTGAAACCAGCCTGGGCCACACAGCAAGACCCCATCTCTACTGCTTATTTTTTTTTAAATAATTTAACATTTGTAGAAGATTAGTACTATATTTTGTATAAGTTTTAGGTTACTTGCTGGTTTGTGGGGGGGGGGGGCAAGAAAACCTTACTCCTTATGCATAAAGCACAGACATACCTACAGTACATAATTTTTTCCCTAAAAAATTATCTGGGAAAGGTGCCTCGGGGGACAATACTGAAAAAAATTTAAGAAACACTGATCTACAGGAAGCAAACAAGGGGAACAAGAACAAGGGTGGAAGGCAAAGGAGACCCATCAGAGGAGACCACCTGGGTCCTGATGTGCATGGCCCAGAGACGTGGGGGAGGAGAGATGAAAAACGCAGTGTCCCCAGGGCAACTCCATCTTCCCTTCTGCCCATCACTTCATTCTTCCACGTGTTCAGTTAAAAATATATTAAATATCTGGCCAGGTGCAGGAGCTCATGCCTGTAATCCCAACACTTTGGGAGGCTGAAATGGGAGGATTACTTGAGGCCAGGAGTTCAAGACCAATCTGGGCAATATAGCGAGATCTCACAGAGATCTCGTCTCTAGTAAAGTTTTTTAAATTAGCCAGGTGTGGTGTCATGGCCTGTAGTCCAAGCTACTCAGGAGCTGAGGCAGGAGGATTGCTTGAGCCCAGGAGTTTGAGGTTACAGTGAGCCATGATTACACCACTGCACTCCAGCCTGGGCAACACAGTGAGATCCTGTCTGTAAAGGAAAAGGAAAAAATCACATAGCGCTGGTGGCTATAGGGTAGGCGCCTCTTTGGCTTTACTATGTAATGTGTTACTAAGTAGTTATACCAACATATGTTCAACACCCTCTCTGTATGAGTTCAGGCAGCTAACACTGATATCATCAGGGGATTTTTGTTTTGTTTTTGCCAAACTAGAAAGCATAAAATGATATCTTATTGTAGTTTTAAGATGCATTTGTTTGATTACCAGATGAAGTTAAACCTTTTTTCATGTTTATTGGTCATTTATGTTTCCTCTTCTACAAATTCCTCTTCATATCTCGTACCATTTTTCTATTGAGTTTTGTTTTTACAAAATTTCTTTCTTTATTCCATATGCCAATCCTTTGTCAGTTTGCAAATTACTTTTCCACTAGTGACTTGCCTTTCCACTTTTCTATTGTCATTGGATAAAAAGTTTTTAATTTTAATGTAGTTAAAGTTGTCAGTGTTTTCCCCTCTATAATTTGCACTTTGTGTCTTGTATAAAAAGTCTTTCTCTGCGCCAACATCAATATTCTCCTATGTCATATTTTCTAAAAGTTTAATACTTTTGGTGTTCATTTTAACTCCTTAATTCATCTTGAAAATTATTATGAGGTAAGTATACTTTCTAGTTTGGCAAAAGTAGATCTTGTTTTTATTGCTTTTCAACTTAATTTCACTGGGACTAAAAAGTTACCCCATATAAAACACATCCTTTGATATTTGTTGAAAATTATTTTATGGTCCACTATGTAGTCAATTTGTATAAATAGTCTGTGTATTCTTCAAAAGAATGTGGATTCTCCAGTTATTGAATTTAACAACTTTTATTTAAATGTAGATTCTATATCTCCTGTGCTCTTTATATCAGGCTTATCACTTGTATTGTTTCTTATCGGGGTTTTTTCCTACATGATAATATCAACTATTGATGAAGTTGTGCTAAAATCTCTCCCCTACAGATCATTTTCTCTTGCCGCTGCCATGTAAGAAGTGCCTTTCACCTCCTGCCATGATTCCGAGGCCTCCCCAGCCGTGTGGAACTAGTTAACACCTGGTCACTGGGTAAACCTCAGCAGCAGAGAGACCTACTTTATGTTTCATTTTCAAGCTCCCATGGAGCCCAGCAGAGAGAGCTGATAAGGAGGAATACTGTGAGGGGCTCATAGACTAAGACAATCTACTGGGAAATTAGGCTAAAGCCCCCTTGGAAATGTAATAGTCTCATACTAATAAGTTTATTTATGTTTGCTCCTTGTAGTTTTCTCCATTTGATTTGGTGATTTTAATAATGGTCTATTTTGTTGATCTTTTCAAAAAAAAAACAGCTCCTGGATTTATTAATTTTTTGAAGGGTTTTTTGTGTGTCTATCTCCTTCAGTTCTGCTCTGATCTTAGTTATTTCTTGTCTTCTGCTAGCTTTTGAGTTTTTTTGATGTTGCTCCTCTAGCTCTTTCAATTTTGATGATAGGGTGTCAATTTTAGATCTTTCCTCGCTTCTCATGTGGGCATTTATGGCTATAAATTTTCCTCTAGGTACTGTTTCAAATGTGTCCCAGAGATTTTGGTACATTGTGTCTTCATTCTCGTTGGTTTTGAAGAATATCTTTATTTCTGCCTTCATTTCATTGTTTATCCAGTCAACATTCAAGAGCTAGTTGTTCAGTTTCCATGAAGTTGTGTGATTCTGAGTGAGTTTCTTAATCCTGAGTTCTAATTTGATTGTACTGTGGCCTAGAGACTGAGAGATTTCCATTCTTTTGCATTTGCTGAGGAGTGATTTACTTCCACTTATATAATTTTACAGCAGGAGTGATGTGGTGCTGAGAAGAATGTATATTCTGTGGATTTGGGGTGGAGAGTTCTGTAAATGTCTATTAGGTTTGCTTGGTCCAGATCTGAGTTCAAGTCCTGGATATCCTTGTTAATTTTCTGTCTTGTTGATCTGACAGTGGAGTGTTAAAGTTTCCCACTATTATTGTGTGGGAGTCTAAGTCTCTTTGTAGGTTGTTAAGAACTTGCTTTATGTATCTGGGTGTTCCTGTATTGAGTGCGTATATATTTAGGATTGTTAGCTCTTCTTGTTGCATTGATCCTTTTACCATTATGTCATGCCCTTCCTTGTCTCTTTTGATCTTTGTTGGTTTAAAGTCCATTTTATCAGAGACTAGGATTGCAACTCCTGCTTTTTTTTTTCTTTTTTGCTCTCCATTTGCTTGGTAAATCTTCCTCCATCCCTTTGAGTCTACGTGCATCCTTGCACGTGAGATGGGTTTCCTGGATACAGCACACCAACGAATTTTGACTTTTTATCCAATTTGCCAGCCTGTGTCTTTTGATTGGGGCATTTAGCCCATTTACATTTAAGGTTAATATTGTTATGTGTGAATTTGATCCTGCCATTTTGATGCTGGCTGATTGTTTTGCCCATTAGTTGACGCGGTTTCTTCATTGTGTCGATGCTCTTTACCATTTGGTACGTTTTGGAGTTTCTGGTACTGGTTGTTCCTTTCCATGTTTAATGCTTCTTTCAGGAGCTCTTGTAAGGCAGGCCTGGTGGTGACGAAATCTCTCAGCAATTGCTTGTTCGTAAAGGATTTTATTTCTTCTTCAGTTATGAAACTTAGTTTGGGCAGATATGAAATTCTGGGTTGAAAGTTCTTTTGTTTAAGGATGTCGAATATCTGGCTTGTAGGGTTTCTGCTGAGAGACCCACTGTGAGTCTGATGGGCTTCCCTTTGTGGGTAACCTGACCTTTCTCTCTGGCTTCCCTTAGCATTTTCTCCTTCATTTCAAACCTGGCAAATCTTACGATCATGTGCCTTGGGGTTGCTCTTCTTGAGGAATATCTTTGTGGTGTTCTCTGTATTTCCTGGACTTGAATATTGGTCTGCCTTGCTAGGTTGGGGAAGTTCTCCTGGAAAATATCCTGAAGAGTGTTTTCCAGCTTGGATTCATTCTCTCTGTCACATTCAGGTACACCTGTCAAACGTAGATTAGGTCTTTTTCACATAATCCCATATTTCTTGGAGGCTTTGTTCATTTCTTTTTACTCTTGTTTCTGTAATCTTGCCTTCTCATTTTATTTCATTTAGTTGATCTTCAATCTCCGATATCCTTCTGCTTGGTTGAATCGGCTGTTGAAACTTGTGTATACTTTGCAAAGTTCTCATGTGTTTTTCAGCTCCATCAATTCATTTATTGATCTAAGCTGTTTATTCTCTAAGCTGTTTATTCTCGTTAACATTTCATCAAAGCTTTTTTCAAAGTTCTTAGTTTCTTTGCATTGGGTTAGAACATATTCTTTCAGCTCAGAGAAGTTTATTACCCACTTTCTGAAGTCTGTTTCTGTCAATTCATCAGACTCATTCTCCATCCAGCCTTGTTCCCTTGCTGGTGAGGAGTTGTGATTCCCTTGGAGGAGGAGAGGGGTTCTGGTTTTGGGTGTTTTCATCCTTTTTGCACTGGTTTCTTCCCATCTTTGTGGATTTATCTACCTGTGGTCTTTGTAGTTGGTGACTTTCAGATGGGGTCTCTGAGTAGACATACTTTTTGTTGATGATGAAGTTATTTCTTTTTGTTTTTTAGTTTTCCTTCTAACAGTCAGGCCTCTCTGCTATAGGGCTGCTAGAGGTCCACTTCAGACCTTGCTTGCCCGTGAATCACCTGCAGCAGCCTCTGCATTCTCTCTAGGAACTGCACTCCAGAGCTGTTCCTATTCAGCCATCTTGGATCATCTCCCAAGTTATTCCAAATTTTAAATCCATGGAGGTTATTTTATTTTGCAACATTTAGCATTCACATTCAAAAATAGAAGATTGTTTTCATTAAGTGTCTTGCACTTCAATGTCCTTATTCTTCCATGAAAAAGTTCATGAATAATGCTAACCTTGAATTACAACTCCCCAAGGGGTTATTTCTGCCCACTTCATAAAGACCACTGGATTGTGTCAGGCCTCCATGTGCAAGCCCGGACCCAGAAAACTTAACTCTTTATTATCAAACAACAGCCCTCTTTGTCATTAGTAATGCTCTTTGCCGCTATTAATAAAACTGCACCAGTAGTTTGTCAGAAGGAGGGGGTTTCATTTGCCTGAAATATCTTTTCATACCTTTTACTTTCAAATTTTGTGTCCTTCTGTTTTAAGGATATCTAGCTAAGAAGAGCCTCTCTGAACTACGTTTTGGTTTTTGTTTTCCTTTCTTTTTTTCTCATCTAGTCTGAGAATCCATCCTTTTTGAGAATCCACTTACGTTGACTATAATGACTGACACATTTAAAGTTACTTTGACCATTTCTTTTGTGCTTCCTCTTGTCCCACTTTTCCATGTTTCATCTTTACTTTTAAGGATGAACTGTCTAACAAATGAAGCTCGTCATATTTTAAAGGGAGTAAAAAATTAATACTATCATATCGATCCTATTTTACTAAGGACAACTGTTATGGTTTGAGTGTTTGTCCCCTCCAAAACTCATGCTGAAATTTAATCCCCAATGTGGAAATATTGTGAGATATAGCCTTTAAGAGGTGATTGGATTATGAGGGCTGTGCCCTCATTAATGGATTAATTCATTCATAGGTTGTATTAGTCTGTTTACACACTGCTATACAGAACTACCTGAGACTGGGTAATTTATGAAGAAAAGAGGTTTAATTAACTCACACTTCCACAGACTTAATAGGAAGCATAACTGGAAGGCCTCAGGAAACTAACCATCATGGTGGAAGGCAAAGGGGAAGCAAGCACATCTTACCATGGCAGAGCAGAAGAGAGTGAGCAAAGCAGGGAGCGCTACACTTTCAACCAACCATATCTCATAAGAACTCCGTCATGAGAACAGTAGGGAGGAAGTCTGCCCCCATGATTCAGTCACCTCTCACCAAGCCCCTCCTCCAAGACGTGGGGGATTACAATTTGACATGAGATTTGGGTGGGGACACAAAGCCAAGCCATATCATGAATTAATATGTTATCATGGCAGTGGGACTGGTGGCGTTATAAGAAGAGAAAAAGAGACCTGAGCTGTCATGCTTACCATGTGATGTCCTGCACTGCCTCCGGACTGCAGAGACACCAACAAGAAGGCCCTCACCAGATGTGGCCCCTCAACCTTGGACTTCCCAGCCTCCGTAACTGTATAAATTCCTTTTCTTCATAAATTACTAAGTAAATTCATTTTCTTTATAAAATTACTCCATTTTATATATTCTGCTATAAGCAACGAAAATGCACTAAGACCATGATAAATTAAGATTCAGTAGTAAAAAGCTTTGCTCAGGTTAGAAAACTAATCAGTGACAAAACCAAGGACCAAACATGAGTAACACAATGTCTAGCACTCTTTCACTACACAATCGACTTAGGACAATCCTCACAGTATTTCATCTTCCCCTCACAGAAGTAAAGAAAAAACTGGTATTAAGCTATTCACTTTACATATAGGAAAACTGAGATTTATGATAGTAAGTCATTTACACATGGGTGGAAAAACTTCATTAGAAACCAAAATGTTAAATTTCCAGAAATTTTGAATTCTTGGGAAAAAATAACTAAACAGAAATTTATGGGAAAAAAGAACCATTAATGAGGGCTGAGGTAGATATATTCATTACTAGCTTAGGAACATAAAAAATCTATTATTTATTATTAGAGCTGCTCATAGAGTTATATGAAATTTTAAAATATATTTAGATCTGACACCACCTAGTATTTTAGATTTTGCCAGTTCAGCAGCCACTTGAGTGGCTACAAAGAAAAATAATCAGTGTCATATTTAAGAGGAAGATATTATGCTGTTGGGATTTCCTATCTTCCAGGATGAGAAGCAAGCCCAGAAAGCACCAATTTTCAGGGAAGAGTCAGAAAATGGCCCAAGTTAGGTGCATGTCTCTAACCACAGGGCATCCTGTTTCTGCGTCTCACTTTCTGGTCTCTCTCTCTCCAGAGGTTTCTGTTTCTCTTCTACTTCAGTTTTATCACCTCTGGGAACCTCTGAGAATCAAAATATTTTTCCTAGGTTGACTTCCAGGTCAGGTTTTGCTTGTGTCTGATTTTTACTCGGTAAATTTCCAAGCACAGACTTTTTTCCTCCATTAGGAATCTACAGCAGGCAAGAAGCATTTATCAGAGGCTTCTGGGCAACACCCTGGCCCCAGGTGACAAAAAGATCCTCCTGGCAGCATATCTGATCCCTTGGTAGCTAGACCTGTGAAGAGGGTCTTAATCCTACCTCATATAAAAGTACTTTTCAAATAACCACTTTGAAGAATCTCTCATTCTCCAAGCCAGGCCAAGGCAAGAGCAAAATGCTACTGGACTTCCCATCTAAAACAGCTACAGCAGCATAAACTACTTGACAGTAAAATTATTCCCACTTCTTAAGTAAATTGGTAACTTTCTTCTGAATTTGAAAGTGAAGTCATCTAGATTCTCAACAACAGGCAACTTTTTGATCATTTGATTAGGAATGATCTTAAAGACTATGATGCCCTGTAGTTAGTTTTACTCTAAAATCTTTATATTCAATGTCTGAAAAATAAGTTAGAGAAAGTAAGTGCAGTGTATGAATGTATGAACTTGTATCTTAAACTATTATATTGATCATTAACTTATCATGTTTTCCAGGCTCCCAATGCTAATATCCATGTCTTCTGATTTCTAGCTCAGGACTCCTTCTTCCCAAGAGGCAAAGGAAAAAGACACTTAAAAGGTAACAACACACATAATCGTACCTTTCTTGCCAGCAGTGTGGCTATTTGAGACACGACCATGTGGCCAAGGAGAAGCCACACCAGCCGCCGCTTCCCCCATTCCATCCAGAAGCTCCACTCAAAGTCAGTCGCATCCTAAGTAGGTCAAAATAGGGGTTTATCAGAAAGATTTCAGTGTATGTCTGAGTCAGAACACAAACTCCAGTTAATAATACAACCAGAAAGAAGGCCAGTGTGAGTCCAAGCTCTGTAAAATAGTATTTACACACTTCTTGCCTTTCCCCCCACTCACCTGTACACTCCCCTCCAGCTTCCTATTAGTGATGGCAAAAACTGCATTACTTTTGCACCAACCTGACCATCAATGCCATTCCCCAAATGCACTTCGGGCTTTCTACAACTCAGTGTCTTTGTCATAGCTGATCTCCCAGGACCATCTATAGCTTAGATACTATTATTATTTTCATTTTGCAAAAAAGAAACAGAGACTTAAGGAACTCAATTCATTTACACAAGGTTACATGGACAGTACAAGAAATGAATTGAGGCTATCCCAGTTTAGACAACTAGATGTTTTCACTAAGAGGAGAAATGTAAACTGGACACTAATAAAATGGCTTAAAGTCAGTCATGTTAAGTCTTGTTGCCATTTACAGACAGCATAATTTGTCAGAGAAATTAACTAATTTCATATGAATTTATAATAATGGAATGAAAGGTACACTTCCCTTTCCCCCAAGAAGCTCTGTGTCCATGTAGCATTCTGTGTCTGCATCGGTACCAGGTTCCACGTCTATGGAGCTCCCGGCAGGAGTAGGTAGAAACCTCTGACAAGAGTGGACATGTGGATGCTTAGGAACCAGCACCTGGAAGTCATGGCCTCAGGAGCCCCAGAAAAGACCACAGAGGCCAAGAGGAGCATGGAGAGATGCACATGTCATCGGTCACCCTGAAACGGGCAATGCAGGCTTGGCCAATGAACATCTCAGCACCACCAGGATGGAGGGAGATTTGAGGTCTCAGAATTTTCTAGCCAAAATGTGTGCCTGGAAAAGGAATCCTGCATTGACCACTGATATTGAACCCCTCACCAATCTCTGCCAGTGAAACTTGGAACCTATCTTAACTGGATTTGAAGAAAAGTGTGATTTTGTGTGTGTGTGTGTGTGTGTGTGTGTGTGTGTGTGTACCTAAGATTGTGAGGTAATGTCATACCATTAGAAACAAAACTCTTTTTTTGGAGAAGGTAATATACACATAAAATTGATCTTGATTCATAACAGACCATGAGTGCAAGGCAGCTAAGACTGGAGGCTTGGTTTGGATCCGGAGCCCAGATCTACTCACACACGGGCTGTGATGACGTTGAACATGATACTTAACCTTTCTGTTTCTTCATACAACAATAGTACTTACCTTATAGGGATTTTTTTGAGGCTTAAATAGAACATATGTGTATTAAAAGTTGATAACAGCACACAGTACTCATTCAACAGTAGTACCCGCTAGCCCCATGTGCTTCCCATCCCTTGTAAACCACCAGCCAAGATTGTATTATGCTTTACTTTGTGCCACTCACTTAAAAATGTATATATAGTTTTCCCGCTTCTCCAAATAAGGAAATACAATGCTGTGCATTCTCAAATTACACATGCTCCCACACCTCAGATACTGATACATGACCTGCTCGTAAAGCCCCTGTCCCCTGCTGGAAATCATGTATCTAGTTGAATTGCTTCCATTTAGAGATGACAACACCAGAGCCTGGGATGTGCCCAACACACAGCCAGGCAGCAGAGCAGAGAATGCAAACCTTCAACCTGCCTCATGATCCCTGATCCAGGGCTTGTTTCCCCATCTCATAATTTCCCAATTAGCTGACAGTCAATTAACTGAATAAAGGTAAACAAGTTCAAAGGTCATGTGATGAGGCCAGGCTAGTTAAATATCACTTTTACAATAGGAATACAGCTAAAAAGACACTGAAAGCCAAGACATTTTTTTTAAATACAAACTCAAAAAAAATTTTTTTGAGCTTTTTAAATATAACATTTTTGAACACTTAGAATTACATTTAGAATTCATGACCCCAAGCTTATCTATACCTCAAAACTTCTCCAAGTTTCATTTTTTAGAAGGAAAAAAGGATCTAATACAACATAACATATTAGACTTTCTGTTCCACCAGAAAATCCAGGACTCATGAAAACTCTGTGCTGGTAAAATCCCATCAAAAAAAAATTACACATGCCCTTTCACCACTAATTCTTGCAGAAAACATTCATTTAAAGGAAATAAAAATGTCTCTCTCATGTCTGTCCTTCACCATTTAAAACAGTTACCTAAGGGAAATGATCAGACAGAAAAGTTGGGCCAATGAATGGATCAAGATGATGTTTAATGATTTGAATAAGAAAAATATTGACTCACTGCTTCTCAAAGCAAAAGCTTTATAGACTCTGAGCTCAATCACACATTTGAAGGTAAACATTAAAGCCTGAAATCAGGAACATCATGTTCTGTTCCTTCTCCCATTTTCCTTCTTGACTCCATGGTTATTAGTCAGTTAGGAACCTCTTCTTTGGTACTCTAATGGGGTCAGATACAAACTGGGGATAAATCCCAGCCAGACAGAACTAGGACGGTTTCTTCATGGAAGCAGGGATGCTGCACTGCAGGGAGAAGTCGCCCGTATCCAACCTCCTGCACCAGTGCTTCTCAAACTTCAAGGTGGACACTAGCCTCCTATGCATCTTGCTAAAATGCAGATTCTGATGCAGTCAATCTAGGGTGCGGGCTGGGATTCTGCATTTCTAACAAGCCTCCAAGTGACGCAATGCTACCAGCCTGGGGACCACATTTTGAGTAGCAAGGATCTACATGACTGATTATGCCTTCCTACAGCTGAGTGTTTACAAACTCACAGAATCCTTAACAGCTCAGCCCATTCCATACCATTCCCAGGCAGGAAGGGCACATGCTCGAAGCTGCTACCTAACACTCACCAAGAGAGCAGTCACCCCCTGTTCACCATTCAAAGCTCTGAGCACCCAGACTTCAGAATTCATGGAACAAGTTAACAAAAGCAGTTGTTTATTCCCAGGCTTGCATTCTGCTACCAGCCAGTACTAAGGACTCCGAGAAACACCATCATTCTGGGTTTCTTAAACAGCAACTAACTTCCTGGCAAAACACTGTTTTTCCTTTCTTAACAAAGGAAAGAGTCCAGGCCTAGTGTTTGTAACTGCCTCTTTTCCTACCCACAGTGGAGTTCTACTCCAGGCAACATGAGGAGCTCAAAGTCTAAATGGGAAGACCCCCAGCACCAAGGCCACCACACTCTACAGTGAAGACACACTAAAAACCCACCACAAAGTGAGAGGACTAACAGTGCTGCAACTCAACTTCATACGTCAGTGAAACTGGCTCACCTGTCCTTTCTTCCCACACAATCACTGAAGAACATTCGCGTATGTGTTTTCTAATTACAACCTCATAACGATCTTTAAAGTAGTTCATTTGTTGAATAGACCTTATCTTTTAGAACAGTTTTCAGTTCAGAATTAAGCACAATGTACAGAGTTCCCATAGACCTTCAGCCCCTCTCCATCAGCATCCCCAACCACAGCAGTGTATTTGTTCCAATTGGTGAACCTGTATTGATTCATCATCGTCACTCGAAGTCGACAGTTTACATTAGGGTTTACTCTTGATGTTATATATTCTATGGGTTTGGACACATGTATAATGACACATATCCACTGTTATCATATCATACGGAATAGTTTCATTGTCCTAAAAATCCTCTGCACTCTACCTCTTCATCCCTCCCACCCTGCCGCTGTCCCCCTCAATCCCTGGCAAACAATGATCTTTTTACTGTCTCCATATTTTACTTTTTCCAGAATGTCATGCAGTTGAAATAAAGAAGTTCTGGGGTTTTTAATTTTTTTTGTCAATGACTTGAAGCTTGTTTGTTGTTGTTGCTGTTGGTGGTGTTGTTTTTGAGACAGTCTTGCTCTTGCCCAGGCTGGAGTGCGGCAACCTTGGCTCACTGCAACCTCTGCCTCCAAGGCTCAAGTGATTCTCATGCCGCACCATTTCAAGTAGCTGGGAGTACAGGTATATACAATCACACCCAGCTAATTTTTGTAATTTTAGTAGAGACAGGGTTTTACCATGTTGGCCAGCCTGGTCTTGAACTCTTGACCTCAGGTGATCCACCCACCTCGGCCTCCCAAAGTACTGGGATTACAGGCATGAGCCACCACACCCAGCCTGAAGCTCATTTTTTTTTTTCCTTTTTTCTTCTTTCCTAAGTAGTTGTGTTTTGTTTTTTTAACTCCATGTTACAAATGGGTTAACTGGAGGTCATAGAAAGCAGATTATTTGTCCAAACCTAGTAGGGAGCAGAGCTGGGTTTCAAACCTAGGCCTGTCTGATGCCAAAGAGGAAACCCTTTTCCAAGATGTTTCTACTAGTGCTTGTCCCTGTACCTGGACTCTCCGCCCTTCCCAACCCTTTGCCCCACAACGCTATCTGACTAATCTCCAACATAGAGTGCACCTCACTGATGCCCCATAACCACTAGTAACATGCACAAAATACTCAGTAAATGGTACAATTCAAATGTCAGCTCAGAAGTGAAGCTTTCCCATCCCTACTTCCCAGGTGGACCTCATTGCACTCCTTTCTCTGCTATCCACATCTCAATTCTAGAACTTTTATTATGGCAGATTTATTATCTCACTTTTATTCATGTATTTTCTCTCTGGAGGAAAAAATGGTGAGTGCTCTTAGAGCAAGAACCTTGACTTGCAGCAATCCTGTCTCCTAGACACCCAACATTCAGTAAGCCTTTAAAATGGCAGGGAGCAGGAAGGCAGCAAAAACATCAGGCCACCTAGTTCTTTCCACATTTCTGCCCCTGTTTAAACTTGGAAAAGTCACTTCACTATCTGGACTTGAATTTTCTTATGTGTAAAATGAAGGGCTCAACTAGCACAATGTCTAAGATTCCTTTCAGAAAATGGGAAAAACAGTTATTTTCCAGGCGAAAGGAAAGAAATACTAAGAAAGTGCTTGTCACCCACCCGTGGAGAGGGTCTGGTCCCCCCTTCTCACACCCCTATGTCATTAGGGGAGAAAGTTACAAGAAAAAATTCCTGGCAAGTGAGGACTTGCCCTAGCAACTCACCACTCAGTAAATCTTTCCTCCTTCTAGCCTTGAATTCTCATCACCTTAAACCTCGCCAGATCACAACTCTCACCCTCAGCCTCTTAGCTGAAGTACTGTGCTGTTAACTCAAGGGATAGCTAAGATTCTGGTTCTGTGCTTTCCCTTGCATTCCCCAGAAAATTGAAGCCTATTCTCCAGCTGAAAACAACACAAACATGTAGCTAGGAAGGCCTGGTCAATAGACTAAAATGTAAAGTACCAAAACATGTGCCAAGGCACTCACCGAGATGCCCTAAGTAAATGAGAGAAATTCACCCTGTAGCCACATCGGTTAGTTCAGTCCACTAGTTCTTCAAGCCAGATCCCTAGTTCCACTGTTTTTGGAGTCTTTTTTTTTTTTTTTTTTTTTCTGGTAATTAGTCCATGAGCTGCTGAATAGTTCCACTGTTGATCTCCTAGTGAGATGGGTCAAGAGCACTGTTTCATTATTTCTATGGACGGCATGTGTAGATGGCTTGCTATCAGCTCAAGAAGTTTACATCTACAAATGAAGCAGAGTCTAAGAAAGGCCATGGATGAGGCTTAAAAATGATTTGAGGCCAGGTTCAGTGGCTCACGCCTATAATCCCAACACTTTGGAAAGCTGAGGTGGGTGGACAGTTTGAGGCCATGAGCTTGAAACCAGCCTGGCCAAATGATGAAACCCTGTCTCTACTAAAAATACAAAAATTAGCTAGGAGTGCTGGTGCACACTTACAATCCCAGCTACTAGGGAGGCTGAGACATAAGAATCACTTGAACCTGGGAGGCAGAGGTTGCAGTGAACCAAGATCATGTCACTGCACTCCAACCTGGGTGACAGAGCAAGACCTTCTCAAAAAAACAAAAACAAATCTTTTTTAAAATGATTTGACCCATTATATAATCATTGAAATCTTTCAAATAAATTTTATTGAGCATCTAGTACACGATGGTTCCTATACTCAATCACAGCACATCAATTAGGCTTTGTTATTCAGGAAAAGCTTGGAGTTACTTCAAAATCTTTTTCCTCCCTGTACTGTGTACTAGACCTGTTTATCCTGCAGACTGTTCTCTACTCACTTCTACCCATTTAGACTTATTCCTTCCATTCCATGCCCCCTACACAGCACCAAAGTAATATTTTTAAGACCATACTTGATCACGTTATTTCCTCCACTAAATATTCTTCATGTGCTCCCCTTAGCAATCCAGAGAAACTTCTCAGTGAGACTCATGCAGTTCTTCATAAAATGGCCCTGTCTCCCTGTCCATCCTTTCATCATCCTACCTTACCTTCACTGCCCCCACCATCCCACATTACAACTGCATTGACCCCTCTGACCCCACAGCACCACATTCATGCAACTGGGCCTCCCATACTTTGCTCCCTCTATTCGGAAAATCCATCAGTGAAGCATCATGTCAATGAGGACTTACCTTTTAGGTCTCAGCTCAGTCAAGCCTTCTCCCAGGAAGCCTTTCCCAATCCATCCACTCAGCCTGGACTCAGTATCCCTTGCCTATGCTCCCACAATACGCCACTATGGTTACCTGTATCAGAGCAACTTATCCCATTGTGCTTTTTACTTTTTATTTTTTAAAATAGTCTTGCTCTGTTGCCCAGGCTGGAGTACACTGGTGTGATCTCGGCTCACTGCAACCTCTGCCTTCAGGGTTCAAGTGATTCTCCTGCCTCAGCCTTCTGAGTAGCTGGGATCACAGGTGCCTGCCACCATGCCCGGCTAATTTTTATATTTGTAGTAGAGACAGGGTTTCACCATGTTGGCCAGGCTGGTCTCAAACTGACCTCAAGTGATCCACTCGCCTTGGCCTCCCAAAGTGCTGGGATTATAAGTGTGAGCCACCATGACAAGCCCCATTGTGATGTTTTGTTTTGTTTTGAGACAGTCTTGCTCTGTTGCCCAGGCTGGAGTGCAATGGCACAATCTTGGCTCACTGCAACCTCCACCTCTTGGGTTCAAGTGATTCTCCTGCCTCAGCCTCCCAAGAAGCTGGAATTACAGGTGAGCACCACCATGCCTGGCTAATTTTTGTATTTTTAGTAGAGACAGGGTTTCACCATATTGGCCAGACTGGTCTCGAACTCCTGACCACAAGTGATCCACCTGTCTCAGCCTCCAAAAGTGCTGGGATTACAGGCGTGAGTCACCGTGCCCAGCCCCCACTATGCTTTAGTTACAGGTTACTAAGCTGTCTCTCCACTAGACTGTGATGACAGGGTCTACATATATATTCAGCATTGTATCCCCCAATAAGCGGAATATACTAGAAGCTCAATAAAAGTTTAAAAAATTTTAATGATTATACAATGAGTCAAACTATTTTTAAGAATCTGGTATAAGCCCTGCCTACTGGGAAAGGGGAGGAAGAGATACCAAAAGTAGGGAACCCAGTATCTGCCCTAGAAGGCCTTTATAACTCCAGGCAGGGAGAAAATGTAAGCTCACAGAATAGTTCTAGTGGATGATCTGTTCTGCAGATTATCTTGACCAACTCAAGCCCACTCTCTGATAAATCAATTACTGACCCCTAAGACATGGCCAAAGTAGAGTACTATGACAATAGAGGACCTATTTCATATTCATAAGAAATACATAAAGTATGGAAAACACTTGGAATACAGCCAGGAATGTATTAAGTATGTCTTTAAGTAAATATATAAATAAATGAACAAACAACAAACTCTATTTTACTTTGCTAGGCCTAGAAACACAACTCCAAGAGTTTTCAAGCTGCATGTCCTGAAACAGTTAGAAGCACCCATAGTTAAAATATGAGAGAGTTCAGCTGTTCAAGATCCCAAACCCAGTCAAGGAAAAAGGAAAAAAGAAAGTTTTAGAGACTGTGGACTGAAAAGAAGTGAGTTCATGGTTAACAAAAAAGGAACTTCAGCATTCAGGAAAGCTGCCACAGATAAAATGCCATGGAAAGCAACCATCTTAACCTTCTTCTAAGAAGAAAACAACTGCTTGTACAGCAGGTAATGCCGATTAACTCAACCACGACTATTTCATCCCCTCCAGCATGATTTCCTACACATTATAGGCTAGAAGGTTGAAAACTACATATCCCAGAATTCCCTGTAGCTAGCAGATCTAAAAATGGCTAAACTTCTAACGAACAAATACAAACACTATGACTCTGAAAGTAAAGGAACAATGGGCTGTGAGACTTCTGAAGAAAACCATGGCAGAGGCCCTTTAGGTGTTCTGCAGCAGCCATGGTGGAAGTTCTAGGGTCCAGTCAGTTCAGAGATGCTGAAGCTGTCAGATATGGCACCAGAACCCTATGTTCTCAAGCCAGGAGCTATGCGACAGCAGATGTTTCGTACAGGGGCTCTCAGAACTGTTCCTGGTAGCTCACTTAGTGCCTGCTCCTACAGGCCTTTCCATTATTCTGAAATGTCTTTAAATCCCTGCAATAATTCTCTTTTTAAAATCACTGCAATAGATTCTGTTGTCTGCAATGGAACCTTGACTAAAAGATTATGGAAGAAATGTTTCCTCTGATTGGAATCCAGCTCTAGCTTTATAACAAAAGCATTAGGAACATAATTCACTTTGAAGAACACTACTCTGAAATAAGTCTATTCAATGGAGGAAAATAAAATGGAAGAAGACACCAGCTAAGTCAACACAATAAACGCTCAAGAACTAGGTAACAAAGGCAGTGATTGTCTGTGTTAGAATGCATTCACAAATGCATTGCGTATTTCAAAACCAAAGATATGTAATGTTCTCTATACCAAAAAAAGATAAATGTTTCAGGTGATGGATATCCCAATTACCTTTATTTGATCATTACACATTATATACAGGTATCAAAGTATCACATGTACTCCAAAAATGTATACATCTATTGTATATCAATTTTTAAAGAAAAAGCAGAAAATGACCTACATTACCAACCAGTTTATATTTTTCATTATATACCTTTTTCCTTCAGAGAAACAGTATACAGCTGAATATATTTACTATCTTCCTTATCCTCCTATCTAGTAAGTTGTAAAAATTAAATACTACAGAAATACGACACATTTTTGTGTCTTTATTTCCTAAATAGCATTATTTGCTTATTGTTTACTTTGAGACGATATGTAATATCTAATTACACTGAGTAAAAGTTATCTGCGATCAGAGAAAACCTTTATAATGTTCTTGAAATCATAAATGTTTCCCTGCACATTCAAAGGCAGCAAACTGACCTTAATGGCCCATAAATCTCCAGACAAGAAACACAAAAGGAGACAAATTTTGTAAGAAATCTGCACAAAAGAGGCACTGCTCTCCAAATGAGCTCAGGCTAATGATTCATTGAGCAATTATTGGAAGAAGTTTCTTTTGCCTTCAACAGCTGCTTTTCTATTTCTAAAAGAATTTCAACTAAACCATTTTACTGCTTACAATTTCCAGAGACAACACTCTCCCAATCAATACTTTCTTAAAGATAAAATGCTTCCACTAATAAAACCTTTTTTCTGTAAATAACAAAGCCCCTGCTCAAACCTCTCCACCCTTCTGCATAGGTGAAGATGCTTACAAGGGCAGGGACAGGCTGCCCTGTTCTACTGTGTACCATTACCAGCCTCTTCATTGCCCCTCGCCACACAAGCCAGGCAAATTGGTCCAGGGTAAAATGGCAAAGGGGAGGTGTTTTATGGAAGAAGAAAGAGAAAGCCTCTTAAGAGGGTTTAATTAAATCAAGAAGACCTAATTAACATGGGTAAGTTATTCTTCAGCCCAACTGCCAACCTAAACTCAGTAACATCTTCTGGTCACAACTCTCTACCTACCTACCTACTTCTTATAAGTCACTTTGGATTATGCAAGAGAGCAAGAGAATCTGTCTGGTTTAACATGAATAGCTTCTGTCTCCCTGCTTTATCTATGCCATATTCCCACCTTTCCTCCTAAAGTTAGCAAAGAATGAATCAAATATTTAAAAAGAAACATTAAATTTCAGGGTGAAGTTGAAGGCACAAAACTATGTTATTTTCCCCCACCTCTCACACTGGAAAAACAGTAACTATATTTTCTACAAGGTATAAGGAAAAAGAGCTATAAACGATGAAGAAAGGTGATAAGTTGGAGATCATGACAATAAAAAGTAATAGAATGAGATGACTACAGAACAAATTACACAAAATCATGACTCCTCGGCTTCAAACTACGCTAATAAATCATACATACCATTAGTGTCACTTCCTCAGAGTATCAAAAAGACAAAGTGAGTCACAATAATATAGAAGGAAAAAAGATCCCCAGCCTGTTGGGGGCCCCAGCTCCTAAAATGATCCTCCCACTCAGAGAATTTACTTTCTGCTTAGGAAGTCACACACGCAAGAAAACTGGTTTCTACCAAACATCTCTGCAGTGGGCAAACACTAGCAAACTGGAACTCGACATGGGGTCCCAAAATGTTGGAGTCACCCAGGTTAGAAGGCCAATTAAGAAAGAAAGTGTGATCTCAGAGAGAAAAAAGGAGAACATTTTTGCCATCTGTCCAGGGGAAGAGGAAGGGAACCCTCCATATTCCCAGATACCACCTTTCTACTTTACACTCTGCCTGAAAGACCAGGGGAACTGGCGAGCAGAGCTATGTCAGAGGGTTCTCCCACACATCTTTACAACTGTTCCTTCTGCCCATTAGCTGCCCAAGCTGTCCAGGAGACACCTCCCCCACTCAGAGCACCCCTAAGCCCACCAGCCATCACAGGCAGCTGAGGGGCCTGGGAGACTGGGAACAGAGAGAGACAAGAATGAGACCAAGGCTCACCACATCCTCAGGGCACACTGCCCCATCCTTCCTCCACTGCCCACTGCTTCCACCATCTCTCTTCAGAAACCTATTTGTGTATTAATAAAATAATTCATCTTATTTATTATGCCTAAAACTTACTTTAAAGACTACAACACAGAGACTTCTGCTTTCAGGTAAGATATAGTACACACATTTATCCCTATCCCCTCCACCAACGACAGCTAAAATCCTTGGCTGTAATATACAAAACAAACTCAAGGAGATTCTGAATGGTGAAAAGAGCACAGACTGTCTAGAGACCTCGGGACCTAAGAAACGACAACAAACAAAATAAAATTAAGTAAATACTGACATAAATATTAATATTTACATTAATACAATATTAATTATACTTACTATAACTTACTAGGTGGGCTTATTAGCAGAATTAGATTACATAAGAATTATTGATCCAGGCATGGTGGCTCACACCTGTAATCCCAGAACTTGGGAGGTTGAGGGTGGATGGATCTCTTGAGGCCAGGTGTTCCAGACCAGCCTGGCCGACATGGCAAAACCCCATATCTAGTAAAAATGCAAACAATTAGCTGGGCATAGTGGCACACGCCTGTAATCCCAGCTTTTGTGAGGCTGAGGCAGGAGAATCCTTTGAACCCAGGAGGCAAAGACTGCAGTGAGCCAAGATTGTGCCACTGCACTCCAACCTGAATGACAGACTGAGATTCTTCTTTAAAAAAAAAAAAAAAAAAAAACAGAATTATTGAACCTAAGGATATGTCAAAAATCACCCAATCTGAACAACAGACAAAAAACTTGACTGAAAAATATACCCTCAGAGACCTTTGATACAAGAACAAAAGATCTGACATTGGTGTCATTAAATTTTCCAGAAGGAAAGAAAAATTACGAGGCTAAAAATATGTTTAAAGAAATAATGGCAAAAAAAAATCCCCAAATTTGGCAAAAGCATAAACCTACAGATTCAAGAAGCTGAATAAACCCCAAATTAAATTCAGAAATTAAAAGACAGAGCTGGGCAGAATGGATTGCTAGAAAAATGACCCAACTCTAGACTGTCTATAAGAAATTCACTTTAAATATAACAAAGTGGGGAGGTGGAGAGTTAAAGGATGGAAAAGGATATGCCATACAGATATGAATCAAAACAAAGTGGGAGTGGCTGTATCAATGGCAGATAAAGTAGACCTCAGAGAAAGAAAATCACCGGAGTCAAAAAGGGTCATTGCAGAATGATAAAAATATCTTCTCACCAATAAGATAGAAGAATCCTAAATGCACGTATATACATATACACATATACATATATATATTAAAAGCATTGTGGTTTTCAGTGATTAGGATTGAGAAGGAGGAGGGTGAGTATGGCCATAAAAGAGACAGCACAGAGTAGCTCTTTGAGGTTCTGTATCTTTATCATGTTGGTGTTTACATGAATCTACACATGATAAAACTGCATATAACTATACATACACATAAATAAGCGTCTGCAAAAGAGGTGAAATCTGATTAAAGTCTGTGGCTTGTACTAATGTCAAGTTCCTGGGTTTGAGAGTTCACTATAGAAGATTCCCGATTGGGGAGCTAACCATCAGGTCCTCCTGTTGGCAACAACAGACACTAGGGACTGCTGTGGGGTGGGATGGAGTGCTGGTAAGGGCTGAGAAACAACCGTTGGGTACTGTGCTCAGTACCTGAATGATAAGATCCTTCTACCCTCAACCTCAGCATCACACAATATACCCAGGTAACAAACTTGCACGTGTACCCCTGGAATCTAAAATAAAAGTTGGAAAAAAAAAAAGATTCCCCCACTGGGGAAGCTGGGTGGAGGTACATGAGGCCTCTGTGTACTATTATTGCAACTTCCTGTAAATGTGTAATTGTTTCAAAATAAGAGGATGTTAAGGGTAATAAATCGACTCAAAGTCCCATTATAGAAAAGCGGCTAAAATGAGCGTCTCTAGGGTTTAACCCAAAATGGGATTTAGAACCCAGCTAGCATGACCTTTACTTCCCCCCCCCCCCAGTGGTAGCGCCAAAGGCACCGGGTGAATAACAAGGTGTGGAACCTCAAGGTGATGACTCAATATCTCATTTGCATACCCTTGGTATCCTGCACATAGTAAATTCTTTAAAGCTTAAAAGAATATTTCTTTTGACTCAATATTTCTAACTATTAGAAGATTACTTAAATAATTTTTGTGCAAACCATAGGCAGTAACTCTTTTTGTGAGAACTACAGGCACCATCGGTGTACTAGGAGTTGCAGTTTCTGCAGTAATAAGTTAAACTGACTCATACCATTTGCTGGTTTCTCTTCAGATTGTATAAATTTTTTGCCTTTTACTAAAAATTTCTGTGGGGAGGAACAATCAGCTTTTAAAGCAACTTTTTGAATCCTTGCTTTAGGCAAGGCAGATCATGTTTTACCAAAAAAAAGACCTTAGAAAAAGGCACTGTGATGTAGGTTCAAGTGTTTCATTGTTGCCACTAAACTTAGACATTGTATCAGGACTTCTAAGGCCACAGTTAACTCTTGTTTTCCATCTCAAAGCTCTGAATACCGATAAAAGTCAATGTAACTTTCCTTGGTGATATCTGACTTGGCTAATTAGTAACATTAATGTTAGTGACACAGGCTGGCTTAGACAATTTAGAGAGACTCTCCCTTAGTGACGGACTTTAAGATACTAAATTCAGCCACATAGTTGGAGAATTTCTGGCTGCCTGTCTACAAAAGAGTTCCGAAGCCATCCCTCTCTAGATAATGTTCTTTTTATCTATCTACCTAGCAAAAAATACAGTGCAAGGTGGTGATGCAAGCTCCTTAAAGGATTTTATCAATTCCACTGATCAGTTTGGTATAAACTGGTTTCCACTGCTTGCCTAATAAACATTTAATAAATGTATACATGCCAGATAGAATTTGACCTGAGATTTGCTATCATAAAACCTGGGAGCAAAATTATGGTGGAATAACCAACCTTCATCCATCTTGAACTTTTTGGCAGCTATTGTCATCCCTGAAAGTGGCATCAGTCAGTTCCCCACACAGACACCCCCCTTTACATCTTCTCCCATGTGCCCCTGTGATCTTGCTCTTACCTTGCTGCTGCTGCTTCTTAATTTCTTTTTAACAAAGGCTTATCAACTGTCATGTCATGATTTTAAAAGGTAATAACCTTTTTAAGAATGCTGACAGGCACCACTTTTAGGAAATGTACTGAGAGAAGGAAATGTTTCACCTCCTTCCCACTTCCCCATACCTCCCCCACAAATTTCAGATCCAGCCACTATTCAACCTCCCCTAGGCTGGAATAACCCCTTCCCCCTTTCTCTCTGAATCCTATTGTAGCACTTAGACAATTCTGAATCCTATTATAGCACTTATATGTTTATGTGTAAATTAACTTTAATCCACCTCTAAGGACAGTTCTTAACATTGAAAGCATCCAAATGAGGAGTCCAGAAAGAGTGAGTTAGCATTTGAAGGATTCTAAACGGAAATCTACTCCCAGACATGACTACAATTCAAATAATTCCAATATGGTACCTAAAGCTACACCTGAAAGTTTACCAGCATAAGGAACGTTAGAAACAGTTTACTAATGAAAAGCATGGTGCTCAACATGATGGTTTAAAATATTTCTCAGGCTTGGAAACCTCTGTAATAATGAAGTTCGGAAGAATCCCTTGAGGCCAGGTGCAGTGGCTCCTGCCTGTAATCCCAACACTTTGAGAGGCCAAGGCAGAAGGATCGCTTAAGCCCAGGAGTTAGAGGTTACAGTGAGCTATGATCACACCACTGCATTCCAGCCTGGATGACAAAGCAAGACCCTGTCTTTAAAAAATAAACAAGTAAATAAATTAGTCAGGGTGTGGTGACTCACACCTGTAATCCCAACAGTTTGGGAGGACATGACAAGAGGATTGCTTAAGGCCAGGAGCTTGAGACAAGCCTGGACAACAAAGCAAGACCCTGTCTCTCTAAAAATTTTAAAACTTAGCTGGGTGTGGTGACACACGCTCACAGTCCCAACTATTCTGAGGACTATGGTGCTGGCACCACTACACTCAAGCCTGGGCAAGAGAGAGACCCTGTCTCAAAAAAATTAAAAAAACCTCCCTTGAGCCCAGAACCCAAAGCACTGAAGGCTGAACACTCTCTTCGTCTGTGTCCTTTAATAAGGCTCTATCCTCTAATCGGACTAGAAGGGTAGCTGCTTCAGCCAGCAGAATAGAATTGCACCAGCCTCAGAAGGAACTTTCTGTAAGATGCTTGTTGGAGTACCTAAAGACAGACAAAAGAGGCTTCACAAGCTTTCAGGAACAGGTTCAATGATGGGTTTTGTACCTGCCTACTTAATGAATGTTTGTACTTGTAGGAAAATTCAGAGATAGACGTTTTCACTGTTTAACATACCGCTTGGTGGCAAGGTTGTGGGAGTGAAACATTTAACTCCTATCCACCTCCAAATGACAGAAGTTACCAAGAGTAAAACCAAAGAACTTTATTTTTGTTAAACAACAAAACAGGCTTGTATTCAAGACTCAGCTCCAATCCACCGATTCCAGGAAGTCCTCTCTGATCACTCCAAGGCTAGAAACTCTTCCAGCAATTTTTGGCTACACAGACTAGGATCAATCATATAGAAATACGTTGTTAAATGGCATGCCAGGGCCAGCTTTCAGGCAGGACCCACAAGCGGGGGCCCTTTGTCCTGGCTGTGTATAGCCCTGGCCCTTGTTAAATACTTCACACATCAGCCCTATTAAAGCTAGAGGTGTCTGCCTGGAATTCTCAAACAGGGTGTAAACTTGAAGAGAGAAACAATGCCTCTTACTTCCTTAACCCACAGCAATCATCACAACCCAGACCAGAAAGCAGGTAGTAAGCACTGACTTGTAAACTGATTGGTTTGTGGCTGAGAAATTTCTCACCATCCCTAACGGTGGGGAATGTCTTCATCTTTGCAACCGACTCCCTCACACATTAGTAGGCTCTTGAAAATATTTATTGAATTGAGGTGAACATGCCCATCGGGGTTGGGGATTTCTTGTAAAGGAACATGGATCTCTTGGCAACGTTTGCTTTGTTTCACATGTGTAAACTCTGGTGAGCTTACAGAGGTCAGGCCTTAACTCATTTTCATTAAGCCACAACCCCTCAAAGATTATTCCAGCATGTCTGCCATATCTCTGCCTCCCTCCATCTGATGGGAGCAGATTAATAAGTGATTTAGCTGTGTGTGTGAAGGTTCAGCCTGTCTTTACTAACAGAAAATTGGATTTTAAACAGCTTTTACCCTTCCCAGAGAGACTTGCTTAGCAGAGACAGATTCGTGTGTTCCATGCCAGTCCCTCCAGACGAGAATGTGGGCTGAAGAGTCTCTAAATGGCAGGGGCAAGAAACCCACAGGTGAGGCCAGGCATGGTAGCTCACACCTGTGATCCCAGAACTTTGGGAAGCCAAGGCGGGTGGATCACTTGAGGCCAGGAGTTTGAGTCCAGCCTAGCCAGCATGTTGAAAACCTGTCTCTACTAAAAATACAAAAAGTTATCCGGGTGTGGTGGCACATGCCTGTAGGCCCAGGTACTTTGGAGGCAGAAGTTGCAGTGAACCCATGGTTGGGCCACTGTACTCCAACATGGGCAACAGAGTGAGACTGTCTCAAAATAGAAAAGAAGAAAAAGAAACCCATGGATTAGCAATGGAAGGAAGGTTTTCTTCCTTCTTGTGAACACAAAGAATGCCAGCTCTTTACCCATCAGTACATGACCTTTTGTCTAGTCTCACCCCTGCTAGATTTTCTTCCTGACATGTAAATTTGCAGATAGGTAGGAAAAACATAAGATGGTAGTGATTTCCTGGTGAGAACAGGAACAGGTATTGTAGCTCTCTGCCTCATGTAAAAATACAATCTACAATGTGAATGGATAAATATCAAATTTGCTGATTAATTCTTAGCCACCAGGTACCCTGCTCTGTTCTCTCTGTTTTCTATCTAGTAGTTTATGGGAAATACTATTGTTTCATTAAAAAGGTGCTTGAGGGCCAGGCGTGGTGGCTCATGTTTGTAATCCTAGCACTTTGGAAGGCTGAGGTGGGCGGATCACAAGGTCAGGAGTTCAAGACCAGCCTGGCAACATAGTGAAACTCCGTCTCTACTAAAAATACAAAAATTAACCAGGCGTGGTGGCAGGTACCTGTAGTCCCAGGTACTTGGGAGGCTGAGGCAGGAGAATCATTTGAATTCAGGAGGCAGACATTGCAGTGAGCTGAGATCACACCACTGCACTCCAACCTGGGTGACACAGTGAGACTCCGTTAAAAAAAAAAAAAAAAAAAAAAAAGAAAGTCCTTGAAAAAGCTAGGAGAAAATAAGATGAAGGCAGAACCAAAGGTTTAGCTCTGCAAAACTAACAGATGAAGAGAGAGAGAGAGAGAAGTGTTGTGTGTGTGCGTGCGCACACACGTGTACATGTGTGCATTCAAATGGAGAGAGAGAGGAGAGAGAGAAGCAGGACAAGGCAGGAAAATCAGTCAGAGGGCTCCAGAAAGAGTCCACAGGGGGAAATGGCACCTGAAATCCTTCAGGCACTGACCACTGCCCTCTGGATCAAGTCCAGACTCCACATATGGCACCCAATGGCCTTTATGATCAATCCCCTGCCTATCTTGAGTGATTTGTTCCTCACAACTCAATCTTCTAGCCAAGCTGAATTTATTTCACTCAAATCCAGGTTGTCAGGCATGCTATTCCGTTCACCCACCCCTCCCCGTCTCCCAGCCACCCCCTCTCTCGAGTCCCTGCGGGTGGGGTTCTCTGCAACCTCTCTCTCCACAAGCCCCAGCGGCTGTTGCACCAGCAGCTCACCATCTCATCATCACCTTCCCCTGAAGTTCAGAGCCCACTGAGGGCAGAGACTGAGCCTGGAATGTCACAGTATCCCCAGCATGTGACCTGGAAGCAGCTTACAGAGCAGGCCGCATTTAACTCACTGGTTAAATGAGTCAAAATGGAATGTTGTTTTTCTGAAGTATTAAAATGCAGAGGCATTTATAAATAAGCTAAATCTTAAAATCTTCATGGGCAAAGCATGAGTAGCTAAAAACTGTCTTTAGGGAAGTACCTCTTTCTCATATGTTCACAGGCATTCAGATTCAAGCTCTCCTGTCTGCCTCTGTCTATTCTTCCTAAGCCTCCTCACAGGCACTATAAAGTCCTGTCTGATTTTACTTCTGAAAGAACAGCTTATTTAGAGGTCTGAAACCTGCCGTGGGAAAATGTGTCCTCAGGAAAGAACAGAATTGATTACTTGTAACACTCTTTATAATGCATTAGGATTTTGAGAGCTCTTTCAATAGCAACCCCACCCTCTACATGTAAATGTCTCTCTGTAGAACATTACCTCCTTGCTGAAGAGGGAGCATCAGCAATTTTTTTTTTTTTTTTTTTTTTGAGATGGAGTTTCAGTCTTGTTGCCCACGCTGCAGTGCAATGGTGTGGGCTCAGCTCACTGCAACCTCCACCTCCCGGGTTCCAGTGACTTTCCTGCCTCAGCCTCCCAAGTAGCTGGGATTATAGGCACCCGCCACCACACCTGGCTAATTTTTGTATTTTTAGTAGAGACTGTGTTTCACCATGTTGGCCAGGCTGGTCACAAACTCCTGACTTCAGGTGATCCACCCACCTCAGCCTCCTGAAGTGCTGGGATTACAGGCGTGAGCTACCACCCCCGGCTGAGAATCAGCAATCCTTAATGCTAAAGCAAGGAACTATTCATCCATGGAAAGAAAAATAACAATAACCACAATAACATGTATTGCGCATCTATTCCGCACTAAGCACAAGCATGCTGGGTGTTTTCTGTCCATCACTTCTTCCTTCATGACCTGGTATTCCCATGTTCCAGGTAACAAAACTGAGGCTAAAGGAGGTAAATGAGGCCGGGCACAGTGGCTTACACCTGTAATCACAGCACTTTGGAAGGCCAAGATGGGTGAATCACTTGAGGCCAGGAGTTTGAGACCAGCCATGGCGAAACACTGTCTCTACTAAAAGCACAAAAACCAGCTGGTGTGGTGGTGCACACCTGTAACCCCAGCTACTCAGGAGGTTGAGGCAAGAGAATCACTTGAACCTGGGAGGCAGAGGTTGTAGTGAGCCGAGATCACACCACTGTACTTCAGTCTGTCTCAAAAAAAAAAAAAAAATTTTTTTTGAAAGGAAGTAAATGATTTTCCCAGATGTAGCAAAGTCAGATTTGAACTCAAGCCCATCCAACTCCAAACCTGTGCTCTTTCCACTATGCCAAGTATTTATGATCTTGAATCCTAAATCAAAGGAAAAAAAAATAATGACAATATACCTGACATAGAACTTCATTTGTATCAGTTTGGTTCAGATGCTGCTGTGTAGAAACATGTTTATTCCATCAAGCAAGCAACATGGGCAGTGAAACATTTTCCCTATCACCCTGGCATCGCTACAGAGAAGACCAGCAAGAAGAAGAGAAAGGGACTGGCAAATGTGACAACGGGTCATGCCAGAAGCCAGTGAGGCTGGGCTCGCTTCATCCCTCTCACACACAGGCTCTAGCATAGCACACTAGAGCCTGCAGGGTGGGGGCGGGGGCGGCTCTTACCCTGAGAGCCTGGAAGAACAAACATTACAAAACAGGATGCAAAAACCAGAGCATATGGAGTCTGAACAGCCCTAGACAGCTGCACCTACCCGAGCTCCCACGCCACATCTGTTGTCTCGGCAAGTACAATCAGCCTTACCCCCAAAGAAATGACAAATCTTGAAGGCATTCTTGATTTGGGCTGTAATCCTCCAAACCTGGACATCGCCAAAAATTGGAGGACTGCAGTCAGATCCAGCTCCCTTTCACTGTCCTAAATGTAGCTTCACTTTGAGTCACTATTTCCCTAATACATCCTTCCCTTTTCTAACTATGGCAACACCACTGGAACAGCGTCTCCTCTACTGATGATCTTGCCAAACCCTACCCATTCTTTGGGGCTCAGGTGATGGTCAGCCCCCTTCTCCCAGAAACAGTTTGTGATTTTTTGTGCCCAAAAATGGTCTTCTCCCTACTCTGACTCTACACACTGTCCCACTTAGCCCACTTACCTACACCGCCATCTAGAGGCATGTAGGACCCACGTATTTTACTTCCATGCTGCAACCTGGCACTTCACTCTTGCCTGCAGGTGAATTTAGTAAAATACTCACTGACTCTGCTCCAGGCATTGAAGATACAGAAATGATTAAATCCCATCCCTGCTTTTGTGGGACCCACAAGGTAAGTGAGAAAGGAAAACACCAAATAAAATTCTACAAATAAATTTGTCATAATAGAGTACACGATTTAATCCAAAACAGTGCTACCCTATCACCCTATTTACTGCCTTCAAAACATTTAGCTCAATCTGTGGCCATTGTTTGTTCATTTATTTGCAGTCAGCCTGTCCCTAGTAGGAGACACTAGCATAGGGATGTTGTCTGTCTGGTTCACCACTGTCCCCAGCACTCCAGATGGACTTGAGCACAGAGACACTCTCATTGAAAGCTGTATTTGTGGAAGGAAGTAAAGAGAGAGGCAGGCAAGTGTCATGAACTATGAGAACCAAGCCCAGCTTGAGGTTCAGGCAATACTTCCGTGACAGGGAGCCAGCTATGATCTGAAGTGTGAGTGAGGGCCAAACAGAGAAGGTGTGAGGCCCAATCCAGAAGAGGAACAGCAAGAGCTAAGGTAAGAATGGCAAATCAACATGACCAAGGGAGTAGGGGCAGAGCCCTTAAATATTGCTATAGACCAGTAGCTCTTAAAAGGGGATGATTTTTATAAAAACGGAATTGCAGTCCAGGGTATATGCACAGACCACAGTGGATTAAAAAAAAAAGGTGGGGGGGGATGATTTTGCCCCCTGGGGGCACTTGGCAATGCATGGAGACTTTTTTTGTTGTTTTTGTTTTTAGAGACAGGGTATCACTCTGACGCCCAGGCTGGAGTGCGGAGTGCAGTGGCACGATCTCAGCTCACTGCAACCTTCACCTCCTGGGTTCAAACAATTCTCATGCATCAGCCCCTGGTGTAGCTGGGATTACAGGCACACACCACTATGCCTGGCTAATTTTTGTATTTTTAGTAGACACAGGGTTTCGTCATCTTGACCAGGCTAATCTCAAACTCCTGACCTCAAGTGATCTGCTGGCCTCAGCCTCCCAAAGTGCTGGGATTACAGGAATAAGCCACCACACCCAGCTGACTTTTTACATTGTTAAGACTTAGGGCAGGAAATGCTGCTAGCATCTACTAGGTAGAGTCCAGGGAGGCTGCTAAGCATTGTACAATGTCCAGAGCAGCTCCCACAACAGCCATCTGATCTAAAATGTCAGTAGTGGCCAGGCACTGTAGCTCACACCTATAAACCCAGGGCTTTGGGAGGCTGAGGTTAGGAGTTCAAGACCAGCCTGGGTAATATAGTGAAGTCTCATCTCTACAAAAAATTTAAAAATTAGCCAGGTATGGTGGTGCATGTCTGTAGTCCCAGCTACTCAAGAGGCTGAGAGAGGAGGATCGTTTGAGCCCAGGAGTTCAAGGCTGCAGTGAGCTATGATTGTACCACTGTACTCCAGCCTAGGTAACAGAGGAAAACCCCATCTCTAAAACATAATAATATTTAGAAAATAAAATGTGGCCAGGCATGTTGGCTCACACCTGTAATCCCAGCTCTTCGAGAGGCCGAGGCGGGTGGATCACTTGAGGTCAGGAGTTGGAGACCAGCCTAGCCAACATGGTGAAACCCCATCTCTGCTAAAAATACAAAAATTGGCCAGGTATGGTGGTGTATGCCTGTAATCCCAGCTACTCGGGAGGTTGACACCAGAGAATTGTTTGAACGTGGGAGATGGAGAATTGCAGTGAGCCAGGATTGTGCCACTGCACTCCAGCCTGGGCTATAGAGTGAGACCCTGTCTCAATAAAATAAAATAAAATGTCAGCTGGGCATGGTGGGCCATGCCAATAATCCCAGCACTTTGGGAGGCCAAGGGGGGTGGATCACCTGTGGTCAGGAGTTCAGCCTGGTAACATGGTGAAACCCCATTCTACTAAAAATACAAAAATTAGCTGGGCATGGTGGCAGTCACCTGTAATCCCAGCTACTCAGGAAGCTGAGGTGGGAGAATCACTTGAACCCAGGAGGTGGAGATTGCAGTGAGCAATCATGCCACTGTACTCCAGCCTGGGAAACAGAGGAAGACTTCGTCTCAAAAAAATAAAGAAAGAAAAAAGAAAAAAAAATGTCAGCAGTGCTGAGGTTTACCAGCCCAGCTGCAGACTAACATTCAAGGGATGGGCAGGTCAGAAAACATAAGCTTTCTTCTGAAGGTCATGCTTCCTAGTCACACCTAATACCGTCTTTTGATTAGAATTTGGACCAAGTACTGTCTTGCCACCTCCTGCAGCCTCTGAGAAAAGAAATATTCAGCAAGGAGTGTCTAGAACCTAAGGACCCATATTAATGTCCTTCACCTGCTGGATGTCCACCAGGATACATCATTTCTTCCATAAATTCTAGGGCTCCAAACCACCCATCCCACATGCAAGGTGCTGAGCAGCAGAGAAATGAGAAGATGAGGTGCGAACAGCACTGGTAGATGAATGGATAGTCAGATAGACCAAGGGATGGACAGATTTGTCAGGATGGCAAAAGACTGAATCCTTGGTGCTCCCAGAGTGCGCACCTGTGCTACATGTACTTTTCTGGGAGCGCAGAGTTGGCTTGAGCAACAACGCTCCTGCCCCCAGCGCTGTCATGAGCTGTCGTGGAGAGCACTGAGAAGAGGTCACTCCGCAGGGCTCTGGAGCCTCTGCAGGGAGTCAAGCAGCTGGGCTTGACCTAGTGAAGCACAGGAGCCAGGAAGTCAGGTGAAGACAAAGCCCCTTTGTCTATAAGTAGCAACACATGGCTGGGCTGAGCCTGCCCTTGACAATGAAATCTGTGGCAGTTCCAGCACTTGTTGGGGCCTGACCCTGCGTTCACTTTCTCATGCTGCCTCACCACAGCCCCTCTTCAGCTGAAAGTCTCTCAAATGTGTTTGCTTACTTTTGCCCCTGGCAAATAATTTTATATTTCCAGTATTATGTGAAATGCTTGAATTTTTAAAAGAAAAAAATAAATCACTTTTTCTGTGGTAAGACATCCAGTAGTATTATATTTCTAAAGAATAGATCCGAGACACTCACAAAGGCTACCTCCTATCACAACTCAAATTCCACTTGGTGACAAAGCTTCCCGAATTTCCTCGTCTCTGAAGTGGGCACGATACTATCCACATTACATTCTTACTAAGAATCCTAAAGGGGCTTATTTCAATAAGAAACATCTAGAAATGGACGCCATGGATGAAAATTCAATTTACATCTAAGTTTTCACGGAAGTATCTGGTGGGTAGAGCAACAAAAGCCAAGAATGGCACCCCATGCAGGGCGGGATGCTCTTCCTAGTTCCAGACAAGCATGGGCCCTGTACCTTCTATATGGCTCTGCATAGAGCGGGGGGAAAGGAACAGGCAACGCTAGCAAATCAAAATGGAAACTGAGCTACATTTCTTACAATTTCACGCAAGGTCTGCAACTTTCAATAGTAGAAAAATATTAGTACAGGCAGTACCCAACTTGGAAATGAACTGTCTTGAAAAAGTTCATTTGTAAACAGACTGTTCAGAACCTGGAATGCAAAGTGTCTTTTATGTCCCAAAGGCTGATTGAATTTATAATCTATTTGGCATATTACATAAAGTAAAAATAGAAAACAAAACAAACGATGCTCTGATAGCATTTTTAAAACACATAAAAATACTTAGAAAAACAAATATGCAGCCCATAATTCACCTCCACCCAAAGCCCACACCATGAGCTGGTCCCTGGACCCCCTACGGTCCAAGTTATAACTGAAATGGGGTCCTGAGAAACTGAATGGAGAAGAATGAGAAGAACCCCAGCCGCGGAAGGACAGGGGGTTCTGCTAGGAGAATAAAGTAGTCAAGCATCTCTCAACAGGAAGAGAAGGGTCTGGTACCTACCCAGAATATATACTCTAGCACAGAAGTGCTACTGGTCACATCTAGAAAGATATGGGTATGTGAAAGAACAGCGCCCACTCTGCCTGCTACCAAAGCAGACAAAATGAGCTGCTGCTGAAAACAAGCAAGCTAGCCCCCAGCACCACCCTACCAGGAGGAGGAGGGATGGGAATTCCCAGCATGCTCTGCAGCAGCGTGGACAGCCAGGGTGCTCGGAGGCCAAAAGAAAGATGTTTCCACAGCTGCCAACAGTCGGTGTGGGAGTGTCCAGGGGTCACATGTGATTTTGATGGACCTGGTTAGATCAAGAAGGAACTTCCTGAGCTTTACAAAAGTGAAAACTGCCCTACCTGATAAGGTTAATCAGATTTCTGGTATCTTCAGAGGAGAACAGGGGGACACGAAGATAGAGACCCTGGGAATGCCTTCCCCAACACGGCACACTCACACCTTTACAGCAGAAAGGGCACTGAATTCCAGATTGCTGCTGAATATGATACCTGGATCTCCTCCAAATACAAATGTGATGTGAAATATTGAAATTAGGTTTGAAAACTAGAGATTTATTATTCATCCACTTTATACCTTCTTTAGTCCTTCAAATAAAGTGTCAGTCTCCAGCTCAAATTCCTGGTCCAGTTCCTCTTCATGTTCTGACAAAAAAGAAAAAAAAAACAAAAAAACCTCCATTAGTCACAAATCTAAACAAAACTGGGTTGGCTGAATAGCTGAAGCACTAAAAGAATTGGAATATGTCCTGGAAAAGCAGACGGTGGACTAAACTACAGGCATGGAAACATACCACATTCCTTGACCTTCTTTCCAGTGTTCTGTGACCTAAGTTCCTGGAAATACGTAGAGGCACTGATGGAAATTTGGCTTGTAATAAGGGTCACAAAAAGGAAAGATCAACAGAGAAGAGTTTCCAACACAGGAAAACATGGGAAGGGTTACTGCAAATGCCCCCACATGCACACGCTGTTAGAAATGTTGACACCGGCTATACACAAAACTATGCTGATCAGAGCTGCTATGATATAATGCTAACAAAATATCCGAAGATACTCATATAATGGTAATGAGCATGTTTATAAGTAAACCAGCTGATTTGAAACGAAAGATAAAATCTGCAAACACTGCTTGTACCTGGTATAGTACAAGATACAGGGAATGAAATGGAACCACACTAGCGTGGCTTTGTCCTCCTGGGGCTTACTGTGTACCAGGGAAGATAGACAAACACATAATAAGAAAATATGATAGTGCTGATGAGTGCCATGATGCAGGAAGGAATGCTGTGGGGGGCCGATGCTGAGGTCTGTGCAGTGTCCTGTAGGCAGCTGCATGGGTGTGAGCAGAGTTCAAGTGAATGCTCTAAGCTGAAGATCAAGACTTACGAGTTCTCAGTTAAGGGTAGGACAGAGCCACCAGAATGGCTGAGATTCATCCCTCCCCCACAAAAGGACAAAGAGTACATATACAAGAATGGAGAAATATGAATGCTTATCAGATCAACCAAAGTATAAAAACCACAAAAAAACAAAAAGGAGCTACCCAGAAGGAAACCCAAGAGAGAGAGAGCTGTCACTAAAATATAATCATGAACTAATGCTGATTTCAGAATAGGATCAAGGGGCAGATTTACACACACTAGATGCAAACAGCAACCCCAGCCTCAGACCACAGGTAACACTTAGGAAAAACAGAAAAGGGAGGCAAGCACACTGGCCAAGGGTACCTGGGGCATACCTCCAGGAGCTCCAGCCATGGTGCACTCCAAGTGACCTGGGAGTGCCATGGAAGTGTGCAATTGCAGTAGGGCACTGGTCCTCTCTGTGACAGCTACACGCAAGACCACAATGTGTGTGTGCATATGTGTGTGTGTGTGTGCACACCTGTATGTGTGTTGCACTACACACACACAGACTCAAGTCCAAGGGAACAGTTGACGAACAAATGACAAGTTATTATGATCCAACAAAGAAATCCAACAAAGAATCTGAATCCGTGAAGGCAGAGGGTAGAAAAACTTTCTTCCTCTTCCCTCTTCTGTTTTGGCTTTACTTTCCCACAAAGTGCAACCTTTAGAAACGTCAGAATTATACGGGATTAAAAAGAAAGCGAAAACTTAAGCTCCTTTTTTGCTGCTTCCTTTTTAAGAGTTCATTCAAAAGCAGGGGACATTTACACACTAACCTCAGATTTCCTGAGGCTGGAACATATCTCCCTCTAGCGGGAGAAAGGTACCCTATGCAGACAGGAGAATCACGATGAAATCCTGCCTAGTGCTGTCCAGCAGAAATAGAGCATGAGCCACATTTAAAATGTTCAAGTTTCTTATAGCCACAAAGTTAAAAAAAAAAAAAAAAAAAAAAAGTGAGGTTAATTTCACTTTATTCCAACATATCCAAAATTGTGTATCAATATGAAATCAATATTAAACAATTACATGAGTTATTTTACATTCTTTTTCTAGTTCTTTATAATCCAATTTACAGGTCATCTTTATAGCACACCTCAATTTGGACTGGCACATTTCAAATGCTCCCTATCCAGATGTGGCTCACTACTACAGTACTGGACAGCATAGCTCTAGACCAAAAATCCTTCCTCTTGTTTTAGAGAATTCACATAAATCTCCCTTGTCTCATTTCTTGACACAAATGCTCCCTGACATAAATTTTAAATTATAACTTAAATCCATTCATGACCCGTTGGAATTCACCGTCTTCAAAATGTCTTAAGTTGGCTGAAAATCCCTTGCTGCAGAATGTAGTTGATACAGGAGAACCTGCAGCAGGACATCTTTCCACAAGCTGCAGTCACCCTCAGAATTTCCGATCATACTTTCTGGTAACCGCCCTTTGGGTCATTCTGCCCACCGCCCAGATAGAGTGGATTTATCAAGACAGAGAAATTGCAATAGAGAAAGTTTAAATCACACAGAGCTGGCTGGATGGCAGGTGGGAGTTTTATTAGTACTCAGATCAGTCTCCTGAAAATTCGGAGACTGGGGTTTCTAGGGATAATATGACAGGTAGAGGGCTAGGGCTGATTGGTCAGGTCAGAGATGAAATCACAGGGAGTCAAAGCTGTCCTGCTGTGTTGAGTCAGTTCCTAAGTGGGAGCCACAAGACCAAGTGAACCAGTTTATCGATCTGGGTGGCACCAGCTGATCCCTCCAATACAGGGTCTGCAAAATAGCTCGAGCACTAATCTTAGGTTTTACAATAGTGGTGTTATCCTTAGGAGCAATTGGGATGGTTTGGAATCTTGTGGCCTCTAGCTGCATAATTCCTAAGCCATAATTTCTAATCTTATGACTAATTTGTTAGTCCTACAAAGGCAGTTATATTTGTAATTTATACATAGGCAGTTTTATTCTTAGGGAAGGACCTCAGACCTTCATTCTTTGAACAGAACTGAAGTTTCTATCCTAACTCAAATACAGTCAGGCAAGAGGCTGCTGCAAACAGAAAGAAGCCTTCTGTGCTTGGGAATTCTCTCCTTATCACACAGGACCGTCGGGCAGAACCCCCCTCTTTCTTCCAGTGCCCTGGTTCTATTTCCCAAAATTCAGTGCTCTACAAAACTGCCTGAGAGCATAGAAATGAAGCAATTTCTGCTGATGAGCCCCGATTACCACGTCAGCTATTGATTCTTCCCTCCTACAAAAGGATACATCAAAGCTCCATCCTACTACTGAGTGAGAAGATTTGCATTTTAATTGCTGCCAATGAGCTGTGGTGGTAAACCATTTGCTTAAAACCTCTAACTAACCTACCCTTTTTCACTCCAGTATTTTGATGGGAAATTAATTCTGGGGTGGGGGTAATAAGAGGGCATAATCAGAAATAGAAGATCACACACACACACACCCCCTAGTCTGACACAAGTCACTGCGAGGGAGTAGCACACTCAGTCTTGACGCACACGCCCTGCTGTTTCTATGCATTGGAAAAATTCCAATCAGCTCCTACTGATTATTTCTCCAGGAAGCCATGAGTACAACAGACTGTGGTAGTAATTGAGAATTGGGTATATATGTGCCACATTTTCCTCGTCCAGTCTATCATCAATGGGCATTTGGGTTGGTTCCAGGTCTTTGCTATTGTAAACAGAGCCGCAATGAACATACATGTGCATGTGTCTCTATAATAGAATGATTTATAATCCTTTGGATATATACCCAGTAATGGGATTGCTGGGTCAAATGGAATTTCTATTTCTAGGTCCTTGAGGAAGCGCCACACTGTCTTCCACAATGGCTGAACTAATTTACACTCCCACCAACAGTGTAAAAGTGTTCCTGTTTCTCCACATCCTCTCCAGCATCTGTCGTCTCCAGATTTTTTAATGATCGTCATTCTAACTGGTGTGAGATGGTATCTCAATGTGGTTTTGATTTGCATTTCTCTAATAATCAGTGATGATGAGCATTTTTTCATGTTTCTTGGCCTCATATATGTCTTCTTTTGAAAAGTGTCTGTTCATATCCTTTGCCCACTTTCGGATGGGTTTGTTTTTTTCTTGTAAATCTGTTTTAGTTCTTTGTAGATTCTGGATATTAGCCCTTTGTTAAATGGGTAGATTGCAGAATTTTTTTTCCCATTCTGTTGGTTGCCAGTTCACTCTAATGATTGTTTCTTTTGCTGTACACAAGCTCTGGAGTTTAATTAGGTCCCATTTGTCTATTTTGGCTTTTGCTGTCAATGCTTTTGGTGTTTTAGTCATGAAGTCCTTGCCTATGCCTATGTCCTGAATGGTTTTGCCTAGGTTTTCTTCTAGGGTTTTTATGGTGTTATGTCTTATGTTTAAGTCTTTAATCCATCTGAAGGGGGGGGCACAGAAAAGATGGGCTTCTAACAATAGGAGAATTTAGTGGTAAGCAACTCTTAAATATTTATCTGCAGATCATCCTACAGAAAGCGGGTAGATTTTCATGACACTATTGAGGCCTACGGGCTCCTTCTTTCCTCTTCCAATCTCCACTTGAGGAATAAATAAGTGATTTAGAAATAAGCCAAGGAAAAGCAAATCAGATATGTCAATGGCTGTAAAAGGAGACACTAAGTAAATGTCCTTTGAACCTCCCAAATAGGGCTGCTCATCTGCTTCTCACCTGAGAAATTCTGAGTCTGTGGGGCAGACCACCAGGTGTGCAATTTGCATAGGAAACTTCAGAGCTCCTGGAAGAAGTAGAAGCAGCCTGGACTGAAATGGAAACTCTCAAGCCAAGAGTGAGTCATAAGCTCTCTGCATGTTCAGTGTGTGGGGTCTGACATGGAGCACCGGCTAGGGAGCAGAAGGAATGAGGAGCTGAGTCTAACACTAGGGCTTGCCTGCAAATGCCCTCCAGCCCAGACTCTGCCCCACAGCATTGTGTAAGGCTTATCAGAAGTCTTAAGAAAGCAGATTATTTAGCAGCTGACACTCCCCTATGTAAGGATTTTTTTAAAAAATCTTTCCTCTAACTTTCTTAGGTTCATGACTAAGGCCCCTATAACAAAAGGCACCTTAACAAAAGAAAAGCATACAAATTTACTTAATGTAAGTTTTACATGATATGGGAGCCTTCATAAGGAAATGAAGACCCAAAGAAATGGCTAAACTTGCGTATTTTTATGTTAGGTTTGATCAAGATTGGACAGTCATGGAGAAATAGATTTGGACAAAGTGAGTATGTCCTAATGGTAATAAACTCAGAGGAACTTAGCAAGACCTATTTCTTCTGTGTGATCCTTCATCTTCTGAGATAATGATATTCCCTTCCTTTGTGTATAGAGAAGGCAAGTCTCACATGAGGATTTTATGACCTACTTCAGGAGAGAAATGTTGGGAGTAAATTTCCGGCTTCTGCCATTTTCTCAAATGTCAAGTTGCCATGTTTTGAGGTAGTGCTCCTGAACCCCAATGCCCACCTGAAGGAACAGTGTTAACACAGGAGAAAAATGCCAGTGCAAGGAGGAAGTGATAGGCTACAAGACTTGGGATCCATTCCAATAACAGGAAGACTGTGATTCAACTGTTTCCTAAGACCCTGGCCATAGATAACAAGGGAAACCACAGGCCAATATAATGTGAAGCATCACCAAAGAGAATGTTTGGAGCCTTGAATGTTCCTCAACACTCACTATGAATGCTTCAAGACAGGCTGTTCAGTCCTCGGCTCCTGCAGAACTGCATTTGGGTTCTTTCACAAAGCCTTGTTAACTGAAGGGCCCTGGTGGCCCCACTCATACTCAGTCAGCTCACCTGGTTCCAAGAGCAAGGACATCTATTCAAGGATAGGACAAGTGGCCTTGGTTTTCCCACCCCAGATTGGGTTCTCCAGAGTTATTGATCATCTTGCAATCAAGTTCCTCTAATCACAAAAGTCAGTGGGAAACATTACTTCCTAGCAAAGCCCACGTCCCATGACAGGTTAGCTCATTGGATGAACAATGTAAAAGAAAGAATTAATCTATAAATGAGCTGCTGTATCCTTTCTTCATAAATCAAGCTTGGTACCAATGAAGGCCACAGGTTTATATAGAAATAAACAAAAGGTAGAAAGTGAATGTATTCAACTGGAATATCTGTATCCCACTTTAAGAACAACTATACAAAAACAAAGAACTAGGGAGCGGTGATTCAAATAAATACATCATATAAAGCAAAGGCTCTTTGAATATGAGGGCTCCCTGGTGCTATAGTTTATTTTTTAAAAATTACAGATCTAACACTGAATATTAAAGAAATGAAAGTAAAAAGCCTGTGACATGAAAATGCAAATCAACGGGAAGCACAATTTCATTTATAAAAATGGCATTAATATGCAACTGTTCAGTAACATAGTTACTTCATAAAAGAAGATGTGCCTGAGCTCTGTAAAACCAGAAGGTTCTAGGGTAGCTGCTCCTCATTAGAAAATAATTTTCACAGGCCAGGCATAGTGGCTCATGCCTATAATCCCAGCACTTTGGGATTTAGCTTGAGGTCAGGGGTTCAAGACCAGCTTGGGCAACACAGCAAGAACCTATCTCCGAAAACAAAACAATAAAGCCCAGCAAGTGCGGTAGTGTGTGTCTGTAGTCCTAGCTACTTAGGAGGGTGAGGCTGGAGGATCACTTGAGCCCATGTGCTTAAGTTTGCAGTGCACTAGGATCTAGCCACTGCACTCCAGCCTGGGCAACAGAAAGAGACACTGTCTCAATCACCATCATCATAATGAAACAGAAAAATATGAATTGCTCAAACTGACTTAAGAACGAAAACTACCAATAATAACACTGAAAGGTACTGAAAACTTTTCAATGAATCTACTCCCAGAGACTTCATGCCTAGACAAACTCAAAAGTGAGTAATATCAAACACTGATGCAGACATTTCATATACTACTTTAACAGTTCCATAATATTTTTAAAAGTGGAATCATCTCAAGTTGTTTTATAAAGCTGACAGAATATCAAGATTGAAATTTGGGGTTGAAACAAAATTACAGGTCAACTACTCTTACTTAGAAATCCTTATTTTTTTAACCCTTGGGAAAAAAGCAGTATTTTTAAAAATACGCTGGTCGTGGTAGGTTTGTAGCAGGAATGAATCTGTATGGTTTGCCTTTGGAAAACTGATGACTTTAAAATATCATATCAAGAGGTCAAAAAAGGAATAGGTACTTTAAAAACAAATAAAATTCAACACTTACTGCCAATTTAAAGGGGCTAGGTTTTCTTAACATGACTTTTTAAAAACAAGTAAAGTTTGTTCAATATTTCACTATAAAGAGATACCCATTAAAGTCAGAATTAAAACAGGATAACATTCAACTATTATATCATTCTAGATGTCCTAGCAAAGCAAAAGCAAAGCAAAACTACCATCATTATCTGTGGATGATATTATCTAAATAGAAGAACTAGGAAAATCAAATAAGCCAATGGAGCATAAGAGAATTCAATAAGTTGCTGAAATATAACATAGATAAACCAAAATAAATACCTTTGGTACAGACCAGAAATAATCACCTAGAAAATTTGGAAAATATTCCAATCACAAAAGAAGAAAGGAAAAGACTCAGAAATAATCTTAATAAGTGTTAGCAGGATCTATTATGAAGAAGACCACAAACCTTCATTAAGGGAAGTAATGAAAGACTTTGAATAGGCCAAGAAAAAATACCATATTCTTGGACAGAAAGACAATACTGTAAGAATGTCAATTACGTACAAATTAATTTACAAGTTTATAACAATTCTAATTAAAACACTAATGATTTTTTGAAAGTAGTCAATTTCAAATATACATCTGGAAGAATAAACCAGTAAGAATAGCCTAAGAAACAAAGAACAATAACTTACTCCAGATACTTAAGCATTTTATAAATCACAAATAATTAAAACAGTACAGTACTGACGTAAGAATTGGTTGAGAAATCAAACAGAATATAAGAATCCAGTAGGTGAGGTCAGGCACCCTGGTTCACGCCTGTAATCTCAGCACTCTGGGAGGCCAAGGCAGGAAGATTGCTTGAGTCCAGGAGCTTGAGACCAGTCTGAGCAACATAGAGAGATCTTGTCTCTATTTTTGAAAAAATAAAAATTTTTAATTTTAACAAAAGAATTCAGTACACGATCAAGATTGCATCATAATTATCATAATGGCCTATAATCTCAGCACTTTGGGAGGCCGAGGCAGGTGAATCAGTTGAGGCCAGGAGTCTCAGACCGGCCTGACTAACATTTAGTCTTCTACTAAAAATACAAAAATTAGCTGGGTGTGGTGGTGCACACCTGTAATCCCAGCTACTCAGGAGGCAGAGGCTTGAGAATTGCTTGAACCCAGGAGGCGGAAGTTACAGTGAGCAGAGATTGTACCACTGCACTCCAGCCTGGGTGACAGAGCAAGACTCTGTCCCAAATAAAAATAAAAAGATATAATTTTTAGTTACCTATTTGTGAAAAAATAACTCTTCATATCACATCATATACTAGATACACTTGAGATGGATTAAAGACCGTTCAACTTGCTGAGTAGTGAAGAAAGATGGAGCTCCTCCTTTGGAAGTGTTAACTGGCACAGCCTTCCTGAGAGCAGCCTGGGTCCTTCTATTGAGCACCTAAAACATGGTTGTGTGGTTTTACACTATAATTCCTCTTCGAGAAATCTTTCTGAGAAAAACAGTCAACAATCCAAATACATTCTTCACAAAGAACATGAGCTAAGCAATCAACTCACCAAACAGACCAAACCTGAAGAAACAAAAAGCAACAGACCAAACCTGAAGAAACAATAAGGAAGGAAATAATGAGAAAGGGCAGAAACGGATGAGTTAGAAAACAGAAAGAAACTACTGAGAAAATAAAGCCAAATGCTGAAAAGATTAGTAAGATCTCTGGCACAGTTGATCAAAGAAAGAAAAAAAAAATAGAAGGGAGGGAGAAGTGGAAAGAGAAAATGAAGGGAGTGAAGGAGAAGATGCAGATAAAATATAAAATAGGAATAAAATAACTAAAAAATTTTAAAGTAGGAATTAAGAACCACAATATATAATCAAACTGAAAATGTACATAAAGTATACAGATTCCTAGAAATCTATAAAATGTCAAAATGGGTACAAGGAGAAACAAAACAATAGGTGGTAAATTGAAATAGAGACTTCCCCTCCTAGATTTAAAAAAAAAGCAGGTGATCTCCTTCTATCACCAGGATCTTCAATGATGTGAATTCAATGGTTTTTATTCTGAGTATTGGATTAAATTGATGTGGCCAGAAAAGTATATGGCACTCTTTTAGGCAGAGGCATCAATTCATTCAAGGCCTATTACACAAGCCATCTGATGCATGGCACACTGCATTTTCACATTAAATGTAAACAGAGAGGGGTGGGGTGTGGTGGCCCATGCCTGTAATTCCAGCACTTTGGGAGGCCTAGGCAGGTGGATCACCTGAGGTCAGGAGTTGGAGACCAGCCTAATATGGTAAAACCCCATCTCTACTAAAAATACAAAAAGTAGCTGGGTGTGGTGGCATGCATCTGTAGTGCCAGCTACTCAGCAGGCTGAGACAGGAAAACTGCTTGAACATGAGAGGCGGAGGTTGCGGTGCAGTGAGCTGAGATCATGCCACTGCACTCCAGCCTGGGCAACAAGCAAGACTCCATCTCAAAAAAAAAAAAAAATGTAAACAGAGAGACATAAAAAGCTCTATGTCTACTAAACTATAAGGCACCAACCTAATGCAATAGCTGTGGATTAGCCACAGTACTACAGCGTACCAGAGGAGAGGTCAGTCAGCATAGCAGATTCACCATCACCACCCCAAATACTTCCATATGACTTCGAGATACTCTAATTTGGTAGAGTTGGGGGAAAGAAGGGGTATTCTGTTGAGTCCCTGCTGTGGATCTGCTGAGAGATTCCACTTGACTAACGCTGTTAAAATCAGTCAGCAGTCTCCAACCACATGACAGCCCCCGCTACTGCTGATAGAGACAGCAGTGAATGAGATGCCTGCTCTGTGCCCAAGGAGAGTAGTCACGCAGATGCTCACCAGAGACATTTCACTTAACAAATACACTTAGAGCCTCTGGTCTATTCTAGGAAGCACGTTTGCTCCAGACACGAATGCCCTAAAAAAGTTCACAGTAGAGACAATTTTTCCAGTGACCTACTTCTACAATGTGGGTGATGCACTTTTTCCTGAATTAGAAAGTGAGATTGGAACCAAGAAAGCTCAACATTGCACCAGTTAAACATACTTAGGCATGGCAGGGGGATCTGGCTTCCGTAAGCTAGACTGGCAAAAGCATTTGAGGAAGGTATTTCTTGGGAATGGCCTGAGAAACACTTTAGCACTGACAATAAAAGGAAAGTCATTAAGGATAAATGAAGCTTCAGGCTAGGGAGTGGCCAGGAATAAGCCACACGGCATGACAGCATCTGGACAGGTTGAGGTGCAGAAAAGTTTTGTCTTATCCACAAAGGGGCCCCTCACCCCATTCCCAGAAGCTACCACAACACAAGAAGTAGAGTTGTAGAGTCCTAGGTTTAAGTTTCAGCTCTATTAGTTATTAGATATATGACCTTGGACAAGTAATACTTTTGAGCTTCAGTGTCCTCATGAGGGTAAAGAAGTATAACACCCTTTGTAGTAGAGAAACTCCAAAGGTGGCTGTCATCAAACTCTTCTCTTCCTCTGTATGCTGTTCCACCTGTAAAAAGGTGCAGTCTTTTGTCCCCTTCAATCTGGACTGGCCCTGTGATTTGCTTCAACCAATAAACGAGGCAGAAGTGACCTGTGTAACTTCCCAGGCTGCACACACATCTGGAACCCAACTGCCCTGTTATAAATCTAAGAAATGTAAGCCACACGAAGCCATTTAGAGAGAACCACAGTACTCCAGTTGACAGCTCCCAGCTGACAGCCAGCACCAACTTCCAGCCATGTGAGTGAGCCACCCTGGATGAGTGAGCCCAATCAAGCCACCAGATGACTGCAGCCCCAGCTGATAATACATGAAACAAGAGAAATGCCAGCTAAGTCCAGTCCAGATATATTAAAATCAAAATCTCACAGAACACAAAAATCAATGTAATCCATCACATCAACAGGCTAAAGAAGAAAAATAAAATGATCAAGAGATGCAGAAAGAACACTTGACAAAATCCAACATACATTGTGTTGGTTAGTGCTATGTGTCAACTCGACCACGCCATGGGGTGCCCAGATTAAACACGATTTCTAGGTGTCTGTGAGGGTGTTTCTTGATGAGATAAGCATTTGAATGAGATAGGATAGATTGCCTACTTTAAGGTGGGTGGGCACCATTCAATCCATTGAGGATCTAAATAGAACAAGAGGAGGAGGAAGGAAGAATTCACTCTCATTTCTGGCTACTGCTTGAGCTAGACCATCCCAGCTCATCTCCTGACCTCAGATTGGGATTCGCATCACAAGCTACCCCAGTTCTCAGGTCTTTTGACTTGAACTGAATTGCACCACTGGCTTTCACAGGTCTACAGCTTGTAGACAGCAGATCATGGAACTTCTCAGCCTCTATAACTATGCGGGCCAATTCCTTGGAATAAATCTCCTTTTAAATCTATACATAGCCTATTGATTCTATTTCCCTGGAGAACCCTGACTAATATAGCCATTCATAACAAAAGCTCTCAGAAAACTAGGGACAGAGGGGGAACTTCCTTACCTAGATTAAAAAAAAAAAAAGCATCTATAAAAAACCCACAGCTAACGTAACACTTAATGGTGAGAAACTAGAAGTTTTCCCAGTTAAATTAGGAATAAGGCAAGGATATTCTCTCTCATCTCTTTTTCAACATTGTACTGGAAATCCTAATTAATGCAATACAACAACACAAAAAGAAAATATATATACGATTGAGAAGGAAGAAATAAAATCATCTTTGCAGATGCCATTATTACCTATGTAGAAAATTTGAAAGACCTGACAGAAAAACTCCTGGAATTAATAAGCAATAATAACAAGATTGCAAGATTCAAGGTTACTATACAAAAGTCAATTGCTTTCCTATATATCAGCAATGAAATAAGTAGAATTTGAAATTTAAAACAGTATTATTTACACTGTCACCCAAAAAAATGAATACTGACATATAAATCTAATAAAATATGTGTAAGATCTGTATCAGGAAAATAATAAAACTCTGATGAAAGAAATCAAAGAACTAAATAAATGGAGAGATAGTCCATGTTCATGGAAAGAAAGACTCAATACTGTCCAGATGTCAGTTCTTCCCAACTTGAACTTGATCTATAGATTCAATGCAACTCCAGTGAAAATCCTGGCAAATTCCATTGTCTGAATGTACCAGTTTATTAATCCATTTGCCTGATTAATGACATCTTGGCTGCTTCCAATTTTAAGCAATTATGAATAAAACTGCTATAAACATCTTTTTTTTTTTTTTTTTTTTTAGACAGAGTCTCACTCTGTCACCTAGGCTGGAGGGCAGTGGCACAATCTTAGCTCACTGCAACCTCTGCCTCCCAGATTCAAGCAATTCTCTTGCCTCAGCCCCCCCAAGTAACTGGGACTACAGGCATGCACCACCATGCCCAGTTAATTTTCGTATTTTTAGTAGAGACTGAGTTTTGCCACGTTAGTCAGGCTGGTCTCAAACTCCTGACCTCATGATCGGCCCACCTCAGCCTCCCAAAGTGCTGGGATTACAGGTGTGTGTCACTGCACCCGGCCTAAACGTCTTTATTTTATGGCTAAAGTTATTTTGTGGGTATGAACAAACTGACTCTAAAGTTTATAAAGACAGGCAAAAGACCCAAAATAGGCAACATAAATAACAAAGTCAGAAGACTGACACTACCCAACTTCAAGACTTACTGTAAAGCTACAGTGATCAAGATATTATGGTATTGGTGTAAGAATAGACAAAAACAGCAATAGAACATAATAGGGAGCCCAGAAATAAACCCACATTTATTTAATAATAGCCAACTGAATTTTGACAAAGGAGCAAAGGCAAAACAGTGAGGAAAACAGAGTCTTTTCAACAAATGGTGCTGGAACAACTGGACATCTACCTGCAAAAAATGAATCTAAACACAGACCTTACACCTTTTACAAAAATTAAAATTAATCATAGGCCTAAATATAAAATGTAAAACTACAATCTTCTGGAAGGTAATATAGGAGAAACTCTAGATGATGTTGGGTATGGTGATGACTTTTTAGATAACAAGACTGAAGGCACAATCCTTAAAAGAAATAATTGATAAGCTAGACTTGATTAAAATTTAAAAACTTCTATTTTTCTAAAGACACTGTCAAGAGAATGAGAAGCCAAGCCATACACTAGGAGAAAATATTTGCAAAAGACACATCAACCCAATTTAAAAATGGGCAAAAGAACCAAACATTCACCTAACCAAAGATGCACAGATGACAAATAGCCATATAAAAAAGATGCTCCATATCATATGTCCCTAAGAAAATGCAGGTGTGTTTCATTATCGAAAAACAACGAGGTACTACTACATACCTATTAGAATGGACAACAGCCAGAGCTGTGACTGTACCAGTTGCTGGCAAGACGTAGAGAACAGGAACTCTCATTCACTGCTGATGGAAATGCAAAATGGCACAGCCACTTTGGAAGACAGTTTGGCAGTTTCTTACAAAAATAAACATATTCTTACTATATGATCCAGCAATTGCACTCCTTGGTATTTATCCAAAGGAGGTAAAAACTTACATACATTCAAAAACATACGCGTGATTTTTATAGCAGCTTTATTTGTAACTGCCAAAACTTGGAAGCAACCAACATGTCCTTCGGCAGGTGAGTGGATTAATAAACTGTGGTTTTTCTAGAGCACAAAATATTACTCAGCAGTAAAAAGATAGGAGCTATCAAGCCAGAAAAAGACATTGAGGAGCCTCAAATGCTTATTTCTAAGTGAAAAAAGCCAGTCTGAAAAGGCTGCATCCTGTATGACTCCAAGAAAAGGCAAACATATGACATTCTAGAAAAGGTAAAAAAAAAAAAAAAAAAACTATGGCCACAGTAAAAAAGAGTAGGAGTTACCAGGGGTTGGTGGGGAGGGAAGGGTGAGTAGGTGAAGTACAGAACTGTTTTAGGGCAATGAAACGGCTCAGTACACTATAATGGTGAATATGTAGCATTACACTAGAGAATGTACACGACACCAAGGTGAACCCTATTGTAAAGTATGGACTTTGGGCAATAACGATGTGTCAGTGTAGGTTCATCAACTGTAACAAATGCACCCCCCTCCAGTGCTGGATGCTGACAGTTGGTGAGGCTATGTATGTAGAGGAGCATGGGGTATATGGGAGCTCTCTGTACTTTCTGCTCAATTTTGCTATGAACCAAAAACTGTTTTTGTTATTGTTGCTGCTATTTTTTGAAACATGGTCTTGCTGTGTTGCCCAGGCTGGTCTTAAGCTCTTGGGAGCTCAAGTGATCCTCCTGCCTTAGTCTCCCAAATAGCTGGGACTACAAAAATACACCACCATGCCTGGCTTTAAAACTACTCTTAAAAAATAAAATAGGCCAGGTGTGGTGGCTCACGCCTGTAATCCTAGCACTTTGGGAGGCCGAGGTGGGTGGATCACCTGAGGTCAGGAGTTCAAGACCAGCCTGGCCATCATGTTGAAACCCCATCTTTAAAAAAAAAAAAAAAAAGAAAAAAGAAATAAATAAATAAAATAAAATATATTCAAAACAGAGTGTGTGTGTGGGGTCGGGGGAGGGAATCTCACAGAACAGTGAGAGATAATACAAGGTGGTTTAAAAACACACACACACAAAGCTTCAGGGTAGCTTGCTGTGCAGAAATGAGTAATGAAGACACCCTGCTATGGAGGAGACTGCCAATTAACTGCTCATGTCCCTTCTTGCTTTCTTCCTCTACAATAGAACCCTTGTGCTTTGGCTGGATAAATGGCCTCCCAACCAAAGATTCCATTTCCTAGCTCCCCCCTCAGTGAATGAGGCCACCGGACTAGGTTCTGCTGAGTAGCACTTGAATGGATATGATATAAGCAACTTTCAAGTCAAGTTCTGAAAGGGAGAGGGCCTGTCCTCCCCTTCCCTTCCATCCTTCCTGCTGGTCAAAAAGCAAATATGACAGCAAGAGCTGCAGCAGGTACCTTACAAAAGGTGGGACCACATATTGAGGACAGCAGGGGAACATGGGAGAAGGAACCAGGGTCTCTAGCCATGGACTACAGTTACATTGAAGCCTAAGTTTCTGCAGCCAAGCTTGTTTTCTAAATAATATCCTATCTCACAGGGCTGTGCTAAAGATTAAATGAGACAAGGTACATGAAGTATCTAACACACAGTCCCTGACACAGAGCAGGTTAGTTCCTTCTACATGGGCTCTGAGAGCTCAGAGGCTCCGGCAAGGGAATGTAGCTACTTAGACAGCCTTGACCAAAGAACACTGCTAGTCTACTTTAGATGGTCAGTTCCTCAACCAAGCCCATGGCTATGAGTGGGACACATTCAGAATGGAGAGAAAGGTCAACCCTGGTGATCCGTAGGGTAGCAGATGCTGAAGGCAGAGCCTTCTCAACCGTACTTTCCAAAAACTACCTTTGTCATTTTAAATGACTGCATTACTTTCAATATGCTGTCCTGCCTTCAAGATAAGACCAAATATACAACGCGTGTCTTTCACAGCCTATCCCTGCTCTTTGATCTAAGTTCAACTCTTCAACTCCCTCATCACACTCTGCACTGTGGTCCTGCTGAGAGGTTTGCAGTTCCCTGATCATGGTAAGCTATCCCCAACAGCATTTGCCTGCAAACTTATCTCTGTTCAGAGTTCCTCTGCTCACTTCTCTACCTGGCTGACTCTTGTTCTTCTTAAGACAAGGCTCAGTAATCATTATCACCTCTAGGATGCTCTCCCTACCTGTGGCAGAGACTGCTCATGGTCCCTCCGAAATTCTTTCTCTTTCTTCCGTAAGACATTTTAGGCCAGGCGCAGTTGCTCACATACCTGTAATTCCAGCACTTCGGGAGGCTGAGGTGGGAAGATCAGCTGGGGTCAGGACTTTGAGACCAGCCTGGCCAACATGGTAAAACCCTGTCTCTACTAAAAATACAAAACTTAGCCAGGTGTCATGGCAGGTGCCTGTAATCTCAGCTACTCAGGAAGCTGAGGCAGGAGAATTGCTTGAATCCGGGAGGCAGAGGTTGCAGTGAGCCGAGATCACGCCATTGCACTCCAGCATGGGTAACAAGAGTGAAACTAGGTCTCAAAAAAAAAAAAAAAAAAAAAAAAAAAAAAAAAGAGAGAGAAGTTGTAGGTAGCAGCTAGCCACTAAGCTAAAGACTATTTCCCAGCCTCCCAGCTGTGTCCATGGGACTCAATGCTGGCCAATTGGGTGTGAACAGGAGTGACAAGTACTCCTTGCCAAACCGCCACTTGCCAAATAAAGGAGGGCTCCCATTCCCCTTCCTCTGGGCTGAAATGTGACCTGATGATGATTCATCCCCAATACTCAGACAAGGCAACACACCAAGACAGCAGAACAGGAAGATAAATCAAGTCCAGGTCTCACGTGTCTCAGAGGAGTCATGATGAAAGAGAAATTTAAGAGTTTACTTTGAATTCTGAATGCAAATCCCCTCCATGGCCTTCGACAACCATTGAGTCAAACCCACCAATTATAGAAGACAGGCCACAGCATCACCTAAAAGCCCCAGGATTAGGGTAGAGAACTTCATGGACTCAGGTCACTGATTCAAACTATCCAAGACGGGGGAAGCAAATCAAGGTCCACATCATCTTGACACTACTGGATCATCTTCCTGAATTTCCACCTCTGCTCCTTTTTTGACAGGCGTTTCCTTGTTTGATAGGAGGTCAGAACAGCTTGAGGCCTTACCTCTGGAGACTTTGTAAACTTCATAGAAGGAATAGAAGTGGAAGCCTAGTGAGGCAAGGAGGTAAAGTGCCAGTTCCCATCGGGGCAGCATGGCTTCTTGTCACAAAAGTTCCTGATGCCCACGCTGAGAGTTTCTGAGAAACAGAGACAAAACATTAAGCCATGAACATGTCACTAGAGAACAGCATCTTAACATCAATTCAGTTAGTTCACACTCCCAGAGATTCATCACTATTCAAGGTGGTACAGGCATAACCCCAATCAAGCCTCCTTCTCCCTGTGACCTTACCCCACCCTCCATCACGTGCGCGCGCACACACACACACACACACACGCATCCTGCCTGTCAAAGTTGTCAGGTCTTTTCCTAGGAGTTCCCACTGCCTCCCATCAGAGGATACAGCAGACAGTTCTCTACTCATTGCATAATATACCTATCTCTTCTATGGAGTGGATCCTCAGATAGCAGGGATCTCTGACTCCCCCGCCCCTAGCAGAGTGCCTAGAATGTAGCAAAAAGGGACTACCAGGTGTTCTGTGAATAATAAATGGCTTCAAAAAGTTTGAAAAGCACAAATAATATCCAAACCTCTAAGCCAACAGACTCACCATCCTCGTCGTCCCTTTTAAGTATCATCCTATAGGCCAAGCATAGTGGTTCATGCCTGTAATCCCAACACTTTGGGAGGCCAAGATGGGAGGAGCACTTGAGGCCAGCAGTTTGAGACCAGCCTGGGCAACATAGCCAGATCCCATCTCTACAAAAAAATTATAAAATAAAAACTTAAAAGAAAATCGGCTGGGTGTGGTGGCACACACCTATTACCTCGTCCCTGTGGGAGGCCAAGGTGGATGGATCACTTGAGGCCAGGAGTTCGAGACGAGCCTGACCAACACAGCAAAAACCCATCACAACTAAAAATACAAGAATTAGCCAGGCATGGTGCTTGCCTGTAATCCCAGCTACTCAGGAGGCTGAGGCAGGAGAATCACTTAAATCCAGGAGGCTGAGGTTGCAGACAGCTGAGATTGTGCCAATGCACTCCAGCCTGGTGACAGAGTGAGACCTTGTCTCAAAAAAATAAATAAATAAAAATAAAATAATATAAACATCTCTGTCTGCCGTGCATCTATGCACTTTCTCTTATTTATGTACTTTTAGACACAGGGTCTCTGTGTTGCCCAGGCTGGTCTTGATCTTCTGGCCTCAAGTGATCCTCCCATCTCAGCCTCCTGAGTAGCTGGAATTATAGGCACAAGCCTCTGCCAGGCCTCATCTGTACATTTCTTAAAGGGAAGTTAATGACATAACCACAGGCATCTGTGATGGACACTGTTCATTACCCACCGCCCCTCACTACCCCTTTTCAGTATTCAGTCTCTCTTCTTACACAGCAATTAAAATTTCATCTGGACACAAGATGCTGAGCTCAACACTACATTGTAGCTAAGTGTGGACACCTGAATAGCTCCATTCAAAAGGGTGTGAGTAAAGGGACATGACTGTGGCCATCTCTTTCCCCTCCCTTTCCCGTTGGAAAGAGTTGGAACAGCCACCATGGATGAAGAGGTGACGGCCGCATGAACAAGACAAAGGTCCCTCAGTTCTCAACTCCATGTACCAACCCCAACCCCCCAAACGCCCCAGACCACTTATATCTGGACTGTTACAGGAAAGAGAAATGCATTTCTAGGTTGTTTAAGCCTCTCCTATTCTAGATCTCTCTGTCATGGCAGCCGTGACTATATTCTAAGCAATAGAGAAGGTATGAGAAAATTTGGTACTAAAATTCGGCAAATTAAATGATTACAGATGTTCCCAAGTAACGGAGTTCACTAAATTCAAACCCTTTTATGGCCTTTACTGCTTTAAACCTCTCAAGTATGTCTCATTATGGATACCAAATTAAGAGCAAAATTTTAAGCCCCCCACAAGTACTTCTAACATGTGACAGTAATGCCAAAACCCAGAATTCACACGTTATCTCATTCTGTTTTCACAACAGCCTGGTGAAGTAGGTGGAAGTGGAACAGGGGAGGTAGGCATTTTATAGATGACAAATGTGATGAGGTCACAGAGCCAGAAATAACTGAGCCAGAGCGAAAAAACAAATACTGCATGATCTCATTTATATGTGAAATCTAAAAAAAGTCAAACTCACAGAAGCAGTGGTTGCCAGGGGCTGGGGGAAAGCGGGGAAGATGTTGGTTAAGAGATACAAAGTTTCAATTGGACAGGATGAATACATTCTGGGATCTACTGTACAGCATGGTGGTTATTTAGTTAACAATAATGTATTATATTCTTGAAAAGTGGTAAGAGTAGATTTTAAATGTTCTAACCATAAAATAAGCAGTAACCTGATGGATACGTTAATTGCCTTGATTTAATCATCTCATAATGTATAACTAAACATGACATTGCGCACCATATATATGTACAATTTTTGTCTAAATAATGAGTAAACAAGTAAATAACTGAGCCAAGGCTCAAAGCCGAGTCTTGGACCCAGGGTCCTCCCCCCTTCACTCTGCCCCAGCCAACCCCATTAATGCCAATGTACAGTTGCTCAGACTCTGCCCCACACAAACTCCTTTCTTCAAGCCAGTGGGAGACAGACAGGGAGGGAAATGAACTTCAGCTTTGATAAATCACAATTTCAGAAATAAGCGGTCTTGCACCCAGAGTGCGCCATTTCATTACCTAAAAGTCACTCAGAAAGTTTGGTGTAGCCTTTTTCTGCAACCTAAGAGATCCAGAAGCAATCACACGCTCATGGTTTACACAAGCCTCTCTATGCCCTGGTATTTCAACAACACTTTCTCAAGTTCCTTACTATTTCTCAGAACTGCTTCTAGCTTTATCCATTTCTGCTCACAATTTATTTTTAAATACTTTCATCTTTAGAATAACAAGACTCCTTTCTGGAAGTTTTTAGGAATTTTGTAGTCTTCCCTTTAGTGGGATGGTAATTTTAACTTCTTGGTTTATAATTTAACGTCTTGCCTGTTGAAATACGTTGCTGTTACACTGGATGACCTCTGCCTCAGGAAGAATCAGTGATTAACAAAGAGCTGATCTCTTTAAAAGGCTACTGAAATTTGAACATAAATGATCTTGGAGCTTAAATGAAAGTTTTAAAAGGCCTACCTGTTAGATGCTTTTCAGGGACATTCTATCTGAGACAATTTTCCTAGAAAATTCAGTTTAATAATTTCCCCTTTCAGTGCCACCCCTCCCGGTTTTTTTGTTTGTTTGAGACAAGGTCTAGCTCTGTTGCCCGTGTGGGAGTACAGTGGCAGGATCTCAACTTGCTGCAACTTCCCAGGCTCAAGCAATCCTCCCACCTCAGCCTCCTGAGTAGCTGGAATTATAGGCATGAACCACCATGCCAGGATAATTTTTATATTTTTATTGCCGAGGTTGGTCTCAAACTCCTGAGCTCAGGAGATCTGCCCTCCTTGGCCTCCCAAAGTGCTGGGATCACAGGCATGACTATATTCTAAGCACCACGCCCAGCTTAGTGCTGCTCTTAGCTGGATTGTACAGTGAGTCCCTATATAATGTCACCAGTAGGGTCTTTGAAATTGTATCTTTAAGCAAAACAATGTATAATGCAACTAATTTTACAATAGGCTAATTGCTATAAACAAAAGGTAAGTTCCTACTGCATATTTCTGGTCACAAAAGCATCAAACATCTAAATAAAGACCACCAAAACACCTTTTTTTTTGAGATGGAGTCTCACTCTGTCACCCAGGCTGGAGTGCGGTGGCATGATCTCGGCTCACTGCAACGTCCATCTCCTGGGTTTGAGTGATTTCTGCCTCAGCCTCCTGAGTAGCTGGGATTACAGGTGTGCACCACCATGTCCAGCTAATATTTTTTGTATTTTCAGTACAGATGGGGTTTCACCATGTTGGTCAGGCTGGTCTCGAACTCCCGACCTCGTGATCTGCCCACCTCAGCCTCCCAAAGTTCTGGGATTATAGGAGGGAGCCAACACGCCCAGCCCAAAACACTTCTAATAGTAAACACTGAAATAAACATGGGTTATCCACATATTTAAAGATCAATAAGCACAAGTAAGATCATTATTTACCCAAGTTTGATGAATTAGCAAGTGATGGCAGTTGCAGTAATGGTGGGTTAAACCAAGGACTAAAATGTTTACAAAGCAAAAATTATAAGGAGTACCTCCTGCCACCATGCAGTTCAAAGCATTTACAGTTAGGGTGGGCTCCCTAAGCGCTTTCATACTACATTATTTATTGTCGTGCATTTATATGATTATCACAGACTTTACACATTTGTTAGATAATTTTTATCCATTCATTCATTTTCCACCCCACTTGTTCCACTTCAGGGTCTCTGGTGGCTGGAGCCCATTCCAGCAGCTCAGGACACAAGGCAGGAACCCGCGCTGGACAGGATGCCATCCCAGCGCAGAACCCACTCATACTCACATCCTCACACTCATTACCAAACACAGGTTCAGCTGCTGGCCACTTGCAAAACAAATTAGCAAGATAGAGATACAGTAGAAGGAAAGTGACTTTATTATAGACCAAAGCTAGCAATGGGGGAAGATGGCCTAGATTCTTGCCTTAATGAAACCACTTCAAATTTCCAAGCGAAGTGCAAAGGTTTACGAATGGGAAGGGAGTTGTGGCATGGGGTGAGGTAGTGCAGGCCTGCATGACTCGTTCCAATGACTTTTCTTGAATTGTTGCTCCCTCTTGTGAATGGACTGGCATCATCTCGGGCTCAGCTGGGTTGTAAATTAACCGTAGCCTCGAAGCAATCTCCTGGTAGGGGAGATTTTCACAGGTGCCTGTACTGTTTCAAGATCTGGTCTCTGGAACCTCAACTTCAAGCTGAAGGAGGCTAAAAACCGACTGAAAGCAGGTAACACTGGCCCTGAGGGGCCCCCAAAACAGCAAGCAATTGCAGGGATTCCTAGGAATGTCTGGCTTTTGTTGAATTTGGATTCCAAATTTGGAGTTGATGGTTAAGCCACTTTATGAGGCCTTTGAAAGGGACTAGATTCAGAGCCCTCTACCTTGGACAGATGAACATCAGCAGGCATTCGATGCCATCACAGAAAAACTTAATAGGGTACTCGGTCACACTCACACACTGGGACATTTAGGCACCCAAATTCACCTAATGGGCACAGCTTTGGGATGTCAGAGGAAACCCAAGTACCCATAGAAAACCCCTGCAGACATAGGGAGAATGTGCAAACTCCAGGTAGAGAGGCAGAAAATCCATTTTCTTTTCTTCAGTGGTATAAGGAAACAATGACATTGTTTGAATGAAACAGTTACATTGTTGAAACAATGTTATTATTTCCTGCTATGTTTTATAGATATATACACAAAGATACATAGTAACTAGCAGCAAACCAGCAGGTAACTAAGCAGCAAAACTAGCTATCCCCTCACCCCCAAAATTTAGGGATTGAACCAAATAGTCTCCACCTGACAGCACAGTAATAAATTCTGACACCAAACCCACCTGTGGGGTTGGGGGATGAGGGATGGGAGAGGGGGAGGGGGTAGAATCTCAGGCTCTGTCATTTACTGATTGAGGAACTTAGGTAGATGATGGCCTCCCAGATGTTTTCTCATAGGGTTGTTGAAGGGGTTAAATGTAAAATGCTTAGCCCAGGGCCTGGCACTGAATAAGTGCTCAACAAACATCAGCAGTTACTAGTTAGTGAATTTCATTCATCAGGAGCCTACCTATCCCTGACCCTGATTTTCTCCCTGAATCAAAGAAATCTGACCTTCCTGACGTGTGCCCATCCTACCTGCATCCGGACCTCTTTCAGGAGGTTGGCATCCCCCCGGGCTTTAATATCTCAATCCTCTTCTGATGCCCAATCCAAGGCCACCCTGGACAGCAAGCAAACTGTCCTTGGGGGCCACCTGTGAGCTTTCTACCCAGTGCCTCTTCCTCTCCACCTACCTCTCTGCTACCCCCAAGGGAATGATAGGCAGTACTTTCCATTTTCATGTTCATCACTCTCTACTACATAAATGCCACCTCATAATACCACCACCACATACTCACCAATCCTCCTTAACAGATCTTTCTTCCTCACACCTCTTTTCAACTCTTGCCCATTTATCTCAGGAAAATTATTCCCCTACTTTGTTTTCCCTGTTTATTTCAGCTGTGCAGCCAGAAGGTAAATCAGAGTAGTTATGTCTTGAGGGATTTATGACACAACAATATAAAAGATCAGGAAAGCTGTACATTTGCGAATATAACTGGAACCTTTTTTAAATGTCCAGGCCCTCAGAGGTTCCCAAAAACCCTCTCAGAAAATACTCAAGTTTCCATTTCTCAAGCATGTCCTTCTTTAGGCAGAGCTATCAGGCTTAAATCAAGGAGATTCTTACTCAAATGTGTAAGTGATGCTTCTTTTCTGTTTTCATGCACAGTCCTGCAGCAACATATCAGTTAAGGGGGTAGCTGTGAGATAGCCTAGAAAAGTAACCACCACTTACAACATCGTTTCTATAGAAAACAGCCAATCTATAGGGACACAGCCTGTTTTTAAGTAGAAGTCTACCTGATTAATCTACGTAAACGAGATTGCACTGTTGAGATGTAAGAGTGAAGGAGGGTTGTTGGGAAAGATGTGTCTAAGAACACTTCCACTGCATGGGAACACTGATCAGGACTGTAAAGAGAAAGTGTTGACGGTTCAGGGAAGGGAGAACAGGAGCCAAGTGGTAAGGAGTCTTAAAACATACGATTTCACGTTTCAATTTGATTTCCTGCAGAAACCTCAGGCTTGCAAGCCAGCACATATGATTATTTGAATGAAGCTTCACAAAGCAGCCCCTTGATGCTGTGATAGACCCAAGAGGCAGGGAAGTTGATAATTTAGGCATTTAGTGAAAGTAGAGAGAGTGCTGGAACCAAGCCACAGAGATGGGAAAAAATTAAGTTGTCCCTGGCATCAAACTAGTCCAGAAGTTGGTAAGGGGAAAAAGAGGAAGATGAAGATAAAATAGCAACTCCAAAGCTGTAAGACAACAGGATCTCAAAGCTAAATGTTGTTGAAAAGAGAATTCGAGGCAAGTGAGGACAAAGTGTCAGAACATGCATTTAATATTAGATGTTAAAGGAAATCAAAGCAAAGGTTTTCCTTGAATCAGAGGGAAGGAATTCAGACTGGAGTAATAGAAAGCTTTCTCCACCTCCAAATTGGGTACAAATACCCGAAGTTGAACATGTCAAAAAACGTATTTATCTGGGAATTATAGAACTCAAGAGGGCCACAGAATAAAATGTTAGCTGTAAAATGGCAAGAATCTCTCAGCTAACAGAGCTTTTCTGTACTGCTACTTATATTTGCATTTACTTTGGAATTTAACACTCCACCTGCTTTCAAAGATGCCATCTACTCTGATCCTCACAGGAGGTAGTAAGTTTTTAGGTCCCTTTTAGGAATCAGAATCCTGCTCAGGAAGAAGCAGCGATCTGCCCATGGACAGAGAAGCCAGCAATGGAGCAGAAATTAGAACCAAAATTCCCAACCCCTGCTGTCATACAAGCAGAAATCCTGTTCCTTAATCTTGGAAGAAAAGTACAGCTCACCTTGCCAAAGCCTGAAACATGCATAAACATAACGGCTGCAAGATGCTTTTCCCCCAGCAACTTTCAGTAACATTTCAAAAGGACTTTAGCTTTACTTCCGATGCAGGCAACTAGCGGATTCCAACATTTCCATTTTAAATTTTTTCTGCTCTTAAATCTTGATATCAAGCACTAAATGGGCTATCATCCAATACTCACATGCACCAGAGGACTTTAACAAGAGAGCTCGCATCATGAAGCTAACAATCCTTCCATATCAGTATCACCATAATCACTTCTACCAACTCACTGCTTAACGTCCAAATGAAGATTTCCCTCTACTGCATTTTCTTATGCTTCAGTAATAGCTGTACTAGAACAAGTACTATTTACAGATTTCCTATAGCTGAAAAAGCACTTTACAAGTATTATCTCATTTAATCTTCATAACAACCCTTTCAGGTTGGTACTTCTGATAACCTCAGTTAACACAAGAGGAAACCAAGACCCAGACAGGATAAGAAACCTGCCCCAAACCACACAACTGGTAAGCAGCAAAGCTTAGATTCATACCCACAGAATCTAACTCTAGAGCCTTCCCTCAGCCACCTCACTACTCTTACAGAGTGTACTGGATTCATTTTTTTCCAAAATCTATAATGAAATCAATCTATTAGGAAAGCTAGAAGGTAATATAAGTGGTCTAAATGTAATAGAATTTTTAAACATTATGTATAACATCAGACACTCTACGATGAAAAAAAATTTAAATCAATGAAATGTAATCAAAATACACATGAAACATCTAACTCACATACATTCCTTAAAAGGTTTACTGAAAAGGGCAAACTGAACCAAACTGATTTATCTTGGAAATAAGATGGGAGAGTCAACAGTTACGCAGAGGTAAGAGTAAAATTGAAATAGTTCTAAATTCAGGAACAAATGAGCTCTCTGGAAACCACAAGTAATAGAAGTGAAAGCAGCACATACCCACTGAAATGACATTGGCTTTAAAGAAAATGAAATAGTACAATATTCTATCATATTTGGAAAAAGTGGTATGAGACTTTTGCCTTTTCCAGGCTCCAATTTTCACAGAACTGACCCTATTTTGTAAACTCTGAATTACATGACTTTCTCCAGGAAAATCACCAAGTCCAGATTCCCAAATCACAATTCTCTCCAAACCCCACTTAAGTTTTTTTTTTTTTTTTTTTTTTTTTTCCCGAGACAGTCTCCCTCTCTGCATTGGAGGGAGTGCATTGGCATGATCTCAGCTCACTGCAACCTCCACCTCCCAGGCTCAAGTGACTCTCCTGCTTCAGTCTCTGGGTAGCTAGGATTGCAGGTGCATACACCACAGCCTGCTAATTTTTGTATTTTTAGTAGAGATTGGGTTTTGCCATGTTGCCCAGGTTGGTCTCGAACTCCTGGCCTCAAGTGATCCTCCTGCTTCCACCTCCCAAAGTGCTGGAATTACAAGCATGAGCCACCGCACCCGGTCGTCCCCACTTAAGAGTCTTATAAAGATGCTTCTTCTTCGACCCACGTAATACTAAGTGGAAACACTTCTCCAAACCCAGAAAGGCTTCATCAACACAGAAGAATGACTAGATAGACTGGAAGACGTCCACTGGACTGGGGGGAGAATAATCTAATTACAGAATAGTTTAAAATATATACCTCCTACTTCCAAATCTGCACCAACATGTTATGTATCAGTTATGTAATCCTGCATAAGAAACCACAACATGTAGTGCCTTAGAACAACGAACTTTCATTCTTTCTAAGGATTTTGTGGGATGGCAGTCTGGACAGTTCTGTTCATGTCCCTCCTGGGGTCACTCATGTGACTTCTGTTATCACACAGCTCCACTGGGGCTGGAGGGGCCATGATGACCTCGTGCACACGTCTGGTGTTTGGGGCTAGCTCACACAAGACACCGCCCTTCTTCTCCAGGCCAGGGCTCCACCTCTGGTAGGCTGGACTCAGCTTTTTCATAGCAGTGAGGCTTCAGGGTTCCAAAAGAAAAAAGGCAAGAGGTGCAACATCCTTTAAGGACCAGGCTCTGGAGTTTACAGAACAAAGCAAGTCCAAAGGCCAGCCCAGATTCAAGGAGGAGGAGAAAACAGACCACACTTCCTTATGAAAGAAACAGCAAGGATACCTTAGAAAGGGGTGGGGACACAATCTGCCACACCAGGTTTATTATAGTTACTAATCAGTAAAATCTGGAAAATTAGTTGAAAAACCTTTCACAATGGATCTTTATTACATAAAATGTCGCAAAGATTGTTTTCTTCTCCTTTCTCTTATACATATGTAATGAAATCCAAATCAGAATTTCAAAATCAGTGAGGTCTCTGTTTCCATTTTGTCTCATCTCCAGCCAGTTTGGGAATTCCTTTTATAACCTACTTGACCATTTCCAGTAACATTACAAGGCAGAGAAACTCTTCTCCTAAGCAGTCCTTGCTTTTGTTGTTTTTGTTTTGAGACAGGGTCTCCCTCTGTCATCCAGGCTGGAGTGCAGTGGCATGATCACAGCTCACTACAGCTCTGAACTCCTGGGCTCAAGTGATCCTGCCTCAGCCTCCCAGGTGCACACCACTATGTCTGCCTAGCAGTTCTTACTGTTACATTTTCCCTTGAAATCTACCCCTCTATTTCTAAAAAAATACAGAGACGGATTTCTTCTGCCGCTAGTTGTCTTCTACCTTCTGGAACTAAAGGCATAGAGACAGCATAGTGTCATGTGATTTCAGGGGGTGGTTCTGCAGTCAGAATGCCAAAGATTGAATATCAGCTTTCCCACTTTATGGTTGTGTGACCTAGGACAAGTTGCATAACTTCTCTGTGCCTCAATTTTCTTATATGTAAAAAAAAAAAAAAAAAAATAGCAAACCTCAGAAAATTGATGTGAGGATTAAATGAGTTTATAAAATGATAAAAACAGTGCCTTAGGCACAGTAAACTCTGAAATGCTTACTCTTGTTGTTTTTAATGCTATTACTATTATTGAGTATACTAAAAAGACTTCTTTATTCTTTCCAATAATACTCCTTCAAATGTTTAAAAGTAATTAATGCCATCTACTCCATCCAAACTCTCTTCCAAACCAACATCTATGATTCCTTCAACCATCACTTCAATGACTTGGTTCTAGGTTTTTTTTTTTTTTTTTTTTTTGAGACCAGGTCTCACTCTCACTCTGTTGCTCAGGCTGGAATGCAGTGGCACAACCTTGGCTCACTGCAGCCTCAGCCTCCCAGTCTCAAGCAATCCTTCCATCTCAGCCTCCTGAGTAGCTGGGACTATAGACAAGAGACACCACACCCAGTTTTTTAAGACACAGCGGTCTATGTTTTCCCAGGTTGGTCTTGAACTCCTGGGCTCAAGTGATCCTCCTGCCTATACCTCCCAAAGTGATGAGATTACAAGCATGAGCCACCATGCCTGTCCCAGATCCTTTGCCTTTCTCTCAGTCGTCTCTTTACAGTACAGGTCCATAGAACTGAACCCAAAGCTCCAATTGTGTCAAACAGTGTGAGGTCAAGACCATCACTTCTCTTCTTTAAGAAACTGCACTCAAATAATGAAATCTTAGACCCATGTCTTCATTCAACAAATACGAATGAATTCCTACTGACAACCAAGAACTGTGCTCTTTGTGAAGACAAAATATAAAGATCCCCTCTGTGGGATCCACCAAAGATGGCTCCCCTAGAAATCTCCATGTCGTGATCCCCCGGAACCCATGAATATGTTGCCTTACACAGCAAAAGGGAGTCTGCTGATGTGATTAAGGATCTTTTGATTGAGAGACTAGCCTGGATTATCTGGGTAGGCCCAAGGTAATCATAAGGTTCCTTACAGGAGGGAGGCAGAAGGGTCAGAGACAGAGAGGAAATGTGAGGTGACACTGAAGGCAGAGGTTAGAGTGGTGTGCTTTGAGGATGGAGGAAGGGCTCCTGAACAGAGGAATCTAAGAGGCATCTAAAGGCTGGAAAAGTCAACAACAACAAAAACATTCTTCGCTAGAACCTCTAGACCCATTTTGGACCTCCGACATCCAGAACCACAGGTAATAAATGTGTGTTGTTTTAAACCACTGAATTTTTGTTAATTTATTACAGGTGCCATAGGAAACTCATATACCATCCCTGCCCTCAGTTCATGGCCTTATGGGAGGAAAGTACCTAACTAAAAGAATTTATAGAAAACAGATTTGTTTTTAATCCAATGGCCATAAACTTTTAAAACTTAAATTGGAAGAAAAGTTTTTTAATCCAGTGGTCATAAACTTGTAAAACTTACATTGGAAGAAAATTAAATCTGAAAACAAAATTTATACTTGATACTCCCTTAACATTTTTTGATTTCCACCTCACACTGATATCAATCTTATAATCAAACATAACTCTAAGTCTTTTTATATGAAATTCCTTTAAGCTAGATCTCTGCCATTAAAGATTGGCAAAAGGGAGTCAATTTTATAAGTCCCTAATTCCAAAAAAAGCTACTGATGTGATATTGCATTCTTTCCCCCTGAAAATTCTCAACCTATTTTAAGCCTTTTTAATCAGCAAGGCTTGTGCCCACATCTTCCACTCCCCAGCCTGAAAGCATCAGAATGAACCTAACTTTTTATAAGATTTTAAGTAAATTTTATTAAAATATACTTAAGAAAAAATCTCAAGGCTTCCTTTTTATTATTTTTTTCTTAAACAGGGTCTCACTTTGTCACCCAGACTAGACTACAGTGGCATGATCATAGCTCACTGAAGCCTCCAATTCCTGGGCTGAAGTGATCCTCCTGCCTTGGCCTCAGGAATAGCTGGGATTGCAGGCTAGCATCACCACAGCCTAATTTTTTGGTCTTGTTTTGTTTAGAGACAGGGTCTTGCTATGTTGCCCAGGCTGATCTCAAACTCCTGGCCTCAAGTGATCCTCCCTCCTCCTCCCTCCTCCCAAAGTGCTGGGATTACAGGAAGGGGCCACCATGCCCAGCCCTTAGGACTTTCAAGAAGTAGAAAGCCTTATGTAATTACCACCGAGATAAAAACTGCTTGCCAGGCCAGAGGCAGTGGCTCACATCTGTAATTCTAGCACTTTGGGAGGCGGAGACAGGCAGATTGCTTGAGCCTAGGAGTTTGAGACCAGCCTGAGCAGCATGGCAAGACCTCGTCTCTAAAAACAACACAAAAATTAGCCAGGTATGGTGGTGCACACCTCTAGACCCAGCTACTTGGGAGGCTGAGGTGATAGGATCACTTGAGCCTAGGAGAGGGAGACTGCAGGGAGCTGAGATCACACCACTGCACTGCAGCCTGGGTGACAGAGCAAGATCCTGTTTCCAAAAAAACACAAAAGAATGCCTCAGAAGCCCCTTCTGCCCTTTCCTAGTCACTAACTCCCATCAAAGGTGACCACTAGCCTGACTTCTACCACCATAGTTTATTTAGTTCTGTCTGGTTGTGAAATTCACATCAATGCAATCACATTGCACTTTCTCTTTTATGTCTGTCTTGGTTTTGCTCAGCTTTGTGTCGAGATTCATCCAAGTTATGTGAGGCAATAATTTGTTCATTCTTACTACTGTACAAATTAGTGCCTTTTGTGTCCCACTGAAAAAGCCTTGTCCCTAGGTTATAAAGATATTTTACTTTGCTTTCTTCCAGGAGCTTTGTTTTAGCATTCACATTTTGTTGTATATCACCTTGATTAATTTTTGTATATGAGGTGAGGCACATGATCTAGATTCATTTTGTCCATGTGGATAGCCAATTGACCCAGCACCATTTACTGAGAAGGTCATCTTCTCTCCACTGCCCTGCAGCGTCACCTCTGTCATAAAAGACCACAGATGTATAAGCCTGTGTATGGATTCTCTACTCAGTTCCATAGTCTGTGTAGCCTTATGCCAGTACCACACTGACACGACTACCTACTGATCTAGCAGCTTAGGTCCTCCGCTTTGCTCTTCTTAGATTGTCTAGAATTTCCAAATAAATTTTACAATCAGCTTATCACATTCTATTTTTGGAGAAAAAAAATTTGCTGCGATTTTGATTGGCATCCCCCCCAAATCTATAGATTTGCAGAGCAATACCACACCCTTCATTATTTTAAATCTAATTTCTTTCGATCCTCCAGCTTGCAAAGAGTTCTTTTTATCATGAATGAGTGCTGAATTTTATCAAATAATTTTTCTCCTTTACTTCATGTATAGAGTTAAATTGTATTTGTTGACTTTTCTAGTGTTAAAGTTTACATTCCTGAAATAAATTCGACTTGGTCATGATTTATTATCCTTTTCATGGATTGCTAGATTTGACTTACCAATACATTAGTTAAGACTTCTGTGTCTGTCTTTTTGAGCATTTGGCCTATAATTTTCTTGTAAAATCCTTATCAATTTTTAGTAACAAGATTGTGCTGGCCTCCTAAATGCAACTGGAAAGTGATTTCTCTTTTTAATTTTCTTAAATGTTTGGAAGTTTCACTAGTAAAACCATCTGGGCCTGAAAACTTTGCTACAAAAAGGTTTTTAACTACAAATTTAATGTCTTTAATAGATATAGGACTACTCATTTTTTTCTAGTTTTTGTGTCTTCGGTAATACATTTTATTGGAAAATTTGTCAATTTAATCTGAATTTTCAAATGTATTACCACGAAATTGTTCCTAACATCTTAAGAGCTTTTAAATGTCTGTGGGATATGTGATAGTTCATTTTTCTTCCCTGACACTAGTAATAACATCTACCACTAAGGCTCATTTCTACTCACAGGGAAAAAAAAAAAAAAAAAGTAGGGTGTATATACTACATGAAAGACATCCACTATCTCAGGAATAGTCTCCAACCATACTACCCACAGAAGGAGCAGAGCAGGTAGATTATATAAACAACCCAGCAATTCCATCTCCAAAGCTTTCATCACCAGAAACAACTGTGAACCTGAGCAAAAGGGGACCCTCACTGAAGGAGGAGGAAACTGCTATTAGTAATGCACTAACAGGCTGGATGTGGTGGCTCATGCCTGTAATCCCAGCATTTTGGGAGGCTGAGGTGGACAGATCACTTGAGCCCATGAGTTTGAGACCAGCCTGGGCAACGTGGCAAAACCCTGTCTCTACTAAAAATACAAAAATTAGCCAGGAATGGTGTTGCATGCCTGTATGTAGTCCCAGCTGCTCAGCAGGCTGAGGTGGGAGGATCACCTGAGCCTGGGAAGTTGAGGCTGCAGCGAGCTGTGATCCAGCTTGGGCAACAGAGTGAGACCCTTTCTCAAAAAAAAAAAAAAAAAAAAAAGAACGAACAAAAAAAAAAACAGACGATACACTAAGGTGGTCAGCAAGTACTTACACGAAAAACAACCACTAAGTAGGGTTGTAACCCAGGATCCCCAGCCCTCCACTCCCAAGATGTCCATAGACAGAATTCAAAGGGACATGAGCTCAAATATCTTTATTTTCATGAACTTCTGGGTGAAAAAAAAAATCAGCATTTGATTAGATTATAGATGTGGACAACAAATCATACTAATAAGAACAGTTCTGGCTGGGCACAGTGGCTCACACCTGTAATTCTAGCACTTTGGGAGGCCGAGGTGGGCAGATCACTTGAGGCCAGGAGTTCAATACCGGACTGGCCAACATAGCGAAACCTTGTCTCTACTAAAAATACAAAAATTAGCCAGGTGTGGTGCTGCACATCTGTAACCCCAGCCACTAGGGTGGGTTAGGTATGAGAATTGCCTGAACTCAGGAGGCGGAGGTTGCAGTGAGCCCAGATTACGCCACTGCACTCCAACCTGGGTGACAGAGTGAGCCCTGTCTCAAAAGAAAAAAAAAGAAAAAAAGAAAATTCATAGTAGTAAGTGCAGCTCTGATGACTTGTCACCAGTAAAATTCACAGATACTTTCATACCACAGTGCAGTGCAGCTTTGAGAAATACCACAAAATACCATTTACATGGGCATCACTACTCTGAAATTACAGGAGTTATTTGCTACTGCACTGAATTTTGTTACTTACTGCATTAATAAAGCAGTACACATACTCATAAATCTGGAGCTTTGTTTTTTAGTTTTTTCATTTTATTATTTTTTTAAGAGACAGGGTCTCACTCTGCCATTCAGGCTAGAGTGTAGTGGCCTGATCATAGCTCACTGCAGCCTTGACCTCCTGGGCTCAAGTGATCCTCCTCCTCAGCCTCCCAAGTAGTTGGGACTACAGGTGGTGCTAGCACTGGGGGAGTGGCTGCAAATACAGATTAACATCAGCAGAGAGGTTTGACTACACAGAGACTGTAGTAAATCAATTGCTTACAGACTCATATCAAAATCCTATGAGTGTCATGTAACAAGCTGCAGCTGGTGGCAGGCTTTACCGTGGCAATGAGTTGATGTACTTCCATTGTACAGCTGCATCAGGTGGCAGGCTTTAAGTCAGAATCCAACACTTATTTTAGTCCACTCATGGCCCACCCATTATTTTATTTACCATTTCCAGCTATGCCTATTTCCTGCCCTGCACACTTGTCTCAGTCAGTTTTGGTAAGCCCACAAGGTAACCCTAGCCAAAATGAGTAAAAAACAAATGTCACTGGTAAGCTTCTTCAAAAAGGGGGAAACACCCCATGATGAGACAGCAGAAGACTCTAAGACTGCCAACAAAAAGAAAGCTGCATTTAAAATAAAATACCAGGAGTCCTACTCAAATTACAGGTTCATTGCAACAGATAATTCACATTCCCCAAGCCTACTTTGTAGCATATACAAATGGCTATTCAATGAAGCCAGGAAACCTTCAAAACTGCTTCACCACATGGAGACCAAGCATCCTGCATTAAAAGACAAGACTTTGGAGTTTTTTGAAAGAAAAACTATGAACACAAAGAACAGAAGCAAATATTGAAGGCTACCATTTTGTCAAATCATGTCTGCAATGAAAGGATCATTCTTAGTGGCTAACTGCACTGCTAAAGCTAAGAAACCCTTTACTATCAGTGAAGAGTTGGTCCTGCCTACTTTAAGGACATTTGAACTGAACTTTTAGGAGAGGCTGCAGTTCAAAAGGCGGCATGTGTTCCTCTCTAGCAGCACAGCTAGGTGAATTGATGAAATAGCAGGGGATATTGAGGCACATTTGTTAAAGAGGATTAATGGGTCACCGCGGTATGCAATCCAGGTTGCCTAGTCTATCAATGTTGACACCAAGGCAACAATGCTTGTTTTTGTATTATACGGTTTTCAGGAGGATGTGCATGAGGATATGTCAGGTGCACGAGGATATGTCATGTGCACTTTTGTAGCTAGCCAACGCCTCAGCCGCAGAACTATTCAAGTCTATGTCACTTGCACATTTGTTGCTAACCAACACCACAGCTCCAGAACTATTCAAGTCTTTGAATGATTAGTATCAGGATAACTGAATTGGTCATTTTGTGTAGTATATGCATGGGCAGAGCAACTGTTATGACTGGATAGCTTTATGTTTTCACTACTTGGGTCAAAGAGGTCACTTCTGAATGTGAGTCTTTGTGCTGTGTCATCCATAGAGAAGTGTTGGCTAGCCAAAAAAGGTCACCTGAACTGAATGCTTTGCAGGATGTGATTAAAATTATCAACCATATTAAAGTACACGCTCTTAACTCACATCTATTCATGCAGCTCTGTGAGATGGACGTAGAGCACACACATCTTTCCTATATACAGAAGTGAGATGGCTTTCTAAAGGTAGATCACTGGCCAGAGTTTGAGTTACGAGGTTTCTTTTAGAAAAACTGTTCCAGAGATTTCTTTTAGAAAAATCATCACCACTGGCAGCACATTTCACAGAAAGGGTTGCAAAACTTGCTTACCTCCTCCTCAGCAAACTCCATCTGTCATGTCAGGGGAAAACGGTGTTCAAGTCAGCAGATAAGCGGCTGCACTCAAAACCAAACTGGAATTATTGGGGCAACAAGTGAACATAGGGATTTCTGACATGTTTCAAACGTTAGCAGAGATCTTGAAAGATACTAAGCCAAGATCTTCTTTCTCTCAACTGGTGCATGATCACCTATCTCAGCTCTCCAAAGAGTTTGAGTGGCTGGGTGCGGTAGCTCATGCTTGTAATCCCAGCACTTTGGGAGGCCGAGGCAGGGGGGATCACGTGTTCAGGAGCTCGAGACCAGCCTGGCCAACACAGTGAAACCCCATCTCTATTAAAGATAGAAAACTTAGCTGGGCGTGGTGCCAGGTGCCTGTAATCCCAGCTACTCAGAAGACTGAGGCAGGAGAATCGCTTGAACTCGGGAGGCGGAGGTTGCAGTGAGCCAAGACTGCACCACTGCACTCCAGCCTGGGCAACAGAGCTAGACTCCATCTCAAAAAAAAAAAAAAAAAAAGTTTAGCATTACTTCCCAACCACAAAAGACCCCCGAACTGGGAAGGATCCTAGACCCGTTTGTGAATAAGCCAGGTGAATTGACTTTGTCCGTGCTAGAAGGGGATCAGCTGCTTGAGATGACAAATGATGAGGCCTTAGAAGTATGTTTGAGACTTCAATTCTCCGTACATTCCGAATTAAACTCAAGGTGAAATATTCTGAGATTGCCAAAAAAGCACCCAAAAAGAGCCTGCTTCCATTTCCAACATCCTATCTTTGTGAAGCAGGGTCTTCTGCAAGGACAGCAACCAAAATGAGACTGCAGAGTAGACTGGACATAAGCAAACACACTTTGAGTGTCAATGTCTCCCATTCACCCCTAGATGGGATCGTCTAGTGGCAGGAAAACAAGCTCAGGGGTCCCATGATTCTACCCTACGGGGAGCTGTATAATTACTTCATTATATATTACAATGTAATAATAGAAATAAAGTCCACAATAAGTGTAATGCAGGTGGGGCATGGTGATTCACACCTGTAATCCCAGCACTTTGGGAGGCCAGGGAGAGGATGACTTGAGCTTAGGAGTTTGAGCTCAAGAGTTCAAGACCAGCCTGGCCGACATGGTGAAACCCCATCTCTATTAAAAATACAAAAATTAGCCGGGTGTGGTGTCACATGCCTGTAATCCCAGCTACTGGGGAGGTGGAGGCACAAAAATTACTTGATCCCGGGAGGCAGAGGTTGCAGTGAACCAGTATCATGCCACTGCACTCCAGCCTGGGCAACAGAGCAAGGCTCTGTTTCAAAATAAACGTAATGCACTTGAATTATACCAAAAACCATTCAACCTCCCCTGGTCCATGAAAAAAATTGTCTTCCATGAAACCAGTCCTTGGTGCCAAAAAGGTTGCGGACCACTGCTTTAGAGAACACTTCCCCCTGGGCCAGGCCCTGAGCTGGAAGCAGGGCATGCGGGTAAGGCCCATGCTGGCAAGTTCCTGATGCTACCTACAGAGCTCCCGCCAACACGGTCACCCGCAGAAACGTCTGCTTTCTCCAAAGACTTCACCTTCACCCTAAGTTGATCCATCTAACCTACTTCCAAGGAGAGGGGAAAGTAAACAGTAGATAAAGCACAGGCATTGATCCAAAAGAGTTCAAAACCCGGCCCTGACATGTACTAGTTTGTGGCTTTGGCCTCCTTCCAAGGCTTTCTCTATCCCACTGTGAAAAGCGATAACACCACCTATCTTTCCCAGTTACTGTAAGGTTCAGAAATAATGTATCTAAAGCATCCGACAAGCACATAGTCTCAAGTTAACATTAATTGAATCTCTCAGGTCAGAGCTGTCCTTATCAAACACTTAATTACAATTAGGGACTGACTGGCAACCAGAAAGGAAAGAGAAAAATCACAGGGAAAATGGAACATGAGGAATGGAAAAAAAAAATCATTCCTCAAAGTCTCCTTCAATAAACTACCACCTTTTCAATGAAGCCTTCCCTCTCCTCGAGTTCCCATAGCACTTAATCACATTGAAATAGGTCCTTAGCTCCCAGAATGAATGAATAATACAAAACAGATGCCGGGCGCGGTGGCTCACGCCTGTAATCCCAGCACTTTTGGAGACCTTGGTAGGCAAATCATCTGAGGTAAGGAGTTCGAGATCAGCCTTGCCAAGATGGTCTCTACTAAAAATACAAAATTAGCTGGACATGGTGGCACATGTCTGTACTCCCAGCTACTCAGGAGGCGAGGCTGGAGAATCGCTTGCACGCGGGAGGCGGAGGTTGCAGTGAGCTGAGGTTGTGCCATTGCATTCCAGCCTGGGCGACGAGAGCGAAACTCCGTCGCAACAAACAACGAACCAGAAAGAGAAAGAATTTCACTCCCGCGTAACGCAAACCACCAAGGATGCCAAATGCTCTAGCTCTACAACTCTGATCCAAGAGCAACGAACACTGGTAGCAGCACACTTCTTAACGCCAGTGTACCAGTACCTCTGGTGAGGATTAAGGGTGGGTTTTTCCGCATAAAGACCTGCCACCTGAGGTTAGACTCAGAACAGATGAAGGAAACTGGGTCTTGAAGATAGAACGCGAAGGAAGTCTCTAACTTTAGAGTCCCAGGAGTCACAGCAGGTAGTCAGGCGCACCGCCGACACTGCCAAAGGGACCAGAGTTCGCAATTCCCCGCAGCAGTGGCGGAAGCTGGGGGACCAGGCCAAGGAGCCAGGACGCGGGCAGGGCCGTGCTCGGACTTGTCCCGGCGCCCAGATCCCCCCGCCTCTGCCCGGGCGCATTGCGCGAGCGGCCCCTGCAGCTTTTGTCTCCTTCGCCGGACCGGGAACTTCCTCTGTCCCGCCCTCGGGCGCGCACACGGGAACGGGGGTAGGAAACGGAAAGCGTTTTGTGCATTTTAACAGAATCAACTGACGCAAAAAAAAAAAAAAAATCAGCACCTAACCTCCCCAGGACCCCCCTACGGTCACCAGCTACCAACCTCCGGGCTGTCCCGGGCGGCGGCGACGCCAGCGTTCACGCGCGCCGCGAATTCCCAACACCCCTCTTTCGGCACTTCCGAGTCCCAGCGACATCGGCGGCGCCTCGGGCTTCCACGGGACACCACCCTCCTTCCCCCGGAGCTGCCCTTTGGAAGAGCAGCCACGCGCGCGTCCTCCGAGCACGCCCCTGCCGCCGTGCCCGCGCGCCCTCCGCGCCCGGCGGCCGGACTCGGGAACCCGCGGCGCTCCCGGGGCGGTGGCGAGCAGGCCATGCAGCTGCAGGGGGACGGGCCAGAGCGCGGCCTGCCTCTCCCAACCGCGTTTGCCCCGCGGTTGGCCTGGGGCCTCTAGCCCCGCTCACCCCTCGGCTGCCGGTTCCCACTGACCCTGGCGTATGTATCTCTCCCCCAACCCGTGTGTTCATTGCAGGTCTGGGGCTGCCTGCGAGTTAATTGCAGAGTGGAAGTCACCTGAAACCCGCGGTGGGCCGTCATTCCAACACCAGTGGTCCCAACCTACGTTTTGTGAGCGAAAGGAGGTAGTTCGGTGCGGTGGAAGAGGGCGGGCTTTGCAGCCTTGGCAGCTTCGAGGGCTTGCTGTGTGAACTCAGCCCCTGGGAGCCTGCCTGTCCACCTCTGTAAAACAGAAATAAACTTCCCTGCTTTTCCTGGTAAATTAGAGTGAAGATCAAATAGAAATAAACTTTATAAATTGTAAAGCAACTTACAGAGATCGCTACTGCAAAATGGGTACGGAGATTTTGAATGCGTTGGGAAAAGCGTGGAAGCTCTGAAGATGCCCCAACGAGATGTAATTAGGACGATGTTGCTGGTCGGAGGCCTCCAAGCCTGAGCCAAGAGACAGGCTTGCCAGAGTTCCACAGACTTATCTCAGCAGAATCACCTGGGTTCTTACTAAAACCTCGGGCTTCTGGATCCCTCCCTAAACCAAAGGAATCAGACTCTCCATGGGAGAGGGCGTCTCAGGTGGTTCTATGATGAGGTAAAAGTGGATAACTCTGCCCTAGGCAGCAGGAAAACGCGGAAGCTGTGCTCTCAGAAATTTCATCAAGCAGTCATTGTAATGGTGGAGAGAATTATTTTAATGACTGTAGAATTCTCCAGGAAACCAGAGTGTGAACGCTCCAAGAGCTGGAGCTATCTTTTCTTTCGGCTTCCCGCCAATCCAACCACCCCAACACCTAGTACTGGATGGTGTTCAGTAAGCACGTGTTAGTAAACTAGTTAGTAAAATAGAGGTGCCAGATTTAGCAAATAAAAATACAACCTACTCAATTAAAATTGAATTTCAGGCTGAGCGTGTTGGCTCACACCTGTAATGCCCAGCACTTTGGGAGCCAAGACAGGAGGATCACTTGAGGCCAGGAGTTTGAGACCAGCCTGACCAACATGGTGAAACCCCATCTCTACTAAAAATACAAATATTAGCCGGGTGTGGTGGTGTGCACCTGTAATTCCAGTTACTTGGGAAGCTGAAACACGATAATAGCTTGAACCAGGAGGCAGAGATTGCAGTGAGCTGAGATCCCACCACTGCACTCCAACCTGGGTGACGGAGACTCTGTCTCAAAAAATAATAATTTCAGATGAACAATATGTAATTTTTTAGTATCAGTATGACCCATGCAATATTTGGGATATACCTGTGGGTTTTTTTGTTTGTTTATTTGTTTGCTTTTGTTTTTGTTTGAAGTACTTACAGGAAGCTTGTAATCCCAGGAGGGAGGTCAAGGTGAGCAGATAACTTGAGTCCAGGAGTTCGAGACCAGCCTGGCCAACATGATGAAACCCCGTCTCCAAAAAAAAAAAAATGACAGGGGGATGGATCCAGCAAACCACCATGGCATGTGTATACCTATGTAACAATCCTGCACGATCTGCACATGTACCCCAGAACTTAAACATATATTTAAAAATCGTTTATCTGAAATTCAAATTTAAATCCTGCATATCTGAAAAACCAATTTAACTGGGTATTTTATCCGGCATCTCTAGATCCAATGGTTTTATAAAACCAGGGGCTACACTTCTCAGTCTGTCTGATGGCTGCCCTGCAGGCTGTAACACTTTGTAAGAAATAAAGTCTCCTTTCTAAATGTCTTAAAAATGTGTGATTTTTTAAAAAAGTGGACACGTCAGAATTTCCTTCCCTTTTAAAACTGATAATATTCCATTGTACATATGTCACACATTTTTTCCATTTATCTATCTATGGACTCTTAAGTTGCTTTCTACTTTTGTAAATAATGCTGCCATGAACATGGGTATACAAACATCTCTTTGAGACCCTGCATTCAGTTCTTTTGAGTACATATCCAGAAGTGAAATTGCTGAATAATATGGTAATGTTATTTTTAATATTACAAGGAATTGCCATAGTATTTTCCGTAGAGGCTGTACCATTTTACATTCCCACCAACAGTGCAATTTCTCCAGATCCTCACCAACACTTATTATGTTTTGATTTGTTTTTATACTAGCCAGTCTCATCAGTATGAGGTAGTAGCCCCTTGTAGTTTTAATTTACATTTCCCTAATGATGAGTGATGTTGATCATCTTTTGATGTGCTTATTGGTCATTTACATATCTTCTCTGGAGAACTGTCTAATCAAGTCCTTCGCCCATTTTTAAAACTATTGTTTTCTTGTTGTAGGAGTTCTTTATACATTCTGGATATTAATCCTTCATCAAATATATGACTTGCAAATATGTTCTCCTATCCTGTGGGTTGTCTTTTCACTCTGCTGATTGTGTTCCTTGACATGCAGACATTTTAATTTTGGTGAAGTCTAATTTAACTATTTTTGTTGTTGTTGCTGGTTTTTTGTTTTTGCTTTTATTTTGTTTTTTGAAACAGGGCCTCACTTTGTCACCAAGGCTGTAGTGCAATGGCACATTCATAGCTCACTGCAGCCTCCATCTCCAGGGCTCAAGCAATCCTCCTGTCTTAGCCTCCCCAAGTAGCTGGGACTACCAGGATGTCCCTCCATGCCCAGCTAATTGTTTTTATCTTTAATAGAGAGGAGGTTTCACTATGTTGCCCAGGCTGGTCTTGAACTACTGAGCTCAAATGACCGTCCCACCTCAACCTCCCAAAGTGCTGAGATTACAGGCATGAACCATCATGCCAGTTGATGGTATTTTTAATGTCATATCCAAGCAACCAGTGTCATGAAGATTTCCCCCTATATTTTCCTCTGAACATTTTATAGTTTTAGTTCTTATGATTAGGTGTTTGATCCATTTCAAGTTAATTTTTGCATTTGGTGTTAGGTAAGGGTCCAGCTTCAATCTTTTGCATATGGTGATCCAACTTTCCCAATACCACCTGTTAAAAAGCATAAACATCTTGTAAAATGCCAGGGATTGGGCTAGAAGGAATGGATGGTAGGAAACTAAGTTACTTTTGGAAGTGAGAAATAAGATCAATGGTGTAAACCAACAGCAAAGTCTAAACACCAGGAGAAAGGTTGCGTTGGGGAGCGTGTAGATGGGAGAGGAAGAAGAGGGGAGATTCCACCACACCCTCTACCCCCCACCCCCACCACCTTTAATGCTTCACACACAGGCAGAAGTGTCTGGACTTTGAGGATCTCTGCTTGTCTTAGAGCAGTCAGGCCTCCAAATCTCCCTGACTTGGAACCAGAGCAGCCAGCCCTGAGGCGAGACATGACCAGAGATGCCTGGCTTGAAAGGCTTCAGTTCTTACTACAAGCAAAGCCAAAGAGAGTCCTCCCTGGAGTTGAGACACAAACCAGAAATAGAGTAAATAGAGCAAAACTGATGATAATTGAAGCTTAAAGGAGGGAACCAATTTGTGCCTTGGTATTGTATTTCCTTAAAAGCAAAAATACCAAAATTAGTATGTAAATGTGAGTAATTAATGGTCAATCCTCTCTATACTATTATTTTAATCATAAGACATTAATCAGGCACCTGCACTCTCTCTGACTCTCTGTTATTGGGATCTAAGTATTCCACTGGGGCCTCCCATCCAGACAGGCAGACCTGAGTACCTGGTAGCAACTCTCCAGACAGCAGAACTGGTGCTTAGGAGGGATTAGCCAGGCCAATCCTCCTTTTAAGTTCAGCCATGACTCAGTCATATAATTACACACATTCAACAGAGGCATAAATGGTGGCTAAGACTTCATTGATAAAGGCTTTAAGACAAAGGACTGAATTTCTAATTACGAAGATTCACACTCAAGCAACAATGAAGAGCTATTTTGAAGGATTCGAGAAGCTACCCAAGCCTGACCACCCGGCATAGGCTCCTGTCTGCTCCACCTGTAAGAATGTCTGCCCTGAGTCAGTGTGATTCTCAATAACCAATACTGAACCAGCATTTGTCTAGCACCAACTGTACACACAGCACAAAACCGAGTATTGGGGGAGATTTTACAAAAAGTGAAAAAAGACTTGCCCTCCAGGAAGCTGCAGTCTAGCTGGGGATTCACCAGATATCCACAAAACAACTGGCAAATCAGAAGTACAAATAAAAATGATATACTTCAAACTACTCATAAATGCTGAAGAATAGACTCATATCAGTACCCTAAACTATGCAGAGTGCAATTCGTTATCATCTCCTCCAAGAACACTTCCTATGCAGGGGTAAATTCAATCCCTGGAAAAATTAGTCTCTGCCCAGTCACTTCCTCTTCTATCACATGATTCTTTTACATTTTCTATAGCACTTACCATTCTCTGAACTTCTCTCATTTGTTTATATATTTATTATTTATGTCAGCATTATTCAGACTACTTGGAATATATAATGCACTAGTAGATTGTAAAATAAGCTGAATGGGTCACAACTACACTTAATTTTTTTGACTTATTTTTTAACAAAATGAAATAGAGTAGAATAAACAGTCAGAATAGAATAGAAAATATGAGAACACTTCACTGGACTTTTATTAGGAATTGTGAACACTGTAAGAAATACTCATCCAATTGGTTTGAGCAGGATTAAGAAAGCTAATAAAAAACTATGATGGGCCACGCACAGTGGCTGATGCCTGTGATCCCAGCATTTAGGGAGGCGGAGGCAGGTGGATCACTTGAAGCCAAGAGTTAGAGACCAGCCTGGCCAACATAGTAAAACCCCATCTCTACAAATAAATAAATAAATAAATAAGCCAGACATGGTGGCACACGCCTGTAATCCCAGCTACTTGGAAGACTGAGGCAGTAGAATTTCTTGAACCTGGGTGGCAGAAATTGCAGTAAGCCAAGATGGTGCCACTGAACTCCAGCCTGAGTCATGGATTGAGACCCCCGTCTCAAAAAGAACTTAAAAGAAAAAAGACTATGAAGAATATGAATTTGCTAGTACAAGTCATTCTGCCTTCTAAAAACAAACATCTCATTTGATCTTCTGGTATAAGATATGAATATGGCCATCATCTCTATAAGATAATTAGCTGTTTATATTTTATGTTAACATTAGAGCATTTTTCTGAAAGAACATTGTCAAGTGAGATATGTCTCAGATTTGCATCCAATGTATATTTTGTTAAATTAGCATGAATTTCCCTTTAACAGGATTTCTTCTTATTAGAAAAGAATGATGAAGGAAAACTTAGAGAAATGCCCCAGTTCAACCCAGAACTGTAAATAGTGACAATGTTGAGAACATTATTGATTCTAATTAGTTAGCTTCAACTTCATTTGAGATGTCTTTTTTAAAAGAAAAGAGAATGCACAGCTTTATAAGAAAGACTATTTTTAAAAAATTTTCAGTGCATGAAATCCAACAAAAGTGACAAACCCCGATGTGTTATTTCTAATAACACCTTCAAAACTAGAAGGACACTTGGAAACACAGCATGCTGGACTTATTAACAAGTCCTTCAAATGTTTCTGAAATAAAACAAAGGACAAAAAATTATTGGCACAATTTCTCAGTTGTCCTATAAACTGTGTTTTTGTTTGGTTTGTTTGGTTTTTTTGAGACAGAGACTCACTCTGTGGCCCAGGCTGGAGTGGAGTGGCGTGATCTCGGCTCACTGGAACCTCTGCCTCCCAGGTTCAAGCAATTCTCTTGCCTCAGCCTCCCAAGTAGCTGGGATTACAGGTGCCCACCACCACGCCTGGCTATTTTTTTTTTTTTTTTTTTTAATTTTTAGTACGGACGGGGTTTCACCATGTTGGCCAGGCTGGTTTTGAACTCCTGACCTCAAGTGATCTGCCCATCTCAGCCTCTCAAAGTGTGAGGATTACAGGTATAAGCCACTGTGCCTGGCCTGTTCTATAAACTGTTCATGAGACTTAGTTACTTATGGTTGGACAAAGAGAAAATGGCTCTCACACAGTTGTTGAAAAATTATTCTTTTAACTCTCCAAAGCATTGGTCTAGGCAAAGATTTCTTGAGTAATACCTCAAAAGCACAAGCAACTGAAGCAAAAATGGACAACTAGGATCACATCAAGCTAAAAAACTTTGCACAGCAGACGAACAAATCAATAAAGTGAAGTGATGAACCACAAAATGGGAGGAGATATTTGCGAACTACCCATCTGACAAGGGATTAATAACCATAATATATAAGGGGTTCAAACAATTCAATAGAAAAAAAATCCAAAATAATCCAATTTAAAAATAGGCAAAAAATCTGAATAGACATTTCTCAAAAGAAGGCATACAAATGGCAAACAGGTATAGGAAAAATGCTTAATACGAAATCACTGGAGAAATGCAAATGAAAACTACAATGACACATTATCTCACCCCAATTAAAATGACATTTATCCAAAAGACAGGCAATAATGAAAGTGCGTGAGGATGTGGAGAAAGGGAAACCCTTGTACACTGTTGGTGGAAATGTAAATTGGTACAACCACTATAGAGAACACTATGGCAGTTCCTCAAAAAATGAAAAATAGAACTACCATACGATCCAGCAATCCTACTGCTGGGTATGTATCCAAAAGAAAGGAAATCAGTATATCAAAGAGATATCTGCACTCCCGTGTTTAATGAAGTGCTATTCACAATAGCCAAGATATGGAATCAACTTAAGAGCTCATCAACGAATGAATGGACAAAAACAAAAATGTGGCACATATAAACAATGGAATATTATTCAACCATTAAAAAGAATGAATCCTGCCATTTATACCAATGTGGATAGAACTGAGGGACATTATGTTAAGTGCAGTACGCCAGGTGCAGAGAGACAAATACCTCATCTCACTCATATGTGTGAGCAAAAAAAAAAAAAAAAAAAATTGAACTCAGGGAGATTATTGGGTACAATTATGGTTACTGGAGACTGGAAAGGGTAGCAAGGATAGGGTGATAAAGTGGGAATGGTTAATGGATACAAAAATATAGTTAGATAAAATGAATAAGATCTAGTATATGGTAGCACCATAAGGTGACTATAGCTAACAATAATTTATTGTCTACTTTAAAATAACTAAAAGAGTAGAATTGGATTGTCCCTAACATAAAGAAATGTTAAGTGCTTGGCTGGGCATGGTGACTCATGCCTGTAATCTCAGCACTTTGGGAGGTAGAGGTGGGCAGATCACCTGAAGTCGGGAGTTCGAGACCAGCCTGACCAACATAGAGAAACACTGTCTCTACTAAAAATACAAAATTAGTTGGGTGTGGTGGCACATGCCTGTAATCCCAGCTACTCGGGAGGCTGAGGCAGGAGAATCACTTGAACCCAGGAGGCAGAGGTTGCAGTGAGCCGAGATCGCACTCCAGCCTGGGCAACAAGAGCAAAACTCTGTCTCAAAAAGAAAAGAAATGATAAGTGCTTGAAATGATGGATACTCCAATTGCCCTAATATGATTATTACACATTGCATACCTGTATCAAAGTATCATATGTACCCCATAAATATAAACAACTATTATGTACCACTACTAATTCAAAATTAAACAACTTTAAAAAAAATCAATCTTTCAAAATAAAAAAAGAAAAATTATTCTCTAATATAAATAGTTGTGATAAATACGATTTTTAAATACCAAATCAGCTAATAAATTGAAATGTACAATTCTTTGGGATAGTAGTATTTCTAGTCAAATCTGTACTACAGCAGAACCTTCTAGAGCCATGCTTCTCATGTGGTTAAAATCCAGTATACAGCTTGAGATCCATCCCCAAAAGAGCACAGATACTGCAAGTTGTTAAATTCCTCTCATGTATGCAAAACGACAAGATGAGTGTGAGTGTGTGAAGGCGTTTGTGTTGTTTAAATTTAACCTCACACACAATGGATTGCATATATTTACAAAAGTGGAAAAAATGCTTTGTTGGTCAATATCTACTAAAATGGAAAAAGAGAGCCAGGCATGATGGCACACACCATTAGTCCCAGCTACGTGAGAAGGGAGGATCACTTGAGGAGTTCGAGGCTAGAGCATGCTATGATCATGTCTGTGAATAGCTCTGCACTCCTGCTTGGACAACATAGAAAGTCCCCATCTCTAAAAATAATAATAATACATTTAATTTAGTTTAAATTTAAAAATAAAATAAAACCAAAAAGGAATAATGGAATTATGAATGACAGGGCCAGATGCTATGGCTAGAAAACAGCAAAGCTATTAAAATATTTGTAAAAACTATTAATGACAGTTGTATTTAGAAATCAGAATCAATAGAAATGTGCCATTTCTTGAAATAATTCTGCTAAATCTCATAGAAGTATTGGAAAACATCATGAAGGTTGTTACGTTTATTAAAGAGAGCTCATAAATAACCAAAATATTGATGTGTTTTGGTGAGACTGAAACAAACAATACTCTGATGCTGAAGCTCACTGAAATTCATCGGTTATCTCATGGAAACATAAGGGAAGATATTAAGCAGGGGTGAATTAACTCAGAAATGACAGTCACATTTTTCTAGTTAGAAAGCAATCTCATTTGGCAAGCAATCTAGTTTTCAAAAACAATGTTTGGTATTTTAAATTAGTGTATTTAATGGAGGTTATTGATTTTTTAAAAATGAACTTAAGTGTATAACTTCAAGGAGAAAACAACAATATAATTCAGCAAGTCAAAAACGTCCAAGATTCTAAAGACATTTTGTTATGGCAAGTAAGACTTAAAAGCAATCACCCATACTTACCTGGCAGGGGAGATACCATGATCATGAAGGTGGTTTTCCCAGGGCGAGGCTTATCCATTGCACTCCGGATGTGCTGACCCCGGCAATTTCCCCAAATATGGGAAACTTGACTGCATAATTTGTGGTAGCAGGGGACTGCGTTCGCACTTTCCCCTGGTTTTTAAATAAATGGATAAATAAATAAATAAAAATAAAAGCAATCACCCTAGAACCTAATTGTTCCTGAAATTGTTACAACACATTGACAATGGCATTATTAGTAAAGCCAGTATGACGGGAATAAAATTAGGGATATTGTTACATTTCACTTCTCAGTTTCAAACTTGCAACGGTGATTTTCCAAGATGATAAATTATAAATGTAACATAAAAATTTTCAAATGAAAGACCCATTTTTTTTTCAAAACCTGGAATCAATTACTGACCTAAACTTGGTACTCAAAAGAGGTGAATGAATTATTGCAGCTTAGTTCTACATTTGTACAAAAGAGTAATCACAAGACATTAAATGATTCGTAGTTGTTAGGTAAGATTAAAGAAGAATCTCCATTCCTTGGCACAAAGAATGCATCCTTATTATCACCATTCACAATAATCTATTTGTATGAACCAGGAGTGTCGTCCTTTAAAACCAACTGAAACAAAGGAAAGAACAGGCTCATGAGTATATGCACAATGAGTATTATCCTTGTATGTTCTGGACTGGAATAAACTTAGAAGCAGACAAGTACTCCTAGCACATTAAATAAAATCTTGTCTGACTCTTGTTTTTGTATTGCTTATTTGAGAAATTTCTCTCATGCTGCATTCAAGCTTTCTTCTTTGTTTTTTTTTTTTTGTTTATTTGTTTGTTTTTTGTTTTGAGATGAGGCCTCACTCTGTCTTGTTTGTTTTCTGTTTTGAGATGAGGTCTCACTCTGTCGCCCAGGCTGGAGTGCAGTAGCACCATCATACCTCACTGGAGCCCTTTGCCTCCCAGGTTCAAGCACTCCTACTACCTCAGCCACCTGAGTAGCTGGGACCATAAGCATGTGCCACCATGCTTGGCTAACTTTGTTTTATTTTTTGCAGAGACAGGGTCTCATTATGTTGCCCAGGCTGGTGTCAAACTCCTTGGCTTAAACAATCTGCCCAGCTCAGCCTCCCAAAGCACTGGGATTACAGGTGTGAGTCACCACACCCAGCTGCATTCAAGTATTAATAAAGCAATATTAACCTTATGTTTTTAGTTTTTGTATTTAATAAGAGCAAGTGTTGTTCTATAAAACGTTGATTCTATTGTATGGTGATGGAAGGGAGAAGGAATATACTACATTGCTGTGCAAAACACATTTCTCACTAGGAAGTGTGATTTAAAAGAAAGCTGAAAACCTCCAGTCAGTGTCTGCCCTCCCCTGAAACCAGCCCCTATAAAGTGTAAATTTCAGAAGGGCAAGAATTTAATCTGTCTTGTCCACCACCAAATCTCCAGTAGCACCTAGAACTGTGCCTAGCATAGCTTCAATAAATATTAATATTTGCTGGATAAAGAAGGAACTCACCAAGTCAAATGAGAAAATTCAAGCTTATAATGATGTTTTGTTTGCATTCTTGAGACATCTTTCTTCCTTTTGTAGATGTGGGTTTTAGAAAAGATAAAGGGAAGTTACTGTGGTCATTTCCTATGAGGATCTGCAGGTTGCTAAGAAAAGGACTCCCAGTCCCTTCTGGGTTGGAAGAAGATTCTGGATGACCTTGAGTTTTAGGCCATAGAAAGCCCTAGATGGAGAATGGCTAAGAGCAGCAGGAGGGATGGGTGCAGGTGAAGATGCAAGCTGTACAGCAAGACCATCACTTTTCAGACTTAGTTGAAAGCAGCCTTGCCTTTGAAAGGTTGCTGGACTCTTTCTGAGCTGAGAGAGATGGTCTAGTTTTCATCCCTAACTTTATAGAGGTAGGGCCAGAAACTAACAGACACAAGAAATGGTCTCTGGATATAAAAGAGTAGGAAAAAAGTCAAATTTAGGTTAGCCTTAATTTCCTTTTTACAAAATGGGGATAATATTTGTACCATCCCATAGGGATGGTACAAAGATTAACTGAAATAATAAACATGAAATGCTAAGCATCTTGCCTGGCTCATAATACGTACTCAATCATAATTAGTTATTATTACTATTACCAATAGAATATGTAATGTTTGGATTTTTTTTAATTGATTCATTCAAATATTTATTGAGAAGCTAAGGAGATACAAAGGATTTAAAACATGGTCAGAGATGAGGCAAATGTACACAAGTAATAGAAAGCAAAGGGCAAGGTTCACTGAATCACAGCAGTCAGAACAGAGTACTTTAGTGAACCAAGAAGTGTGGGATGGTTTCCAGCCTGAAGAGGCATGGGTGGCAAATCAGAAAAGGGGATTGAGATTATAATAGAAGACTTCAGTCTGGATTGCTGATGACACTCAGTCTGGATTGCTGATGACACTCAGTCTGGATTGCTGATGACACTCAGTATGGACTATATTTGTCTGTCCTTTTCCTTTCCCCTCATCTTTGGGCTTAATTTACCAGTAGTGCCCAGGACTGTTCAATGCACTTTTTCTATACTTGCTTGCGTTTTTGCTTTAATGTCTTCTAAAGAACTAGATCCTTTTGGTGTTTTAGGAATTTTTTCCTGTTTTTTGAAGGATTCTTGTCCTTTTGATCTTGGTGTTGATGATGGTTTTGAGTCTTTTCCATTCCGATTTGACTTTTGTGCATTTTGGGCTGGAGTATCACGTATAGATTTCTTCACTGGCGCTTTTTCTTCAGTTTCCTCATCATCAAAATCATTATCATCATCATCTTCTTCATCATCATCTTCATCAGCAGCAACTTTTGCTTTTTTTCTGTGGAAACTTGCTACCACCTCCAGGAGCAGACTGCTTTCCAGACATCCTTTTTTTTTTTCTTTTTTTTCTTTTTCTTTTAACCCTTCTTGCATACCAATCCAGACATCCTTAAGAGTTTCCCCATCCTCCTCCTCTTCATCTTCTGACTCTGCATCTTCCTCCACAGCTACTAAGTGCTGTCCACTGATGTGCACTGGCCCTGAATCACACTTCAATCATTAGACCACTGGTGGTTTTATTTCAAAGCCTCCAAGGGAAACCGTTGGCTGTACAGACATTTTCAAAGCTGCCAGTGTTACTTTAATTGGACTGCCTTCGTAATTCATTGCCTCTGCTTCAACAATGTGCAATTCATCCTTTGCACCAGCACCTAAACTGACAGTTCTTAAAGATAACTGGTGCTCATTTTCATCATTGTCTACCTGAAAGTGATAATCTTTGCTGGCCTTTAGTTCACAACCGAAAAGATAGTTCTGGGGCCTCAGGGGGCTCACATCCATGTCCATCAAATCTTCCATCGGGTGGCAGCACACACTTAGGTGAAAGAGAAGGCGGACGGAGATAAACGACCACTGCTCGAAGAACAGCCGCACAGGACGAAATCACACCCTGGACATATATTTTATTTATTTTTTATTTTTCACTAAGTCTTGCTCTGTTACCCAGGCTGGAGTGCAGTGGTACAACCTCAGTGCACTGCAACCTCCACCTCCCAGGTTCAAGCGATTCTTGTACCTCAGGCTTCTGAGTAGCTGGGATTAGAGGTACCTACTAGAAATAGGGTTTCACCATGCTGGCCAGGCTGGTCTCCAACTCCTGACCTCAAGTGATCCACCTGTCTCTCCATCTCAAAGTGCTGGGATTACAGGTATATTGGGGAATATTAACAGAGATTTTTTGTCCCTTGTGATTCTTTATAGCCATTACTCTTTTCTCTATCATTCTGTCACATTCCACACACATTGTTCTCAGACAGAAAGTAGATAAAGCTGAGAAGAAAAAATCTGTTCAATGTCTGAATGGATTTATTTTAAACCCATAGTAGAGACAACAGCTTGAGAGGCAGGACTTTCTTTGATTCTGAAAGCTGTGCATTTTGGGGAAGAACAAAACAAGTGTGTAGCTGCTTCCTAAGTTTTGGTCTGGAGCCCAGAGCCCACCCTCTGAACCAAGTAAAGCCATTATCAAGGCAAGATTTTTTAAACTGTGGACCGAGACCTCTTGCATCATAAAATTGGTTTATTGGAATAAAACCAGCATTAAAAGAAACAGAATACAATAGAATAGGAAACGCCAGAGTTCGTTGCAAGGTCCTGGTAATGTTGTTTCATGAAGTTGTTGTTTCGTGTGTGTTGTGTATGTGTGCTTGGCTGAGATATAAAACACATTTTCTTTATGGTCACACTCAAAGAAATTCATACATCACCAGGGATTCTATAGCGGGGGACACATGTGTCTCTCCTCCTGAGAATGTACCAGGGAGAATCACAGTTTCCGGGAGAATTTCCACATCCAGAATGGCGTTGGAAGAACAGAGCAGCCAAGATCTGGGGTGGCCACACACAGAGCCCCATGCGTCTTGGCAAGGCCAGGGAAAAATCTGAAAAGTTTCTACAGCCACCAAAAGGGAAGCGGAGAGGCTCTGAACAAGCCAAAAGGATCCAAAGGAGCTGCAGTCTGGACCATAACGATGCAGGCAAAGGGAGGCAACAGTGGAAACTTGGACAGCAGAAACTAGTGCTGGCTCAGGACAATGAGATCAAGTGGCAAGAGTCACCGGTCGGTGGATACAGGTGTAGACAGAATGTCATGATGGGCCAGACGCTGCTTTTCTCTCCACACTAACATGACACATGAACCCTGCCTCACAGACACATGCCCTCTGCAGCTACAGAGACTGAAAAAAATGTGGGGGAATAAGTGGAGGGAACTTCTGATTTGCTACTCAAAGACTACGTTCTAATTCTGTTTTAAAACAGAATGGGGCCGGGTGTGGTGGCTCACGCCGGTAACTCCAGCCCTTTGGGAGGCTGAGGTGGGAAGATTGCTTGTGCCCATGACTTTGAGACCAGCCTGGGCAACATGGCGAAACCCTGTCTCTACTAAAAATGCAAAAAATTAGCCAGGTGTGGTGGTGTGTGCCTTTAGTCTAAGCTACTCGGGAGGCTGAGGAGGGATAATTGTTTGAGCCCAGGAGGCAGAGGTTGCAGTGAGCTGAGACCACGCCACTGCACTCTAGCTTGGGCGACAGAGCAAGAGCCTATCTCAAAAAAAGAAAAAAAAAATCAGAATGGGTCTGATGGTACATTCCAAACACAAGTTAGATAAAAATTAAAAAAATTTAAAATAAAAATCAAAACAGAATGGGCACTGGGTGCAATGGCTCACACCTGTAATCCCAGCACTTTGGGAGGCTGAGGTGGGAAGATTGCTTGAGCCCATGAGTTTGAGAGCACTCTGGGCAACAAATCGAGACTCTCATCTCTACAAAAAATTTTAAAAATTACCCAAGTGTGACAGCATGCATCTGTAATCCCAACTACTTGGGAGGCTGAGGCAGGAGGATCCCTTGTGCCCAGGAGGTTAAGGCTACAGTGAACTATGATCGTGCCACTGCACTCCCGCCTGGGTGACAGAGCAAGATTCCATCTCTATAAAATAAAAGATAAAAAAAACAGAAAGGGTCAGATTTATCTTGAATTAGGAAGATCACATTTTCTGCTGCCAAGCAGACATTGGAGGTTGAGTTAATGATTTGAGGTCAGTTCTAAGAAAATTGAGTTACATCCTCGAACACCAGGGGCTGTGACTATAAAATATCAAAACTGACGTATTATTATTAATGAAGCCTTTGGATTTGGCAAGTAGAAGGTCATGAGCAACCTCCAAAAGGGCAATTTCCGTCATGGTTAGGACAGAAGCCAGAAGGGAATGGGGTCAGAACAGAGTGGTCAGAATAAACTGCTCTTTGGAGACACTGGCGAGCAATGTGGGTGTGGGTGAGTATGGATCGCAGGTGTGAGGGAAAGTTCCATTTATTTAAAATGGACTTTATAGGCAGAAGACTTTATAGGCAGAAGTTGTAGGCAGATGAGAAGGGCTTACACAGAGCTGTCCTTGGGTAAAGGTAGGAGCCAGTGGGCATCGGATACATTACTACTCGGGTGAAAACCGGTCAAATTCACAAAGGCAAGGTGCTCACGTGATGGTAGCACTCACAGTGGTTCCATAGGGTGATGTATGGAATGGGAAGAAAGGTATTTCTAATGATGTGTGTCTAATCAGTGCTGGTCTTTGACTTCCATCTCCTTCTTGGGTTCAGCACCCCAGGACCTGTGAAGGTTGGAGACCCCATGGAAAGTTTCCAGAGTCCTTAGGAGCTCCTGGGAGCCTCGTTCAATGTTATGGTTCTTCATTTAAACCCCATTGCCCAGTGGCTGTTGAGTTCTGCCTGCCCTTGTTCTCTGATCACTGCTCGGTTGACCCTTTTCTGTGTCCTCTACAATCACAACAGTTTCTTGGTCACAAGGGACAATTCTGTAAAGGAACTCGAATGGAGGGTTCAAAATTGAGGCAAGGCATGTTTATGAAACAAGTCTCTGAAAACCTGACGTTTCCCAAGGAACAAGGGCTGTCTGTCCCACCCTGGCACTCATTCCTATCCCCCTGACCCCGCCCTCCGTGTCAAAGGCTTCTCTGAGAAGGAGACCATGACATCACTTCCTTCCGGTGATGCAGGGTCGTCTGACCTCCCGCCCACCCCCTTTGGCCGCTGACCCCTGAGGAAGTGAGGCAGCAGCCGGCCGAAGCCAGGCACGCCCTGAGCTCGCTCTCCTTTTTCCCTCTGGCTCACCCGTGGGTGCGGTCCCAGATGCCTTGAGGAAGTGCACGGTCTTCAAAATATCTCAGTGCCTCCCAGTGCCCTCAGTGACATGGAGAACTGCAGGGGTGAAAAGACACCACTAGGTGGCTGCACAAGACCTTGTTTGTTTCCATAGGTGCCATGCTGGTGGAGATCAGACGCTCCTCTATCACTCGTGTGTGTGTGTGTGTGTGTGTGTGTGTGTGTGTGGAGGGCGGGGGGGAGGTGCCCAGTGGGGAGACTGGGGAGGCAGAGACAGAAGTTTAAGAAAACCTAAAGTTAAAAATGCCTAAATTTACAAAGCAGGTATGTTAAAGAGTTATTCTTAATGACTACAGTGGAAGGAGAGCAGAGCTCCTTCCTACAGGAGAATTCTCTTGATATTTTTAGTCCTTTTTAGTTCATCAGTTATTTAGCAGAGAAACTGAAGTGTGAGCCTACTAACATTTCTGGCTACTGAAAATGAATCAGAAATGAGGACATTGCATGAGATCTGAACTCTGAGAATCTGATTTGCATTCATTTTCATTCATAATCAGAAATTTGACATGTGCCTACTACCTGCCACACCCTGGGCTAGGTGCTGAGGAGAGAGCTGTGAACAGCACTCTGTACTCTCATGGAACTTAGATTTTTTTAAAAATGCAAGAAAAAATGCACTGTACATAGAAAAAAGAGTGTACAGTTTCTCCAGCTCTGCCATTCTATGATTCCATGACTATACCCTTCCCTTGCACAGCTCTCACATGAAGTATGGGATAATAAGACTCAGTTAATCCACCAAAATTAGATGCTACACAGATTTTCTGGAGTAGAGTTGCAGTGTAATTTCCAGCATGTGGTCATTTTACCATCAAGAGTTTCAGAAGAAGTGACGCCATGGAATTTCCAAGTCTCTCTCTTTATCTGTTTATTACCTTCTTAGGTCATCTGCCAGTGTCAGGGCAATCATCTGAGACATGGGCTGCTCCTGGGGCAGAAAAAGCAGTGGCAGGCCAAAGACCGCAAGCTGAAATACACAAATTGGAAAATAAGAAAGTAAAGTGATCCAAAGTCCAGGACACCAAGAAGACTGTAGAAAAACTCAGAATGTAAAGGTGTGGCATTTCTAAGCACTGCCAAATTTATTTCTCCAGCCAAGTCAAACATGACACAATGGAAGCCAGCTTCCAGATGCCCCACATGAGAAAGCACATGTGTGTGTGCACAGAAGCACATGTGAGAACTCGTTAGGAGAAAGGGTGTTCATATGGAGTCCTGGAACACCAGAGCTGGAACATGCTTTCAAGCTAATTTAATCCATCCTCTCATCTTAAAAATGCAGATACCAGGCCTGCAAAGGAGAAAGTCTTGCCCAATATCTAAGAGTCACCATTGACAGAACTAAGACTATAACTCAGTATCTTGATCCCCAGTTCATAACTCCAATCTATTTTATCTGTTCTTAAAAGATTATAGATGTATTTATTGCCATTCTTACTTGGATTTACATTCCTTTACATGTTATGGTGGTTGAATGGTGCCACCATCCCCCACCCACAAAAAAAAGATACAGAATCTGTGAATATGCCCCTATTTTTATCTTTATTTTTAAATTTTATTTATTATTTATTTATTTATTTATTTATTTGAGACAGGGTCTCATCTATCACCCACGTTGGAGTGCAGTGGCACAATCGTGGCTCACTGCAGCCTCAACCTCCTAGGCTCAGGTGATTCTCCCACCACAGCCTCCTGGGTAGCTGGGACTACAGGTGCACACCACCAAACCTAGCTAATTTTTTGTAGCGATGGGGTTTCACCATGTTGCCCAAACCAGTCTCAAATGCCCTTATTTTCAAAAAGGATCCTTGCAGATTTAATTAATTAAGGATCTTGAGATTAGATTATGTTTGATTAGGATCAGCTTACATCCAATGACAAGTATCTTGAGAAAAGGAGTGAAGAGGAGAGGAAAGCCGAGGAGAGGACGGGAGGGCAGAAGAGGGAAGGGGAGAAGACACATGGAGAAGAAGACAATGTGAAGACAGAGATTGAGGTGATATAACTACAAACCAAAGAACCCCAAGGATTGCTTGCAGCCACCAGAAGCCAGGAGAGAGGCATGGAACAGCTTTTCCCTCAGTGCCTGCAGAAAGAACAAACTCTGCTAGCTCCTTGATTTTAGACGTCTGACTCCAGAACTGTGAGAGAATAAATTTCTGTTGGTTTAAGCTACCAAGTTTGTGGTACTTTGTTACTGCAGCTGTAGGAAGCCAATACATTTATATGCCCCAATTCCTTTAACTGTCTTTGTTCCATTCGTTCCTTACCTTGAAGAGGGAGGCATTCTTTGCGCACAGTAGCACATCGTGGTTATGAGATGCTGTTGCTATTGACAGGCGAAAGATTGCTTAGGGATGGTCCTCTTGGAAAAATCTAAACATGTTGTTCTCTAAGTGTCACTAACTGAAACCAGCCTTGAGAAGTTCTCAAGAAGGGCCTTCCAAATGCCCTAACGCTGTCTTCATATGACCAAAAGGAGAGCCAATGGGAAAAGAACACAACAGTTTTTCCCCCATCCTAGATGCTGAGTGTGGCCATGACTGGCTTTTACTGGAATTGTGTTCTCTCTGGTAATATGAGAGGCTGTTATCAGTGTGATCGTTTCTTTATCATCTATTTTTGTTTTTGTTTTTGTTTTTGTTTTTGAGACAGGGTCGCGTTCTGTTGCCCAGGCTGGAGTGCAGTGGCACAATCTCAGCTTACAGCAGCCTCGACCTCTTGGGCTCAAGTGATTGACCCACCTGAGCCTCCTGAGTAGCTGAAACTACAGGTGCACGCCACCATGCCTGGCTAATTTTTGCATTTTTGTAGATACAGCGTTTCCCCCCCAGGTTGCCCAGGCTAGTCTCAAACTCCTGGGTTCAAGCAATCCACCCACCTTGGCCTCCCAAAGTGCTGGGATTACAGGCATGAGCCACCGTGCCCAGCCCACTTAGGTCTTTAAGCAACTTTGGATGGTGCAGGGGAGTGGGGGAGTCACACCTCAAATGCATTTAAAATGGAACTGGAATTATAAGTAATATTATAAGAAGGCAAATCTATCACAGAATGCAATGTCTTCAAGCATATTTTTCCTTTTCATGTGGTTGTTGGCAAATATCTGGAATGGGAAAGAGGACAATCCTTTTGGGAGACTTTCTCTTTGTGTTTCTCAATGTTGCAGAAATAAACACACAACTTTAATTTGTTCCCCAAAGGAAGAAATAATAAAAACAACCTACTCAAAACTAGTCAGAGTTGCTGGAAAAATCAGGAAATAGCTTTTTGTGGTTTGTTTGTTTGTTTTTCTTCGTAATTTTCCAGGAAATCTAGTAAAGACAGTAGCTGTCCTTTAGATAACACATTCATTCCAAGGGCCAAAGAGATTGGTGCATATGCTGAAGCTGCCTCCTGTCCTGAGCACATCTCTCCTTCTGAGCTCATGGCATCCCAGGGCTGAGCTCAGAGCCACGGCATAAAGAAGTCAGTGGTGTCAATCTAAGGAAAACAAGACAGCTGATATCAAACTTGTTTAGAATAATGCCATCTGATGAATTCTTTCCACTTTGAGCCCAGACTGAGATTTAAACATGTTGAAGAATGGACCTAAACTGCTGGGTGGACAAGAATAGTCAATTTGTAGGTTTGCTATATGGGGTAGGAACAGAAGGGAGGAGGTTTGGTGTCCATCTGGTTAGAGGAAAAAATGAAAGGCCAGAGTGCAATTTGTTCCATAGCCTGGCACCTTAGTTTGGTGTCTCAGCCTGGTAGAAAGGGGGCTGTGAGCTGAAGCTATACTATTGGTCTTTGTGAGAGATTTAGTGAGACCTGAGGCAAGAGTATCATTCTTACTTTCCCAAGGGACCAGCATGACACAGGTTGCTGGACAGATGGGCCAGGACACAGTGCTGTTCTGGCCCTCATGGATTGGAAAGTTTGGCCTCTAGATTTAGTTGACTTGGATGTTGAAATTCTGATTGTGGTGGCCAGAAACTGGGGCAATGGAGAGTCACTCTCAAGAGGTTTTGTGGACAGAGAACATTGGATGGGGCTGAGACCAAAGAAGAGAGACAAGCCTAGAGGAATCTGTGTTGACTGTAATAACAGGGTCACCATTCGTAAGGACATGTGAGACATATTCTATGATGTCTGGATGGAACTTTGTTGAAACAAATAGCAGGTCCTAGTTGAGCATGTGGTAAGAAGAGTCAAAACTTGGGTTATTAGTATTTTTTTTAATTTTGTATTTTTTGTAGAGATGAGGTTTTTCCTTGTAACCCAGGCTAGTCTCAAACTCCTGGACTCAAGAAATTCACCCATCTCAGCCTTCCAAAGTGCTGGGATTACAGGTGTGAACTACGGTGCCTGGCATGCGTTACTACTACTAAGGTACCCCCCACCCTGTGGTACCCAAGAAGCACTAAGGTTGAAATTGCACCTCATCTAACAGGCCATGTTTTCAAACTGTGCTCCATAATAGTCTAGGTTTTCTGAGGAGACCCTTGAGACCGGATAAGTAGCTTATAGCAGGGTCTGGGCCTTCTACCACCAACTCAACATCAGCCACTATTTTACCTACAGTAAGAGGAACTTTGTAACTAACAAAAAGGTCTTCATAGCTTAATGGAAAGGTCTCAAACACCTCTGCTTTAGGGCACCCTTGACTAAGCCTGGCAACATGTACCCAGCAGATTTTCAGTGAATAACACATTTACTTGTATATACAATCTAGCCAAAAGACGATTTGAAGCAGTAATAACTTTTTATTAATGGATGAGACCAGAGTAAGTGATTTATTTCTAAAACCCACCGAAAATAACAAAGCAATTAAAATATTAAACGTTTGGGAATACTGTTTTATTCCTTTTGCACAAGCCAGAAAAGAACAAACACAAATCTTAATGTCAGACATTTATAGTGATTCTATCTATTGGAAATAAGCAAAACAGTAGTAAACAATCCTATATACCTTTGTTTTAACTATATTTCCAAGTTACAGTTTATGAGCCTGTTCAGCAGTTGTTATCTAGCTTTCCATAGCAAGAAAAAAATGGCCAACTTATAAGTTGTGTTTCTGTATGCATTTTGGTTAACAGATTATTATTGCTTTTTTTAAAGGGAGGTTTTGGCCAGGAGCCATAGCTCACGCCTATAATCCCAGCACTTTCAGAGGCCAAGGCAGGTGGATCACATGAGGCCAGGAGTTTGAGACCAGCCTGGCCAACATGGTGACCCCGCTACTAAAAGTACAAAACTTGGCTGAGCATGGTGGCGCACATCTATAATGCCAGCTACTCAGGAGGCTGAGGCACGAGAATCCCTTGAACCCAGGAGGCAGAGGTTGCAGTGAGCTGAAATCATGCCACTGCACTGCAGCCTGGGCAACAGAGCAAGACTCTGTCTCAAAAAAAAAAAAAAAAAAAAAAGAAAAGAAAAAAATAATAATAAAGATTAAAGTTTCATTAATAAACAAGAATTGTCTGAATGTTGTCAACAGTTGTGAATGTCACTAGCCTTCATAACACACAGATCAATAAAGATTTTCTTCCAGGCAGAAGTCTCAATGAAAATAGTACGTGTGTGTGTGTCTGTCTGTCTTCCTATATGTTTTTATTTTATGATAAAAAGGTTTAAAACTAAATCGATGATCATGTCAAACTTTTTTTTTAAGTGTGCACAGTTTTCAACAAAAGAGCCAAAGAAATTCTGGAAAGATTTATTTACATATCTTGGTCTTTACAAGTTGTAACTGTTCCTAGAGAGTGGCCTAGCAGCCAGGGTTGCCTGTGTGCAGGCTTTGCCCACTACGTCAGTGCCCATCAAGCAGATACATGAGGCTGAGACCAACTCACATCCTCTCTGCTGAGCAGCCCACCCAGACCCCCGGCCGCATCTGTCTCTAATTTGCCCACAGGCACAAGTCACTTGTAAAAGCAGGAGACTCATCTGTGAACTGGAAGGTAAATGGATGCTTTCAGAATATTTCTAGACTTCTGACGTGCATCTTAACCACTGTTTGTTTATTTTTTTTTAATTTTTTTTAAATTTATTTTTCTTATCAAAATCAAAGCTGTGGGCCAGGCACGGTGGCTCACACCTGTGATCCCAGCACTTTGGGAGGCTGAGGTGGGTGGATCACTTGAGGTCAAGAGTTTGGGACCAGCGTGGTCAACATGGTGAAACCCCATCTCTACTTAAAATACAAAAATTAGCCGAGCGTGGTGTCGTGCGCCTGTAGTCCCAGCTACTCCAGAGGCGGAGACAGGAGACTCACTTGAATCCACAAGGCGGAGGTTGCAGTGAGCTGAGATGGCACCACTGCACCACTGCACTCCAGCCTGGGTGATAGAGCAGGACTCCGTCTCAACAACAACAACAAACAAATCTAAGCTGCGGCATTTTAAACCAGATTGCAACAAAATAAGAACAGTATCAAACCTAATAAGCAAAATGCTGAAATCTCACAGAATTCTTAAATCTCAAAGATGTTCAATATATATTTAACCACTTTTTATCAAAATGTATCACAGAATGCCACCTGCCACCATGATTCAGCGTGAAAGCCACATCTGCCCATCCACTGCAGTGGTCCAGCCTGCAGTCTCTGTTCCATACCAGTAAGCAAAAGTAGTGAAACAGTTTTCCCAAGTAATAAAGTCACTTTATTGTTTCCAAGTAGTGAAACAAGTTTTCCCAAGTAATAAAGTCACTTTGCTTAGTCTTCAGAACGTTTAGCTCCTCTTGTTAAGCTATCAGCTTCTTCGTTGCCTATAAACCCTGGATGACCAGGAACGAGGATCCACTGAATATCCATGCCTTGAGTGAGCTTCTCCAGTGTCCCAGTGTCACAAAGTCCTCTTTGTTCGTCACCTCTTTCTCTGTACTTGTTTTCCACCCATGCTCTTCCAACCTTGAACCCAGTTAGTTATACCATTTACGGTAAACACACTCTCTGTTTATAGAACCAATTTATGGATGTTCGCAGCCTTTGCTTGCTCTATGGCGTTGCAGGCTGCACGAATTTCTGCTCTTTGGTTTGTCTGTCACCCAGGAAGTCTAATGCCTACATGTAAAGGATGGCCTGGCCCCCAGTAAACATCAATTCCCACTAGTGCCCTCTTCCACTCATTACTGGCACAGCGGCCATCAGTGTAGACGACAACAAAGCCTCCCATGTAAGAAAATGTCTCTGCTCACTGGAGGCGCTGGCTCTGTGATTTGCTTCACAGGCTTTGCACATGGCTCTGTGCTTTCATCCCCACCTTTGTTCAGTGGCTCACGGAGTCCCTTGCTGGCTTTTGTTTGTGATTTTTGTATTTTTCCGCCCTTCTGAATCTTCCAGGCTTGCAGATTTCCTGACAAAGGCCCAGGCCTCATCTTCTGTGGCAAACTTCTTAAATCTGGCAGCAGGAAATGGGTCCACCTACGCTATACACTCATTCCAGGTCAGAAAGACCCAGTCCTGCAGGCCCTCCTCACAGCATAGAGCATCCCGAGGCTGCAACAGTCCCCCGTGGCAGCGCACCGCAGTCAAGCTGACTCTGTGGGCCAGGGACAGAGGCTGGCTCATGGCTCACTCTCACCTCACACCAGTGCAACCCCAACAGTGCCCACCGAAAACAGCTTCAGTAAAAGTAAACTCTGAGGCCAGACATGGTGACTCATGCCTATAATTCCAGTACTTTGGGAGGTGAAGGTGGTGGATCATTTGAGTCCAGGAGTTCGAGAGCATCCTGGTAAAACCCCATCTCTACTAAAAAAGATAACAAAAAATCAGCCGGGCGTGGTGGCCCGCACCTGTGGAAGCTGAGATGGGACAATCACCTGAACCTAGGAGGTCAAGGCTGCAATGAGCCCAGATAGTGTCACTGCACTCCAGCCTGGGTGATCGGAGTGAGACCCTATCTAAAAAAAAAAAAAAAAAAACACACACTCTGAGGCATAACTAAAGACTTAGCTAATTATTTTCCTCTATGATCAGTTGATGGACCATTTGCAAGAATTTAGCCATTTGCAAGAACTTAGCTGTGTCTGATAAGAGGGGCCTGCTCCAGGGCAGAGCCTTCTTTTCAGGACCAAAGCTAGCCAGATCAACATATTTGAAAAAGGCCTTGTCATAAATCTATCAAATCCCCTATGCCTTGAGCTAAGCTGCTAAGAAAAAACAAAACATATGATCTTCTAGAATGTTCTTGAGAACTCTACTTTGAAAGGTAGATAACATTCTCTGAAAGCCTCTGCACTTGATAAGATTATTTTGTTCAGCACAGATCATAACTATAAGAAGCTATTACAAAAGATGGGTTAGCATTACCTAGAATTCCAGATTGAAGCCAGTTGCACTACAGGCTGGGGAAAGGGGATATCACGAATCAGAACATACGAACCAGACGCAGCTCTTCCTGAACAGCCATAGACAAGTCCAAGGGACGTGGCATAACTGCCTTCTGTTTCCAAGCAGGCAAAGTGATCCAGAAGGGTCTGATCAGAAGGGGCCAAATGGGAATCCAGTTTCATGAGTACTTGGCAGCAATGATGCTCGCCATTAGGGGTAGACTGAAATGCTAACAGGAACCAGCCAGCTCCATGTGAGGCGTGAGACCGGGATTAGGCCCAAGTCCTGGGAAGCTGAGCTGGCAGCAACCAGCTAGGCGGCTGGAACCCAAGCTAGGGCTATCTCAGATGCCAAAGACCAGGACAAAAGGGACCTAGCCGACAGCCTGGCTATTTGTGCACCTGGCAGCCAGCTTCAAGGCCATGTTCTCAGTGCTCCAGCCGCAGACAAAAAACAGCAGCAGAGGGTCTTCACTTCCCATTCTTGATGGGAGAGTAATGCAGCCTCTAGCCTGAGCTTCCAAAGACCATTCTAAGCTCTAGCCAGGACACGGTGGAACAGGGCTGGGGATCATTGCATGGCAAAAGGTGATGGTAGGCCTAGGAAATCCTGAGTTTTAGAGTGGCCAACTAGAGGGGTATTCACAGATTAGGTATATTTCTTGGTAGACTGCCACCGAAGCCGCTGATTCCACATCTATATCTTGAAAATGTGCTTTTACTTGAGAAACCAAGATAAACTTTTCTCTGGCTAAACGGACATAAGTTATTTCTACATTCAACATAGATTTTAAAAACCACACACATCCTCAGAAGAATTTTCGAATCCTTTGGAGAAGCACGAAGAGGTAGCTTTCCCATTTTCCTCCGTAAGTGGACCACATCTTTGCTTTTGTGCATTTTCCTCAGATGCTGGGAATCAGTCCCAAAAGCTGTTGAATAGGGGTTTTCTAATGTAAAACAAATTCAGGTTCACATTTAGACAATACTAAATGCAAGCGTGCAATATCGCGTCACCACTTCACTCTTAATTTTTATCAGTCCAAAAAGCAAGTATCCAGAAGCCGCTTCCAAGTCCTGACGCTACACGCAAGTTGCTGTCTGGAACAGTTTCCCACCATGTCACATAACCCCCTGGATGATTAGCAAAAATCGCTTTCCACTTACTACTTGCAGCTGTCTGGAATTCCACATTGCTGCTCTGCTGAGTAGCAGAGCCTAACTGGGCGAGCTGTACAGTAAACACATGAATCTCTGCCAGCGTTGGCATCTAACAGCACCATGATTTGCAAACATGTTGAATTGCTATTTTATTCAATAAACGAACTTACAATAGAAAATAGATTTGGAAGTTACATCAAACTTGTTTATCCTGTTACAGTGGGCTGGGTAAAACTATTGTGCTTTGGTTATAAAAAAATCCCTGTCGGGAAGCAGCAGGCGGAGTCTCTGCTATTCTTTCCTAGGCTAATATTAAGCACTCAGAGTATACCTAAGTCACACTGACTCACTCTAAATGGAGCCAAACACCCCCTCCCTTTAAGACCTCTTTTCCCCAGCACTAGCTCCGTAGTTTGGGTCAACTAATACTAATTATGCTGTCTCTTAGTCTCAGTGTTATTCACCAAATGCTACTTTTCTCTCCGCATTCCAAGAAAAATATAAATTAATATGTAATATTTGGTGGAAATGTATGTGTATATATGCGCATATATGTACATAGGTATACGTATATATGTATGTGTCTATGTGTGCGTGTGTGTGTAAATTTCATCATGTCAGGACTGTGTCTTTTTCATCAGCTGAGAACTCTCCAAGGGCAACAGGCTGAGTCTCCTCTCTCAGTATCAGATGGTCCTGAAACGATTCTCACTCCTACCCCGATCCCCATCAGTCAAGAGACACCCCTCGTCCTGGGACTGGGAGTTGCTTGACCCTTGTGCGGAGCAGAAGGGGCCTTATCTTCTGTATGTGACTGAATGAAGGGAGGGCAGTGAGCTCAGAGCAGAACAACACAGGATGAGGAAGAAAACTCTCAAAGATTTGCCCAGATAATAACAGCACTTACTTTGCCAGCTTTTTCCATCTGAGCAAATGGGTGTGGTCATTATAAGAAGGCGACTATTTCCCACAAGTAAATAGGATATGCTATTTGGTAGAAAGGGAAATTGTAAGAGAAAGTGTCTCATTTCTGCAGTTTGAAAGCAAGTAATCTCTGTAGTCTGGGTGTCTATTTACACTGCTTTTCAGCAATAAAGGGTAACATTACCTTAATAACCTGCTCATCTGAGGCAGGGAGAATACTTAAGGCATCAGAGAAAGAGGCATTTACTCTCTGATGAGCCACTTTCCCCCAAACAGCACAAAATCGACACCATTTGCCCAGGAGATTTTTTTTCTGGATTTCTAAAAATATTTCCTGGTTATGGCATGTGATCTAACAAATAGGCACCCTCGGCACACTCTTCTGCGGCACCTCAACTTCCCCACTGCCATCCCTGCCAGAGAGGGAGGAAAGGGGAAAATCAATGGAGTACTGGACTTTGAAAGAAGAAAGTTTTGCCAGTTAAAACCCCAACTAAGGCCAGGCGCGGTGGCTCACACCCATAATCCTGGCACTTTGGGAGGCCGAGGCAGATGGATCGCTTGAGTCCCAGAGTTCGAGACTAGCCTGGCCAACAAGATAAAACCTCATCTCTACCAAAAATACAAAAAGTAGCTGGGCATGGTGGCATGTGCCTGTGGTCCCAGCTACTTGGGAGGCTGAGGTGGGAGGATCACTTGGGCCCTGGAGGTGGAGGCTGCGGTAAGCCAAGATCGCACCACTGCACTCTAGCCTGGGTGACAGAGTGAGACTCTATTTCAAAAAGGAAGAAAGAAAGAAAGAAAAACCCAACTAAGTAATTGTGAAGCAGAAAATGTTTTTGTAATTCGATCTTGGTGCTCCCGGAAACACCTCTGGGAAAGGCGTTCACGCAAGGGGAGAATATCAGCTCTGCTTCCAGCTAGGAAAGTTGTTTTCTCCCCTTCTCTTTTTCAAGGAGACCGCTGGACATTTCTGACCTATGCACTACCCTCTTTTAGGTAACAGGAGCACTTATTTCAAAATGGCCTTTTTTTGACACCTCTTCAAAAGCTACCGGATGACAAGCCGCACCCTGTCCCACACCCACAGCTACAGGGCATTGTTCTTGGTCCCAGCCAGCTAGGAAACCTCTTGTCCCAACTTGCATTAAAAAGGATCTGAGGACAGATTCAGGGAAGATTTTTTTTTTCACAGATACGGCCAGAGGCATACAATGTTTTTGTTTGTTTGTTTTTGTTTTTGTCATCAACAACTAGTACTTACAATACAAGCAGATGCCTTTCCTTTGAAAAAGCTTAGTTGGGCATTATGGCGGTGATGTGGACTGGGAGTCTGCACATGCAGTAAACTATTGATTCAGACTCAGCTAAATCAAAACTTGATCAGTTTGACCTTCAAAGAAAGGGTTGGGTCTTTTAACTTTTTTTTTAACCTGTTAAAAAAAAAAGGTGAATTGAAAGGGTAGTCAAAATCAGAGAAGACATGTTCAATCTATGTGGCATGCTTCTAAGCACCCAAGGATATTACCAGCATGGGAATGGATGTTGCTCTGTACAAAACAGTCTTATCTGTTCATTAACCACATTTCACAAAACCAAAAAACTGTCTCTGAAAAACCCTATGAACAGTTAACTAAAAATACTTGAAATGGACTCAATCTTTACAATGATTTTGTAACAGGCTGTGATGAGACAGAAAGTTTAGGTTGAAGTCTTGAGTTCAAATCTTGGTTTACTCACTAAGAAATATTACATAAATTGCTTAACCTCTCAGAGCCTGAGCTTCCTCCTTATTTGTAAGGAGATTTTTCATTCCAAAGAGTAAATGGACTATTGTTTATAAAAGTCTTACTGATACAGACAGGAGGTAGGGAAATACTGGGTAGAAGAGAGTGGTTCCCCAGCAAAGGCCCCACCCTAAAGCCTGGAAACCATAGCTCTAAATGAGAACAGTTATCCCTGTTTTCCTGTCTGAGTGTTTTCCAAACCAACCCTGGCCCACCACACCCTCCATTCTGTACCCATAAAAACCTCAAACCCCAGACTCCACAAGCAGAAGAGCAGCAGAGGAGCGCAGCAGAGAAAGAGAGAAGAAAGGAAGTGTCTGAATGTTGAGAGGAGCTCAGCTGGGAGCGATTGGAGAGGAGACTAGCTGCAGGATCGCCGAACTCCAGGGGAAGATCATCTTCCCACTCCATTCTCTCTCCGGCTCCCCCATCCCAATGAGCATCACCTCCATTACTCAATAAAATCCCTGCATTCACCATTCTTCAAGTCTGTGTGGCCAGATTCTTCCTGGACACTGGACAATAATTCAGCATGCACTGGATGCAGGAACTCAAAAAGGGTGTCACACTGACTTTTCACTCCGCTATTTAACAGTTAAGCTGTCCCCATATGGCAGAGCTAAAAAAGCATTGTAACACCCCTAGACACTGTGGTGGGGCTGGAGCCCAAAAGTGCTCACCCCAGCTCCTGCACCTGCTTACCTGCTTGCTCCCCCTACATTAAGGGATTTGAGCATTTGGAGGACTGAATAAACAAGCCACATCCCTGTTGCACATGCTGCAAAGGGGCCAGGGAATGCTCTCATTTTATTACCAGAAAGGAGTCCTGGTCTAGACTCCAAGAGAGGGTTCTTGGACTTCATGCAAGAAAGAATCGAAGGTAAGTTCATAGAGCAAAGTGAAAACAAGTTTATTAGGACAATAAAGGAATAGAAGAATGGCTACTCCACAGGCAGAGCAGCGCTGAAGGCTGCTGGTTGCCAATTTTATGGTTATTTCTTGATTATATGACACACAAGGGATGGATTATTCATGCCTCCCCTTTTTAGACCATATAGGGTAACTTCCTGATGTTGCCATGGGATGTGTAAACTGTCATGGCACTGGTGGGAGTGTAGGACAACCAGAGGTCACTCTTGTCACCATCTTGGTTTTGGTGGGTTTCAGCTGGCTTCTTTACTGCAGCCTGTTTTATCAGCACAGTTTTTATGACCTGTATCTTGTGCGTACCTCCTGTCTCATCCCGTGACTTAGAATGCCTTAACTCTCTTGGAATGCATCGCAATGGGTCTCAGCCTCATTTTAGCCAGCTCCTATTCAAGATGGAGTTGCTTGGGTTCAAAAGCCTCTGACAAAAGCATTTTGTAAATTGTAAAGTGCTATATGATGAACTTTGTTCTAACAACCCTGCTTTTAGATTATAAGACCTTTGAATCTGCATTTCTCAAGTGGAGCCCAGGAATCTGTATTTTTAAACACAATTCCTTAAGTGTTATTAGGCTTGGGAACCACATTAGTGTTGTCTCTGGATCGAGCAACACCTGCACCACATGGGAACTTATTAAAAATGTACATTCTCAGCCATGCCAGACCTTTGGAATCAGAAACTCTGGGGTAGGGTCCTGCAGTCAACATTTTAACAAGCTTGCCAGTGATTCTGAGCCAAACGAATTACTGAGAACAACTGATCTAGAACACAACCTCTCATTCTACAGCATTCATACAAATCACCAGGAGGTCTTGTTAAAATGCCTGGGATGTGGAGCAGGAAAGGGTGAGGAGACTGTGTACTTTTTAAGGAGCTTTCAAGTGATGCTAATTTTGTCAATCACATTTTAAGTAAGGAAGACCTGAAAGACACCAGGCACCCTTCAGAAGATGGGGTTCTGACCCTTCTGGGCCACCTCAAGCCAACATCTGACAAGGGTACAGAGAGAGAGAATTTCTCTTCCTACACCCATCCCCTTGAGTTGAGTGGTGTCTATTTGAAGGGTAAAAAGGTGTGGACTGGGAAGACAATCAATCGGACGCTGTGGCCCTGTGTGAGCTGCTCATTTACGTGATTGGGAAAGGAAGTGACAACAATTCCAAATCCTGGTATCACAGCGATATGATACCAGGGTTCACAGGCTTTGTGGATAGTCATTTTATGGTAAACGCACTGTCAGCAATAACTGTAGCATACCCTTAGAATGACCCTGTATGGCAGATGCACCTGAATGTGTGTTCTGAGCTAGGGGATCTGGAGTAGCCAACCAGGAGATTCATCCCTTGTCTACGTGGAACATCTGAGTCCCTGGCACATCCCATGGAACATGGGCCATACAGGGGATTGAGGCCCTGAGTTTTTGGGCTAAATGAAGTCTGCTGGGGTCGGTGGGGGGTGCTAAGTGAAAAATGCTGTATAAACTGCATGAGATTTGGAGGCCATTGCAGCCTTCCTGCCCAGCCCACTGCCACTAGGCCAGTCGGTTATGTTGTCCAGCCCAATGCCAGTGGGCTGTCTCCCCCTCTATGGAAGTCTGTAATAAAACCCCATGTCTCATTTGCTAGCTCTGGTTCTCGTCTTCAGCCTCTTGAACTTGGTGCCTCACTCACTCAAGTTAATAGGGGTTTCATACAACTGCTACCCAGCCCTGGAAGAATCTGATTCAGTGTCTTCTCTACCAGGATGTTTTGTTTGCTTGTTTTTGAGACAGGATCTCACTCTGTTACCCAGTCTGGAGTGCAGTGCCACAATCTCGGCTCACTGCAGCCTCAAGCTCCCAGGCTCAAGCGATCCTCCCACTTTAGCCTCCCAAGTAGCTCAAACTATACAGGCATGCTAATTTTTGTATTTTTTTTGAGAGACAGGGTTTCATCACATTGTCCAGGCTAGTCTTGAACTCCTGAGCTCAAGCAATCCTCCTGCCTCGGCCTCTGAAAGTACTGGAATTACAGGTGTGAGCCAACGCAGCCAGCCTCAGGATGAGTTTTTGATAGGAAGAAGGGAGTTCAGAGTTCCCCCAAAATGATTTTTTTAACCCCACGACCCAGCCTGCCCTCTCATTTCTATCTCTCCAAAGGGAGCCTACGTCTGGGGAAAATGTGGCCAGAAAAGACTTTGATTTCAGACTCACAAGGATATTTTCAGCAACAGAAAATACAGACACCATATTCAAATGAGGAAAAGCATCTGGAAGCACCTCTGTCCCACCCATCCCTGATTCCCAGGCCCCAGTGCCAACCTCAGTGACACGGCCCTTGTCAGAGGACAGGGTGTTGAGAGGAGGTTCTCCTTGAAGGGGGAGAAGCATCTTTCTGGGATTTAATGAGATCACTCATTGTCTCTTTGCTCTGATGAAGATGGTAAATGTGACGGGTGAAATATGAAGAATAATTAGTCCCAGAGGTGAATCTGTCCCCTACAAGACATCTTTTCTTCCCCCTCGGCCTGCTGAAAAGTTTACTGCTTCCAGATGTGCCTGATTTCAACAGTAAGAGGAGCCAGTTCCTTTTGAGCTGCAAACTTGTCAGAGAAAACTGATTTCTGAGAAAAAGCTTAAACGGGAGATGATTCCTAAAGAAAGCGTTGACATGGGGGGAGGAAATACGGCCATAGTAAAGCATTGCTGGTCTCTCCCGGGGTCTCGACCCAGAGGAGGAGGTGGAGGAAGGCCTAGGTCAGCCCCCCACCATGGCAGTGGCTTCTCACTAATTAGCTGTTAAGGAATCTGGCAGCCTCTGAAAGAGACATTTGTGAGGAATGCTTTCCTCAGATCCTGCCAGTGCTCCTGCAAAGCCAGCAAGCCCCAGCCCAGCCGGGGACTTCCTGCTTTCCCAGAGCTCAGGACAAGCCTTAGCCACCGTCTGGAGAGGCCGCTGGAGCCCACACATCAGTCTTTGATAAACACCAGCCACTCCCTCTCTAGAAACATAAGCTGTTTAGTCTCTGCCAGTTGCCTGGTAGCTGGGAGCGAATCCTAAGAGCTATGTGCCCCCAGGGACGGACTGCATGATCCAGCCTTGTGACTTCAGATGGAAGAAAAGCTAATATCATGCAGGACAGCAACATTTTCTCTCATGCCCACTCTTTCTGAGGCTCTCTGCAGCTAAGAATACCCCGGAGTGGGGCCTTCCCTAAGGAGAAAAGTGGGTGGGAGGGCATGGCCAGATACTCCACATGCAGGCCTCAGTAGGCTGGGGCAGTGTTGCCCCAAAGCCTGGGATCTCCCCCTGGCAAGAGGGACTGGAATCCTGGCAGGATAGATGCCTGTCTATGAAGAGGAACTACAAAGAGGGGCCTATCGGGGAAGGTGGGCTTCATACTACCTACCTGCCTGGGTGTGAGCAGAGGGCGTAGAGATAGAGGCCTGATGGGGCAGAGGGCAGACCTAATGTACAGGAAGCATGGTCCTGACAGATTCATCAGAGAAGGCTACAACAGCCACCCCATGTGATGGAGAGCGGACTGGGGGAGGCTGAGGTCGTGAAAGCTATTTCTCTCCTCCTTCCCCACACCCTCACTCATTACACTCTTCTCTCAGTGGTTTCTTTGCTGTGGCTCCTCACACATCACAGACATGCCTCTATGTCTTAGTTTGGGCTACCTTAAAAGCAGATCTTGAGCTGGGGAGACACGCAGGGCTGACATCCATTAGGCACAGTGCTGAGGGCCCACAGTGCTTTTAGGGGCCCATGGAAATGTTTAAATTTCTTTGTAGAAACAAAATAAACAATATATAACATTTTTAGATTAAAAAAGAAATGCTTTAGTACTGGCCGGGCGCGGTGGCTCACACCTGTAATCCCAGCACTTTGAGAGGCTGAGACGGGCGGACCACTTGAGGTCGGCAGTTCAAGAGCAGCCTAGCCAACATGGTATAACCCCGTCTCTACTAAAAAATACAAAAATTAACTAGCCATGGTGGTGTGTGCTTGTAATCTCAGCTACTCAGGAGGCTGAGGCAGGAGAATCACTTGAACCCAGGAGGCAGAGGTTGCAGTGAGCCAAGATCACACCACTGCACTCCAGCCTGGGCCACAGAGCAAGACTCCATCTAAAAAAAAAAAAAAGAAAGAAGCTTTACTACATAATATTAGTGTGTTCATTTTTATACAAATGCAGCCATAAAATATTTTTGTATTTTTTAATTTTTTTGTTTTTGTTTTTGCTGAAGGACTCATGGCAACAAAAGGCTAAAATGCCTAAAACCCACAAAAGTTATAATGTAGCCCTAGGTACAAGAACTGTGCTAAGTGCTTCATATAATAAGCATATAATACACATTATATAAGTCCTCATAATGGTCCTATTGTTCCTCTCATGTAACAGACAAAGAAACTGAGGCTCAGAGAGGCTGAGTCACTTGCTCAAGGCCCCATCTAATGGGTTGGGGAGCTGGAATTCCAGCCACCTCTTGTCTGATTCCACAGTTCTTGCCCTTCCCCATGGTCTGCAGAAACTTGAAGGACTTGGCCGCAGGAAAAAAATTGGTGGGGAACATGTGTCTTCTCTGTTGCCTGCTCTGATTTCTCAGGGGCAGGACCCAGGAGCGCATCCGAACCTCTGGCAGCTGAACCTCTGCAAACAGCAGTCACGGTGCATCTCTGCAGACTCTTGGAGCTGTTCCCTCTGCCTCGGCCAGATGCGTATTTGTGGCTTTCCTCCTTGGCCCCTTTCCCCAGGTTTTCATTCCTTTTATTCTGAGATGGAGCTGAAATTTTTCCAACAGGGTCCATGGTGGACACCCAGAAGTCAGTAGGGACTCCAAAAGGAAGTTAAGGCCGGGGAAGGGGCCAGGAAGAGGGAGAGCAGCCTAAAGTACACAACACTCAATTCTTTATGACTCACATGTGGCCTGACCGCTGGTGGACTGGCTCCAGGAAAATCTGAACCCTGGGCTGAGCCTCCCCGCCGGCTGGCCAGGCCAGGCCTGGATGCCCCCACCCTCCAGCCAAACTTATTTTTTTCATATCATAGCTGCAGAAAGCACTGACCTGGGGGGGTTCCGTATATTCAGACCCTCTAGTCCCAGCCGCACAGTGAACTTGAGCTGTCTGACCTTGAGCAAAAGGCAAAATCTTTCTGATTTTCAGTTCCCTCATCTGGAAAAGGAGAAGGCTGTGGGACATGGTGATCTTTGAAGGTCTAATAGCGAAAACAAACAAAACCTGTGTTTCTAAGTTGGAGAGTCTAGAAGGGTACGTCTGTTGCTTGGGGGGAAAAAAATCCCAAATCCCAAAGAGCCCCTTTTGGTAAGTGTTCTACTTAAGACAATCCGGGTGCTGCCCCTCCTGAGGGCTCCCGAGGGCCGCTTTTAGCCGTCGTTCCTCCCTCAGAGCATCTCCGAGACCACGCCTCGGCGGACCCGGGGCACTTTAGAGGAGGCAATGGCGGAGCAGGGCGGGTGGCAACGCAGGCGCGGGGAGGGTCAGGTTGGCCGTCCGCGTCCAGTCAGGGCGCCCCCCTCCTGGGACACCTGTGCCCGGCCCAGTCCCAAGGCCCAGTCCCAGGGCAGACGCGGGCCGAGCCCGGAGCCTCTCCGCGTCCCCTCCTACCCAGGCGAGGCCGGCATTCCCCCGAGCCCTCGCACGGCTCCGGCCCGCAGAAGTCGCGCGTTCTTTCTTTCCCCCCCTCTTTAGTCGAGCTGAAACCTGATCGTGGAAAGTCTGGGGCGGGTGTCAGACCCGGCCTGCTCTGGCTCCCAGCGCCTGGGGCGCTTCCTGCTGGAGGAACCCGGGCGGGGCCCTTCAGAGGGGCAGGAGGTCGGACACCTCGGGAACAGGCCTCTTTGTCTCCGGCGGGGGAGGGGCTGGCAAAGCAGGAGAGGGAGTTAATTGCAGGGGCGGGGAGGGGGGGGCTGGGTAAGCCGAATGACACCTGACAGCTCTGAGAGAGCCCCCCCAACACCCGCTGCTGGGGGGTGGTCCTCCTAATCCCCTTCGCAAGAGGAAGCTAATTGCTGCAGCCAGAGAAGGCAGGATAAAAGCGAGTGGGCACCCACACCCACCAGGCCTGGAGTCTTGCTATTTGCTGCTAAATTAATATAATTATATTACCTAATGCAGAAACCACGTTAAGAACTCCAGCTTTCTGCTCCAACAGGAGCTTCTGATGGGTTAAAGGCAACATCTTGGTTTAATTCCCCCCTTTTCCCATCCTCCCCCCCACTCCCCCCACCACCACCAACTACAAATGTCAGAAATAAATTATTGAAACCAGATGTAAGGTTTTTGGGTGCACATTTTCAGGCAGTTCTGCGCTAACAGATGCCTTGTATTAATAATGTACAGTTGTGACAGGAAATATGGTTTAGAGTCCTGGAAAAACATGAAAGCTAATTCCATTACCCCTTTTCATGGTACCCACTTCTTCTCAAATGCTCAACTGGTTTGGATTACAGTGAAACTCTAGAGGAAAAACGATTTGGTCTGAAATGGTAACTTGGTTCTGCTTTCCAGCCTCTCCCCCTGGAGCAGCACCCACCTTCCTAGGCACCTGCAGACCTGTGTTCTATGTACGTGCAAATAGCCAGAGATGAGGACATCTGGACCTGGTGTCTCCCCAGGGGAGGGCGCTTCCAAATATTCCCCCTTTCCTGGTCATGAGGACCTGGTAGGCAGTAAAGCAGGACCAATGATCCCAGCTTCACATTCTTGTCTAGGACAGTCCCTTTAAACCTGGCCTACTCACTCACACTTCACTTGGAGCAAAAGTAAAAACAGTAAAACACTTTTATGCTCGAGGAACCAGATAAATCCTAGTAATTGATCTCAGGAGAGGGATTATTAAGGGGCTAAGTGCAATGCTTTCCAGAACCGGGGGGTGTAATAAGCATGAAGCCAAACAAATGCACAATTTGTTATCTGTATTTCATCACTTGATGCATTGCAAGCAATGGGCTTGACAATGGCTTTTCTCCAGGAGGGGGAGAAGGCACTAAAATAGCTGTAACACATCCATTGACAGTTACGCTCTGTTGCTGAAAAATGTCTGCATTATCCATGGCTCACACAGTCAGGCATGCTCAGAAGGGTCAGAATGTTCTCACTGCCATTTTCGGGGACAGACTCTCCTCCACTTTAGCCAATGTACAATGCAAAAAGAGACAATGCTTTCAAGTCTTCCCCCCCTCTTACCCTACGCTTCCGAAGAAACAACAAAGTAATCAGCAAGGTGCACTGCCCTGGACCTGCAGATAAGAAAGGTTTTCCCTGTCCTAGACAAGGAAGAGTGAAGAAGAAAAGGTATCAAAGATATCTACTGGTTCAATGGGGTGAGACGTAAGAATTACAGCATCCAAAATAATAGCTAATCTTTATCAAGAGCTTACTATGTGCCAGGCACTATCCTATCTGCTCTTACACCTGTGGCATCTAATCCTAACAAAACCTGAGAAGGAGGTAGATGCAGTGCAATTATATCCTTGGTTATGGATGAGGAAACTGGGTTTTAGGGATGCTGGGTAACCTGCTGAAGGTTGCAGAGTTAGTGGCAAAGCTGGCACCCATAATTAAATCTGTCTGATTTCAAAGACTGTTTTTAACAACCTCAACTATCATGTATTCTAATAGGAGAGGAAAGTATGCTGTGAATTATGGGCAAATCCACACCATGTCATTCTTTTAACAAAACTTTTTTTTTTTTCTGGCAGGGTGTACAGTTAATGTTTAGAATATATTAACAGAATGCTGCCCTGTAGAAGTCTTGAGTTAATGGTTTCTATCAACGTAGGCGCAGAAGAAGCTACTGGGGATCAGGAATCAGAAGTCCTGGCTTTAAGCCCTAGCTTTAGCCCTCACTGGCAATAAAATCAAAGCAATTGGTCTCTTTGACTTCAGTTTCTCCATTTTTAAGGTTGACATGACAATACTTGCCCTGCTTGTGAAGAGCATGTGAAATAATAGCTATTCAAATTTTTAGAAAGCACCAAGCAAATAGCTGTGTGACTTTGGGCATGTTCTTTTACTTTTCTGATTCTTACTTATCTTAACTGTAAAACGTGGGATTGAATGAAAGAGTATCCAACTTCACCTCCTGCTCTGAAACTGTACATTTCAAAGATGGGTGTTCTGGCATAGTTCAAAGGAGCAAAAGCCAGGAAACAGAGGTTTGCCTTCCAAGAGGGAATAGCTGAATACATTTGTTACACATCCACACCGTGGCATAGTATGTAACCAATGAACATGGAAAATCAGAGCATGCCAGATAGCTTGGAGGAGTTTCTATGAGGTGGTGTTGAGATGAGGAGAGAAAAGGTGTGTAAGTGATCCCACATTGTAAAACAATAAACAGCACTCCCCCTGGGTATGTGTATAGGTATATATTCTATAGAGAATTACATAAACAAAGAAAAAAGTATACTCCATATTCAAGCTGTTATGGTGGGAAGAAAATGCGACTGGGGCTGACCATAGAAAAGGAAATAGGGAAAAGAACTGCATTCGAAAATGATGAGACAGCACGTATTTGCTCAATGCATGTGTCTGTGTAAAGATCTGTATTGTGGATATGTGCTACTTTTTTTTTTAAACAGGAATTACAACCCCCCCTCCCCCAGAAGTTCTAGTTTTTAAATGATGAGCCAGGCATATTTATTAAAAATAACTAATTTTTTTCATTTAGACCTGTATTTTGGTGCAAGAGAGTACTCACATACATAAGCATCAACCTGCTGATTCACCCCTCACCACCTAACTGTATGTCAGTGGGAAGTTCCCCTATGTAGGCTGGGGCCAGAGGGTCATGCCTGTAATCCCAGCACTTTTGGAGGCCAACTGGGAGAATTGCTTGAGGCCAGGAGTTTGAGACCAGCCTGGGCAACATAGTGAGACATTGTCTCTATTTTAAAAATGAACAAAATTAGCTGGGCATGGTGGTGCATGCCTGTAATTCCAGTACTCAAGAGGCTGAGGCAGGAGGATCACTTGAGCCCTGGAGGTGGAGGCTGCAGTGAGCCATGATTGTGCTACTGCACTCTAGCCTGGGTGACAGAGTGAGACCCTGTCTCAAAAAAAAAAAAAAAAAATTCCCCTGTGTAGAAAGTTCCCTAACATAGCATGTTCCTTAGCCAGGTTTGAATACTCCCTGTCCTTGAGTTATGTTTATACTGAATATTTACATACGAAACCCTTTGTCATATAAAGAAAATTTTCCCAGCACCTACCTAAGTGCTTTGTTGATGTTCAACAAATAACTGTTTGCAGACACTGACCTAGAGGTTGGTGAGGCAGCAGTGGGTACAACAAAGCCTCTGCTCTGATGGAACTGGCCTCTTAGTGGGGGAAGTTGGTGATAAAATACATCAACAAAACATAAAAACAGTAGCTGATACAGACTATGAGTAAAATAAAGCAATGAAAGGGGGAGCCAGAGAGGAGGCACCAGGCACCATGTTAAAGGGGTCTTCCTCAGGGAAGGCATCCGAGGAGCTGGTAACCGGGGGAGAGACCTGCATGAGGTGGAATAGTGAGTGAAGCTCAGCCCATTTAGTAGGAGCAACCAGGGAAGGGTCCAGAAGGAGGGAATGAGCTTGGCATGTTACAGAAGGAGACATGATCTCATCGGTCTCATCCCCGCCCCAGCCACCAACCTGGTTCAAGCCACCACTGTCTCTTACCTGCTCCCCTGCTATAGCTCTAACCAGTCTCTCCATTTCTATTTCTTCATTTCTGTGGTTGATTTTCTACACAAGTAGCCCAAGTCATCCTTTAAAAATGCAAGCGTGATCCTGTGTTAGAACACTCCACAAAACCTCCAAGAGCTTCCCATCTCTCAGAACAACATCGAGAGTCTTCACTTCCCTTGACAAATCCTCATGGTCTGTGCCAAACACCTCTCTGACCTCAGCTCCTACCTTTCCTGGCTCACTGCTCGCTGGCCTCCTTGCTCTTCCTTGAACAGGCCATGTACACACCTGCCTTAGGCTGCTGCCTGAGCTGTGTCTACGCCGAGAGTTTCCATAAATGGACCACGATTCCTCCAATTGCTCTAGCAAATGATTTAGAAGTCACTCTTGATTCCCTTTTTTTCTCATACTCCATAGCCTATCCATTGGCAGGTCTTGACAGGTTTTTATTCTAAGGAGATCCCAAATCAGACTACTTATCACTTCCACCAATGACCCTAATCCAAGCCACCACCATCTCTCACCTGCCTACTTGGATTACTGTAGCCACCTTGCTTGCCATCTTGCACCCCATAGCCTATCCTTTACACAGTAGCCAGAAGGATCTTTTTTTTTTAGAGCCAGAATCTTGCTGTGTTACTCAGGCTGGATGGAGTGCAGTAGTACAATCACAACTCATTATAAGCTTGAACCAGTGGTCTCAAGCTATCTGTGCTGCCTCAGCCTCTTGAGTAGCTAGGACTACAGGCACTTGCCAACATGCCTGGTTAATTTTTTTTTTTTTTAAGTTTTGTAGAAATAAGGGTCTTACTATGTTGTTCAGGCTGGTCTCAAACTCCTAGCCTCAAGCAATCCCCCCGGCCCCAGCCTTCCAAAATACTGGGATTACAGATATGAGCCACTGTGCTTGGCCCAGAAAAATCTTTTAAAAAGATGTATTCAACATTCAATATTCATTGAGCCCAGCTATGTGCTAAAGTCTATTTTAGTTGCTGGAGATATAGCAGTGGACAAAATAGGAAAGGTTCCTGCCCTCATTGAAACAAATGTTTGGGAAATAAAATGAAGAAGAGTTCTGTTTTTGTTTTATACATGTTAAACTAAATGGTCAATATATTAGGTTGGTGCAAAAGTGCATTTTTTGCACCATTGGTGCAGTTTTCCCATTACTTTTTTTTTTTTTTTTTTTTGAGATAGAGTCTCATTGTCACCCAGGCTGGAGTGCAGTGGTGCAATCTTGGCTCACTGCAACCTCTGCCACTCAGGTTCAGGCAATTCTCCCTGCCTTAGCCTCCCAAGTAGCTTGGGATTACAGGCGTCTGCCACTACATCACCATCTGGCTAATTTTTGTATTTTTTAGTAGAGACAGGGTTTCACCATGTTGGCCAGGCTGGTCTTGAACTCCTGACCTCAGGTAATCTGCCCTTCTCGGCCTCCCACAGTGCTGGGATTACAGGCGTGAGCCACTCTGTCTGTCCTCCCATTACTTTAAATGACAAAAACCGCAATTACTTTTGCACCAACCTAATAAAGGTCACTATTGTCAAAAACCTTTGTGTGTAGATAAAGCAGTAGCCAGCAACACCTTATTGTTGTTGCATTAAAAGTTTAATTTTGCAAATTTATCATTTAGGATACTCCGCTCTTCCCAGAGTTGGAATGCTCTGCACCGAGCTGGTGATAGATCCCTTGATACCACATTCCAAATCACAGTATGTGTGTTGTACCTCAGGTTCTAGTTCTGAATAACATTTCTAGATATTTTTTAAATGAAAAATATAATTCTTTGCTAATGCATATGAAACAAACACTCCACTGGGGGAAGATGCTCAGGAAAGAAGTTTTCAATGAAACACGTAGGCTAGGATATTTATCTACTGACTCATGTCAGCTCCAAAAAGGATTTAAGGGAAATAACTCTACAGAATTGGGTAATTCTAACTGTCATCAATCACAGTTTAATCTAAACTTGGTCTTATTCCCAAACTTTGATTAAGATGCTTCTTCCAAGCTGCCTTTAATTTTACTTTGGATGTTTGCTCCAAGCACCTGGAGAGCAAGGATCACGGTTTATTCTTTATTTAGCCACAGTGCCTACTATAGTTCCCGGCAGAAAATAAAGGTTGTTGAATGACTAAATGAATGAAACTTTCCTAGGGCAAGTTTTAAATCTAAGCCCTCTGACCAAATTGCAATACAGATAGGCATAAAAATTACCTTTCTAGCTTTTCATGGGCATTTCAGCAAGAATAGTACTGTGACTGTCCCCTTTCCACAGCCAAATGCTAGAATTTTTCTCCACGGCTCTCAGCTCTTTGTACTTCCAAAGCCCCCCATTTTAAAAGAGTTCAGGTATAGGAAACAGAAACCATTATACCAATTGTAAACAAAAAGACTATGAGATATCAGGAATTAGGTGCCTGAAAGATTATTGCCAGGGCTGAAGCAGCAGACCCTCTACTGTGCCTCTTAGAACGACTTTCAGAACAGCACACCAGAACTGACCCAACAGGGAAGCTGCCACCTAGGTGGGTGAATCTGAATCTGATAAATTTAAAAATCCATGTGGCCATGGCCACAGCTGGATTCAGGCATCTGCTACCACCACCATCACCACTACCACATCATTGCCTCCTGTTGCCTACAAGGCTAATGACAGAGCACTGGAAGGCTGCTGTTGAGAAACATAATGTCTGTACAGCCATGCTTGCTGCTGGTTCCAGGGGATGGCTCTGGGCAAGACCCTGAAGTAGGACAAGCTTGGCTACTTGGTTCTCCGGTAGATGCTTAATAGGCAAAGCTGGAGGAGAAAGCCTTTGTCTCACTTGTGTCAGGCACATCTAACTGGGAGAACCTAATCTTCTTCTAGAAACGTAGCTGCAAGGCAGTCTGAGAAATGTAGGGTTTAGTTTATCAGCCTCTGTAAATCAAACAGGAAATGCTACCCAGGAAGGCGGGCTATATGCTGAATGCCAACCAGCCATAACCACTGCAATCCTTTCATCCATTTGGCAGAATAATGACAATATAGCTAACATGTAGCATGGACTACACACTGGTGTGAAGAAGGAAGAACTATCTGTGACATCCTAGTACAACAGCATTAAACTCTCCCATGAACAAATAACTACCCACTTTAATAGGAGGAGGAATTACAACTCAACATGTGATCACACACCACCCTTGCTGAAGCTGCAGAAGGGAGCAAGGGACAGAGAGAGACATTTTCTGTGGGAAAAAGGAAGGATGAGAGAGGAAGAAATTTCCATTTTGAATAAGCATCTTTTACTCCAAATTGCCTTCTCTGTGGCCATACTGAATATCTTTCAGATGGTCAATGTGTGTTATGGGGAAGAGAGACACAGTTGTCCCCAGGCTGAGAGGAGAGACCCAGTTTCCACTTGTAGGGCTCTCTGGAGCCTGGTTTGGTAAGTTGCTTTCTGCTACTTTGTGGTTCTAATTAAGCAGAAAGCTTAAAAAGGAAAATAGTAATAATTAAAAAAAAAAAACATAAAATGGAAAGAGCCCAGGGGTAGGATTGGAGAATTCTGAGGGAATCATTGGGAAGAACACCATTCAAAACAACCATGGAATTATGTGTGTTTGGGAGCGAGAGAGAGAAAGCAGAACCCCAACAACAGTTCTGCGTTTCTTGAGAACCAGAGATGCAGGAGTCCCCCAAAACTGCTCAGCTGTCTAGACCACCAAGCAGCTGCCACTGGTCATAGACAGCCTGGCCCTCATACTCTTCAGTGACCTCAGGACTTTTCTTTCTTTCTCTCTTCCTTTCCTTCCTTCCCTCCCTTCCCTCCTTTCCCTCCCTCCCCTCCCTTCCTTTCTTCCTTCCTTCCTTCCTCGCTCTCTCCCCTCCCTCCCTTCCTTCCTTCTTTCCTTCCTTTTTCCTTCTTTCCGTCCTTCCTCCTCAGGCTGGAGTGCAATGGGGCAATTACAGCTTACGGTAACTCCAAACTGCTGGGCTCAGGGGATCCTCCCACCTCAGCCTCTTGAGTAGCTGGGACTACAGGCGTGGCCACCATGCCAGAGGCTAGTTTTTAAATTTATTGTAGAAACATGGTGTTATTATGTTGCACAGGCTACTCTCAAACTCCTGGGCTCAAGCAATTCGCCTGCCTCGCTCACAGACTTTGCTAAGATCTTGCTGGTCTCTGTTTAGGATTTCTGGAGTCAGGACCCCTGTCAGGATGAGTGGGAAGAGCATCCCCCTCGCCTGCCTGTGCCTCAGATTCCTCATCTTCAAAATGAAGGGAATAAAACGACTTACCTCGAAGGGCTGGTGAAAGGTTAAAACGAGATGTAATTAGTTTAGACATTACATTAATACATCCTTAGTTTAGAATAGAACCCGGCATGTGTTAAGTATGAAAAAAAATATTGGCGGCTTTTGTTGCTTTATCTTTATGAATCCTTTGCAGAGTTAGAGATCACAAATTATCTAGAGGTAGGCCATGGTAGAGAACTGAGAATGAGGTGTGCAGGGGTGATTGGATGAGGAAGCCATATAAGCTGCAGGAACGGCACGTGACCGAGGAAGCTTTTGTGGAGTCCTAATTAGAGAACAGAGTTAGGCTGGCAGGACCAAGGAAAAGCAAAGAGAAAAAGCAGATAAACTATTAAGTCTTCCTTTCTTCATGGTCCAGGACACATAGCCCTCCTGAGCAAATAACTCGCCATCTTCCTGCTTCCAACTATCACTGGGCACCTGCAAGTTATTACAGCTCACGGCAAGCTTGGCGTTATCAGTACTGCACAAAGCCCTCCTCAACAGACAGCATAAACACTCTTCTATAAAATCTCCAGCAAGCCTGTTTCCTGGCAGTTAGCTTCTCTCTGCTGGCTGCCCGTTGACTTCTTGAAATGTATTTTCCTACTTTCTCTAATAAATCTGCCTTTTGTTATCTACAACTGCCTTGGAAAATTATTTTACCCCTGCACCACTGGCCCAGAAAGTCCCCGCTCACCTGCAACAGCTTTGGCAATGGATTATGATAGCAAAATGTCAGAGGTTGGCCAGCAAGATGAAATGGAGCCCAGAAGAGAATAAGAGTAACTAGGAGTAAGAAGAAGCATGGCTGAGATCCACATAGGTTAGGGTACAGTTTTAGCTGCCATACCAAGGACCAAAATAATGGTGTCTCTAACAAAGCTTATTTCTCTTACAGAAAAGTATGAATAGATGGTTCAGGGATGGTATGGTGATTCTGTAGTATTGGAGATTCAGGCTTCTTCTATCCTGTAGGAGACCCAGGTCTCTTCTACCTTGTTTCTGTGCCATTCTCAGCATGTGGCTTCACCTCTAGTCTAACACAGCTACTCCAGCTCTACCTTCCAGCTCGTGGGAAAGGAAGAAAGGTGATGATAGTGCACACATTCTTTTGCTAAAGGAATGACCTAGAAGGTACACATGCTACTTCTGCTCATCTCTCACTGGCCAAGACTTAGTTACATGTCCATATGGAGCTGCGAAGAGGCTGGGAATGTGGTCTTTAGCTGGGTAGTCATGTGCCGAGCTAAATCTTGATGATTCTATACTAAAGAAAGGAAGGGAAAATGGCTTTTAGGAGTGGTGGGCAATGAATTGCATCTGCTATAGGACTAATATATATTTTGGGTTCCAAATGGAATTTTTATTCCTAATGATTTCTGAAAATGTCTGACAAAGTTGCACCGTCTTGTTTCTAACCAATATTCAAAAAAACCAAACTACATGAAGAATTGGAAGCTGGAAGTTTCCTGCAATGACCCCACTACTACCTGAATATTAAAGCCTTATCAATGCTGATGACCAAAAAAAAAAAGTTGAATTGTCCAAATTCTTCTCTAGGAAAATATTTTGAAGACTAATTAAGTCAAATGAATATTAACAAAAAAAAAAAAAACTTTCTTCCTCTCGATTGATTCCATCCATTACCATTGAGACTTATTAAGCAGCTTACCTTTTCTGAGGAAAGATATTAAAGGACAGAACATGCCAGCTTTTAAAGTTTGACAAAAATACTCACTTAAATTATTATTAGATTCTGAGATATGCTCTGAAGGTGATGAAGGAGCTCTTTGGAATACAGCCAAATGCTAATGCTGATCTCCACAGCTGAGCAAGGTCTGTGCGAGCACCCCAGGATCACTGCCTGCTCTCTATCCTGCTGTTTAATGCCTAAAACATAGGTTTACATATGTTGAAATGTTTATATTTGTCCCAAGGATTTTCTGGAGGGAATTGGGCATAAATAAACCACACAATGGATCCCTTCCTCACTAGAAACTAAAAATGAGGTCATCTCATTTGTCTCTCCCCATTCCTCTCTTGATACGAACGCACATTTTTAAACAAACATATCAAAGTATGCTGTGAAGAGGGATCAGTGTTAGTATCAGCGGGCTTTTTTGTCTTATAATTGCCCTGCTATAAAAACTGAGAAAGGAAATGGAGAAAAGAAAAGGGAAAAGCGAGGAGAAAGGAGAGAGAGGTACTAGGTTCTTACCCTTTAAGTCGTTTTGGTGCCGTAGATGACTTTGACAGACCAGTGAAGGCTATGGACCCCTTCTCTGAATAGTGTCTTTAAATACATAAAATAAAATACATAGGATTACCTAGGAAACCAATTCCACTGAGATAGAGCTCTACTTATGGATTCTTTAGGAGATCTGTGGACTGCAGACGAACTCTCTGGGTTGTCTCACCTGCCTACATCATCAGCTCCCTTAAATCAAGCCTAAGTTCCAACTGTTCAGGCTGCCTTAGTTTGACAAATACAATCCCTCACATGAAGCTGCTACATTGCATGCCCAAACTCTTTCTCAGACACATGGTCTTTTGTGTTCCGTGGACATGGATCTAGCATTTAAAGGCTGTTACTATAAAGCTCAAATGCACAAGCCTCTTTACTGCAGGTAAAATTGGCCCTACAGTGATAGATCTCCACAGGCTCTGCCTGGATGCCACTTGCTTTCCTGCAGCACTGAGCAGAGATACGATACTGGGATTCATTCCTTAAAAGTAAAAACCTTATAATAAATATGTAAGTTCTTCTTGATGAAATATGTAGTAAGAAGAGGCTGTTTTTGTTACAGTCTCACCATTACACCACCATGTAGCAGTCTCTCGTTGTAAGGCATCACCGCAAGTTTTTTGTCTCACAACCAAGAGAATTAAGGAGCATGGTCACAAAGGGTGAGGTTGGAGTGAAAGTTTAATAATCGGAAAAAAGAAAGCTCTCCACAGCAGTGATGGGGCCCAAATGGGTTGCCATTTTTATAGTTCAGTGCAAAGTCTTTTATAAGAAATGGATGGGGGCTAGGCATCTCATTTACATAAGGTGCAAATTCTGGTAACTCCACCCCATCCTCGCTATGCACATGGGGGCCCTTAGCTTGAGTTACTCCATATTGTTTTGTTCCCCTTACTGTGCATGTGTTAAAGGATGGAATTTTCCGTTGCAAGCATGTCTAGGCAAGTCACTTGTGTAGTCGTTCTTATCTGTGCAGCTGTGGGAATGTCTTAGGCAAGCCCCCCGTGCAAGTTTCATTATCTATACCTGCAGCTTGATTTTTCAGGCTTGTTTTTTATTTGAAAGAATTTAGCTAAGGACCCACCCTAACTGCCTGCCTGACTGGTTTCTTCCTTTCTCCTCTCGTATTCTCATAGTAGCAGAAGCTCCTGGCCTTTAAAAGAGGGCTTTGTTTTTGCAAAGAGGGGCAAAGGAGAAACAGGATGATGGGGAAATGTGGGGAGGGAGACACCAACTCACACCTTCATCAATTCTGCCTCTGCCGTGGATCTGGACTGAGGGACCCACGAAGGCAGCTCAGCGTTGATCCTTGGGTGCTCCCTCACACGGACAAGTTCAGAGCAGGAAAGATGATACCAGGCAGGTCCCCAAGACTCCTCTTATCCCCCTCTTCTCACCAAGCCTCACTTATATCTTCAGGAATCCCCGTCGGGGGTGGGGTGGGGTGGGGTGGGGGTGGGGTAGTGGTGGGAATGACTCTTTCCCAGGTTGCCTTTACTGAGACCTGAGAAATAAAAATAAAATTCCAAGCCCCTAACTGACTGAACTGATCCCCCTCTTGGCCAAGGGCACCCCAGAGAAACTTTGTAAGCTGAGTCCTGGCCATGACACTATAGGAGGTTGGACACACCTCATTACACCCCTCCCTTGGTAACTGCAATTAGGCTTTCTTCCCTCAGGGGTACACAGAAATCAGCCCTTTCAAAGGACTCTTGGCTGATAATGTCAATGACTAGCTAATCTTCCCAGGTATAGAACAAAGACAAGATGAGATTAGTTACTTCTTCACCCTTCCCTGAGTCATCTGCTTCCTCTATTCCTCTTCTCTTCAAATGTTCACCTTATATTATGTAAAACATAGATTTCCTAGGCACCAACTAGAGTCTCACAAATGTTTGGTCATTCATCTCACTGCGCTCATTCCTTTTTAAGGAAAATGTATAAATACTAAACCTCCTGAGAATGTCTTTGGAAAAAAGAACCGCAGATGTGTCTGTGACTGTCATTTTTCCTGGGTGAGCCCTCAAGCTGGCTCAATAAACCTTGATGATTTGAAACTTAATACTTCAGTCACTAATTTTGATTGTCAGGCTCCCCCATCTAAAGGGAGCCATTTTACTGGTTCAAAGACCAGTAAACCAACGCAAGTCTTATGCACCTAGCCCTTACCCTGCCCATTATGTGAACTCTGGTCAGCAAAGAGTCATCTATAAATTCCACCCAAAGACACAAGGCCCCCTTGGGACTGCCAATCACAACAGGGTTACTCTGATTGTTTCCACTGTGGGTGGAACCAAAATAATTCCTTAGCTAGTGAAACCCCGTATCAGGCTCTGTAAATACCATCAGAATGTATTCAGCAACATTTGGTTGTGGCCCACGAGGTGTTTGGGCCACTTCCCTAAGGAAGGTCCTGTTGTTTCCTTACGCACCTCTAGGAACAGTACTCAGCTGGGCCCTTGTTCCACAGAAAGAGGGGAGAGCAAGAAAGGGGTCCTGATTCAGACCCCGTGAGAGCGTTCTTTGATCTTGCGCAAGAAACAATTCGAGGCAAATCCATAGAGTAAAGTGAAAGCAAATTTATTAGGAAAGGAAAGAAATAAAGAATGGCTACTCCATAGGCAGAGCAGCCCTGAGAGCTGCTGGTTGGCTATTTTTTTTTTGAGACGAAGTCTCACTTTGTCACCCAGGCTGGAGTGCAGTGGCACTATCTCAGCTCGCAAGATCTCGGCTCAACACAACTTCCACCTTCCGGGTTCAAGCGATTCTCTTGCCTCAGCCTCCTGAGTAACTGAGATTACAGGTGCCCGCCACCACACCTGGCTAATATTTGTGTATTTTTCATAGAGACGGGGTTTCACCATGTTGGTCAGGTTGGTCTCAAACTCCTGACATCGTGATCTGCCCAGTTCGGCCTCCCAAAGTGTTGGGATTACAGGTGTGAGCCACCGCGCCTGGTCGCCCTTTTAGACCATATAGGGTAACTTCCTGATGTTGCCATGGCATTTGTAAACTGTCATGGTGCTGGGAGGAGTGTCTTAGAGCATGCTAATGCATTATAATTAGTGTATAATGAGCAGTGAGGACGACCAGAGGTCACATTTGTTGCCATCTTGGTTTTGGTGGGTTTTGCCTAGCTTCTTTACCACAACCTGTTTTATCAGCAAAGTCTTTATGACCTATATATATGTTTTTTGATTGCCCACCTCAGCCTCCAAAGTGCTGGGATTACAGGTTTGAGCCACTGCACCCAGCCAGGATTCTTTCTCAAGATGTTTATAGCTATTCTGGGTCCTCTGCTAATCCATATGAATTTAAGAATCAGCTTGTCAATTTCTACAAAGAAATAGTCATTCAAATATCATAGATTGTCATTTTTCTTACCAGATATTTGTAGATTTTCTTTAACAGACATTTCTTTATTTGCTGTATGCCCTTAGGCACATTTCAAGAGCCTTTAAGTGTTTGGGGTTTGAAACAAACGATTTTCATCAATTTCACTGGAGCTTCCCAAATTGTCATATTAGAAATCAGTCTCTTCAACAAAGGATCACACACACACACACACACTCCTGTAACTCAACAGCAAAGGGAAAAACAACCTCATGTTGATGATGATATGGAACAATCCAGATCGCTCATACACTGCTGATAAAAGTGAAAGTAGAATAAGCACTTTGGAAACCTGTTTGGCAATTTCTTACAAAGTTCAATATTCCACCTATTCTATTACCAGCAATTTGACTCCTATGTATTTAGGCAAGCAAAATTAGACTTATATCCACAAAAAGACTGGCACAATAATGCTCACAGTGACTTTATTCCTAATATCCTAGAAATAACACAAATGTCCATCAATTTAAAAATGTGTGGCCAGGCGCTGTGGTGCACACCTGTAATCCCAGCACTTTGGGAGGCTGAGGCGGGTGGATCACCTGAGGTCAGGAGTTTGAGACCAGCCTGGCCAACATGATGAAACCCCTTCCCTACTAATGATGCAAAAATTATCCAGACATGGTGGCATACTCCTGTAATCCCAGACACTCAGCAGACGGAGGCAGGAGAATTGCTTGAACCCAGGAGGTGGAGGTTGCAGTGAGCTGGGCTCACATCATTGCACTCCAGCCTGGGAGACAAGAGCGAAACTCCAAATCCAAAAAGTAACAATAAAAAAAAAATTTTTTAAACAAATACCTAAGAAGAAAGCATAATGTATGCATCCGATAGAATACTGCTCAACAATAAAAAGGAGTGAACTACATGTAGCAACAGGGGCTTTGAGGTCAGGCTATCAAATTGCTGTGTGACCATGGGCCAATTACTTGGCCTCTCAGTGTCTCTGTTATCTTTTCTGTAAGTGGGATTGTCGTGGGTTGACTCGTATCCCCCAGAAATTTGTGTGTCATGGTCCTGTCCCCCAGTGCCTTAGAATGGCATTACTTGGAGACAGGGTCTTTAAATGGGTAATTTAAAATGAGATCATATGGGTAGGCCCTAATCCTATATGACAGGTGTCCTTATAAGAAAGGAGATTAGGACACAGACACTGAGATGAGCCCACTGTTCATTTGGGCTGCTATAACCAAATTCCACAAACTGGGTGGTTTATAGAGACCAGATATTCATTTCTCACAGTCTCTCGAAGGTAGGAAGTTCATGATCATGTCTCCAGAAAATGCAGTGTCTAGTGAGGTCACTTTCATCATAGGTGGGAACTTCTTGCTGTGTCCTCATATGGCAGAAGTGATGGGAGTTCTAGTATAAGGGCACTAATTCCATTCATGAGGACTCTGCCCCCATGACCTAATCACCTCCTAAAAGTCCTACCTCCTAATACCACTACACTGGGAATTAGGATAAGAGCATGAATTTTGGAAGAACACAAACATTCGGACCATAGCAGACACAGAGAGAGAGAAAATCGTATGAAGATACAAAGAGGAGAAGGCCATCCACAAACCGAGAAGAGAGACTTCAGAAGAATCCAACCCTGCTGACACCTTTTATTTATTTATTTATTTATTTATGGAGACAGGGTCTCACTCTGTCACCCAGGCTTGAGTGTAGGGTGGGATCTCAGCTCACTGCAACCTCCGCCTCCCAGGATCAAGTGATCCTCCCACCCCAGCCTCCCGAGTAACTGGAACTACATGTGCATGGAACCACATTGGCCTAATTTTTGTATTTTTAGGAGAGATAGGTTTTTACCATGTTTTCCAGGCTGGTCTTGAACTCCTGGGCTCAAGTGATTCACTCACCTCAGCCTTTCAAAGTGCTGGAATTACAGGCATGAGCCATTGCCCCCAGCTCTATTTAGTTAGTTATCTTAAGATGGAGTTTCACTCTGTTGCCCAGGTTGGAATACAGTGGTGTGATCAGAGCTCACTGTGGCCTCAAACTCGTAGGCTCAAGTGATCCTCCCACCTCAGCCACCCAAGTAGCTAGGACTACTGGTGCAGACCACCACACCCAGACAATTTTTAAAATGTTTTTTAGAGACAAGATCTCACTTTGCTGCCCAGGCTGGTCTCAAACTCCTGGGCTCAAACAATCTCCCCGCCTTGGCCTCCCAAAGTGCTGGAATTACAGGTGTACATCAACCTACCTGGCCCCTGGTGACACCTTGTTCTCAAACTTCTAGCTTCCAAATTGCAAGAAAATACATTTCTGTTGTTTAATCCACTTAGTTTGTGGTACTCTGTTATGGTAGCCCTAACAAACTAATGCAGGAATCATAATTCCTATGGATGAAACTGTGGGACAGATGACCTAAGAAAACCTGAAAATCACCAACCATAGTGCTTAGAACATAGTGAATGCCCAGCAATACTATTCCTTTTGGAGATATAAATTGCCAGGCAATGTGTAACAGAGGCCTGTGGTGTGTGTACATACACGTAAAGCTGGGGAACACTATGAGCACGTGTGTGTGAGCATGTGTGTATATCCACATGTATATTTAGTTTTGCACGTTAACAAATGGAATATGTCAGTCACATTCATATATCTCACAATGAAGCCTGGAACAGCAGGTGAGCTTTCTGAGGGCGGGATCCCTGCCTGGTTAAGCTCATAAAGCAATAGGCCAGAGGGCCAAATCCAGCCCTCTGCCTGTTTAGTCAAGTGAAGTTTTACTGAAGTACAGCTACACAGGCTGGTCCACATATTGTATCTGGCTGCTTTTGGGCTACAATGGCAGAGCTCAATAGTTGTGACAGAGACTGTACGGATCGCAAAGCCTAAAATATTTACTATCTGGCTCTTGAAAACACAGTCTGTTGCCCTTGTTAGTAAAGATTAAATAAATTCTTCTTTCTCTTTCCTTTTTCTCCTTCTTGTTATGGAAAGAGACCAAGAAAAAGAAAAAAAAATGAACATGAAATTTACTTTTTTTTTTTTGAAGCAGAGTCTGGCTCTGTTGTCCAGTCTGGAGTGCAGTAGTGCCATCTCAGCTTACTGCAATGCCCACCTCCCCGGCTCAAGCAATCCTCCCACCTCAGCCTCCCAAGTAGTTGGGACTACAGCACGTGCCATCATGCCTCGCTAATCTTTGTGTTTTTGGTAGAGATGAGGTTTCACCATATTGTCCGGGTTGGTCTTGAACTCCTGGGCTCAAGTGATCCGCCTGTGTCAGCCTCCCAAAGTGCTAGGATTACCGTCATGAGCCACTGCACCTGGCCAAAAGTTACTTTAGATTCATTTTGTCTAACTTCTTTATGGTTATGAGGAAACGGTAGTCCAAAATGGGAAGTGTTGATGTACTAAAGGTCAAACAGTTCTGCCTCAATTTCCTCATCTGTAAAACAGGGGGTATTTTGAGACTTAAATGTGCTGATACAGTCATGCACCACATAAAGAATGATGTTTCGGTCAAGGATGGGCCACATAATGATGATGGTCCCATAAGATTATGATGGAGATGAAAAATTCCTATTATTTAGGGACATGGAAGCCAGTGTAACATTGCAGTGCAATGCATTATTCATGTGCTGCTGTAAACAAACCTTCTGGTATAAAAGCATAGCACATACAATTACGTTCAATATACACTACCTATAATGATATTACACAACTATGTTACTAGTTTATGTATTTACTATACTTTTGAAATCATTATTTTAGAGTGTGCTCCTTATACTTACTTTAAAATAGCTAACTGTAAAACAGCCTCAGGGAGGTCCTTCAGGAGGTCTTACAGAAGAAGGTATTGTTACCATAGGAGACAACTATTGCCCCCAAAGACCTTCCAAGGTGTACGGGCACTGTGGCTCACACCTGTAATCCCAGCACTTTGGGAGGCCAAGATGGGTGGATTGCTGGAGCCCAGGAGTTTGAGACCAGCCTGGGCAACATGATGAGACCCCTGACTCTACAAAATATACAAAAATTAGGCCAGTGTGGTGGCACGGGCCTATAGTTGCAACTACTTGGGAGGTTGAGGTGGGAGGATTGCTTGAGCCTGGGAGGCAGAGGTTGCAGTGAGCTGAGATCATACCACTGCACTCCAGCCTGGACAACAGAGCAAGACCCTGTCTCAAAAAAAAAAAAAAAAAAAAGCAAAAAAACCTTCCAGTTGGACAAGATGTGGAGGTGGAAGACATGCTGGTCTTGACCCTGTGTAGGCCTAGGCTAATGTGTATGTTTGTGTCTTAGTTTTTAACCAGAAAGTTATATAAAAATAGAAAAAAGCATGTAGAATAATGATATAGGGAAAGAAATAGTTTTGTACAGCTGTACAAAATATTTGTGTTTTAAACTAAGTGTGGCTGCAAAGGAGTCAAAAAGTTTTTAACATTTTTCAAAGTTTATTAGGTAAAAAGTGTTACAGTAAGCTAAGGGTAATTTATTACTGAAGAAAGAAAAATATTGTTTACAAATGTATTGTAGGCCAGGCTTGGTGGCTCACACCTATAATCCCAGCACTTTGGGAGGCCGAGGTGGTTGGACTACGAGGTCAAGAGATCAAGACCATCCTGGTCAACATGGTGAAACCCCGTCTCCACTAAAAATACAAAAATTAGCTGGGCATGGTGGCGCACGCCTGTAGTCCTAGCTACTCGGGAGGCTGAGGCAGGGGAATTGCTTGAACCCAGGAGGCAGAGGTTGCAGTGAGCCAAGATGGCGCCATTGCACTCCTGCCTGGGTAACAAGAGCTAAACTCCATCTCAAAAAAAAAAAAAAAAAAAAATCATGTATTGTAGCCTAGGTGTACAGTGCTTATAAAGTCTACAGTAGTGCATGACGTGTCTCAGGCCTTCACATTCAATCACCACTCACTCACTGACTCACCCAGAGCAACGTCCAGTCATGCAAACTCTTTTCACAGCAAGTGCCCCGTACAGGCCTACTGTCTTTTATCTTTTATACCATATTTTTAGTGCACCTTTTCTGTTTACAAACAAAAAAAGTTATCTGTTGCCTACAGTATTCTAGAACTTACCATTGCTCTGTTACAATTGCCTATGGTATTCAGTACAGTAACATGCTGTCCAGGTTCGCAGCCTAGGAGAAAGAGGCTATACCACACAGCCTAGGCGTGTAACAGGCTCTACCATCTAAGTTTGCGCAAGCACACTCTATGATGTTCACACAATGGTGAAATCACCTAACAATGAAATCGCCTAATAACACATTTCTCAGAACTTATCCCCTTTGTTAAACAATGCAGGACCGTGTACATATAAGCAATTAGAACAGTATCTGGCACATAGTTTTGCCGTTATTACTATCATCCTTAACTTCTTTTCCCTATGAACATCTGAAAAACCTCTATCATTTTTTGTTTACATTAACATATACACAATTCATGTCCTTCCCTGCAGAGAACATGAGAGAAGGAGGGCAAAGGGGCGATCAAAGCTGGAAAGGCAGAAACAAGCAACCCAAGGCGTCTGCTTGGCACCAAACGACTCCCCAGGTAAGCCCTAGCCAGCCCCCATCCCTACCCCGAGCTGGCCTGTGCTAATAGAATTCAGAAGGTAACATAATCCTCAGGCTCTGAATTCTTGGAGAATCCTGGCCAGAGGCTACAGGAGCTGGCAGGAGGCCAGGAGGCTGAGGGCTGTGATAAAGATCAAGTGCCCACAGCCCTCCCATCCCTTCCATCCCACCCGGGGCTGCCTCCTGAAGCCTGGCCTCAGTGTAGGTTTGCAGATTTTCTCTAACTGGCTGTCTGGCTTCCTGGAGAGAAAGCGTTCAAGCCCAGAGAGCCTCAGGAATGAGAATCTAATCAGACCCATGTGTGGAGAAAACCCCTAGTCCTTTTTCTTAGTTCTTGCTGCTTTTGTCCCCCACCTGGGAAAAGACAGTAGCCAAATAGGGGAGGGCCTTTCCTATGGGGGGAAGCTGGTGGTCAGGGTCCCCCTTGCCCTCTCCACATTTTCCCCCATGGCTGGGGCTTGGAGACCTCCTCTCTGTCACCCTGCAGGAGAATGTGGATCGGAATAGGGCTTTGCTCCTCCGCCCACCCCAGAACCAGCCACAGTGAAAGTAACCACCGAAACACAAGATGGTTGGGACCTCTGGGTGTCAAACAAGAAGGAGGGCAGAAACACACAGAAGGCAAGAGACATGCTCCTTTTGGAGCCTCAGCCCCTGCCAAGCTACAGAAATAAGACAGAAACTTTTTTTTTAACTCTGTACCTCAATGAATGCAAAGGGACAGAAACTTAGGAGCAACAATTTTTTGACTCTTATACGAGCCAAATTCCTGGCAAAGCACACCCAACCACGGCAAGAAACTGCCTGGAATCCTTTCTGCCACCTTCTCACCGAGATCAGGAGGAGTCAGCACTTCTGAATGCATCTCGTCTATACCATGCACTGTATAAGCGCTTCTACATACCGTCCATTCTCATTGCTTAGGGTACTTATGCCCTGCAAAGTCACTGCAAACCTCGAACCTCTGGTCAGAACACTTTCATTAACCAACCAATACATAGCCTTGTTTTATTTATGTTTCTTGCTTTATGTATGTGTCATTGATTCATTAACATTGAACTCACAGCCAACAAGCACTATCTGTTCTTACGTTAGTTTGCTGAGAATGATGGTTTCCAGCGTCATCCATGTTCCTGCAAAGGACATGAACTCATCCTTTTTCATGGCTGCATACTATTCCATGGTGTATATGTGCCACATTTTCATTATCCAGTCTATCACTGATGGGCATTTGGGTTGGTTTCAAGTCTTTGCTATTGTGGACAGTGCCGCAATAAACATACGTGTACATGTGTCTTTATAGTAAAATGATTTATATTCCTTTGGGTATATACTCAGTAATGGGATTGCAGGTCAAATGATATTTCTGGTTCTAGATCCTTGAGGAATCTTCCACAGTGGTTGAACTAATTTACACTCCCACCAACAGTGTAAAAGCATTTCTATTTCTCCACATCCTCTCCAGCATCTGTTGTTTCCTGACTTTTAAGATCACCATTCTAACTGGTGTGAGATGGTATCTCATTGTGGTTTTGATTTGCATATCGCTAATGACCAGTGATGATGAGGTTTTTTTTCATGTGTTTCTTCTCTGCTATTATTATTATTATTTGTAGAGACAGGGTCTTGCTTTGTTGCCCAGGCTGGTCTCAAACTCCTAGGTTCAAGCAATCCTCCCGCCTCAGCCTCCCAAAGTGCTGGGATTACAGGCGTGAGTTGCCACATCCAGCCTGTGGTGGGTATTATTATTACCATTTTAAAGACTGGAAAACTTGGAAGCTGGACACGGTGGCTCATGTCTGTAATCTCAGCTACTCAGGAGGCTGAGGCAGGAGGATCGCTTTAGCCTAGGAGTTCGAGGCTGCAGTGAGTCCACCACTGTAGTCCAGCCAAAGTAACACAGGGAGACTCAATTTCTAAAAAAGTTGGGAAATGGAGGCTCAGAGGGGTTTCCGTGATTTGTGCAAGGTGGTATGGCTAACAAGTGGTGTTTCTATGTTTCCCATATCAAGTTTTCTCACTTGGAGAAATCTCTACCGGAGAGGATCAATCTGCCTCAGTCAATCTTTTATTCTGTATCTATTTACCATACATAAATGGACTCGTTCACCTCCTGCTGTGGGCTGGTGTGTTCTCTTTAACTTATGTGGGGGCACTTATAGGGAACTATAACCATGTTCCTCTATCCCCAGATTGAACTCTAAGATTCTTGAATACAGAGAGGGCCTCTCCTGCTGTTTATTCCCTCGGAGCTCTGCAAGCAGATTCTTGAGAAAAGCAGCCCCCATTCCTACCCTGGATTCAGCTACTGCTACAGGCTCATAGGACAGGTCGTCTGGAGCAAGTGTGGAGGCCACAGGTGGGCTCTGCGTCAAGTATTCAACAGAAGCAACAGATATTGGGCCCCTGCTGTTTACTTAGTCCAATATCAAGCTGCCTGCGGGACACTGTGAAGACACAGGAAACATCTCCATCCTGGTCCACTTTCAAATAAGTTATCTGTGGTGTGGGAGACTAAGACACAAACATCACCAGCTGGCCAGAACCGCGCATGGCACAGAGCTGAGCTCAGTGCAGCCTTCAGTGAGTAAGGGCGTCCATGAGGGCTGGCATGGGTCCTTCTTCATGGCGAAAGAGTTTTGAAGTGGACCTCAAATAGTGAAACAGATAGATAGAAGGAAGGAGGGGAGTTCAGGCATAGCTTGTGAGGAGATCAATGTGGCCAGAATCTGGGCTGCAAGCTCAGGATGGAGTTTGGCAGCAATGAAGAAACAATCCAGGAAAGAATCCATGAGGGTGCAGAAGATGACAGAGCTATTGACCAAGGGTTGGAGGCTGCAAGTACACGAGGCAGCACATTCTCAGTTACTCCCAAACAATGCTGAGTGGAGCCCAGCAAAAATTCGGTCCCTTGCCAGTCACAGTGGGGCCTCAGCCCTTTCCAGTGCAGCCTGATAATAGGACATGCTGCAGAGAAGAGGGAACTGTCCTGTCAGGGGTTTCATCTTTATCCTCCCCAATCCACTTTTTATACTCCCCCATCTCCAGTTGATTCTTCAACCCACACAATCTGGCTTCTGTTCCATTTCTTTCTTTTCTTTTCTTTTTTTTTTTTTTTTTGAGACAGGGTCTTACTTTGTCATCAAGGCCTCCCAGGTAGCTGGGACCACAGGCACAAGTTACCAGGCCTGGCTAATTTTTTGGTACTTTTTGTAGAGATATGGTCTTGCTATGTTTCCCAGGCTGATCTTGAACTCCTGGGCCCAAGCAATCCTCCCGCCTCAGCCTCCCAAAGTGCTGGGATTATAGGCATGAGCCACCATGCTTGGTCCCACTTCTTATAAAAGCCATTTACATGAACATCACCATTGATCTTCAAGTGACTATGTCTAAGGCACACTTTTTTTTCAGTCTTCAACTAATTGGATATTTCTCTTCTATAAGGTAATCATCATGAGGTCAAGGGATTTTGCATTCATTACTACATTCCCAGAACCTAGAACAATCTGGCATAAGTGCCTGACAAATACAGTAGGTGCCTGATAAAAATACTCAGTGAATAAATGAGTGATCTTTCTTTCCATGGCTTCTGTGATGCCATGCTCTCTGGTTTTCCTTCTACTCCCCTGTCTGCTGCTTCTCTGTCTTTTTTTGCAGACTCTTCTTCTTTATCCCGTCACGTAAGATAACTCCAAACCTCCACCCTGGGCACTCTCCTCTCATCCATATCGTTTTTCTTTGGGAGACCTTATTCGTCACTTTTAATTAGCATCTGTGGCACACGGTGTTGTCCAAGAATGACCACACCAATATATTTATCCCATCCCACATATTCTTAAATAAAACTGATACTCTTCCACCAAGAAGTAGGGTCTAAGTTTGCTCCCCTTGGAGCCACCTGGCAGCTTATGACTTATTTGGTCAAATGGAAATGACACTCCATCATTTCTGAGGTTAGGTCATATGAAGAATACAGTTTCTACCTGGATCTCTCTTAGGTTTCTTGATTTTAGAAGTAATCCATCCTGTGGTGAGGAAGCCCAGGCCATGTAGAGAGGCCACATGTGGGTGTTGGCAGCCAATGACTCCTCCATCTGAGCTCTCAGCCAGCAGCCACCATTAATATCATATAGTTCCAGCTCCCAGTCATTGACTTTTCCAGCTGAGACCTCAGACACTGTAGAACAGAGTGAAGTCATCCCCCTCCATGCACTGTCCAAGGTCTCAGTACAACAAAACCATAAGAGACAATAAGTGATGGCTGTTGTTTGAAGGCACTACGTGTTGAGGTAATTTGTTACTTGGTGATAGACAACCACTACACCATCGGCATGCCGATGTTGCCTCAGTTTTTATTTCCAACCCAGTCTTCTCCTTTGATCTCTGGATCCATATATCCAATTGCCTGCTCAGCCTCTCCACTTGGAGGTCTCAAAGGAGCTGTGATCTCACCATGACCGAAACTAAATTCTAATTTTCCCAGAGGTCTGATCCTTCTCCACTATTTTCTTTCTTAATAAATAAATTTTCTGAATCCAGAAATTTAGGAATTTTTTTTTCCCCCCACTGGTCCACAAGAAATTCATCAATAAATTTGGTCAGTTATACGTTTTAAATGTCTCTCTCTCCCCTCTTTTTTTTTTTTTTTTTTAATTGAGACACTGTTTCTCTCTGTTGCCCAGGCTGAAGTGCAATGGCGTGATCTCAACTCTCTACAACCTCCACCTCCCAGGTTCAAGCAATTCTCCTGCCTCAGCCTCCTGGGATTACAGGTGCGCACCACCATACCCGGCTAATTTTTGCATTTTTAGTAGAGACCAGGTTTTGCCATGTTGGCCAGGCTGGTCTTGAACTCCTGGCCTCAAGCAGTCCACCTGCCTTGGCCTCCCAAAGTGCTGGTACTACAGGCCTGAGCCACCACATCTGGCCAATGTATGTGAGATTTATCTCACAACCTCTCTACATCCTCACTATCGCCCTGATCCAATCCAGCATCACGCCTCACCTGGCTGCACCCCGCAGTAGTTTCCTGTCTTCCCAGATCTAGCCTGCTTCTCTCCACTTTGTTCTTCACACTGCAGTCAAAATAATCCTTGTTTGGAAATTAGCCAGGCGTGGTAATATCTGACCTACTAAGAAAAAAAAGGCATTTTCACACCCTGAGTGGCCCTCACATTTAATTAGGTATTCAGGATAATGGAAAAAGTGGTCTTGATCTATTCATGGAGCAAGTCTGGCAGAACTGTATCTGCCAACGTGGTTAGTCCAGTTCCAGTAACTGGGTGCACTCGGGAGAAGTAAGAGAGCCTGAGAACTGTGTTCTGTGAAGTCAGACTTTTCTTCCCCTGTGGACTTTTCTCCAACTGGTCTGAATTAGTGAGGTCTAACTGTTCTATTTAAGAAAAAGGCAACAAAATCTTGAGGGTGTGCCTCCAAAAATCTTGCCAAAAGACACATACGCACGCACACACACACACCCAGGCACACATCACCACCACCACCTCCATCATCCACACACTCTGCCCTCAGGACAGGGACACACAGTGGTACACACTGTCAGGCAGTTAAGGAAAAAGCAGAAATTGGGCATCCGTTCAAACAGCTTGAGTTAAGAGATGGAAGACGGCTGCCGGGAGGGCAGAGCAGAGAGGGGCTTTGGTAAAGGAACCACTCCAAGCACAACAGAAAAGGTCTCGCCTGAAGATTCTGGATTTCCTCTTTGGTTCTTTCAAAGAATGAGTCTCTGGTTCTATTTGGCTAGGGGACCAGCACTTGCGGGGTGTGGCCTTGGGCTCCCTCTTCCCCCTGCACAGTAACGCTATTGTTCAGTAACTGCTGCCAATTTATGGAAAGAGGTGGAATGTTTATGTAACTGACTCTGCTTTAGACAAGACGTTTGAAAGGGGAAAAAAATGATAGATGGAAGGAGGCCAGTCCAAACAGGGTTTTTCTTCCTTTCTGGACACAGATGTTGGAAAAATGAGGAGAAGGAAGGAGGGAGGGAGGGAAGAATTTCAGGGTCTGAGAAGAGCCAAAGTCTGAGCTGGCCAGAGACAGCCAGAGTCTATCTCTGTGGCCAGGGATAGAGCCTTGGAGCAGAACCTCCGTTTTTGAAAGCTGCTGTTTTAATTAATAGGTCAACCCAATCAGGACAGCTCTGGTGTGGGATCTGGATCTCATTAGCCTAACATGGGTGGGGTGGGGCTGGCCTGAGGGAGTGGATCCCCTGGAGTGTCTGTAGTGGGGGCAGCCTGAGATGAGGGAACTTCTTTACTGCTTTCCCCAAAGCCAGGACTCAGGCAGCTGGAGCTGCCAGGAGGGGCAGACCACAGATGGAGAATGTGCTTCATTAAGCACGAGTCTGAGTCTGCTCTGCAGCCTGGAGGCCCACGCCAACTGGAAAAATCAGAACTGCTTTGAGAGGGAATCTCGGGAACAAATCTCACCCCCTCTACCCAGCCCAAGTGCGGGGTAGTCAGGAGAACAAGATCCATACCTACACTTTCTCTTGAACCTAGGTTGGACACTGAAGGCAAAGGCAGAAGTAAGGAGAACATAAAATGGTTGTCTTCCAGGTTGCAGGACTCCTGTCCATCTGATAGGAGTGACAGGTTCCTGCCATTAGAGACCCCTGGTTTGATGGGGGGAGAACTCAATCTTGTACTTGGGGATACCTAGTAGATAACCCCTAACCCTGCAATCCCTGGTCTTGTGGGAAAGGCAGGACTTAGTAAACGAAACAGTAATCAAACTAATACAGAATTGTCATGTAAGCAGGTTCAGTGAGTTTTATGCAATGTGGGGACATCATATACTAAAGGACTTATATTTACAGTGGATCAGGGTTAGGGATGGTCCCTAGAGGAGGGAAGTTTTGAGCAGCAAGATGGCCAGGGCTTGGCTAGGACAGTAGCCTGTGTGTGAGTATCTGTGATTATACATTCTCCATTCTTCAAGGACAGGTCTTAGGAATCCATGTCCCCAGAGGTCTCAGTTTGACTGGCTGTGGGTAGTGAGGTAGGGCCTGGAATTCCAACCTCTCAAAACAGGAGAATAAAGACAAGTCAGCTGACCACCTAGTTTTCCCCAAGTGCTGGCTGGGTCAGGTTGCAATGACATTTCTGTCAGCACATCCCAGAAGCCAGGGACTGTCAGGTGTCCCCCCTAAGAATAAGATGACTGTACAATTTATTATTTAAACGGGGACTTTGGAGAGGGAAGATGTGTTATTAATCATTACGCTGGGCCCACAAGCATAAACCATGCCTGTTTCAGATAAGCCAGGACGTTCAGCTTCCCTACCTTCTAAGATCTTTAAGGGCCTGGGTGTGTGTGTAGCTGAGGGTTATGAGAAATTGAAGGATTAGCTTCAAATATTCTCCTCAACACCTCAATTCTACCTGATTTTTAGAGAAACGTGATTATTATGGCAGATAAAATATAGGTGTGTATACAGTGTGTGCTTATAAATAGTATATGTGTATATGAATAGATGTATATATCTGTTTCTAGATAGATGATAAGAGATACATACACATATAATACCGAAGTCACATGAATTTTAAAAAATTTGTTGAAATTAGGCAAGGTGTGGGGGCTCATGCCTGTAATCCCAGCACGTTAGGAGGCTGAGGCAGGAGGATCTTTTGAGACTGGGAGTTTGACGCTAGCCTGAGTAACATGGTCAAACCCCATCTCTATAAAAAATTTTTAAAAATCAGTTGGGTGTGGTGACACATGCCTGTAGTCCCAGCTACTCGGGAGGCTGAGGTGGGAGGATCGCTTGAACCCAGGAGGTCCAGGCTATAGTGAGTCATGATTACACCACTACACTCCGGCCTGGGCGACAGAGTGAGAGTCTGTCTCAAAAAAAAATTATTTAAGTTAAAATGAGAGACCTCCAAATATGGTTGTTATAGCAAGTCTCTTGGGACTATGTCCCCAGCATCTCAAGGGGCACTATGATAGACATATTCATGGCTGCCCACATGTTTTCAACACCCTCCTGATATTTTGATGGTTTTTCAAGGTTGCATCCTACCTTTCCAATGAAAACTAAAACAAAAGAAAACTGCCCTTATTTTTTAGTTTCCAATGCTGCTAGGGGAGGTGAGTGATTTCTGTTGCACCAATCTGAGTCAGTCTTTGTCTCTGAAGAGAGTTACCTAGGGACAGGGACATGGCAGGAAGGGATCCTCCCTTTTTGCTGGCACCAGATCACAGCAGGCCCAGAGTGTGTTAGAACTGGCAGCTTCCTGCTCCTGAGGGAGGCAGCAGCTCCCCTGGCAGCCATATCTGCAGTGTGGCTCTGGGAGTCATCCTGGAAGCTCAGCCTCGAGTCTGTTTTTCAGTCCTCCCAATATCCTTACTGAATCCCTTCATGCTTAAACCAGATGGGGGAGGATTTCAGGATTTTATGTTTGCTTTGTTTTACAAAGAAGGGCCCTCATCAATTCAGATGATTCGAGGACAAAGTTTGAGGAGACTCATTACCTACAGTGTGAGAGATGGGGAAATTTAGCCCCAGAGGATGAAACAACTGTCTAAAACAAAACCATCCCATCTATTCAGTGGCCAGCCCCAGCATCTTCGACCATCCACTTGCTCTCTTCTGTTCTTCCCTCTTCCTCCCCTCCCTGCCCTATCTCCAGAGCTCCATCACATTTCACGTCCTTGCTTCCTCACACCGTTCTTCAGAAGTAGGGAGGTCAGGGGATGCTTCTTTCTGGAAGGTAAAATGATGTGCAGAGAGTGGAGGACAGTTGCGGAGCTGGGATGATACATCCATTCTTAATCTGGACCTCACTGTGTAGGGGCTTGGTGTTTACCAAGCTAGGGCTCCCTGGAGCCAGGAACAGCTCAGGCATCTGTAAATCTCATTATATTGGTGTATAGTGAAAGGGCAGACTGACTCAGATTTCAAGTCCCACCTCTGCTCTGAGGCTACTGCAGTCCTGGGCAAATCACTGACTGATATTGGGCTTCATTGACCTCATCTGCCAAATGAAAATGTGAGTCTAAATCACAAATTCTTAATCTTTTGGGTGTCATAGACTCCCTTAAAAATTGAATCTTCGACCGGGTGCAGTGGCACACACCTGTAATCCCAGCACTTTGGAAGGCCAAAGTGGGTGGACTGCTTGAGGTCAGGACTTTGAGACCAGCCTGGCCAACGTGGCAAAACCCTGTCTCTACTAAAAATATACAAATTAGCCGGATGTGGCAGCATGTGCCTGTGATCCCAGCTACTCAGGAGGCTGAGGCAGAAGCATCACTTGAACCTGCGAAGCAGAGGCTGCGATGAGCTGAGATGGCGCCACTGCACTCCAGCCTGGGCGACAGAGAAGACCTGTCTTAAAAAAAAAATCTGATCTTTTTCCTCCATCCCCAATCCTTCCCTCTAAAAACTGTACAGACAATATTTTCTGTAAAATTTCAAGGGCATTGTGGACTGTTTAAAGTTCATTATTCAGTAAGAAGATTCAAGGCTTTTTTTTTTTAAATCAGACTCCCAAAGGGATCTATGATCCCCAAATTATAAGAGCCCTGCTCTAAGGTCAGCTTGAGCAATGATTCTGGAGAGCTCTGTGAAAAAGCCTGCCTGCTGATTTTGGCTCTGCCCCTTGAAAGAGTGTTTCCCTTCACTGAGTCACAGTTTTCTCATCTATAAAATAAGGATAACGGTAATCCCAGCACTTTGGGAGGCTGAGGAAGGCGGATCATGAGGTCAGGAGATTGAGACCATCCTGACCAATATGGTGAAACCCCATCTCTACTAAAATGCAAAAAGTTAGCCGGGCATAGTGGCGCGCGCCTGTAGTCCCATCTACTCGGGAGGCTGAGGCAGGGGAATCTCTTGAACCCGGGAGGCAGAGGTTGCAGTGAGCTTAGATCATGCTACTGCACTCCAGCCTGGTGACAGAGCAAGACTCCATCTCAAATAATAATAATAATAACAATAAGGGTAACAATACCTATCCTGTCAACACTGTAGAATCGTTCAGAGAATTACACTGTAATAGAGGTGAAAGTTTTTTGTAAATTGTAAATCGTTTTATAAGAGTGATCAATCAGCCAGCTCCCTTTCCCCTTTCTGAAGCCTGAGGGATGGTGACAACATCAGGCTAGAGCTGGCAGAGTTCCTGGTACCACACACTACTGGACCCCAGTAATGTTGTCTCTTACAAATGGGTGACACTCTCCCCTCCCATGGGACCTCATTGAGGCTTCCTCCTGTTCCACTGTTCCAGGCCCATAAACAGCACTTCCACCGGAACTCTCTGCTCCCTGCGGCACCCTCTTCTGCTCAGGATGCTGACTGAGCCTGCCTGCTGACTGGAACAGTCACATGCTCATTCATCCACTGCTATTCCACAAGGTAGCCCAGAGTAGTCAGGGAGGACGGACAGGCATGGTGAGTACAGTATCATCCGTCCCAGCCTGTGGTCTGCTCCGTGACACTCCTAATTTCTCAGGCCACATGTCTAAAATCGAGGTTCAGAAAACATGAACCTAGGACTCATTTCCCTTGGGATGCTGTCAGATTGAGGGCATGCAGAGACAGGCATCTGCAGCTTGAGAAGGAGCCAGGACACACACACACACACACACACACACACACACACACACACACACACAAAGTCACAGTCGCCCAGGAAGGGCCTGTCTGTCACAGGCCTGGCCTGGCCTGCATGGCACCGAGGTACTACATCAAAGGAGAGCAGCGGAGTTGGTGATTACTCGGGCATGTAGCTCCCCCTTCCTGCCAGTATTTTCCCTGACAAGACTTTACTTGCCACCCACATTTTCCTCTCTGGTAAGAGAGGATTAAAGATTCCTCACTCTGCTCCTAACTAAAGCTCTCACCACTTCAGGAACACTACTGTCTGCAACTCCTCCTCTCCCCCAACCTGCCTGCCCAGTCCTTGGCTCTGTCACTCTAGGATGGCCCCACACAACCCTCCCTGGGCAGTGGGGATTGATGCTGGAGGGTATGGACCAGAGCCAGCAAACCCCAAAATGTTGAAAACCCCCTCTGGTGCCTGGGAGTTTTCACTGATCAGTTCCTGGGAGTAATGGCAGCTTCCCTTGCCTTTCCCAGGCCTTCTAAAGCCTTGAACTAGAGGGATGGGCTGACGGACCCCCCAAGAAGCAAAAACATGGCGCCTAGAGGGCCCAGAGAGAGGGGGATGTGGTTGTGAGCCAGATGGGAGCTGCATGATCCCCCGTACAAGGGAACATGGAGATCCAGGTCTTGACTTTTCCAATATGGTAGCCACTAGCCATACGTGGCTATTGAGCATTGAATTGTGTCTTGTCCTAAGTGATATGTGTTGTCAATGTAAACTAGACACCAGATTTCAGACTTAGTACAAGACAAAAAATAATGTAAAATATCCCATTCAAAATGTTTATATTGATTACATGTTGAAATCATGTTTAATAATATATTTTATTTAACCCAAATATATACAAATTATTTGTCTATATTTGGGTTAAACAAAATATATTACTAAAATGTTTTATAATTTAAAACTTTTTTTTATTTTTTAAAAATTAAGGGACTGGGTGTGGTGGCTCATACCTGTAATCCCAGCACTTTGGGAGGCTGAGGTGAGATGATTGCTTGAGTCTAGGAGTTCAAGACCAACCTGGGCAACAGAGTGTGACCTTGTCTCTATAAAAAAATTAAAATTAAAAAAAATTTTTTTAATTGAGACAGGACCTCATTCTGTTGCCCAGGCTGAAGTGCAGTGGCACAATCATAGCTCACTGCAGCTTCGGCCTCCTGGGATCAAGTGATCCTCCCTGCTTAACTTCCCTGAGTAGATGGAACTACAGACATGCAACACCACACCTGGATAATTTTTAATTTTTAGTAGAGACAAGGTCTCCCTATATTGCCCAGTCTGGTCTTGAACTCCTGGGCTCAAGTGATTCTCCAGCCTTGTCCTCCCAAAGTGCTGGGATTACGGGGGTGAGCCACCACGCCCAGCCTTTATTATTAAAATTAATGTCACCTGTTTTTTTTGTTTGTTTGTTTTTGTTTTTTGTTTTTTTGAGACAGAGTTTCACTCTTGTTGCCCAGGCTGGAGTGCAATGGTGCCATCTCAGCTCACTGCAACCTCTGCCTCCCGGGTTCAAGTGATTCTCCTACCTCAGCCTCCCGAGTAGCTGGGATTACAGGCATGCACCACCACGCCCAGCTAATTTTATATTTTTAGTAGAGATGGGGTTTCTCCATGTTGGCGAGGCTTGTCTTGAACTCCTGGCTTCAGGTGATCCACCTGCCTTGGCCTCCCAAGGTGCTGAGATTACAGGCGTGAGCTACTGCACCCGGTTTTTTTTTAATGAATTTTTTTTTTTAATGCAACTACTAGAAAATTGAAAATGACATTCATGATTCTCATTATATTTCTATTGAGCAGTGCTGGTCTAACAAAAGCAAAGAGTTACCCCCAGGGGGATCGGCCATGGAGAGAGGACCAGTGAAAGAGGGCCTGCTGTGCCCACCTTGAAGTCTTCACCACCATCAGTCTTGTTCAGCTGGGAACAGGAGCCTCTGAACAGCTTGCCTAAGAATGAGACTGACCTGGAGCTAGAACTGAAGCTCCTGATCCCATTCTAATGCACTGTTCTCTCAATACAGGCCCCCTCATTCCCTCACACTTGGGGCTGGGTTGATGAATCTGTGGCTCATGGGGCAGGGGAGGGGGAAGATACCCCTAGGACTCTGGACATCTGTCTAGGGGACCTTCACTGCTGGATTCGCCGAAGTTTCAGGGACCAGGACGTGGTGGTAGTACCTGTTTCTTTCTGCCAGGAGCCCTTGTCACAGCCTGCAAGCTTAGAAAGAGAGATGCCCCTTCCAATGTAGGGCATATTCTATTATTTATTAACCCCGAGGAGGCCTGCCCACACTGGCCTTCCAGCTGGTTAATTGGATTTCATGACAACTTTTTTAAAAGGAATGTTCTGAGGAGCAGTGTTGTGTCCTGCCCCAGGGGTCCTGTGAGCTTTCCTCTATCTCCTTGAAAAGGCAGCCACTGCGGTATAACACGGAGCTTTAATCATACATGTCAGTGTAGCTCTAGTCCCATCGGAAGCTGTGGTGGGGCTGACACAGCCACTGACGCTCCAGGATGGGAAATAAGTCCCTTTCTTACCTATGATGGAGAAAATATACTCTGTGCTTGATGTGCGGGGCACTGCTAGTTAATTTGTGTGGCACTTCTGCTTCGATTACAGCCCCTCGTAGGTGAAAGTGTGCTGCTTATCACAATCAGAATGTCATAGGTTTGCACTTCCTTCTACTGAGGAGACAATAATAGACATAAGGTCCTATGATAATAGCTATTAGCCTGGCTCAGGCCCCTACTTAAACAATTGCTTTTTTTTTAAACACAGTTGGTGTTTCACCATGTTAGTCAGGTTGGTCTTGAACTCCTGACCTTAGGTGATCCGTGCATCTCGGCCTCCCAGAGTACTGGGATTACAGGCGTGAGCCACCACGCCCGGCCAATAATTGCTTTGAGACAGGCAGCTGAACACTAGGATTTCATGTATGGGTTCATTGTTCTTCTTCCCAGGTCAGTTTTGCTATGGTTGTTTCATCCAGAGGATGTTCAGGGGTGCACAGAAGGGGAGCCCCCTGCAGATTCATGGCCACTCACTGTCCCATGGCCTAAGCAACAGATAAGGAGAGGAACAAGGCCTGTTGTACAAAAAATCTACATATACACCAAGCTGCATTTTTTTTTTTTTTTTTTGAGACCAAGTTCTGCTCTTGTTGCCCAGACTGGAGTGCAATGGCACAATCTCAGCTCACTGCAACCTCTGTCTCCCAGGTTCAAGCGATTCTCCTGCCTCAGCCTCCTGTAGCTGGGATTACAGGCATGCGCCACCATGCCCAGCTAATTTTGTATTTTTAATAGAGTTGGGTTTTCTCCATGTTGGTCAGACTGGTCTCAAACTCCCAACCTCAGGTGATCCACCTGCTTCGGCCTCCTAAAGTTCTGGGATTACAGGCGTGAGCCACTGCGCCCAGCCTACCAAGCTGCATTTTTAAGGACTGGCAAGAATTCTTGGTGTTATGGTAGGATTTACTGGAAAGCCCTTATAAACTGTTAGATTCCTGCCAGAATGTGTTATTTATAGGGAGGCCTACTGAGGATGGAGATTGGGAAACTTAAAAGAAGAAGGCAAGGAGCTAACTCCTGTGCACTGTCTTTCTTGTGTAGAATTCTTACACTAGACATTTACAGTAAGTATGTGCCCATAAAACACTATCCCATGGACTCAAGGGAAGAGTCCCTTCCTAAGATTTGGAAGGGACCCTGGAGAGAAGGAATAGGGGTGGGTACTGAGGCACTAGAACACCTACGGATAAGTGTGGTGGAAGTGCAGATAGCCAGGGAATCCCTTTGACTGGGTGCTCTCTTTTTCTGGAGGACTTGCTCATACATCAACAAATTGTCCCCCTAAACTATTCTCCAGATCAACAAGGACAAGGATCCCAGAGCTATTCTTATTGTGTGCTTGGCATTATATAAAGTGACTTACATACACCATCCCAATAACTTAGGTATGGGTATTGTCAGCCTCATTTTACTCATGAAGAAACCAGAGCTTAGAGAAGTCAAGATATTTACTCAAGGTCACAGAGTTATAGGAAGCCAGGATTATAACTAAGCTCTCTGATTCCAAAGCTTATGTTTAATTTCTACTTTATAGTGCCTTCAAAAAAAAAAAAAAAAAACCTCCCCCAAAACCTTGATTCTAGTTGAAAAGTAATTCTAGAGACAGAGGATATAAATTACATTTTATATGTCACAGAACAGACCTATAGTAGCCCTGGGAAGCTTCACACAAAATGTAAACCTTGGATTGGCCTTGAGGGCAAGTTAGTCTTTGTATAAGTGGGGGCATGGAGAGGTTATCCCGGGCTAAGGGAAAAGCAGGAGTGAAGGCTGGGAGGTGGAAAGTTGCAGGTCAGCAGGAGAGGACATTGAGAGGAGAGACGTGGCTGGAGCAGAAGGCTCTCCCCAGGGAGCAGAAGGTGGGGCTGGGCATGTAGCCTGGGCTGAGGTCTGGAGGGCATTGAAAGTCAAACCTGAGAGGTTAAGTGCCTGTTTGCCTGGTGATTTCAGATGATCAGCTACAGAATGGACAGAGAGGAAACGCTTGGGGACTTAGGGAGAGCTCTGGGCAGGGCTGAGGTTGTGGACTTCATCTCTGTGGACCTTTATCTCCCCAGCTGTGAGAAGGGTAGATGAGCCTGAGTGCTCAGAAGCCTGGGCCCCTCTGGAGCTTGGTGATGCTAAGGCACCTGGTTGATCTAGGTTATGGCTGCCAGGTGCAATGGTAGCACCTTCTTTTTCAATGTAAAGATAACTAGAGGGAGGGAATTGACTAATTGTGTGAGAGCAGCAGGAGGAGTGCAGGTGACTCTGAGACTCCAGTTGGAGGGTGTGGACAGAGTATCCCTCCCTGCAGTTGGTCCCCAGCACTGCCTGAGGCCACACCCAGGTCTAGGAGCTCCAGTCCACCCACTGGGCACTGGCATTCTGCACACCTGGCTTGGAGGCAGGGTCTCCCCAGCTCCTCCCTGCCCCCTCCTGAAGAAAAGCTGAGACTTTCCCCATTTCTCCTGCCTCTTGTTTCTCTAATTTTATGATTGTATGAAAATAAGTTTCCCAAATTGCTTTTAATTAGCTTTAATAAGACAGCCTTTTTGCTAATTAAAACGATTATTAAGAAACCATTTATTGAGAATGAACACAGTTGTTAGAACCTAAGAGAATTCTGAACTCTTAGTAATAACAACAGCAGCCATCACCAGCCCCATCAGGCCGCAGAAACTCAGACTGGTAGTGCTTAGGCTAGGGGCCCAGGGTTTGCCACTTCTTCCTCTCTCCAGGGCACCTTGTGGGCAGATGCTGCCTGAAAGCCCATAGTTGCTCCTTTCCCCAGCACTGAGGTTCTCACTGTAGAAAGTGTCCCCGGTAAGTAAGCACTGACAGGTTTGCCTGTTAAAGGGTCTCGTGCAGCCAGAGTAAAGCTGGGCAGGCAGTCAGGAGACTGTGAAACCTCCAGTCACATCACCTCCCTGGACCTTCATCTCCTGGGCTGTGAGAAGAGTGGGTGGGCCTGGGTGACCTCAGAAGCCCAGGCCCCGCTGGAGCTTGGTGATGCTAAGGCTCCATATGGAGCCTGCACTCGTGGAAATGCACACCTCTGAGTAATGGGGGAGTCTGGGGCTAGCAGAGCCCGGAGCTCATTTCATCCTCCTCTCCTCCCTCTCCGGGAGGGCTGCTCAGACAGCTGAGGCAAGAGACTCCTGTAGCGAAGCTGTTGAGGAGACTCAGAGACTCTGGGCTCTCGCTAGGAGCAAGTAGGAGCGGTGTAGCTAGGCGAAACCCAGGCGCGGGGCCCGGAGCGCGGAGGTGCAGCTCCCCGGTCCCCAGGTCCCTGGGTCCCCCGGTCTCCGACCGCAGCGCTCTCTCCCGCCCCCGCTCCACCCTACCCCAGGGCTGCGCAGCTGCTGACAGCTCCTGGGTGACGGCGAACGGCTAGTGCTGTCACATTTCCTTCCTGTAGGAAGAGGGTGGGGGAGCTGGAGTCTGGAGGGGCCGGGGCGGGGAGGGAGACGACCCAGGTGGAAGGCAGTGCAGAAGGTTGCTGCAGTGAAGATGCCCAAGATGCCCCGGGCGTTTTCTAGCGACGTAGTCTAGGCCGTATCTGCCTTCTGGGGTCGGGGGTCCTGCACACCCTAGCCCGGCCTCCCCCGCAGTCCTCCCAGAGTTTTTCCAGGGACCCGGTCAGCTCGAGGTCTTGGCAGCACTTGAAAAGCAGCGGTGGTTTTTGGTTTAGTTGTTTAGTTGTTTAATTTTTACTTTTCAATGTTACAGTTGAAAGAACTTGGACTTTGTAGTCCCGCAGCCCTGGACTCCAATTCGGTGGGCCGAATATTTAGCTTTGTGACCTTTTGTGACGCTCAACTGAGCTTCGTTTCCCCGACAGCTTTTTCTTCCCACGGGGCTGCTGTGAGGCTTAGATGCAATAATGGAGGTGAAGTTGCCCAGTCGGAAGCCTAAGACCCAGTGTTAGTGTCGGGTGAATGTGCACTTGACCCCAACCAGGGAAGGCGAAGGATAAGCTTCGAGGCCCTAAACCCAAGGCACAGCCGGCCCCGGTCTCCTTGGCGCTCGCTGGGTCCAGGGTCGGCGGCGAGGGCTGGGGACGGTGGGAGGGGGGTGCCCGGCGGTTCCCAGCCCTGTAGCAGGTCGGAATCCATGCGGACGTTTGAAGAAACTTCCGCTGGGGGCTTCAGCAGAGTCCGATTCTTCGCGAGCCTCTGGGGTAGGGCTCAGGCCTGAGGGTTTTGTAAAAGCTCCCTAAGGGGGCTCCGAGGTGCAGTCAGGATTGAAAACTGGTGATTGAAGAAGGACCGCGGTTTCGGGAAAGAAATAAAGAGGCCTTCCTGGGGCGGGAGGGAAGAGGGCTGGCGGGTCCCCACCGTGTGCAGGTGACCCCTTCACACCCGCATTCTCACGCCCAGGGACACGGCTGCACGCACGCCGGGACACACGGGCACCCACACTCAGCCGAACACACCCACCCACGCCCATTCACTCGGTCCCGGACACACCCACACCCACTGCATTCTCCGGACGAGTCCTGCGGCCGGAACCCAGGCAGAGCGCGCCCGCTGGGGGCCGGGGCCCGCCGCTCCGAGGATCTCAGGCCAGGCGGCCAGAGCGCGTTGCAGCAGCTGACAGCGCTGCTGCTCCGAGCCCGGGGCTCTTAGCGGAGCCCCCGCCCGGCCGCGCCGCCCTCGCTCCGGCTCTTTGTTATGCTAATTTCCCTTCCCAGCTGGTGCCAGCTGCCTGCACAATGAGCGCCCGGAGCCCTTGCCAGCCATCGCCAGCCAGGGAGTGGGGGCGGGGCGGGGGCCACCTCACCCTGCGGCCCCCCTCCCCACCCCCCTCGCCGTCCCAGCTTGGCCCAGCCTGGCCGGGTGCTGAGCTGCCCAATAAGCAGCCTTTCCCCCCGTCCTCCCCTCCCCCCACGCTTGCAGGGCCGCACCCCCCCGGGGCCTGCAGGGCATCCTCTGATTCATTCCAGTCGTTCGGGCTACCCGCCCTCCAGGTGCCAGGGCTTGATGAAAAGTAAAAGGCTCCTCGGCGGCTCGAGAGCCGTGAGGATGAAAGGGGAGCAGCCGCCTCCCAGACCACACAGCTAATCCTCCCATAAACCTCGAGCAAATAAGGGGAGAGGAAGAACAGGCCGGCTACAGATGTGGAGTGCAGCCTCCGGGGGATCCCCAAATTAAAACTCGTGCAGGGGAAACCCTTGGACCACAACCAAATGACACTAATTAGATTATGGGACCATAATCTTGGCTGGTATTTTAAAAAACAAAACAAAACAAAACAAAACAGTTGTCACAGCTTCAAGAACTGTCTTCATAAAAAGAAGGGGGAAAGTCCGCTATTTTATTACGCATAAGCATGAGAGAAGAGGGTTCGCGGGTCTCCTGCCTGCATGGTTCAGGCAGGCTGGTTTCTTGAAGAAGAGGACAGTCTTGTGCCAGGGGGAAGCCGCGTTGTGCCTGGCTGGCTCCAGGTATGTGGAGCTAATCGGCTAACGGAGGCGGGGCGGGAGCACTCCAGGGGGGAGGGGCAGAGGAACTGCAGTGAGGATGGGGGAGCATGGCCTATCTGGAGGAATGCATATTTCAGAAGACAATAGATTAGCCGCCATATGCAGAAAACAGTCATTCGGGACAGGAAAACTCAGAAATGTATTCTTAAAGATCCAGAAGGAGTTTCTCAGTTTCACTGGGAGAGAAAAAAGGCATTCTGGGGAAGGAAAGGAAAGGGAGACATGCAGAAAACTCAAGTGAAAATATTCAGAAAGATCCCTATTGTTAGAATCAGGAATTATTAGACTCAAAAGAAAGGGCCAGAAGGGAGCAATCTTTTAGAGGCCCTTTGAGTCCAGCCTCATCGTTTGACAGATGGGAAATCAAGATCCAGAGAAGTGAAGGGGCTTGTTCATGGTTAGACAGCTAATGGGTGGCAGACGTGGGCAAGAATCTGTCTCCTAACTCCTAATCTAGTTCTCGCCACTAAATTGGTTATAATCTTGCGGTTAAGAAACAGCAGTCATTTGACTAGAAATCAATACAATAGACTGACTCTAAGCAAGTAAATAAAGAATTAGGATTACTTTTCTTCTTTTTTTTTTTTGAGACAGAATCTTGCTCTGTCACCCAGGCTATAGTGCAGTGGCACAATCTCAGCTCACTGCAATCTCCACCTCCGGAGTTCAAGCAATTCTCGTGCCTCAGCCTCCAGAGCAGCTGGGACTGCAAGCTCACTGCAGCCTCCACCTCCCAGGTTCAAGCGATCCTCCCTCCTCAGCCTCCTAAAGTGCTGGGATTAAGGTGTGAGCCATCACAGCTGGCCTAACAGGAAATTTTAGAAAGATTGAGTTAAGCTTTGTTGGATCTATAAGAATAAAAGTTAGAAATCAATTCATTCTTACAAATCCATCCCAGGATTCTTCCTAGTATGTACTTCTTTGTTCATCCCTTAAAACACCCAGATGGATAAGTGGTCCCAGGATTTCTTTAAGAGTTCTTTCTTTGCAGGGACCAATATCATCTCCAGATAGAGATGTCTCTTGTGCATTAAATCATCTTGCCTAAAACCAGCTAGGTCAAGATTATGCTGGTTGACAATTCTAATTGATCATCCTCACTGGTTAAAATCCTACTGATTGGAAAATAAAAATATCTACTCCAGCTGCTGGGTTTCCAAACTCTGAAAAGACAAAGGTTTAGAGATGGCCAGCCTAAACCTCCCTGGGTTGGCTGAGGTGTCCTGGCTTCCCACTGCCTCTCTCAGCTGACTCAAATGGCAACTATTGTTGTCAATCATGAGACCCTAGCCCAGTCAGATAGGAGGGGAGCCTCTTGCAGAGAAGTCCTGGGACCTGCATGATAGAACACTGCATTTGCTCTCATTACACTCTGGTGCCCATTTCTCATTCTCAACCCATATGGTTCAGTTTTGTTCTCATTTCAGAACCTACCAATCAGCGAGTCTCACTACAGGTAAGCCTCACGTTATGGAAATATATAAACTCTTCAAAAATTGAGAGATGAAATGTAATTTTGTAAATGGAATTCTATTTTGAAATTGTCAGTTGCTTTCTGAGTTTAATGGCAAAACAGAAGGGATAAGAGTTTGAAATAGGGATAACCAACCTCTAGTTGACCTTTTAAGTAGAAACTGTATCCCAGTTCTTTTATAATAGGCCCTGTCCTTGGTAGTGGTTATCCAGAAAATTCTGCTTTGGTCTCCAAAATTATCAGGAGCACAAGGAATAGCATTTAGTCTAAATTATCTCCCCTGCCCCACCCCACCCCACCCCCTTTTTTTTTGGAGATAGAGTCTCACTTCCTCATCCAGGCTGAAGTGTAGTGTCTCAATCTCAGCTCACTGCAAACTCTGCCTCCCAGGTTCAAGCAGTTCTCCTGCCTTGGCCTCCCAAGTAGCTGGGATTAAAGGCACCTCCCCCTCCACCACGCCTGGCTACCTTTTGTATTTTTAGTAGACAAGGAGTTTTACCATGTTGACCAGGCTGGTCTTGAACTCTTGACCTCAAGTGATCTACCCACCTCAGCCTCCCAAAGTGCTGGGATTACCGGCAGGCATGAGCCACCGCGCCTGCCCCCACTTTTTTTCGTAAATCAATACGGTACTTTTTCTGAGTAAAAACTAGATTTAAGAAAAGCATTCGATACAGTAACTAAATAAACTTGAACTTTGGTAAATCCTGAAGATGAGTCAGAGGTTAGTGGTTTTTAATCTTTCCATTTGTAAGGGACACCTCTTATTTCCGTCACATAGCCAATGTTCTGAAAGATTCTGTCTGAGAAACAAATTGCATTTATTAAGGATAATGGCTTCGTTTTCCCAGTCAGAGTTTCTTCTACATTTGTGATAGCCTGGAGCTGATTTAATTCCGGCCAAAGGTAAGGAAATTCGATGTGGGGTTAGCCTGTGCAACCACTTTCAGAAATTTTTATGATTTGCAATAAGGTATTTTAAATACTAAACATATCGCAAGGGCACCAATGACTACTTTCGTAGCTAAGTGCCCTAGGACCCCAGGTTTCATACCATCCCCCTGATTAACTTCAAACTTCTTGTACAGAACCAAAGAGGCTGAATACTTTCCACCAAAAGGAGGATCTGGCACTGTTGGGTTCCACCTGCAGGGCATTCAAGGACAGTAATGGAGAAGTCTTGGAGGCTCCCTCATTGCAAACCCATAATGTACACCCAGGCAATGTTGAGTCATTTCCCTGATATTAAAACCTTTCATCCTGACAACCTTATGAGGTGGATAATGTGTGCTTCTCCACTTTACAGATGAGTAAACTGAGGAACTAGGAGGTAAAGTGGCTTGCTGACCAAGGCTAAGGTTGCACAGCTACCCTGGCAGAGCTGAGATTTTCATCCAGGCAGTCTAATTCCAAACCCCCTACTCTTAACCCTCTGCTGTACTCCAGTCTTGTGAGAAACCCACAACCTCTGTGCCTAAACTGGAGAGAGATTCCTTCAGCTAATGACTATCCCCATTCACAAATACAGTTTGGTGGGTTTATTGAAAAGCATAGCATCTAAGGACATGGAGAACAAGGAGAACCCCTCCCAGCTCCAGAAAAGGCAGACAAGCCATTTCTCTCTTCCTGCAAAAAAAGTTTAAAAAAATCCTTTAGTCCCTGAAATGTTTTTTCCTAAAGAGGTTTGACAAAGAAACAAAAAATTCCGTCTTATTTCCTCTGCAGTCTTTAGACTTTTCCTTAAAGAGAGTGGATTCACTCTGCAGTTTACGGGAGCACCGTATTTCTCAGACTTCCTTCACTGTACTGGATCAGAGATCAACCCTCAACCTTTTGCCAAAATCCCTTGCATAGCCTGTCATTCTCTATCTTTTCCTTATTGTGCCCACGGGAGTGTTGTGAGTTTTGAAAATGGTATAGATGTCTGAGTGCTATGCCAAGTGTATTTCAGAGAGATCTACTCATCTCTTGATTGAGAAGATACCAGGGTCTTACCACGTCTGAGCTTAGTTCATTGCAGTTGTCTTAGAAGGTATCTGAAGAAAACCACTGTGTCTAGAAGCATCAAAGATGGGTTCATGTGTGTGCTGACCAGAGGAGGCAGTGGAGAATCACATGCCTGATGCCTGGACTCAGCTGCTTCCATTGAAAGATCTGGATAGAGGCAATGCCTGCCAAAGACCAGGCTGCTCTGGGCAGCACAGGATTGTAGGGTTAGGAATGTAGGATACCTAAGGTACTTTCCCCCAAAGTTCTGATATTTGTCTATTGTTCTGGAGACCTTGGCAGAAACCAAGATCATAACTTATATCTCTGCAAGTTCTTTCACATGTAGGTCCTCCCCAAAGGGGTTGAGAAATATGAGCTATTTCTATCTGTGGCCAGGCTCAGCTCCCAGCACTTTGAGAGGCAGAGGTAGGGGGATCACGAGGTCAGGAGTTTGAGATCAGCCTGGCCAACATAGCGAAACCTCATCTCTACTAAAAATACAAATAATTAGCCAGGTGTAGTGGCAGGCACCTGTGCTCCCAGCTACTTGGGAGGCTGAGGCAGAATTGCTTGAACCTGGGAGGCAGAGGTTGCAGTGGGCCAAGACTGCACCACTGCACTCCAGTCTGGGTGACACAGCAAGTCTCCATCTCAAAAAAAAAAAAAAAAAAAAAAAAAAAAATTTCATGAGAAACAACTAATACATCTCCATACCTTCTATCAGTTTTATTATGGTCAAAAGCAGGTGTTTCCACACTATGAATAAGTAGTTTGCGTTTTCAAAATTAACAAATTGGATCAACAAGGGAAAAAAACCAACCATAGACAGCCCACCAGAGGATTGTTTACCAAAGAAGGTGAAGCTCACGGTGATGGTTTGCAAACACCACCAGACTAGCTTGTGTAAATTCCCTTCGTTTAGTCATCGTTCTTCAGCCTGTCACAGATACTGAAGGGAAATGCAGAAACAGGAAATTACAGACTATTTTAAACAGCATGTTTTATTAAACTCACTTGCTGATGCACTTTATGGCAGGATGCGGGATTCAAGTGTTCATAACTTACATCTTTCCAAGTGCTTTTCCTAAGTGAGTTCTCACAGCTAAAATATGGCATGTACCCAGGGCTGGGAAATAATCTCCAAACTAGTGACTGTTTCACCCCAGGTCATGTAGCTATATCACATACAACTGAGACGTTTTACCCATGTCAAGAGAATATACCTTGCTTAGACACTATAGTTAAGAAAGCAACGCAGGCATCTTATAGTAACTTAAAAGATCCTTAACGCATTTATTTTAAACCACAGAATCAAAACACAGCAATCTTAAAGATGAATCACTACAAACCATACATTGTCTCTTCTTTTATTATTTAAATACTGATATCATTCGTCTCTTCATGGGACAGTTCTGCATCTACTTTAAACCATCATTACTAATGCCATGCTGAATCCTTGTCTCTGAAAAGATGTAGTAAAATTGGCAGGGATGTGGTAACCTTAACTACAAATGAAATGACTTCAAATTTAAGGGGCTGTCAGAAAGATGAAATTTAACAACTAATTATTTCCAAAACGCTTCCTGCTCACAATTTGTTAGAAGGATATAAAAGCCTAGCTGCATCACAGAGGAATCCTTATATCCTTGTCTTATACTTGTTTCAAAGTTGATGTCTCTTAGTGGCCATGTCTTCTACACGTTGTCCTCTGCTCTCCTTCTGATACACAGAAGAGAAGTCACCAAGTGGAGCTGTAATACCAGTTCATAATTGGAGGGATGGGTAGCCATGTCTTGATGGAGTTAACTATGAGCTCTAAAAAGAAACAATTCCATTCACCTGCTTCACCGTTTAACAAAGTAGCATCTAAAATGTTCTAAATTTCTGTTGTCTTAATAAAGACCACGCCAAAGATGTTTTACCCTAATTTTCAACTCATTGCCAGATAGTGGCATCTGCTGGTTTTGAATTTTTCTCTCTTCCTCCATGTCCCCTGTCCCTGCAATCCTGTCCCTAGGACCCCTGCAAAGTGAAGTGTAGAATAATAGGATTTTGAGTGGAAAGATGATGTTGAGACTTTTGCCCCTTGAAAATCTCTTTGCCAGACCACCTTCTATAATCTGCCATTTTTAGAAAGGCAGGATCAGAGACAAAGGTTAATGATTTCATTAATGATATGCACCCAGATGCCTAGGGGAATAGCAATTAAAGGCACTCTTGGGGGAGCAAGGCCACTTTCTTAAATGAAGACTTCCCCTCATTTATCTTTTAATAGTCTTGATTCTGTCATATCAGATTTTCCTTAAAGCAGAGCACAGCAATGAGAGAAGGTGCTGCTTCCAGGCGGGTAGACAGTAGTGTGGGTGGAGGATGTCTTAGCTTTTCCAAGCTGCTCAAGATAAAACTATAGAATCCAGTTAAGAGCTTTAACTTACTATGAAAGGTGTCCTGGCCACTGTAGGAAAATCTAATGGAAAATCTCATGCATAGAAGACAATGCTGGGTACATAAGAGGTGAACACAAGAAGTCCTAGCACTCTCACCTGCTAACAAGAGAATTTTGTAGTTTGGATGGGTGTTTACAAATTATTTTTTGGTGAAGAAAAATTTTTTGCCATGCTAGAAATATCCTGGTAACAAAAACTTAATGACGAAAAGAACAGATTTTTATGCTGCTGAATTCAAAGGCACCACTTATCCTGCAAAGAAGTGATTCTAGTGGGTTCTACTGAACAGGTGCAGGCGCTCACAGCTCAGGTGAGTGCTGCTGAAAATCACCAACTTTGTCATTTTACAGCTTTGGCCCTCAAGAAAAACACTATCTAGTAATGATGGGGGCTTTTAAAAAGCAAAAGGATAAGTCCTTTGATTCATATTTAAATCTCCATGAGCTATTACACTTGCAATAAGAATGCTATATTTGACAAATTAATTATCTTTCAACTAGCTTTCCCCCTTAATCAAATATTAGCTTCTAAGAACATTAATACAGAATTGTATAGAATGCTACTAGGAATAATCTGCAGCTGTTATAACCGTTTACATATGGGCCATCTTTACAATTTGACATTTCGTAATGGAATCAGCTAAGATTCAGCATTTACGGCTTCATGTTTTACATTTTTTTTCAGAGACACTTCAGAAAGGAAAATTTGCACATTTTTTCAGACATAACCTTATTGATCACCACAGCATCTATTAACATTGTGCTTCTTAACAGAAACTTAGACTTACAAACTAGGATCATTCTAAAACACCTGTCAGATTGGCATTTTAAAATACTCTTTAATTTAGAAAACTCCTGTGTGGCCACTATCCACCAGAGTTTCTAGATGTTTTGAGTTTTTTAAAGGAAAGAGAATAATGGAAAAGAGAAACATAGCCAATAGCCATTAAACTTTAAAAAAAGTAATGAATTTGTATCATTTTAATAAATATATATCAAGAAAACCTCACTTTATTACAACACATTCATATACAAGCATCTATTATCTAAGTTTTGAACATCAAATGTTTATCAAATATTGAAAATAAAGGACAAAACATTACTAGACTATTTAGCTATAACGCAAGAAAATGTTTTAAAAATTGGTCCTTGTGGACAATTGTCCAAATGATCCTACTCATACACTGTATGAATGAGACCTATATTTAATATTAATAGCAATAATTAAAAAAAGCTTTATCTTGGAGAAACTGGAAGGGCTCACTTATTTCCTCCATTTGGCATTTGGTTTCTGTGAAGTATTGTTTAAAGAGGCCCAAGTCAATTAGTAAACTTGGAAAGTGGAGTACAGTTTAGCAGGAAGAGTTGGCTGGAGTGGAAGGAAGGATGGCAGGAGCGCCACTCTGAACACTTTTCAAATGTACAGATTAAAGATATTATCTGGAAAATGCAGACCGAATACATAGTAACGATTATAGATTAAGTCCCATTTCTCCAAAATAACTTTCCAAAAACTAAAGTCTTTACATTCTTTAAGATAAACCTTATTGATCACCACATCATTTATTAACATTGTGCTTCTTAATCAACAGCAAAGTTCATACATAAAAACCCACATGCTTTTATAATCTAAATGAGTGAAATGATGCAAAACAGAGAAAAGTATAATGCATGCCACTGGTTCATGAACTTCATTGGACAAGAAAACAAAACAGAATAACCCAAAACCCAGAAAACCCAAACCCCAGCAACAGACAGTTGCCATAGAAAAGCTGGAGCAGCCAGCACTGCTTGCTAACAGCTCTCTCTCATTTCCTCCATCCCTACTGAAAAAATGCCAAATCCAAAAGCAATTGGGCATCAAAAATAAAGGAAGAATAGAGATGTCGAATCAAAAGTTGAACACAACAGTTCAAAGTTAAGTTTGCAAACCATATTGATCCACCCTGTGTTGTTTTTTTTTCTCCTGTTTGTTAAATCCCTGCTGTAACTCTGATTTATCCTTAATTTTCACATTGGCAAAAATTAAGATAAAGTAAGGCACCAAAATTCGCCCTGTATAACACCTCTCTAAAAGCCTCATCGCCCATCACAGGCAAGCTAGGAACTTGCAGGGACTTACCTCTCTGTGTAAGACTGCTGACTGCTGCCCCTAGACAGGTGTGTTTCATTATGTTACATCCTATTTTCATCTGTCACACAAGACTGTTAGGTACAAATACTTAACAGCACCATGAAGCCATTTCATCTAGCTCCGTCTTCGGTCTTTTATTAAAAAATAACACATATTGTATCATATAGAAGAAGCAGATATCTTTGCTGGTTATACTGATTTGCTTACCAAGTAACCCTCTAATTAATTGGCAAACATGTTGAAATTTCTTAGCTAGTGACAGCCTCCTTGGGTGGCAATGGAAATATTGCAAGGGCACGTTGTCCCCTAATCTATTCTACTGATCTTTTCTGTAAAAAAACTATGATATACTTTTAAGCGTTAAGTTCAACTGTTTTCTTGGTAAAAATCACCACATTTATAAGAAGCTCGTTGATGCCTACTATACAGATGTTTTATGCAATCTGCTCTCCAGGCATTAAAACGACATGGCATGTTCATGGCATAATTTTATCAGTTGTACAAAACTACAAAATCCATTCAAAATAAAATTCATGGGCGCTAACCGATCATGCTGTGCATGCTTCAAAGTTCGGTGACAAGATGGCTCATATTTTACTTCCCTTGCTGCAGCACAGTTTGTTACTTGGTGGTGAAGCCTCCTTTTCCGTAAGGACTTTTTCCAAGATTCATTTACATTGTTTCTTTCATTATATCCGGTCTCAAAATAATCGTAAAATTGGCCCTTGCACTCAAAAGCAAGGTCATTTCCCACAGGTTCATGGCTGAGGGGGCCGCCATCTCTGTTGGTGTCATTATTTCCTTTCTCATCATTTAATTTGGCCTTTTCCTGAACACCAAGCGATCTGACATTAGTGACAAAGATTTCGTTGGCAGGTATCTGGCCATCACTCTTGTAAACAGATGCACTGCCTACATCAAAATCCACCTGGTGGGGAACAACTCGGTAAAGGCAAAGAGGGAGAGGAAGAGGAGGATGAGGAGGAGGAAGAGGTGGAGGGAGAGGAGGCAGCAGTGGAGGCACTTCCGACATTAGCATTGACAGAAAGGGGTAAATTTAGGTAGTGGCCACCACATTCTTGGTAAAAGCAGCAGGCATGAAACTTTTCACATTCCTCTTTGGCCATCCGTGGTCGTTTTCGGTAAGGGCAGTCTTGAGCCATAAACCACTCTTGGGCGGAGGTGCCATTGAAAGAGCAGGCAGGGAAGCACCAGTTATTCTGCATGATAATTTCTCCATGGATCCTTTTCATCAAATTGTTTATAAGGACAGATCTTCGGAGATACACTTCAGGATCATCGATAAACTTTAGCTTTTCTAAGGACATGTAAAGGATGTGGGCCCGTTCCTCAAAAATTGAGATTGTCTACAAACCAAAGGAAAAAAAAGAAAAAAAGGAAGAGAGAAAGCTTAGAAAATGGACTATGTAAAAATATCATCACAGCATAATTCTTTCTTGGCACTGTCTGGGCCTGAGCATGTTGTGGTCTTGTTCCCCAGGGTTCATTTAGAGAGCCTGTCCCCCAGTTCTGCTGATGTTCCCTTTCCTCACTTGGCTGGAGCGCCCACCCACTTCCTGACTCGCTGGTGTGGTCAAGCACTAGGGAATCACGCCACAGTGCAGACCTCAGGAGGGACAGGTCAGGTGGTTGATCTATTATGTCCCAGTAAGGAAGATGCTAAAACACAAAACTAATCTAAGCTGTTAGAAATCAGGAGAGCAGGTACTTTCGGAGTTGCGGTGAGTGGGGTGAGGGGTAGTGCTAGAAGCAGGCACAAGGAGGATTCTGTTTGCTGGTTATGTTTTGGTTCTTGACCTGGATGTTAGTTACATGAGCATGTTCACCTCATGAAATTCATCAAGCTGTACTGTGATATTTGTACTTTTTAATGTGCCTGTATACAAATACACACACACACAGGACACATAACTCATATATTGTGCATCAATACATGTTTCTAAAATGATGCCAAGATTCAAGTCATAATGAATATACTTCAGACCCTAGTCTAGCCATCAAGGAGCATGAGATTTGGCTTTTAATGCTGTCCCCCCTTTTAATTCTTTGGGTTTCATACTTGCAATTATCCTTGCCTGATAAGAGGACAACAATAATTAATGAGGCTCAGACCTTGACAGAATCTGTCAGTTGAAGGAACCAAAGTGGCTTCCTTGCGGAGCTGAGTGGGAGATGAGATGGCGAGAAGAAATGAGAGGACTCACTCCTGAGCTGTGTGACACTATCACTATGTGATGGTTGGTGTAAATCCAGTAGCAACTGGGAAACTGCTACAACCACAACACAGAAACTAACAAGGAAATAAACAGCTTGTGTCCTGGGGACCAGTTATTCCAGGTCATCAAAAATACAAACTGGCAGCATAACCTGAGGAGCTGAGAACTGAACCAGCTCAGACTGACCAAAGGCAGGGACTCCACATCCAGGAAAAAGCCCAGTGCCTACCAATGCATTCTGCCATCTTTCTATGAGCAAACTAAAAGCAACATCTAAAGGATGAGGTGACAGAGGGGGAAGGCAAGAGGAGACAGAGAGGAAGATGAACTGAAAATCCTCTCTGCATTTCAGACAACTATGGTCTGGGGTTATACTCAATTAAATCTGCAGATAGTTATTGAAGGAAGGTAGTTACCTAAAGAGAAAAGAACTGATATTTCAAAAGTTTAGATGCCCAATTTCCTAATTCTATGGAATATCCCCATCTTGTGATTATTATTTTTTACTATACCTACAAAAAAGTTAGCTTTGGTCTTTTCTTGGAAATCAAGTCTATGTTTCAACAAACTTATATGTAACCAAAGTCCAATGAAGTGCATATTTCTACTTGTATGTACACATTCAAGGATGGTGAGTCTACCCATAAGAGGTCAGGAAAAGCCCTGTGTAACCACCCCCACGTGGACACACACAGATGTAGCATTAGCTGCAGGAGCCAGAACTCAGACTGGGGAGAACACGACAGGAAAGAACAAGTGCATTCCCACACACAAAAGTGTGGAAGAACCATACCTGAAATGCAACCTGAGAAATACTAAAGCATACGTAAAAAAAAAAAAAATTCCTTGGATTACATAATTTTGATATTCTGGGTAGGAGAGCTCTTGCCAGCTTTCTCTTCAAGTGCTTGTGAAAAATAACACAGGACCCAAAAAAGTGACAATGATTAATGAGGCTCCACTGAGAAGTGGCTCATTTTCATTGCTTGGGTGAAACAATTTAATTTCTGGAAGTGGATCAAGCAACTGTTACTAAGTATCTTAAATTCTTAATAAAAATAATGACTATTAAAAAAACATACTTTATGGCTACAGCTGCTGAGTGGTGGGTGAAAATCCTCTTCTTCCACATACTTCCTCTTAAAGTATGTGATCTTGGATGTTGTTATAGGATTTGAAATTCCCCTGTAATGTGATCCTGTGGTAATAAATCAGATATGACAAATGACATGCGGTTTGCCAGAGGTTCTCCAAACAAAATACTTTCGTTTCCTTTCCTTTTAGAGGATAACTTGGCTACATATTTGTTTGTACATGTGCTGATTAAAAATAAACATTTGTCTTAATAGTTGCTATCATATGGAATCCTGTGACCCAGGCTAGGAAAAGATTTCTAGGCAATTATAGAGGAAAATGACATATTTTAGCATTTACTAAATACACAGAATTTTAATTCTATGCAAAAGGAAACTGCAACATTCATAAAGGGGAGGAGTGTAATTACTCTGAAATATATTAGTATTTATTTAAATTGTTTAATTAAATCCATAACATAGCACCACTGTTCAAATGTATACATCTTTAACCACTGATAAGCAAACAACTTTAAAATATTATTGGCTTTAGGTTAGTAAACAAATGGTTATCTGCACATTGGAATTATAACATTCCTTTTTTTCAAAATACAAAATTCAAAATTTTAAATTTTGAATTAAAATTTTGAGTAACTAATGTTCTTTTCATTCTCCAAGATGTAGTATGTCAACCATGAAGACCACAGCTTTTAATCTTTTTTAGCAAAACAAACTTCATTGAGTACTTGTTTTATATTTTAGTTTCTTTTAAAAAATACGTAGTACTGCACAGAAATCCAAAGGAACTTAAACTATAAGAAGAAAGAATCAGGAAGAACATATTTTTATTTTCTTGGCTTTAATTTTTTTCCCTACAATCCCAAAGCCAATTGTGTCCTTAACCCATTTATGCCAGAGATTGCAAAATTTTTTGTGTGAAACGTCAGACTTTGGTGATGACCTTGAGCAGTAGAGTGTAAATAACTCCCTCAAGCTTAGCATTCCAATAATGGAACGCTGGGCATAAATGGGTTAATAAAGAAAAGAGGCACATAGCTGCTGGCCCAAAGTGCAGATTCCTTGGTGTCATTGTTGAGCCCACCAGAGCTTTCATAGTTGTGAGAGAACCATCCAGTTCCACAGGGTGGAAAACCAAAACCCAAACTCAGAGTTTCAATATCTAGTTTGGCCCTCTTAGTAATGTAGACACATGACTTATATGCAAGCAGCAGCATGGGTAGACACAGGTTTAAATGCGATTTAAATATCACCTCTGGTCCTCTCTCTGGAGCTCTGGACTCACTTACGAGAGGCACACAGGCAGCCCAGGAAGTCCTTGGAGCTTTAGCTCTCCTGGTTCAGAAGGGCACCCCAGACACCATCTCCTGTCCACCAGGCTGGCTGCAGAGGGCAGCGAGGGGTGGCGGGGGGATCAAGGGCAATACCTGCCAGCGGGGGACCAGCTCCCCCGGTCTCCCTGCAAAGGAGCCTGTGCTGGCCCTGGGGGCTTGGGCCTCCGTAGCTGTCAGCCTCCCATAGTGTTTGGTACCCAGCAATTTCAGCAGCTCCTTCCGAGACAATGGGCTCGCAGAATCTATTCATGGACAGAACCAGAGTCATCTCTGACAGCCTCAGATCTGAAAAGAAAAAAAAAACAAGAATGAAGAAAACAGCCCTAATCAAGAGCCAGCCAAGGGATGGCCTTGGCATCTTCATTTCTTTGCTTTGGGAAACTTTTACTTCTCGGCCCTCCCCTTCACCCTGAAACATTTTATTATTTTTTCAAAGAAAACCTCGGCAAACTCTCTTACAGCTATTAGCTCAGCCTCTGTGTTCAGCAATCTGCATTTCATGGGCGGATCTTTAAAACCCCATTTCTTATTGTTCTCAGATTCCCCTCAGCCCTCTTCTAGACAGCTGCTTTGCCTCCCAAACATATTTTCCTTCTGACCTTCCAAAGAAAATGTACCGCTAAGAAGCCAAAACCCTTGCGCTTCCTTTCTATTAATAAGGCAAAATCAATTTTCTAGTCAATCCCCCGGGGAGTCTCCTTTGATGAAATCCACTAATCAATCAAAAGAAAAGGGCAGGGGAAGCAGAAATCTCCACCGTAATTCCGACTGATGCTCTGAGGTTCGGTCTGTTCCGCTGCCCCCTGCACCCTCCTCCTCTCGTTTCCGCAGGCCAGTTCCTCTACAACATGCTGGGGCTCCCTCCACTTTCTTCTCCCAAAGCAAAGCAGACAGAGAGACACTTGGTAGTTGTTTCCACCAGGCCTCATCGGCCTGAACTGGATCTGCCTCCAGTCAAAACACTGTGAGATGAAGACAGAAAATTGGCTCCAGTTTCAAGCCGTGAGTTGCAGTCCCACAGGAGCCAAGCACAACATCAACGGAGCAGGCAGAATATTAAACAGGAGCCAGGCTCTGGGGCCAGAGGCAGCCAACAACTCTTTACACTGCAAAGCCCAGACACAGAGCAGGAACTTTCCAAGAGGCAACACATCACTGCCCTTCTCTCCAGTTCACGCCCTTCTCTCCCTTGGGCCTGCAGGGAGATGGGAGCCTCTCTGCTCCGTGAGGCTTCCTGGGCCCCTCCATAGCTCAGGCAGTGAGTCCGCTTTCATGGGGGCTCTGTGTCTTCACTTGGTCCTATGCAGCTCTCAAGGTAGGGTCAAGAGTAAGTTCAAGGGAGAAGAGAGTCTGATATGAAAGTAAAAAGACCTAGGGCCATAGACCAGTGGTGACAGTAGCCCAGCCTGAGTGCCTTGTTAACTGCCAATCCCTTTAGGAGACCCAAGCCCCCACTATCCCACTTTGTGGTTTCAAGAACTGTCACACAAGTGAGGTCAGGCTGGCTTTCTGAAGATTGATTGTCTTTCAAATATAAACTAAGGGCCCAATTCTTGCTTTCTTTTCCAAATTATACAGCTGGTAATGTTTTGGGAAAGAGTGAATCTATCATTGTCTCATGGGAGACTATTATTACCTACATGATACAACAAGGGTCCACTTCCAAGGAAAAGGAGGAAACACACCAGGGAGAGGCGAAATAGCGTCATTAAAGTGACAATGTCCTTTTGGCTAAAAGAGGAGCTCTTGGCAGCAATGACTCTACCTTTCACCCAGTCTTCTCTCTGAGGTCTCAAATTCTGTCCCAACCACATTGAATAATGAAGTAAGACCTTCTGACAGACAGGGAAGGTGTACAGGTCAGTGGAGAGAATTAGGACTCAACTGATTTGGGCTACTAAACCACTTCCCCTTTCTCTTTTAAGATGCCCTCCAAAGAGACATCAGTAAGGACTTATTAGTAAACCTTTTTACAAGTGGGGAAAAGAAAGATTCAATTAAATCTTTATAAAGAAACGATGGGACATGTCATTTATTTTCTCTTTGAGTCATCAACAAAGCAATTTAGCCTACATCGATTTAACAAATTAAGCCCTTCTGTCTATCATCGCTTCTCAAACTCCACATCCAAGTAGGTTATCAAACTTCATGATGTTTATTCCCTGGAAGACTCTCATGAAATGGTCCAGTTTCTTAAGCTATTCTAAGAGACAGTCGTATCAGGAAATGCTATTGCCAAGAGCACATGAATTGTAGCTTTTCAGGAGTCAGTAGCCCTTTCTTACCGCTTACTGAGGGAATCAACATTTTCTAGCTTCAAGTTTACACTCACCTTCATGTTAGATCATGGAAATATGATCCAAGCCTTTTGCCTATGCAGAATTTTATTTCATGTAAACAAAAGCAGGTTAACAAACTCATGCCCCTTAAGAAAGAAAAGCATTTGCAACAATTACTTTTGTTTAATAGGACATTATATGGGCCCTGTGCTGTTTTATGTTCTTCAGAGTTTGTTTATATTTTAATGACTTTTTGGTAGTAGCTTTTTTGGTTGTTGGGGATTTCAGTTTCTATTTGTTAGTATTATTTCCAGCATATGAGATCCTATAATGCATCTGAACTTGAAACATGGCGTAACAGTTTTTATCTTGGCTATTTTTTTGTTCTACAATATCTCAATTTTAATATCTAATTTTAGAAAGTTTTTCTTTTTTAAACTGAGAATCGTCACACACAAACTCCTAAACCAGAGAGACTGAGTTCTGCAAGTGATTTATGTAAATCTGAATAAATCATGAATGACTTGGGATTATTTGGAAGCAGGGAGGAGATTTTGCAATTGAGTCTTCCTGGTCTATTTAGAACTTACACTAGCTGTTAACAAATTAAGAAGGCAAATTCGATGTTCACGAAAAACTGGACAGTTGCAGCAGTAAGCACAAAAGCTTAACATGAATCTTTCTTCGTATTACATGTAGAGATCTAAACTGTCATAATTCTCTGTATGATGAGATTTACATTATAATTCTGCTACTGATGTCAGCCGTTCAAGTCCACAAATTCATGTTCTATTAATATTAAATAAAGACAAAGATATACATTATGGCAAAATTTATTTTCTACGGTCGGAGGTGATGGATTCCACAGGCGGGTATCAGAGCGTGTTTTGTCTCTGCATGGGTTTAAAAGATAAAAAAAAAAGCCCTAACCCCTCATCCTCAGGCTCCTGCATGTCTGTTCTGTCACCCAGGTGGATGTAGTGGAATGACGCGTCCAGCCTCCCCCAGAAGACTGAGGGCTAGAATGTCAAGCTTTTCCAGTAAATGTTCATACTAAAGTTACCAGACATTTCTATATAATTTGGTTTTTCCAGCTGAGTTGGGCTTGTTCTTTCCTCGAAGCAATTATGATGCTAACAGGAGGTGCTGACACACAAAACAGGGTAGCTATGAAATCAGCGGCACCTTGACTCTAACAAGAGGCTCCAGGTCATTCTTTGCCCACCTCTTCTTCCATCTGTCATTGAAAATTGGAGAGCATTTGATTAAGATCATTATAGCAGTTAGCAGTCTGATTCCAACACTGGAAAGCAGGGAAGTAAAGGGCTATTTCCACCCCTGATCCATGCTGCCAGCCTTAAATGGCATCAAGCCCCTGGCCTCCACGTTGTCCTAAAGTGATCTCAACAGCTTCTCCGGCTCCTGGTGGTAGTAGTGGAAGGGCCTAGATGGGCGAGCAAAATCCTTCAACTCTTCTAAACAGACAGATGTCGCTTTTCTGCCGGTCCCTGCAGTACATTTCTCAGCTGCAGCCCCGCGAGGCCAAGAGCTTGAAGCTGGGTCTTGTGGTTGGGGCTGCAGGTGCTGGGCCTAAGGAGCATGAAGGGGTGCCCAAGGTTGGGGGGGGGGAGGTCCGAGGTTTAGAGGGGCAGATCTCTTGAAGGCGGGCGGCAGCCACCAACCACATCCTGGCTTCCGCACAGACACACCCCCGGGGGTCGGTGCTGCAGCCCCCAGCCCCTCCCGGGGTAGCCAGCAGCGCCCGCCCGCCGCTGGCCACAGGAGAAAGTAAACAACACCCCAAGTGTCCGGGAACAAAGGCAAGTTGTCTTCCTACGGTACCGGGGCCGTGTGCCTCTTCTGAAGAATAAGAGCTATTATTATTCTTTATGTCTTATCCCCTTTTTTTTTTTTTCAGCCAAGTTTCCTTCTAAGGGAAATAAACACCAAAGGTAGGATTCCAAGGAAATGACTCACGGCGGCTGGCAGGGCTCTGGCGGGGCTGGCCCGGGCCCCCGCGCTCCAGCCCGGAGCAGATGCCGGCCCGGCCCTCCCTATCTCGCCGGCCAAACAAGCTGGAAGCCCGCGGCTGCGGGAGCGCCCTGCGCCGGTGGGACCTGGCGGCAAGGACGCCTCTTCCCTGCTTCTGCGGCCGCAGCCGGGCACTCGGAAAGTTGCTAGGGCCGAAGAGGCGGGAGGGGAGGAAGGGAGGAGAGAGGCGGAGGCGTGGACCAGGCGGGCAGCAGCCTCAGCCCGCCGGGGAGGTGAGCTGAGGACAGAGGAGCCGCCGCCGCCCGCAGCGCGGCTTGGCTGCCTGGGAGGAGGGTGCGGGGGCGGAGGTGGCGGGGGACAGAAGGTGTCAGCTACTGCATCAATTCCTTTTTCTTGCAAACGCGCGCTCCTGACATCCACAATCCTTCCCTCCCCCACCTGCCAAGCGCCGCGGCGTCCGGACCTGGGGGGCACCCCTCTTACTGACCCCCGTCTCTGAGGATGAGGGACTGAGCGGCCACCGAGGACCCTGAGGTCTCACCAGAGCTGCTGACCCCACCCGCCCCTGGAGTTGTCTCGGTGCGCGCGGGTGGCAGCCCGAGCAGCCCTAGAGGAGGCGGCGGTTCCCGCCCTGGTGAAGGCGCCGCGGCGCACGCCAGCCCCGGGAAAAGCCCGCGCCGCCTCCGCGCGCAGCTGTGCCTTGGCCCCCACGCCGCCCCGGCCCCGCTGCGAGTCCACTCGGTGACCTCGGCGCAGCCCTGTGCCAGGAGGGCGCGCGGGAGGCCCCGTGGGTGCCCGTCTGCGCGGGCAGGAACCCCGGGAGACCCTCACCCTCCACCCGGCCCGGCCCTCCCGCCCCCGCGGCCCGCGCCCCGCGCCCCGCGCCCAGCCCGGCTCTTACCGCGGGGTCAGCGGGGAGGCGGCGGCCGCAGCGCTCGAGCTGCTGCTAGTCCGCTCTGGGCTCGGCGCCAGCTCGGCCGCCGGTGCACACTCGCGCAGGTCCCGGTCCCCGCCCGGCGGCCCGCTCGGCGGTGACCGCGGTTGTGCGGCGGGCGAGGGTCCCGGCAGGTCCCGCCGCCGCGACTGGGGCGCTGCGCCGCCGTCGCTGCAGACGGTTATGGTAATGAGCGGCTCTGTCTAGCGAGGAGCGTGTGAAACCCGTCAATCCTGTTTGCCATTTCCCCGTGGATTTCCGAGGAGAGGTTCTGCAGGATGCCCCCCAGGGTGAGAGAGGGAACATGACAAGCGCGCCCGCTCTCCCTCCCTCCCTCTGCTCCCCCGCCGCCGCCGCCGCCGCCGCCGCTCCTCAGGCTGCACACGGGGCGCCTTTCCCCGCACCCCCCACCCCAGCCCGCCCCCTGCCTCCTTCCCCTCCTTCCCGCCCTCCCTCCTCCTTCTCCTCCCCTCCCCCTCCCGGTGCCCGGGGACACACGGGCCCAGCTCCAGCCCGCAGCCCAGACCCCACGCGCTCTCGGGCTCCCGCCCTAACCCTGGGGGCTCGGCTCCAGACAAATAATATATTCACTCTGCAACCTTCCGAGATGCATGGTCTTTTTAAATTTGGTTTAGTTTTGTTGTTGTTGTGTGTGCGTGTGATTAAAAAAAAAATTTTTGTGTCTTTCCCACCCTTTGCAAAAGACTTTCTTCTCCTTTGCCACAGCAAACGGAGATGAGAAACAGATGTCTTTGCAGGACCAGTTATTCTCCCCCTCGCCGCCCGCCCCCGCCTGAGCTGCGTACGTACAAAAAAAAAGCAACCGTGGTCCTGCTACAACTTGAATTGGCAAGTCTTTCTGGGTGGGGAGCCTCCAGGGAAAACCTCCAGGAAATAAAAAGTAATACAAGAGGTTGTCCTTGCTCAAGAGAATGTAATTTAAGCCTTGGAATAAAAATATTTTGCAAATAGCAATTTTCTCCTATAATGGGCTCGATCAGAGTTTATTTTTAAAAAACATTAATTCATAACTTCTGTCTAGGGACCCCTCCATATTCGAGATGGGTCATTTCAGGTGTAATGAAGGCAGAGGCTTGGAAGGCAGAGACCTAATAAAATCAGGAGAGGGCACCTGCACAAAAGTGTTACAAAGACTATAATGTTTGTTTACTGCCACTATGCCAGATGTGCTAAATATAACACTTCTTTAAAACAGTGATCCTCCGACTGTGAAAAACCAAACCTCTGGCTGCCTGGCTCCCCTAGGAATCAAGAAGCCGCACAGACTGAAAATCAAGGGAGGAAGGAACAAGATCAAGGGTGAGGATTAGCATCTGCAAATTGAACTCTATCTAATTTGCATGTTTATTTCTTAGAATTGTAATTAAATTTGTGTAATAAATGTTTCCATTTCATTCGTACACTTAAAACTTGGGTGACTGACATGCAGTTAGGTGAATTTTCTTCTTTTTTTTTTTTTAAAGCAAATGTAGTTTATTCAATAAAGCAGCAAACCAATATTAAACATAATTAGAACTAATCTGTTTTAAAGGTGTTTTTGTTGAACTTTGTACATTAAAGACTCTCAGAGGTTTTAAGGATATTAGGAAGCTGAGAGATGGCAATTATGCTGAAAACAGACAAATCCAACAGCCTACCAGGAGCATTATTTCATTTTTTCCAGAAGACATTCCAGGGTTGGATGTCTAAAATTGGGAATTGGGCATCCATCTTGGCTTTATTCTGAACCATATTAAATTTCCTTGGCTCACATGCATGATGTTGGCCATTATGATGATAATTTAAGAATTGTAAAGATGCCATTTTGTGCAGTCAATGGAAGTTGCATGTCCAGGTTAAGGGTAGAATATAATTTTCATTTGGGTGGGAGAGGAGGGTCAGGAAAGGCACAAGGGCATTTAAAGCAGTGCAAGTACTTAGAAATCCAAATCAGTAACTAAAACTGGTTATTGTCAAACTCAAATAAAGAACTAAATGTGAGGGCTTGGAGGCATGGCTTATTATGGCTTTTATCTCCCTATATTAAAGTTTTACAGCATTTAAAGGACTATGGGGAAATCCCCACATACACTTGGCTGTGTCAAAATACATAAAACCAAAAGGAGCAAATTAAGCATAAAATTGAGAAATAACATGAGACTAAGTATCAGCATGGGTGCACTGGCATCTTTGGAGCTGTGGCTCTGAGAAACGAGCCTTCTGGGAAACTGGCATTGCCCTTGGGTGGAGAAGACTCTTGGCTTTAATGTTACAACAAAATATCACAAGTATCAAGTCATTGTACTTCACAGCATCCTTGCAGTTCTGGATATGAACTAGACCTTGTCCTCGTCAGATACATTAGGTTAGTATGTTTTACTGACAGCTTTCTCTGCCCTGCTTTTAATCCCAAGCTTAATGTTTTCTGAGATCCAACGCCCAACTGTTGACAACATGAGCCTGTGTCTAGAAGTACAAAAGGAAGTCAAATGTCTATGGAATGAGAAACCTCATTACAAGTTTAAGGTGAGTATGTGGTAGCTATGACATGAAAAAAACTAACTATAAATCAATAGTGAAATATTAGGAATGAATAAATGTTATTTATAATGAGGTACAATATTCAGTTGAGAACTATGATGTCATTTTGGGGTGTGTGTGTGTGTAGAGAGAGAAGTTCCAAATTAAGTTTGATTATAAAACTTAAAATACTTTGAGCTGCAAATTTACTGAAGGAAGTGGTTGTTTTCCTTCAGTTAACAAAGAGACTTCCAGACTTAAAATTGCTGAAACCCATTTCAGAAAACCATTTTTGTGATTTGTCTGATAGGGAGATCTCACAAGTAAAATCTGGCTTATTCAGATTGTTGTGGACACAATGCCCATTTGGATTAATTGAAAGTTTGAATTACTGGCTTAAAAAAATAGACCATTTTTGGCTGGGCACGATGGCTCATGCCTGTAATCCCAGCACTTTGGGAGGCCGAGGTGAGCAGATCACCTAAGGTCAGGAGTTCAAGACCAGCCTAACATGGTGAAACACCGTCTCTACTAAAAATACAAAAAATTAGTTGGGTGTGGTGGCAGGCGCCTCTATTCCCAGCTACATAGGAGGCTGAGGCAGGACAATCGTTTGAACCCAGGAGCTAGAGGTTGCAGTGAGCCGAGATCGTGCCACTGCACTCCATCCTGGGCGCGACAGAGCAAGATTCCATCTCAAAAACAAAGAAAAGACCATTTTTATGACAAGATGAAGCATCTGTACCCAATCTCTTCAATTCCTCTTCCATTCTCAAACCTTTTCCTCTGAGGCTTTCTTATCCCATCACTCCATTGAACTGTTCTTGTCAGTGTCACCAATGACTTCCACGTTGCTAAATCCAAAGGCCATTTTGCATTCATCTAACTTGACGTGTAAGCAGCATTTGACCCAGCTGCCCACCCACTCCTCCTTCAAACATCTATATCCTGGCTCCTGGGACAACACACCCACCTGGTTTGCCTCCTGCCTCACTGGTGGTTCCTTCTCAGCCTTCTTTGCTGGTTCTCCCCTCTTGTTTAAGACCTCTGGATGTTGGGTGCCTCAAGCTCAGTCCTTGCACCTTGGCTCTTCTCTATGGCCACTCTCTTGTGATCTCATCTAGTCTCTTGCCTTCAAATACTATCTATATTCTGATGACTCCCAAATTCATATCTCTAGCCCAGACTCTCTCCTGACTTCCAGACTACATGTAGATGCCTCATAGGTATCACAAGCTTTACAGATCCAAAACTCAACCCCCTAATTATTTCTGCTTTCCCAACTTATGCCACCTTTAATAGTCTCCATTAATAAACAGTAGTATTTTTCTAGTTGCGCTGACAAAAATCCTTAGAGTCATCTTTGACTTTTTTTCCTTCCTCTCCTCTATCTAATACATCAGAAAGTCCTCGAGATGCTACCTTTACAATTTTTCTTGATGTTGATCACCTCTCATCATCTCTACCGCCACCATTCTGGTCCACGCTTTCATCATCATCTTCTGCCCAGGATCTTACAATGGCCTCCTAACTGGTCTCCCTGCTTACGCCTTTGGTCCTCTCTCCAGTTCAATCTCAGGTCAACAGCGATGGCGTCAATTTTTGCCAAAGCTATTCCTGGAGCTCCCCATTCCAAAGTAAAAGCCACGTTTTTTGCCATAGCTTACAAACACTAGAAGTCTCTCTTTATTTCTCTGATCTCACTCTGCCTCCAAGCACCCCAGCCACTCCGGCCTCCTCTCTGTTTCTCTAACAGCCAGCCTTGCTTTCCTCGGAACATTTGCACTGGCTCTGTCCTCTTCCTGTGGAGCTCTTTCCTCAGATGACTGCACAGACACATATTCACGTCTTCCACATCCCTGCTCAACTATCATCTTCTTAATAAGCCCTGACCGCTATGGTTGAAATTCTAACATTTCACCTTTATAGCCTGCTTGATTTTCATCCAGAGGATAAAACAAAGATCACCTTCTAATCTTTTATGCATGTGTTCCATTTATCACGTCTCTTCTTGCACTAGAAAGTAAGGTCCATATGGGCAAGGACTTTTGTCTCTTTCATTAGCCCCCATCACTTCAGCACCTAGCACAGTGCAAGTGCTTGGCATATTGAAAGTACTCAATAAATATATAAAGATTGATTGAACAACTGACTGTTTCATGTATATATAGAACCCAAACAAGACTAAAATACTGCTAGTTTAATCTAGTGTATGTAGAATGGTGAAACAGGCAGTTAGTTTTATTACTTCATTTGCCTCCCAGAATCCTCTGGCCTAGAGCTGCCATCTTCCCCCACAGCCTTCCAGGACCTGAAGATACTACCAAGATTCCTGGGACTCAGTGGTTTCATGTTGCCCTCCCTACCTGAGAGTCTCCAGTACTAGATTTTATCCAAGTGGATGCTAGTGCTCTGGACCAGCCTGCCTTGCCCCCAACACAGATTTTCATCATTGCCAAGATGCTTGTGCTAAGCCACAGTCTTATGCAAGATTACAAAGTGTGTAAAGTTGCTCTCCAGGAGCCTATGATATAATTTCTTGGCATAGCCACCCTTTCAGAACTCCTCCACTTTCTTTCTTATCCTCCTTCAAAAGTCATTCAGAAGCACTTCAATAATTATGTGCATTTTATATGCGAGAATTGATCTAGGTACTGAAGTTGAAGTAGAAATTAATAAGACACTGTTCCTAGACTCATGGTTTGTCAATATAGTGAGTAGCATAAGACACTCATAGACATGATGGTATTATTTAGTAAGTCGGGGGCACAGCGGACACCATGGGAGTTCCATGGTGAGACGATCACATCCTGCTGGGAGAGCCAGAAAGACTTAGTGAAGAAAGTAAAACTGAAGTTGATCTTGAAGATAGGTAGCTCTCAATGGGTTGAAATGCGGAATGAGTGAAATGTGGAGGAAACAATTTGAGGAAAGGCACATAGCCTGGAAAGCAACAGAAATCTTTGAGGGGAGTGAGTGTTCTGGTTTTACTAGTGGGTATGTGAAAGTAGAAGTGTATCATAATACAGTGTATCTTAATATTGTGTATGATAATACAGGATATTACATAATACAGTGTATGATAATACATAATACAGTGTATCATAATCTACACTGAAAAGCAAGATGAGTTTGGTCTGAGTTTAATAAGCAATGGGGAACATTCAAGTTTTCAAACTGGACGATGATACGGTCGAAGCTGAGCTTTAGGAAGAGGGATGTGCAGTGGGGGAGTAGTGCTGGGGATTGTGAGTAAGAAGCTCTTTTGGGAGTCTAGGGAGGAAAACTGCGGGTCTGCATGAGACAGGGGCCTCTGAATGAGAGCCCCTTCAAGTGCGAGGTAGCACTGAGTTGGAATCTTCAGGATGTAATCATTGACGGTGGAGAAGAGAAGAAAGATGCCTCTGACGTTACTACTTGAGTGATGTTACTACTACTGTGTGGCTGAGTAAACCCACAGCAAATGAGAAGCAGGTATGAAGGGGATAGCATGTGTTGGTTCTGGGCATTTTGAGTATGAAGTGTAAATGGGGATGTCCACTAGTTAGCTGAATATTCCAGTCTAGGTGTGGACATCATATGAGAGCAAATCACAGAAATTTACGATTATTTCAATAAACATTAAGGTTGAAGTCTTAGGACTTAATAATTATTGAAGATATTTCAGAGAATTAAACAGTAAAGGGTTTAGGTCAGCATCTTGAAGAATCTGATAAATGCATTTGTTCAGAGATGCAAAAAATAACATTATGGGCTTCATGTGTGACCTCTTTCAGGAATATCCGTATTTAATAGTACACAAAAACCCTTTTGGCTAAAACTTAAAATAAAATATTTGGGATGGGATGGTGGAGTTTTGGTAGCAGGCAGTCTCTTCTAATTGCCCTGATATCATGACACAGAAGTAGTCATGTAGTGGGCTTCCTCACGTGGCTGAATTTACTTATTTACCATCACAGGTGGAAAGTGATTTGATATTTCATAGATAATCCAGCAATAATTCCTGAAAAGATGTAAATCATTGATAATGAGCTTGGAGTGTTATCTCTCTCTGGGATATTTGTATTTTAATAGGCGTCTTATAATGCTACAAAAACTTTAATCAAAGCAATTAATAACTAATGACATGATTTCAGATGTAATACAAGCTAATGAGTATTATTTCTGAATGGAAATTACTATATATATATATATATATATATATATATATAAAGGAGAGAGAGAGACACTTGCTCAAGGTACTAGTTTGGAAAACCTATATTAGTAAATAGGTAGGAATAGTTTACAGTAAACATATCAATCCTTTTTTAATTTAAAAAAAAAAGAGTTAGGGTGTCACTGTTGCCCAGGCTGGAGTCCAATAGAGTGATCACAACTCATTGGCGCCTTGAACTCCTGGGCTTAAGTGATTTCTCACCTCAGCTTCCCAAGTAGCTGGGACTACACACACACACATCATCATTCCTGGCTATTTTTTTATTTTTTTTAGAGATGGAGGTCTTACTTTGTTTCTCAGGCCAGTCTCAAACTCCTGGATTCCAGTGATCCTCCAGCTCCCAAAGTGCTGGTCCAAAGTGCTGGAATTACAGGTATGAGCCACCACACCTGACCCATACCAATTATTTGTAAAGAGACGTTATTCTAACATCCTTGGTAACTTTTTCAATTACAAATTTTCAGTTCAAATACATTTAATGCTATTAATATTATATCAGCTAAAAGAGTATGATAACCTGCCGGGCACCGTGGCTCACACCTGTAATCCCGATACTTTGGGAGGCCAAGGCAGGTGGATTGCTTCAGCCCAGGACTTCAAGACCAAACTGGGCAACACAGAGCGACCTCGTCTCTATATTAAGAACAATAATAATCATAATAATAAAAAGAGTGTGGTAACCATGTGCACATCAACCTCAATATTCATCCCAAGTCTTCAGGGAGAAGATGGGTCATAAGTTAGGGATGAAATTTGGATGGGACCTGGATAACCAGAGGGGAGGAGGAAGGGAACCTTCTTGGAGGTTAAGGGATAACATCCATGACTTCCACAAGTGAAAGAACAGAATGAGCCAGGCATGAGGGCACTGGATGAGTTAAAGTCAACTTTAAAAATAGTCATATTAGAGAAGATGGCAGTGTCATTGGAGGGAAAGCACAGAAGGTGGAAGGAGGTTATTTAAGTAAAAGATGGTGAAAGAGTGTGTGGGGTGTGTGTATAGTAGAGGTGGGGCAGTTCAAACTTCTTACACAATGAAATGAAATAGTAAGTAAATAAGAAAATGGCGACACGGATATCTTCTGGGAATATTACCTTTCTTTGTTCCCCTTTCCTTCTCTTCTTCCAAGGAGAATGTTCTTCATTTATAGTCTTCCTGCCTTTGGCAGTAAGGGTCTGTACAGTTTTTTCTTGACCAGAAATCTAAACACATGGGTCCGCATGGGGCCAGAGCCCAAATTCAGAAGTATGAATGACTGAAGAAGGAGTGGAGTATTTCATCCAAAATCTGAAGGCAGGTTTTGGTGAGGACTGGTAGAGGCTGTGTGAGGCTGTGAGAGGGCTCCCCACAGCTGGAAAACAGCATGTACCCCAGCTTACACCTAAATATAACTCTGGCCATGCAACAGAAGGAGGTTCCAAAAATCATATTAGTGTCATCCTATTAAAAAAAAGATATAAATGGCTGGGCATGGTGGCTCATACCTGTAACCACAGTATTTTGGGAGGCCAAGGCAGGCAGATCTGAGGTCAAGAGATCGAAACCATCCTGACCAACATGGTGAAATGCTGTCTCTACTAAAAATACAAAAATTAGCCGAGTATAGTGGCACATACCTGTAGTCCCAGCTACTCAGGAGGCTGAGGCAGGAGAATCGCTTGAACCTGGGAGGTGGAGGTTGCAGTGAGCCTAGATCATGCCACTGCACTCCAGCCTGGCAACAGAGCGAGACTCTGACTCAAAAAAAAAAAAAAAAAAGATATAAGCTGTGTTAGTCTGTTTGTGTTGCTCTGAAAGGATACCTGTGGCTGGTAATTTATGAAGAAGAGAGGTTTATTTGGCTCACAGGTTCTGCAAGCTGTACAAGAAGAATGGTGCCAGCATCTGCTTCTGGTGAGAGCCTCAGGGAGCTTACAATCATGGTGGAAGGCAAAGGAGGAGGCTGTATCACACAGAGAGAAAGGAAACGAGAGAGGAGAGAGGTGCCAGGCTCTTTTTAAAAACTAGCTGTCGCATGAACTCATAGAATGAGAACTCACTCATTACCATGAGGATGGCACCAAGCCATTCATGGGAAATTTGCCCCACTCCCAATGCTGGGAATCACATTTCAACTTAAGATTCAGAGGGGACATATCAAACCATATCATAAACCAAAGAAAATGACATCCAAAAAACTGGCAGTCTGTAGAGAAACTGAAGCTACTAATAATCTGATTTCCGGCTCCTTTCCTTCTCAATTTGCCCCTTCTGCACATTGTTATAAAACAGAGAGGCTAAACATTTTATGAGGCTTAATATTCATTCATGGGATATATTCGTGATACTGTGATGTCATCACAATCAAGAAGCATTTATTAAGTGAGTAATAGTCACACCAGCACACAGAGAATTAATCCAACATAATTTTCTTAGGAGCTGGAGGATTTGCAGATATTGGCAGTATTTTTTTAAGCATATCCTTCACCTTATTCTTTTAATTTTTAATTCATTTTTAGAGACAGGGTCTCATTCTGTCACCTGGGCTGGAATGTAGTGGTGGGATCATAGCTCATTGTAACCTTAAACTCCTGGCCTCAAGTGATCCTACCCCCTTAGACTCCCAAAGAATTGGGATTACAGACATGAGCCACTGCACCTGGCCCCTTCACTTTATACATATGGAATTTCTGAAAGTCTTTTCATCTTAATGTATAGCTAGTCTATTTTGTTTTTAGCGTTTTTAAAATACTGAAGCCTCAAAGAAAAGTTTTGGTAACTGACAAGGGCAAGAATATATTCCAATTAAGTAAAAATACGAGTTATGTAAGAAAGTATAGAGATTTAAGTGTGGCCCTAATTACATGGATTAAATAGCATTAAATTTATTTTAGGTAGTATGCTTTTTCTTGACTAAAATAATTATTACTAGGTTTCAGTGAAATGTGTGCACTTGTCACAAGCATTGATTTTCCTAGGTCAAATATTTTACGGTAGGGAACTAGTATATGTAAACCAGAATTATGAAAGCATAAATTCCTAATTAGGATGAAAACAAGGGAAACACAGCATTTGCTCATCATTCTTCCCATTTGTAAGCATTAGCTTTGACTTGATTTAGAGTTCTTTGAAGTAACATCCATGTATAGAATGCAAGGAGAGTAAACTGACTGTATCAATAACTAATGTCAGGAGAGGGGGAACTAAGGAATCATGTTCTGGCCGAGAAATACCTGGAGATAAATTAATTTTTGAGCATTTCATTTTATATTACTACTTTCTGTGTGGTCTAAAAATGTGTAGGCATATCAAAGTTCACAACAAAAACTGCTTATACCATCAGAAAGATGTATTTATTTTCAACAATGTAAAGGGAAAAGCATACAATTGCGGGGGGAGAGGGAGAGGGAGAGAGAAACAGAGAGAGAAAGAGAGAAAGACAACCTGCAGCAGACATCACCTGAGTGGGAAATTACACATCCTGCACACACAGGCAAGCTCTGCACACACATGCACAGAATTCATCTCTGACAATTTAATTGTTTAATGGTAGGACTAACAAGGAATCCTTTCTAAAGTAATGGCATATAAAGGCTTCCTAGTGAAGTTAATATTCCTGCTACATTTGATGGGTGTTTCCCATTTGTGCAGTTCTGCCCTACCAGACTCCTGGTGTTTGATGGTGGGGGAGACAGGAGGGGCGGTGGTGTCTGTATTCAATAGCACAATCTGGAGAATGCCTTAGCCTGTGACCTTAGCCATTAAAGCAATAAATCCGAGGCCACGATTGGCACCAGAGCAATTGCTCACATCGGTTGTAATGTCTTGGCTTGTGCTCCTAGGATCTGGGGCTTCCTGAACTGGAGAATATTCTGAGTACAAAGTCCTTGCTTGCATCACTGTCTGTTTTCTCTTAGTTCACTAGAATTCGAGGTTTGGCAGCTATTTGTGCTGAGGCTGCAGGACATCAGTTTGACCAGCCTTCTAGATAATGACATGCATGATGCCTCTGATGCTGAAGTCTCTTATCATAGTTCCTTATGCTTCACCTTGTTCATATCTGTGTTTTAATTGAATCAAATAACTAAGAATCACTATCTCAAGAAACATAGTTCTCAGAGCCTAACGTGTTCTCATTTTGTAGTTTCCATGCTAAAATCAATATATTTTACATGTTTTACTCAGGTTACCAGGCTTTGGGCAAAAAAAAGTTTCATTGCCTACATCAGAGAAACCCAGTGGACGTGGTTTGACCACAACAGAAAGTTGCTTTGCTCGGGAGTACGGTTTTCTTTGGGTTGTGGAATGACTCCCCGCCATGCTGTGTTGGCTCAGCTCGCAGAAGCACTATCTGTGTCTTTCAGTCTAGGAAAAGGCTTAGTAGGCAGAGTGGAAAATGACAGACTATTTTTAACACAAGCTTTCTATCCCACAGTTCTGGGTCTTACTTCTATTATCATTACTTATTCATAGACTTTCATTCCCAAATAGCATTACCCTTTACAGTAATAGGATCAGCAAAGCAACCACTTAAAACAAAACAAACAAACGCAGGAATCCAAATCCTGTACACAGAAACATTTTCTCCACTCTTGTCAGCTCTCCGCCCCGCCCTGACTACCTGGGGGAGAAGTGGTTCTTACCAGTCGCTAAGAAACTCTGCTGCTTCAGAAATGCCAGTGTAACAAAAGGGCTTGGCAGTGGGGAATGGTGTGAAGGCACCAACCACTAAGAGAACAGGGAGGAGGTAATGAAATCCAAGAACAAACAAGGGGGAAAGTAGAGAGTGGAGGAAGCTGGGAAGCAGAAAGAAAACTAAGGAGAAAGATCCACAATGTGTATTCCTTCAGCAGAAAGCCGTTCTAAAACACACTCCATTTCATTTACAGTGCCATATTAACTATTATGACACTGTGCAATATAATGATTGCAGTGTCATGTAATTATTTCCTGTTTAATAGCAATAGCTACATTGTATTGAAGACCTACTATGTGCCAGATGCTTTCGATATGTTATTTGATTTGCACAACTTTTAATAATGGGTCTGATTATACCCATTTTATAGCTAAGGAGACTGAGGCTTAGAAAGGCCTTAGTGACTTGTCTAAAGTAGCATATCTTCATTCAGTGGACATGGAAAGTAAATTTAGACCTTATGAGTCCAAAAACTGTGTTTATAATCCCCTGATTCCCACTGTGTCATACTGCTTTTTTAAAAATTCTTTGTATCTTCACTCATATACTACCTTGTTCCAGAAATGATTTAAGATGGTATAAGTGCCTTAGAGTTACACATATATCTAAGCAGCTTGCATATGTTTCCAACACTCTGCATTGCATATTTGTTGATTGACTGAACCAGAGAACCTCATTTGTCAAGAGTTCAGAATTCTTTTGCAGTGGCACAATCACAGCTCACTGCAGCCTTGACCTCCTGGGCTCAGGTGATTTTCCCACCACAGCCTCCTGGGTAGCTGAGACTACAGTTGCACGCCACCACACCTGGCTAAATTTTGTATTTTTTGTAGAGATGGGGTTTCACTATGTTGCCCATTCTGGTCTCAAACTCCTGGGCTCAAGTGATGCATCCACCTCAGCCTCCCAAGGTGTTAGAATTACAGGTGTGAACCACCGAGCCCAGCTCCTTTTTATCTTTAAAAATAGGCCTACCACAAACTTATCTGTGCAGGATGGCTTGAATACAGAGACAAGAGCCTGGACCAACTAATCTGTCACAATCTCTTCTAAACCTATGATTCTGTAAAGGACGAGGTTATCATGTGTAGTGAGAATTATTTTCTCTTTAGCAGTTAATTATAGAAATGTAAAAGATGAATTGGCAGGGGGTCCAGACAAGCATTACCTCAGTCACTTGATCATCAACAGTGATAACTTAAGGTCATCATCCACAGTGACAACTCAAGTTGAGAGCTTGTACCCTTGATATGAGGTCTTGCAAATGGAACTTTACTTCTGCGATAGTCCTTCCCAAACCCATAACTTCAGTCTCATCATGACAAAAATATCACACAAATCCCAACTGAGAGACATTCTATAAAATTCTTGACCAGTCCTCCTTCAGACAGTCAAGATCAACAAAAACAAGGAAAATCTGAGAAACTGTCACAGTCAAGAGAAGTCTAAGAGTCTACGGAGGCAGGGCAACTGTAATGTGGCATCACTGGGACAGAAAGAAGACATTCAGCGAAAACTAAAAAATCTGAATGAAGTATGGACTTTAATCATAATGTATAAATATTAGTTCCTTAATTGTAACAAATGTACCACACTAATGTAAGATATTAATAATAAGGGAAATTAAGTGTAGGGGGTACAAGGACCCTCTGTATTATCTTCTCAATTTTTCTGTAAATTTAAAACTATTCTAAAAACATAAAGTCTATACAAATATTTTGGCACACACACACAAAAGGGAATGGGAAAAGATTACTGAGAGAATCAGGGAAGTGGCAAGATGTAAGATACATGTTCCTGTCTTGAAGCCCAATCCAATCAAGAAGAATAGCTTTTTCTCGAATTAATGCAATTTTGTTTCCCATTCATCTCTGGATTTTTAGGACTGGCATTTGAATATCAGAAGATAGAACCAAGTTGCTGAGGAAGTGTCCACTCAATTCCTGGTTCCCAGAAGGTACTTGTTGAATGAATGAATATCATTGCAATATAATTTATAGAGCTTTCCTTACCTGGGATGCCTATCACTAAGATTAGGTTTTAGACTTTTCGAAGAGATGGCACCCCTCTGCCTTTACATGTAGTTCAATGTCGAGCTACCCCAAGGTCTTAGTCTCATTCATAAGAACCCAACAACTGGTTAAATAATTATCTCAGCCAGTGGCTTACAGGCTGTGGCTCACACCTGTAATCCCAGCATTTTGGGAGACTGAGGCAGGGGATCACCTGAGGCCAGAAGTTCGAGACTAGCCTGGCCAACATGGTGAAACCCTGTCTGTACTAAAATTACAAAAATTAATTGGGCATGGTGGCACACACCTGTAACCCCAGCTACTCTGGAGGCTGAGGCAGGAGAATCGCTTGAACCTGGGAGGCTGAGGCTACAATGAGCCAAGATCATACCACTGCACTCCAACCTGGGCAACAGAGTGAGACTCTATCTCAAAAAAATTAATTAGTTAATTAATTAAATAATTATCTCAATTTAAAACTCTAATGCCACATCCTGTTTGGATTAATGTGTATTGGTAATTCCCAGTCTCTTATATGTAGCAACATCAGTGACTTTGTTACCAACAGAAATCACAGATATTTGCACATCACAATTGTTGTAAATATCTTGAATTATTGTTTATACCCAACACTACGTTGAAATTATGAAACTTATTAGATTTGCTACTGTATCTTGATATTTAATATGTTATTAAAGATGCACGTGTACTATAATGTCAAATTTTAAAATATTTTGATGATTACATTTTAATATAATTGGTTTTCTTTGTAATCCTATGATGTTTTAGAAATATATTTGACAACATTTTTCTAAGAAGGTGTCCAGATATTTCCACCAATTCCTAAGGAGGCTCATGGCACATAAAAGGCTAAGACCCACTGAAGTACAGTCTGGGCAACAAAGTGAAACCCCATGTCTACAAAAAATTAATTTAAAAAAGTTAGCCAGGAGTGGCAGAGTGTACCTGTAGTCCTAGCTACTTGGGAGGCTGAGTTGGGGGGATCACTTGAGCCCAGAAGGCAGAGGCTGCAATGAATTTTGATAGCACCGCTGCACTCCCTGTCTCAAAAGAAGGGATTTCTAAATTTTGTAATCTCCATCAAATCCCTTGATGGTGACATCTCACCAGTGTCAACCCTATAAGTGTAAGAAATCACTGTTATTATATTTGTTACGTTTGCCCATTAAATAAAAATGACTTTTTACCAGACTTTTAAATGCAATTCATTGCTAAGAATATTTCTCACTCAATGATTTAGACCATGCTTACATGAGCAAAGTGAAGTAGAAAATCAAGCCAATTCTCTCGATAATAATTCATGCTAATAGGTTCCTGCATTTGCCTGCAACATCCAGATAATCAAAGAAAGTGTGTTTTTAACTTGAATTATCAGCATAGCTATAGCACGATTCTCAACTCTACTGTGAATGCATAAAGTGCCAGAATTGAAGTCCTTAGTAAGATGAAGAACAATAGGAATTTTTCAGGTCCTTATTCTAGAGATACTCCCAATATGCACATTGAAATAGCATGTATCTTCTGGAGACTTCTGTGGTTAATTGTGCAAGACACATACACACCATTAATTAAAACATCTGTGTTAAGTAAAAATTTTCAATTCTATTTGTTTTCACAGATCCCTAAACCAGTTGAACTTCTATGTAATACATAGGATTTAGGACAGTGTTGTCTAGTTCAAACCCTCAGTAGTTTGCCAGCAGAGAAAAATTTAGTTTTTCTTCTTTTTTCTTGTGTTTTTTTTTTGAGACAGTCTCACTAGGTTGCCCAGGTTGGAGTGCAGTGGCATGATCTGAACTCACTGCGATCTCTGCCTCCCGGGTTCAAGCTATTCTCATGGCTCAGCCTCCTGAGGAGCTGGGATCACAGGTGAGCACAACCACGCCTGGCTCATTTCTGCATTTTTAGTAGAGGCGAGGTTTCACCACGTTAGCCAGGCTGTTCTCAAACTGCTGGTCTCAAGTAATCTGCCCGCCTCAGCCTCCCAAAGTGCTGTGATGACAGGCATAAGCCACCGTGCCCTGCTGCAAGGAACCTTTTAAATGGAAAGACAGGCTCACACCTGCCTTACAGTGTATAGATTCTGAGCAATGTATACACAAACTATGCGCATTCACTGATCTTTTAAGAAAAGGTACAAACCAAATATAAACAGAAAGGACTTGAATTAGTTAGAAAATCAAATAAGGAATGCAACTGGAAAATCTTAGTCTGATCCCTTCCACCCTGTGACAGAAAAGCAAATTTGTTTATTCAGTCTAAAGAAATCAATAATCACATTTTCTTTCTCTACTATCTCCCCCGAACAACTTTTATTCACAACGATACAAATGTAGCTCAAATAAAATTTAATTCAATTGATTATATAAATATGTGGAGAAGATATACTGTAAGTATATTGACTCTTTGGATAATATTTACAACAAAAAGAAAATCTGGGGACCAGACTACCACTTAATAGAAAAAGCACATTATGCTGGGCACGGTGGCTCGCACTGTAGTCCCAGGACTTTGGGAAGCTGAGTCAGGTTGATCATAAGGTTAGGAGTTCAAGACCAGCCTGGCCAAGATGGTGAAACCCCGTCTCTACTAAAAGTACAAAAGTTAGCCAGGTGTGGTGGCAGGTGCCTGTAATCCCAGCTACTCAGGAGGCTGAGACAGAGAATTGCTTGAACCCAGAAGGTGAAAGTTGCAGTAAGTCGAGATCCCGCCACTGCACTCCAGCCTGGATGATAGAGCAAGACTGTGTCTCAAAAAAAAAAAAAGAGAGAAAGAAAAAGCACATTAAACACTGTATTAGTTTTCTGGGGTTGCTATAATGAAGTACCACAAACTGGGTGGCTTAAATAACAGAAATGTACTGTTTCATAGTTTTGGAGGGTAGAAACCTGAGATCAACGTGTTGGCAGGGTTGATTTCTTCTGAGGGCTGTGAGGAAGAATCTGTTCCTTACCATTCTCTTAGTTTCTGGTGGTTGGCAGGCAATCCTTGGTGTTACTTGGCTGTAGAAGCACCATCCCCATCTCTACCTTCATCTTTGCCTTCATCTTCCTATGGCATTGTCTATGTGTGTGTCCAAATTTTCCCGTTTTGTAAAGAACACCAGTATTACTGAATTAGGTTCCATCCTAATGACTTCATCTTAACTAATTTTATCAACTATGAACTTATTTCAAGGTTGCATTCTGAGATACTGGGGTTTGCGACTTTAACATATAAATATTGGGAGAACACAATTCAACCCATAACACATACATTAAGTGTTCCATATATATTTGAAGAACCAAATTAGAAGGTAATATGCCTGTGAAAAGCTAGAGGGGCTTGCACTTCTTGAAAGGAAGCAATATCTGAAAAGCTCTGGTATCAGTGTAACTATTAACTTAGCAGCGAAATTAATCCAAATTTTTGTCCTTCCCTTTAAAGTTCCACTGTCCTCCATAACATAGGTATGTTTTCTTTTCTTTTCTTTTATTATCATTATTTTTTGAGACAGGGACTCACTCTGTTGCCCAGGCTGGAGTGCTGAGGCTCCATCACGGCTCACCGCAGCGTGGACCTCCCCAAGCCCAAGCAATCCTCCTACCTTAGCCTCTGGAGTAAGTGGGACTACAGGCGTGCACCACCACTCCCAGCTAATTTTGAGGGGTTTTGTTTGTTTTTTGTAGAGGCAGGGTTTCACCATGTTGGCCAGGCTGGTCTTGAACTCCTGGGCTCAAGCGATCCACCCACCTCAACTTCCCAAAATACTGGATTACAGGTGTGCACCACAGCACCTGGCCTGATATGTTTTATAAGACATGAAAAGAAGCTTTCCACAATTCCCCTTGGCTAAAGTTAACTCTCTCCTCTAGAGATGGGCCGTGGTCACACTGTCGTTTCTCACTCCCTCTGGCACACAGCAGTTTTGCTCCTCACATAATTTGGGGAGAGCATCCTTGTTGCCAAAGACTTTATGCTCCTGAGAATATGTCCAAAGCAGAGAAGTATGTTTTAAGACCAATCTTTAATTGAAATAAATTGAAGAAATGCATTTAACCCAGACCTAATTTCCAATATAAACTTAAGATAATAAATTATCTTCTTATTTTTCCTCAATTTTTATTGAAGATATCCACAGGCATAGTTAAAAATGTTTAAATGCTATACTTCTTCTAACTTAAACCAACAATTTCCATCGCACTTCACTTTGCCCTCAATTCCTGCTATCCAGAAACAACCACTTAGGACACATTTTGGTCTTTCTCTTGGTATTCACCTTCATATTTTTAAATAACATTTTTGTAATGTTACTTTCTTATATTTTAACATGTTGGTTATCATCTGTTATTCTCTTCCTGCTAGGTAAGATGAGGCCTCAGTTCTCCTATACCTCCCAATTCTTCCCTTATTCTCACTTCATATTCCTAATATAGTTGTATCATAATTGATCAGTTGAATATTCATTGAATTTTTAACAACTATGTAAATATTTTTCACTATGTGAATATTTTTCACAACTAGACATATAGTGAACTACAATTTTTTTTAATAAAACGTTTTTTCCTCTTGGATTAATAATTGTCTGTTTCTTGTTCACTTAATTTTCTATGTATCTATCATTAATTCACTGATAGAGTATAAAACTCTTTTCAGTGTGTTTAAACATACAGTCTCTTTTCTTTCTTCCTTTTTTAATTCTCCTCCTCTTTTTCTTTTCCCCTCCTCCTCTCCCTACTCCATTTCTTCCTTCTCACACACACACACACACACACACACACAGAGTCTCTTCTGAGTCATCCCTCCTGGAGTCATCTATTTTCTTGCTCTAGTCAGAGATACTGGTTGCTCACTAGTCCTGCTGCATCTGCTGTCATCCTGGATGTTCCATTGTCATCATCCTGGGATTCACTTTACCTCATTCTTGGGCTCAATCCTCTATCTCTTGTTTCTTGGATCTCATATATTATTCTTTCCTAGTTTACTTCCTTTTGGTGGATCATATTTTTGAGTCACTTTCCAGAGAAAGGCACAGAGGAAGTAGATTTTCTGATACTTTGTGTGCCAGTTATTAATTTATTGCATCTCAGCTCTGTTGTGCTTCTTTATGATATTGGAGCTGGCCCCTATAATTTCTCCTTTGCCAGCTGGAGCAATGTTAGGCTTTGTCAATAGAGGGCCCTAAAAAAAATTCCAAGACATGGCAGATAAAAGGGTTTCTCTTCCAAGTTCTCATGAGCAGCTGCCAACAGATGTGCAGAGGGCTCACTGGCACTTGCCTTCAAACAAGTTTCTCCACTCAACTTCCAGTAAGTTCCTCCAGCTCTCCAGCAGGCAACTTCTCATGAGCCAGCTGTAGCTTACTCTAGTGGGTAGCCTCCTGCACACTGGCTCCAGCTGCCACACCCCAGTGGACAGCTTCCTATGGAGCTGTGGTCCACGGTGCCCCAGTCAACTTCTCCACTATTACATGGGCCTCAGCCACACCCTCTACAATGAGGTCCGAATCTCAGCCTTTGCAGGATGAGGCCCTTCTGAGCTTATTCTTCCTTGATTATGGGTACTCTCTCAGCCTTAGAGGAAGTAGTTGTTCCCTACACTTGGTATTGCTGTATTCTTTAGGGCTTTCTTTTACCTGTTTTGGTAATTAATCATCTTTTACTAACTCGACATGGTGATTCGTGCCTGTGATTTTAGCACTTTGGGAGGCTGAGGTGGGAGGATCACTTGAGCTCAGGAGTTTGAGGACAGCCTGCGCAACATAGGGAGACCCCATCTCGACAACAAATAAAAAAATTAGCCAGGTGCAGTGGCTCATGACTGTAGTCTCAGCTACTTGGGAGGCTGAGGTTGGAGGCTCGACTGAGCCTGGGTGGTTGAGGCTACAGTAACCCATGATCCCACCACTGCAATCCAGCTTAGGCAACAGAGCGAGACCCCATCTCAAAAAAATCGTATTTTTACTAACTAATAATTCTTCATATTAAATTTTCCTTGTATCAAAATACTAACTGGAATCTCACTGATATGCTTTGCACATCTGAAAATGTCTTTATTTTATCCTTTTATTTAATTGAATGCTTGGCCAGGTAGACAATTCTGTGTTGAAAATAATTTCCCTTCGAATCTTGAATACTGTCAAATTTTTTCCAGTTTCTATTGTTAGGTATTGAGTAATTTGATGCTAATAAGAGTTCTGATCCATTGTACATGGTATTTGAAAAAAAAATTTCAAGGCTTTTAGGGTCTTCTCTTTATTTTAATGATTCTGAAATTTCATGATGTGTCTTGGCATAGCTTTCATATGTGTCTTGGTGTCGTGCTGGGCATAATCTGAAAACTTATGTCATTGGGTTTAGGACATTCCCTTGAATTATTTCTTTGAAAATACCCTTTCTTCATTTTCTCTACTCATTCTTTCTGGAATTCCTATTACATGGATAGTGTACGATGGTCCTCTATTTCTAAATGTTATCTCCCATTTTCCATCTCTGTCTTTTCTCCCCCTTTGAAGATTAACTTAATTTTATTTCACAATCTTTCTGTATTATTGTGTATTTAATTTCAGAGTGAGGCACTAAAAAGCTGGATGGAATATTTGTGTGAGTGGTGGGGGCTTTTGGAGTGATGGCCATCATCACAGGGTGGCCAGGCTGGACAGTGTCATAGTGCCCTCCAAAGGGAGTATCTGTGAGTCTTTCCTCTTGGGTTGGTCAACTGACCCAGACAGAAGTCTTCCAGTCTGCTTGGAGGTATAAAAGCAGCTTTGTTGTCTCGAGAAATACCCGAGGTTTATCGTCTTGTGTCGAGAAGATTAACGACACGGACACACACACACATGGAGTGGGTTAAGGAGTGGAAAGTTTAATAGGCAGGAAAGAAGAGAACAGCTCCCCTGTGCAAGAGGGAGGGCTCTGAATGGAAAACCCCACCCTTGGCAGGAAGCAGTAGGTTATAAAGGGAGGCTTGAGAAGGTGGTATCTGATTTACATAGGGCCCAGGAGATTGGTTAGACCAGGTGTGTCATTTACATAGCCCAAGAAGAAACTGGTCATCCCACCTTAATCTTTTACTGTGTAAATGGAGTTCTTTACCTGGCCAGCTCCATGACACCCACATGCAAGGTGACCAAGAGAAGGGAAGGGGAATTGCCATATTGGGTGTACCTGGCTTGTAATATAGCTGCTGGCATTCATCTGTGCAAGCTTCCAGCTTGCTTATTTATGCTTGCAGCTTGGCTTTTCAGGCTGCTTTCTGTTAGAAAAGAAATGGTTTTGGGGCTGCTTTTTATTAAGAGAAAAGCCTTACCTAGGGCTCCTTTAGCCTCACTATCTGCCTAAGTAATTTATTTTTAACTCCTATATTAGTATCAACTTGGATGCCAGCATTCTTCGGAGCTATGTCAAAAAGGGCAATGAGAGTCTTACCCTTCATATGTAGATTTTCATTTTTAGTACCATATCCCTGTCTTCCACTTCCTGATGTTCTATGACCTGAGCCATTATGGTGCAGCTTCTTCAGAGAGCAATCCAGTCTTATACTGGTGTGGGAAAAGGATAGTCATTATTTAGGGTGAAAGAGGGAAACTGGGATTCTATTTATTTTATAGACTTACCCTATCCTGTATGTATGGATGTATGTATTTATTTATTTTGAGACAGAGTCTTGCTCTGTCACCCAGGCTGGAGCACAGTGACGTGATCTCGGCTCACTGCAACCTCTGTCTCCTAGGTTCAAGTGATTCTCCTGCCTCAACCTCCTGAGTAGCTGAGATTACAGGTGCACACCACCACGCCTGGCTAATTTTTGGGATTTTTAGTAGAGGTGGGTTTTTGCCATGTTGCCCAGGCTGGTCTTGAACTCCTGAGCTCAGGCAATCCACCTGCCTCGGCCTCCCAAAGTGCTAGGATTATAGGCATGAGCCACTGCACCCGGCCCTACCCTTCTGTTTTTAGCCCCACCTGATCAGCAATTTGAGGTATGTGATATCTATGATTTCTGAGCTTTTCTGGGGTTCTGTAAAATCAGTTGTTTTGTTTCTAGACCACCTCCCTTTGCCTCATGGTCAGCTTAAAGTTTCAGCTTTCTCTTATCTAGTAAGCAAGTTACCACTCATGTATGTATCTATGAATTCTATAGAATTCATGTTGTCATCTTTCTTTGTCATTGCCTTTATGGGCTTATGTCTTTTAGGTAATCTCTTTATTTTCATGTTAGTGAGTTGTGGAAGGAAATAGAGGCAAACATGTATATTCAATCTGTCATATTTAATCAGAAGTCCCCTCCCTTTTTTTTTTTTTTTTTTTTGGCTCTTAAAATTTAATTGTAAGAGGTATGAGAGGAAAAATTTCTTCCACTAGGCCTGTAGGGTAGACGAAGATGGAAATGCAACATTTTCCAAATGCAAAGCTTACTGCTAGAAGAGCAGAAAATTGGAATCAAGATATCCTGTATGAACATACAGCTTTAAGACCTTAGGCATCAACATTTACAGTAAGTTAGAAATTCACTGAATTAATAGGTTAAAAAAATACAGCCAATATTGCCAACTTTAAAACGAATCTCTAAATTTCATAACAACATGTTGATTGATATGAATGGAATAGTAAACTATATCAAATATCAAACATAATAGTTGGAAAGAGAAAGTTATGCCCTTGATACGTCTAAATCCGTTTATAATCTAACTTATTTAGAGAAGAGAAAATCGCTCATTGATTTCTTCTTTCTCAAAAATTCTCCAGGTTGAGGAAATTGCTTTCTATTGCCACTTCTTTTAATTTGCAGGAAAAGAGAGGAGGGGTTAGGTAGAAGTGAGCAGAGAGAAGCAGGTTACAAGTTATAGCAGACATCTACTTGGACCTTTGAGTGTGCTTAGCCAGTAAGTATACTCAGCCAGCAGCATGTGGGCACAATGTATGAAAATGTCTTTCTCTTCAGTCTTACCAGCAGTCTAAAATAATTTAAAATTCCTTAATTCTTATTTAAAATTAGTTTTTTGTACATTTGTAACAAATATAATAATTTTGAAAGATTTAAGCCAATGCAGTTTAAGATTTCTCTTAAAGCTCCGTTGCCTTCACTCACTGAATCAATATTTCATTGCTTTATAGAGATGGTAGATACCAGCTAGAACAACAGTCATTGCTCAGTTCTGACTGTCAATTTCTATTTTATTTTGGCATCCTGAATGAGAGAAAGTCTGGAAAGCCAGGCTTTGTTGAGAGAGAAAATGTCAAACCTTCTCTTCACTTATCAAAACCGATGCTTGGCTATGTAGGCGCCAAGGCATATGGTCCCCCGGAGGTGCACTGAAAATTACTGACATGAGGCAGATTGATTAATAGGAGAAAAGGTATATACATTTATTTAACGTGAATACATGGGAACCTTCAGGTTGAAGACCTAAAGATACAGAGGAAATTGTCCATTGGTATGCTTAGCTTCAACAAAGTATGAACAGCCATGTAGAAATAAGATTGGACAAAAAGGGTCTGATCCAAAGCTAATAGACTGAGTAGGGAAACCCAGCAAGGCCTGTCTGTGTAGATTCTCCTTGACCTCCCTGAGCACACATTCCTCCTCCTGGGTGTGGGGCAGATCCCTCTCTAGAATGGGGTCAAACAAGGTAGGTCAGATAATTTCTTTGTGGCCAGTTTTTACATAGAAAGATGGAGGGAAAATTGAGTAATATATTTAGGTTTTATGGCTAGCTTTGGGGAAGAGGAGTTCTGGTTTCTATGACCTGCCTTGGGGAAGAGTAACTCTAGTTTTGTGGTTAGGCCCAGGGTAGAATGGAACCGGGGGACAACAGGACAAGAGAAGATCAAAGGAAAACTTGCTTCTGAAGCTTTTAATTTGGGGTACTTGGAGTATGATAGATTAATGTCCCTGTTCCTGGAAAGGAGTGGATGGCACTTACAGCTATAGTATGGAGGAGAAGGAGGAAGATTCTGGAAGTGCAAGCATAAGGTGAAGACACCCCTAGATCCTTGAGAAAGGACCCCAGCAGGCTGACTTCTCCACTTCGTTAACAACAGGCCTCATTATCTTATTAGGGAAAACCAGGTCTACCCACCTTGATTGTCTTTTTATAATGTTAGATTTTTATTGATGTTATTTTCATTACAAAAGTCACCAGTCACACAGAGTTTCTAAGTTACTCTGCAAGTCAGTGAGTATTGTAAACCCTACATAATAGTACACTGAATCAATATAGAACTGTTATAGGTTTGGCCAGGCACTGTGGCCCATGTCTTACAATCCCAGCACTTTGGGAGGCTGAGGCAGGTGGACTGCTTGACTTCAGGAATTCGAGACCAACCTGGGCAACATGGCGAAACCCTGTCTCTACCAAAAAAGGAAATGTTATAGATTTAACCTTTTACAAACAAAGTAACTTTTAACATCAAGAGAAAAGATAGGAAAAAGGGTTAACAAACCAGACTAGGGAGAGTAATGAAGGCTGATTTAAAAAAAACACTTCAGCTGAATTAAATTTAAAGGAGTTTAATTGAGCAATGAACGATTCAGGAATCGGGCAGCCCCTAGAATCACAGCAGATTCACAGAGACTTGTACTTCCACTGGAGTGGAAGATTCACAGAGACTCCAGACTTCCGCCATGTGGTGGAAGAAGATTTATAGACAAAAAAGGGGAAATGACATACAAAACTTGGAAATGAGGTACAGAATAGCTAGATTGGTTACAGCTTGGTGCTTGCCTTATTTGAAAACAGTTTGAACACTCAGCAGTGAATGAATGGTTGAAGCATGGCCGCTGGGATTGGCCAAGACTTGGCTGTTGTTACAGGCACATATTCTTGAGTTAGGTTTTTCAATTTTGTCTATTAAGCTAGGTTACAGTTTGTTCATAAGGACTCAAATATAGAAGTATGGAGTTCTTCTCAGGCCATGTTTAGTTTGCTTTAACAAGACAAAAAGAATCTCGGACTGCCGCAGTGGCTCACACCTGTAATCCCAGCACTTTGGAAGGACGAGGAGGGTGGATAACGAGGTCAGGAGATCGAGATCATCCTGGCCAAAATGGTGAAACCCTGTCTCTACTAAAAATACAAAAATTAGCTGGGCATGGTGGTGTGTACCTGTAATCCCAGCTATTCGGGAGGCTGAGGCAGGAGAATCACTTGAACCCGGGAGGCAGAAGCAGTAAGCTGAGATCGTGCCACTGCACTTCAGCCTGGGGGACAGAGTGAGACTCTGTCTCAAAAAAAAAAAAAGACAAAAAGAATCTTCTGGGTTGGGCCAGGGAGATCTGTCGGTCTTGTAAGGAAGGGTCTTTGATGTAGCACAATCTTCAGCCTTTGGTGCAGGGGGCAAGCTTGTTTTTTGTTTTTGTTTTTGTTTTTTTATCATGAGTGATAGTAAGTTTTTATAACCATAGAGTCCCCTGGTGAGGACTGATAGTGGAAGAGTATGTTTGTTTATTTCCTTATCTCATTGGATAAGGTCTTTATTTGTTTATTAAGCAAAACATCTTATTTTTGTTGGCAAAGTGTCCTATGAGATGTAAAACGGAGTCTTTTTCTAAGGGAGTTACTTATTTCAAGGATGCTATACAGTAGGGGTGTACATGTGAGATCATAGACAGTCCCAGAGAAACTCCAGATGAGTTGAAGGAGATGCTGGTAATATCCAGGGTTGCATTTTTGATTGCAAAGGATAAAGATCAATCTCTTTCTTCCCAGTTGAAAGTAAATAAGGAATACACATGCAAATTAGTGGCAGCTTGCAGTTTTGTCTTCTATTTTAAAAACTGCTTTTTAAAATAATAATAGGTCATTTAAAAAACTCTTTTTGGGCTGGGCATGGTGGCTCACATCTGTAATCCCAGCACTTTGGGAGGCCGAGACAGGTGGATCTCCTGAGGTCAGGAGTTCAAGACCAGTCTGGCCAATATAGTGAAACCCCGTCTCTACTAAAAATTAAAAAAATTAGCTGGGCTTGGTGGTGGGCACCTGTAATCCTAGCTACTCGGGAAGCTGAGGAGGAGAATCACTTGAACCTGAGGTGGAGGTTGCAGTGAGCCGAAATCATGCCATTGCACTCCAGCCTGGGCAACAAGAGCAGAAACAGATAAACAACAAACACCCCTCTTTTTATGAGGCTGCCACTATGCTAAGTACTTTACATAAATCATCTCTTTGTTTTTGCACAGTGTCCTATGAGAGACACTATTTCACAGACAGTTAAAAGACATTAAAAGAAAATTAATATCTGCTCACTTGACCCGTTAGTAAGTGGTAGAGCCAGCATAGGAACCAAGACCTGGCTGTCCATGTTCTTAATGTCTCTGCAAGGCTGCCTCACCCTGTGTCCCTCCATTCGCCTCCTACACTCCTCCAGTCCCTTCTGCTATCCTTGTCTTCTCCCCAAGCCCTAGAGGGTAAACTCTATAACTAACCATTTACATTAGTTTAGAGAGAGAGTAATTGCAGAATACTTGAAATTCGTTCATAGTGCATTGTTACTTCAACCAGGCACTTGAATTTTTAAAATTTTATTGAGGTGTAATTTATATATCATAAAATTCACTCATTTAAAGAATACAGTTCAATGACTTTTCATATTTATTGAGTTGTGCAACCATCCCCATAATCCAGTTTTAGAATATTTTCCTCAACCCAATATATTCCTTCATGCTGATTTACAGTATTCATGTTCTCACCTTCAGCCCCAGCCAAATACTAATTTTTTGTCTCTATATATTCTTTCTTTTCTTTCTTTCTTTCTTTTTCTTTCTCTTTCTTTTCCTTCCTTCCTTTCTTTTCTCTTTTTCCTTCCTTCCTTCCTTTCTTCCTTCCTTCCATCCTTCCTCCCTCTCTCTCCTCTTTCCTCTCTCCCTTTCTCCTTCTTTCTCTTTTCTCTTTCTTGCTTTCTTCAGGGTCTCATTCTGTCACCCAGCCTGGAGTACAGGTACAGGATCATAGCTCACTGCAGCCTTGATCTGCCTGGGTTCAGGTGATCCTCTTACCTCAGCCTCCTGAGTAGTTGGGACTACAGGTGCATACCACAATGCCTGGCAAAAAGATTTCTATTTTTTGTGGAGACAAGTTTTATCATGTTGCCCAGGCTGCTCTCAAACTCCTGGGCTCAAGCAATCCACCTGCCTGGACCTCCAAAAGTGCTGAGATTACAGACACGAGCCACCACGTCCAGCCTAGATTTGTCTTTTTAAGATAAGTGAAATCATACAGTATGTAACATTTTGTGTCTGGCTTCTTTCACTTAGCACAATTATTACTGAGCTGTTGTAGCAGTTTCAGCTCATTCCTTTTAATTGCTGAATGGTATTCTGTTGTGGATATACCACATTTCATCTATCCAAATGATTAACAAAAGATAGTTGATGGACATTTGGGTTGCTTCCACTTTTTGACTATTACAAATAATGCTGCTATGAACATTGGTGTGTGAGTCTCTGTGTGGACACATATTTTCATTTTTCTTGAATAAATATACATATACTGGGTCATATGGTAAGTTTATGTTTAACTTTTTAAGAAACAGCCTCATTGCATTTAAACCTCATATATGAATGTGAATTTTAAAGTCTTTTTCCTTAACTAAGCAAACATCAGTAAGCAATGGAGAGGTTTACAAAGTTGAACGGATAGTGGGCTGTCACTAAAGGGAATTTTAGTGAACTATGATTTCTTTCTTAGAGGGTATTTGTAAAGTGCCTCTGTGTGTTAGTCCATTTTCACACTGCCACAAAGAATTACCTGAGACTGGGTAATTTATAAAGAAAAGAGGTTTAATTGACTCACAGCTCCAAATGACTGGGGAGGCCTCAGGAAACTTACAATCATGATGGAAGGTGAAGGGGAGGCAATCATGTATTACACAACGGCAGGAGAGAGAGAGAGAGGAGGGAAGTGCCACACTTTTAAACCATCAGATATCGTAAAACCTCACTAACACAAGAACAGCAAGGGGGAAGCCTGTCCCCGTGATCCAATCACCTCCCCCCCAGGCCCCTCTTCTGACACAGACAAGGGGATTACATTTCTTATTTATTTATTTATTTATTTAGACAGCGTCTCACTCTGTCTGCTCACTTGACCTGTTAGTAAGTGGTAGAGTCGGCATAAGAACCAAGATCTGGCTGTCCAAGGAGTGCAGGGGCGCGATCTCGTCCCTGCAATCTCTGCGTCCCGAGTTCAAGCAATTCTCCTGGCTCAGCCTCCTGAGTAGCTGGGATTACAGATGCACGCCACCATACTCAGCTTTTTTGTTTGTTTTTTTTTTCTTTCTAGTAGACACAGGATTTCACCATGTTGGCCAGGCTGGCCTTGAACTTCTGACCTCAGGTGATCCACCCACCTCAGCCTCCCAGAGTGCTGGGATTACAGGTGTGAGCCACCTCGCCCAGCCCACAAAGTTTTAAAGATTAAATTGGAATGTTTATAGGTTGGTCCTGCATTCTCCACTTTACCCACATTTCCCCCACTTGCTATTGACTAACATAACAAAGAGGATTCACACAATCTGATTTCAAAACTGACTGTCAAGTCACAGCAATCAAGACAGTGTGGTATTTGGTGAATGTGTACTCAATGGAAATGAATAGAGAGATCGGAAACAGACCCACTCTTACATGGTCATTTGTATTTTGATGACAGTGCAAAGGCAATTTAATGGAGAAAAAAAACAGTCTTTTCAAGAAACGGTATGAGAACTATTGGACACTGATATGCAAAAAACTTTACAAAAACTAAAAACACTGCTCTTCAAAAACACTGTTAACGAAGGAAAAGAAAGCGATAGGCTGGAATTAAATATTTGCAAAACACATATCTCCTAGAGAACTGGTAACCACATTACATATAGAAATATTTCTTTTTAAAAACCTCAATAATAAACAAATAGGCTGGGCATGGCGGCTCATGCCTGTAATTCCAGCACTTTGGGAGGCTGAGGCAGGTGGATTACCTGAGGTCAGGGGTTCGAGACCAGGCTGACCAACATGGCAAAACCCCATCTCTACTAAAAATACAAAAAAAAAAAAAAATTGGCTGGCCACGGTTGTGGGTGCCTGTAATCCCAGCTGCTTGGGAGGCTGAGGCAAGAGAATCACTTGAACCCAAGAGGCGGAGGTTGCAGCAAGCTGAGATCATGCCATTGCACTCCATCCAGACTGGGTGATGGAGTGAGACTCTGTCTTAAAGAAAAAAAGAAGGAAGGAAGGAGAAAGAAGAAAGAAGAAAGAAGAAAGAAAGAAAGAAAGAAGAAAGAAAGAAAGAAACTCAACAAGAAAATGGGCAAAAAATTTGAACATACACTACACCAAAGATCATATACAGATGGCAAATAAGCACATTAAAAGATGCTAAACATCACTGGACATTAGGGAAATACAAATTGAAATCATAATGTGTTACCACTGCATCTATTAGAATGGCTTACTCAAAAAAAAAGTAACAAAAACAACTTTCCATATTAAGCGCCGATGAAAATGCAACGCAACTTAACGTTTTGTGTATTTGGTGGAAATGCAAAATGTTATAGCCCCTTTGGAAAACAGTTTGGAATTTTCTAAAAAGTTAAACGTAAGTTACCAGAAATCCCCACTCTTAGATATTTATCCAAGAGAAATAAAAACTTATGTTAACACAGAAAATTGTACATCAATGTTTCTAGCTGTTTTATTTATAATCACCAAAAACTGGAAACAAAACTAATGTCGGATCAGTTGCTGAGTGGGTATAGAAACTGGGGATGCTACTCAGCAATAAAAAAGAACGGATTTACTAATAAGCATAAATAGATGAATCACAAACGCATTATGCAAAGCAAAAGAACCCAGACCTAAAAAGTTATATATTGTTTTATTCCAGTTATATGACATTCTCAAAAAGGCAAAATCAAAGAAAAAAGATTGGTGGTTACTGGGGATTAAAAAGCAGGGCAAGACGTTGAAAACCAAGGAGTATTAGACTTTTTTTTTTTTACAGCATCTCGCTCTGTTGCCAGACTGCAGTGCAGTGGCGTGATCTTGGCTTACTGCAAACTTTGCCTCCAGGGTTCAAGCAATTCTCCTACCTCAACCTCCTGAGTACTCAGCCTCTTGAGTAGCTGGGACTACAGGTGCGTGCCACCATGCCCAGGTAATTTTTGTATTTTTAGTAGAGATGGGGTTTCACCCTGTTGACCAGGATGGTCTCGATCTCTTGACCTGCCTGTCTTGGCCTCCCAAAATGCTGGGATTACAGGCATGAGCCACCATGCCTGGCTGAGACTTTGGGTAGAGGACGCTGTTCTATCCTGAATGAGGTGATGGTTATGACTGTATGCGTTGAAACTCATAGGATTTTACACCGGAAATGATGAATTCTACTATGTGTAAATTACACCTCAATGAGCCTGAAAGAAAAGCCAATAGGGCCACTTTTTACATTAGCACTTACAACATCGTAACCTAAGCTAACCTAAAAATATGAAGAAAGTTTCCCTTTCTTCGACTAATTATTAAGGATTCAATATGAGAAAAGGCAGCTTACCAAATTTAGCTTGTATAGAATACGCTCAAAGTTGTGGAGTATTCCTTTAGCACAAATCTAAATAAAGCGTTTCTGGTCATATTTATAGGCATGCTCACATTTTTACCTCTGTAATATAGCCGTTAAGAATATGATATCTTTCAGTTTCCACTTCAACTATGAGCATTTTTCATTTAAATTTTCTGGTGTGCATACAGTGTAAATTCTGTTGCATCACATTACACCTTTTGTTGTTTCTGACTGCAGCACTTGCAAATCATGTTTAATTTTGTTTGCCCAGAATAATGATGAAATTCTAAAAAATATATATTCTATTCACACTTCACAACCTTATAGTAACAGAATAGTCTTAATGCACTTCTGTCCTCTGAGGTAGCTTGTGGTGAAACAGGAGAAACATTATGAATAATTAAAAATATGATATTTACTCCAGGAGAAAGATAAAATCTTTGAAAAATCTCTGCCGGCAGAAAGCTTCACAATCAGGTACCATATCCTTATACATAAATTGCCAGTCTTTTCAGGTGTCAAGGGATTTCACAGTCAGATGTTAATGAGATAAAGATGCTCAACTTGATCACGAAGGGTGGGAAGAATGAAGTCTGAGTTGCTTCTTGTTAATTCTCATCATTCTTCATTGTTAGCTAACAAGTAGGTAGCAGATGCCGGCACTGTGCCAAATGTACAGCTACAAAAGGGCAGATCCTGGACTGAAGAGCTTGTTCTGAAAAATTTGATTTCAAAATATTCAGACTTTAGCCAATTAACTGAGTTTCTCCTCATCATAGAGACAGATCTCCATGTCTTTTATGTAATTGGCCATTTGACCTATTTTTGTTTTACATATTATTACAGAAAAACTTCTCTATTATTTAAGTGAGGAATTAAGGTCAACTAAAAAAAAAAAGAAGTGGTCTGTTAGCCAGTCTGTCCAATCAATGGATATGGTGTTTGGCTGGGATTCAGTAGACCTGGGTTCCAGCTCCACTGTGGCGTCAACCAGTGTGACTCTGGATGAATCCACCTGCCTAGGGCCTCAGTTTTCTTATGTGTGCAATGATGCATTTGACTTCGATAATCTGTAAAATCAACCATAGCTCTAAAACCATTGCTGATTCTTAATGCATCATCAATTTTTAAATTACTTGAAGACAATGTCTAAACCTATATTACATATAATTAAATCCTTGGTAATTCAGAATGCATTTCAAAACACTGCATACTTTATAGCGTCATTACTGCGAACAGCCTAGCAAAGTTCTGGTTAAATAGAAGTTTCAGGCTAATGGAATCCTCATTAGATTTGCTTTTACAAGTGTTTTTCACAAATAGAAAATTCTAATTGTAATGAAAATTTTACCTTCATTTTATAAAATAAAACCCAATTCCGTAATTAACCAGGAAAGAAAGGATGTAACTCACTTATACATGGGTTGAGGTAGTTCACACAGAGCATTCTGACATTGTCAACCAGCCCAGACTCTTTCACTAATACGAAATGCAGACTATCAACTGGAATTTATTTTAAAAAAATTGGAAAAGAGAGAGTATTCGAGTACAAGGGTGCAATCTCAGCTCACTGCAACCTCTGCCTCCCAGGTTCAAGCAATTCTCCTGCCTTAGCCTCCCGAGGTAGCTGCGACTACAGGTGTGCACCACCATGCCCTGCTGATTTTTGTATTTTTGTGTAGAGACAGGGTTTTGCCATGTTGCCCAGGCTGGACTCAAACTCCTGGACTCAAGCAATTCACGCTCCTTGGCCTCCCAAAGTGCTGGCATTACAGGTGTGAGCCAGCCCTCAGACTTTTAATATAGTCAATTGATTTAGAAGCCAACAAATTAATTTAAAAAAAAACAAAAAACAGTGAATACAGTTAACCTCCTTTTGTTAATTAAAATTTGTGCTATTTTGATAAGTACCAAGTTTATATTTCCTTCCCTCATGTCTTCCTTCATCTCAGCCTTTCTTCCCTCAAACATTTCTTGAGTGGTTATTATACCAGACTCTGTAATCTCCTGATATTAAAAAACATATCAAACAAAAATCCCTGCCATTAAGGAGGATCACAATCGATGAGGCAAAACTTGATTAAAAATGGGCCAGGCACAGTGGCTCGAACCTGTAATCTCAGCACTTTGAGAAGTCAAAGGATCTCTTGAGGCCAGGAATTTGAGACCAGCCTGGGCGACATAGGGAGACCCCATCTCTACAAAAAATAAAAAAATAATTAGCCAGGCATGGTGGCTCATGCCTGTAGTCTTAGCTACTTGAGAGGTTGAGGCTGGAGGATCCCTTGAGCCTGGGAGGTCGAGGCTGCAGTGAGCGGTGAGTGCACCGCTGCCCTCCAGCCTAAGCAGTAGAGCAAGATTTCTATCAAAAAATAGCAATACTGTGACAATTTAGTGAGAATGATGTATACGAATGTTACTAGGGAGAATTTATTACCTTGGCACTGTCTCTCTCTCTCACACACACACACATTTGTGCAAAATGGTCATTCCATATCAAATTTCAAATAAAACCTTTGAACCATTCTTAAGCATTTCTGAAGCACTAGGTTTACATACAAATAGCATCATAATTCATTTGTTATTGAAAGCAGGTATAAGAATTTATACTTTAAAAAATCCCTATGCTTTTATACTTGTCATTAGTAGCAGAAATGGGAAAGAAGCAAAACCACATCTAAAAACTATTTTAGATAGAATGGTCATCTGGTTTTGGTGAAAATGAAGAGAGGAGGCATTTTTCACATATCCTGGCTAGGAGTAGAAATTAGTGCAAACTTTCTGGAGGGCGTTATAGCATGATTTGTCAGAAGGCTTAAAGATGTACATACTTAGATCTAGCAAATTTATCAAAAAAAAAAAAAAAGACTGAGGAAGAAAGATTCAGCTTTGAGTGCATACACATTTAGGACTGTTATGTCTTTTGGGTGAATTAAACCTTTTATTGTAATGTCCTGATTTATTCCCAAGCACTGCGGACAGAGTAATATTCTGAAAGTCAGTTAATGGAAGGATACAAATAAATGAAACACCTGTGATAAGAAGTGGAAATCTAGAAAATATATTCATTAACTTACTGTTGGAAGCAGTTTATTGGATTCTGCTTGAGCCTGAGCAGGTACATGTCAGTGATAACATGAATTTGTAGAAATTGCTTTCTATTGTTAATAGTCTGAGATGCATGACATCTAATTAGGCATGAAACAAGCAACACTAAACTTTGCACATTTTTCACAATCATATTAGGGGTTTATTGCCAAATAAATTGTTTATGTAAAATCTGTATGATTTATTACATAATCCCGTTAGATACATTTTATTGTTTTCCTGTGGTTTTGTGCTTTGCCTCAATATTATGTTTGAGCACCCCTTGGAGTTTATATTAGAGCATTTAAAACTCATCAGTACTAAATAACCAAGCAGCATGCTTAATACAAGAGAGAAACAAAGCTACATTGGTGTCTTTAGACCAAGTCTTTCTTACCTGATTATCTGGATATTCTGATGAGAATTAATTGAGCTCAAGGTTGTGCTGACACCTTGTGTCTAAATATATTTGAGAGAAATTTTGCAAAGTTGAAAGAATTCAAACACAAAACCAAATGTGTAGCTCTATGTACTTCACCATTCCTGTGGTTTAAATGTTTTTCTTGATTATACTCAGTCACCCATTTCACTTTCCATTTGCCCCCGTACTATGTGCTATTGTTTGGTGTTGCAGTATAAAAAAAATTTATGTTCCATCGGGTGCGGTGGCTCACACCTATAATCCCAGCACTTTGGGAGGACGAGGTGGGCAGATCACCTGAGGTCAGGAGTTTGAGACCAGCCTGGCCAACATGGTGAAACACCATCTCTACTAAAAATACAAAAATTAGCCAGGCATAGTGGCAGACACCTGTAATCCCAGCTACTTGGGCAGCTGAGACAGGAGAATCACTTGAACCCAAGAGGCAGAAGTTGCAGTGAGCCAAGATCATGCCACCGCACTCCAACCTAGGAGACAGAGTGAGATTTCATCTCAAAAACAATAACAACAAATTATGTTCCAATTAATGTAATTATATTATAATACTAGATATTTCTTTTTAAAATCATTATCCCATCATCTTAGTAAGAAGATCTCTTTTAAAACAAAAAGTATTACAATTTTTTTTTTTTTTTTGAGATGGAGTTCAAAAAACACTTGTTGCCCAGGCTGGAGTACAATGGTGTGATCTTGGCTCACCGCAACCTCCGCCTCCCAGATTCAAGTGGTTCTCCTGCCTCAGCCTCCTGAGTAGCTGGGATTACAGGCATGTGCCACCATGCCCAGTTAATTTTATAGTTTTAATAGAGATGGGGTTCTCCATGTTGGTCAGGCTGGTCTCGAACTCCCAACCTCAGGTGATCCGCCCACCTCACCCTCTCAAAGTGCTGGGATCTGCCCACCTCACCCTCTCAAAGTGAGCGACTGCGCCTGGCCAGGAAATAACCATTTTAAATGTTTATCTGTTGGTTTAGAAACTCATTGAAAGTAGAAACCACATCTTTTATTGTAATTGTGTATAAAATTTAGCAAAGTTTTATATGTACATAGTTACTTTCATAAAAAGGATTTTTAAAAACCTAATATTTACTGAACACTTACTACATGCCAGATGCTTGTCAATGTATTTTACAAACTTTATCCTATACTAAACAAGATTCATAACACAGACCGTCATGTGCAGGTTCCACTCATCAGTCCTCTGTCAGGCACCAGAACCTGCCACATTTGAGCCAGCCCAGAAGGATCAAGAGAACTGACCCATCTCTGTTTGAAGTCATTGACACTGCCTAAATCTTTGATGAGGACTCTGTTCTCTAAATATTCTTGAAAATACACACACACACACACACACACACACACACACACACTATACACACACACATATATGTACATATATAGATACATAGATACTTAGATACATACATAGATACATATATATAGATAAATACATATATACGTATGTGTGTATCTGCAACTTGTACTTTTCTGTATGTAGAGGGAGAATGCCTGGGTCCTTCTGGAAGTTCAACTTTACACCTATTACCCACCTGATGCCCTCTTTCAAGATCATTGGTTGTTGGCTGAATTCAGCAGAGCTCTGTCAATGTCGTTGTGTCATTGAATTCATTGATCACATGGTCATCAATAGCTCATGTGATGAAAGCTAGAATACTCTCTGTTTTGTTATACTGAGACAGTTTTCTACAGCAAAGTGGCTTGTGCTCTGAAGAATAAGTCTTCAATGATACGGATCTTTTAGTTCATAATTACATAGACACATTTGCCTCAAGATGGGATCAAGCATCAAAGAAAATTGGTTTGGGATGAATTCCTTTGCCAGCTGTAGGAGACAGTAGCCCTTCCATTAAACTTTAGGTCTTGGTGCTGAGTCTGGCTTGTGGGTTCAAACAAAACTCTATTAGTCAAATGCAGAAAACAGAACCTACTGTTGCTATTGAATGCTTGAAAAACGGAAGGAAGAAACTCTAAGCTAGTTTAGGAATGACTACCAAATCTACTACAAACTTGTGGCCATTGGACCTCCAGCCTCTGCATGGTCAAAAGATTGTAGAATCAGGAATCTTTTGTGCCACATCTTTGACTCTAGAATCACTCTGCATTGTGACAATCAAGAAGCTACCAACCAAACAGCAATGCTGCCTGTGTTAGTTTCCTGTTGCTATTTACTGTGGTCTGAATGTTTTCAATCTCTTTAAAATTTACACATTGAAACATTATCCTCAATGTGATAGTATGAGAAGGCTTCTGGGAGGTGATTCGCTTACGAAGGTTCTCCCTACATGAATGGGACTAATGCCCTTATAAAAGAGACCCCAGAGAGCTAGTTGGCTGTTTGGTTGGTAGCTTCTTGCAATATTGTAGACCAGAAAAGCAGAGGCCCCATGCCTGGTCTCTCCACTTACTAAACTTAGTTCACACCTCTAAACCCAACTGCAAGAGAGTGGAGGAAAAGCTTTTAGCTTTCTAACCTCTGCAGTGATAAATGAAGCTGAAATGGATGTGGAGGAAACCAATTCTTGCTATCTACAATATCCCTTATGATCAATTTAAGATGGTGGTAATTCTTTGCTACTTCTCCATGAAGAGATGAAGTCGAGTTTTACTCCCTTTGAATCTGGGCTGGCTATGGTAACTTGCCTGACAAACAGAATGTGGCAGAAGTGACAGTCTAGGACTTCTGAAGCTAGATCATAAGAAGCCTTGCAGCTTCTGCGCAGGCCCCTGGTTACACTCTTTCTTGGAGTGTACCATTTTAATGGTACACTTGGAGTCTACCGATTTAATGTAGCTCAGGGCTCCAAGAAATGTTATTTTGTGAACAGGAAATGAGCTATATCGAAGGGTTCAGGACCATACTGTAAGAACCCTCAATACAGATCATTTCCTGTTCAAGCACCCAGTCATTTGAGTCATAACAGTTGAGGCCCCAGACATTTCGGGGGCAGAGGTGAACCATCTCCATTGTTCAGTGCCTGAATTCCAGACCCACGGATTTATGAGCCAAAAAAAAAAAAAAAAAAAATGTTGTTTTGAGTAGTTATCTATACAGCATAGATAACTGGAACAGAATTTGGTGCCAAGAGTGAGTGCTACGTTAAGAAAATTTAAAACATATGATATTAGTTTGGTCACTAGGTAGCAGGGGAGAAACTGGGCCTGAAAAAGACTATTTGTGGCCGGGTGAGGTGACTCATCCCTGTAATCCCAGCACTGTGGGAGGCTGAGGCGGGTAGATCACCTGAGGTCAGGAGTTCGAGACCAGCCTGACCAACATGGAGAAACCCTGCCTCTACTAAAAATACAAAATTAGCTGGGCGTGGCAACTCATGCCTGTAATCCCAGCTACTCGGGAGGCTGAGGCAGGAGAATTGCTTGAACCCAGGAGGTGGAGGTTGTGGTGAGCCAAAATTGCACCATTGCACTCCAGCCTGGCCAAAAGAGCGAACTCTGTCTCAAAATTAAAAAAAAAGAAAGACTATTTGTGAAATTTGTAATGGCTTATGAGTGACACCTTGGAGGATAGTGAGGAAATCAAAGGCTGGAAGAAAGGGCATGTGAGATATGTCGTAGTGGAACAGTTAGTCAAACTGTTGCTTGGAGTTATGTGGGAAAGAAAGGTCTTGAGGTTCTTGCTAAATAGATTTTCAGGCAGAATGCTGAAATTGCTACTTGTTTTTTTCTAATAATTTTATTATTTCTACAATAAAATATGAGAAGTGAGGAAAAAAAGATGGAACTCTTCATTTTTTTTAGAACTTGTAGGACATATTAAGAAGGCACAATTTGTTGCATTTGAAAATAAAAGTCCCTCTCCCCTGCCCCCATCTCTTTCAGCAAAATATTATCAAAGTAAGAAATGGCTCAGAGCAAAGGAACTATTGATATGGGTCTGGTTGGGTTTCATAAATATTATAGACTAGTGGCTGCCACAAACCTTTGATTCTGTCCTTCCTTTTTTGAATGGCTGTGTTGAATGCAATTACTCTATCCCTGTGTCACTGTTGGATATTGGGCTTATAGGCAAGGCAGATAACTTGCATCTTTATTTCATGGTCTTCAGATCAAGAGGAACTATCCTTAAGGAACTACATCAAGGAGCGTCATCCCGATTTACATAAGGAGATGCTGGCCTTTGGACTAACATTGAAATGGGATGAGATTTTTGGGAACCTTGGGAGGGGGTTTGCGTATTTCACATGTAGGATGAATGTAAATGATTGGTGGGCAGAGGACAAACTGGAAGGAAGGACAAACAAAGGAAAACGGAAGATGGCTGCAAATTTGTTGCTATTCCTCCCGCCAGTAGGTGGAGTCTAATTTTCATTCCCTTGAATTTGGCTGGTCTTAATGATGCACTTGACCAGTAGGATGTGGCAGAAGTGATGTTCTGAATTTCTGAGGCTAGGTCATAAGAGTCTTGGAGCTTTCACCCAGGCCTCATAGATCACTTACTCTTAGAGCTCTGACTGCCATGCAAGATGTCTGACAATGGTAAGGCTGCCATGTTTTGAGGATGCTCAAGCTAGCCATGTAGAGAGGGCTGTGTGTGAGAGAGAGGGGGTTTGGGTGGCTGGATAGCTTCAGGTGTTCCGGCACTGAAGTACTGGGACTATCCTATCTGAGACCCCAGATATCATGGAGCATAGATGAGCTGTTCTCTTCCCACCTATCTCAATTCCTGACTCACAGATTAATAAGCAAAATAAATTATTGTTTTTGTTTCAAGCCACTAAATTTGGGAGTGTTCATTATTTATCAATAAATAATTCAATCATCCCTCTTCCCTCTTAGGGACCTTGTTGCCATATCCTGGGATTCAGGATCAGACTTGGTTTGATCCTACTCCAGTTCATCAGAAACGTTACTTTGTTAAACCTCACTGGATGGTAGAGTTATAGTCTCACCCCTCCTTCTATTAAACGGGGTCTCTTTGGTCCATTTGCAAGTCAGTAGATATAAAGTGATACAACGGAAGTTAAGCTGACTGAACCCACACTTCAGTATCTCTGAACTTCATCTCAGCCTAAAGAAGATTCTAGCAATGCCAAGGGTAAAGAGAAGTTCCTGCCCAAATAAAATGTCTTGTTATACAAATATATTTAATGAACACATGAATTACTGAAGCAACTTTTAAACGATAGTCAATGCGTAATAAATATTTGGGGCTGTAATAAACATTAAAGCCACACAACAGTTTTTAGACTTCCCAGGGCCACACATTCGTTCAAAGCCTGAAGATATCTGAGAGTAGATCTGGAACCTTAAATTTCCAGGTGATGTCAGTATTTCTAGGTGACGCTAGTATTTTCTTCTGAAATAGCCCCAAGCACAGGCTATTTCAGAAGAAACATTCAGAGTGGCATTTTAAGAGGAAGGAATCAGGAAGGATATTTCAGGAATGTTGAGAAAAACTGATACATAGATCCAGTTATGAGTTACTCAGTGGGCCATACGGGTAAATCTAATTGATATTTGGGGTGCCTTAGAATGCATCTGTGAGGATAAGGGCTGAAAAATATGTATTTGTACTATGCCTCCCTCCCCAGATAATTCCTAAGCATATGAAAGTTTGAGAATCACTGATATGAGAACAGAGAAGCATGAGTCTTCTTCCTTCTCTCTATTCACACCCTAACCTTCCAAATGCTGTTTGAGACATTTCACTCTGTTTATGTCAACAACAAAATCAAATTCAAAGAGAGAATCAGAAACAGCTTTATTGGGAACAAAGCTTGGGTATAGTGACAATGAGAAGGCAATGATGACTATCCACTAATGGGTTTCAAGACTAAAAACCCTGTATTATCCAAATGATAGTTTTGTCTTCTCTGTACCACAAGACCTAGGCACATTTCTCTCATTTCTATTGCACCCGGCATTACTTTAGTTAGGATTTTATTTTCATACCATGAACTCCCATTTGACATCTTGAAATATAGCTCTGTGACTCATGTATTATTTCACCCAAAGGTTTTTATGAAATATGCATTTTCACTTAATATTGCTGCATTCAGAGCTCCAATCAATCCAATTTGGCAGGCATTTTATTTCAATACTACCATATGGAGCAATTTCCCCTTCAAGACATTTCACTCTGTGGCTGTCAAAAAAAGACCCATTTAGAACAAAATCAAAATCAAGAGAGAATCAGCAATAACTTGCTTGGGAAAAAAGTGATTGTGTTTGCAGTGGGAACAAGAAGGCCAGATGGCCATCCATTCATGGATTCCAAGAAAAAAAGACTAAAAAGCTTTGAATAATATGAATAATCAAGTCCATTTTCACCTTTTAAGATTTCCTATGGACTACTGATAATTTATACACTGTGAAATAATGTTTCTTAACTAGAAAATGTTCCCAATAACAAAATAGAGTGAACAAAAGTTCAATGACAAGAGAAGACCATTTGACTTTGAAGAATAGGTTAATGTTTAAAACCAGAAGGGAAGGCCAGGCATGGTGGCTTAAGCCTGTAATCCCAGCACTTTGGGAGGCTGAGGTGGGTGGATCACCTGTGGTTAGGAGTTCGAGACCAGCCTGGCCAACATGGCAAAACCATGCCTCCACTAAAAATATAAAAATTAGTCAGATGCAGTGGCTCATGCCTGTAATCCCAGCTACTCGGGAGGCTGAGGCAAAAGAATCAGTTGAACCCAGGAGGCAGAGGTTACAGTGAACTGAGATTGTGCCACTGCACTCCAGCCTTGAGACTCTGTCTCAACAACAGAATGAGACTCCGTCTCAAAAACAAAAAACAATCAAACAAAAAAAACGAAATAAAACTAGGAGGGGGAGGCTGAGGATGCCTCACGTAATAGAATTAGGAAGAAATTCTTCTGCCATTTTTTTCTTTAAAATCATACTTAAGCTATTTTCTAAAAAAAAGTATAAACCTTTCTATGATTATATTTGCAAATCCAGTATTCAAAATGTTGTGTGTTTCCTTCCTTCTGCAATTGGGGTAGAGTGACACTGGATGGCTGTGAGGCCTTGAGAATAGCCACATAGTCCCCGCTGAAGGCTGTCATTCTAGGCATGTTTATTTGACATGCAACTGTGCTATTTTTTCTTTTAATATCTATTTTTAGAAGTTGAACCTGTGTTACTGACATGGTTTAAAATGTTATGCCTATATACTAAGCATCTAAAGAGACATCCAAGTAAAACCTGCTAATTTATCACTAATACATAAGTCATCACTTACAAATCAACTTTGAGTGGGAAGTTGTTTAGTGACTCACTCTCCTTCTCTTATGTTGAAGTCAAAAGCCGGATTCAGGCTGAGTACAGTGCTCCAGAATATCTGCAAGCTGCCTGGGCATTTACTTCCCTGTGCTGTTTTCTTCTATAGCCAGTGTGCCATGAACTCTTAGCAAATCAGATTATTCGTCTCCAACTGGTCCAGACCAATGAGATTAAATGTTATTTATTTATTTATTTATTTATTTATTTTGTCTTTCCCCCTATAAATGGCGGGGGGGGCAGGGGAGTGACAAGAATATATATATATATATTCAGTAATTGATGGTTTATTTATAGTTAAAAGGCTTTAAAAGAAGCATCTTTCTATATCTGTGGACTATTCCTGATACAATTGGGTGTCTCAAATATAGCAGGGAGGATTATATATTAAATATTTCTCAGGGATTTTTTTCTTTCTTTCTTTCTTTTTTTTTTTTTTGTTTTTGTTTTTGAGACAGATCTCACTATGTCACCCAGACTGGAATACAGTGGTGTGATCCTGGATCACTGCAGTCTCGACTACCTGGGTTCCAATGATCCTCTCATCTCAGCCTCCTGAGTAGCTGGGACCACAGGCACATGCCATCACACCGGCTAATTTTTGTATTTTTGGTAGAGATGGGGTTTTCCCATGTTTTCCAGGTTGGTCCTGAACTCCTGAGTTCAAGCGATCTGCCTACCTTGGCCTCCCAAAGTGCTGGGATTGCAGGTGTGAGCCACCGCACACGGCCTAGGGTTTTCTTAAAAGTCCATGTCAATTCTGGTCTCCTTTGGATACAGGGTTTAGCAAAAGAGATCATTAGGACCAACTTTTAAAAGACAACTTGAAATAATTATGCATATAATTAGATTGTTCTATGCTCTTGAGTTATATTCACAAAAATATATATAGGAGTTAATTTTCTTCATAGAAATGTGCTGGTGGGAAAACAAGAATCAGGCATGCTAATAATGAATGATACCAAGGGCCTCATAATATTTTCATAAGATTGTTTTCAGGTGTTGAAGAGCTTGAGAAATTGGTTATCTCTGGCCAGCCAAATTTAATTGTCCTCAATAGTGATAATCTAATCATTGTAGTTTACAGTCTGAGTAGACAATGCAGTTCAATTACATGTATAAACTGTGTTAAAGGACTGATAACTAGAATTGCATATAGAATCAAACAGTACTTACAATGATGATGGTTTTGTTCAAAATATTTTAAAACTCTTTTGGAATTGAATGCCTCCATGCATTCTCAATATCTCGATCACGGCACCTTAAAAATGGGTTTGATCATCAGAAATATAAAACTATCAGTCCGGACGTGGTGGCTCACGCCTGTAATCCAAGCACTTTGGAGGCCAAGGCGGGCGGATCACCTGAGGTCGGGAGTTCAAGACCAGCCTGACCAACATGGTGAAACCCTGTCTTTTTAAAAAAAAATAATAAATAAATAAATATAAAACTATCATTTGGAATCTAGACTTATGAATAAGATACAGGTTAAAACTAAGTAATATCAACAGGACTATGGCAGATTTCATTTCTCAAAGATGGCCACCACCTCATATCCTATCTCCTATGTTCCCTCTACTTGTGGGTAGGCAGATCTTTGTGAATGTGTCAATCAACTAAGAATGGAGGAAGTGACACTTTGAGACTTACTTGGCTGGGTCATAAAGATGCCGCACACTTCTGTCTTACTCTCTTGAGATGCTTTTTTCTGGAATCCAGCCTCTGTGCTGCAAGGAAACTAACCAGGACAGTTCATGCCTCGGTGTTCCAGCTGACAGCCTTTGTCAACCCCCAGACAGGTATGTGAGCTTTCAGATGATTTCAAAGTCTACCTGTGGAGTAATTTCCAGTCTGTGAGTTATTTCAGTTGATGCTGCATTGCACAGAGATGAGGTGTCTCTGTCAAGCTCTGCCCAATTACAGATTCATGAGTGAAATAAATGACTGTTGGTTTTTTAAGTCACTAAGTGTAAGGTGAATTGTTACTCAGCAATAGAGAACTGGAACAGATATTGGTACCTGGAGATGGGGTGCTGTCAAAACAAACAACCTAAGATGTGGCATTGGCTTTGGGACTGGATAGCAGGCAAGGTTGGAAGGGCTTCGAGGAGATAAAGTGTTAGCAGAGGCTTAAAGGACCTTGAGGAGGCTGTCAGTGAGGACTGAAGAGAAAGTCAGGAAGTCAGAAAGACTTAAAGTGGTATTAAAGATTTTTCTTGTTTGAGAGAGGGTCTCAGTCTGTTGCCCAGGCTAGAGTGCAGTGGTACAATCACGGTTCACTTGCCCTCCCAGGCTTAAGCAAGTAGCTGAGACTATAGGCACATGTCACCAGGACCAGTTAATTAAAAAAATATTTTTTTTTTTTTTTTTTTTTTTTTTTTTGTAGAGATGGAGTCTCACCGTTGTCAAGGCAGATCTTGAACTCTTGGGCTCAAGCCATCCTCACGTAGATCTTTAAATGCCCCATTGTTTAGCAGGGAAGATTTGGCCATAATGTGGTATTTTATATACCTTTTCAGATAGACAGAAGTCCTTCTAAGGGTCTTAAGGAAATGCCTTACAAATCTTCCCTGCTAAACAGTGGGGCATTTAAAGATCTTGAAAGAGTTGTCCCATAGCAGTCTCATAGATATTTCTAGGTAGAGTAGGGCTTTGCTTGAAGAGATTTGTGGGTATGCCTTTTCTCTAATAGGGTGGAGTGGAGATCAATACATACAAAGCTCACAAGGTTTAAAGAACAACTAGATTGCCTGGACTGAAAGGAACAAAGACAGTACAAGAAGAAAAGAGTTCATTGGGCCCCCAACTTCTACAGAGTAGTCTAATACAATGTATTAGTTGCAAACATGAGCTACATTTTATCAAAAGGAAGAAATCCCAGAGCATGAACATCTTTTTGAGCAGTAGGGTTTACAGTGGTTTTCCTTTTCCTGTTCCTCTGTTGTCTGTTGGGTGTGTGTCAAGCATGTAACTTCTCTCTTTGGTTCACAACTCTTCAGAATGCTGGTGAAGGAACTGAATGCAGAAGCTGCTCCCAAGGAGTCTCATCCATACTCAGACCTAATTGACATGAAGAGATCCTGGACTGTGTGTTAATGCCATAATGGTAAGAGACTTAGGCCTCTTGGAAGAGAGCATTGAGTGTATTTTGTATGTGGGAGAGATGTGAACTCTTGTGGCCAAAAGGGAGACTGTGGCAGACAGCATTATCCAATGATGGTCACCACAACATGCGTTATCCCACGTGTTCTTAGAATGTGACATTGATACCCTCTCACCAACTCGTGGAGTCTCTGCTCTATTCCTCTGAACCTGGATAGAACTCTGTGACTGTGTTGGCCAATAGAGTACAAAGAAAGTAATGCTTTTTGACTTCTAAAGATAGGTCATAAAAATGCCACCTACAACTGCCTTGCTCTCTTGAGATGCTTATTCTTGGAGCCCAGCTTCCAGGCCTTGAGGAATCCAAGCAGCCACGTGCATAGGCTCCAGCTAAGGTTCCAGCTGAGAGCTGGCATCAATCACCAGGTATGTGAGTGAGTCTTCAGATAATTCTGACCTCTGACCATCAAGTCACCTTTAGCCTTTGTGCCACCCTGAGGGTGCCATGCAGAACAGAGAAAAGCTGCCACTGCTATGCCATGCACCAAGTGCTGATTCATGAGCAAAATAGATGATTGTCAGTTTTTCAAAGCCACTTAGTTTGGGTGGTTTGTGGTGCAGCAATAGAAATCTGGGACAAGGAGAATGGAAAACAAATTGTGGTATACACATACAATAGAACTCAGCCATATAAAGGAATGAAGTATTGGTAAATGCAACACACGATGAATCTAAAGATCCTACACTTAGCAAAAGAAGCTGGGAACACAGTACACATGGTATGTTTCCATTTATTTGAAGTTCTAGAACAAGCAAAGTTAATCTAAATGAATACATTGACCCATGATTGCCTTTGGGTGCAAATGACAAGAAATAATACAAGGAAACATTCTTGGTAGATGAAAATGGTCTATATAGAGGTGTGGGTTACAAAGGTGCATCCATTTATTAAAATTGTGCAGGCAACATTTGTGCATTTCAACGTAAGGTATATAAAAGGATACAAAATTTACCTTAAAACTTTTAAAAAGTAATAAAAATTAAGTGGGCATGGGGAGTACATGAAACTATAGATCATATAAGAATGACAAAATGTTAGTTAACTACTCAAGCTGGATGAGTAGTACATGAAAGTTTATTATTCTATTCCATTTTGTAGATGTTTAAAATTTCCCATAATAAAAAGTTTAAAAAGAAAAAAGTACTGATTTTTGTCAAAAATGAATTTTGACTATAAATAATTGGGGTGTTTTTCTTACATGACTGCTAGATGAGCTCTAAAAATAATACCAAAAGAATATGTTTCCAAAATGTTTTGAATTAGGCAGTACTGTTTAATTAGATGAATAGCATACCATGGTTTTTCAGACCACCAAAGTACAACACTCATTGTTAGGTACAAATATTTGTTTCTAAAATCAGTTTTATTATTTGATCTGTTTCAAGCTTTTACTTAAGCAGCACACATATTTTTCATTATTTATTTGGTAGTTACTGTTCATCCAACATTTGTGAAACATCAGTGGTAGAAACTAGTTACAAAAACAAAAACATGAAACAAAAACAAAAAACCAACAAAGAAAAAGAACTAGTTCCCAATAATGATTTAATTGGCAGAGGAATAACAGCAACTAGAGTAAGCATAACATTCATTATGGTGGCTCTTTACGTTCTGTTTATTTATTTATTTGAAATCTCTTCTAATTATTTTATAATAGTCCTTGTTAATGAGGGGGTAGGAGTGTTGGAGTCTTCTATGCCATCATCCCATTGGGTTTAGTATCACCTAAATGATTTTTTAAATGTTCATCTACATAACATATATTGGTTAAACCATATGCCATTGGCATATAACAAATCCTATTTAGCTACACTCCAACCGATTTGAAATTTGATGAACTCTAAATCCATAGCTTTCATTCAGGTTTTTCTTCTGAGCTTTGGACCTGCATATGCAACAACTTATTGGAAATCTTTGGGATATCACCACAGGCAAACTGATTCAGTATCTCATCCTTCAGAGAGGCTCACCCTATTCTTCCTCTCTTAGTAGACAGCAACATCCTCTATTCAACGGCCCAAGTCAGGAACAGTATCTTTCTAGACATCTCCCTTTCTTTAATCCCCCACATCTAGTCAGTCACCAAGAGTCTTCTTGAGTATTTGTTGTTGTTGTTGTTGTTGAGATAGAGTCTTGTTCTGTGGCCCTGGCTGGAGTTCAATGGCTCGATCTTGGCTCACTGCAGCCTCTGCCTCCTGGGTTCAAGCAATCCTCCTGCCTCAGCCCTCTCGAGAAGCTGGGACTACAGGTGTGAGCCAACACGCCTGGCTAAGTTTTGTATATTTAGTAGAGACAGGGTTTCACCATTTTGGCCAGGCTGGTCTCGAACTCCTGATCTCAAGTGATCTGCCTGCCTTGGCCTTCTCAAAGTGCTGGGATTACAGGTGCGAGCCACCCTGCCCAGGCTTCTTGACCATTTTTTCTTTCTCCTTTTCTGTATTCCCTCTGCTACTATCTTAGCTTGAGCCCTCAAATATTTCTCAACTAGATGACTGCAATGGCCTATTTATAGGCCATATGCTTCCAGTTTTTCTCTTGCTCCAACCTATCTTCCAAATTGCTGCAAGAATGGTCTAAATAAAATGAAAATCTCATCATGTTACTATCTGGCTTAAAACTCTTCAGGGTTCTCTATTGTCTACTGATAAATGTGAGATTCTTTGCAAGGCAAACAAAGCCCCCCTCTGCTCTGTTCTCTGCCTGTGTCTACAGAGTTACCGTTCACCCTACTGTTGTCCTCACTTACTATGCTCCAGCCATGACTAATGACTTGGGTGCTCATCAAGAAGCACTCTGCCTTGTATCTCCATTCCTGTGTTCAGGTGCTATTTCCCTCATCCCAGTTCCCTAGAAAATATGTACAGCACTCTTCTTTCTACACTGCATTCAGATATTAAATTCTTGTTGAATCCTTTCTGATGCAACCCCCCACCCCAAAGAAGAACCAACCCCATGACATTGTGAGCCCTTGGACCATTTGCAAACTTCTATCATTGCACATTTATAATTTTTTATCTTGTTTTGTTTTCAGGTCTGTCTTCCGCTACCCGATCACATGCTTCATTTGGGAAAGAACTATATCTCATTTGTATTTATATCTCCTGCCTCAGCCTCCCAAGTAGCTGGGACTACCGGCACGCAACCACGCCGGGTTTTTCGTATTTTTAGTAGAGACGGGGTTTCACTGTGTTAGCCAGGATGGTTCCTGATGCATGATCCGCCTACCCCGCCTCCAAAAGTGCTGGGATTACTGATCTGCCTGCCCCGGCCTCCCAAAGTGCTGGGATTACAGGCGTGAGCCACCATGCCCGGCTGTTGCCTGCTTTGTCACTGCACACGTAGCAACAAAGAAGAGAAGAGGGAACCTCCATGTTGAATATACCTGGCTTCCAGGTATCCCTTTTCTATTGTCACAGCTGCCGGTATTTACCTATGCAAGTTTTTAGCTTGCTTATCTATGCTTGCAGCTTGATTTTTCAGGCTGCTTGTTGTTAGAAAAGAAATGATTTGGGAGCTGCTTTTTATGAAAAGGAAACCTTACCAAGGACTCTCTTACCCTCACTATCTGCCTAAATGATTTTTCTGGCTCCTGTATCTCTATCAGTGAGTATATTCCCAAAGGAAAATGAATTGTTCTACCAAAAAGACGTGCAGCCAGGCGCTGTCGCTCACGCCTATAATCCCAGCACTTTGGGAGGCCAAAGCAGATGGATCATTTCAGGTTAGGAGTTTGAGACTAGTCTGGGCAACATGGTGAAACCACATCTCTACTAAAATTACAAAAAATCTAGCTGGGCATGGTGGCGCTTGCCTCTAGTCACAGCTACTTGTGAGGCCAAGGCAGGAGAATCGTTTGAACTCAGAAAGCAAAGGTTGCAGTGACCTGAGATCCTGCCACTGCACTCCAGCCTGGGTCACATAGTAAGTCTATCTAAAAAAAAAAAAAAAAAAAAAAAAAAAAAAAAAATATATATATATATATATATAATCTTTTTCTCTAGTTTCCTAAGGTGGAAACTTAGATGATTGACTTTAGGTCTTCATTTCTTTTTTAAAAATTATTATTTTTTACTTTTTTCTTTCTTATGGTTTCATTCCATCAGTGACCATTCATTTCTAATAGGTACATTTAAAGCTGTAAATTTCCCTCTGAACATGGCTTTCACTGCATTCCACAAATTTTCATAAGTTGCATTTTTCTTTATCATTTAGTTCAAATATTTTTCAATTTCTCCTGAGACTTCCTTTTTGACCTATGTGTTATTTAGAAGCATGTTATTTAATTTCCAATTCAAGAAAGTAGTTTTTTCAGTTTGCTTAGCTTTTTCTTAAGGATGCAAGTGACAATATCCAATCTCATAACATGTTGAAGTTGAAACCAGAGGTCCTTAAAAGGTTTTTAACCAAACTTGAGCCTTGCAAACCAAAAATTAAATCTGAAGGTCCCCATACAACCATCTGAATGAGCTCCCCTCCTTGGCCAGGGCGCCCTAAAATTTAACCTGAAAGATGGGTTCAGACCATGACAAGAAGTGGAGGTTGGACATGCCTCATTACACCACTCCTGTATTAACATAAACACAGACCTTAAGTCTGATAAGAAGCATTTACAATCTGTCTATTCTCTCTAAAGCCTGCTACTTGGAGGCTTCATCTCCATGATAAAACCTAGGTCTCCACCACCCCTATCGTAACCCAGACATTCCTTTCCATAGATAATAACTCTTTCAACCAATTGCCAATCAGAATATGTTTAAATCTACCTATGACCTGAAGCCCTCTACCCACCCCTGCCTCTGCCCTCCTAGTTGTCCCACCCTTCCAGATTGAACCAGGGTGAATCTTACATGTATTGATTGATGTATTATGTCTCCCTAAAATGTATAAAAGCAAGCTGTACCCCCGACCACCTTGGGCACATGTTGTCAGGACTTCCTGAGGCTGTGTTATGGGGGCATCCTTAACCGTGGCAAAATAAACTTTCTAAAGTGATTGAGATTTGGCTCAGATACTTTTTGGTTTACAAACCTATTTTCTCATCTGGAAATATTACTTTGCTCAGCATGGAGTTCTGAGTTTTAAATGGGTTGACTGAGACAAGTTATCTAACACATAGTAAGTATTAATGTAGTTTTATTTTCATCTTTTCACGATTAGTGAAAGGACACTCATTATCTTTGGCATAGTCACTTCATATGCTTGGGTGCCTTATTAAATCAACTATCATTTTTCTAAATAATATTAATACCTGTAATACATTTTATTTTCCAAATTTTCTATTCTCTAAATCCTTTCTTTTTTTTTTTTTTTTTTTTTGAAACGGAGTCTCACTCTGTCACCAGGCTGGAGTGCAATGGCGTGATCTAGGCAACCGCAACCTCCACCTCCCAGGTTCAAGCGATTCTCCTGCCTCAGCCTCCCAAATAGCTGGGATTACAGGTGCCCGCCACCATGCCCAGCTAACTTTTGCATTTTTAGTAGAGATGGGGTTTCACCATGTTGGCCAGACTGGCCTCAAACTCCTGATCTCAGGTGATCCACCTGCCTTGGCCTCCCAAAGTGCTGGGATTACAGGGTGAGCCACCACACCCGACAGAATATAAGTATTTTTTTATATTGCAACACCAAAGAGAGCAAGACTGTTTCAAAAACAAAAAAAGAAAGAGAAAAGCAGGCAACATGGCGCTGGCTAGGTAGAGACCTTATCTGCATAATGAAAGATTAGGGTGGGGTGGCCAGCTTCTTCATGCATTCTGTAAATGGCACACCTGGTCCAACCAGTCTTTGGGCCCTATGTAAATGAGACACAGCCTCCTCAAGCTCACCTATAAAACCTCGTGCATTTCACCATGGAACCAGAAGACCCACTCAGGAACCCCTCCCTGTCTGCGGAGGGAGAGCTCTTCTCTTTTCTCTTTTCTCTCACCTATTAAACATCTGCTCTTAAATTCACTTCTTGTGTGTCCACGTCCTTGATTTCCTTGAGGTGAGACGACAAACCTCGGGTATTTATCCCAGAAGACAACGCAGCTTCAACAGGATTGCTGGGTCAAATGACAGTTCTATTTTTTGGTGTTTGAGAAATCTCCAAACTGCTTTCATAGGGGCTGAACTAATTTACATTCCCACTCTTAGATATAGTGGACCCCAAGTTTCTCTTCAAAGAATTAGTATGTCAGTATGTTCAGCTCTCTTATTTTTTAATTCTCTATTTTAAAGTTTAACTTCCTTGTGGTTCTAATCAGTGGTTCACAACTGTTCCCCTGGCCCCCCGGCTCCATCCTGACTCATCCCGGTCACCTGCTCTAGTAACCTGCTCTGGTCACCTTCTTTGACCTAGTCACCCCTGGCTACCTGCTCTGACCTGCCTATAACTGTCCTTCCCACCAAACCACCCACCCTGCCACTCCAGTTCGTACCCCTGCTCTCTTTAAAATAGCCAGTTGGGATTGGTCTAGCTTGTGGGTCTAACCCTAGCCAATAGGGGAATGACACAGCAGTAGGGGTGAGCCCCTTAGGCATAAGTACCCTCCCCGTCCTTGTCCAGGTGTGTGTTCGCCATTGTTCCACCCTTCTATAGAGGTAAATTTCCTTGCTGAGGAAATTTATATTTGAGTGTTACTTCTTTGGTGGCATTGAAAATTGTACTTATAACGCCACCAACAGTGTGTTAACCTTCCCTTTGTCCACGGCCTCGCCAGCATCTGTTACTTTTTGACTTTTTAATAACACTACATATTTTCTATCAGTTGTAACGGCCTGGAGCTGACAATATCCCAGTAGCAATAAGTATACCTAGTGCCCAGATACTGATTTTTGAAGCTATTTCCCAGAACAGGAACCAGACCTTCTTGGATGGCTAACTCTAAGACTGGGGCTGGAAATATGAAAATGAGCCAAGCTTGGAGCATCTTAAATATAGTGCCAGAAAGAAAGTTTTAGGAAAAAAATGAAAATAATCTACCATGGAGGTATATGAAAAGGACACAGGAGCTAAATAAAAGCACCTGACGACCGAAGTTGAAATAATTTAAACAAAATAAATACAGTAGCCTTGGATTATAACCTAAAATATAAAATATCCATGAGTCCATATTGATAGAAATAAGTGATTGAATGAATAAATGGGGAGAAGAGATGAATCTCCTGTGCAGAATTCCAAATAATTTATGTATACATCCCACCCTCAAGAATAGGGAGCATAACTTCTCAAGTGTAGACAGACATCTAGTGACTTCCAAAGAGCACATCATACAAAGGGGAAGAAAGAGTAACTTTATAGTGGAGAAACTTGTCAAACACTCCCTTAACCAGGTGATCAAGCTCAACATTAATGGTGATAAATCATACTGACAGCATGTATGATTTCCTATGACTTGTGAAAAATGGCACTTTACCTCTGCAATCTTCCTGCCAAAAACCCAATGTAAACATGAGGAAAACATCAGACAAATCCCAATTAAGGGACAGTCTACACAATACCTGTCCAGTCCTCCTGAAAACTGTCAAGGTCATCAAAAACAAGGAGTGTCTGAGAAACTGTCACTCACGAGAAGCCTAAGGAGACATAAACAAATGCAGTGTGAGATCCTAAACAGGCTCCTGGACCAGCAAAAGGGCATTAGATAAGCAAGGAGAGGAGACTAAGAAAATCTGATTAAATCAGGGATTTCAGTTTATTACAATAAAGCAATATTGGATTATTAGTTGTAAAAAATGTACCAATGTAAGATGTTACTAATGGGGGAACTGGGTGCAGGGTGTATGGTAACTCTCTGTAGTAACATCTGAATTTTTCTGTAAATCTAAAACTGTTTTAAAATGAAGTTCATTGAAAAAAAAAAAAGCTTAGTATTAGTTTAGTATTGTTTCCCCTATTAATAGTTATAGCTATGTCAGAAATATTTTTCTAAAAATCAATTAATGAACCGGAAATCTCAGAGGACATGGAGTTTCATAAATCAATTTCTTTTTGTTGAACAAGTATTCTTTTCATCTCAGGTATTATTGAATATATTTCTAAAATATATTTGTATATTTTTTCTTGTCTTGGCAAATAATGCACATTTAATATAATCTAAGCTTTCTTGGTTGATTCTACTCAATTAAAACAAATAGCTGCCTAAAAAGACTGTCCCAGAAAAACCCCTCAAGCCCCCTCAAACTTCCCAATGTCCCAAACTCCATCAGAAACAAAGATTCATTAATATTAATTCATTTTATGCCCTCGATATTGCTCAGGCACTGGGAACACAATTGAGAAAAGTTTCTGCCATTGGGGAATGTAGTGAGAGGATGTCAGCTCTTGATTCCTGTGACTTGGGCATTCCAATCCTTCGGATGACTCCTCATTGAATTGGTCATCAAGTCTCAGAACACTTCCTTTACAATGTCTCTCTCACTCATGTCATTAAAGAAAAAAAAATTGCTATTCACATGATCTAGGCTACTAGTATTACCTTATATCTAGTCACTTACGATTTTAAACATCCGAATTTAAAAAAAACAGCTTCTGGCTGGGTGCAGTGGCTCACATCTGTAATCCTAGCACTTTGGGAGGCTGAGGTGGGCAGATCACCTGAGGTCAGGAGTTCAAGGCCAGCCTGGCCAACATGGCCAAACCCCATCACTACTAAAAATTCAAAAATTAGCCGGGCACGGTGGTGGGTGCCTATAATCCCAGCTACTTGGGAGACTGAGGCAGGAGAATTGCTTGAACCTAGGAGGCAGAGGTTGCAGTGAGTCGAGATCACATCACTGCACTCCAGCCTGGGTGACAGTGTGAGACTCTGTCTCAATTAAAAAAAAAAAGCTTCCAATGGCTCTCTTTCTGATTCTTATCCCCTATTAAACTACCCTTCTACTCTAAACCTTATGGGGTTAAGTATACAAGTCTCTACCTGGATTCAAGGATTTTGACAATCTGGTTTTCATTTGCCCCTCATGACATTTCTGGTGTCCTTGCCTTAACTCTGATTCACTACTTGATTTCTTCCTTTCTTTACCCTACAAATATATTCCTCCAACATTCTTATTGCTTCAGTTATGTCTCTAGGTTTGATTCTCAGGTTTTAGGTGTTCCTGGGGCTTTTCACCTATCACTTCATTCCATCCTTTGGGTCACAGTTAAACTCATTTCTTGTAGTTCGATGAAGCTGGAGAGTTACACATTTTGAATCTCTCTAAAAGCCTTACAATCCATTCCTAAAATAACTCCTCCCAGTACTGCTGGCAGGCAGTGTTCTGGAGACTTACCTTATTCTTTGTTTTTGGCCCCCCACAATTAGGTGTTAGACCTTGCCTTTCGGGATACTGTTTGAGACTTTTGTTTTTTGCTACAGTGCTACCTAGACTTTCTTCAGTTGCTATGAGTTAACCTATTATTGTATGCTAGTGCTGCAGGAATAAAATAGACCGCAAATGAATAACAGCTCAAATACACAGTGAAGTTTTTCTTTCTCATGTAACACTCTGAAGAAGATATTACCAGTTGATGGGTAGATGACCTTCAAGTGGTGAATCAAGGACCCAGGCTCCTTTCATCTGTGACTTTCACCATCGCTTAGCATACTTGCCATCGTCTGTAACCAGCTAATGCACGGGGGAGAGAGACCATGGAGGCAATGGGCCTAGAAATAGTACATATCACTCCCACTCACATTCCAGTTGGTTAGGACTCAGTCACATAACCACAGATATTTGCAAGAGAGGCTGGAAAATGCAGTTTAGCGTGTGTCCAGGAAGAGAACAAAGCTTTAGTTAATTAGTTTATTTTCTCCCTAAGGAAGACCACCTCAAATACCATCCAATTATTGCAGTCTTCTCCATGTCCTCTATCTCTGGTGATACACTCTCCTTTCCATCAAGTCCAGTGACCTGGGAAGTTAAAGGTATCTCCCCCCCATCACCACCAACTTCCATCAAGTACACAATGCAGAGCAGGAAGAAGATAACTGCCATTAAAATTTCCATTTGAAAAAGGGAAGAATGAGAATCTATAGCAGTCACTGATTCACAGCAGAGAAACCCCCGCTCCCAATTCTCTCAGTAGAGGCAGTTTTTAAATGTTTATTTGTTTTTGTTTCCTGTTTTGTAGAGACAGGGTCTTGCTCTGTCACCCATGCTGGAGTGCAAGAGTGCAGTGATACGATCATAGCTCACTGCACCTTTGAACTCCTGGGTTCAAGTGATCCCCCTACTTTAACCCGAATAGCTGGGACTACCCACGTACGCCATCATGCCCAGCTTATTTATTTATTTATTGGTAGAGACTGGGTCTCCCTATGTTGCCCAAGCTGGTCTCTAAGTCCTGGCATCCCTCTGCTCCAGCCTCCCAAAGTGCCGGGATTTTAGGCGTGCGCTACCATGCCTGGCCTAGAAGCAGTTTTTTATTTGACTCCATCTATTTTCTAAGAGGAACTCTCTTATTCATTATTCTCAGTGGTCCTCTGCTCTGACTTCTGAGAAGTCAGAAGACTGTAACATGTAACACGCTATGGTTTCATTTGAAGTAGGTATTGAGAACTGTTTCCTTCTTAGAAGCCACACAACTTTCATAGCTTGCTTCACGAGGATGAAAGTTTGCTTGGAGTTCCTCTGAAACAGGAGGCAACACAAACAATTCTGATCTTTGCCATGAGGTTGAGTTTCCGTGTTTAGTTGAGCAGTCTCAGCGTGCTTTTCTTATTCAATACTTTTTTCAGTTTCCTAATACTTGGGATCCAGAAGCAGTAGACTTTTCCAATCCAAGGCACTTCATCTCAGGGCTCTTTTCCATTCCCTTCAGTCTCCGTGAAAGCCACGTGACTCCTGCCTGAGTTTACTGCTTTCTCATGAAACATTTTAGCAAGGAACTCTCAAACACACCGCTACTCTGGCTCTTTCCATCCATTTCCCCTGAACTAAAGTTTCAGTAATCACACGACCACTTTCAGTATACAGGAAACGGTTTATCCATGCTTTGCCACTGCGAAATACAGCTACAGGTTTCCAGGCTGCTATATCTATTTCCTTACCATTGGTTGCTTGACTGCTAAGCTGATGTAAAATATTTTAGGTTTTCATTCTCACAGAACCCCACTGAAAGGTACCAAGTTTTTTTAGTTTTGGTTGTTTGCAGTAACAAATGTACTCCAAAATATGCAATGGCTCAAATATAATACAAGTTTTTCCCCTTATTTATGCTGTCATTTTGAGGCATACATACTTGTCAGTTTTCTGTGAAGTGACTCAGTGACCCAGAATCTCTCCAAGTTGAGGCTCTGCCATTCCTGAAAGCTTTCAGTTTTCTCAGTATCCCAGCCAGTGCAAAGTGAAAGAAGGCAGGTACATTTGATTCTTTTTTTCAGACAGGAACTCCCTCTGTTGCCTAGGCTGGATCATGCCAATGGCACGATCTCAGCTCCTTGGTATCTCCACATCATGAGTTCAAGTGATCCTCCTACCTCAGTCTCCCACGTAACTGAGGTTACAGGCATGTGCCACCATGCTTGGCCACATTTGATTCTTAAAAAGCCTCCTAGATTGGGCGTGGTGGCTCATGCCTGTAATCCCAGAATTTTGGAAGGCCAAGGCAGGCACATAGCTTGAGCCCAAGAGTTCAGGACCAGCCTGGACAGCATAGTGAGACCCTGTCTCTACAAAAAATAAAAATATTAGCCGAGTATGGTGGTATGCACCAGTAGTCCCAGCTACTGGAGAGGCTGAGATAGGAGGTTGCTTGAATTTGGGATGTTGAAGCTGCAGTGAGCTGTGATCATGCCACTGCACCCCAGCCTGGGCAAAAGAGCAAGACCCTGTCTCAAAAAAAAATAATAATAATAATAAAGTACCATCTAGAAATTGGTACACATCATCTTTGGTCATAATTGGTGAGAACTCAGTCACATGGCCATGCCTAATTTCAGGGGAAGGTGAGAAATGTAAGCTAGCCAAATGACCAAGAAAAGAGAAAAACATGGGTTTTGGTGAAGAATTGGCCGTTTCTACCACATATTAAGAGTATTCTTTGGACGGTTTTCCTTTAGATATATTTTCTTTATGCTGAGCAGATGCTTCCATTTTTTTCTCTTATTAATCAATATAAGTTTATGAGATCCTTACATAATTTGTCTCATTTGGCATTTAATTTCATAGAAGCATGTAGTGTATTATAGTTTTGATTCATTATAAATTACTAATAAAATATTCCATATATACCTCTACTGAGACCATTTATTTTAAAATTGGGAATGATTTATTTTCAAATGGGAAACATCATGGAATATTTTGATAAATCTATGGAAAGAAAAGTTGACTTAAATATTATTTTGCATATTGGAGATCAAAGGCGTTATAATCAATTTGCAATTAAAATATAATCTTTGGTGAGGTTTTGGCTTAAAAAAAGTGAAAAACAACAAAAAACATATCTTAAGTATAGTAACCTGTACTAATGAATAACTACTAAATCTATTTATAACAATAGAAAATGATAACTTAATGATTTGTTAGCAAGAATGCAGATATGCCAATTTTCTGCTGGGATTTCTCTTTATATTAATTGTAATTCTCTGAAAGACAATAAGCCATGACCCAAATGAAAATAATTTTTTCAAAGTATTAAATAATAAATTATCCCTAAGATATTGCTTATAATTCAGAAAATTTTGTCAACACTCAAGCAAATCTGTTACTTTTACTTCTTTAACCTTAAATATCTTAATAATAGAAGCCCAAAATGTTTGAGAGAGGGCGAGTAATTCAGCAGTTAGTACTGGCAAAGGATACAAATTCCTTACATTGTAGTTTGAAGATTACATTATGAACCCATTTATTCTGAGCAGAAGTGTTTCATGTTTTCATTATATTTCAGTAGAGACAACTTTACAAAAAGAAAAAAATAGCTCGACCAGGCCAATTGGGCACTGGTGTTCCCCCTCTTTAAAACTGTTAACTAAAACAGGTTCTGGATAATTTATGGAACTAAGGATTCAAAAACAATCAGAGATTAGATGATGCAGCAATTTAACTTCTGTCAGTTTTAGAGCACCAAACGTTTAAATTCTTTTTCATATGCAAAATGGTACTTGTGAAGTCTGTTGTTATAAATCATTGTTGCTGGAAGTAAAATGGACAAGATAATGAAATATGAAAAATATCTAAACTTAAGGTCTTTGGGAAATAATACAACTATCTAACAAAAAAGAATTAAAAATCAACAAACTACTATTGCCAAAGAGAAGATTATTTTGTTAAACAAGATAGCAATACTGATCTGAGTGACAACAAATTCACATTAAATGAAATAAGCTAGATAACAGTTCATATTCCAGCTGAAAATACAGAGACCATTTTAAAGCTACTTACTTTAATTTGTGATTTATATGAACTTTAAAGGAGATTATTTTTAAATGTCTGAATTTGTAGGTCTATTTTCTTTGGAAGCAAGATTTGACTTCCAATTAAATACTATGACCCAAACATTTTGAGAGCAATATTTTATAGCACATTTAGATGAGATCCCTTTCAAACCCAAGATCTGAATAATATTTACATATATCCATTCAATATTTCCTTATATAATTGACATTATTTTATTTTGTGTAACAGTCACATTAACATTTATTTGTCAATGACAAGAATTAGGACTGATGCTTATGCATCATTATCAGTGAAGTCAGATATTTACCCATTCCATGTGAGTACTAAAACGTGAACAGATTTCTTACATAAAGGTGAAGAAAAGTAACTTTTAACCCACACAAAATTTATTCTCTGGAAAATTAAATTTCCATTAAAATCTCATTGGAATAATAATTTTAACATTTTTTTACACTGTTTTCACAGAGGTCAGCAATTTCTGTATGTAATACAATTATACAAAAGGAAAAAGGCACCGAGACAATCGGTGTATAGATAGTAGAAAAGTCGATATGAGAATAAAATGCAACACACAGCACATTTTCAATAACATGAAAATGATTAGATATATGCTCACTCTATAAACAGACTGTTTCACACACACATCTGTTTATATTTTTGACGGAAAATGTAAATAAATGTGACAATAATATCACACTGTTGATAACCACACAGACACTTGTTTATATTAATAAGATCCATTAATGGTTTAGAGTCGAGTCACTAGCAAATATGCTGGAGACAATTCAAGACCAAGGAAAAGGTTAATCAGCAGTGTATTTCTTCAGTTGTTTGATAAGAGTTTTGCTCATGGAGCATTTAAACTTTATCACACGGTTATATCCATTATTAGAAAAATAAGTAAGAAAGCTCTGTAGAAACTATATTATTAAGGAAGCTTCTTGCCTGAAAAAATAAAAGAAGTAGGAAGGAAGGAGGGAGGGAGGGGAGGAAGAAAGGAAGAAAAGAAAGAAGAGAAAGGGAATACTGAATACAAGATTCCATTAATTGAGCTTTTCCATAAAAATTTCATTATTTTGAGAAATAAAATACAATGCAAGAGTATTGATCAGTGAGGAACCTGATGAGTTTTAGAATAGATCCCAACATTTATCAAGATTCTTAAAACTCATATAACTATTCTTCCTCAAGACTAATTTAACTGAAAACGTATTTATACTTTCTTGTTTCCAAATTCTAGTCAAAATCTAGCCAAAGTTTGGCCGTCTCTTCCAAATAGCTTTAAAGATTCCTCAAAATTGTTGCCATTATATTATTTTCACCACAAAAACAAAAGCAATCTCAATAAAATTATGCAGAAACATAAAAAATCAATTAATTCTGTAATGCAAGCTACTCCTGGAATTTTTCATTTGATAATCTTAAAGTAATATTTATAACATCAAAATGCTGTTAGAAGTATCACCATTAATTTCTAGCTGTGTTTCAAACAACTGTTTAAATATGCTTAAATATTAAGAGAGTTAATTTATGTGCAACAGCTACTCTGGTCTCCCCCTCACACAACAAATGTCACATAATTACAGAATACTATAAATATTCTCAATATTTTCCCAAGAAGACTTCCCAAAACCAAAACAAGCACGATTCCTCCCTTTTCCTCCTCCCCACTGTCCACACTAAAAAAAAAAACTCCAAACAAAAAAGCCCCCAAACCTCTTACGACTCTATAGTATTTACTTCAGTTTTCTATTTTTTGAAATTGCCTGGTTAAAGCAACATGTGAAATTTTTAAAACCAGGTCTTTGAAAGAAGGTTTCTCGCAAAATTTAAAATAAAAAGAATGTGCAAGCTAGAGGGAGAAGGGATGAGACAGACATGGGAGAATACGACACAACGATCCCACATCCTCACTTCCACAAGTTGGAATTGCAATGACATTGGATACTGAAGCAGCCGTCCTATTTCAGGGTTCTGGGATACTGATCCTCTATGGGCCTTTTCTCCTATTGGTGCTTATGGATTACTTCCATCCACATTAATGGGGTTTGCACAGGAATCACTATGAGGATCAACCCATGAGGTAAATGGTTTGATCGTTACTGAAAATTAAACCATCAGGAGGAGGTTAGCACACTTAGAAACTGACAGATGAAGTGACATTAAGAAGTTCACAACCATCCACCTTCAACCAGATGTGAACGGCAAAGAGAAGCAGAAAGTCTCAGAGATAAGGAAAAGTTCCTATTTTCTCATTAAACAAAATAGTCATATTTAATATGAACTGCTAGCAATATCTGAATACACAAATTTTGAAAAATTATTTTTTCAGTATAGAGTATTATATTTTATCTATTAATTCATTTTAAACACATTGTCAGGTAAGAGATCACATGTTAATGTAATAAACAGAAAGATGTTAAGGTTTTTCTTTTTAAAATAGTCTTGAATACTTAAAAGACAAACTCAAATGTCTAACAGTACAAACTGGATTTACTGATAATCAGAATAAGAAAGAAGAGGGTGAAGAAGGATCCTAATAAGACAATTTATAATACAGACTATGACAGTGACATAGAAATAATGTCAAACATCTTGCACAATTATTGCCACAGCAGTGACTTGGTTCTTATAATTAGAAATTTTCAGTTATAAGCTGTTGAAATTTTATAATAAAATTATGCCAAACTTTTGTTAGATTAATAACCAGTTTCCTTCCTGCTCCCAGCCCATACAACATAATTTCAGGGTACTTCACAGTATTCAAGTATACAACCACCACCACCACCATTACCACCACCACTGAAACAGCAGCAACAAACATGCTATGATTAGAGTATTACACTTTGCTCTTTCTGTAGTCCCCAAGAAAGCCTATCTGGTCCTGCCTACTGTCCAGTCCAGGTGGTTAAGAGAAAAAAGTCAGGGTATCACTTTTTAGTAGATATTATTCAGCTTTGGTGAACTGACTCTGGTATCTGGTTTGAGTATATAGTAAGAGGGGGAAAAAAGGCAGGGAGGAAGAAAGAGGGAATATTTTTTTAAAGGCACATACTAGTCTGAACAGGGGAGAGAAAAGAGCAATATTTTTACATTCATTTTTTGATAATAAACTATTAATTCCAGTCTGTCAAGCTGTATTACCTTAAGATTATATTAACCAGACCTCAAGCTATCACCTGATCAAACACAGTGATCCATCAGCAGTGACAAAACAGCCTAATTCCATGACAACATTGTTTCACATATTCAAATAAGCTCATTTTTTCAGTGGGTAACTACAGATCTCTGCGGGGGGAAAAGAAAACTTCAAAATGTAAAACGTGTTCATACAAAATACTACATCAGAGAAAGAAATATGGCTACATTTGAAATGAGGGGAAATGGAAACTCATATGTACCTTATTCACAGCATTTAAGCTGAGAGAAAGAGAAGGTCCTGAGGCTGCTGCATTAACTTGCTATTTGAAGTAAAGGATCCTAAGAACAAAACAACCAAGGAACTAGTTTAGAGCAGCAGTCACAGAAACACTGCTGTTAGAGAAGAATCCGGGACACAGTTCATCTGATGAGTGTGATGACAATGAAGCCATTTAGATGATGATAAAGGGAAGCAAGAAATCTTACTGTATACAAGAATGCAAAAATGCCAGCACCTATGGCTGCTACTATACATGTGCTCAAAGGTCAGTCTTATTTCATTTATGATACTGATAGGGAAATTACTAGACAAATACCTCCCCAGACACTCTTTGCTTTTTATCTAGCATTCTAAAGGTAACTTAGAATATTTAAACAATGGAATTTTCAGAAATCATAAAATCAACATATTTATTATACCAAGAAACACTTTGAAAAATGTATGTTGAATGTGAATGTACAGAAACTCATTATTAAATATTAATTTCTTTCATCAAATATCTTCCTTTTTAAGGAAGCACGAGGAAAAGATCAGTAACATTAATCCTAGTCTTAATGTCTCTCTTACTATGACTATCACACTTAAAAGGTCTGATCTACGGGCACTGAAACATTTCATGAATAATGCTATGTAATACACTTAATTTCTGTATCACTAGATCTCAGACAGAATTTCCTGGAGAGCTTAATAAAATGTAGATTATTGGGGTCCCTTCCAGACCAAATGAAGTAGAATCTCTGGAGGTAGAGTTTTGGAATACAAGTTAAATTTTCCTCCCTTCCTTCCTTTCTCCTTCTTTCCTTCCATTCTCCTCCTTTCCTTCCTCTCTCCCTTCTTCCTTCCTTCTTTTCTACAAGGTCTTGCTCTGTCACCCAGGCTGGAGTGCAGTGGCGCTATCTTGGATCAATGCAACCTTGACTTCCCAGGCTCCAGTGATTCTCCTACCTTAGCCTCCTGAGTAGCTGGGACCACAGGCACCACCACACTCAGCTAATTTTTTAAATTTTTGGTAGAGATGAGGTTTCGCTATGTTGCCCAGGCTGGTCTTAAACTCCTGAGCTCAAGTAATCCACCTACCTCAGCCTCCCAAAGTGTTGAGATTACAGGTGTAAGACACCACGCCTGGCCCAAGTTAAAACTTCAAAATAATTCTTTAGGATATTACAGTTTAGAAATCACTATTTTACGTTTTGTTCTTGGAAAGAACATGTGTCCTCAAGTGTGATGGGAGTCTAACATGTATTTGTTCTTTAAGACCCAACTCAGGGGTTACCTTTTCCAGGAAGATTTTGTTTGAATTCCATGTTGCATTCTTCTATTAAATCCCACAGTACTCTATGCATGCCTCTATCTTAATGCTTCATTATACTAGACTGAAATTATCCATTCTGTGGCTGTCTTCCTACCTTAGAATGCAGCCCATGAGGGCAAAGACTTTGACCAATTTATTATATCTGCATCTGCAGCACTTGGAACAACACATGGCATATATCTGGTACTCTTAAATATATATTAATTAAGGAATAAATAAATCCATGCATAACACAAGATTCATAAAAACTAAGACTCATATAATAGTGTGACTGATTTCTTCCATTAGGAATTTAGTTCAATATTTATTGTCTGCCTACAAGCAAAGGGGTACAGAAAGATACTAACAAGGCATTGAGTACTGACCTAGGGAGAAAGAGAGACATATGTAATAAAAAAACTAGCTATAATTCCTGACAAACCTTAATGAATTTGAGAATAAAAAGAAACATAAATAAATTGCAATGAGATGACAGAAGACAAATCTTTTGTCTTACCACTGATAATAATGAGATATGGGCTAGACACAGAGTAGTAAGGGGGTCATGTAATAATTAAATAATTAAAACACCTTGGATTCCCAAAAGTGGTCAAAGAGCAGAACAAACTGATTAATATACTTTCGGGATATAAGTATAGGCTAAACTGGCAGAATAAATCAATTCCAAATCTTTGAAAATCAAAGTCATCTAGAAAATGACACAAAAGTACCACCATTTGTGTCCTGAGAAGAAACAAAATTCAGATCTTCTTTTCTTGTCTTTTCTCTTTCCCAGCTGTTTTGCCCCCTAGTTCTGCCATTCAATCAAGGTGAGTGGGATTATTAATAAATATAATGTCCTAAGTGGTTTTTTTTTCCAAACAGGGAGGCAAATGCAACATGCATAGATAGCATGGGTTTTAGAATAATTTAACCTGAGTTCCAACCCCAGTTCTACTACTTACTTATTGAATGACCTTGGGAAAGTTTGCTTAACCTCTTCACGCTGCAGTTTCTTTATCAATAAAATGTTGATAATATTACTTACCTCGTGATATTGTTTTGAGAATCAAGCAAATAATAAATTATTGTGCTAGATCTTAGTAAATTTATAGCTGTTACCATCACTTTGGAGGGCAGAGACGATGTTTTAAAATTAACCTTAGAAAATGCTTTGCAGCATGCTTAAACTTGTATTCAATATTAAGTTTGGTTGGTAATAATACCAACAGCTACCTTCAATGTAGGTCACAGATGAACTGGGGACAGTGAATGGAAAAAAAAAATTGGAAATAAAAACTATCAACGTGAAATAATATAGTGACAACTAGAACAACTATATACATAATATAGTAAACGTCAATGTGAAAAATCTCCAAGAATTGTCTAGTCTCTGTAGGCAAATGGCAATTTTATGCAAATGCTATATTTGGATAGGGATATCTGGATAGGGACCTTGAAAAATATTTGTTGGTGACTACTGTTCTTGCTCCATCAAAAATTTACACCTTAAGATAGCCTACTTTTTCTTTCATTGGAAAGACTATGATATCATCCAGTCTCTCCACTCATCTTCATATTGACAAACACTCTCAATTCTTTCCCCTTTTTCCCCTATTGATACTATCTTACTTTGCAATTATTGATTATGTTTCTGATTCAGTTGATAAGTGAAATAAAAATGATGATGGTATCAAGCAAATGATTTAACATACAGCCCTGGGCCTCTTCACTAGGTTGGATGAAACTGCCTTACCAGTCCCTACATTTAAACGTATAATTAATCAGGTAGCTTAGATGTTTTCTCATTGGGTTTTCTTTTTTTTAATTGTGGTCCAATTCATTATTCTTGTCAGCAAATACAACATTATTGAGAATTCACTAAATTCACAGTAAGATAATATGCAAATAGATTTCGAACAAAATGTGGATTGTATCGAAGATGCAAGAATATAGAATAAAGCTTCTGAAAGATAAGACAATATTATACTAAACATATTCTTTACTTATTTGACATACATTTTTGTTTCCTGGGCAGCAATAACTATCTTTTGCAGCTCATTTGGGAGACAAATAAAGCCCATAATTCCAGGTTCAGAGGCTCCCATAAATGCCAGTCAATTGCCATATTTGGACTATATAATTTTATCAGAAAACTTGGGGGATGTTAATGGAACAATATGAAAGTGGGTTGTCTTTTTCAAGTTTCTGAGCCAACATCAGCTCCCTACCAGTGTGTCCCTATTTACTATAATTACTGAGATTGCTGAAGATTTTGCTGTTAAGGTTTCATGCAAATTCAAGCACACAAAAAAGCAGTAGTACTGTCTTGTACATTAGATTCAGTAGAGTGAAGTGGGTCCCCTGAGCCTTATTTAATCCTTTTCTAAAAGAATAGACAACTTTTTGGGAGAAATTACTATAAGTTGTGTCAATCCACAGAAGCAAATGTATATTTTGCTGTGTATGAAGTAGAACAGCAGCAGAAAGCACCCCAAACCAAATATAATATCTGGTAAATACACAGAGGAGAAAAATAATCATAAACTTTGAAATGTTTTTCTATTCAGTTATCTGAAAAAGCCAGGGCACCTTTACCTTTACAAATGAATACACCTATACATATTTATGTTGCATGTATGTAAGTGCATGTGTGTATACAGATACACACCCATATAGATAATTTATAATCTTTGAGGACTTGGCAGCTTGGGTGGAGGTAGGGTCTTTCCGAAATATTAAAAAATTGTTGATTAATTTTTAGGCTATGAAGGATTTGATACTTACACCAGATAATTCCCTATGGATATATCAAATCACACACACAATTCTGGGCATAGTCTGAAAAAAGGTAGATTTAACAAATAACAATCAGTTGGGTCTTTTTCTCACTAAGAGTGAAAGCACCAAGCTGGTCTTACTAATGTGTTTCACTAAGCTCTGTAACAGTTACAAATAAGACTGATGACTCTTTTTATTGGGCGGGTAACAGTTGTTAGCAATGGAGTCAGTTGTTTCAAAGTCAAAAAAGATCATTGTAGCTTCAAATGCCTAAGTCCAATTTCTCAGTAAAATCTATATCCCCTCTTCAAGTTTGTCCATACTGTTGCTGAAAACACTTAAATGAGATATTTTGCCATTTGATTCAGGTTCTACCTCTTACTTATTTAAAAAATCCTGGTAAAAGCTCATTGATGTAACAACAAAAGATGGAGTTTTCCCTGTAATGCAGCCCTGTAACATACATTCTCAAACCTCATGTCATCTAATATAGCATTTGTATTTTTTCTTATAATTCATGTGTATGAATGCACAGAGCTGCCATTTTTTAAATTAAAAAATATAGGAGTTCATGGTCTTTTTGGATTTCTTTTAAGGCCTTTCAGTACAGCCAAGCTGAGTAATATCTATGCATTATTTTGTTATTATGGTAATAACAAGTTCTAGTTTACAGTAATATATAGTACTTAGTTGGGACTAGGAGCAATGATATACTGCTTTTTAGTAACTAGTAAATAGTATGTTTTTGTCTATATTAACTAGAAATGAGAAGGAGAAAAAAGAAACTATTTTTAATATATATAAAACATACTCTAATAAGGTATATGCATAAAATGATAGGTAAGAAGCAAAATTAAAAAGAAAACAGCTTATAATATTCCTGATTAGAGTTCCTAAATATAAAAACAAATGAAAGTGCCTTACCATTAAAAAAAATTAGCACATTATACAAGTTTTACATACTTCAGAGGAAATAAAGATCTTGCGACACTGTCTGAGGAATCTTTACATTTATAAAAATCGAAGGCTTAATTTTGCAAATACAACTTTCAAGCTGTATAAGCAAATTTAACTTACATGAAAGGCACAAGATGACATCACGTTGAAGAACTTTTATCTGTAAATTTCATAAAGTCTAGTCACAAGTTATTAGAAACTTCCTAAGGAATCTCAGAACTGTTTTAACATGATGGTCCGATTCAAACTGAGAACTGGGTAGTCTTTACATCACAAATACAAGTTGAAGTAAGAGTGAAGATTTAGAGAAAGAACAGTTTCTTATTTTGGATGCTACCTGCTTTACGCAGCATTGGTTACTAAATACTCAGAGCAGAAAATTAAAATTGAATTGTTTTCCATTTTCGACAGCTTACCTATTGTATTTTCAGTTTGTAAAAAAAGTATTTTCACATCACTGCAATTTTGAAGAGTCAATCACTGAAAGATATTTTAAAGTAAAGTCCTGCTCTATTAGCTTCCTACATTGGAATACAAGAATACAGGAAGTGCTTTCAACAGAAAGTTACGTAGTTCTACAGTACAACCTGTCTAAAAGACTTGCAAGGGACCAGTACAGTGACTTGGTCTCTTTGGATCAGGCAAAAGCAGAGGCAAATGAAAAATGAACTTTTAAAAAAATAATGTATTAAAAAAGTTCCCGTATGAAAATGAATACTTGTTTGCACTTAGATTTAGTGCTGAGAGGAACTGAGGCACAATGAAACTAAGTGCACAAAGGGAACATGTCTGAAATAAAGCAATTTTCAATGTGACTGAAACCCTTTACCATTACATATGACGTATGATAGAGTTGGAGAACTACTTTTTCATATTAAAGAACATTACAGTCAACAGGGACTGGCCAAACTATGTTTTATAAATAATATGTAGGATGATATTAAAATTGTATTGCAACTAAAATTCCAGTTTTTAAAATCACTTATAATTTTGATTTTTCGTAAAATTACTGGCTCTTGCAAAATTAAAATTAACTTCAAATCAAAAACATCTTGTTAAATTTCTGGAGGACTGTTAGTTTAGCAATGATAATGTACGTTTCTCAGTTTCCCAAACAAGCTCTACTAGATACACACATTTTCTTCATTTACGTCAATATTAGATGTTCTTTCCATAGAACTTAAAGCATTTTGGTAGAAGGTTGAATATGATTCTTCAAAGAACAGCTCTTCTAATGGTGACTTGGTAGAAACAGTAATGTTGTAATTGGAAATATGCTGCCTTGGATGGTGACTGCTTGCTTTATTCTATTCATCACGACTCTAGCAATGCATGCCATCTACATACTTGCTGTCCCTTTGACTCTTTCATTTCAGTCCAGTGATTGAGTTCTTCTTCTCCAGAGCTGTTTAGACCTAAAGAAATCCAGCCTATCATCTCTTTTCTTTTCATGCTGCGTTTGTTATACACAGACAGTATGAGTGTCACATCAGAAAGCTGAAATAGGGCCACTTGAAAAACAAAAGTTTCCTTGTATACTGGATTTGGCTGCCCTCTGCGGATGGATGTCTTGCATTTGGACATCTCTTGACCCATGGAATTCAGTAGAGTTAACTTAACATATGTATCTAAAGAAGAAAAAAACAGCATATCACAAATATCATTTGAAACAAACTCAAAACAATTTTCTCATAGGCTAAGAAAATTAAGTATTTATACTTTAAAAGGATATGGTGTATACCATGTTCAATGGAAATTCAACCAATTCCATTTTGATGTAGATGCTTATAATATGTGACAAACACAGAAAATGCTAAGTAGGCCAATAATATTTTGAGAATAATAATATCTTAACCTTACTATTTCTATATAATAGTTAGAATTTAAAGGTATACCTCATAATCCTTCCTCTACCCTCCCACCCCATCCTTGACCTCCCACTACCCTCCCCTGCCCATTACCATTCCCATTTAGCCTCACTAAGCAGGACATCATAGCATTAATAAACACTTAGCAAGCTCAATTAGCCACAACACTGTAAAGCATTCCACTGTTTTCAGAGAATAAGAATAAACAAACAAATAGAAATGAAGGCAAATGGTGAAGAGAAAAAGAGGAAGACAAGAATGCAAAGATGACATCAAAACAGCTTAGGATGAAATGTCAAAAAAAATCTCTGCATGGATGTGGTTTTTAAATATACTTTTAAAACATTAAAGGGCAAAAATGAAGCCAAATGCATTAAGGGTTCAAAGTTTAGCAAACCAAGTAAAACTTTCTCCTGGTTTCATGCAAGAGTACATTTAATGTGCTTTCAGGATAGTTAAAATACTACAGGATTGTTTTTTGGCACAAATTTAATATAAAATTTTAAGAATGATAACTATTTTTATGAATTACAAAAAAATTGATGTGATGTTTAGTGTACAAAGTGAAACATAACAGTTCATTGCCTGATTATTTGGGAGACAAATCCTCTCTTTATAAGACTGTGTTTTCAAGTTTTTAAGACTCATGCAAATGATCTTCAGCATGTTGATCCATCATGTGTACTTCATATCAAAATTTCAATTAAAGAAAATTGCAATATTTATCATGAAATATCTATTTCTATTGTATGAATCAAAGTACAAATGAATGAAAAAATAAAAATTTTTATTTAAAAAAGTTTTGCTTATTTCACACATGCTCTGAATACCATCATCCATAATCAGAGATAAATTCTAAGTTAGTTTTATTTAAAGTACCACAGATAATAAATGTGCATTGTTTTGGAAACCAACATGGTGGACAGCTTCACTGCTGGCAAGTTTTAGGGTATTTTGGTTTTGCATGAAAAGACAACATCCAATTAGCCTCTACAGGAACTCACCTCGGATTATATAAACCTGTCCACCTATCAAGTGTTTTAGACAACAGAACAGTCCATCTGACAACAGGGGGTGGAAAGCAGTAAAAGAAATAATGACCAGATGTCAATCGTTGGGTGAAAGAGGGTCAAAGGTTAGAATTAAAGAGGAAACACTGTTCACTGGAGTGGAAGAACACAAAACTTTAGCATTTTAATTCAGATAGAGGACTGAACAAAAGGGATGTTGGGTAAATTTCATGGGATGAGATTTTTTTAACGTAATTGTGTAATCTTAAACAAAAATTACACTTTTTAAAAGGGAGACATCTTTTTAATGATACTCTCTTGGTCTAAAGCACATTGAACATAGAATCATGCATATTATCAGACTATAAAAGACTAAACAAGAGCATTTATAAAAACCATCAGAATTATTATGCTTATTATTATTGCTAAATTTAAAGCTTATCCATTTAATTTTCAAATACTTTTATTACTCCCAATATATATAAATTAATTATGCAAAACAAAATAGGGCTAATGAAATTTTTCCTCTTGAATATTGCTCTTTCTTTGGAAAAATGGGGATTATTCAGTCTATAACGTAGTTCAAAGCTTAGAACCTAGGTACTTATGAGGGGCTATAATCTTTATACTGTTTCGGACAAACTGATAAAACTGTTTTAAAACTGTTTTACCTTTTACTTTATGAATATTCCACTTTCATAAAATTACTTTAAATGTTAACTTCTACTTACTTGCTAGTTACCTCCCACCTAACACCAAGAATTATCCTTATACTGAAGATCTAATGGTAAAATAATGGCAACTGCTATAACCTACTCTGTAACCTGAAACATTGACTCTATGTTGTGGATGCTCATCTTTTGTCATCTGTTTATTATCCAACCCTGTAATTGGCCACACCTCCCTTCATTTTAGTTGTGATTCTTGTTGCTCTATCAGAGCAACAGTAAGGATAGGAAAGCAAACACATCACTTCATTATATTTTTTAGCATCTCCAGCTAAATATTTGCCAAAAAAGTGTAGTAAATTATTAGCTAAAGCACAAGTGGCAAACTGATACCTGGGGGCTCAATGTGACTCTAAACCATGTTCTATTTATCCAGCACAGTGCTAACAGTCTGAATCTGAATGTCTTATGGCAGGGTGTGCACTCTCATGTTTGTCTCAGGCCTCACCATCTCCCCCATCTTTGAGTTTTACTCATTTCAGTTATCTCCCAGGCCTTCTAAGTTTGCATTCTAAGTCTATACTAATAAAGATCAAGTCACACTACCAAATCTGTTTGTTCTAGAATTGCTTCTTTTCTCCCAGTCAATTTCTCCTTCTGAAATGAGAAGGGGGATAATAATAATAATTCCATCCCTCTTTTATGCACCTTTTTCTGATCTGAGTCTCACAATTAACCCTGTGAGAGACATGACCTTAATTTTTATCTATAAAGAAACAGACTTAGGGGAGTGAGGTCATCTGTCCAAGGGTAGAAATACTAATTTAAGCCTTCAGATTTTTAATTCAGAGATAGATACCTTCTATGATATATATATTTCCAAATAATATTGGAAAGCTTGCTTCTTACAAATATCATAGAAGGTATCTATATTTTAGTAATTTTTTACTTCTTACATATATCATAGAAGGTATCTATATTTTAATAACTTTTTACTTCTTACATATATCATAGAAGGCATCTATATTTTAATAAGTTTTTACTTCTTACATATATCATAGAAGGCATCTATATTTTAATAAGTTTTTACTTCTTACATATATCATAGAAGGTATCTATATTTTAATAACCTTTTACTTCTTACATATATTGTAGAAGGTATCTATATTTTAATAACTTTTTACTTCTTACATATATCATAGAAGGCATCTATATTTTAATAACTTTTTACTTCTTACATATATCATAGAAGGCATCTATATTTTAATAACTTTTTACTTCTTACATATATCATGGAAGGTATCTATATTTTAATAACTTTTTACTTCTTACATATATCATTGATGGTATCTATATTTTAATAACTTTTTACTTCCATTGAATAAATAATTTTTATGACGATTAGAAATAAAGTTAATTTAATTTAAGGGTAAAAAAAGTTACCCTTCCTTTATTTTTTAATTTTAATTAATTATTATTATTATTATTATTTAAGACAGGGTCTTGCTCTGTCACCCAGGCTGGAGTGCGGTGCTGCAATCCTGGCTCACGGCACCCTTGACCTCCTGGGCTCAAGCGATCCTCCACCTCATCCTCCTGAGTAGCTGAGACTATAGGCTCAAGCCACCACGCCTGGCTAATTTTTAATTTTTTTGGAGAGAAAGGGTCTCTTGTCCAGGCTGGTCTCGAAATCCTGGGCTCAAGTGATCCTCTAGCCTCAGCCTCCTAAAGTGTTGAAATTACAGGTGTGAGGTACTGTGCCTGGCCCCCTCCTATAATAATTACTTGCTATTTGTAATAAAATACTGCATTAAGCAAGTCTGTAACAATTCTTTAAGAAAATTTAAGGTGGTATTATTTCAGATTTATTTTCAAATTTTAAGTTTAGGGCAATAACAGCTTTAATTTTAGATAAGTATAAAGAAGCTGCCACTTTCCCAGTTTCCCTTTTACTTTACCAACATTTTAGAGGTATATTGGGTGACAATTTCACTACTCTCCCATAACCTACCCTGGCCCTGCTGAACTGGGAGAGAGATCTGGAGAGAGAACAGTAACAGGCATAACACGCATACAGTCAGGGCAGAGGTATACCATCTAGCTTTCCCTTCTTAGCATCCAGGGTAAACAGCAAACTGTTCCTTATTTTGTTTGTCCTGGTAAAAGCAAAGCTCATTCCATCTAAGAAAAGTCTCTGCTGGCAGTACTGTGTTATAATTTTAAAGGAGAAAAAATGTAAAGTAACAGTTTCTTCTTAAATTGTTAAGGGAGAATGGGGGGGAAAATACAGAAGTAAATAAAATAGTTCATAGTACTGCATGCAGACAGAAAACACATTAAACTTCAGTTAACAACAATAGCTATACAATTCCTGTTCATATTTGTCAACATTACTCACTTTTGAAGGCCCTATAACCTTGTCTGGCATTAAAAGATAATGGCTATGATAGAGATAATTTATTCTGCAGACACTATGAAGAATTAAAAGTTCTGTCACCTTAAAATCAATACTTTGAATTTCAAATTTTTCTACTTCCCAAATGACTGGAAATAGAAAACATGAAACAGATTAGCTGATGATTACACCATTTCATTTTGATTGGTTAAGACTAAATGATGGGATTGAAGTGCCTAACACTGAGAGTCCCAAAGTGCAGAAAACATTAGAATAAAAAAATTTTTTTCACTCACTGGGTGGTCTGTTTGCTGCCAAATTTTTGAAGTGGCTGCCTTTTATCACTTCTGCTGATAGTCTTCCAGTTGTGGCATTATAAAGCAGGCCAATGAGAATTTCTGGAACTGAGCCGTGTTCAAGAGACTGACATGAGGATGTACTTTCACTACACGACATTTCTGACACGCTCATTTGGGAGTCACAGCCCTGTAATCAATAACAAAACTTTTATAGTATTTTGCAAGAGAGATATATTAAGAGAGATAATGTTATGCCATGATTCTTTGGATTAGGTACGTAAATCACAATAAACATGAGTTGCAAACCAAACCAAACACCAGATTAGAATTACTGTCCTTAGCATATTTCAGTCCCTGGATTTTTTTTCATTATATCCAAGTCAAACAAGTAATAGGAAATGAGATTTCATAACTCCCTGCATATTTATATGTAAATCAGAGAAATAAATTTCTTAAACTTATAGATGTTAAACTGTTTTCTGAATATGAAAAATTACTGTTTAAAGACTATCAACCTTAAAAGGCTGACAAAGATTTAGACTCAATACATCAAATGTCCTGTGCCTTTAAATAAACAAAATTACCTGCTATTTATAAGCCAACATCTAAAACACAGAGATACAGAAAAGTTGAAAAATATGGGAAAAATTAATCACATAAAAAATAATTAAACAAGTTGATATAGTTGCATTAGTATCAGTCAGGGTCGGCTTTAAGGCAATAATCACTACTAGAGATGAAGAAGTATACTAAATAATGATAAAACACTGAAATCCCTAAAAAGTAAAAGAATCCCAAATTTGCATGCATTCAGTAACATGGACTCAAAATAGAGAAAGCAAAAATGGCCAGAACTAGAAAGAGAAAGAGACATCCATAATCACTGGAGACATAAGCACACTTCCCTCAGTAACTAACCACATTCAGTAACTGGCCTAATGGATAGACAAATCAGTACTATAAGGATGTAGAAGACTGGAATATCACAATAAGCAAAATTGACCTAATGGTCATATGCAGAACATTATACCTAATAACTACAAAATATAATTTTCCCAAGCACACAGAATTTTTTAAAAATTCAAGCAAATAATTTCAAATGATGAAAATTATTCATTATGTTTTTTCATTGACTGGAAACCCAAATTCTATTCTAGAGGAGAATAAAATATATCTTTTGGAAATTAAAGATATACTTTTAGTAACCCATGGGTAACTAAATGATAATAAAAATAAGTGATTTAAAAGGACTAACAAAATGAATAAACTTCCGGAGAGTTCAATCAAGAAAAAAAGAAGGCACAAATAACAATGATCAGGAATGAAAAGGAGATATTACTACATATTCTACAGACCATGAAAAAATAAGAGGATAGGATGAACAACTTTCTTCTTATAAACTTTAAATTTGGAAGAAATATACCAGCGCTCTCCAACCTTTTTGGCACCAGCGACCAGTTTCCTGGAAGACAATTTTTCCATGGACAAGGTGTAGAGGGGACTGTAATGCTGTCACTGATCTAACAGGAGGCCGAACTCAAGCGGTAAGGTTCACTAGCCCACTGCTGCTTACCTCCTGCTGTGCGGCCCCCATTCCTAATAGCACAGGGACTGGTACTGGTCTGCGGCCTGGGGGTTGGGGACCTCTGAAATAGACGTATTTCTAGAAAGTTACTGCGAACCAAAAGAGACACTGGAAGACTGTTCACAACAGTCTTACTAAAGAAACTGAATTTGTAATTAAAAGCCTTTCCAAAATACAAATACAAAACAAAAATAAGAAACTGTGGCCCGGATGGCTTCATTAGTGAATTCTAATTAATAATGTTAGTCTTGCACAAACTCTTTCACATAGTAGAGAAAAAGAAACCACTCTTCAACTTCCTTTAAGAATTTAGCAAAACGGCCGGGCGCGGTGGCTCACGCCTGTAATCCCAGCACTTTGGGAGGCCGAGGCGGGCGGATCATGAGGTCAAGAGATCGAGACCGTCCTGGTCAACATGGTGAAACCCCGTCTCTACTAAAAAATACAAAAAAATTAGCTGGGCGTGGTGGCGCGCGCCTGTAGTCCCAGCTACTCGGGAGGCTGAGGCAGGAGAATGCTTGAACCCGAGCAGCGGAGGTTGCAGTGAGCCAAGGTCGCGCCACTGCACTCCAGCCTGGCGCCTGGTGACTGAGTGAGACTCTGTCTCAAAAAAAAAAAAAAGAATTTAGCAAAACATTAAAACCAAAATTTAACAAGAGCATTATAAAAAAGAAAAATTACAAGATTTTCTCATTCATGAATCTAGATGAAAAAATCCTAAATATACTATTAGCAAATGAAATCTAGCAATGTGCAAAATCATAATTAACAGCAAAAAATGTTAATGTTTCCCCTTCGAAATTGCCCAATATTACTGCTTTTAGTCAACACTGTAGTGGAGATACCAGCTAGTGAAGATCCTAGCCTTACTAAAGACAACAGAATGAAATAAAAAGTATAATGATTTGAAAGTGGACTAGATTTAAAAAAAAGCCCTTATGTTCAGATTACATAATTATGTACACAGGAACAAATTTACAGATGAACTGCAGTTGTATACAGAGGTAAAATTTAGAAATCCATACATTACTATATGTCAGAAGCAAATAGAAAATAAAATTTATTATAATAGCATTTATTATGGCATTTAAATATAAAATACCTAGGAATAAATGTAATAAATAATATGCAAGGCCTCTATACAGAAAACTATGAACAGTACTGAGAGAAATCAAAAACTACTATATAAATTGTTACTGTATTAGAAAGCTCAATTTTGTAACATTCTCTCCAAAATGATCTATAGATAAAATTCAATTCTAATAAAAATATCAGCAGTTTTCTTTGAATTGTTTGATTTCATTAGTAATCAGGGGGAGTGGGAATGAAAACTATGAGGTAATACTACACAACAAACAGACAAGCTCAAAGAATACCAAGCATGGTGAGAACAAAGCACTGGGAACTGTCATAGTTCTCTTGTGGAAATGCGAAGTGATGCATTTTTTTTTTTTTTTTTTAAATATACATGGAGTGTTGCTCTGTCTCCCAGGCTGGAGTGCAACGGCATGATCCAGCTCACTGCAACCTCCACCTGCTGGGTTCAAGCAATTCTTCTACCTCAGCCTCCCAAGTAGTTGGGACTATAGGTGCATGCCACCACATCTGGCTAATTTTTTGTATTTTATTGGAGATGGGGTTTCACCATGTTGCCCAGGTTGGTATCAAACTCCTGAGTTCAGGCAATCTGCCCCCATCAGTCTCCCAAAGTGCTAAGATTACAGGCTTGAGCCACTGCACCTGGTCCCAATTTTTTAAATGTTATAAATACACATACTCTATGATCTGGCAATTCCACTTCTACATATATACCCACCAGAAATATGCACAATGGGCCAGACGTGGTGGCTCACGCCTGTCATCCTAGCACTTTGGGAGGCCGAGGCGGGCGGATCATGAGGTCAAGAGATTGAGACCATCCTGGCCAACATGGTGAAACCCCGTCTCTACTAAAAATACAAAAATGAGCTGGGCGTGGTGGCATAGTCCCACCTACTCAGGAGGCTGTGGCAGAAAAACTGCTTGAACCCGAGAGGTGGAGCTGCAGTGGGCCCAGATTGTGCCACTGCACTCCAGCCTGGCGACAGAGCAAGACTCCATCTCAAAAAAAAAAAAAAAAGAAAGAAATATGTGCAATGTTTATCAAGAAACATATGAAAGAATGTCCATAGCAGCATTATTCATATTGGATACAAACAACAGAATGGATAAAAAAATTGTACTGAGTTCATACAATGGCATACTATACAGCAATGAAACCCACTTATAACTATATTTACAAATATGATTTTGAGTAAAACATATTGGGCCCAAAAGGATACCTAGTTGTATAATTATTCCATTTATATAAAGTAACAAAAACAAAAACAAAAACAAATCCAACAACCCCAAAACCAAAACTTCAAACCAGGCAGAACTAAACCATTATGTTCCCGATGTATTAATAGGTGGTAAAATTATAAAGAAAAGCAAAAAAAGTAATTAACATGAAGTAAAAATTGTGGCTAACTCTGGAGGTGGGAGAGAATAGTGATTGGGAAGGGCAGGATGGGAGTTTCTGGGGTTATGGAGACAATGTTTCATTCCGTGACCTGGATGGTAATTACATAGGTTTTGCTTATGATAAATGGGTTGTACATTTGCATTTTTTAACCCTTTTCTAGTATGTGCTGGGTTTCCCAAGAAAGATTTAAGACAAGAATTGCATGATGCAAAGACACAGTATACACAAATTAATACACAATGGTAAAAATAAATATCCACAACTTTGAAGATTACCAAAGGGATCCATTCCATGAATTAAAAAGGAAAGAAAGAAAAAAAGATTGTAACACTATTCCCTACAACAATCTAGTTTAAAAAATTTTTAAATGTTTTATAAGAATCTTGGAGTTTAAAACCTACTACTGGCTGTAGAATTAGTGAAGGAGAATTAATACATACCTGGGACCTGAACTAACTTGTTGGATGAATATTCAGAAGGCTAAAATCTCACATTTTTAACTCTAGACTACAGAATGGAAGCCAACAGGAATATACATTTTATATTCTTAAATCATGGGTACACAAAACACATAGTTTGGTATGTTTTCATGACAGTTGGAGAAGAAAACAATTTTAGTAAGTTTCAATTAGGATATATCACTTATGAAAATAGTGTCAAAAACATGCTTGAGCACATTTGGTGCATTTGTTACATTAGGCTATTATACTAGCAGCATCTGTCAGAATATTGTGAAATACATTTTTCACAATATGGTATTTTTCACATTAACCTACCGTCAGATAATAAGATGTGAACCTAGTAGTTGCTCATCAACACAGAAGTCATACTGCTGCTTTTGAGAAACAAATTGATACCCAAATAAAGCGATGGAGAGGCCTTTCTCAAACCTAAGGAAAACACTCCCCACATCACGGCTGAGAAAATCATTATCTTCAAGCCCAACAAAAAAGCAAGAGCATTAAGATCCTTGTTGAGCACGTTGTTTTAGTAAGCCCTCTGAAATATAGTGGTGTTTAAATAACACAGGAAAGTATTCTTTAGTAGACTTCATTATGAATTTATGCCCTATAAAAAGTGCTAATCTCATGTCCCTTCCACTGACATTAGTGTAACTGCCCATTCAACACGGGTAGAGTTGTGGGTAGAGTCGAGTCTAAGGAGATCACTCATACAAGAAAAGCAGGAAAAAAATAGCTATGTAAACAGAATCACCGTAGTTTAAAAAAAAAAAAAAAACAGTGGCACTCGCCTATAATTTCAGCTACTCGGGAGGCTGAGAGGGGAGAATCACTTGATCCCAAGAGTTCTAGACCAGCCTGGGCAACATAGCGAGAACTGTCTCAAAAACAAACAACCTCAAATTAAATACCGATACTATCTGCCCAAATGGCATCTTTCCTCAGACTATTCCTCAGGGCATGCTGCTCCATTCAGTGTATATTCAGGAATCTCCATCTACTCCCTCTCTAGACCTCATCATTAATTTATAACTGGGGCTTGCCTAGGTAGCAGTAGCTGCAGGTGATTAAGGCAAAGTCAAACAAATTCCAATCATAACTAGGTTTACTTAAAGGAACAGTCCCGCAGCCTCCCCGAAGTAAAACTTCTTCCCATCTTGCATAATATTTTACTCCTTTTTAATACTTCCCCTCCTTCCCCCTAGTCTTCTGCCTAGGGTGAAGGATTACAAGTAATTCTGTGCAAGTAAATGTAATTTTTAGAGGAATGAATATGCTCTATATGTTTACCATAACCAAAATTAGTGGTTAAGGTAGTCATTACATTTCCTTAATAATGTGAATAGATTAAAATTAGGTGGAAGCTCGTAAATACATAGAGACCATATGATTAAAAATACACTATAATTCTTACTAAGTAAGCATACTGGGCTTTGTATTAATATTACATTGCTTCCAGTTTACTTGTAACTACTTATACTCAATATTTTTTAAGGTGAAACCACTGAACTTACAACGATAATTACTATAATTGAATTACCTATTGAATAGTGTCTGTGGAACTTAATTCTCACTGTCTGGAAGACAGCATTCAGTTTTTAATTTTATTTACATGTGAAATGCTTCCATTATACTTTTTCAAAAATGGGGTGATCACAGAGAGTGCTGAAGTTAAAACAAGGGAAGTCACCTGCTGCAGTCAGAGCTGCCACTAATGGTAAGCTTCATTTCCAGCAGCAAGGCTCCCTCCTCAGGTGCTTTTCCTAGCCCCAGGGAAATAGGTAAGGAGATCACCAGAGGCAATTTCAGGAGAAAGGAAGAAAGAGCCTAATTGCTCCAAATTCCACCTCCTTTCCATCCTCCACACTGTTAAGTCTGGTGTAAAGGAGAGCCAGTATGGGTTTTGGTAGGGTTTGTAAAAACACTGAGTGCATCAAAAGGACAGCCTACTAGAGTGAGCAGTGGCTTTGTACAGTTTGTACACAGGTAGCTTCAGGTATTCATTGATCCAGGCCTCAACCCATGTCGCTAGAAACCAGTTCTCCTTTATTCATTTCTCAGGTTTGTTTCCCAAATTTGGCTTCATTCCCTCTTGGTTGCCAGCAGCTCTTAGTGTCATGGGAAAGAGAAAACAGCATACGACTTGCTCAAACCCAAACCCTGGAGTTTGCTGCTTTTAGAACCCATGAGATTTAATTCTAGGTCTTTGGAATAAAGTCTGCTTTAGCAGAATACAGGGGGAGGTTAGTCTCCCAACCAAAATCTGGGTACTGTGTGCATAAGAAAGTTATGAATGCTAGGCAGAAAAAACAGACATCAACCACATAATCCATTCAACTGAGTCGTCTGTCCCTCTCTCCCCTGGGTCTTCAGTGAGGACTGTTATCCATGTTACTGGGGAGCAAGCAGGTGATTTGCTGCTGTTGCTCCAATTCTAAGTACCCTGCACAGGCTCTTGTTGGGGTTGATGTGCAGCTATTAGCCTTGCAGGAGGCCAAGGAAAATGAAAAGACAGTTCAATGAAACAGGATTTTACCACACTCATGGAGCACAGTTCTAACACTCAGGTTACATAAGGAGGAGCTACAATAAACGCAGAAAATGTTCACTTTTTCTTTCATAAGCCCTATATATTAACACTAAAAATTAACATATCTGATAAGATTTTAGAAGAAAAATGAATCATAGAACATCCATATAAATAACCATAACAAAATATTTTATATCATCAGCATTTGACCATAGCATCATGTGGAAATGGTCATAAAAATCCTTGCTATGAACCACCGTGTGCAGTGGCTCATGCCTGTAATCCCAGCACTTTGGGAGGCTAAGGCAAGTGGATCACTTGAGGTCAGGCATTTAAGATCAGCCTGGTCAACATGGTGAAACACTGTCTCTACTAAAAATACAAAAATTAGCCAGGTGTGGTGGCAGGCACCTGTAATCCCAGCTACTCAGGAGGCTGAGGCAGGAGAACTGCTTGAACCTGGGAAGTGGAGGTTGCAGGGAGCCGAGATCACGCCATTGTACTCCAGCCTGGGCAACAGCGCGAGACTCCATCTCAAACAAACAATCAAAAAAACAAAAAAACCTTGCTATGATCAAAATATACGTATGCATATGTATATATACATATGCACTTTTTTGCTGTATGCAACATAAACATACTTAATTAGTATTTCTGCCTATATGCTTATAAATGAGATTATTTATAAAGTTTACAAATTTCTTTCTCATGCTCTCCTGAAATATATATTTGAAGAATACATATGTATAAATATAGGCATATGTGTATATTTTTTGCTGAATTATTTTTAAATGCTTAATTTAGAGTTTCTGCATATATGTTTATAAATGAGATTGGTTTATAATTTTCTCATGTTATTCTTGTCTAGTTGGTGTCAAAATTATGTAAGCCTTGAAAGAGAAGTTGGGTACCTTTCCTTTTCATTTTCTGAAATAGCTTAGGTAACACAGAAGTTATTTGTTCACTGAAATTGGGTAACACTTCCTTCTGAAACTCAACCATCTTTTTTTCCTCCTCCTTTTAAGGGGATTCTTTGGCTACTGGTTGAATTTCTTTAAGATAATCAGTCTTTTCATGTTTTCTACTATTCCTAAATCACTTTTTAGACATTTGTATGCTTCAAGAAAATTGCTCACTTTATTTGTTTTCAAATTTATTTTCCTAAAGTCATTCTCTTACGATTTTGAGATTTCCATTGAATTGGTTGTTATGCCCTCCTTTTAATTTGACATATTTTTCTTTCTTTCTTGTTCAACATCTCCAGGAGTACTATTTTATTAGTAATTTCAAAGAACAAGATTTTATGTTAAACCTCTTTACAATTTTTCTTTAATTTCTATTCTGTTTTCCAACTTCTTGAGTTGAAGAATGCTGACAGCTGATCAATTTGCATCATTCTTATGTTCTTAGAAATATATTTAAGGCTAGATATTTCCTTATAGCACTGATAGGGATGAAACTCACAAATTTAAGTATTTTCATTTGTGTTTGTGGCTAAATATTTCCAATTTTAATTATGCTTTATTCTCTGATGCTGAGTTGAGTTAAAAAGTTTTCTGTTTGTGTGAATATTGAAAAATATAAATTTTGGGGGGGTTGGAGTCAGAGGACTGCCTCTGTAACTTTACCTCCTACTACTTTACCCCTCAAGCATGGAGGTCTAGCTGAAGGCACCTCCTTGCTATTCCTTGAACACAGCATACGCACTCTGGACTCAGGATGGGTTGTTCCAACTGCTTGGGGTGTTCTTTCCCCAGATCTGTACATGGTTAACTCCCTCACCTCTTTCAAGTCTTTGCTTGTATGTCACATTCCCAGTGAGTCTTGTACCTTGACCCTTATTTAAAATTATACTTCCTTTTCTCACTAGCATTCTTAATTCTGCTCACTCCATTTCTCCCCATACTCCACAGTCCTTATCTCTTTCTTGCATACCCCATACTTATTGTATGTACTATGTTTATCTCTTTCTTCTCTACCTAGAATTAAATTTCATGCAAGCCAAAATTTATTTCTGTTTTTTATTAATGTATACTGAATACCGAGAACAATGTCTAGCATGTAGTGTGATATACTACTGCACTGCCTTCTGGCCTTTGTTGTAGCTGCTGAGAAGTCTGCTGTTGGTCAAATTGTTGTTCCTTTATATCTTCTATGGTTGCTTTTAACATTTTGTCTGGTATTTTATCTTTTCACTGCAATTTTTATGGGTGTGGACTCAGTTTTAATAATAGTGTGCAGGACTTCTAATTTCTCAATCTGATGATCTATGTATTTCAAATATTATTTCATTTTCTCTAGTCTCAAATTCTGGAATCCTTATTAAAGAATATGCTTAACATTCTTATTTCACCCTCCAAAACTTTTTTATATTTTTATTGACTCATTTTAGATGACTTTTTCATTCTAGAAGCTCAATATGGTTATTATTTAAATCAACCTCTTTTCCCACATTGTCTTACTCTTTTTTTGTAATTTCTACTGCTTATTTTATCTCTTTATTCTTTTAAAGAACATTTATTTTATAATCTCTTTGACAGAGCCCTGTTAGTTCTAGAGCTGCCAATACATCTTTCTCTTGGGTCTGCTGTCATTCATGGTGGACCAATTTTTCCTGCCTATACTTTTTAAAATGTGAGTTCATCTTCAATGGAAATTATTTTTTCTGTGGGAAATGTATGGCCTAAGTTTGGCTTCCTGAACAAAATAGGATTTAAGGAAAGAAGTAGTGGAGATAGTATACTGGCAGAAAACCAACAGTATCCATTATATTCTAGTATAATATTATATTAGAATTAATATAATTAGAATAATTTTAAATTAGAATATAATATCCATTATATTCTAATATAATGTTTACATTTTGTTTAATAGTTTTTTAAAACACTCATATTCATCTCATAATCCTATTTTATTTGTAACCCGGCTTCAGGCCAGTTGCAAAAAATTATAAATAGACCTCATACTGTTTTTTCTTTTTTTTTTTTTGAGAACAAGTCTCACTCTATTGCCCAGGCTGGAGTGTAGCTCACTGCAACCTTCGCCTTGTGTGTTCAAGTGATTCTTGTGCCTCAGCCTCCAGAGTGTGTGGGACTACAGGTGTGAGTCACCACGCCTGGCTAATTTTTGTATTTTTAGTAGAGATGGGATTTCATCATGTTGGCCAGACTGGTCTCAAACTCCTGACCTCAGGTGATCTGCCCACCTCAGCCTCCCAAAGTACTGGAATTACAGATGTGAGCCACTATGCCCAGCCATACTGTTTTTTATCTTACTGAAGCAAACAGAATACAATAGAAATAAAATTGTTACTTAGAGACTCAGCAGTAGAGAAGTGTATTGAATGTCTGTTCTGCACAGGCACTGGACAAGGGAATGGATGAACTGATTTCAAGGCAGACTATGATAAACTGCCTTTAGAGATTTTATGGGAGAAAAATGTGTGGATGTGTTTAACTCTGGATAACAGAAACAATATTCCTGAGATATCTGAAGTTGGTACTAAAAGGATTTCGGCAGGCATAGGGAAGGGCATTTCATACAAAGAAATTATGAGCTAAGCCCCAAAAGTGGATATCATGTTTGGTAAATGTAAACTGATCTGGAGTGGCATGTGTATATGGGGAGGAGGTGGAAAATGTAGATGGAAAGGAAGGTTGAAGCCAAATTTTCTTCACCCAGCACTGTATGAGTATTTCTATTAGAGACTTTGTCCTGTAACTGTTGCTTTGTCTTTCTCACTAGACTTCTTGAAGGCAGAACTTTTGTTTTATTTATCTTTGTATGTCCTCAAATTAGTACAGTCCCTATCACTCAGCAGGCACTTAATAAATATTGCTGAATGAAAAAAATGAATCATGAAAGACATGAAGTGTGGTGGTAAGAAAAGTTGGACCTATTCTACAAGTAGTGGAAACAAGAGAGGCATTTTGAACTGGGGAGTAACATGCTCAGACATATGTCTTCAAAAAATAATATAAGGCCAAACATGCTGCATGACTAAGTGCTTGGATCACAATTTACTTAGCTGTGCTAGTAAAGTGATAGATAAGTCTTTACTTGAGATAAGACTTGGAGCCTTTGTGCACATTTTACATCCCAAGCAAAAAAACTGTAATTTTTTAACCTGTAGCAAAACGTAAGACTTTTATCTGTTTTATTATAATTAATCTTAGTGATCTAGACACATGTTAGAGTTGGAGTAATCATATAAGATTTTTCTAACCTAGCAGCTTTAACACATATTAAGAACTATACATTTTGCTTCAAAATTAATGTAGCTGACTTCCTTAATTTCTTATTAGTCTATCACATTTCTGAAAATTTCAAAAGCCTTCTTCCTCTGAGATATCTGAGTCACTGCTGACACATAGTGGGCTGCTAAATAGTAAAGACTCTGTATCCCAGAAATGCTCTTACCTTTACACCTGGCGGAAGTGTGAGCTCTTTAAATTGGTCACTCAGCAGATAGAGTGCTAGAATCAGTTATTCCTATGCAAGTTGATATATCCAATTATGTTAAATGTTCCCTTTAATGAATTCGTCTTAAACGAGATGACCTTGAATCTATGTTTTTAATATAAATATGTTTTTATTATTGGAAAACTAAATAGAATGCCAATTAAAATATTAATATAACAGTCCCAAATGATTTCTAAATGTCTTCTATGTTTTGAATTATAATTATCCATAGACTACTGGTTTTCCAACTTTGGTTAATGAAATCTATTGAATTTCATTTTTAAAATATAATTTTAGCTATTTAAAAACTAAAATAAAAACAATACAAGTAGATGAATGAGTAATAAAATAGGGGTGATATAGTGAACTCATAAGGAAAGAAAACTTTGGAGCCAGATTTATGGGGATCTGTCAGTTACAGGACTTTGACTTTAGTAAGGTATTTAGCATCTCCATACTTCAGTTATCTAAGAGGTGGAATAACTATGTCTACTTCCTTAGTAGTTATACCACTTGTTAACATATTAGAGAACACTGATGCATTTATTTGTATTGCAAATAAATTTAATATATTATTGTTTGTATCCTGGACTAAAGATTTACTTGTCATTTCTGTTTAATTGAGAATATTTGAAGTTTACAGAGCAAGCTGTCAAAAAAAGTTATCATTTGTAACTCCTCATCTATGTGAATCAGAATTTTCTCTAAAATGTACAATTAAAACAAAAGAAATAAGTTGCACTAGATTTCAGAGCTGCAACAAAATGAAAATGTATTAGCAGCAACTGTAGGTGCCTGTGTTTTGGAGTAAGACAGTTGAGTTTATGAATAAGCTCTAACTTTTTGCCATCTCTGACCTTGGACGTTTTAAAAGTTCCTTGAGACTCAATGTCCTCATATGTAAAAATACAGTAATAGTACCCTCTAGAAAATTTTATTCTCAATTTTTTATTCATCAACACAACCCTATCATTTTCAACATGAGATGTCACAATATTATAAAATAAGATTTGTTAGTAAAATATCACTTTTCTTTGAGTTATAAACAATATTTCATTTGAAATAAAGGGTTTGAATGCTTGAAAAACTTGAGAAGCCTTGAACTACACTATCTTTATATCCTATTTCTGAATGGTCATTCAAATGACCAAATTTTAAACATTGTTAGATTGTGCTGCCCCCTACCGACCCAGTTTCTCCAAAATATTTTGGGTCTTAAGTCAAAACTTACAGTATTACAGTTAAGTAATTCTCTAGTAGCCTGGAGGACCATAATAATATAGATGATAAAATATCGAATGTAGCTTTCAATAATATATGACATTTATCAAGATATTAAAGTATAAACAATCAATGGTGGGGAGCAAACGAACATATTTCCAACTGTGTAGATATCCAATTCTAAGTAACTACTGTAATTGCTATTGTTTACAGTGCTGCTGACACCTGGTGAAAAATTAGCAAAAAATATAAATTTTTGGCTAAAATTAAATGTTCAGTAATTACTTCCTGGATTCTTTCACTGAATTAATAGCAACTTGATCTTTATTTCCCTACGTTAGAATGGCATTTGTTTTTTGGCTAGCTGCAATGTTTGAAAACTGTACTTTTCATGCATTACCTTTTCCACCTTTTGGGCATCTTCTCTTTTATAATCTCACATAACAAACCAGAAATACACCGGTGCTTTTCCTCCAAAGAGCATCTCAAAATAGGCTCTTTCTTACTATTAAAACTCCTTTAATACAGTGCTATTATCTAATAGTGCAAAAAGTACTTGACAAATCGAAAGAGCTAGGAGCAGTTCTACCTGTTGCTAGTCCTAAGCTTTGGAGGTAACTGACCTACTGAAAGTCTAATTTTTCTCCATTATAAAACAGAAATTCATGTTCATGTCCACTCAAGTGATAAGATTACAAGAGGGAACACGTGTTTTTAAAAAAGATCACTATAACTTTATTTCTATAATGCAATTTTATCTTCATTATCTTTTCCACATTCCGATGTTTCTTGTACACCATTATCTGTGTAGTCTGCCGTGGATGCATACAGCGGGAAATGGGGGAGGCAGGGGTGCAGAGAGCAGGCACAGGAGAGGTCTCCTATGCTCAATCAGGTTAGCCTCCATGTCAGCTCAAACTGTTACTTACTTTTAAATCTTTGAACTTTTGCCCTTGTATCTTTCTTCTGATAACCTCAGTTTTCCTTAACTGGATGGCCATTTTGGATCAGCTCACCACACTGCAGTTCACCAATTTCCATGCCAGCATATGGACATAAGACACTGGTAAGCTAGACTTCCATACACCTGGCTTTGGTGGTGACACATCTCTACTCAAAAACACTTATGGGCAGAATGGTGAAGTAAGAACCTCTGAAGTCTGCTCTTCTATAAAAGCAACATAAACACTGGCAAACATTGTCAAAATAAACTTTTTCAGAACTCTGAACTAACTCAAGGCCTGCAACACTCCAAGGAGCGTTTATTCAAGAAAAATCGCTGAATACTGTGAGAATGACAAGGTTTGTGGCATTTTAAATGTACCATCTTCCCATTACCCTCTCCGCAGTTTCCTAGTAGTGTTGAAAGCCAACACTCGCAACTAAATGAAATCTAGCAGCCTCACAGATGCTGGAGGGGGGATGAATGGGTTTGGAGTGCCCAGCAGCCCCATCTTCAGAGAAATGACATTACTTGACTTGTCTCACAGTTCTGTGAAAAGTTCCATTCTCAGGCTTTGCCTTGATTTTACTTGGCTCAGAGATTGATCTGTGTGAAAAGAACAGCGACAGCTGTATCCTTAAAACATTTGTTGAAACAATTAGTGGCAATTGTTTAACATTGCAGATGAAACAGTACTAGTTCTGGCTAATGAAAAAAATAAGAGGAAAATCTAGGGAATGAGAAGTTCTAACACATTTCTGGAAATCTAGCGGTCCATGCACATGTGCAAGGCTATGTGCATGCCATGAAAAAATCTTGAAAAAGTCCTAGTCTCTTACCTCTAGCTGATCTTGTTGCTCCATGCATGCAGAAAGTGAAAGTTAAGATACAATTGTAAACTGACTCTTGCAGCATTGAAGGCATGGCTCAATACACACAGAAATCCTCAGCAAAGACTTAATGAAATCTCTATCCAGTTATTAGCTGACCACTAATGTTAACTGAGATGCACATGACAGTAATACAGACTTTACAATATTAATCCAAGAAAGTCATCATAGAGGAATGACAACGACAAATAGCAGCAACAAACTGTGGGGGCAACCATTCTAGGAGAATGTCTTTGTCAAGGCATTCAGATTGGAAATGAAGAATTAAAGCTACCTCTATTCACAGATGACATGATTTCCTATGTAGGAAATCCTAACATACACACACACAAAATAACTAGCAGAACTAATGAATATGTTCAGCAAAGCTTTAGGATTTGTGATCAATATACAAAAATCAATTTTATTTCTTTACACCAGCAATAAATGATAAGAAGACAAAATTAAGAAAACAATTCCATTCACAACAGCATCAACATGAATAGAATACTTAGGAATATATTTAACGAAACTGTAAAACTTGTATTATATTGAAAGTTACAAAATATTTTTGAAAGAAATCAAAGACGTTCTAAATAAACAAAAAGACATCTCATGCTAATGGACTGGATCCTCTCCTTCTTTCTTACCACTGTAAGAGGAGGCATCCCTTGTATTTCAGACCAATTTCTCCATTTGCTGTCTGGATCCTATTTCTACAGCCTTCTTGTCTCACATCCTAAATATTATTCTTCAATGAATATGTCTCAGCCATATTTAAATATGCTTAAGTCTCACTCATATTTTAAAAATTCATTTTGAATCCCAAACTACCTATGGCCAAGGAAAGAAGTGCTGGAAAGAATCAAGCAGAACAATCCCCAGAACTCACATAGGCCTGAGAACAATTCACATTCTGAACAAAGTGTAGAAAACATAATATACGGAGCACTGAGTTAAGTACTTAGAAGGAAACTGCCTGAGTAGTGGGGCCAAATTAACTCTAGAATAAAGCATGTCTAGTTTTCTGTAGCAAAACTTAAAAGCAAGCCTCAAAGGATCAAACTGCTTTCAAGTAGCCTGATTGCATCCAAGATAAAAGCTCAAAAGTATGAGAAAACAAAATAATTTAGCACCCAACAATGTAAAATCCACAATATCTGGGATCCATTAAAAATTATCAAGCACACAAAGAAGGAAAATAAAACCCACATTAAGGAAAAAAGCCAATCAGTAAAAACTGATCCAGAAATAAAACAGATGATATAGACATGGATCTTAAAACAGCTATTATAAATATGTTCCACGTAGAAGAAAACATGGACTTGTTAAGAAGAGACAGAGAGTACATAAAATAGACTCAAATTTAATGTAGAGAGACTGAAAAATATACCTGAGATGAAAAATATACTGGACTGGATTATCAACACAGACACTGCACAGAAAAAGATCAATGAACCCAAAGACATAGCAATAGAAGATCCAAAATCAAACCAGAGAGGAGGAAAAAAAAAAAGCGGGGGGGGGAAACCAGGTTCAGTGGCTCATGCCTGTAATCCTAGCATTTTGGAAGGGTGAGGCTGGTGGACCACTTGAGGCTAGGAGTTTGAGACCAGCCTGGCCAACATGGCAAAACCCTGTCTCTACTAAAAATACAAAAAATTAGCCAGGTGTGGTGGCACACACCTGTAATCCTAGATACTTGGGAGGCTGAGGTAGGAGAATCACTTGAACCTGGGAGGCGGAGGCTGCAGTTAGCTGAGATTGTGCCACTGTACTCTAGCCTGGGTGACAGAGTAAGACCCTATTTCGGAAAAAAAAAAGAAAAGGCGGGGTTGGGGGGAAATTAAGAACAGAGCATCAGTGAGTTTTGGATAACTTCAAAGGGTCTCATATATACGTGTAATCAGAATTTCAGAACGGGGTTATGTGGCCAGAACTAATATTTGAAGAAGTACTGGCAAAAGGTTTCCTTTAATTAAAACTACAAAGCCAAACCTCTGAGAAGCTCAGTGAACCCCAATCAAAAAAATGAGATATATATGATGAGATTATGGGTTTAGCTTTATCAACTATTTGTACGGTGGTACTGTAAAATGATTTAGGAAGTGGAGGAGGAGGAAAAGCATGTTTAGGGGTAGGGGCAGAAAGGAGTTCAATATTGTATATGCTGAGCTTAAGGACTAAAAGTATAAAGCTTTAAAGGTATACTACATGTGACAGCACTCTGTAACCAGTTGAAGAGTTTTACAAATGATTTAAGTATGTGTTCAACTAAGGCAAGAAATTCAGGGATCTATTTATAATACTAATGATAATGCTAAGCTTAAAACTGTAAAACACAGATACAGATGTTCAAATAAATAGGAACAAGGCATAGTTAAGAGTAAGATAATCAAAACAGGGTGCAGTGGCTCACGCCTGTAATCCCAGCACTTTGGGAGGCTGAAGTGGGTGGATCGCTTGAACCCAGGAGTTCAAGATCAGCTCTGGTAACGTAGTAAGACTCCTGTCTCTACAAAAAAAAAAAAAAAAAACTATTGAAAATTAGCTGGGTGTGGCAGCATGCACTTTGGTCTCAGCTACTCGGGAGGCTGAGGTGTGAGAATTGCTTGAGCCTTGGAGGTTGAGGCTACAATGAGCTACGATTGCACCACTGTCCTCCAGCCTGGGTGACAGAGCAAGACCTTGTCTCAAAACAAATAAGCAGCAGCAGCAACAACAACAACAACAAAAACCTAACCAATCAAACTGCTGTAACTATATGTCAACCTTGTTTGAATAATGTTGTAATCCTGCCAAAAGCTTCTCTGTCTCTGCCTACAGAAATGAGACCTTAACTTCCCTACTTTGGAATGCCAACTCCATTCCTATGGAGTTGGTGTTTTTGGGTGGTCCATCCTCATACTTTATACCTGAATAAGCTCTCAAAAAAAACAGAGTAAAGAAGATAGTCATATGTAAGTCAGATATCTTTTGGGCTAGGTTCTCAAAAACAAGCAACCAGATAGTTGTCAAAAAAAGTCAAAATTAGCACTCAGCTCTAGGATTCTTACAAATATTTATTTGCCTACACCTTGTGCAAGAAGCAAAAAGAATACTTTAGAAAATACAGAGGTTTTGATTTGTCAGTTCACTTGGGAATGCATAAGTGAATATATTAATAAAATATGGAAGGCAAGATAAAACAGTAACTAATACTCAGATCCACCATTACTGGTACCACTATTGGCTGACTCCAGCTACTCAATCAGATTTATGCATTTACTGGCATACTCACCTATCAGATGAAATAAACCTACTTGCTATGTAATGTCTATTAACTCATTTCTTATTATACTTTCAATAAATATGAAGAGCAAGATATGAATCTGAGGACTTCTCCAGTGAAAACAGCTTCTAGCATAAATTTGAGGTTTATTGTCACAAAAGCTGCACCCATTCTAGGAATAATAAAAGTTGAAGAACCTATATTCCAGCAGAACAGAGTAAAAGTAACCATTGCCTCCCAAACTGAGTCTGATTCTCCAGAGAACCTGACCTGAGGGCAACTGCTAAGATGCTTCACTAGAAATATATGCGCACTTTCAGAGAGTTCTCATCCTAGAAAGAGGTATAACTGCAACGTTAGTACTGTAACATACAAGAACTGCATGTCTATTAATTAAGAGAAGGTACCACTTTTTAAAGTTAGTTATCCTCCAGCTGGCTTACAGAAAGGTCCTCTGGCCATTGTAGGGGCAAAAAGAGATCAGAATAAGATATAATAAATTCAGAGAATGGTATATAGATTTAAAAAAGCTCCTAGCCAAAGTGTGGGAATGCAATCAGTTTTACAGGGCTTTAGAAAAAATCTCAGAAACAAGTAAGAGGTATAGGTACGTCTGTAATAGTGGGGAAGATTCACGAAGGTCGGATTTAAGGCAGCTACAATAGAATCCAGAAGAGGCCAGGGACTTCTCAGTACCATGGATAGCTCCCACTCAGTTTCTCTGTCTTTAATCCCAAAAGACCAAAAATTGTATCTAGTGGCAATACTCTGAAGATTATACCTGGAGGCCATTTATAGACATCTGGAAAAGGGAAATATCTGAATTATCTGAGACACAGACTATGGCCACATCTGATCATTATTATTCGTTGCGTGTGTATTTTATATATATATATATATAATCATCTTAGACTTTCCTGAGGGACTGTCGAGGGGTCATTAACTTACAAAAACCAATTAAGGGTGATGAAATAATCTGTACAACAAACCCCCATGACACAAGTTTACCTATATAACAAACCTGCACATGTGCCCTGAACTTAAAAGCTAAAAAAAAATCCATTATGTCCAAGCAGGGTGAGGAGGGCATCCTCACAGAAGAGTGGGACACCAGCAGGGTGAAGACGATGTCCATGCCAGGGTGGGAAGAAAGATATGAAGTGGTGACTTGGCATGGGGAGAGAGCCCAGATGGGCAGCCTGGTGCTGGCCATCAGATCCTGAGCAGGATAAGGAGAGCATTTCCACAGAGTGATGGCCTTGTCTGGGGTGTAGAGCCTTGGTGTGGTGAAGATGACATTTCATTGAAGGCAGCACGTAGTGACACAGAATGAGCTGTCAGAGCCCTCTGTAGGGTGAGGAGAGCATCCATTCAGAGGGGTGGGCCAGTGCAAGTGTCAGGTCTCAAGTAAGGTAAGGAGAGTGTTTCCATAGAAGAGTGGTCTAGTGTGGGATGTCAGAGCCCAAGCAGGGTAAGAAAGACTGGTGTCCTGCATCAGAGGCAGCCTGTTTTAAGGTTTCAAAGCCTGTGCATGGTGAAGACAGCCTTTACCTGGTGTCAGAGGCCAAACACAATGAGGACTTCATGCAGGGGGAGAAAACAAACACAGGGTGTTAGAACCTGAGTTTGAGAATGAGTACATTTATATGGAAGAAGGAACAGCTGCAACAGAACTTTGGCTACATTCAACGAGATTGATCAAATGAGTTAGTACATGAAGGATAACAGAAGCCATGCTTCTCACTGTGGAAGAAGGTAGCTACAAATATAAAAAGGGAGAAAATTAGTATGAATCCTGTGTTGCTGAACTGAAATTGGTAGTCTCAATGTGAATGCATGGCTTTCAATATATAGGTATAGAAATAAATATAAATGTAAATATGTGTATGCATGTATACATATATAAAAATAATGATCAAAAACAGAAGGATAATACTCCGTAAGTCCTGCCTCTATGAAAAAGGTGACATAAGCCATTAAAGATATTTAGTATGGTATATACCATTCTAGTGTACAATTAAGACTTCAACAATTTGTATTTTCTTTCATATTTTATAACAAGTTCTACATATATTAAGACTATCCATAAAAAAGGGAGAACATTTTAAAAAATTACTCATGCAAGATGTTCACAGGGACAAAATGGATTATGAAAACAATGGACTGTCATTTCCCACTAAAACGAAATCAAATTAAACTATCCTTACAAAAAAGGTGGATAAAAGGTGATAGTCATAGTGGGGATGATAGTAGTTAACAGTAGTGATGATGATGATGATGATGATGATATTAACACAACTAATATTTACTGATTATTTACTAAGTCACAGGAACTGTGCTAACTACTTCATATGAATTAAAATCTTAAACACACTCTCATGTAGGAATTAGGACAATGATGATTTCAGTTTAAATTTATGAATACCTTGAGTTTCAAATTTCCTTTCTTAAATTTTAAAATGGTAATAACAATTCTCTTATGCCACAAAACAGACTGAAGATTAGTTCAGATTCAAATTTCAAATGTTGTGAATAAGTTACTGACAAATATAATAGCAAAATATGATTCATATGTTCATTAAAATAGGAATACAGAAGGTTATTTCTGAGACCAACTTCATCGTGAATTCTCTAGCTACCTGAGTTATTACATATGATGTTATTACTGTTGTTTTTGTATATATCCTCATAGAGCATTAAAAGCATTTCCCAGGAAATGAAATGATAATAGCTACAAAAAAAGCAATGGTTTTTATTTTACTTTGTCATGATGTGTTATTTTGGAACAAATCTTTTAATGTTATCTTCATTCCTGCAGTCATTTTACACTGTGAATTTCAGGACAGTCCAGGTGGTCCAGGTGGGACTATATACCATAAGAACGGCCTTGTGGATAATTAATGGGTCACTTGGCATATTTTTCTAAATCAGTGTTCCTAAAAGACCAGTGAAGCCCAGGAAATGATGAATTTGTCGGTTTCTTAAAAATTTAGTTCTAATGTCTTCAGTGCCACAATAAACTCTGTTTAAATAAACTGAATCCAAAGAAAAGTATAATCTATAATATTCTAGGTTACATACAATGAACACTGGTTAAAAAAAAAAAGAATACGTTTTTTCTTGTGGTCATGACTTTAATTCCTCCTAAAATGTTTTTTTCTCTCAAAATATGCTAAGCTTCTAACAAATCAAGGATAAATAATTTTAATATTTTACAGTATATATAAAATGTAAAAGTTTGAAAGAAGCCAAAGGCAATGAAATGGTTAACATTTAATAGTGTGTATAACTACTTCTTTCCATTCAGACCTATTTCAAACAACTCAATAAAATTCAATTCTACAAATATTTTTCATAAAATTATTCGTATTAAAGGTTTAGCTGGTTGTAGTTTGAGCAGTTTTGGAAAAATCAGTTTTAAAACAGTGTTCTGAATGATGTGGTTTGTTTCATGTTATGTCTACGGTCAGACCCAACAGATATTTCAGAACTTGACAGTGACTCACTGCAGTCCTGGGGCTATCCAGAAAGTAACAGTGAAGAAGAAGATACGAAAGTAAGATAGATTCTATAGGGCAATGGCAATTGACACTGTAGAGTCTCTTGTAGAGCTTTTAAAAGATATATAAACTTAGGCCCCACAAATCTAAGTGGGAGCCTGAACATTTTTTACTTTCAAGATTCCCCAACTCATTCTAGTGTAATCAAGATTGAGAATCACAGTTTACAAGGCTTACTTAGCTCACAGCCAATTAAGCATAACAGAAAGGCACTGATTATGTGAAACAAAGACCTGAAGTTTTTTAAAGGCAATGTGCAGAAAATTCTACCTAATTCTGATGTAGCATCAAACTGATTAAAATAGGATTTCATCTACATTATATCCAATCACTGAAGCTTTAGTGAACATTATCATCAAGAAATTTAAATAAACATTATATTAGACATTAGCTGATTATTTCCCTAGCATCCATTCATCACTTCCTTTTAGTGGTGGTACCATGAACTAAACTCCTTTCTAATGCTCATCTAGTGTGATTTGGAAGGTGATCTACCACCCAGCTCCAGGGCATAAGCTAATCAGTGCAGCCCGTCTCTGTAGCCACTGTGACTGGTTCTGGATTGGGCACATAACTCAGTGAGACACAAGGAGTTTCAAGCGGGTCACTATGTGAAACCTGATTATACAGTGGATGCATGGAAAGTCAGGGTCGGGGAAGAGAGTAGAAAGAGAAGCCAGCACCTTGGTAATATTATTTCAGTCATGCCTGAAGAAAAGCCTGCTCTCCAGGTCTTTACTATTGTTTAAGCCATTTTGAGTTGGTGTGCATTCACTTAAAACTGGCAGAATCTTAACTGATACAAATAATTATTCAATGTAATATCTGGCTCTTTATGATTAAGTGATGGTAGGGGGATTTCTAAAAGAAAACTTTTCTTCATATTTTAACTATAATTGCATTTATACTACTTTATAATTCTACTCCTGAAGTTACTTCTTGGATACCTAATAAAGACACATTGCTAAATATTTGAAAAGGAGACCAAAGGCAGTAAAAGATGGAAAGATCTGATGAAATACAAAAAAAAAACAGACAAAAATATGTCCTCAGAACTTATTCCAAAATATATACTTCAACTTACTCATATCCACAATGTTCTTTGGGAAAACGATTTATGTCAGTGGCTCTGATATTTTAGTGTATGCTACCATCACTTGGGCAATTTGTTTAAAACAGATTCCCAGGCTGCTTTCCAGTGATTCTGATTTAGTGGATCTAGTGTTGAGTCCCCCAAAATAGATACTGTTCATATTCCACAAGATTCTGATGCAAATGGTTGGTAGAGCTTACTCAGAAATTCTGCAGGACAGAAAAGGGTAGTGGATCTGTTTCAGAACAAACACTTCAGCTTTTAATTTTGCATTTTAAATATTGATTTTTAAAGAGTGGCATTTCTAATGTAATATAAAAGTAAAAAATATTTTCCAAAAGTAAACAAGCCTAAGATCTCATTAAAAGAAGATAAAAGGGAGGCTGGGCGTGGTGGCTCACGCCTGTAATCCCAGCACTTTGGGAGGCCAGGGGGGCAGATCACAAGGTCAAGATATCAAGACCATCCTGGCCAACAGGGTAGACTCCATCTCTACTAAAAATACAAAAATTAGCTGGGTGTGGTGGCGCGTGCCTGTAGTCCCAGCTACTCGGGAGGCTGAGGCAGGAGAATCACTTGAACCCGGGAGGTGGAGGTTGCAGTGAGCCAAGATCACACTTCTGCACTCCAGCCTGGTGACAGAGCGAGACTCCATCTCAAAAAAAAAAAAAAAAGAGAGATGAAAGGAAAAAGAAATATTGTATATGAGTTGTAAACTCGTAAAGCTCTTCACTAGTGAAGAACTACATATATAAATCTACCTTTTTTATTTTTTGAGACAGGGTCTCACTCTGTCACCCAGGCTAGAGTACAGTGGTGCAGCCATGGCTCTCTGCAGCCTCAATCTCCCAGCCTCAAGCAATCCTCCCACCTCAGCCTCCCTTGTAGCTGGAACCACAGGCATGATGCCCAACTAATTTTTTAAAACATTTTTTGTAGAGACTGGGTCTCTCTGTGTTGCCCAGGTTGGTCTTGAACTCCCGGCCTCAAGTGATCTTCCTGCCTCAGCCTTCCAAAGTACTGAGATTACAGGCATGCGCCACCACACCTGGCCTTATACATCTCCCTTGAAAATAATTAATAGTCATACATCTAATCATCTATTTTATTTTTTTGAGATGGAGTTTCTCTCTTGCCCAGGCCGGAGTGCAATGGCGTGATCTTGGTCACGATCTGCAACCTCTGCCTCCTGGGTTCAAATAATTCTCCTGTCTCAGTCTCCCAAGTAGCTAGGATTACAGACACTTACCCCACACCCAACTAATTTTTGGTATTTTTAGTAGAGACGAGGTTTCACCATGTTGGCCAGGCTGGTCTCGAACTCCTGACCTCAGATGATCCACCCACCTCGGCCTCCCAAAGTGCTGGGACTACAGGAGTGAGCCATCATGCCCTGTTCTGATCATCTCATTTTAAAAATAAAATATTATATACTTGGAAAGAGAAGAGAAACTTAAAGGAGAAATTATTTATTTTAGGTACAGTTTTCAAAAAAGATAGTTTAATATAAAAGCATAAATTTGAAGACTGCTACCAAAATCCCTGGTTGTAAGCCACAGTGAACACTGTTGGTTGCCCGCTCAACAGCCACTGCCAGCCTCTTTATTTCTTGTTGTAAGGGCTCTCCTCCTACTTTAGAGACTAAAAATGCCAGCACTTGAATTTCCAGTCTTTCTGGCAGAGACCACAGGTATGTAACCAAATTCTAACCAATGGACTCTAAGAGGAAGTTTGCTGAGGGCATCTGCTGTAGCCATCACTAAGAGCCATACTTAAAATGTCACCTCCCCTGCCAAAGTCCTCAATGGAGGATCTCCACTTCTACAGTGTTCAAGCCACTGCTCCAGGAGTGAGGGTGAGAATGTGAAATATACCTACCTTATTATCTAATGAAAATAAAGTCTAAGTGGTATTTAAGTTCTCTTAGACTCTTCAGTGCTTTTACATACTTAGCCTTAGTTCAAACGTCCAAACACTGTCTACATGCTGACTTGCAAAAGAACTTTGAACTTATGAGTATGGGACCACAACACATTCATTAGGTAGGTTATGACTGGCAGTATAGCATAGCACGGACTGTCTAGATATACATTTACCTGTGAAAGCACATTTTGCCATTTTTCCCATTTTAAATATCCAAGCCCTTGCCTACTCAACAGCCACAGAACCCCATTCACTAAGGAACATAACATTATCAACAGCCTCTACTTCTCATTATATGTCACTCACACAATTTAGTAAACTGTTAAATTGATCAGAGTCATGAAATTTTAGGATTGTTAATGAGTTAACATATTTCATGATACATTCTAGGGTACAGAATCATAAAAGATTCAGAGGAAAATGGTAAGAAACATCCAAAAGGACCAAAATTTAAAAAGAAATGGCAGGGATCCACAAAGAGAGAATCCAGCACTTTTTCATAAAATTATTTTGGTCATAATATATTTTCAGCAGCATACCAGTACTGATGATGAAAAGAGCACTTTTAGTTCTCATTTCTGGATCTACTTTACATTATATTTTTGTCCTAAAAATTACAATCTTGACATTTCAGGGATTCTGAAAGATTTTTATATCTAATGAAAAACAAATTACATGGGAATAAAGACATGTTCCTACTTTAAACTTGGTTCTATCAGCAATCCCAGACAAACCTAACCCCCTTTCAGGTCAAATTTAGTATTACAAAGATATAATCATAAAGTATAGAATAGCTAAAAGAACAGACTGTGGAGACAGATGAATTCAAATCCTCACTCTGCCTCTAACTAAGCATGTGACTTTGGACAATTCAGTTAACCTTTCTATGCCTGTTTTTTTTTTTCAGTCATAAATTAAGGATAATAGTACCTATTTTGGGGGTAAATGTGTTAATATACATCATGCTTAAAACTGCACCCAGTACATGGAAGCACTATTCAAGTTGAAGAAAGTAAGTGGATGTTGCCTTTCTTTATCTCTTTCTACTAATGCAAATATTCTTAGACATTATATGTGAAAAAACACATTTTAATTAGAATCAAACCCTGATTATGACTGGCAGTGTTTCAGTATAGCATGGACTGCCTAGATATAAATTTTAAAATCTGAAACCTTCTTATTCTATCATTAATACTTAACTTCTACTGTGAACTACATCAGTCAGGATTCAGTGAAGGAAACAGAAATCACTTTGGGTATTCTAAGAAAGAGATTTAACTCAGAAAATTAGGTGCTTACAAAATTGTTAGAAGAGCTAGGGGAGCAAGGTTTAGGCTGGATCAGCAGAAATGAATCCTAGAACACTGAAAAGCTGATCCACCAAAGGAGATACTATGTAGTGAGAAGGTGGGAAGATATCAGTTAAAAAATATATTATCTTAGCTTGATCAAGAGATTGGGAAGTCTTTACAGCCATTGCAATTACCTCTTAGTGTACATGAAGCTGTAAACCAGCTACTATACACCATGGAATGCCACGCAGCCCTAAAATAGAATAAAATATATTCTTTGCAGCAACACGGATGCAGCTGGAGGCCATTATCCTAAGTGAATTAGCGCAGAAACAGAAAATCAAATCCACATTTTCACTTAGAAATGGGAACTAAATAATGGGTACACATAGACATAAAGAGGGAAACAATAGACTCTGGGAATTTCAAAAGGGGGGAGGGTGGGATAGGGGTAAGGATTGAGAAACTACTCATTGGGTACTATGCTCACTATTTGGGTGATGGGTTCAACAGATGCTCAAACTCCAGCATTATGCAATATATCTTTGTAACAAACATGGACACCTACTCCTTGAATCTAAAAAAAAAAAGAAAAAGAATGTTACTGGAGGAGGAAAAACATCTTTCCTTGAACTTGCCTGACTGAAGCAGTAAGAAAATGGCCTCTGCTTTCACTTTAACCTTGCAAATCATGCGCACACGTTTAATTGCCGGAACCTGATTAGCACCCAGAACGATACCGAATCTCAAACATATTCCTCTTGAAATACAGGAAAAAAACTACAAAGGGCTGCGAATATTTGTATTTTGCCAAGCAATAAAATGTAACACAGTGACTTTGGGATAGTCAAAGTCAGAAAGTGCAGTTTTGTAATCTGTAAAATGGGGATTAAATAGTGATGCCCTACCCATAATAGTGTTGTGTTTAGGATTTAAAGAGATTATACATAGAAAACACTTAATATAGTGAAAATAACATTTCCTTGCCATTTTGAAGCCTTAGCTTAACTGTCTTGTAGCATGTAGCTTTGCAGCTGAAAAGTTTGATGCCCTTCTAATCTTTCCAATTTTTATGTCACCTGGGAGTCTTTTAGGATTTTTCTTTTACCCCTGGTGTTCTAAAATTTCAAAATGATGTGTCTAGATCTGGACTTTCTCATTTGTTGTTCAGGTCCCTTCAGAGACAAGCTCTTCAGCTTTGGCATATTGCCTTATATTTTTAATACAACCTCCCTCCCCTCTGTTTTCTTTCTTTATGAATCACGTGTTAGTCATATTTAAATCCTCCTGGATTATCTAAGTCTCTAATCCTTTTTTAAATCTTTCCATCTGTTTCTTTTCTACTCTATTTTCCTTTTTAGTTCCTGGAGTTTTTTTTTTTTTTTCACTTCTGTTTTCTAATTAATGGGTTAGCAAACTTTTTCTGTAAAGGTCCAGACAGTAAATCTTTGGCTTCATGAGCATATGATCTCTGTCATAATTACTGACTCTGCTGTTGTAGCATGAAAGCAGCCACAGAAAATATGTAAACAAATAGGCAGGGCAGGGTATCAGCATAGCTTTCTTTACAAAAACAGGTGGAAAGCCATAGTTTGTCAATCCCATTACTGACCCTTCTACTATTTGCTTCGTTTTGGCAATCATACTTGTAATTTAGAAGAGCCCCTTTTTTCTATGACTGTTCCTTTTTCTGAGCATTTTTCTCTTTAAAAAAAATTTATGTCTTCTCAGATCCTTCTGAAAACACTAATTAAAATTAGTTTTTAGTTTTCTTGTCATATTTGCATTATGGACTCTTTCTGTTGCATAATTTTATTTTCTGTTTATCCTGGATTTTCTCTTTCCTGGTGGAGGCTTTCCCTTAGTCTCTCCTCAGCCATGATTGCCTGTTTATATTTAAGAATACATTCCCAAAACTCTACTCATCTAAATGCAGTTTGTTCACTGACAGGCATAAGCATGATTAGATGGAGATAAGGCAATTTCCCTGGGGACTCCTAAATGTCAGTATGGGGTGATATTTGCTTGGAATCTTGAGTTTTTCCAGAGAAGAAACTTAACGATATTTACTGCCCAAGGGCTAGACACAAGCGTGACACCATTCTTCATGCTGGATGGAGATACAACTATACATCTTACAGGATTTTAGTGATTCTCTTGCTTTTAATCCCCAGACTCATGCTACCCCATGCTGTACCTGGTAGTATTCACGGTTCTGTGATCAGGTTAGTTCTCTCCTCCTTCTATGTGCACTTTATGCTTGGTTATCTCCATTCTTTCTAATGAGTCTGTTACCAGCCTCTATTCACAATGTCTTCCTGAAGGTGGTATCTCTCATCTGCTGATGCCCTCTTTCCAGCTATTTGGACCTTATGGGTATAAACATGAATGTATATATATATATTTCTTTTTGTAAACTATGATACTATCATTTCAGTGGAGATTACAGGAATAAATAATTACATGTGCCTAATCTACTATCTTTCACTATAAAAATAAATAAACTCTTTCTTGCATTTTCTTCCGGCAGTGCCAGTCTAGGCCAACTTGTTTAACACATACTACAACTTGTCAGATATTTAAGTTTTTTAAGTTCAATAATATTTTTATATTATAGACTCTGGGAATTTCAGAAACTGTGATAACTGGACACAGTTGAGCATTTAGAAAGGCTTTGTTATGCAAATCTATTATTTAAGATGTAAAAGAGAATGTTATCTCAAGAGAGCAAATTCATGTACTATAAAAGCAAAAATTTATTTATAAACTACTGATATGCAAATCATAATGTGAATATACAGATTATATTAATCTTAGAATTCATGGTATGGAATACTGTTTACAGTTATTCACTGCTCCTCACTGTTGATACCAGGCTTGGCCGTAAGACTTGCTTTTAGATCAGAAGTAAGCAAACTACAGGCTGTAAACTGAATGTGGCATGTGGTCTGCTTTTTTTTTTGTACAGCCAGCATGCTAAGAAAGGGTTTACATTTTTAAAAAGAATTGTTAAAAAAAATATGCGACAGAGACCATATGTGAAATTAAAAAAAAAAAAAAAAGTGAACTCTCTGGCACTTTACAGGAAAAGTTTGCCAACCCCTGCTTTAGATAATGAAATGTGAATGGAAGTGGCATGTGCCAATTTTGGGCAAAAGCTTTAAGAGACAAGAATTAGCTTGCTATGCTCTCTGCTATGACAACCAACAAAGTTTCAGAAATCAGTCTGAATCTTAGAGTGAAGAAAACATAGAACAGAGCCGTAATTGACCCACAAGGAAAATGTAGCATAACTGAAAAAAAACTTTTGTTGTGGGCATTTAAAAGTTTCAGGATTTTGTTACCTCAGAATAGCCTACTTTAAGCTGCTTGATACACATCAATGTAATATGAGTTACTACATATGCCTGAAAATAATAAAACTGCATTTACTTAAAGAATATTTGTAATTCAGTCTTTTTAATAATTACTCAAAATACATTTCTAAGAAGTTACATCTCAAAACCATTTGAGGGTTGAACTATATTTACTTTCTGAAAACAGTTATTACTAGCTACTTCTGTTGTTGCAAGAATAGTACTTTTACCCTCTTCTTTTCCAGCTTGGTATGTTCTTTCTGATTTTGAAACTTGAAAAAATACAGTGCAATAATCTTTTACTTGCAGACTAGTATCTAAGATTACCACAAAATTAGAACATTAAATTTATTCATACATGGATAAGATCAAATAAAAATAGCATTTATCAAGTTCCCACTCTTTGCCAGATGCTGTTCTAAGGACCTAGATGGACTGTCTGCTTTAATTCTCACAAAAATTGTACGAAGTAGCTGTTATCATTACGATCTCTTTACAAATGAAGAAAATGAGGCACAGAGAGGCTGAATATTCACCTAAGGACACACAGTTGGGATGGAGTGGGATGCCCCAACTTTGTACTAACCCTCCTAAATGCAAACATAAACTTGGTCTTAAATATCTAACAATTTTGGCATTAAGATGGCAGATTTCCATCTAGTAATTCTTTAATATTTTGTGACAAATCACAAATGAGCTGGTATAAAAATTCTTCATAACTTGAACACAACTTAAGGGACAGTGCTAATTTTCATTTCAGGGAGAAATATATTACTGAAAGTAAATTGACTAACATGAAAAATGTACTTCTAATATGCTGTTTTCCATAAACTAAAATGTATCTTATTCTCTTTAGATATGTTATATATATAACTTTTATTATACAAATTATAGTGATGTGTCACTTAATGACAGAAATGCACTGTTAGGCAATTCTGTCACTGTGAGAATATCATAGAGTGTACTTATACAAACCTAGATGGTACAGCCTACTGCTCCTAGGCTACAAACCTGTATAGCATGTTACCGTACTGAATATTGTGGGCAACTATAACACAATGGCAAGTATTTGTGTATCTAAGCATATCTAAATATATAAAAGGTATAGTAGCTACTTGGGAGGCTGATGAGCTCAGGAGGTCAAGGCTGCAATGAACCTTGATTGTGCCACTGCACTCCAGCCTAACAGAGTGACCCTATATCAAAACAAAACAAAACAAACAAAACACCAAAAAATGTATAGTAAAAAGACTATGTCATAATCTTCTGGGATCACCATCAATTATGTGATTTGTTGTTGGCTGAAATGTTATGTGTGATGTATGACTGTACATAATTTGATTATAATATCAGATAATTCCAAAATATAACAAAACTATTTGTACCAAACTTAAGTTTTCAGTTTCTATTAGTTCTATCAGCTTTTTATACTAGCAAAAAAAATGTAATTTAGTCGCTCTAATCATTAGTTGCTCCAAAAGTGACTAACTATAAAAAGGATATGGTAAATAGCTAAGGTAGGAAAACAATTCTTTGAGACACAGGAAAGAAAGTAATATACACCTTTTGTAAGATCAGAGAATATCTTTATAAAAATGGTAGAATTACCCAAATTAAATTAATGACACCTGTTTTATCTCAGAGAAGCAACTAATATTTATAGTTAGTTCAAAGGTTTTCACATACTTTACCTCATTTAATCTTCACAATCTTGTGAAGTACCCAGGTAAGCTGGCACTACTATCGCAATTCTAACATGTGTACTATGGAGAATTAGCCTTTTTATGAGAACATCTTTGCATAATCAACACCTAAAAATGTGTGTTTTACTCTAACAGGAGCTCCTGGAATACGAACACATGGTACTTGCAGGAGCATGTTCATTTTCAATGACAGAAATTTCAATCTATTTGCTTAAAATAAACATCAGGAAATTTATATACTGGCTTATCATGAACAATAACTTTATGACCAGAATTATTATTTTTCCTGCATAAAATTAAATGTAACTTTCAAATAGGTATTTTTGTGACTCGTTACAAGTCTCTACCAAGTCCATAGCACAAATGTGACTATGAAACTGGAAACCTGCTAATAAACAATTTCATTCAATTTAAAATGTTTAAAGTTAAATTCCTATGTCCCAGGGCTGCATTCAGTATTTAAGTTCTCTTCCATTGTAAGAACATAAATACATCAAGGATAAAAACTGCCTCTTTTCTAAATTAAATCTCAGGTTTTCTAGAGAGAAAAACACTTTGCACCAGTTTTCTTTAAATTCTCACTATCTGCCTAAATTGGCACTACTTTCGAAAAGTAGCATTAAACCCTGTCCGATTTCCATGGGAGGAACCCAGTGGGAGGTAATTTAATCATGGGGGCAGTTACCCTCAAACTGTTCTCACGATAGTGAGTGAGTTCTCTCAACATCTGATGGTTTCATAAGGGGCTTTCCCCTCTTTTGCTTGGCACTTCTCCTTGTTGCTGCCATGTGAAGAAGGGCAGGTTTGCTTCCCCTTCTGCCATGATTGTATGTTTCCTGAGGCCTCCCCAGCCCTGTGGACTTTGAGTCAATTAAACCTCTTTCCTTTATAAATTACCTAGTCTTGGGTATGTCTTTATTAGCAACTTGAGAACAAACTAATGCAAGGGGCAACCAACATCCAATGACTGACTGATGGGGGTATAAAAGTCTGGCCATCTCAGCCAAATAGGGACAACTCTGAAGGACAATTTTAGTTCCAGAGTTCCCCTGGGGCTTAACTAAGACTGTCATTGGGCATGCACTGCAGCTTGACTTCTCTCTGCCCAATCCTGCTTCCATCTCCTCTCTTTTACAAGTATGAATCCCAAGAGCACTCCTTAACAAACATTTGCACACTAAACTCCCTCTCAGAGTCTGCTTCCTAGGTAATCCAATCTAGAATACATATGGAGCCTTAGATTCTTTCAGAAGAAGGCAACTTTGTTAGTCAATTCCCTGCTGAGTTAGGTCATTCTGATGTTGCTATAAAGACATACCTAGGCACTTTATAAAGAAAAGAGGTTTAACTGGCTCACAGTTCTGCAGGCTGCACAAGCATAGTGCAGCAATCTGCTCAGCTTCTGGGGAGGCTACTGGGAGCTTTACTCTCAGCAGAAGGCAGAATGGAATCAGGCATGTCACATGAAGAGAGCAAGGGTGAGAGAGGGAGAGAGGGAGATGCCACACACCTTTAAACCATCAGATCACATGATAAATAATTCACTATCGTGAGGACAGAAGCAAAAGGATGGTGCTAAACCATTAGTAAGAAACCTGCCCCCAGGATCCAATCACCTCCCACCAGGCCCCACCTCCAACATTGGGGATTACATTTCAACATGTTCAACATGAGATATGGAGGGCACATCTAAACTATATCACCTGCTTCATCTGATTCTCGACCACAGGGGTTTATACACTCCTTAGTCAGAAGAGCAAACGTTTTTGGGTTATACTATAGTAACAAAGAACTGCAAATTCTCAGCAGCTTAATTCAACAATGGTTTACTTCTTGCTTATACAACATAATCGATTTTGGATTGGCAACAGAGGCTTCCTTTAAAGCTCAAAGAGGTTCCATTTCCACACAGGCTTCCATGATAGTGAAAGCATTATTCTTAAAGGTTATGCACAGAAGATAAAAGCAAGTCACCTGGCCACACCTGAGTTCAACAGTATTAATGTATGCTGTTTCTGCAGAGAGGAGCAACAGACCTTACAAAAGCAGGCTACATGCCAGAGTTGACTCACAAGTCTTAGTTTGCAAACTCTAGTCAAAAGCAGTGATTCACAAACTTTAGCGTATATCAGAATCATGTACAGTGCTTGTTAAAATACAGATTTGCTGGGCTCTACCCTCAGAGTTTTTTAATTCAGAAAGTTTCAGAGAGGGACTGAGAATCTGCACTTCTATAAAGTTCCTATGTGATGTGATGTTGGTGGTCCAGGAATCATACTTTGAGAACCATTTGTCTTCAGAAGAAAAACTTAACAGGTATGCCTGCAGCTCATCTGCCAATGTAGAGAACCTTATTTCAAGATGAAACACACCACAGCTTTGTCAAGTATCAGTTTTCCTAAACGGCAACGCACCAAAAACCATATAAATTATTTAAAGTAAACCAATGATTTAATAAAGATTCCTCTATTCTGAGAATTGTCCAACGTGTGGGTACCCTCACTATTATTATTGCTAGCCACTCTGAGAATATCAGGCTAATTAAGTACTGTTTGTACAGGAAGGTTGTGTGTATGTTCGTGAGAGAAAGAATAAAGTTTCATTATCAATCAATTTGATAATATTAACAAATCTAATATGCTAAAATTAGAAATAAAACCAGGATGAGGAAAAAGGGAAAGGCTATTTTATGCAACTGTTACAGAGAGTAACACAGTACAAAAAATGCAAGTGAAGAAGGTAACTGGGGTTATACACTAAGGAATAGTGCCATATAAACAAAGCTGAGTATATAAGAAAAGTTCAAATTATGACGGATATACCATAGTAGGAAGGGTAACTGACATTCTAGCTATTGTGTTTGGCATAAGACAGGACTAAAGCAAGTAAACAGTAAACTATATGGCTATTTCAGAGTTCTTATTTGAAAACACCAGAAGCTAACTCTGACTCATAAAGTGAAACAGTAATTTATTAAAGGAATGGGGATGAATAAAGAATCAAGTTAATGGTTAAGCTTCTCAAGAATAAAGTCTACAAGCCATACTACAGAATTGGTCAGGCGAGGAAAACCTGCTGCTGTTCTTACTGGATTCTTTTGTGCCAAGGGCTTTTCTCTATTGTAACTGTTAGTGGCCCAGCACCAATACTATTACTGCATCAGCAGAGCTATTTTTCAATAGTTACTATTGCCTCTGAACACCAGATACCTCCACCATCAACTCCATGGAAACATAATCTGAGTGCAGCGCCTGCTTCTTTGTTCAGTCTGTATTGAGGTTTCCTGAAAACGAATATGAGTGGCAGAGTCTATGTCACACAGTTCATGCCATACCTACCAGTGAGACTGGGAAAGTCAATTTTATGGCTTACCTTAGGGAGGTAGACATAGTTATTCCCAGATAGTTACTGAAAAGGTGGAAGAGTGAGAAAACATAATACATGTCTGCCACAAAACGTTGTATCAAGCATACAAAACTCATCTAAATTTCACTAATTTCTGTTCCCACCTAACTCCTTTCCCAATATTACTAACATAATTAGAGAATATCAGGATGGATACACCTTTCCAGATCTCATTTCACTAATGAGAAACCTGATGCCCAAAATGATCAGATGATTTACTCAGTTTACATGGCTACTTAGTAAAAAGAAATTATGCTTTTTCAACTCTTAGTATATTTTCTATCATGCAATGATCAACAAGGCACACTTCAAACTGTATCTTAAATGTTAAACTTTACTCTTCTTCTCAGGGAAACTCCCTGTTTAGTCCTCAGAAAATCGTTTTGGTAACATTGGTCTTTTTTTCTCTCAATCGGTTCCTGTAAAACTAGCTATCAAACTAAATTTTATATGCAAAATTCTATTTTTCTATTATTATCTATTAAAAAAACTGTAAGCTTAAATGTGTTTTAATTGTAGTTTGCAAATTCTTTGGCTGGATTAAAACTTTTCCTTGCCAAAAGGCTACTATTCTTGCAATGACAAAAATGACAACAATAATAAGTAATTATTCAAAAGCTACTAGAAAGCCTGGCATGGTGCCTCATCCCTGTAACCCCAGCATTTTGGGAGATTGATGTGGGGAGAATCACTTCATGCCAGGAATTCAAGAGCAGCCTGGACAAAATAGCAAGACCCCATCTCTTTAAAAAACATTAGCCAGGCCTGGTGGTGTGCACCTGTAGTCCTAGCTATTTGAGAGGCGGAGATGGGACTGCTTAAGCCCAGGAGTTTCAGGCTGCAGTGAGCCATGATTGTACTACTACACCCTAGCCTGGGTGACCCTGACTTTTCCCAGAGTGACACCTAGACTCTGGGGAAAAAAAGCAACTAGAACAAATGTTTCATTATGAAAATATCTCTTACGGATACACTATTACATCTTACAAAAATTAGAGCCAAACTCACCCAAGTAAACTATAATCACAAGATCTCCCCACAAAGTTAATATTAAAACTTAAGCAAAGAGAACATTAATACTATAGTATGGATAGAATATATACTTTCTATTGGTATTATATTTTAATGACTAAACAACTGATAGCACAGAAGCCAAAAGCAAGCAATGAGATTTTGAGAAGGTGGAGAGAGAAGGAAAGCAAGAAAGAGGAACAATTAAATACAGGGTACTGAATCTGAGAAGCATATCAACCAGAAAAAAACATTCTCTAAGAGCAGAAGATGGATAGTTTTATTCAAATACAAATGTTTTATCTTTAGAGGGGGAGTAACAGGCACTGGGGCCTATCAAAGGGTGGTGGGTGGGAGAAGACAGGGGATCAGGAAAATTATTAGGTACTGGACTTAATACCTGGGTGATAAAATAATCTGTAAAACAAACCCCCCATGATACAAGTCTACCTATATAATAAACCTGCACATGTGTAAACTTGAACTTAAAATGAGGTTTAAAAAAAAAAAAGAAATGTTATGTCTTAAAAGCTATTTATTTAGCAATTTTTGCTTTTTGAAAACACTCCTCAAAAATGTATTGTACTGGTTGGCAGAAAAAAGATGACAGAATCAATGACTATAAGCTAACACACATTATGTAGGTCCATTAAAAACTGCTTAATTTGAACAGAGATGAAAGAGTATTATTTTCTTTGGCTTTATTTGTGGAATGAATATAATTAAAACAGAATTGGGAACAGATAAATTACATACCTCTTGATGACACAGTCTTTCTCTTCTATTTAAGTGAGTTATTTCTATATAAGGGTGTATTTTCCACAGAATAACTAGTGATCACTCAGACCAAATAATGAAAAAGTTTAGAAATCATATTAATAATTATAGATTATTCAATTTTATGAAAAATTTGTTTTCACTCTGAAATATTACCTGTTCTTTTTTCTCTCCTCTTATAAGCTGCTATTATTTAAAAATACTTATTTAAAATTATTTAAAACTTAAATTATTCTAAAATAATTACCATTTTGGCATTTCCCCAAAATGGTAATTCTGAAAATTTAGAAGGATAACAAGTTATCAATTTTCCCACTAGAGATTAAGTCTTATCCTAGAAACCCATATGACTATACCATATTTACCACCATTTTGTACTTAAAGACACTGAAATCACTTAGTTAAACTGGTATGGTATGACTGTGAGTGAAGGTCCTACAAGATAAAATGTTGCCTGGTGTAAATGCAATAAGACCCTAAACTACTTGGACTGAAGCTTACACATTTAAAAGCTTAAAACAACCCTAAAATACTATACTTTTATTTTAAAATATGTCTATTCTAAAATCTGTATATTTATATTTTAAAAATGCTTTTTATTCACTATAACAGAGAAGAATATAAACCATAATGCACACTTATAGCATATCACAGATTTTTTCATAGTCTAAGTAACTATGTGTCATAATGTATCTCCTTGGTTTAAATAAACAGTGCAGACATTTCTCTCCTGTGATTTGCAATGCCTTGTGGGAATTTAGTTAAAAATATGAAGAAAGAGTGATTTATATGTGATTATCATCTGGAGGACAAAAGAGAAAATTGAGAACTAGCTCAAAGTTCTTGCTTTGGGTTCTCCCGAGAACTAAGCTTAAGGGTTATCCCGAAATACTTCACAATCTTTGTTTAAAAAGAGTGAAAAGTTGGCCAGGCGCAGTGGCTCACGCCTATAATCCCGGCACTCTGGGAGGCTGAGGCAGGCGGATCACAAGGTCAGGAGTTCAAGACCAGCCTGGCAAACATGGTGAAACCCCATCTCTACTAAAAATGCAAAATATTAGCTGGGCGTGGTGGTGTGCGCCTGTAATCCCAGCTTCTTGGGAGGCTGAGGCAGTAGAATCGCTTGAACCCAGGAGGTGGAGGTTGCGTTGAGTGGAGATTGTGCCATTGCACTCCAGCCTGGGCGACAGAGAAAGAGTCCATCTCAAAAAAAAAAAAAAAAAAAAAAAAAAAAGGGTGAACGGTCTAATGAGGCCAGATTTTTTTTTGAAACTTTAAAATAATTTCACTGAAGTTCTGGAAATATATCCAGTCATGACCTAGGCAGCAGTGCATATTCTGTAGGAGCAAATTCTTTCTGCAATATAGCAAATAAAATATGGGGCTGATCCTTCTTAATGTATCACCTACTTTTAACCTGGAAAAAAAAATAACAAATACTATAAGGGGTTTGGATGACTTCATAATCAAATACTTAATAAATGTTCAACAACAACAACAAAAATGTAAAACCCTGGGCCAAAACTCTGTGAATGATAAAATAAAAGATACAGATCACAAATTATCTTCAAGGGTAACTTTTACAGGTAAGAAAAAACATACCTATCTATCCAGGACTTAGAAATTTTTGTAAAGGTATGATTACTAAGTAAAAAAATAGACTGACAAACTTGTTGGGTTGATTAAAGATTTTAAAAATTGTGCATACTATAAACCATGAACATAAATTGTATTCAGGCCATTTGATGAGATACTCACAGAATGATTGTAAGAAGGTTCCAATATCACAGGCAATGACATTTTCCCTTGAAGATTCAATTTTGTTAAATAAAAAATCTTTTCCCCCCACAATCTTTTCTTTTTCATGCGATGTACACCATACAGTCTAAACCGAACTGCATAATTTCCAATCATCTCAGATTCAACATGATTAAATTTAAATGTTTCTGTGAAGACAGGGCATGGTCCTCTCTGGATGCTGGTTTTTGCTCTCTGTTTCTTTATAGGTAGAAGAACAAGGTGTACTTGCCATGAGTTGCCACCTGTCCTGTTATATGTTGGGATGTCTGTGACAGCTGTCACTGTTACCAGAAGCTTCTGTTCTTGTGAGTCATAGTCAAAAGTCACATCCAGTGTGCCATATTTAGCTTCTGGCTCAGGATCAAAAGGTTTAGGAAGCTGTGAAGATGATCCCTGAGCTGACATATCCTAAGAAAAGAAAATTTAAATGTTAGAGTTTTAACTCAATTATTTAACTTAGCATGTAAATAAATACTTGGTATTTCTTTAGGAGGATGATGTGAAAGCAATTCTGCCACTAAGAAAGTAATACGATAATAATTAACAGTCAACTACAACCAAAAGCTACCCTATAGGGCCAGATTAGTATAAGCAGTAAGTTAAATTAACAACTTATGATAATAAAGACACATTTAGAATTTAATATTCACCATCACAATTTTGAGAAAGTGTAAGTTTTTATAAATGAGAATTTAAAATATATCCTTTAGTGGGTATACCTGCTCCTTTTGTAGAAAACAACTACATTTTACTTTCAATTTTATAAACAATGCCATTGACAGCAGAGTATCAGGCTGCAGAAAAAGCAAACATAACTAAAAGTGTAATGCTATTGAAAAATTTGGTTCCATTTTCAGAGTTTGTTCTAAAACACCCCCCATCTGTAATAAAATATAAAGATATTTCGACTTAAATCAATGGAAATGTGAAATATGAAAGTATAAATAAAAGGCCTCAAAATGTTAGCAGTCAAATATTTATTCTACATAATACAGGTTTACTTCAATTTCTAACCACAATTAAAAACATATTATTTTCTAACATTAATGACTATTGAAAATGGCAAAATACACATTTTAAAAGTCTAAGAAAGGCTGAAATGGTACATTTTAATTCTGAAATTAAAAAAAAATATAACCATTTTCCCTATAATTGTCTCAAATTCCTGCCAGTCTATCTATCGAGAATATAATAGGAGTTTTAGCTGGTTACTGACAATGTCAAACCTAGGTCTCTGACCTATCAACTATACTACTTTGCTTCTTTAAGTATTTTAATAAATTTTAAATAATTCTCATTTCAAAATGTGGACCAATTTAATAAATTTTTAAAATTTTCTAAACTTTGAGTGGCACTGAATACTACTGAATCTCAGTCTTCTCTTCTTCCATTTACTAAAAACAAACAAACAAAAACTTTCCTGAGTGTTAGCTAGAAACACTACCTACAAGATTTGGGAAGCCAAGGCAGGCAGATCACTTGAGGTCAGGAGTTCAAGACCAGCCTGGCCAACATGGTGAAACCCCATCTCTACTAAAAATACAAAAATTAACTGGGCATGGGTAGCAGGTGCCTGTAGTCCCAGCTACTCAGGTGGCTGAGGCAGGAGAATCACTTGAGCCAGGGAGGCAGAGGTCTTAGTGAGCCAAGATCGTGCCAGTGCACTCCGGCCTCAATGACAGTGAGACTCTGTCTAAAAAAAACACTATCCACAAGAGACTACACTTCAGTACCTCTATTATAGTTCATATGACTACATGACTCAGCTTTGGCCAATGGAAGGCAAACCTAATTTTTGTGTGAAACATCTAGATCAGATTTATGTAAGAAATTACTTGCCCTCCACTCTCTGTCTCACTCTTCCATAAGCAGATATACAGACAGGACGTGTGGGTCAGCTCAGACCATGCAGACTAGGACAGTACCCTAGGGGAAGGCAGAGCAACAGAACAGAAGGAACTGGGTCCCTGAATAATCTCATAGAGTAAAGCTCCCTGCTCACCCTGGCTGTTGTTAAACAAAAGAAAAATAAGTTTCTGTGTTCTTCAGCCATTGTATTTAGTGGGGGCTGAGGGGTCTTTTTGTTGTGGCAGCTTAATATGTACCGTAACTATTGTACCTACTATGAGCCAGGGCCTATTTTAGGTCAGGAGAGTGCTACTTTCTGCAAAGAGAACCAAAAAGACATGAGTCCCTGTTTATTTATTTATTTTTCCGACACAGGGTCTTGCTTTGTCAACCAGGCTGGAGTATAGTGGCACAATCATGGCTCACTGCAGCCTTGACCTCCTGTGCTCAAGTGATCCTCCTGCTTCAGGCTCCTGAGTAGCTGGGATCACAGGCACATACCACCACACCTGGATAAATGTTTTGATTTTTAGTAGAGACAAGGTCTTGCTATGCTGCCCAGGCTGGTCTCAAACTCTTGGACTCAAGCAATCCTCCGGCCCTCAGCTTCCCAAAGTGCTGGGATTACAGGTGTGAGCCACCATGCCCAGTTAGTCCTTGATCTTATAAATCTTACATGCTAGTTGGTATGAATGTATGGGGGGGAAAGAAAAACAACAGAAGAACAATACTTGCAGAGAAGGAATAAATTCCCACAGGAGAATTCAGTTTTTAATGTAGTATGGGAAAATAAAAACAAACGTATTCTTATTCTGTTAAAAAAATTTACAGTTTAGAGCAAAATGTTTTAATATATACTACTTCATAATTGGTAACTGAAGATTATTAATTATATGGCTTTGGTATTGCAATTAAATATTTTCTAAAATAGTATCATGACAGCTAAGATTTTCAGGCAATAAAAATGTTTATCAGGTCCTAGATAGCTATTTCTGAATTTTGTTTCTCTTGGTGTTTCCCTCATTGTTTTTTCTTTTTTTTTCAAACATTCCAACAATTCTTGTGAAACCCAGCGTTGAAAGGGTAGAACCTTTACAGATAAGATATTATTTGCATTCTGAAAATAGGCAATAAGCAACAGTCCTTCCTTTCAAGGTATCTGGATCGGTTTTAAAAAACCTTTAGATACCAATACGTCATCAAAAGCGTTTATAGACTCCTTCCCATGGAATTCTTCTGAACCTTCTCTCCTCTCTCAGTTTAATCATGTGTGTGGATAGGCTCTAAGATAGCTACAGCTTGGATTAAACCAAGAGAAAAGTGAGAATTTTCTATCTGACATATAATATCTATTACAAGAATGTAAAATAAACTTAAAAAACACAAAAGTGAATTTTATATTAGCATAGGCTATAAGCATTCATATCTAAATATTTATGTAATGTGCATTTGCTATACTGTTTGAGCATATTCAGTGCTGTTACAGAAGACACAAAAATAAGCAGGATGGGGGGAAATTCCAAAGAAGTGGTTACAGACAGCAAGTTAGCAGCTTCTGAAATATGGGCAAAACTCACAGTATGTGTTAACTATAGATGGTGAGCAAAGAAGCAGGTTGTGAGACACAGGCAGAATTCATACGATATTAAATATAAATAGTTAATAACTTACAACATATGCCAAAGATAGACGGATTTAATAGAAAATATGATAAATCAAATGAGTGTTACCTATAGAAAGGGATGAAACACACAAGCCATGATCATGTAGCCTCTGCGCTGACAGCTCTGTCATCCATGTGCTCTACTTAAGAAATGCATATAAAACCTACAACTGCCTAGTAGGCTGACAAGTTTCAGTGGTGGCCAGGTGTATAACTATATCTCTCCCACAAACAAGTGTGTGCTGTCAGCTCTTGGTACCCATGTTCAAATCTCAACTCTGGTCCTTGTTACATCATAAATAGGAATGCTGATGGAAAAGAGACAGTGGACAGGATGTATGGGCACTGCATAAACCAGGACTCACATGGTGTGGTCCTGCTACCTATACACACTTGCCGCTTATCCCTACGTGTATTAACTGATTTCATCTAGCTCCTCTTACTTCTTGCTTTGTATGTAAAATGCACGCGCACACACACACACACACACACACACACACACACACACATCTCACATACACACACATAATTTGAACATCTTACTTTGGTCTTTCAGTCCTCTGAGAGAGTTTGCCTGGTGATGTCTGGAGGGTACCACTGAATCAAAGTAATTTCTTATACAACATTTTAGATCAAAAAAGGCGATATAATATAGTTGTTAAGAGCGCTGTTTCGGCAGTCAGACAGACTTGGGTTTGAACTATAGTTCCACTATTTAAGAGCTCCTTGAACTTGGTCAAATTGTTTAGCTCTCCGACTCTTAATGTTTTCATTTATAAAATGGAAATAATAACTTACTAAAGATGTGGTTGTTAGAATTAAATGAGCAGACTACATAAAGCTCATAGCAAAATTCCTGATAAAAGTGGTGATAGGTATTATTGTCGTTGTTAATCCCACAGTCCGGGCTTCACTGTTAACTTGTAAGCTATATATACAGTTTACAAAGCTACAAAATGGCTGTTTCAAATTTATTTAGGTAATGGAACATAAAGAAACATTCATCATGGAAAACCAAAAATATTGATATATTAAACTTAAATGTACAATTTTCTTCTGGGTCAGATACTGTAATAATAGAAATACTAAAAAAGCAGTAACAGATACAAAGTATTTTTAGCAATTACAGAAGAAAAACCTAAAATTAAGGAAATTCTATCCATAGTTTAATTGCTCTGGGTCTTAGGAAACTACATCTATTATTTAATTTTGGCAGCAGATCTGAAAATTCACCTGGTAAGAATACAGACATATTTCAGTATTACTGAATGTTGTCTGGAGAAAAAGCTGTAAAGACTTGCAAGAACTTGCAATCTAAAACTTTTAAGTAGGCTGGGTGCAGAGGCTTATGCCTATAAAAACCCAGCACTTTGAGAGGCTCAAGCAGGAGGACTGCTTGGGCCCAGGAATTTGAGACCAGCCTGGGCAACATAGTGAGACCTTGTCTCTACAAAAAATTTAAAAAACACGTGGGTATGGTGGTGCACACCTGCAGTCTCAGCTACTTGGGAAGCTGAGGTGGGAGGAAGCTGCAGTGAGCTGTGACAGAGCAAGACCCTGTCTCAAAACAAAAACAAAAAAACTTGAAAGTAAATCTAAAAACAAATACTAATTTATAAAACCTCTAGATTACCTTTATAGTTTTCACCATGATATAAACATTAAAACAAATTCTTTTTCGAATACGATAATACTTCAAAACTGCCACAAAATTATCTTTGTTGTCATTTTCACATTTTTGCTCCAAAACAGTAAGTAAACTTAAAACTCAACCAACCAACATGAGGCCATGGATTCAAATTTCATTAGTAAAGCTGATCATCATTTATTCTTTGTATTTTCTATGATATAAAAATACATTAAGGTTATTTTGAAAGATTTGTGAAACACTGAGTAACTTCTCAATAGCAAAAAAAAATCCAAAATAAAATAAATAAAAATAGTAATCTCAAGATGAAATAAGTAGGTAAATTATTCTAGAATGTTTTATATAAAGTGTTTTAAAATAAAAACCCATCTTAAGTACCCATCCTCCTTTGGTGGTGGGGCTTGGGGTTGGGGAGGGGGCAGTTGAAGACTAGTTGGGACATTCCTGATAAGTTTGTTGGATAAAGATTAGATTAAAAATGGATACTGGTACCATAAGTCACAAAGGAACAAGATAGTGATAAAATCAATTCTTCTTACCAAGAGGAGAAGCACAGGATTATTATCCTCCAAATAACACTTATTTTCAGACTTCTATGTGCTTTTACTTACTTCAGGGCTCAGGACTGCAGTGCTGTCACTTGGAACATCTTCTTCATATCCTTTATTATGATAACTTTCTATTTCATGACCTGTGCTTCCTTCACTTGGGCACTTGTTATATGAGCATCTTGGACTGTTGCTGCAGTGGGAAAATTCACATTTACTGTCCCCAATTTCTGAGGGTGTACATGACAGATGGGGAGAACCACTGTCATCCTGATATGGTGGTGGCTGCAATTCATCCAGCGGGGGTGTTCTTCTCATTCTCTGAATGCAGTTTCCTGATAATGATTAAGAATCTGGTCACTGTTTCCAATTAGCCTCAACACGCAGTACAGTCTACAATAATTGTAAGTAACTTTTGAAAACTGGATTAAAAAACTGATGGCAACATAACTATTAGATTTACTAATGACTTTTCTTTTCCCTAGTTCAGAGGCACAAATAAAATAATCTGGTTTCCCATTCCTCTCCTCCTTCATAATAAGATTAGGAAAAATAAAAGTCATATATGAAGAAGATCCTGTTATACACCATAAAAATGACGGAGTAATAAGTATTAGTTAAATAGCTTATTTATTTATCTCTCTCAAAACAATCCTGATGTATACATACCTCATCTATTACCCTGTGATCTGTGGCCACCCTAGGGTCAAAGCAATACAAATATGGTTGGGAAAAACAAACATAAAACCTGTTTGATCTTCACCTATGTTCAACAAGAACTCATCTATGTTCTTCAGTTACTGAGATGAACTTAAACTAGCATACAGCTAGCAGTGTCAGAAAAGTTTTTCTACATCTGTCCTGGATCCAGAATCCTAAAATGAGGTGTACTGTGAAGCAGGCCCGATCCCTGTTTCCTAACATCCATCAACCAGCAAAGATTGGAGGCTGTGTTCTGTCTCATCTCCATCATCATAAGGGCACTCTATCCCACCCTACATCTGTGGCTGTATTCTTTGTAAAGTATGACTCCATCTTGTTTATAGTAGGCATCTCTACCTCTAGCATTTAATGTGAAACCACATTTTCTTTCACTCTTAAATTATCCTTTTAATTTTTACCTCAATGATTTATCTCAGTGATTGAGAATAAACACATCTGTGAAAAAGGACAGAGTTAGGGACAGGAGGGAAATAAGGAAATAGAGTCCAGTACATAATTTAAGAACAGCTAAGTCTTTGTAGATAAATCCTGAATGCAATACTAAACATTAAATTTAAACACTGCTCATTTTTTTTCTTTTAATGAATTGGGCATCTCTTTTCTCAAAAGGGACCCTGGAAACAGTAGTTTGCATTATCATTGTTATGGAGTTCAGTTCAAATATTCAATAGCTCCTCTGTTCTTCCTAAGATAAAAAGGTACATAAGAACTATAAGCCTCATTTAAAAATAACCACAATGCTTAGTTCAAATGAAAAACAGTAATTTGCACAAACTTAGCACAAATTTACATATTTGCTCAGAGGCCCTAATTTTGGAAAAAAAGAAAAACAATGTCTTAGTGAGTCTAATGGTCTAACCACAGAGTCATCTCTCAGTATATGTGGGGAACTGGTCCTAACCCCACCATTCCCTCTCAAATAGCAAAATCCAAAAATGCTGAAGTACCTATTATAAAATGGTGTAGTATTTACATATAACCTAAGTACATCCTCTCATATACTTTAAATCATCTCTCTATTACTTACAATATCTAACACAACGTGAACACTATGTACATGTTGTTAAACTGTACTGTTTGGGGAATAATAAGAAAAAGTCTGTACATGTTGAGTACAGATGCAACCATCCATTTTTTTTTTTCAAATATTTTCCATCTGAGGTTGGTTGAATTCACAGATGCAGAACCCACAGACATGGAGGGCCGGCTGTACTAACTTTAGTTTATAACATAAGCAAAAAGTAAAAAAGTAACTGAATTAATATAGTTGAAGATAAATTCGAGAAGACAGATTAGACATGTTGCAAGTCGTAGCCAAAAAAACCCACAGAATTCCAGAATGGTAAAAAGGCAAGTGATTTTAAGCGGTTAATTAGCTTGACCCACTTATGTGGGGTAGGTGAGTATGTGTGGCTGGCACTGCTGGCAGACTGACTGGACTCCATCCATAACCTCTTTCTCTCCTAAGCAGCATTCCAATTAGGAGTGCCCAATGAGACCTACGCAGATTTCAGAGTGGACCTTCCAGGGAAGTTTTGTTTTCCTGATAAAAGCAGGCAGACTCTACCGGCAAGTCCCTTTGTCCCTTTGTCTTTCCCCTGCCTCCTGCCTGGAGGAGTAGCAGCTACCTTGTGACCATCCAGTGACAAGCATAAGAATGAAAGCTAGGAAGGCAGAAGCAGGAAAATGAAAAGCCTGGGTACCTGAAACATCACTAAGTAGCTACCTCCAAACTTGATGCCCAAGGCAAATCCCTATTTGTTAAAGAAAAAAAAAAAGTTGGATTTTCTGTTTCCAAATATATTCCCAAGGAATACGGTTTATCAGTCATTCAACTGACATCCTCTACCCCTTTAAAAGTGCATTTTTAATTAGCCATTGAAGTAAAGGGTAATACCTAAATACTGTAACATGAAGTCAATTAAACATTTTTCAATGTAAGTGGTTTTGGGAGTCAGCACACCATCTACTCCTTTACCTTTTTTTTTTTTTTTTTTTTTTTGAGATGGAGTCTCACTCTGTCACCCAGGCTGGAGTGCAGTGGTGCGATCTTGGCTCACTGCAACCTCCACCTCCGGGGTTCAAGCGATTCTCCTGCCTCAGCCTCCTGAGTAGCTGGGATTACAGGCACCCACCACCACGCCTGGCTCATTTTTTGTATTTTTTTTTTTTTAATTGAGACAAGAGTCTCGCTCCATCACCAGGCGCGAGTGCAATGGCACAATCTCGGCTCACTGCAACCTCTGCCTCCCTGCAACCTTCGCCTCCCGGTTTCAAGCAATTCTCCTGCCTCGGCCTTCTGAGTAGCTGGGACTATAGGCGCGTGCCACCACGCCCAGCTAATTTTTGTATTTTTAGTAGAGACGGGGTTTCACCATGTTGGCCAGGCTGGTCACGATCTCCTGACCTCGGGTGATCCCCCTGCCTCAGCCTCCCAGAGTGCTGGGATTACAGGCATGAGCCACCGCGCCCGGCCTACCTTTTTTCTTAGAAGAGAGGTGATCTTTCCTAGAAGTCTTGAGCATACTGCCTCACAGATCTCACTGCACAGAACTGGGTCACATGTCTATTCCTAAACCCATCACTGGTAGAAGAAATGGGATGACCATAATTGGCTGAAATTAATCAGAAGCCATCAAAATTTGAAGCTGGGGGAGGGGCCAGCTTCACTGTTCATATCTATATGGAAAAGAGTAGATGCCTAAACAATGTAGGATCCAGGAGGGAGGATGAAAGAGAAAGAACATTGGTTACAAAATGAACATGATCCAGTCCTTGCCTTCCCTCCATCCTTTAATTTGGCAAATCCATCTCAGTTTTCTTTTCTTTTCTTTTTGGAGACATGGTGTCACTCTGTTACCCAGGTTGGAATGTAATGGTGCAATCATGGCTCACTGTAGTCTTGACCTCCCAGGCTCAAGTGATCCTCCCTCCTTACCCTCCTAAGTAGCTGGAACTATAGGCATGTGCCACCATGCCTGGCTAATTCTAAAAACTGTTTGTAGAGACAGGGTTGCCCACGCTGACCTGAACTACTGGGTTCAAGCAATCCACCTGCCTCGGTGCCCCAAGGTGTTGGAATTATAGGCGTAAGGAACTGTGCTAGGCCTGTTTTCTTGATTAGAGTATTTTTTTTGTTTCTGTGGTTAAGTTTTTCCTCAATATAATAATCCTTTTCTGAGCTTCCTTTTTGATACGCCAGCACAGTGTAATTTCTGTCTGGTAATAATGTTATGCCTTATTTCCTTTGGCTTGCTTTTTTACATTAGGTCCCTGCCTAGCGGTGGGCCAACTAGTGTATTTTCACAGCTGAACACCAGGCATCTGGTGCTTGTTTAGATTTAGTGTAACTCTTGCTCCAGAGACCAAGGCACAAGTTACACAAAAACGGGCCTGTGATATTTAAAGATGTTAAGTAGGCTCAATGGGTAGACTTCACTACTGTTTTCTAGATTTGAGAGAAACAACATTAAAGCTGTGAATATATATAATTTATTTTAGCCACACCATATCCTCCAAGTTTTGAAAATAGTAATGCCACACTTTTATCTTTACTTTTCACTTTATTTTTGCATTTTATTTTTTAAAGTGAAGAATACACAAATGTAGGTGGAATAAAAATTTCATTAAAAAATACAGTTATGAAGATCCCTCCTTTTTAAATGTTTGCAATCTCTTTTTATTCTATAGAGTGCACTAAGAGTTGGCTCAAATATAATTGATATGAAAAATTTTTTAAATAATTGTTTTATAAAGTAACAAAATTTATATTATTAAATTACACTGTAAACAACCTTAAGAAGAAATTTCTAGTAGAACTATCAAACACCACGATGATGCCCTCCCATTACTTTAGTTCTTGCTTTACTACCTAATTTCATACCTCTATTTTTATATAAATCATATATCTATAAAAGGATTTAGGCATGGATATATTTTAAGCATTTTAATTTACCATCTGCATATTGCATAGTACCTACAAAACAAGATGAAGTATTTTCTTACTGTAGAAAAAATAGCATGTGTACACACATGGAATATGACCTGTGGTTCTTAGCTTTCACAACAGTGGTGAGAACCACAGCTCTAAAAAAATGGTGTATATTCAACAACTGCAGAATTCATTTTTTTTTTCAAGTGCCTGTGGAAATCTACCACAACTGATTATATGCTGGGCAATAAGTTAAGGCTCAATACATTTCACAAATTGGAAGCAGGAAGAGGATGTTTTCTAAATGAGGCAGGAGAGTAAATTCTAAAGGCAGGGAAGCTAAGGCCATGCTGACTTCCTAGGAATGAATCAAAAGGAAAACCCCACCTCTCCACACCCAAGTAACAAAAGGATCAGAGGCTGCTCCCTTTGCACTGCGTGGCAGATGAAAAATGGGAAGTACCTCTGATTGCTTCTCTCCACAATCAGACTGGTGAGGGGCCAAGCCTTCATGTGTAACTCCGTAACTTCACTTCAGCCTCTGACTGGTCACCTCCTCCAACCAATCAGACTGATTACAGGCCAGTTCTTCATTTACATAGGATGTAGCCAAGTAACCAATGGGAAACCTCTAGAGGGTATTTAACGCCAGAAAATTCTGTAGCCACTGCTCTTGGGCTGCTCTGTGGAGTGTACTTTCATTTCAATAAATCTATGCTTTTGTTGCTTCATTCTTTCATTGCTTTGTTTGTGCATTTTGTATAATTTTTTGTTCAAAACGCCAAGAATCTGGGGGACTCGTGGTCAAGACTATCCACTGGTAACATGTCCACTACAGAATTAAACTAGGAATCTGAAACAAATATATAACTAGAAAATACATAGAAATGTAGACAAAAATAACTAGAGATTAAAATATATTTCAAAATAATCCATGGATCGAAGAATAAATCACAATATAAATTAGAAATATCCTGAAGAGAATGATAATGAAAATAATTTACCCAACTACTTGTAGAATGTGGCTAATCTGTGCTTAGAAGGAAATTTACAGGTCTGAGCATATAATATTAGGGGGAGTAGGAGGCTGAAAAACAAAGGTCTAAGAATCTACTTCAAGAAGTAAACAAAAATAGCAAATTAAATCCAAAGAAAGTAGAAGAAATGAAATAATAAAGAGCAGAAATTAAAAACCAATCATATAACAGAAAACATCAAAATAAAATTCACTGAAAACATGAATAAAACTGACAAACTACTAGAAGAGATTAGTCTGGAAAAAAGAGAGATTACATAAACTATTAATACTAGGAATAAAAGAGGACACCATTTTAAATCCCACAGACATTAAAAAGACAGCAATTTCCCCTTTCGTCTTCTCTTTCTGAAAATTTCAGCCACTGAGTAGGGCAGAGGAAGGCAGAGGGCTGCACTGATGGTGGAAAAGGAAGCTGCAGTGGTCCAGAGCCGTATGTCAGAGCCCAAGTGGGAAGATGTCTGGCCCAGTTTGCTGTCTTGGGGCCTGGGCCCCAGTGAGATAAGGGTGTCCATGTCCACACTAGGGAGTGGAGTCAGTCAAGCGTACAGTGTCAGAACCCAAGGGCAGATGAGAAGGGTCTTCAATTCAGAAAGTGGCCAGACTGAGGTGTAAAGTAGGGTAAAGAGAGCATGCAAACGTGGGGGCAGTCCTACAGAGCATGCTGAAGCCCCAGCAGGTGAGAAAGGCCCACTGAGGGGGAGTCAGAGCCTTGGCAGGATAAGGGAGCTCCCCATGGGAGAGCAGCCTGGCCTGGGGCAACAGAGCCCGAGCAAGATAAAGAGTGCTTTCACACTGAGGAAGGAGAGCAACTGCATCAGAGCCATAAATCCAAGTGACTACGGTGAGTTGTGAAAACCCAGGAGGGTGAGGAGGGTGCCACACACGGGTGTCTGGTGAAGGATATCAGAGCATGAGCAGGTAAGGTGTGCATCTGCACAGACAGGTGGCCTATCAGGAAACTACAGCCTAAGCAGGATGGACAGGATGGACAGCGTGAGAGTGGCCTGGAGTGTGGCAAAGTGGGGTGAAGAAGGTAACTATGTGGAGAAAGCGGGGAGTCCTGGACCATGGTGCTAAAACTCAAGCAAAAGGTCAGGGCCTAGATAGGACCATGAGGGCATCCAATATGGGGCAAGTTGACCTCGGGTATCAGAACCGATGCTCGGATGGTCATGAGGACACCCACAAGCAGGAAAGACAGCATATCAGAACCTAAACAGAGTGAAGGGGTCACAGGTGCAGAGAGACAGGAGGACATGTGTGCAGACTGACCAAATAATAAATATTAAGGTTAATGGCAGCCAAATCTCTTACTGATGGAAAGGGGAATTACAAATATGGAAAAGGAAAACACTAACACAAATTCTGTGATGTTGGACTGGGATTGGACAATACATGTGAACTCACAGTTTAAAAATACATAGAAGTAAATATAGTACAAATGTGCATATATTTGCACATACATCCATACATAAATATCCTAGCTTTGCTGAGAAGGTTTGTGAACACTACCACCTCAATAGCAGTGAGTCCACCAAGTACCTGGGTCTTGGCTTCTAAATCTATTATTCACTAAAAGGAATTAGGACTCTTTGAAGAAATGGCTAATTCCAGAGTGGGGCCAGGCAAAGTACATGATGAGCCTAGAAAAATTTGTGTACTGAAAGTGAGGAGATGTTCAAAGACTGATGGGGATATGTCAAAAGGGCAAAGAAGTCAGCTTGACGGTGCTCCCACTGACCACTAATAGTTTGAGCTCAAAATAAATAATTACAGTCACTGATTATTGCTTATTGAAGAAATGAAAACCACAAGTTCATGAAGATATAAATAAATAAATGAATAAATGAAAATTTTTTTGAGGAATAGGATATGTACATAGTTACACAGTATCTCCCACAAAATACTTTTTTAATTATAAAGGTTAACTTTACATTGGAGAAGCCTGGTAGATACCACCTTAAACTAGACATCGAAGTGAACATTATGAGGAATGGGACAAATTAAAATTGTGCCCCACTTGATAAAATGCAATGAAGAATCTCTTTCATAAAACAGATAACATACCTCTACAAAATAACTCCACAATCTGTCAAAATGAAGCCATGAAGAAAAAGAAAATTATATAATCTTTAATCTATTACAGAAATTGAATCCGTATTTTAAAACCTACCTAAATAAAGAAAATTCCAGGTTCTGAATGCTTCACTTGTGAATTTATTATTTAAAGAAGGGAATAAAAAAATACCAATTTTACACAAATTTTTTCAGATGATACAAAAAAGAGGAAATACTTCTTATAAGTCTATAATAACCTTGACATCAGGACCTGAAAAGTATCTTACGAGAAAGAAAAAGTATAAACCAATCTCTCTTGTGAACACAGATACAAAAAAATCCATACAAAATATCAGCAAATCTAACCCAGAGTTATACAAACAGGATACCATATCATAATCAACTTGGAATGCAGTTATTCTATACATGCAAGTGGATGTAACATTTAAGAATGAATCAATCTAATTTATTGCACTGAAAGAACAAATATAAAAATATGATAATTGTAAAGGACTTACTAAAAGCACTTGATAAAATTCATTATCCATTCATGATAAAATCTCTGAGCACACAAGGAATAGAAGGCAATTTCTCTTTTCTCCTAAAGGGTATCTATGTAAGTCCTAAAGCAAACATCATATTTATTAGTGCAATGTTGAAAGTTTTACCTCTGAGATTGAGAATGACAAGGATCCCTGTTACTACCACTTCTACTCAACAATGTTAAAGGTTCCAGCCAGTGCAATAAGGCAAGAAAAAGAAGATGTAAAATGATAGGAATGAGCAAAATAACTGTCATTACAGAAGATGAATGTTTTGTATAAAATCCAAAATAATTTAGAGAGGTAATCTATTAAATTTAGCAAGGACACTGGCTATGTGATCGATATTTTTTAAAAAATGATTTGAATTTCTACACACAATGAACATTTAGCAAAAAATTTTAAAATCTCAGATAACAGCATCAGATAACATCACCTAAGGACAATGCTAAGATATGACCTTACTATTTTTTCTTCTCGTCCTTGGGTTTATAATTAAAATGTATATTCTTAGCAATTGGTGGAATCCAAACTTTGGTATGCTGGGCAGTGCCTATACGGTATAGGAAGGGACAGCTGAAAATCAACAGAGCTTCCTTTCTCCAGTAACATGGCATCTCAAAAAAGAGGAGAGACTAGTCTACCATCGGAGATTTAGAGAACTGCAGGTTTGATAAATGCGTTCACTAGTTTGGCTACTGCCAAAATTAATAGGCTTGAAAAATGATGGCAGACTATCATAAACTTAATTAGAAGATGACTTCAGCTGCAGTTGCCACTCCAGATGGAGTCTCCGTATTGAGCAAATTAAGACAGCCTTGGTATCCGTAGCTTTAACCTACAAATGCTCTTTTCCTTTATATTAATCCAGATAGAACAAAAGTTAACAGGTTGTCTTACCCTGGCAAGGACAGGAATACATCTACTGTCCTGCTTTAGGGAAATAAAGAATTTTTGTTCTATGTCACAATCTGCTCTGCAGAATCCTTGGCTGCCTCAATATTCCATACTACTTTTCCTTAATCCTGCTCTGATGACAGCAAGCTATTATGACTAGGAGAGTAAAAGAGTTGACAGATGAAGTGCCTTGGTAAGACACACATGTGAGACAGAATCAATAGGTAAATCCTCAAAAATACAGAGGCTTGCCATGTCAATAGTATTCCCTGAGGATTCAGGAATATAAGAATATTCCTCCCAAAGTCAAAGAGAATTTAATATTCCTTATCTCTTTCCTACTAAGGGGACAAAAAGCTTTGTTGGCCTCTTTACACTTTGAAAGCAGCACATTTCACATTTTAATATACAGCTCTTATCCATTTATAAGGTAAACTAAAAAGCTAATAGCTTTGAGTAGCATTCAGAGCAAGTCTCTCCAGATGATTGAGGATACAGGAGAGAAAGCTCTATACCTGACCTTTGAGACCCAGCAAACCAAGTGGCGCTAAAATGTCTGTTGCAGGTAATGACACTAAAAAGCATCATTGGGAAGCCCTGATGGTAAAATTGCAGCGGAGGCCTATAGATTTTTAAAAATTATCTTCTAGGCCAGGCATGGTAGCTCATGTCTGTAGTCTCAACACTTTAGGAGGCTGAGATGGGAGGACTGCTTGAGACCAGGAGTTCCAGACCAGCCTGGGCAACATAGTGAGATTCTGTCTCTATAAAAAATTAAAAATTTGGCCAGGTGCAGTGGCTCACACTGGTAATTCCAGAACTTTGGGAAGCCAATGTGGACTGAGAGCTTGAGCCCAGGAGTTTGAGATTAGCCTAGGCAACATGGCGAAAGCTCATCTCTACAAAAAAATACAAAATTAGCCAGGTGTGGTGGCATGTGTCTACGGTCCCAGCTATTCAGGAGGCTGAGGTGGGAGAATCACTTGAGCCCAGGAGGTCAAGGTAGCAGTGAGCCATGATCACACCACTGCACTCCAGCCTGGGCCCCCGAGTGAGACGCTGTCTCAAGGAAAAAAAACTTAAAAATAAGCTGAGTGTTGCAGCACACACCTGTAATTGCAGCTACTGAGGAGAGTCGTTTGAGCCCGGGAGTTTGAGGCTGCAGTGACCTGTGATTGTGCCACTATACTCCAGCCTGAGCCATAGAGCATGACCCTGTTACAAAATAAATACACAAATAATCTTCTTTTGCACCTTCAGATACATTTTATTAGAAAACAAAGTTCAGATTATTTTTGTGTCATGCCTTGAAAGTCTAATCTTTGATTAGTTTATTTTCCTGATGGTTTGAAATAATCCATTACTCAGTTGGGCATGGTGGCTCATGCCTGTAATCCTGGCACTTTGGGAGGCCGAGGAGGGGTGGATCACTTGAGGTCAGGAGTTTGAGATCAGCCTGGCCAACATGGTGAAGTCCTATCTCTACTAAAAAACAAAACAAAACAAAACAAAACAAAACAAAACAAAACAAAACAGAAATTAGCTGGGCATGGTGGTACATGCCTCCAATCCTAACCACTTGGGAAGCTAAAGTGGAAGGATTGCTTGAACCCGGGAGGCAGAAGTTCCAGTGAGCCAAAATCATGCCACTGCACTCCAGCCTGGGTAACAGAGCAAGAATCCGTCTCAAAAAAAAAAAAAAAAGGAAAAAAAAGAACCCATTACTCAAACCAGACTCCATGTATAGCTACCAACTTTCTACTCGTACAATCTTATTCAGCACATCTATTTTTCTAGCGAAAAATCAATTCACTGCCTCTCATTTCTTGACCCTTAGAGCTCTAAAACAAGCCTATACTCACAACAGCAAGTAAAGTGAAAAGCATTTCTGTTTTGAGAAATGGTTCTTGGTGTACTATTAGTATCAAACAGAGGCTATCTGGAAGACCAAGGAATACCAGGTAGTAACGTGGTCCAACCTGTCCAGTATGAAATAGATAACATGCGATCCCTTAGCTATAAGTTGAGGATATCCAACTGCAATTCATCTTTAAGGAAAGTTGGCATACATTGGATGATAATTATCAGACTATGTAGGCTCTAACAGATACGTGGGTATTACAGCTATGCCTGTTTTCTCTTGCTTACCTATACTCATAGCCTCATAGGGAATAGATTATGACTAGCTAACTGAGTAAAACAAATTATATCTAGTGACATACCAACACCAAAAGATGCAAAATGTTCTGGTATTTTCGTACCTTTCAGAGGTGGCCATGAAAGATAAAAGAGAAGCAAAACCTCAGTGGACAAAATTCCTAGTAGTTTATTTGGTTTTCAACTTTGTTTAGAATAAGGGTTGGTCTCAATAATTGCCTAGTTGCCAATGGTTTGGCTCAATGCATGGACTTGGGAGGAGATAGACTAGAAGACTGATGTCACCTAGAATGGCTCTACGGCTTGAAAACATTTACATTTCCAATACAACTACTTAAATATGCACCAACTATCATGATTTCTAAAATGTAACCCCATATATTCCAAGTTTAATTCTTTCTCAGATAGAAAACACTTCTAAATATTCTAACAACTACCTTACTCAACTGCTTTGCTTTGCTCCTTAAGGTGAATTCCTGCTGCTGTCAAATAGCAACTGGAAATCTTAACATTTAACACTAACTTTTCTCTCTACAAATAGCATCAAGGAATTTCCACAGTTGAGCTCAGCATGACTTTTTTTCCATGTGAATCTCTACTTCCTATGCTTAATCATATTCATCTTTAATCAAGACTTTCTAGATGTTTCACTATCATATGCTTGTCAGGTTTTAATTCAAACTCCCTACAAACTGTAGTGCTATTATGGTCACAGGATTACTATGATACTGTTTATTCTGTTTTGTGAAGTGCTCTGGAACTAGGTGTAACTAAGTACAGGTTAATATAGTTGGCTAGTCCATGATGCTCATGAGGCTGAGGCCACAGGTTTCTCTCTCCAGTTGTGTTCATATTAAAAACTACAGACATACCACGTTTTACTGTGCTTTGCTTTATTGTACCTTAAAGACACTGGAGTTAAAATGAAGGTCTGTGGCAACCCTACATCAAGTAAGTCTACTGGTGTTATTTTCCCAACAGTATGTGCTCATTTTGTTAGCATTTTTAGTAATAAAGTATTCATTAAGGTATGTAAATTGTTTCTGGCATAATCCTATTGCACACTTAATATACTACAGTAGTGTGTAAACATAACTTTTACATGCACTGGGAAACCAAAAATTCCATGTGACTTTCTTTACTGCAATGTTTACTTTATTGCAATAGTTTGGAACTAAACCTGCAATATCTCTGAGGTATGCCTGTACATCCTTAACTATGTCCAGAAGTAGACTTAGCCTTGCTCAGGTTCCAGGGACAAAATGTTTTGTTCTTATCATATAGTATTAGAGTTCTTCAGAGCTGATTCTATACTCTTTAAAGGTCTACACATTACTTTCAAGACAATATCCTAAATGTTTTTCAGCATGCACTAAGAAAAGTCTCAGATATCCAGCTCCTGCTCCAGTTTTATTTCTCAGCCGTCTCCTTCTCAGAATACTTACACCCCTCAATTGAATCATGGAAATATACTGGCAATTTCCTCAATGCGCTTTGGTCTTTATGCTGGCTTTGGTATATGCCCTTCCCTTGGCCTGTGATATCCTTTACTTCCTTCTCCTTTTTACTTAGGTAAGTTCACATACTGTCCTGCAAGAATCAGCTTAGTTGTTACCTCTTTGAAGAATTTCAAAGATTCACTCTCTCCTATCCTTCCCAAGTTGCATTTGTCACCCCATCCCCAAACATAACCACCCTCTCCCCAAACACATACACCTACGCATGCATGTTGGGCTAAGTGGTCCTAAGTACTTATTTCTAAAGCACACATTGCTTCCATCATTTACAATGTATTGTACTACATTAACATTTAACATCAACTTTTCCATCTTTATCTGTTTAGATGTTATAAATGTGAGCTCCCTGAAAGACCAGGAACTGTCTCTTTTATCTTTGTACCTGCAGTGCCCAGCAACTTGCTTGAAATGCAGTTGTTAAATCACAATTATTAAACAGCTGGTTGAATAAAGGGCAAAATAATTGTTGCAGAGGTATTCAAGGTGACCCAACCATGACTGGCAGGGCAGCGAAACCTCTGGGTTTCCCCCATGTCAGGAACTCACACTATATTTTTCGTTTTAACTTTAGGAAATTAAAGAGTATGTGATATCAAGAGATGTGACTGACTATTCAAAGTTATAAACTCTTCTAATTGAAACATGTCACAGAAATACCAGGCTGTTAGAAAAAAAGTCAAGAAAACAATTATTTTTAAAAATTTCCTTCTAATCTGACTACATAATATTATGAATCTAAATTATGATTCTAAAAATGACTTAAGATTTCTTTTAGGGGACACTGGAGGGTGTTTTATTCACAAAATTGCTGAACAATTAAATGAAATGACATGTGTTCCTGCTAAAAGGCTGGTTTGGTTTAAAATACACAGAGCAGATATTTCAAATTCATTGCATTTGAAATATGCATGTATGTTCTAGCAGATATTTCAAATTCATTGCTTTAAATTCACTGAATTATCCTAAATAATGCAGCAATTTTTGGAAAAAATTAAAAAGATAGTTGGTATTCCTCAGAAAAACTCATAAAAACTAGATAAATCTAGAATCAAATTTATCTATATATTTACCACCTTTAAAATAATATGAGGACAACTCAGTATCAACAATGACCAGAATTTCTTCTTTGTTCAACTATACTGAAACTGTAAGACTCCTGATAAATAATTCCCTATTAAATTTTGAAAGGAAGATTGTCCAAAATTACAATTTTAATTTTAATCAGTATTTTTGGAGACCGCCAGATTGCATTTTGGTTTTCCCTTTCTGCACTGCAGCCTCAAAATTGTCTCTAAGTAACAAGCTGGGGCCTCCACAGGTATTTCCTCATTGGTTTGCTTTCTCTCATGGATCATATCCCTGCCCTGCCCACTATCCAATGACTCAAAATGGTTGATTCTTACATTTTTTCCCTAGTGTTCTAATTATTTATGTCAGGAAAGCAAGTCTTCTAATTTTAAACAAAATAGGAATAAGCTAGATCAGGCATTCTTAACTTGGGCAATGTCACTCCCAAAAGGGGTACAACTGGTTCTTGGAGTGATGGCAAAAATATCTTCACTATTATAATGTTTTATGGGTTACCAAAACATAACCCTACCTGACAAAAACGTATTCCTTCATATGTATCATTTGTTAGATAGAAAATCTTTTAAGACTTAGGGGGTACATGTGCAGGTTTGTCACATGGATATATTGTGTGATGCCAAGGTTTGGGCTTCTACTGAACCCATCATGCAAATAGTGAACATAGTACCCTATTATGTAGAAATCAAATTCAAATTAACTTAATGTATTTATTTAAATTAAATTGAAATGATCTCTGTAGGGGAGCAATAATGAAAAAAGGCTCAGAAACACTGATCTAGATAGTTTTACAAGTCATCTGCTCAGGCTTAAAAAAAAAAACAGTAATTAAAAAAATTGTTATACTACTATAGCTTTAAAGGACTCATACATGCTGGGCACAGAAGCTCACATCTGTAATCCCAGCACTTAGAGGCCAAGGTAGGCTGACTGCTTGACCTCATGAGTTCAAGACTAGCCTGGGAAACATGGAAAAACTCTGTTTCTACAAAAAGATTGTAAAAAAAAATAGCCAGGAATGGTGGCACACAACCCTGTAGTCCCAGTTATTGGGGAAGCCGAGGTGGGAGAATCACTTGAGCCTGGGAAGTCGAGGCTACAGTGAGTCATGACAATGTCACTGCACTCCAGCCTAGGTGACAGAGTGAGATCCTGTCTCAAAAAAAAATTCATACATGTATCATATTATACATAGATGGTCAATGAAAATTTTTTCTGACACGCTATCTAACTGCTTGATATTTCTAGAGTACACACTAGGGTAATGTGTTTTCACATCTCTTTGTCCTTCATTGTATACTTCACTGGTTCCATTTATTGGTTCTATTTATTATCATTAAAGATTCAATTAAGCCAAATATCTCAATAAAACTCTCCTACTTGTGTCTGAGATTCTAAGTGGAGAAAATGGCTCTTACTATTCCCAAAGTCTGCAGCGTAATATCCAAATGGATAAATGAAGTACCAAACCTGTGTTAGTTGAAGGTAACATAATATCTGTGAACTTTAAACTCTTGAACCAGGACCCACACCATAAATACATTTTAAAAGTATATGTCTTAAATTATGAGGGGAAAAGAGTCATTAAATAATATCCTTCATATGTTCAATAACCACATTTTACATACAATTTTTTCCTAAGTATTCTTCATGGCAAATCACTTTTTTAGTGTTTGTCAAGACCTGCTAAACTGATTTCATGATCCATATGCAATTATCAAATCACTGTACCAACCATGTCAGGCCATTTACAGATCCCTGAAACAGATAAATATATATATATATATTTTATTGCATTTTAGGTTTGGGGGTACATGTGAAGAACATGGAAGATTGTTGCATAGGTACACACATGGCAGTGTGATTTCCTGCCTTCCTCCCCATCACCTATATCTGGCATTTCTCCCCCATGCTATCCCTCCCCAACTCCCCCACCCCCCACTATCCCTCCCCTTTTCCCCCCCAACAGACCCCAGTGTGTGATACTCCCCCTCCCTGTGTCCATGTGTTCGCACTGTTCAACACCCGCCTATGAGTGAGAACATGCGGTGTTTGATTTTCTGTTCTTGTGTCAGTTTGCTGAGAATGATGGTTTCCAGGTTCATCCATGTCCCTACAAAGGACACGAACTCATCGTTTTTGATGGCTGCATAATATTCCATGGTGTATATGTGCCACATTTTCCCTGTCCAGTCTATCATCGATGGGCATTTGGGTTGGTTCCAGGTCTTTGCTGTTGTAAACTGTGCTGCAGTGAACATTCGTGTGCATGTGTCCTTATAGTAGAACGATTTATAGTCTTTTGGATATATACCCAGTAATGGGATTGCTGGATCAAATGGAATTTCTATTTCTAGGTCCTTGAGGAATTGCCACACCGTCTTCCACAATGGTTGAACTAATTTACACTCCCACCAACAGTGTAAAAGCGTTCCTATTTCTCCACATCCTCTCCAGCATCTGTTGTCTCCAGATTTTTTAATGATCGCCATTCTAACTGGCGTGAGATGGTATCTCAATGTAGTTTTGATTTGCATTTCTCTAATGACCAGTGATGATGAGCATTTTTTCATATGTTTGTTGGCTTCACGTATGTCTTCTTTTGTAAAGTGTCTGTTCATATCCTTCGCCCACTTTTGAATGGGCTTGTTTGTTTTTTCTTGTAAATGTGTTTCAGTTCTTTGTAGATTCTGGTTATCAGCCCTTTGTCAGATGGGTAGACTGCAAAAATTTTTTCCCATTCTGTTGGTTGCCGATTCACTCTAATGACTGTTTCTTTAACAGATACATATTTTAATGCTTCAGTGATATTTGCTATAATGCTCTTTGTTTCCAACATCAACATGGAGATATCCTTTGTTTTCAATGTCCAAGACTTCAGTTCTAGTATAAAACCTTTTCTGGTCTGTTTAACAATCCCTTCCCTTTGTGGCACCATTCTGCATCTAGTTTCCATAGCACTTAACACACTATTTAATTCTTTATTTTAAAAAATTTCCCCCTAATCACAGTCAGATGCTGATACTCCGTTAGAATATCTATGATAAAAATACAGACAATATTAAGTATTGGTAGGTATGAAAAAACTGGAATTTTTATAAATTGCTGACAGAAATGTACAATTGTATAACCATTTCAAAAAAGTTACCAAACTTGTAAAAAAGGTTACAATATGACCTAGCAATTTGACTTTTACGTTTGTATTTACTCAAAAGAAATAAAAACATGTATCCACACAATGACTTTTGTACACATATTCATATCAGCATTCCTCATATAGTAGCCAAAAGGTAGAAAGAACCCAAATGTCCATTAAGTGATGAACTAATAAATAAAACGTGGTACATCTATATAATATAATACCATTTGGCAATTGATACAGTTTGGATATTTGCCCTCACCCAACTTCATGCTGAGACGCAATCTCCAATGTTGGAGGTGGGGCCTGTCCACAGGCATTTGGGTCATGGGATGGATCCCTCCTGGCTCAGGGCTATCTTTGTGATAGTGAATGAGTACTCCTGAAATCTGGTTTAAGTGTGTGGCACCTCCTCACCAACTCTCTCTTGCTCCTGCTTTCACCATCTGAAGTATTAGTTCCCACTTTGCCTTCTACTATGAGTCAAAGCTCCCTGAGGCCTCCCCAGAAGCCAAGAAGATGCTGGCACCATGCTTATTGGACCTGCAGAACTGTAAGGCAATTAAACCTCTTTTGTTTATAAATTACCCAGTCTCAGATGTTTCTTTATAGCAACAGAAGAATGGCCTAACACAGCAATAAATATAAATTCTACAACAAGGAAGAACCTTCAAAATACTATGCTAAGTGAAAGAAACCAATAACAAAAAGCCGCTGATATGGTTTGGCTCTGTGTCCCCGCCAAATCTCATGTTGAACTGTAATCCCCAATGTTGGAGAAGGGACCTGGTGGGAGTTGATTGGACTGTGGCGTGGAGTTCTCATGAATGAGTTGGCACCACCCCCCACCGGTGCTGTTCTCCTGATAGTGAGTGAGTGAGTGAGTTATCCTGAGATCTGCTTGTTTAAAAGTGTAGCACCTGCCCACTCTTTCTCTTCCTCCTGCTCTAGCCATGTGAAGTGCTGGCTCCCCATTTTTCTTCTGCCATATTGTAAGTTTCCTGAGGCCTCCCCAGAAGCAGAAGCTGCTATATGTCCTGTATAGCCTACAGTACCATGAGCCAATTAAACTTCTTTTCTTTATAAACGACCCAGTCTTGGGTATTTCTTTATAGCAGCCTGAGAACAGACTAATATGGCCACCTTTTGTATTGTTCCATTTATATGAAAGGTGAGGAACAGGAAAATACAGAGAGACAGAAAGTAGATGAGTAGTAGTTACTTGGATGCTGGTGTTGGGGAGTGACTGCTCATGGGTACAAGATTTCTTTTTTAGGTGGTGAGAATGTTCTAAAATTAAATTATTGTGATGGCTGTAGTACTCTTGAGTTATATACAGTGAGTAAATTTTTTTGATATGATACTGCTTATACCAAAAGTCATTCAGGAATTTACACCATGCCATCTATATTAGTAAGAGCAGCCTAAATTTCAGCTATTTTTGGGTTCCACCTAGTAATCAATATTAATCATGACCCCAAATTATCATTAAAGATTCAATTAAGCCAAGTATCTCAATAAAACTCTCCTACTTGTGTCTGAGATTCTAAGTGGAGAAAATGGCTCTTACTATTCCCAAAGTCTACAGAGTAATATCTCAATGGATAAATGAAGTACCAAATCTGTGTTAGTTGAAGGCAACATAAAACCAGTAAGATAGAATGCTGCCATCAAAAAGCTTAAAGTTGTTTGTCGAAAGGATAAACCTATGGGAAAGAAAATTATATAAAACATAATACTTAAGATTTAAAAAATACATCCCTCATGCAGGTACTATTTAACACAAATTTAACTCCCTTATTAATAGCAAAGATATACATTTGGTAACAGAAAATCTGTTGATATGGAAGGGGGGACAAGGAAGTGCTAGGAAGGGAAGGGTATGTCCCTGGCAAGGGCTCCATCCTCAGGCCTGTGCCCATGGACCTAGGTAAGAATGGGCACCCCTGTCTTTGCACCCAATGTCAACGTTGCATTTCCCAAAACCACCCTAGCCCGCCATGCCCCCATCCTGTGCCTATAAAAACCCTCTAGACCCTAGCAGGCAGGCACACAAGTGGCTGGATGTCAAGAATAACACACATCAGCAGAAGACACAAATGGCTGAACAGCAAGAGGACATTGAGGGGGAGCACGTCGGTGGGCAGCACACCTGCAGAAGAGCACACGACAGACCCCGGCAGCCAACAGGCCAACAAGGGATAGAATGAGGTGGAGTTTGAGTGGGGCAGTCGGAGGAGAGCCCAGCCGCTGAGTGGTCTGACTCCAGTGGAAAACCATCTCCCTTCTGGGTACCCCATCTGCTGAGAGCTACTTCCGCTCAATAAAACCTTGTACTCATTCTCCAAGCCCACATGTGATCTGATTCTTCCAGTACAGTAAGGCAAGAACCCTGGGATACAGCAAGCCCTCTGTCCTTGCCATAAGGCAGGGGTCTAATCGAGTTGACTAACACAAGCCGCCTACGGATGGCTAAACTAAAAGAGCACCCTGTGACATATGTCTACTGGGGCTTCAGTTGTAAAGACTCATCCCTAGACACTGCCATGGGGTGGGAGACCCAGAGCCTGCCTATCTGTATGCTTCCATAGAAGTTTGATCGCATGCCCTGCGAGGGGGGGACAAGGGAACCTTTCCTGTTTCACTATTACGGAGAGTCGGAAAAAAATGTATTGCTTTCTGGAGGGCATTTTCTTCTGACAGCAAAGAATTTATAGAATTGGGATCATAGTCACCTGAGAACATCCTAACAGAAATTTTTTAAAGAGTGAAGTATACCTCTTCCAACATTATTTATAAACAATGTAAATTTTAGGGCAGCAGCTGGCTGACAAAGAATGCCTATGTTTGTATCAATACCTTATGCTCATATAGTAATTTGTGGTCTATACAGTACTTAACAGGAGCTAAGAATGTGGGCTTTGGTATTAGACTACCTGGTTCCAATTCTACCTCTTCCATTCACTAGCTGTGTGACTGTGGACAACTTATTTACATCTCTGATGTCTTTATTTGCTCATCTGTAAATCAGGAATTGTAACAGCATCAACCTTACTGTAATTTTTTAAGATTAACTCAGTTAATGTTTTAAGTGCTTTGCACAGTGCTTCATAGTGTTGGTAAATGTAATTGTTATTATAGTTATCATATTAGCATTAATCAATACAATAACCCCCTGAGGTAGGTGAGGCTCAGAAAGGATAATTAGCTCTGTATTTCTCATTTTTTATTTAGTGTTCTTGAGAAAAGGCCACAGAACTTCTGAATTTGTTTTCATATTAATTTTGGACACAGTCTACTCTGTTAAACTGTACAAAAGGTTATGTTTTTACATCTGAGTTTTTATTAAACTCAATCAATAATTTGAAATAATAAATGTCATCTTTATTTGTTTTCTTGGTATACCAAATTAAAACTCTGTGATAGTATATGCAAATAACATACTGTAATTGATACCATACAAAAGATTTGATTTTAGATTCAGCTTAAGGCCTGTTGAATGTGTATATACATAGAGAGAGGGTACATTTTTTGTCACGTAAAAATTGGTGATCAGTTTTTATATTTGTTTTATGAAATAGAAAAGAACCAATGATTTTAGAAAGACCCCAAAAAAAAAAAAAACCCCAAACATAACTCCATTCTGGCCTGTAAAACATACATGGGTTTATATTGGGTGATGTTAACAGTATAGTTTGTTGGGGAGTACATATCAATAAAGGCAAGAATGAGAACTAATTAGCTTTTACTTATGACATAAATTGGGGATGTGATATCAATTCTTTGAAGATAAAACAATAAGGAAGTTTCATTCCCATTTTGTGTTAAAAGACTTCAGGCATTCTGAGGATGTTTTATTTTTTCATTTTTATAATACCAAGTAACCAGACACTTCAAAAATAGATGGTTGAAAGAGTAGCAATTTAGGATTATGAAGCAGTTAAGTGCCTCACAATGTTGATGTAATACAGCAATTATAGACCTTTGTAATTCAGCTAAAATGCTTTGTTTTCTTGTTATTCATATTGAAACGACACAATAAGAATACCTCCTTATTTTCAAAGAAAAGGGCTTAAATTTTTTAAAATCTTTGCATTAATGTTTTGACCATTGTTATGAACTTACCATTGAAATTTATTATTTTGTAACTAAAAATAAAATGAAATACTAAGGGGGAAAGGTTGTATAATGTTAGAATTCTGATTAGCAATCACAGCTGCACCAGAATTAGTTTCTATAGCAACAGGAAGAAATAATGTGTTGAATTGCAATGCAATACAAGATTTTTTTTTTTTTTTACAGATTGCAATTCAAAAGGAAATCTTTAAAGAATTTTGTCTTAAAAGAGTTATTAATCTTTTATCCATCATAATTCTCTAATGGAACATACTTAATTATTCTTGTCTACTCTTCCTGAATCCTGTTTTCGCTAATTTAAATATGTCCCAAAAAAGGCTGAAAATTTAATATACCTGAACAGTAAGAATTTTAGCTACTGTATCACTTGCATTTTAAAACAAAAATGCATGGAATCACATTCTGTATGTTGTATAGATAGAAAGTAAATCTCAGGGGTAGTTCAGAACCTACAAGGAAAAGTCTTAAGAAGTGCTTTTCTGAATAAACTATGTTGTAGAACTAAGATTAAAAATGATAAGCAAACACTATTTCCTTTTGTGAACGTGTACTCCTGTACTCCCATGCCCAAATTGTGATTAAGAAACTGCACTACTATGAGTATTTGGAGTGTACATCTCCCTTACTTTAGTAGAAAAAAAGATGATAGTATGGGCTATTAAATGCTGCCCATACTATTTCCAACAGTGAAAAATATTTCACTGCATCCTCTCCAGTTCTAGCTATTTTTGGCAACTAATTAAAAGCATATGCCTGAACCTTTTATGTATTTTGCCCTTATAATGAGATCTATTACTGTGGCTCACTCTGTGCCTCTGAGTTCCAAAGTATCTTTGGAGTTACCATGGATACCAGTGACAAGTATTCTCCCATAACTGTTCTATGTGTCTCATCAAACACAAGAAAACTGACATGGCAGGAATCAAGCCATCAAGACACTATGAATCTCTAATTGTTTATATCACTGTTCACACTTTTAAAAAATAGTATCCATAAATCTCTTTAATTAAACAAACCAGCTAACCAGCTAATTATTTTTAAAAATCTGAATAGACTTCCAATTATTGGATAGAAAATGGGTTTTTAAAAAAAGTTACATACATTAAAATAAGGCAATATGACAATCTATCAGTGATTCAAAGTAAAATCTGAAGCCAAAAGTAAACTTGAGTTTTGAGTTCTTCCGCAAAAAAAACTTCTAATTATATGAAAGACAGTATATCATAGGAACATTCATATTACATAGCCCATAATAAAAAATTTCAGAAGAGGTCATTTATGAGAACACACAGAGTGTGTTCAAGGTTAAATGCTGACTTGTAACAAAAACACCACTGCAAGATGGAATAGAAGCTTTTTTGTCAGTAAAAATTATTTGGATTATGTCAAAAATCATCTCATTCTACCTATACTTTCTTGTTTCCTAGTGTAGCAATCAAATGTTTCTTCACTATTTAATATATTTTACTACATATGAGATCTTTTTAAAATATCAGAAATTGAATAGCAAACTCAGCTTCTACAAAAAATATTTTTCAACAACTCATTTTGTGACATCCTTTTAAAAATAGTATAAATGTGTATGACGCAGTTAGGCAGACTTCTTGCCAGAGATATACAATTTTATTTTTTAAGACAAATGTACCCACATACATCGTAAGTTTTAGACACTTCACATGACATAACAATTCACAGGAATGATATTATTAAAAATGGCTAGGCATGTCCTTTTTAGTGAATGTTTAGTTATTTTAAATTTTATGATCAAGATATGTTTTACAACGTAGAAATACATATTACTCCTACAAGGACTTATGACTTAGAGATCATATAGAGTGAATAAACATACATATTCTTATTATCTAATATATAAATATACTATTTACTAAAAGAAAGCTCTTTAATTTATAAACAGTACAAATACTAGACAAATTCAGTCTGATATAGTGAATTTCACACAGAGGTTCCAACTCAACACTCATAATGCCTCAGTTCTTCCATCTGCAGAGGGGGAAAGTGTCTTTTGTAGTTTTGGAAAGATTATGAAACGTTTCTAAATAGAAACCATAAACATAGTTTAAAAAATGGGATTTCTAGGCTTATATGAGAATTAGCTGAAGGGAAAGTATTATAATACATGTCTGAAATTTTTATCAAGACTCACAGGGAATGTTTAGTATCTGCTTTTCCCCCATCACAAAGGACTGTAGCAAAAGTCTAGGCAAAAAAAAAAAAAAAAATGATACTCAACTATCTTTGCTGAATTGAGCTGACTAGCAGAGAAAATGTATCCATCTAAATCAGCTTCCCTCATGATTGCTACTGGAGACAATACCATGTTCTGTTAATAGTGGTTTGGAGAAAAGCATACGACCCTATACTAAAAAGCACTCAGCTGATTTCAGTGTGCCTCTTCTGTGCCCACATACAACAAAGCGCAAGCCACTTAAAACTCCAAGTGCACCTGTCTTTCCAGGAAATGGTAAACAACAGGCATTTATTTTAGTACCTATTTTGTGCCAGGCATTATGCAAGTTACTAAACTCCATAGGCCTTCAGAAGTAAACCTGATTTGTCAAACTTTTATAACAGGGAAGAGGAAAATCAATAAAGACCACTGAACAGGGAGAGGAGAAACCTGAGTTTGAACCCATGGTCTGCTACTAAAAAGCAAAGTCAGTATTAAAACTCTCTGGGCTTTTGTCTATAAACTGAAGAGAATGAGCCAGACCACTAAGTTCTTTGTAATTTTAACTAAAATGAATCCGTAACATTTAACAGCTCCATTTTGAAAGTGGAATAAAATAAGGGATTAATTTTCTAAAACTGAAAATTGCTATTGCTGCAATGGATTATAAAAGGGAACTAGAGAATCTCCTTTCTTGAAAGTCTAGTTACTCTAACAGAGTTTTTACCTTTTCATATTTGAGATCCAGGCCTTCTTGCAAGACTGCATAAGCTCTCAAGATCCTTAAGTATATGGTGACAGCACAAAGAAGAAGGAGATGGAGAGTGGGACACAAGAAGTTGTATGTGAAGGTTAAAACATGAAAAGAATGAAAACATTTTTTCCTCCTCAGAATAAAATGTTTATGCTAAGTGATGTTTAAGTGACCACTATATTTTACAGACATTTTACATCAATATGCTAGGATCTCATTAGTAAACTCAACTTTAATGTAAATAATGTTTTGCTCCAATGTTTCTAAATTCCTAAAGCTGTTCATAATGTGATCTTTCCTGAGGATATTTCTAGAGACATGCCATCAAATGCAGAAACCATCAAAAAATTTTGCACACTATATCATGTTCCTAAAAGTCACATCATGACAAAGGAAAAAAAAAAAGGCATAAGAGGGAAAAGAAAAGCACAGAAAAGTGGGGTAAATATAATTCAAATAAGAGAATAATTATAATAAGTATAATAAGTACTGCAATAAATACATAGAAAATAAATGTTTATGATATATACTTACAACTAAGAATAAAGACAGGTTGAATATTAAAGCATAAAAAAGATATACTTGACAAATGCCAATTTTTAAAAGCTGTGTAAATATATTATAGCAAATAAAACAGTTTTTGAGCCCTTTCTGAAAAGACATAAATGTAAATGTATAAAGAAGGTTATTACCACAGAATGATATATGGGACAATTAACCAGAAAGATGAATTTGTAAACATGTAAGTTCCTTATAACGCTAAAATAATTAAAGAAAAACAGAAAGAATTCCAAGGAAAAAACTGACAAAATCTATGATCACTGTGGAAGATATTACAGACCTCTCCAACTGATTAAAAAGCAAAGCAGAAAGAATATTTAGGAAGGATACAGCAGATGAGTTGAACTCAATAAGCTCAACTGAAAGACATTCACAGAAACTTACAACTAAGAATTACAGAATGTTTACTCTTTTGATGGATACAGTAGACATTGATCCCCCTACACACACACATGAATACAGCAGCCACATAAAGCAAGTCTTAACAAATTGCAAATGTTGGCACTGCATAGATTTTGATAGCTGATCACAACACACTTAACTCAGAACTCAAAAACAAGAGCTTAAATATTTGGAATTTAAAATCCAAACCCAGCAACTGAAAAAAAATTGTAATAGGAATTAGAAACATTATAAAAACAGACAAAAATAAAGACATTGCATGTTAAAATTAAAATGGTATTTTTAAAGGAATGTATAGTCTTAAATCCATGTTAGAAACCAGAAAAGACTGAAAATCAATGAAGTAAGCATCCAGCTCAAGAAGTTAAAAGTACAAATTTAAACAAACAAACAAAAACAAAAAATAAAGTAGAATAAAATTTTTTAAAAACCAATTCTATAGAGAGGATTAACAAAACTAAACATTTCCTTGAAAGAATTGAAGAATTATTTTTTAAAAACTCTGAAAGAATTAAGTAAAGAAAATGCTATTGACAACTTTACAATCATAGTTCTGAAAATGTATACAATAAAAAATTTTTGGAAAAATATAATTTACCAAAACTGACTCATGAAGAAGTAGAGAATCCAATGACACCTACAACATTTAAGTATTAAATCAGTAAAAATTTACCTACAAAAGAATTCATAAGATACAAGTGATTTCACAGGTTGATTCTACCAAACAAAGAACAGATACTCTTAATCTTATGGTCTAGAGAAATGAAAAAGAGGAAATAATCTAAAACTTGCTTTATAATTTTTGTAAAATCTTAATCCTAAAACTCAAAGATAGCAAGAGAAGAAACTGTGGGTGTGTATAGTGTATGTATGTGTGTTTGTGTGTGTGTGTGTGTATATATATACAGGACATATAAATGATACACATATATCACACTAATTTTTGGAAAGCTCCTTTAGGAAACCCTAAAGGGAACACGAGAGGTAATCAAAATACAGCATGACAAATGAGGTTTTATTTCAGGAACACAAGGTTAGTTTAGCAAAGGGATATGTTTTAATGTAATTCACAACATGAACAGATTAAAAGATAAAATCCATGTGATTTCCAAAGATTAGAAAGAGAAAATAATAAAATTAAACATCAATTAATGATTATATATAGTTTTAGCAAACTAGGAACAAAGGGAATTTCCTTAATTCAATAAGTGATCTCTTCCAAGTAACCAGAGAAAACATCATAAAAGGCAAACATTAGAAGCATTCTCTTTAAAACAGGAACAAGAGACACATTCACTGTTATTAAACATTGTATAAGAGTTCCTAGCCAAAGCTAGAGATGAATTATTACAATTTATTAGAAATAATGAACAAGATTGCTGAATAAGATATCCTTCCTAATAATTTGCCTGTAGAATATCTTTCCTCTTCCAGAGAGACAACCATATCATTTCCAAGCAATGCCTGTTTTATTTCTTCCTTTTCAATCTTTACAACTCACATTTCTATATTATCAGCTTTTCCTAGGAACTCCACAAAAATGTGGGATACCACCTACCAGACTGCCAAAAATGCAAAAATCTAGCAAACGTAAGCAATGATGAGAACATAAAAGATCGGTAAGAGAGCCGGGCATGGTGGCTCATGCCTGTAATCCCAGCTCTGGGAGGCTGAGGCGGGCGGATCACCTGAGGTCGGGAGTTCGAGACCAGCCTGACCAATATAGTGAAACCCCGTCTTTAAAAAAAAAAAAAAGAAAAAAAAAAGATCGGTAAGAAAAGGCTGTTAATAGGAGGATACATTTTTAAAATATGTATAAGATGCATGCATAAATACCAAATTCTGTAATATGGTGATATATAAAGAGAGGTCTTCAAATCTATGTAATCTTTCATGTCCTAAGAAAAGTTATTAGAATATAGTAATATGAAGTTCTAACACGTGATACAATATGAATAACCTATTCAAACATCTGAAAACTGGAAAACATTGTTGAAAGAAATTAAAGAAGACTTAAACAACTGGACAAACATCTCATGTTCATGAATTAGAAGACTTAATATTAAGATGGCAATATTCTCCAAACTAATCTATAGATTCAACACAATCTCCATAAGAATCTCAGGGGAATTCTTTGTAAAAATTGTCAAGTTGATTCTAAAATCCATATGGAATTGCAAGGATATTCAGAATGGCTACAACAATAAAGAAAAAGAAGACTACAGTAGGAAGACTCACACTTTATGACTTTAAGCTTAGTAAAAGCAACTGTAATCAAGCGAGTGTGGTACTGGCAAGAGGACAGACATGTTGATAACTGACATACACTTGACTGTCCAGAAATAAAACCATATGTGTATGGTCAACTGGCAAGGGTGCCAAGACCATTCAATGGGGGAAAGAACAGTCTTCAACAAATGGTGCTGAGGTGAGTGCTTATTTACATGCAACAGAATGAAGTTAGACCCTTATTTTATACTATATACAGAAATTAACTCAAAATTAAATACCTAAATATGAGAGCATAAACTATAAAACTCTTAAAAGAAAATGGAAAATTCTTTATGACACCAGATTGGGGGAATTATTTCTTGGATATGACAAAACACAGGCAACAAAAGGAACAGGAGATAAATTGAAATTCATCAAACACCTTTCATTGAGCACTGTATTAGTCCATTTTATGCTGCTAATAAAGACATACCTGAGACTGGGTAATTTACAAAGGAAAGAGATTTAACTAACTCACAGTTCAGCATGGCTGGGGAGGCCTCAGGAAACCATAATCACGGTGGAAGGGGGGAAGCAAACATGTTTTTCTTCACATGGCAGCAGCAGCAGCAAGGAGAAGTGCCAAGCAAAAGGGAGAAAAGCTTCTTATAAAACCATCAGCTCTCATGCGAACTCACTATCACAAGAACGGCATGAGGGTAACCGTCCCCATGATTAAATTACCTCCCCACTAAGTTCCTCCCATGACACATGGGGGTTACAGAAACTACAATTCAAGATGAGATTTGGGTGGGTACACAGTCAAACCATATCAAGCACTTTTGTGCATCAAAGTACACTACCAAGACAGTGAAAAGATAGCCCACAGAATGGAAGAAAATATCAAACAACTCAAAACAACCCAATTCAAAAATGGGCAAAGGACTTGAATATACGCTTCTCAGAATAAGAGAAACAAATGGTTAGTAAGCACATGAAAAAACACCTAACACTATTAGTCATTAAGGAAATGAAAATCAAAACCACAGTGAGATACTAGTTTACACTCACTAGAATGGCTACCATTAAAAACAAAACTAAGAAAAAAATAAGTGCTGGCGAGTACATGGAGGAATTGGAACCCTCATGCATTGCTGGTAGAATGTAAAGGGTTCAGCCACTGTAGAAAACAGTTTGGCACTTCTGAAGAAAGTTAAACGCAGAATTAGTATGTGACCCAGCGGTTCTATTCCTAGGTATACACCCAAAATAACTAGAAGCAACTCAATCAGACACTTGCACACCAATGTTTATAGCAGTATTATTCACAATAGCCAAAAGGTAGAAGCAACTCAAGAATTTTGGATAGGCAAAATGTGGTAAATACATACAGCAGAATATTATTAGCCACCAAAAGAAATGAAGTTCTGTAGAGTGAATCGGCAACCAACAGAATGGGAAAAAAATTTTTGCAGTCTACCCATCTGACAAAGGGCTGATAACCAGAATCTACAAAGAACTGAAACACATTTACAAGAAAAAAACAAACAAGCCCATTCAAAAGTGGGCGAAGGATATGAACAGACACTTTACAAAAGAAGACATACGTGAAGCCAACAAACATATGAAAAAATGCTCATCATCACTGGTCATTAGAGAAATGCAAATCAAAACTACATTGAGATACCATCTCACGCCAGTTAGAATGGCGATCATTAAAAAATCTGGAGACAACAGATGCTGGAGAGGATGTGGAGAAATAGGAACGCTTTTACACTGTTGGTGGGAGTGTAAATTAGTTCAACCATTGTGGAAGACGGTGTGGCAATTCCTCAAGGACCTAGAAACAGAAATTCCATTTGATCCAGCAATCCCATTACTGGGTATATATCCAAAAGACTATAAATCATTCTACTATAAGGACACATGCACACGAATGTTCACTGCAGCACAGTTTACAATAGCAAAGACCTGGAACCAACCCAAATGCCCATCGATGATAGACTGGACAGGGAAAATGTGGCACATATACACCATGGAATATTATGCAGCCATCAAAAACGATGAGTTCGTGTCCTTTGTAGGGACATGGATGAACCTGGAAACCATCATTCTCAGCAAACTGACACAAGAACAGAAAATCAAACACCGCATGTTCTCACTCATAGGCGGGTGTTGAACAGTGCGAACACATGGACACAGGGAGGGGGAGTATCACACACTGGGGTCTGTTGGGGGGAAAAAGGGGAGGGATAGTGGGGGGGTGGGGAGTTGGGGAGGGATAGCATGGGGAGAAATGCCAGATATAGGTGATGGGGGAGGAAGGCAGCAAATCACACTGCCATGTGTGTACCTATGCAACAATCTTCCATGTTCTTCACATGTACCCCCAAACCTAAAATGCAATAAAAAAATAAAATAAAATAAAATAAAATAAAAAAGAAATGAAGTTCTGATAACCTAGTACAAGTTGAATGAACCTTGAAGACTTTATGCTAAGTGAAATAAACCAAACACAGAAGGACAAATATTGTATGATTCCATTTACATGAGTTATTTATAACATGGTGGAAGGGGGAAGCAAACAGAACATAAAATAGTGGTTACCAAGGACTAAGGCGAAGAGGGAATGAGGTGTTATTTTTTAGTTTAGCTTAAGGAACCAACCAACTGAGCTATTGAAGGACACATGGAGTTATTTTTTAATAGGCAGGGTTTCTATTTGGGATGATGAAAAAGTTCTGGAAATAGATAATGATGATGGTTGCACAACACTGTGAATGTACTTAGTGTCAAAGACCTGCACACTTAAAAATGGTTAAGATGGTAAATTTTATTTTTACATATTTTACCACAATTAAAAGAAACATATAACAGATTTTAAAAGAATGAAATTCTGATACATGCCATAACATGAATGAACTTTGAAAACTTTATGCTAAGTGAAATAAGCCAGACACAAAAAGGCATATATTGTATGATTTAAGTTATATGAGGTCCCACTTATATGGGATAAATTGTATGCTATGTATATAATTTTACCACAATAAAAAATTAAATAGACAAATTCACTAGTGTGAGAGAATTAAAAATCAGCTTTCAAGTGATTTGGAGAAATGGATTATGAAAATATGAAAGCATTGTCAACTAGGCTTTTAAAGAGATTTATAAGGAACAGAACTAGGGTGTTAGAATAATTTAAAAGATTAGAAGGCTATTATATCTCAAGTTGATTTAAAAAAAAATACTAAAAAAAAAATTAAGATTAGAAGGAGGATACTCTTCATATAGGGAGACCCAGGAGTGTTTAAGAATAGAAGGTGAAGCATGGAGAAAAAAGAAGTCCGTCACACAATAACAAAGAATAAGTGATTGCTGATAAACAATTCCAACTGTGGACAAATGAAGAAAGTAGTGAAGGCATAGAGAAGTATCTGACCTCTAGAATACAACAATGAAATAATGAATAAAAGCAAAAGAATATTTTGAAATGGAAAGGAGAGGCATCCAAAAACTTCACAATGGTAATTAAAATCTGCATTAAAAGTAATCAAGAAACACTCAACATAAATTCAATGGGATCTCATTCAAAATAGGACCAGAATTATTCTGAAGTTCAGCTGAAAAAATTATTGTATAAGAATAACCATAAAAGATTTGACAGGGAATATGACATTACAGCATTAGACACTGTAATATAGAAATTAATTGGAACACAATAAAGTTCAGAAAAAGATACAAGTCCAAAAAGCAATATAGGATAAAAGCAGTATTTCAAATCAGTGATTAAAAAACTAGGTTTTCCAGCAAATAACATAGTCATAAACAGCAGCAATTTGGAAAATAATAATGCTAGATCTCCACTTCAGTTCTTTCAACAAAAATCAAAGCTAGATCAAAGATTTATAGGTAAAAGACGAAGCCATAAAAATACTAGAAGAAAACATGATCAAAAATTTTCCAAATTTCAAAACACGAAAGGTCTTTCTGAACATGACATATAATTCAGAAGCCAGAAATGAAAAAAACAAAAAATCTAAGATAACATAAAAATTTTGGGTCAGCAAAATCACCATCAATGATACAAAAAGAAAAAAACTCGAAAAAATATTATATGTAACAAAGGCTAATATTCTGAATATCCGTGAGTTACTATGAATCAGAAGAAAAACACCATCAATGCAAAAGAAAAATGGTTCAAATTTACCAACAGGCACAAATAAATATATAAATGCATACATACATCATTTATAATACAAACACATAAACTATAAAAACTAAAACATTTCATATTAAACTTTAGAACTAGCAATTATTTTCACAAAGAACAATTATAATGTTAGGAAAATATGTATAGTTGGAAATGTAAATTAAAATATAAATGTCAAAGATACAGACTGTAGTTAGAATTAACTGTTTTCTACCAATTTGAAATAGGAGTGAAAAGGTTCAGAATTTCTTGAGAACTGAATGTCAAATTTCATTTGTAAACTACAACATTTAGTTGTACCACTGCAATTCTAGAATTCAAAATGGACGTGTTGATGGCAAAGCGGTATAACTAGCATCAAATCTTCCTGCCTATTTATTGAAAAATATGTTAGAAACAGCATGGCTGAGCAATCAACTAATAATCTGTGAAAGGTAATCCTTATTCATTTGCACATTATTGCGCTCTTGTTTTCGAAAAGGTCAACAAATTAGAAAAAAAAAACATTGACCTAGTACACTTATCAGACAGTATCTTTTATATTTGTAGAATACAAAACAAGTTATTATATTTGCTGTCAACCATTTACAGAGATCATCCCTGTACAGTTTTACACTGTAAGAATCAAATTTCCAAATATGCACTTGGTTATTAGTTCTATTTTTAACCTGCCACTCATATACTGTCATGTACTTAAAATTCAGAACATGTTTACATTATCCATCCAGCAGGCTAATGCAACTGCACACCAGACAGTCATGCATAATTCAAATCAATATCCTCAGGCTTGGAACTCTAAGTCAAAGCTGCCTTTAAAAAAGCTAGGGTGTGACTTTAACATGAATAAAGTATATCTAATTTTTCTTTTTATGTGACAAATTGATACTTTCTGGAATGGAATGCCAAAAATGCAAAGCCACTGTATAATAGATCTTTACACTATTGAAAAAGAGATAATTGAAAAAATAAGGCAACTATAGTAGTCTTAGAAAATTAACTTTACTGAAAGAGACAAAGCTGAGTAAGGTTCGAATAGCAAAGCTCACAATGTAACAATAGAAGATAGGAACTTTAGCCAACAAATAACATGTACATAAAATTACAAAATCAAAGCTCCAAGTTATATTGTTAATTGGGAATTATTTTAATACTTAAATTCAGATTACTATTTTTGTATCAGCAAAGTTAGTTTCATTTAAATTCCTTAAATACAAACCCCACTACTAAATTTCTATAACTAGTAATATGTCTAGAAGTGACCTGAATGTGGAAAAGCTCAAGTCTATCAAACTTAAATTGAGGTTTCTTAGTTAAGCATGTCAAGATATAGCATTGAATATCCATTATATCAGACTCTAGTTTCTGTCACCTTTACTGTAAATATTTGCTTTTAAAAGAATACAAAAAAAAAGATACCTGAGTCTTAATCTATAAACATCTATTTTTGAGGCTACTAAAAACATAAATATTTACCAATAACTTGAAATGTAACACATAATTGATTAGCCTCTGGATTAAGAGTCTCGTAAGCAAGAATAAATGCATATATTTTGATAAGTTTTCTCTCAGAAGCTTCAAATTTGACTCATCATTTAAAGAAACCCTCCAGATACGAACATCATTGCTCATGCAACCCAACTCAATTAAGAAAATTTCATATTAGTCCTATTCAATATTACAGACATACCAAACATAATATCCTCCACGAAGACAGTCCATTAATGTCAAGGTGTGGTAACATGAAGGATGAAATTAATGGGATAGAGAAGAAGGATTCAATGGTATCTGAGATAATGAAAAAAAGATTAAATGGCAGGCCTTTGGGAAATACAGTAAAGGCAGGGAGGTCCTTTCAGTGAAGACAGAGAATCTAGTTCAGGTACACAAAACATATCTTTTCAGTTTTCTTGTAGAGCTAAAAACTTAAATAAATTTTCAGATGACAATGTGGATAAATTAAAGATGTCTTAATTGATTAAGACCTGAATTTAATTAGGAGTTTATAGATAATACTGTTGACTAAATCTTTTCACTAAGTATTCCATAAGAAAATAGCAGAAAAACATGTTTTATAGCAATTAAACTACCAATTAAAGCTGGAGAAAATGATGCACAAAAATTCAAAATCATAATAGCAACAGCAAATGAAAAATTGCCCTAAAAAAGAAAGTTTGATCTCACTCAGCAATAATAGCAGCATGGCCCATGGAGTGAATATATATCTTTTCCTTTCTATAGAGGGCTGTTTCCCTTTAAATTTCCGTATTTTTGGCCCACAAGTACAACCAATGAATATTTTAATCCTCTGTAAATGTAAAAAAGTTATTGGCTCAGAGTTTTCTTCCTTTATTTACAAACCTTCTTTGGAATATTTGTAATACAGCACCAAAGTTCAAAGCACATAGCATTCTCACATTAATCTTGACAGAGAGACAAATGATAAGTTTTAGAAAAGTAACTACACAAAATAACTAAAAGATTACAGAATATAAACTGCATACATAGTTTATTTTTTTGAAAGTAACTTTACACATTATACTGGAAATTATAAAGGCAATAAAATGCAATTTTAGTACCTCTACTTAGGAACATAGGAACTCAGAATGTGAGAAGTGGAATGAACCCTAGATCATATTGCCTAACCTTAACATACGTGCAAAAGGCAATGAGAGCCTGTGACATGCCTAAAGTGACAGTTTATAGAAAGAGTAAGATTAGAAACCGTGTTTGCCATTTACAAGTCTCCTGAGTACAGACCTATACAGCCATACCCATTGGCTCTAACTACTTCTAAGTATGTTTAAGAAAAAACAAATGATGCTTCATACAATTTCAATGGTGAAACAGATGTAGAACGGACCAATGGTAGACTAGAGCTGACATGCAGATACCTCTCATACAACGGAATTAGATGGCATCCATATCCTTCAACTTCCCACCTCTAAGTTCCCACCCCCACTTCCTCATTCCACACCCACTGTAGATATACTTGTATCCACTGATTTATGTGGGAGGGTGAGAGGTCTTCAGAAAAAATATCTTAAATTAAGACTATATACAAACACGTCTTGCAAATTAGAGGGTAAAGTGAATGTGACAATCCAAATTTCTGAAAAGTGCAATGAGACTCTTGATATTCACAATCAGAAAAGGAGGTATCTTTCACAGAAAGCTATATTAAGTTACTGAGCCTGACGTCAGAGAAGAGTATGGACTGCTAGTGCAATGTGGGGGCTGGTAAATTATTTTATCCTGCCAATTCTGGTAATGCATTCACACCCTGGGAAGAAAACATGCAGTACATGAACTGAAAGAACAGTCTCTTTACATCCTAGGGCCCACAACTCTGACAGTAATTATTTTAGTTCCCACTATTTTGGAATTAATATAATCCTATTCATGTCTAATTTTTCTTATTCAGGTTGAGTAAGAGAATTTATCAACTCTTAGCCACCAAATTCATTCCCAAATTAGTATAGGAGTTTAGCATGGGAAATTCTCATACTTATTCCCATATTGAATTCCCAAATTATGATATACTATATATATGTACTATATATGTTATAAATATACTAAAGCTGAGTCCAATTGATTTAAATTAAGCAGTTTATTAAGTAGCCTTAACTCAGCAGAGTATAACATGAAGCAGACTAATTTTTATTCTAATCCTTATGTTTTAATTGTATGATAGTGAATTTCCCCTCATCCTGCCCTTAATTTGATCTTAAGGCAGAGTTCATTCATTACCCATCACTTTCTGTTGGTAAAGAATCTCAAGCTAGTAGAATTTAAAACTCCATTCCCAGGTCTAACTTAATTTCCTCTCTATAACTAAGTTTCTAACTTGTAAAACAGAGTTAATAATAGTGCATAGTTCACAGTGCTGTCAAAACATTAAATAAGGTAATATAAGTAAAAGGCTTAAAACAGTGCCTGTTACATAGCAAGCACTATATATGTATTTGCTTTTATTACTGCCTCCCTCTGATGCCAGCTAAGCTTCTGTTCATGGAACTTTGAGTGGGTGACAAAGTGAGGTCTGCACTTTTAATCCTCCTTACTCCAGCACCTTGAGTGACTTTGTTCTGGAACATCTTTCCCTCTCTTCTACCTCTAATTACTCTGGTGTGTAGAGGTAAGAAACAGGAATAGCAGAAATTGCTGAGATTGCCTTACTGGCTGCATGCAAGTAGTAGGAAGGTACCCTAAACCTCACTCTAGCTCTGGTTGGCTGTGGTAGTTTTTGCTGATATGGTGGTTTCTTCATAACCTATGCACATAATTCATTTGGTTGATATTCAGCTTCCTCTCAGCCTCTCCAGTCACGGAGGAACTTCTCAGAGTATGGCAGCCAAGTCTTCCTTCCCCTGTGGTCAGCAGTCCATGCTCCTAATCCTCTAATTAGGTAGCACATTCCTGCTTTGCTGGTTGCTGATTAGCCCCAAAGCTCTTAATTCCTCCTCTACTTTCCATGCTCCTTCAAAGGAAGCCTCAAAAATATCTCCATGTTCTCCAAAAATCTCAAGTGCTCACTGACACAGGGGATGAGGTAGAAGAGCTATAACCATAGTACCTCCCAACTTTCAAACTCCAACTCTCTCTCCCTACCCCATCTCCTGTTTATTTGATATGGGGTGGGAGTGGGAGCACGATAGCTAGATTGATATATGGGAGTAATAAAACCAGTTTGGACTTCCTCATAATAAAAATACATGGAGAAGTCTCTGATCCAGAATGTCAATGGCTGTTAGCTCAAGGTAACAGACAGAGAGGGAGGAGATGAAGTACTATTATCTCCTCATTCCAGCTTTCAGTCCCTAGTCACCAATTTCAGAACAATAAAAGCCTCAAGAAAAGTCCCATTAAACATCCTGATACAAATACAATTAATATAGGGACAATCTTTCTTATATGTCACTATAATCTGTGGTAGGTATAGACCTAAATGCACAACCTAATAAAACGCCTAAGTAAGAATACACAGGGAGAGAAAGTTTATGCATTCTATATATTCTGAGGGATGGTCCTGTTTACCCTCAAATAGTCACAAGAAATCTGCATATGGAAAGAGTATTCTGTTGTCAGGCTATGGGGAAGTAGGACCACAGCTAACTGTCAAACATGAATGATTTATTATTCCATTTTATGGGCAAATCAAGATGAATGTAAAATGAAAGAGATCATAAAGAATTAAACTCAAGAAGTCAAAATATATAAATCAATAACAAAATCAAAGGCTCATGGTAATAAGGGCAAGAGAGGTTTTACTTAGAAAAATCAAGTTCATAACTTTGTTTCAATTAAATTTAAAAATTATTGATGTTTTAAATTTGTACCCAGCAAGCACTATGTGAGATACTGGGAACTCACACCAAAGTGAAGTGAAACAAGTTATTGTACATAACAAAAGAACACCCAAAGCAACTGACATCTATAGAAATTCTGAGAATAGAAAGATTAATCTGTGAGAGTGTAGGCAAGAAAACTTCATGGCAGTTTTGGCCTTAACTTTGGCCTTGAAATGCAGTGCTAAACAGGCTGAAAGAGGGTACAATGTTTCAAACTGGGGTACAATATCAACAAAGGTACAAAGTCAGGCATGATGCATGATGACCAAATTACCTCTGCAGGAAACTGGCCAATTAGAGAGGGTTTTAAACAATGGGAGAACAAGAAAAGGTTAATTTAGATATTTATACTACCTCATGTTTGGGTTTGTCTCCAATCTTGTGATTTCAATTATCAATATCAACTGGGGTTGGGCGTGGTGGATCATGCCTGTAAATCCCTACACTTTGGGAGGCTGAGGAGAGCAGCCCACTTGAGGTCAGGAGTTCCAGATCAGCCTGGACAACATGGCAAAACCCCAACTCTACTAAAAGCACAAAAATTAGCCGGGTGTGGTGGTAAGTGCCTGTAATCCCAGCTACTTGGGAAGCCGAGGCAGGAGAACTGCTTGAGCCTGGGAGGTGGAGGCTGCCATGTGCCAAGATCCCAGCTATCGTACTCCAGCCTGGGTGACAGACGAGACTCAGTCTCAAAAGAATAATAATAATATTAACTGGAGGCTTTCAAAAAAACTTTTTAGCTATAGAACCTTCTGTTCAAATAAAATCTAATCTATTTAAACCAGTAAAAGAAGAAATAAGGAGCTCGAGCTCTGTCTCCTCATTCTTATTCCCTGATCTTCATTTTATCTCACTCCTAGAACAAACCCCTACCAAGGATCCACAGAACCCCCTAATGAAAAACAGACTGCAAACTGTTGTGGAATTTTTTTTGGTGGGGGGGTGAGGTCTCAATTACCTTTTAGTTGGTTCAATTCTCATCTAGTTGCATGCCCTATAGGTTCCTTCATCCACAGTTTCACAGAAAGCTCTTGAGAGACAACAGTTCCATAAGGGTAAGTGTTGGAAATAATTTAGGTGAGTGCAGTTTTATAATACAATGTCACTGAATGTGCTTTAAAAAACATAAACTTATAAAAGTAAGTTTCATATTAGGTGCTAATTTATATCAATTTTTAAAGTAAATTTAAAATAAACAAACTTTGCCTCTCACTGTATAATTACAGAGTTTTAAATCTAAAATGAGGATTATTCTTAGGCAAAATAGCAGTTTTTAAAAACAGCATCAAAAATCTTATTTACAAGATGTTTCTATTCTGTAAGAAGTAAAACACTTGCTTAGAAGAGATTTCTAAACAGTTAAAGGTAAATTGGAGATGGTAACTGAGAACTCACTTTGACTTAAATTTTAGTTGATATATAACCAATTAACTATAAGAAATTAACTTTTTATAGGGGAGACAATACTTTTCACTATTATTATTATTTTTTAAGAGATAGGGTTAGGTTATGAGTTCCACTGCAGCAAACTTAAAAGTACCTGCCCAGCAGCTCTGCACGGAACAGAGCTCCCAGTACAGCACTTGAGCTCCTATAAGGGATGGACTGTCTCCTCAAGCAGCTCCCCAACCCCCGTATACTCAAAGAGACACCTCATAAAGGAGAGCTCAGGCTGACATTTGGCAGGTACCCTTCTGGGACAAAGATAACAGAAGAAGAAACCGGCAGCTACCCTTACTGTTCTGCAGCCCCAACGGGTGATCCCCCAGGCAAGCAGGGTCTGGAGTAGACTTTCAGCAGTCCTACAGCAGAGGGGCCTGACTGTTAGAAGGAAAACTAAGAAACAGAAGAAATAACTTCATCATTAACAAAAAGGATGTCCACTCAGAGACCCCATCCAAAAGTCACCAACTACAAAGAACACATGTAGATAAAGCCACTAAGATGGGAAGAAACCAGTGCAAAAAGGATGAAAACACCAAAAACCAGAATGCCTCTTCTCCTCCAAAGGATCACAACTCCTCACCAGCTAGGGATCAAAGATGTATGGAAAATGAATCTGATGAACTGACAGAAACAGGCTTCAGAAGGTGGGTAATAACAAACTTCTCAGAGCTAAAAGAACATGTGCTAATCCAATGCAAAGAAACTAAGAACCTAGAAAAAAGGTTAGATGAGATGCTAACTAGAAGAATCAGCTTAGAGAAGAATATAAACGACTTATGGAGCTGAAAAACACAACATGAGAACTTCGCAAAGCATACACAAGTTTCAATATCCGAATTGACCAAGCAGAAGAAAGGATATCAGTGATTGAAGATCGAATCAATGAAATAAAACGAGCAGGCAAGAATAGAGAAAAAAGAGTGAAAAGAAATGAAGAAAGCCTCCAAGAAACAGGGGATATGTGAAAAGACCTTATCTACGTTTGATAGGTGTACCTGAATGTGACGGAGAGAATGAATCCAAGCTGGAAAACACTCTTCAGGATATTACCCAGGAGAACTTACCCAACCTAGCAAGCTAGGACACCATTCAAGTCCAGGAAATACAGAGAACACCACAAAGATATTCCTCAAGAAGAGCGACCCCAAGGCACATAATAGTCAGATTCACCAGGGTTGAAATGAAGGAAAAAATGCTAAGGGCAGCCAGAGAGAAAGGCAGGGTTACCCACAAAGGGAAGCCCATCAGACTCACAGCAGATCTCTCAGCAGAAACTCTACAAGCCAGAAGAGAGGGGGTCAATATTCAACATCCTTTAGGAAAAGAACTTTCAACCTAGAATTTCATATCCAGCCAAACTAAGCTTCATAAGTGAAGGAGAAAGAAAATCCTTTATGGACAAGCAATTGCTGAGAGATTTCATCACCACCAGGCCTGCCTTACAAGAGCTCCTGAAAGAAGCATTAAACAAGGAAAGGAACAACCAGTACCAGCCACTTCAAAACGTACTAAATCGTAAAGACCATTGACACAATGAAAAAAATTCATCAACTAATGGGCAAAACATCCCGCTAGCATCCAAATTGCAGGATCGAATTCACACATAACAATATTTACCCTAAATGTAAATGGGCTAAATGCCCCAATCAAAAGACACAGGCTGGCAAACTGGATAAAAAGTCAAGACCCATTAATGTGCTATATTCAGGAAACCCATCTCATGTGCAAGAACACATATAGGCTCAAAATAAAGTGATGGAGGAAGATTTATCAAGCAAATGGAGAGCAAAAAAAAGCAGGAGTTGCAATCCTAGTCTCTGATAAAATGGACTTTAAACCAACAAAGATCAAAAGAGACAAAGAAGGGCATTACATAATGGTAAAAGGATCAATGCATCAAGAAGAGCTAACAATCCTAAATATATACGCACCCAATACAGGGGCACCCAGATACATAAAGCAAGTCCTTAATGACCTACAAAGAGACTTAGACTCCCCACACAATAATAGTGGGAGACTTTAACACTCCACTGTCAATATTAGACAGATTAACGAGACAGAAAATTAACAAGGATATCCAGGACTTGAACTCAAGTCTGGACCAAGCGGACCTAATAGACATCTACAGAAATCTCCACCCTAAATCCACAGAATATACATTCTTCTCAGCACCGCATTGCACCTACTCTAAAATTGACCACGTAATTGGAAGTAAATCACTCCTCAGCAAATGCAAAAGAACAGAAATCATAACAGTCTCTCAGACTACAGAGCAATCGAATTAGAACTCAGAATTAAGAAACTCAGAATGGCACAACTTCATGGAAACTGAACAACTGGCTCCTGAATGTCGACTGGATTAACAATGAAATGAAGGCAGAAATAAAGATGTTCTTTGAAACCAACAAGAACGAAGACACAACATACCAGAACCTCTGGGACACATTTAAAGCAGTATCTAGAGGGAAATTTATAGCAATAAATATCCACATGAGAAGCGAGGAAAGATCTAAAATCGACACTATTGTCAAAATTGAAAGAGCTAGAGGAGCAAGATAAAAAAAAACTCAAAAGCTAGCAGAAGACAAGAAATAACTAAGATCAGAGCAGAACTGAAGGAGACAGAGGCACAAAAAACCCTTCAAAAAATAAAAAAATCCAGGAGTTGTTTTTTTGAAAAGATCAACAAAATAGACAGATTGCTAGCCAGATTAATAAAAAGAAAAGGAGAAGATGAATCAAATAGATGCAATAAAAAAAGATAAAGGGGATATCACCAATGATTCCACAGCAATACAAACTACCATCAGAGATTACTACAAACAACTCGATGCACATAAACCAGTAAACCTGGAAGAAATGGATAAATTCCTGGACACCTGCACCCTCCCAAGCCTAAACCAGGAAGAAGTTGAAACCCTGAATAGACCAATAACAAGGACTGAAGTTGAGACAGCAATTAACAGACTACCAACCAAAAAAAGTCCAGGTCCAGACAGGTTCATAGCCAAATTCTACCAGATGTACAAAGAGGAGCTGGTACCATTCCTTCTGAAACTATTACAAACAATACAAAAAAGAGGGAATCCTTCCCAAATCATTTTATGAGACCAAACCCGGCAGAGACGCAATGAAAAAGAAAACTTCAGGCCAATATCCATGATGAACATAGATGCAAAAATCTTCAATAAAATACTGCAAACTGACTGCAACAGCACATCAAAAAGCTTATCTATCACAATCAAGTAAGCTTCATTCCAGGGATGCAAGGCTGGTTCAACATACCCAAGTCTATAAACACACAAAAACACAACCAAAGACAAAAACCACATGATTATCTCAATAGATGCAGAGAAGGTCTTTGACAAAATTCAACAGCCCTTCATGCTAAAAATTCTCAATAAACTAGGTACCAACGGAACACATCTCAAAACAATAAAATCTATTTATGACAAACGTACAGCCAATATCATACTGAATGGGCAAAAACTGGATTCCCTTTGAAATCTGGCACTAGACAAGGATGCCCTAGCCACTATTGGAAGTTCTAGCCAGAGCAATTAGGCAAGAAAAAAAAATAAAGGGTATTCAATTAGGAAAGGAGGAAGTCAAATTGTCTCTATTTGCAGATGACAACATTTTATATTTAGAAGATCCTACCATCTCAGCCCAAAATCTCCTTAAACTGACAAGCAACTTCAGCAAAGTCTCAGGATACAAAATCAATGTGCAGAAATCACAAGCATTTCTATACACCAGTAACAGACTAACAGAGAGCCAAATCATGAGCAAACTCCCATTCACAGTTGCTACAAAGAGAATAAAATACCTAGGAATACAACTAACAAAGAATGTAAAGGACCTCTTCAAGGAGAACTACAAACCACTGCTCAAGGAAATAAGAGAGGACACAAACAGATGGAGAAACATTTCATGCTCATGGTTAGGAAGAATCAATATTGTGAAAATGGCCATACTGTCCAAAGTAATTTATAGATTCAACGCTATCCCCATCAAGCCACCAATGACCTTCTTCAGAGAACTGGAAAAAAACACCTTAAACTTCATATGGAACCAAAAGAGAGCCCACATAGCCAAGACAATCCTAAGCAAAAAGAACAAAGCCGGCGGCAACACACTACCTGATTTCAAACCATACTACATGGCTACAGTAATCAAACCAGCATGGTACAAAACAGAGATATAGACCAATGGAACAGAACAGAGGCCTCATAGGCAATGCCACACATCTACAACATCTGATCTTTGACAAACCTGACAAAAGCAAGCAATGTGGAAATGAGTCCCTGTTTAATAAATGGTGTTGGGAAAACTGGCTAGCCATGTGCAGAAAGCAGAAACTGGACCCCTTCCTGATACCTTACACTAAAATTAACTCCAGATGGATTAAAGACTTAAACAAAGGACCTAACACCATAAAAACCCTAGAAGAAAACCTAGACAAACCATTCAGGACATAGGCATAGGCAAGGACTTCATGACTAAAACACCAAAAGCACTGGCAACAAAAGCCAAAATAGACAAATGGGACCTAATTAAACTCCAGAGCTTCTGTACAGCAAAAGAATCATTCGAGTGAACCGGCAACCAACAGAATGGGAAAAAATTTTTGCAATCTACCCATCTGACAAAGGGCTAATATCCAGAATCTACAAAGAACTAAAACAGCTTTACAAGAAAAAAACAAACAAACCCATCCAAAAGTGGGCAAAGGATATGAACAGACACTTTTCAAAAGAAGACATATATGAGGCCAACAAACATATGAAAAAATGCTCATCATCACTGATTATTAGAGAAATGCAAATCAAAACCACATTGAGATACCACCTCATGCCAGTTAGAATAGTGATCACTAAAAAACCAGGAGACAACAGATGCTGGAGAGGATGCGGAGAAATAGAAACACTTTTACACTGTTGGTAGGAGTGTAAACTAGTTTAACCATTGTGGAAGACAGTGTGGTGCTTCCTCAAGGACCTAGAAATAGAAATTCCATTTGACCCAGCAATCCCATTACTGGGTATATACCCAAAGGATTATAAATCGTTCCATTATAAATACACATGCATAGGTATGTTCACTGTCGCACTGTTTACAACAGCAAAGACCTGGAACCAACCCAAATGCCCATCGAGGATAGACTGGACAAGGAAAATGTGGCACATATACAACATGGAATATTATGCAGCCATAAAAAATGATGAGTTTGTGTCCTTTGTAGGGACATGGATGAATCTGGAAACTATCATTCTCAGCAAACTGACACAAGAACAGAAAATCAAACGCCGGATGTTCTCACTCACAGGCAGGTACTGAAGTATAAGAACACATGGACACAGGGAAGGGAGCATCACTCACTGGGGTCTGTTGTGGGGGCCAAGGGAGGGACAGTGGAGGGGGTTGGGGAGGGATAACATGGGGAGAAATGCCAGATGTAGGTGATGGGGGGATGGAGGCAGCAAGCCACATTGCCGTGTGTACCTATGCAATAATCCTGTATGATCTGCACATGTACCCCAGAACCTAAACTACAACTAAAAAAAAAAAAAAAAGACAGGGTTAGAGTTTAGTAGAACAATCACAGCTCACTGCAGCCTTGCGCTCCTAGGCTTAAGTGATCCTCCTGCCTTAGCCTCCTAAGTAACTGGGACTACAGGTACATGCCACCACACCCAGCTAATTTTCTGCATTACTTTTATTTTTGTTTTATAGAGATGGAGTTTCATCATGTTGACCAGGCTAGTCTCGAACTCCTGGCTTAAAGCAATCCTCTTGACTTAGCCTCCTGAAGTATTGGGAATATAGGCATGAGCCACAGTGTCTGGCCAACAATTCTATTTTTAAGACATTCTAATAGGAAAAAAACATATATTTTGCCCTCTCAACCAATAAAATATCAATTAAAAACTAGCTATTCCCATATTTTAGATAGTTTGAAGCTTATGAACTTTTATTTTTTCAACAAATTAGCAGTGGGTATACCTATTTAATTTTATACAAAAAGACTTTTCATATATACTAATGTGTTAATAGCTACTATTTATTCAGAACCATTATATCCCAAGACATGTAGTATTTCTAGTCCTCATACTAACTCTTTAGGGCAAGTAGTTTTAGACACTTTAAATTTAAGAAAAGACTCAGAAAAGTTTATTATATCACACAGATAATAATCACTGAAGACAGGATTGGAATTAAGTTTTTCCACAGTTTATTCATCTCCTGAGTCATGTGAAAATCAGAATATGATGAGAAACAAGCCAGTTCACAGAGCTCCAGAAAGGCTCAGGAATTGAAGGCATTAGTACCTTGGAAGGTAGCGGGTGAGAAGTATGCTAAACCAAGAGCAGGCAGCTGAAAGCCTGCATAATAAGTACCCAAGAATCCAATTAAGAAACATCAGGCATAAGAGGAAGCGAGGAGAAGCATTCTGCCTCTGAAAACAGAGAATTAAGTGAAAATCTGAAGAAAAGTTAAATGCTCAGCTACCTTTTATTACTCAGTTCCAACAGTGCTGCAGCCAAGCAGTATACCACACTTCTCATCAAAAGCAGGATAATGAGGATAATGGAGGATTATTCCAAAAAATTAGGTGGCCTAAGAGACGATAGTTATAAAGACTGACATGTGGGAATCTCAAATTAAATGGTCATATTCCTTCCCAATCAACTAACAGTGAAGTTCAAGCACAGCTTCTAATCTGCTTTTCTATGTATCACTGTTAAATATGTCAATCTCTACATATGTAAGAAAACCTCCAATATGAAAGACAAGAGATTTAAAAAAAGGAAACATGATATAGGAACAAAAAAGGCTTACGATGGAAGAAAAGAATATCCTTAGTGATGAAAAGATACTATGATCCTAAAATAAGAACAATTACTTAAAGTAAGAAACTATCAAACACTAACAACTCTTGATATTTTAAAATGTGATAGCAGAAAGTTACAGTTTGGGAAGAAACTAGGATATTCAATATCAAACTAATAATCTTGCCAGCAACAAAGGAGAAAATGGAAGGAGCTATGCAATAAATGATTCATTTTTTTTTCACATCTTAAGAAATGAATACTCAAACTGAAAGGGTCCACCAAGTGCCTGGCATCAACAATGAAAGTTGTACCCAAGGCACAATGTTACAAAATTTCCCAAATCAAAGAGAAGAAGAATATAATTAAAACTTTCAGAGAAAATAAAATATCTAAAAATAAATGAGAATCAAACAGTATAGGTTTCTTGTAGCAACACTGTGAGAAGACAATAGAGCAATGACTTCAAAATTCTATAGAAAAATGGTTTCCAATCTGGCATTCTATACCTAGCCAAACCATTAATCAATTACAAGTTTGAATAAAGAGATTTTCAATCAAACGTGCAGCATCTCAAAAAGTTTACTTCCTATATACTATTTCTCTGGAAGCTACTGGAAGATAGGCTTTATACCAAAATGAGACAATAAACAAACAACAACAACAAAAAAAGAAGTTTTTAATACACTTACATACATAAATTGCTTTAATAGAAAATTAAAGGTACAATGATGATAAGACCAGAGTTAGGAAAACATTTAATGGCTCTAGATTCCAATGACATTTTTACCAGAAGTTGAACATCTAAACACTCAAACTATAGACACGATCACAGAATTACCTAATGAATGCTAGGAATTGTTACATTTGCTATTTGACAAGCTTCCTATTACTGTATAAACCAAAAAATTTTCCTGTCTCAACAGTTAACTTATCTTACCTCTCATTTCCCACATCTCCAATCCGTTCTTCATAGACTTCATAGTGTTATCTTCCTAAAGCAAATCAGGTCATGTAATGCTTTTACTTTAAATCTTCTATAATGGCCTTCACTGCCTAAAAACAGTCCTAATTGCTTGGTCCATCAATCAGTTAAGACCCTAGATGACCTATACCAATTTAACTTTTAAGTCTCATGTTTTACCACTACTATTACTTCAGCACACAAACCACCTGTTGCTTCTTAACTTGGCAGAAAGAAGTTAATTTCCTCTTAAACAGCTCTTTTTCTAGAAGTTAACTTTCTCTTAAACAGCTCTTTTTCTATCTCTGTGCATAGCAGAGCAGGAATTTAAAAAAAAATTACAGTAGCGTAAGTTAGTGATTCCTTGTAATAAAAAAAAAAGGAAATTCTACTACAATTCTACCTTCTACGCATGAACAGAAAAAGTTAAAGTTAAATAAAGATATTTATATTGATATTGTATGGACAATACAAAATTTCCATGTTCTGATGTAATTTGCCCTTCTTTGATCTGGGCTTTGTCCTCATGTATAAATAGAGGAAAGAAAATTCGTAGTCATGTACGATATTGCATAAAATTGTAATACCAGTATTAGTCATAAGAAAATGCAGAGAATATAGCAGAATAACCTCGGCATTTAATATCACATCTAAAACTTAAAGGTAACATTAAAGGTGAATTAAATTTGAATAAAAGAAAAATAAGCTTATACTAGGCATGTGGAACTATTTTTTATTTAAAAAATTTAATTAATACACCTCAATAATTTCCTGTTAGGAACTTATTAAATGGACTCCTAAGCATTTATAATGCTTTCTGCCTGTCAACTCTCTAATATTTAACAAACTGCTTTAGAATGCCATTGTTTCTGTGCTTGGAGAGCTTTTAAAAGCTAAAATGCTCCAAACAGTTTGCCATGGGGGAAAAAGCTCAAAGAGCCTGAATATACTAAAAATTCTATAATTAGAATCCAAATAAATAGCTTTTAAAGAGTAACTTAACCGAGAGCTTGAAAATAATTTAACAAGTTATTGTTAACAATCTGTTTGACAACAGAGTGTTCCTGACTGATTTCAGTTCAGGATATAAACCAAGAATTTTGACTATACATATGCAGCAAAGGGTCCAAAAGTTAACATATATAGCAGACAAGAAATCCAACAGTCTTTTAAAAACAACTAAGATTTGGTTAGCAGTCTCAATCATATTAAATGTAAACAAAGTAACACAGACATGAGGTTAATTACTCTTTAAAAGAATCTGATATTAATATTCTATAAAAAGTAGTTTGAAAGGTAGGTATTTCTCATGTACATGGGATACTGGTAGAATACAAGCTAGGTACTTATTCAAAAGTGTAACAAGCATATGTTAAAAAAAAAAAAAAGGAAGGAAGGAGATTTCTATGAATTCATATGGAGTGGTTTCCAAAAAGTAACAAAAGAAAAATGCAAAAGAAAAAAAATACATATACACAGATACACACACATATATAGTATTCTATATGAAGGGAAAATAAGCCACATATAATTATTTTTTTCAAAACATAGGAAGGATAAACCAGAAACTAACAAAAGTGGTTACCTACACAAGTAAGTGAGAATGAAGAAGAAGAAACAAAAAAGAAATGGGATTTATCTGAGTGTATATTTAACTTTTAATTTAGACTAATGTCTTATCTATTCAAAAATAGAATTAAATTGAAAAAGAAAACTCAACATCAAAAGAAACAAAAAGTGTGAAGTGAACTATATATATAGCAGAGATAACCACAAAAAATAATTCATGCAGATAACTGTTGAACACAGTATACTGTATACCCTTACTGAACATATTCTGAGGACAAACATTATACAACAAAAATTCTTGAATTTTATGTAATAGATTTAACATTGGTAGTGATATTTAAGTAGCAATAACTAAACCATTTTGTATGCATTGCAGGACTGAGCAACTGAATAAACACAGGAATTTTGCTAGGAACCACAGTTCTATGGGTGAAGAGACATACAAATACAGAAAAGAGAAAGAAGAGGAAGAACTCTGGTACTTGATCAAATGAGTGGCATCAAAATAAACTGTTCACTGAAAGAGCCTAGAAGAAACAATGCCCAGCAGTAACAAGCATGCCTAGATCTTGATTTTGAAATCTCCTTTCTCACAAAAGGATCCAGGCCTCCTTTAAAAAAAAAAATGGCCAAACAGGGAAAATACAAGCTAAGAATGCAACTTTCTCTGCCAAAAAAAAGACTGATAGGAAGGTAGGACTCAAGACCTGATGGGGACTAATATGGTTTGTCTGTGTCCCCACTCAAATCTCATCTTGAATAGTTACTCCCACAATTCCCATGTGTCATGAAAGGAACCCAGTGGGAGGTGACTGAATTACGGGGGTGGGTCTCTCCCATGCTGTTCTCATGATAGTGAATGAGTCTCACAAGATCTGATGGTTTTAAAAAGGGGAGTTTCCCTGCAAAAGCTCTCTTCTCATCTGCCACCATGTGAGATGTGCCTTTCACCTTCTGCCATGATTGTGAGGCCTCCCCAACCACATGAAACTCTAAGTCCAATAAACCTCTTTCTTCTGTAAATCGCCCAGTCTTGGGTATGTCTTTATCAGTGGTGTAAAAATGGACTAATACAGTAAATTGCCACCAGCAGAGTGGGACGCTGCTGAAAAGATAACTGAAGATGTGGAAGCAACTTTAGAACTGGTAACAGGCAGAGTTTGGTACAGCTTGGAGGGCTCAGAAGAAGATAGTAAAATGTGGGAAAGTTTGGAACTTCCTAGAGACTTGTTGAATGGCTTTGCCCAAAATGCTGATAGTGATATGGACAATAAGATACAGGCTGAGGTGGTCTCCAGTGGAGATGAGGAACTTGTTGGGAAGTGGAGCAAAGGTGACTCTTGGTATGTTTTACCAAAGAGACTGACAGCATTTTGCCCCTGCCCTAGAGATTTGTGGAAATTTGAACTTGAGAGAGATGGTTTAGGATATCTGGCGGAAGAAATTTCTAAGCAGAAAAGCATTCAAGAGGTAACCTGGTGCTGTTAAAGGCATTCAGTTTTTTTTTTTTTGCTTTTTTTGAGACAGAGTCTCGCTCTTCGCCAGACGTCAGGCGCCAGGCTGGAGTGCAGTGGCACAATCTCGGCTCACTGCAACCTCTACCTCCCGGCTTAATATTGGTAGTGGTATTTAAGTAGCAATACCTAAAGTATTTCGTATGTATCGTAGGACTGAGCAAATGAGTGGCATCAAAATAAACTGTTCACTGAAAGACCCTAGAAGAAATGATGCCCATTTCTGAGGTGAAATTCAAACTGGTTGCAGAAATTTGCCTGAGTAACGAGGAGCCAAATGTTAAAACTCAAGACATGGGGAATGGGGAAAATGTCTCCAGGGCATGTCAAAGGTCTTCACCACAGCCCCTACCATCACAGGTCTGAAGGACAAAAAGGAAAAAGTGATTTCGTGGGCCAGGCCCAGGGTCTCTATGCTGTGTGCAGCCTAGGGACTCGATGCACTGTGTTCCAGCCACTCCAGCCATGGCTGAAAGGGGCCAACACAGGCTCAGGCCGTGGCTTCAGAGGGCGCAAGCCCCAAGCCTTGACAGCTTTCATGTGATGTTGAGCCTGTGAGTGCACAAAAGTCAAGAATTGGTGTTTGGGCGGGAACAGAAAACCAAACACCATATGTTCTCACTCATAAGTGGGAGTAGATAAATGAGGACACACTGAGGCCTGTCAGCAGGTGGTGGGCAATGGGAGGGATAGGATTAGGAGAAATATCTAATGTAGATGACGAGCTGATGGGTGCAGCAAACCACCATGGCACATGTATACCTATGTAACAAACCTACACTTTTTGTACATGTATCTCAGAACTTAAAGTATAATTAAAAAAAAAAAAGAAGAGAAAAAAAATCAGAATCCACGTAAAAGATTAAAAAAAAAAAAAGAATTGGTGTTTGGTAACCTCCATCCAGATTTCCGAAGATGTATGGAACTGCCTGGGTGTCCAGGCAGAAGTCTGCCACAGGGTGAGGCTCTCATGGAAAACCTCTGCTAGGGCAGTGCAGAAGGAAAATATGGAGTTGAAGCCCCCATGCAGAGTCCCTACTGGGGCACCGCCTAGTGGAGCTGTGAGAAAACGGCTACCGTCCCCCACACCCCATAATGGTAGATCCACCAACAACTTGCACAGTGTGCATGGAAAAGTCACAGACACTCAACACCAGTCTGTGAAAGAAGCTGGGAAGGAGGCTGTACCCTGCAGAGCCACACGGGTGGAGCTGCCCAAGACCATGGGGACCCACCTATTACATCAGCATGATCCAGATGTGAGACATGGAGTCAAAGGAGATCATTTTGGAGCTTTAAGGTTTGACCGCCCTGCTGGATTACAAACTTGCATGGGGCCTATAGCCCCTTTGTTTTGGCCAATTTCTCCCATTAGGAAAAGCTGTATTTAACCAATGCCTGTACCCTCATTGTATCTAGGAAGTAACTAACATGCTTGATTTTACAGGCTCATAGGCAGAAGGGACTTGCCTTGTGTGAGATGAGATGCTTAACTGTGGACTTCTGAGTTAATGCTGAAATGAGTTAAGACTTTGGGGGACTGTTGGGAAGGCATGATTGGTTTTGAAACGTGAGGACATGAAATTTGGGAGGGGCCAGGGGCAAAAGGATATGGTTTGGCTGTGTCCTCACCCAAATCTCATCTTGAATTGTAACTGCCACAATTTCCATGTGTTGTGGGAGGAACAGGGTGGGAGGTGATTGAATTATGGAGGCGCATTTTCCTGCACCATTCTCATGATAGTGAATGAATCTCACTCATGAGATCTGATGGTTTTTAAAAGGGGACTTTCCCTGCACCAGCTCTCTTCTGTTGTCTGCCACCACGTGAGATGTGCCTTTTACCTTCTGCCATGATTGTGAGGCCTCCCCAGCCATGTGCAGCTGTAAGCCCAATAAACCTCTTTCTTTTGTAAATTGCAAAGTCTTGGGTATATCTTTATCAGAGCTGTGAAAATGGACTAATACAGAAACACATACAGAGCAAAAAGATGTAGGAGTCAATTTGAATAAACTGATAGCCCAATTTGAGACTATTTGGGGATCCAAATAAAAAATGACAGGATTGGATAACACTGAATAGAAAAAGAATCTATGAGTACTAATACTAAAGAAATCATCAATGAATGTTAAAATCACTAGATACTGGGGAACAGGATATTCATACAGTCTCAAAGTACCAATCCATTAATTATTTACTCCTAAAAAAGTAGAAAAAGGTCTTCCAAAATGGAGCAATCTAGTGGACACCACACCACATAAATCAAACAAGCAAAGTTAGTAGCACCAATAATATGAGATTATATGGTCCCTAATGTAACTCACTGAAGACATTTCACTGATATAGTATTCCTGCTAAAAATCAACCTGAAAAAAGTAGACATCTTTTTTTAATTCATATTTTGCATAATACGTAACTTGGATTCCCAATTCTTGAGCTGTAGTCAACCTATGTTTGCCAATTACAGTATCTTAAAACATCTGTAGTAGTCTCAGGATATTTCATCAGAAATGCAATGAAAATATTATCTACGTTAAATTCTTCAAATTAGTATATACAGGAAAAGGATAAATAATGAAGAAAAAAACTATACCTAAAAAACAGAAAAATCCAAAATTTTTTTAATTTTTTGGCTACATTAATTCAATAAACATTTATTGGCTACCTTTCTATGTGCCATACTCTTTGACAGGTGTTAGACAAATAAGGATAAAGCAAAGTACCTGCCAGTTTTATCCTTTTCATAAAAACTTCTAATCATAAATCTAATGATAAAGTAACATTTACCTAAATTTTGGTTTAAAAGGACTATATAATGGTGTATCTAACTTAATTAGAATAATTATTTAACTATACCAATCAATATGATAAAGACACAGTAATATAAAATAAATTAATTAATAGAATTAAAAACAGGGAATCTGGAATCAGACTGGTTTGATTCCTGGGTCCATCACTTAGTAGTCATATGATGTTAATGTAATTTTACAGCTTACTCTTTTGTAGAATGAGGATGATAATACTACTTAACTCTGGAGATACTATGAAGATTAAAGGTGTTAATGTACACAAAGATTTTAGAATACTTACAAGCAACCACACAAAGACTTGTAAGTGAATGTTCATAGCAGTATTATTCCTAATAGTAAAATACTGGAAATGCCCTAAATGTTCATCAGTGGGTAAATGGGTAGACAATATGTAGTATATTTATACAATGAAGTACTATTCAGTATTAAAAAGCCCATGCTATGTCAACAGTTGAACTTGAAAAACAGGATGCTAAGTGAAAGAAGCCAGACACAAGAGACTTCCTGTTAAATGATCCCAATTATATAAAATGCCCAGAATAGGAGAATTTATAGAAAGTAGATGAGGGGTTGCCTGATACTGAGGGTGAGAGTAGGGATTAACTGTAAATAGGCATGAGAGATCTGACTGGCTAATGAAAATATTCTAAAAATAACTTATGGTAATAGTTATACCATTCAGTAAAGTTACTAAAAAATCACTGACCTGTAAACTTGAAATGAGTAAATTTTGCTTGTCTGTTTTCTATTTGAGACTGAGACTTGCTTTCTCACTCAGGCTGGAGTGCAGTGATGTGATCTTGGCTCACTACAAGTTCTGCGTCCCAGGTTCAACCGATTCTCCTGCCTCAGTCTCCCGAATAGCTGGGGTTACAGGCACCCGCCACCACATCCAGCTAATTTTTGTACTTTACTTAGTACAGACAGGGTCTCACCTAAATATTGGCCAGGCTGGTCTCGAACTCCTGACCTCAAGAGATCTCCCGCCTCACCCTCCCAAAGTGCTGGGATTATAGGTGTGAAAAACCATGCCTGGCCATGAGTAAATTTTAAAGAAAAAAAAAATGCAATTTTTAAAATACTTAGTGAAAAATGTGTTCAATGTGTTAGCAATGATTAAGATAAAGTCACTTTCTTTGTACTATGTAATTTATATTATCAAATATAATCAAGATACAAAAATAATATATTTTCCAAGGTCAAACAGAACATACAATAAAATTGTGAAATTTCTGAGAATTAATAGAAATATATGATAATTTCCTGAAGATTTAGAAGTTCTAAAGTGACATAAAATATTATACCTAGAATAGAAATATAAATTTTCCCTAAATATTTAAAAATACTAACATTTTACTCATTTGTTACTAATATTTCATTTGATTTTATACAGTCTACTATTTATTACTGATAAATATCCTCCAAACTGCTACCTCCAAATGTTATTCTAAACGAATGTACAGGAAGATAAGAAGCTGCATTTTCATTTGGTTAAAGTTCTTTTTATTTATTAATGTAACTATACTATGAATTCAGAGATAAGAAATGGCTAGAGGAGGCTTTTTTCAAAGCCTTCATCTCATAGGAAAGAGTATTCCTTCAAAACTGCTGGTAGCATTATTCTGTATTTAAAGTTCATTTTATCTGAATGCAAAAACAACAACAAAAAAGAATATGTCTTCCCTTAAAGTGTACTAAACATAAATTTTTTAGTATGTTCATTTGAAACGTAAGGGTCTGATATAAATGAACTACAAATTAACTACATTCAAAGCATCTCATATATTTTTACAAAAATCTAATTAATTTGGGGAAAGCAGTTACTTTGTATTTAGCACTATTTTGAATAAATAGATCTTGGTTTGACAAGGTTTGCGATGCATTAAGAAAATATTTTGTTGACTAATTTACACTGATGAATTAACTTCTACATTTTTCTCTAAAACAGAAACTTTCAACCAAATGTGTACAGCACTGAATGAGTCTACTGGTCTAAATACATGGAAAATTTATAAATATTCTGAAAGTAGATGTATTATTATTATTAAAGAGAATCATGACATGATTTGGATGTTTGTCTCTCTCAAATCTCATATTGAAAAGTGATTCCCAGTGTTGGAGGTGGGGCCTGGTGCAAGGTGACCGGATTATGGGGGCAGATCCTTCATGAATGGTTTAGCACCATCCCCTTGATAATAAAAGTCTAGGACGTCCCCGCCAACTCACTCTTGCTCCCATTCTCACCATGTGATATGCCTGCCCCCAGATCATGTTCCACCATAAGTAAAAGCTTCCTAAGGCCTCAGCAGAAGCCGAGCAGATGTTGGTGCTATGCTTGCACAGCCTGCAGAACTGTGTGTCAACTGAACTAATTTCTTTAAAAATTACCTAGTCTCAGGCATTCCTTTATAGGAATATAAAAAGAGTCTAATAGAAATCACTTTCTGGAGAAATCTTTGGAGATACTGTTATCCTTGGAAGCAAAATGTGTAAGGAGCAAGATATCTTTAATATCAAGATTATAAGATCCAGAAAGAACATATCTATCACATTTTCTGGCAGAAGCACCCTAATAAGTTTCGATGCTGAAATAAGATTCCTATGGCTTTGATTCATTAAAAGACTGTTTTGAATAAGCTTTCCACAAAAGGAAAGATGTCAGCAGTGGCTTAAAATGGAGTAAAAAAATGGAAGTGAAATTTCCAGAGATTTCAAAACATTATCTAAACTTATTATGAGTTCCGGGTAGTAAAACACAAGGGTCTTCACATTTATTTTTGTATTAGTAAATCTAAATAAAACAAAATCAACTTGAACTAGAATTTTAAGCCAAAGAAAATAAAAATATGAGAAAAATGGAAGGTATATCACACAATCCAGGAAATGATTTAAAAACTAAGCCTCAAAAAGTGCTAAAGTGCTTGAACTAAGACTTCTCCAGGGATCCAAAAGTAGATGTTTATTATGTACCTTCTATTTACAACACTGGCACCAATCAGCCAACTACAGCTGTGGAGATAAGGTCATGAAATACAGACATAACTGCTAGGGCCCACTGCTGGAATTTAGAGATAGATCCTAAAGAATGGGGAACTGCTTTAAGTTGAAAAACCAATACAAAAGTATAGTTTAAATGATTTTTGAAAAAATACATTCCATGCCCATATTACAGAAGTTCACTTTCTCAATATTATCCTAATAAAAAATCTGGAATAGTCTGTGAAACAGATTCAACTGCAGTGCAGCATATAATAAAAATAGAGTACCTGGTTTTAAATATCATATATACAGTGATAATTTCCAAATTCATATCTCCAGACCAGACCTTTCCTCTGAGTAACCAAGCTCACAGTAAACTGCCAACTTCATATCCAACTTCATCTGTGAGCATCTCAAAATCCTAACATGCCCAAAAATCCTTATTCCTACCCTAGACTTTCTCATACTACACTTGTTGTTCAAACAAAAACCCAGGAATCTATCCTGGATTTCTCAGTTTCTGTCAGTCCCCATATTGCATCCAGGCTTGTTAATTCTGGTTCCAAAATACTATTTCAAATTCTTACTTCTATCTCCACACTGTTACCACGGCAGTAGAGACAACTAGATGTCATTCGGATTACTATAACAACATCTTCCAATTAATCCAACTTCTACTTATTTTTTTTTTTACAGCCATAAACATATATTTTACTTTTTTAAATAAAATGAATATTCTAAACACTTTTAGAAAGTTAGAACTAGAGAGCTGGAGTAGAGATATGTCTATCTGGTAGGCTTTCATTAGAAGACTAAGATTTTCTATTAGAAATTGGAATGGACACTAGGCTGTTTATATGCTTACCTACTGAAGCCTTTTTCCTTTAATGGAAAAGTATCATTTCTGTACACACATGTAGCTTCATGCTTTGTATTGGGTTAAATCCTTTGACAGCAAAATAAAAGAAATGAATTGAAGAAGTTTCTATAATCTGCCCCTGCAGAGAGCCAAATCATGAGTGAACTCCCATTCACAATTGCTACAACGAGAATAAAACACCTAGGAATACAACTTACAAGGGATGTGAAGGACCTCTTCAAGGAGAACTACAAACCACTGCTCAAGGAAATAAGAGAGAACACAAACAAATGGAAAAACATTCCACACTCATGGATAGTTAGAATCAACATCACCAAAATGGCTACACTGCCCAAAGTAATTTATAGATTTAATGCCATCCTCTCCAAGCTACCATTGACTTCCTTCACAGAATTAGAAAAAAATAACTACTTTAAATTTCATATGGAACCAAAAAAGAGCCCATATAGCCAAGACAATCCTAAGCAAAAAGAACAAAGCTGGAGGCATCATGCCACCCGACTTCACACTATACTACAAAGCTACAGTAACTAAAACAGCATGGTACTGATATCAAAACAGATATATAGACCAATGGAACAGAACAGAGACCTCAGAAATCACACCACACATCTACAACCATCTGATCTTTGACAAACCTGACAAAAACAAGCAATGGGGAAAGGACTCTTTATTTAATAAATGGTGCCGGGAAACTGGCTAGCCATATGCAGAAAACTGAAACTGGACCACTTCCTTAAACCTTATGGAAAAATTATAAAGACACATGCACACATAAGTTCACTGCTGCACTGTTTACAATAGCAAAGACCTGGAACCAACCCAAATGCCCATCGATGATAGAATAGATGAGGAAAATGTGGCACATATACACCAAGGAATACTATGCAGCCATAAAAAACGATGAGTTTGTGGATTTCCATTCCTTTGCTACACGCAGAAGACTGAAACTAGGCCCCTATCTCTCACCATACACAAAAATTATCTCAAGATGGATTACAGACTTACAGACAAGTCTGGAAACTTTAAAAATCCCATAAGAAAATCTAGGAAAAACTCCTCTGGACATTGGCCTAGATAAAGAATTCATGACTAAGACACACAGCAAACACAACAGAAACAAAAATAGACAAATGGAACTATATAACCTAAAAGGCATCCGCACAGCAAAAAGAGTCAACACAGTCAACAAACAATGTGAAGGAAGGGAGAAAATATTTGCAAACTATGCATCTGATAGAGGATTAATAATATCCAGAATCTACAATGAATGAAAGCAAAACTCCTCAAATAACCCTATTAAAAAGTGGGCAAACAAAATGAACAGACATTTTGCAAAAGAAGGCATACATTTTGCAAATGGCCAACAAGCATATGACACCAGTCAGAATGGCTATTATTAATAAATCAAAAAATAGCATGTTGATGAGGATGTGAAGAAAAGGGAATGCTTATATACTGTTGGTGAGAATGTAAATTAGTAAAACCTCTAAGGAAAACAATATGGAGGTTTCTGAAAAAACTGAAAGTAGATCTACCATTCGATCCAGTAATCCCAGTACTGGGGTATATATCTAAAGGAAAAGAAATCATTATATCAAAGAAGATACCTGCATTTATATGTTTATCACAGCACTATTCACAGTAGCAAAATATGGAATCAATCTAAGTGTTCATCAACAGAGGACTGAATGAAGAAAATGTGGTTTACACATACCATAAAAAATGAAATCATCTCTTTTTCAACAACATGGATGGAACTGGAGGCCATTATCTTAAGTGAAATAACTCAGAAACATAATGTCTATACCGCATGCTCCCACCTATAAGTGGGAGCTAGATAATATTTACATGTAGACAGAGAGAGTGGAATAATAAAAACTGAAGATTCAGAAAAGTGGCAGGGAAGATGGGGGGAGTGAGGGATGAGAATTACCTAATGAGTACAATGTACGCTATTTGGGTAATGATTACACTAAAAGCCCAGGCTTCACCACTATGCAATGTATCTATGCAACAACACTGTACTTGTGCCCCTTACATGTACCCCTTACATCTACTAAAAAAATATATATGTATATGTATATATATTTATATAAATTTTAACTTCTGATTTTTCTATAATGAACACCTGTTACACAATAAAAATAAACAGCAATAAAGATTTACTTCGGTGTAACAGTTGTACAAAAAATTTTTTCTCACATTATGTTATCTAAGTTATTTCAGTGGAGGAGTTTGGTGCATTAGCACTGAGGGCAGATATTGTGTATTTAAATTTTGGTCCAGCCATACACTTACTATTAACCTTAGACCTAAGTTTCTTAATCTCATTGTGTTTCGGTTTCTTAGTCTTCAAAATATGGACCCTAATAGAACTTGTCTCTTACAGTTATGAAGATTAAATGAGTTAATTTATGTAAAATGTTTACAATAGTGTTTACCATATAACCATTCATAAATTATAGCTATTGTTATTTGCAGAACTATACTTTTTATTAATGTACTAAAAATACAGATTTTTCAGACTTCCAAATATTGTAATCTATCATCTTTAAAAAGCTGTTCACTATGAAATTATAAAAAATATTAGGAGTATAATCTTTGAGAAACAAGTAAAAAAGTTTAAGGGTGTAAATCTTTTCCTTATAAAGTGTTATGCTTTATTAAATTTATACTTAATTAAAGAAGCATTTTCAAAGTTAGCAATGACCAAAATCCCATGATGTTTTCACTTACCTACTAAAATCAAAGCACAATGACTAAAAGATTGGTTAAATGATAAAAAGCCAAAGCTTTTTTCATAACTATCTGGATAGTAAATAAGTGTCTTACTAAGACTCAAAATCCATTAAATGATCTTACTTTTGGTGGATGGCATTTCAACAACTCAGACTTAAATATAATCTGATTTTCTAGGAAAATCTTTACCCTTATGAGTACATACCAAGCAAAATGAAAGATATTCTAAGGCATCGAAACACCTCTTATATTCTCAAGGTAATTTTTGACTCACACATCAGAGATTTCAATGTCATTTATTTTCTCAAAGGTAGGAAATCTCAAAAAGAGAGCTCTACATTAACATTGCTTAGATGAAAGATTTTTCAGAAGTGTACATTAAAATAAATAGAACCTCAATTCCATTTTACCCCAAACTAATGATATTCAGTTAATATTTACCTCTTTAAAATGGCTCTGTAATCATTTAACATGAATGAAGCCAGAGAAACATATTATCATAACGTATAATTTATATACTTCTATATTTAACTCTCACAGTCTATCCCCCTTGTCCAATAAAAGTTTGCATTCGGTCAGGTCTCTTTTCTTTTTGCTTCTCAAAACTCAAACCAAGATTAATATCTGCCCCAAGAGGGGACAGACAGGACATGTTCTTCTGCCATTATCATCTGAACATTTCAATGTATGTTTTCACTATTATAACTGACTTCTACTTTTTTTGTCTCCCCTAATTCTCATTCTAGTTTGTACTACAGCAGTAACTGGAAAGAAAGGATATTTGAATGATCCCATTCCATATTAAAACTCAGTTTTAAGGCAAAAAAAATTGAAAACGCAGTAGTTTGGGGAGTATTATGAACAAATTTAGAGAATACATAAGTAAATAGTGCAAATGTACAGGTAAGCTTCTATCACAAACAATTAGAAGAATGGAAAACATAAAAGAGAAAACTAGGAGAACAGTACAGCTAAATCAATCGGTTTCTAATTACTGTCTTCACAGTAAGTGTTTAAATAAAAAACCAACAGTACTGATGTATTCTTCTGTTCAAGTATTTATTTGTATCTATTAATATTTACACTCTACTTCTCAATCATGGGGTTTTTAACTGGGTACTAGAGTCAGAGTCACTTTTATGAAAAACTAAAGTGGGTCTGAGGAGTTAATATCATGAACAAACAAGTATGATTTCACATGGTTTAATACTCCAACTCAAGCTAGGTTTTCCTCTGCTCCCCCTTTTTTACTTCAATTTTTAGAAAGGAAATAAATAACTTGGAAACTTCTAGTGGCAAAGAATCCTTCTACTGGTAAAAGAGGAAAACATAATTTGAGAATAAGAGATATTTGGTGTGGGATAAACCTGATAAAGTGCTTAGGGCAATCTAAAGGTAAAAGATGGTGATGAAAAGGTAATACAAGAGACAAAAGTAGGAAGAACTGGTAGAAAACACTGCTTACTTAACTGTTTTTCCTAAGGCCGTGGAAGCAGCTGGTACGCTACTGAAATTCAACTGCATTGATGCCATTCTGTTATGTCGGTACCATACAAAAATATCTGAGTTAGAGGTAAATGATGGCAGTGTACTTAAGCTTTCTTAATCTAGCATCTTCAGTTGATTCCAATGACATTCTTCTCTGGGAAAAGGAATGACCACACGAGAAGACAAAAAAGGAAGATATTTAACTCTGCCATGGTATTTAAATGCTCCACCAGGTATTACTTTCCTGTTCTACTTCCGGGCATAGTCATTCTCTGCTAGTTGCCCCCTAAATCCTGAAGGTGCTAAAGTGCACAGTAGTCCATAACAAAGAGGGAAAGAACAAATTTCTCTCCTTTTGTTACTTTCTTGTAGAAAGAATCCCTAAACAACAATAGGTGGGCATTAGAGGATTTATTAAAACAGCTTTTTCAGGTCTTACAATGGCCCCCCTTGCTCTCCACAGAACTCAGGCATGAATCAGGTAAAAGCTGTAACAGGAAAACAATCTCAGAAACAGATACCAATCTCTGTCACCACTGACCACACTGATATTAAAGGATCACAAAGGAATATTATGAACAACTCTATGCCCACAAATTTGATAAGCTAGGTGAAATAAACTCATTCCTTAAAACACACAATCTTCTAAAACCCACACAAGAAAAAAGACAATCTGAATAGGTACATATCTATTTTAAAATTAAATCAATTATTAATAACTTTCCAAAACAGAAATTTTGGATTCAGTGGTAAATTCTACCACGTATTTATGGGAGAAATTACACCAATTCTGTACACTCTCTTTCAGAAGACAGAAGCAGAGTGAATATTTCCTAACTCATTCTATGAGGTCAGCATCACCCTAATACCAAAGACATTACAAGAAAAGAAAACTACAGACCAGTATCTCCCATGAAATAAGATTCAAAAATCCCAAACAAATCATTAGCAAATCAAGTCCAATAATGAATAAAAACCACAACCAAGTTTCCAGGTATGCCAAGCTGGTTCAACATGTGAAAATTAATGAACGTAATCCATCACATATGGATGAAGAAGAAAATCGTATGATACTATCAACAGATGCAGATAGCAAGCTCTATTTAAAACTGCCCCATCCTGGGCAACATGGAAAAACCCCCATCTCTACCAAAAAAAAAAAAAAAAGACAGCATGGTGGTGTATGCCTGTAGTCTTAGTTACTTAGGAGACTGAGGTGGAAGGATTGCTTGAGCCTACAAGGTCAAGGCTACAGTGAGCCATCACTGTGCCACTGCACTCCAGCCAAGGCAACAGAGTAAGAACCTGTCTCAACAAAGCAAAGCAAAACAAAACAAAACAAAAAACTGCCTTCCCATACTAATTAGAGTTTTATTACTGAACCAAGTTCACCATATTTGGTTCCTAAACCTCTCTCAAGAAACTGTTCTTGTGAGTGATCTCTCAGACTCTCCTCCCTGTTCAACAGTCATGCACAGACAGGCCTGAATCCTAACAACAGAGAAAGCTGATGAACTTTCCTAAAATACTCCTCCGCTCATCATACTCAATGATAAAAGACTGAAACCTTATCCTCTAAGATCAAGAAAAAGCCAAGCATGCCTACTTTCACCACTTCTACTCAACATAGTACTGAAAGTCCTAGCCACAGCAATTAGGCAAGAAAATGAAATAAAAGGCATCCAAAGTGAAAAGGAAAAAGTAAAATTATCTCTGCTCACAGGTTATATGATCTTCTATGCAGAATATCCTAAAGATTCCACCATAGAAAAAAAACTAAACAAATTAGCTAGAACTAATAAATAAATCAGACCAGGTGCAGTGGCTCACACCTGTAATCCTAGCACTTTGGGAGGCTGAGGCAGGCAGATCACTTGGGGTCAGGAGTTCAAGACCAGACTGGCTAACATGGTGAAACCCTATCACTAGTAAAAATACAAAGATTAGCTGGACGGACATGGGCATGGTGGCAGGAAACTGTAATCCCAGTTATTGGGAGGCTGAGGCAGGAAAATCACTTGAACCCAGGAGGTGGAGGTTGCAGTGAGCTGAGATCACGCCACTGTACTCCAGCCTGGGCAATGGAGTGAGACTCCATCAAAAAACAAACAAACCAACCCTAATAACCTAATAAACAAATCCAGCAAAGCAGCAGAATATAAAGTCAACACTAAAAATACCAAGTACATCTCTATACACTAACAATGAACAATCTGAAAAGGAAATTTCTAAGAAACAATCCCATTGCAATTATATCAAAAAAAATAAAATACTTAGGAATTTTCACTGTACAGAACTGTAAAACATTTCCATAAGAAATTAAACATATAAATGAAAAGACACGCTATGTTCATGGTTTAGAAAACTTGATCTTGTTAAGATGCCAATAATACCCAAAGTGATCTCAGATTAAATGCCATCTCCACAAAATTACAATGGCGTTTCTTGCAGAAATAGAAAAACATCCTAAAATTCACAAGGAATCTCAAAGAGATCACAATTCTGAAAAAGAGAAACAAAGCCGGAGGACTCAAACTTCTTGATTTCAAAATGTACTATAAAGCTACAGTAATCAAAACACTGTTGTACTGGTGAAAGACAAACGTATCGACCAATGGAATGAAACAGAGAGTCCGGAAATAAACCCTGGCATATATGGTCAAATGATTTTTGACAGGGAGCCAAGACCATGCAATGTAGAAGAATCTTTTCAACAAATGTTCTGACAAAACTGGATATCCAAATGTAAAAGAATGAAACTGAATCCTTGCCTAATATCATAAATAAAAATAACTCAAAATGGATCACATCATAACTATAGGACTTAAAACTACAAAACTCTTAGAAGAAAACATAGGGAAAGAGCTTCACATTGGATTTGGCAGATTTCTTGGATATGACACCAAAGGCACAGTCAACAACAAAAAATAGACAAGGCGGACTTCATGATAATTAAAACATTTTGTCTATCAAAAGATATTATCAACAAAGTAAAAAATGCCAGCCCAGAATGGGAAAAAATATTTCCAAACTGTGTATCTGATAAGAGACTAATATCTAGACTATATAGAGGGATTCCTAAAACTCAAAACCAACCAACAAACAACCCAATACCCAAATTGGCAAAGGAGTTGACATTTCTCCAAAAAAGATACACAAATAGCCAATAAGCACATGAAAAGATGTTCAGTATCACTACTAATTAAGGAGATGCAAATCAAAACTACAGTAAGATATCACCTCATACCTATTAGAATGGCTATTATTTTGAAAAAACAGACAATAATAAGTGTTGGTTAGGAGGTGGAGAAATTGGAACCTTTGTATGCTACTGGAGGAAATGTAAAATAGTATAGACACTGTGGAAAACAGTATGGCCATTCCTCAAAAAATGAAAAATAGAATTACCATAGATCTACCAATTTCATTTCTGGGTTCATACTCAAAAGGCTTGAAAAAAGAGTTTCAAAGAGGTATTTGTACACCCATGTGCATAGCAGCACTATTCACAACAGCTAAAACAGAAGCAATACAAGTGTCCACCAGTGGATGAATGGTTAAGCAAAATATGGCACATGCACAAACAGAGTATTATTCATCTTTAAAAAGATGAATATTCTGATACATGCTGTAACATGGATGAAACTGAGGACATTATGCTAACTGAAATAAGTTGGTCACAAAAAGACAAATAGGGTATGATTCCATTTATATGAGGTAGTTAGAGTAGTTAAAATCACAGAGACAAAAAGTAGAATGGTAGCTGCCACGGTTGGGGGAAGGGGGAATGGAAAGTTGCTTAAATGGGTATGGAGTTCGGCTCTGCAAGAGAAAAAGAGTTCTAGAGGTGGATAGTGGTGATGGTGCACAACAATAGGACTGCAAACTACTGAGCTGTACACTTAAAAATGGTTAAGATAATAAATTTTATGTTATGTGTATTTTACCACAATTTTAAAATTGAAGGGAAAAAAGTAAAAAATTCTGATACATGCTACAACATGGATGAATCTTGATGACATCATGCTGACTGAAGTGAGACAAAAAAGGACAAATACAATATGATTCCACTTATATGAGCTACCTAGAGTAGTCAAATACATAGAGACAGAAAGTGGAATATTGGTTATCAGAGGCTGGGATGGGAGAATGAAGAGGTATTTTTTAATGGGAATAGAGTTTCCATTTAGGATGATGAAAAAATCCTAGCGATGGAATAGTGGTTACAGTTGTACAACAATGTGAATATACTTAATGACACTGAACTGTACAATTAAGCACTGTTAAAATGGTAAGTTTTGTGCTGTATATATTGTATCACAATAAGGAATAAAAAAGAGAAAACTAAATACTGTAGATGTAAAAAATAAAATTCTACACTATTAGGAGGAATTAATTTCATCACATAAAAAGATCTCCGAAACACCAAAGATGCAGTAAAAAGAGTCAAGATTATTTCCCCTACAAATTGGCCATATTTAAAAATATACACATGATAAAGAATTCCTTAGAGGAGAGATGTTCATAAATAGAAATCTGAAATTAAGAAAAAAGTTTACCAAAAATCTAAATAAACCATGTATGGTTAACCTTTGAATAGGAGTTTGAAGTGTTAAGAGTCTAGTTATAAACAGATTTGCATCTATCTCTGGCACCTGAGACTGCAAGACTAACCCCTCTTCTTCCTCCTCAGCCTACTCAACATGAAGTCAAGAATGAAGACCTTTTTGATAATCTACATCCACTTAATGAACAATAAATATATTTTCTTTTCCTTATTTTTTTTTTTTTTTTTAGGAACAGGGTCTCACTCTGTTGCCTAGGCTGGAGTGTAGTGACATGATCACAGTTCACTGTAACCTCAAACTACTGAGCTTAAGTGGCCTCCGCACGTGGCCTCCCGAGTAAATAGGATTACAGGCATGGGCCACCATGCTAGTTTTTAAAAATATTTTGTAGAGACATTACAGGCATGAGTCACTGTGCCCAGTCCCCTTATAATTTTCTTAATAACATTTTCTTTTTTCTAGCTTACTTTACTGTAATAATATAGCATATAACACAAATAACATTAAAAATATGCATTAATTAACTATATTATCAGTAAGGCTTCCAGTCAACAGCTGGCTATCAGTAGTTTTTTTAGTTAAAATGGACTTTAAGGCAATATAAACAAATAATCTATGACTTAAATATTAAATTATTATAAAAGTAAAATAAGAATAAAAGGAATAAATAAATGTATTTTGGTAGTCCCAATTTTCAGATAACATCTAAGTTAATATGGTATAGCTATAACAGAAAGAAAATGACAGGGGTATGGGGGGGTGTGTGTGTATGTGTGTGTGTGTGTGTGTGTGTGTATAAGCTATATACCCTAAGACATAAGTGATGCTGAAAATTATTTTTTAGTGGTGTTTTACATGAACTTGTCCCCAAAATAAATAATGTAAATTTAATAACACAGCTTTCCATAATATATAAATATAGCTATGTAATCTCTATGGTAAAAACTAATAATAAAAAGCTAATAAATAACAAAAGATATTCTAATAATTTTATACTGAACTTGATCTTCATATAGAATCACCTTTAATAAGCTTCTCCTATCTAATATAAAAACAGAAAGTACTAATTAGTGTGAATGAAATTTCAGAGGTTGGTTTAGCTCATCAATTAAATGAGATATCCACGAACCATATTTGATACTGACCTTTTTAAAAATAAAAGTGGTTTATCAGAAGATGCCCTTAAGTTTAAGCACGACACTGTAAAAATAAATTGTGAACAAAAGGATTTGACAAATTAATGTTTCTTTTTCTACAAAAATTTCTTACAGATATTATCCCTTTTGTAGTTCCAAAAAAAAAAAAAAAAAAGAAGAAGAAGATTAATATGCCACCTAGAGGAGAAAACATGATCAACAAATAGGCCATCACAAGTTCTTACTTTTTCTAGAATATGTGCATTTCAAATTTATAACATATAACCTGCTCTAAAGGACGAACTGAAGGGGTTCATCTTGTGTGAAAAAGACTTTGGGAGAATACTAAAGTAGCAGTGATGACCTAATGCAAGCCAAAAAACATTAATTTTGCTGTCAACCTGACAAGCACAGTTTTTGTCTTGTGTGATTTTGGGTTAAAAAAAATCAACTTAAAGTCACTTCAATTCTGTTGAATCTTACCTACCACAATACATGGCAATGAAGATTAAACATGACAGCATAACAGAAACAGAGTGAGGCACACAGCAGAAACTCAATAAATGGCAGTCCTCACTACCTGGTAAAAGTTCTCTTGCACTGGTCTCTCCTAATCCCTCTTCAGGTCCTCTCTTATCTTCTCTATTCCTGCAGATTTGTTTTCAAAAATTGGCTGTTTCAAAGCTTTTCAACTAGAATTACTTAGGGTATTGAGAAATGGACTAAAGGTTCCTTATTAGCATTAATGAGGTAAATACTATGCCATGTAAAAAATGTATTTTTTTCCTTCTATCTTGTGATTCCCTTTAGTTAACTCACATTAGTCAAGTCTAACCTTTATAAACTTTTGTGATGGTCAAATGCGGAATGAAGGGTCAGAGCAGTAAGAAGTGTAACTTACTCTATTCATCTCTTTGTTTGTGTGTCATTTATTTTCTACTCACACAGGAAAATGAATGAAGTCTTACCAAGAGAACTGTACCGAGCAGTTCTCTTATGTGGGTGATCACTTCACCAAGCAGCAGTTTCTGCAGAGGCAGCTATGCCAAGGGGCAACCACAAGGTGGAGACGCAAATCCCCCGTCCTTCCCAAATATATACCAGAGGAGAATATCAGTGGGTGGGAGGGAGAAGGTGAACAGCTGGGTTACAAACAAAACCCCTCAACTACCTCTTTGACTCTCAAAGTTGGCAAGGACAGAGTAAGTGGTAAGAAAGTGTAGGCAGCAAATGTACACTTCCTTACCACTTATCCTCTCCTTAACAACATTCAATCTGACGTCCTTATTACTCCCCCTAAAACTTCAACTGAAAATGAGTGACCAACTTCTACTGGACAAAGGGGTTTAATCTGAATTACCACCCTCCCCAACCACTCTGCCTTCCTTCATCTTCTAAAACTTTTCTTCCATGGTTGATAAAATATAACATTCTCCTGATTCTCCTCTTTATCTCTTTTACTGTTTCTTCGATTGTTTACATGACACCCTTAATTCTCCTGTCAAAGGAAATGATTTTCTGATGTTTTCTCTCTACACCTTCTCCTTCATCAGTTTAATTCATGTTCATAGTTTCTATTCTCTAAGCATATATGATCTGAAAACTTCTTCCTCAAATGCATTCATGATTACAAGCTTGATAGCCATTTCCAACTGCTTAAATATCCTGCCTCATCACATATGTAAAATCACTTACCATATCTCTTACCCAGTGCTCACTTCCAACCAAACACAGGTCCCTCTCTGGATTTCATATTAATGACTTCATCATTCTCCTCATCACACATAATGGAAATCAGTCATCTCTGATGCTTCCTTTCTTTTTCCAAATGTTCCAAACACATTTAGTTTCTAAATCCAGTAAGTTCTGCCTCAATAATCTCTCTCCTATCCTCCTATATTTCTATTGCTACTACTGTAATTCAGACTTTTATCATTTTCCACATATACTACCCCAAACATCTCCTTAACTAGTATCTTTTCTGATAATCTGCTTGCTGCTAAATTAATCTTTCTAAAGCACAACCCTGATTACATTTCCCTACTAAAAAAAACTCTTCAGCAAATTTTCACTGGCAAACAAAAACCCTACCTTTCTAGTCAAGAGGCACTTCAGGCCTTAGACCTCATCTCTCTTTTCAATTTTATCTCCTATTCCCTCAGATGTATGTGTATAGATGCACCTATGTTGGAGTCAAGTGGATTTCTCTCCGTCCCTGAAATATTCTCTAAATTTTATCATACTCTCCTGCTTAAAAACCTTCAAAAGGGCTCTACATTTCCTATAAGACAATATTCAAACTCCTGAGCAAGGCATTGAGTCCTATTATTTGCCCTGTTTTCAAACAAAATTCGAAAGTTAGAGGCACTGAAATACACTTTCTTTTGGATTCATGCTTGCAGGAAAGCCCTATTCCACGCTTGTTGAAATAATTCTCGCTCACATCCAGTTCACCTAGATCCCATTAGACTTCTTCAGATTCCTACCTCCCCAAATCAAAATCACTGCCTACTCTGTATTTCTTTTTTCATTTTCTTTTTTTTTTTAAGTTTTGCTGCACTTTGCTCATGTGACTAACAGACCTCTCACCATATTATATTACAAACATACTCACTGATTTTCCTCCTCCAGTTTACAGGCTTTTTGAAACAAGTTTATGATCTTCATATTCACAGTATCTAGCAGTGTGTGACAAATAAAAAGTGTTCACAAAAGCTTTTCATGTTTACGAAATAAATTAATCTCAGAATGCCTAAAATTAGTCTACTCTGAGTGTTTCATCAAATAATTTAGGGCAGAAATGTGTGTAAAAAAGTACAGGATAGGTCTTAAATACAAGAGTAAAATACAGTGGGAAGGTGATTCTGGGACACTGGACCACTTGCAGAGGTTAGGGTAAGAATAGTACAAGCAAGTCCCTAGGGCTGTACCTCTCTCCTCACTGCTCTCTCCATAGGCTATAAAGTCATGCTAGACTAACAGAACTACAGAGAAGCAATCAAGACAGCAGAGGGGTGTTGGGTGAGAGGAAAGACGAATGAATAGAAAATAAATCCTACATGTACCTGCAAAAAGGAAATGCACACTCAGGGCTTGCTCATGACCATCACTGTTTTCACTACCATTATAATCAACTACATTTACTGATCACTGACCTATTAGCTATCAGACACTATGCTAAAAACTGTACCACATTTATCATTTAATTTTCATTACCCTACCAGTTCAGTATTATTCATATTTTACAGACAATGAAAGAAATATAAAAACAATGAACTACATTGCCAAAGGTTTCACAGCTAATACATTGAGAGATATGACCAGAATGCTAACAAGGACCAGATCTCAAAACTCATTCTCTTCCTGCTCTACTATTCATGTACCAAAGGTGTACATAACTTGGGTACTGGTTTCGCTGCTTTGCATTATTTAATTAACTTAGTAAGCACATGTCTTGTTTTCCTTAGTACTAAAATGTATTTTTGAGGGTAAAATACATGTTGACTATTCTTCCCTTGCATCTCATAATCACCATATAGTAATCACTCAGTATTTGATTAATTTATTATTATATCTGTGTACCAGCAGACATAGGTGCGTTAATCTTTAGTTGGCATGAAGCCAAATACAGTAAAAGATGATTTAGCCCCTTTGACAACTGTACATGCTGGGATAAGACTTTAAGTCATCAGTAGTAATAGGCCCTAAAAAATTAGTCAGAGCTACATTTTGTTTATGTATAATGATAAAAATGATATATAGGATATATTATTCCTTCCCTCATATCTGGGTATAAACATAATGATGATGAGTAGCCATACATTCTGTTAAGCAAGTGAATAATTTATTTAAATGTAGAAATAAATACGCTTTAATTAATGGCAAAAACATGTCTCATTTATGTCACAGAAAGATATAAAAACATGTATAAGTGGACTGACATCTTCTACACAGGTTGAGTTCAAAGGTCAATTTCAGCACATACAACAAAATCAATTAGAAACAAATAATCCTTGAAAGTACTAAAATCCCTGAAAATCCCTTACATTGCCTTTAAAGCATAATATAATATAGTACCAGCTCTCAATAAATTCATCTCAGACAGTTTTCCCTTCTGCACAAAACAGATTACCATTTCTTCCGCTGTGTGCCATGTGCAACATTTGGCTGGTGTTTAGGGGCCATATTGAATGAAACAGCATACATTTACACACTGGAATCATATTCAACGCCATGGGAGACTTAAACTCTATCAGTTCCTATAACAGGTATAGAAAAACTGATTCCATCTGAGAGAACAGCAGATTCACATCTTCCATATCATGCTTGTTAAGCATATGTTCACTGTGAAATGAGAGCTTCAATTATCACATTACGTAAATTATTTGGTGTTTTGCTTTGGGGTGTTTTGGTATTGGTTTGATTTTTGGCCTGAGCCCAAAGATATGAATTTGAATAAATCACATTCCCAGAAATACGACTCTACTGTGTGTGCTCTCTTGTTTATGTTGCAGCCACAGATTCTTAGAATTTCAGGCACAAATAATCAAATACTATAGTGTGTCATGTAAAAAAATAAAACAACCCATCTTACCTTCATCTATTGATGCTTCACTACTGTATCCATCATACTCTGCAGATAGAGGGCTGTATTTCTGCCTTGTTTCCCAAGCATAATTCTTTTGTCTAGAATCTGCCATTGGTAGTCTAGAATTGTGTGTTCTGGATAAGGCCTCATGATATTTACCCAGTGCTTCATCTTCACTTTCAGAGGACGAACCATGCTCATCTTTGTCCATGTAGGAATTATCTATTTGGAATGACATGAAGAAGAAACAGTAATTTTAAAAAATTTCCCTCCCATCACCTGGCCCTGCTGGGCCCATCAAATGATAATGTTAACACAATAAAGTATGGAAAATTTGCTGAAGTTATATATATAAACACACATGTATATATATACACAAATACACACACACACACACACACACACACACACACACATATACAACCTGAATTTTCAGATTTAGAGAAATAAAATTTTTTCACATAAGCAGCTCAAGCTTTAGATTTTTATGTTTTAATAGAAAAAGATCAGTTTGTATATTCTATTATATAAATAATGTTTGTTAGTCAAAGGGATTTTTCAACCATGCTACATATAAAGGAAATTATAATACTTACCATTTTACATTTTTTTTTAAGGATAAGTAACACACAAATGAAGTTCTAAGTATTGCCAGTACATATGGATTTGGTTCAAATAATTCATGTTAAAAGATACATTTCTGGTTCTCGTTTTGGCCAAAATTATCAAAACTGACAATGCTCAGTGCTAGCAGTAAAATACAGCAATGGACAGGTATACACTATTGGTGAAATTATAACATATTACTTTCCTAGAGAGCAATTTGACAAAACATATTAAACTTTTAAATCTGCATAATCTGATCCTTTTCCAGGAATTTACCAATTCTATTTCTAAAAATTCAGTTTAATAAATTAACAGATGAATAAAGATATATTTTTGAGATAATTCACTGTACTGTATTTAATGGCAAAAGAGATAATTTAAATGTCCATCAGTGGGCTTTGTTTAAATAAATTATGATATATCTATTCAATGATATACTATGTAGTCATTTAAACTAAGGATGTGAACATAAAAGAACTCTCAGGGAAAGAAAAACTACTGTATCATGTTATGAGAAAAAAGGAGGTTAAAAAGTAGAAGTTATAATTATATTCCCATTTGAAAAATATACATACACACACGTGGCATGTACACACACACAATGCAGTGCAGGTATGCACAGACAAAAATATCTAGAAGGATATACACCAAACTTAACACTTACTGCTTGTGAAAGGTAGAATTCTAGGAAAACTTTACTTAAATATATTTAACTTTCAAACAAAACTTTCAGGGAGTATAAATTTTATATTGTTCTAAAAAGCACTAGTTATTACCAGTTTTAAAAAAAGGTAAACATTTTGAAACTACACAATGGTGTAATTTCCTTAGAATTATTAAACAATTCTAGAAAGGTGAAGAGACTGCAGTAGTTAAAATTCATTAGTTCAATCTGGTTATTCTTCTCTTTATAGTCAGTTAAGATCATCTGTAGTAAAAAATCAAGGTCAAAATTTGAGTGGGAGTTACAGAACAAGTAATTTTATAAATACAGGACAGAAACCAATCGTTTAGAGTTAGAAGGAGCTTAGATGTCATCTAATCTAGTCCCAGTTTTTAAATTAGTAAAATAAATCCACAAACCGGTAACACTATCACCAAATGTCACATATTGTGACAGTGCTTGCCCAATACGTAGCCAATAGTCACATGTGGCTATTTAAACTAATTAAAATTAAACAGAAATTAAAGCCCAGTTCCCCATGCTATTAGCCACATTTGAAGTGCTCAACAGCCACATGTGTCTAGTGGTTACTGCATGGAACAATGCAGGTATGTAAAACTTTTCTGTTGTTGCAGAAAATACTATTAGAAAACACTGAGATGACAGAGCTATAAGGCCTCTGACTCCCAGTGCAGAGCTGTTACCACTTTGTGGGATACCATAGTGGGGATCTTAAAGCAAGAGAGGGTTCTGAGTCTCTTGAGGAGGGTAACTAGTCTGCGGTCAAACTTCACCTATTGAAAAACATTACCTAAAGTAACCTGCAATCAGAAATAGAGAAAAAAATCCTTCCTCCTTTTTCTATACCTTACAAAGCCTATGTCAGAACCTAGAATACCAGGTACCAGTAATATTACAGTTCAGCTAAATGAAGGGTTAATCTGTGGGTCAAACAACTTTTGAAATGATTTTGGGAACACTGCATGTTTAAGTTTAGTACTGACTATATTGTGGAATATGTGAGAAATATTTGGTTTCTTTAGGTACCAGCATGCTTCTTAATGAAAACAAATTTAAAAAATTAAAAACCCTACATGCTACTTGTAATGTATCAATTACTAGTGTCTATTCTACCGTTATATTCTGAATAAAATAATAGGTAAACCATTTTACATTATTTTCAATTTTTTTGCTGCTTTAAGCAGCAAGCCTACCAGAACTAAACCAGGCCTACCAAAGATCACTAAATCTGACAATTAAAAAACTCTAGAAAAACAGATTCCAAAATGGATACATTTTCAAAAACTGACATTTAAGTTAGTGCATCTATCCTGGATTAGCCTCACCTATATCATTGTAAAACCATTCATATAATTGATAAATAGCAGATCCCTATTATGTATGTAGTCATAGCAGAACTGAAAAATCTTCCTCATTACTGCTACTTGGCTTTTTGTTATTTTATGAGAGTATGAATTTATAGAAAAATTCCAGATGTGTATTTTATAAACAAAAGCCAGTGTACTTTTGGCCTTGTGGTCAAATCAGCAATAAATGGATGTGACTAAGAGACTACCAGAAGTAATTATTAGCAGTATGAGCGGCTAGTAATGTTTTGAAAATTATCACAAGTACTGTGATTGAAAACTATAAATGCTTAATTAGAATCCTAATTCTATAAAGAGAACTCATGAATAATAATAGATTATTCATGTATACTTATTGTAAATAGGGCAGTAATATAAAAATTTTAATGTATGGGCAAAATGAATAAAAATGTATCCTGAACCATGTTATTGAATAAAATAACATCTATTGCTCTCCAGGAAAAATTAAACATTTGATATAAATTCTTATTAGGATAGATGCAAAGAGCAATATTGTATAAGGGGCTTCGGAGTCAGTTATATAAAAATTTCAAAGCAACTACAGCACATCAAATAAACTCCCAATAAAGCATGTAAGAAAACCATGAAGTTTCTGGATGTAAACTAAACGGACATTAAGAAAAACTAGGGCTGCTGAAAAATTGGCCAAATAATGCAGGGACCAGGGGCAATACTTAGTGGTAAATAACGTGAATGCTCTTGAAATGATTTTAGAAAAAATACTGAATGACTTTAAAAATGTCTCCCAGTAAAAGGATTCAAGAACGTCTTAAATTTAGACACATGAATAGGAAAGCTGAGAAATTTGGATGATGTTTTAATAATTTTCAAAATCAAGAGAAAATTTAACCACTCACACCAACATTAAGAGGCCTCACCTTTTTCTGGCATTATATTAGAATATTTTTCATTTTTAGTCTTTGCCGTTCCTTTCTTGGCAGAAATGGCCCCAGTTTTCTTTGGGTTTATGTCTTCTTTCACTTTGCAGTATTTCTTTGAATTTATTTGTTCTTCAATTTTCCCAGATAACTTATCTTTAGAATTAGTTGATGGTGCTAGATGTATGTCTTCTTTTATAATGGATTTCTCTGTCATATGTCTATTGCTTGTCAAAATATCTTTTAAAGAACATTCATTTCCTGAACACTCATTCCCTTTGGATGCTTTACTTTTAATACATTTTTTGGCTTTCTTTAAATGCTCTGAATGCCCTAAATCAGGAAGATGCTTGTATTTATTGAAATGCCCCATATCCTCTTGATCTCTTCCCAAAAACACATGTCGAGATTTAGCATATTCTTCCTTTTTACGATTATCTGTACTAACGTATTTCTTTTGCTCATACAATTTGTTTATTCCGTTGGCATTCTTCTGATTTCCTTTCATTTCTTGATAACCTACCTCTTTTAAATCATTCTTACCATTACTGGAAATTCCTAGTCCAATTGTTTTACATCTGTCAGTACTTTCAAGTTCTTGACAAGGAGATCCAGCCCTTGTATTCTGTTTGATAACTGATATCCCACCATTATTCATGCAGCCTTTCAAAGAAGAATCACCAGTATTACCAGTGTCTTGATACTCTGATAGAGTCTGCTGCCTATCATTAACATGTTTAAATACTCTTTCTTCATGTATTCTTTGATCTTGCTTTTGTAAAACTGAAGTATTACAAGTATTTATTTGCTTTGCTCTGTGCTCTAAACTGGATTGTGTTTTCTGACAATTAGTGCTTTGGGAGACTTCTGTTAACCCGGCATTTTTTTGTTTAGAAGTGTCTACAGTTTCTTCTGCTGCAGAGCTTTCCTCTTCTGGGCGAAAGCCACTTAGCATACTTGTTACCTGCTCAGCAACCGAGTCAGTTAAAGCATAGCTGACCTCCCCCAACAGCAGTGGTCAAATCATCTACAGCACTACTGATTGTGTCTACCAGAGACGACATTGAAGGCAGATTCTGTTGGAAATTTCTGAAAAATGCCATTTTCTAATTCCTTGTTCCTAAAAGGTGCAATAATGGAATTTTCTTTTCTCGAAATATCAACCACTTTGGAACCTGAATTTAACATTTACTTAAATGTTGCTATTCATCAGCTCAATATTAGCAATTCACATTATAGCTTTTAATCTTTCTGTAAATACATTATGCATTGAAAGAAATTTGTTGAAGACTCTTCCGAAACAAGAAAAAAATCAAACCATTTGGTTTAAATGTAATGACATTTTTCCCCCACTCCACAGCTATTATAACAGCAGCAAGACAATTTTTCCCTCAAACACTATTGAGTTTTTATTCTATACCTGAAAGAAGAAGCACAAAAAGGATTTTTATTATGTACTTTTAGTTGCTTATTAATAATCTATGTAAGGGAACTACCCTATCTTATTAATAAACTACCAGTACCATTTCAAATTAAGAAAAATATTAAAGAAAAATATCTAAACAATTTTGCATAGTGGAAGAATAGGGGAGAGGAGGTGTGGACATCTGCTGAGTGGCTACTATATGTAAGGTACTGTAATTGACACGTTTTATCTTACTTGATCTTATAGTGATTCTAGGAGATAAATATTACTGTTCCTATTTAATAAGTGACAGAAAAACAAGATTCAGTAAAATAAAGGTCCCTGAGACATTTTCAAGGGATCTTCAAGGTCAAGACTAGTTTTACAATAACAGCAAGGGGGTATTTAACTTTTTCATTCTCACTGGCTCACAAGTGAATACGGTAGTTATCCAGAGGCTACATGACAGATTGAATGCAGAAGCAGAAATGAGAATCCAGCTGTCTTCCATTATGCCAGTCATTAAAAAGATTTGCAAAAAGTGTAAAACAAAATCACTCTTCTCACCATTTTTTCCCTATTTTCTTTTTGTTTTGAAAAATAGTTTAAAATTTAAATGTTATTTATATTAACATGTAATAGTCTTACTGTTGATTTAAAAAAATAAATTGATAAATAACATTTTTAAATTTTCACAGTTTTAACTTTAATATGGTACATATCAACAGATATAATCCACATAAACAAAAAGCTCTTTGGGAGTACTCAATAAAATTTAAAAATATAAAGGTATCATTAAACAAAAGAAAAACCAGAAATGCTGAACCAGAGAATTACCAATGGCTGCTAAAAAGATACTTTTAGCCAGTTCTTTAAATGATCAAAAAGTAGGACTGGAGTGGATTATGAGAAACATTAAACTTGACCAAATTAAAACTGTATAAAATACTATTTAGTTTCTTAATGCAAAAGTCATAGAATATATTTCAATAACAGATTCTTATAAGTAATGGGGCTATTGCTTTTTAAGTTATCAGATGTAAGAGAAAAGCATATCTCCAACACAGGTACACAGATAAGAAAGATTTCTCAGCTATTGTTCATCACATTCTTCTAAATTAACACTTTGCTTTTATAATTTCCAATTTGTTCCTACTATCATTGTTATAAACCAGTCTTCAGAAACAGAAAATTGTAAAAACTCTTGTAGCAACTAAAAAAAAAAAAAAAAAAAAAAAACTCCAAGGAAAATGTTTCCGTAAGAGAACGGTATTCATCTTTCCTAGTATCTAGTAACACTATAAAATATGGTGCTAAGGGAGGGAGTGGAACATTATGTTTTATAATCAGAACTGATATATAAATTAAGTTACTAAGTAAAATCACCTCCTCCAAACAATAAAATCACCCATTAGCTGAAAATTAAACAGCAGGTAAAGAAAAAAGGTGAATACTTTCAAAAGTGTTCTAGGGATGTGGGGGGGATAAAAGCTCTCTAAAGAGCCACTTGGACAATGGAAGTATGCTACATAAAGTAACAAGATACTTCCTTCTTCCTCAAACATATCTGCTCATATTATAGGCTCAAAAGCATATTTTAAATATAAAAAATTAAAATGTCATTTGGTGGTAGCAGACAATTCACCCATATGTAATAGCAATTCATGAACAACAGAAGGATAACGCAACATAATTTAACAGTAGATCTTTTACGGAATAATAGCTCAAATATTAGTTTATTATATGTCACAACCAACCTTTTTATTGTATATATTAAGTAAATAATAGTAGAGATAAAAAAACAAACAACAGAAGCAGCAATATGATACTTACAAATTTTATCTTGTGAATTCTTCCTTGTACTGTATTCTGAACCAAGATCTGGAAATCCGCCAACATTTTCAAAACAGAACTTCTTATTAATATAGAGAAAAAGGAGCAGCATCAAGATAATAAACACCCCAACAGCTGACAAAAATCCAACTGCCTCTGGAGATACTAGAGAAAAAAAGTCACAGCTGTAAGCATTTATTTTTCTTTAAGCTACAAATAAGAAGGAAACCCCCAAACATAAGTTAGCTTACTACCTTATTTGTATTTTGTCATAGTTTAAAAATAGTTTCGTTTATAAGAAAAACAAACTGCAAAGTTTCATGACAGTTGTTCAATTCATTCAGCAGCATTCATTCAAATTTTCTAAGTTTCCTTATAAATTTGTAGGAACAATCCTGAAAGAAAGGCAGGAGTCAGCCGGGCTCAGTGGCTCATACTTGTAATCCCAGCACTGTGGGAGGCCAAGGGGGAAGGATCTCTTGAAGCCAGGAGTTTGAGACCAGCCTGGCTAACAGAGTGAAACCCCGTCTCTACTAAAAATACAAAAATTAGCCTGGCATGGTGACACATGCCTGTAATTCCAGCTACTCGGGTGGCTAAGGCATGAGAATCGCTTGAACCTGGGAGACAGAGGCTGCAGTAAGCCGAAATTGTGCCATTGCATTCCAGCCTGGGCACCAGAACGAAACTCTGTCTTAAAAAATAAAAAAATAAAAAAGGCAGGAGTCATCATATGTTTAATCCATCGAAGAGTACTGCAAAATTTTGAAAATAATTAGAAAAAAGGCTGGGCACGGTGGCTCATGCCTGTAATCCCAGCACTTTGGGAGGACGAGGTGAGTGGATCACTTGAGATCAAGAGCTCAAGACGAGCCTGGCCAACATGGAGAAACCCTGTCTCTACTGAAAATACAAAAATTAGCCAGGTATGGTGTTGGGCACCTGTAATCCCTTCTACTGGGGGAGGCTGAGGCAGGAGAATCACTTAAAACTCAAGAGGCAGAGGTTGTAGTGAGCCAAGACCACACCATTGCACTCCAGCCTGGGTGACAGAGTGAGACTATCTCAACAATAACAAAAAGGGCCAGGTATGGTGGCTGGCACCTGTAATCCCAGCACTCTGGGAGACAGGGTGGGTGGATCACCTGAGGTCAGGAGATGGAGTCCAGCCTGAACAACATGGTGAAACCCCATCTCTACTAAAAATAAAAAAATTAGCCAGCTGTGGTGGTGGCACCTGTAATCCCAGCTATTTGGGAGGCTGAGGCAGCAGAATTGCTTGAACCTGGGAGAGGGAGGTTGCGGTGAGCTGAGATCGAACCATTGTACTCCAGTCTTGGCAACAAGAGCAAAACTCCGTGCAGAATTAGAAAAAAGTTATATCCCATGCACAGATATATTACTTAACAAAATGTATGAGAACATATATCATTATTTTTATCTCTAAAAGCTTCAATGGCTCTTTCTTAGTAAATAAACTTTGTACTCCCTGATGTGGCAGTTAAAGCTCCAGCCTGTCTTTTCAATATTATACTTCAGTCAAATACTGTACCCACTCTCAGAATCCACAGTGTTCAATACCACACTTCTTGTTGATCCTCTTCCCCTTGCCTGGAATGACCAGCTCCTCTCTACTTTATCCTACTCATTCACTCAACCAACTTATATATTTGTAGCACCAACAAATACCAGGCATTGTTAAACAAACAGTTTCTGTGTTCCTTGAACAATCTGGTGAAGACAGTTATGACAAAGTGTAGTAAAGGCAGTATAGTGTAATAAAGGCTATAATCGAGAAAGAACAGGGACTATGAGAACCACAGAAATACTTATTTCAGTGTTGAAAGATCAAGAAAGCTTTCCTGAAGTTATGGACTCTATGGTTATATTTTAAGAATTAGTAAGAAATAACATCTGCAAAGGCCCAGAGATGGAAGATCAAGCTATATTCCAGAAACTGAACGAAATCCTGTTATGATAAGCTACTAGATTTTCAAGAGAATTTGGTCTCAAGAGAATATATGAAATCACCTACAGAGGTTTCATACAGTGGGAAAAGACAAAAGACAGTTTCTCCAGTCCTTTGCAATCTTTCTTGCCTTTCAGCTTTTTCATTACTTGTCACTCTATCAGTCATCCAGAGTTAAACAGGAGTTAAGTTTTTGTATCCCCAATGCCTTACAGATAATATTCAAGTATTAGCTGAGAATAAATTCTAAGCTTCAAATACCCCTACAAAGATCCCTGTATAATCTATTCTTCTTCCCCCATCACTCAAGCAGCAATTAAAATATTATTTTCTCCAAGATTCTTTATTTAATCAGAGAGAAATTGCAATTAGTCTCCTAACTCATTTATCAAAAATTAAGTCACCAACTGGTCAATAGTGCTTTGATTTCCTTTTCCATTATTTATAAAAGCTAGGCACACCAGGTATAGAATTGAATAAAACATTATATCTTTTCAAAGCTGGGTCAATGATATTGCAGAAGAAGATGAAGCAGAGAGTAATACTGTAAGGCAGGGGCAATGGGAGTGAGAGGAGGAGACAGTAGGAATGGTAGTAATGCTAGCTGGATATCAGGCTTGTGCTGAGGAACAGACATTGTTACTACAACCAGGAAATTATAGCCAGATATGTTAGCCTTGCCTGTCCTGTCCTCAGACTGAAGCACAGCCAGGGAAGAAAACTATTTTAATAAAAGCTAAGGTATATGACATAAAAAGTGTTATGCATCAAGCCTGAGATATGGAGTAAAAATGAAAACAATAATTATCATCAGCATTTCAGATAGCCAGGAAAATCAGAAGCAGGACAGAATCTGGTGTAAAGGGGCAAAAGAGAGGAGTACTTCAATATTACACTGTAATAATAAATATACATAAAAGTTCCCCTTTTAGTCCAGGCTCAAAACACTCAGACATTTAATGCCTTAAGTGGCTACACAGGATTAGGATATCATGCAGACTGATTTTCCATTTGTTGGAAAACTAAATGACAAGAGAAAATGTAGCTCATGTCACTTAAGAATGTTACTTACTGCTAACAAAAATAGCAACAAAACCATACAGCACATACTATATACCAATCACCGTTTTAAGCACTTCACATATATTAACTCATTTAATCTTCACAATGATCCTATTATCATCCCCATTGTAAACTGAGACAAAGAAATATTAAATTTTGTGTCCAGATAGTAAGTGGAAGGATTAAAACCTTGTTTGGATGCATGGATGAATGGATGAATGAATGAATGAATGAATACATGTGTATTCAGGAAAGATCAAGAATATACCAGAGGAGCTGTGACTGGAGATCAAAGCAAGGTCCAAATTGTCAAAGAACCTTGAATATCATCCTCAAAATTTTCTATTTGGGGAGTAACATGATTGCAAGTTTGCCTTGTAGAACTATATTGGTTGAAACAGCTAGAAAACTGAAATATGGTAGCAGATCAATAGTGGTAAAGTATCTTCAGTTCTTAAACTAAGTAGTAACAGTAGTAACAGAGAAGGGTGAAATCTAGTCTTTGTTCAAAGAAAATTTGATAATGATCCAGTCATGTAAATGTAGAGGATAAGAAAGAAGAAGAGTTGAGGTTAATTCTAAAGTTTCTAGTTTGAGTGGCTGGGTAAATGGTAATGCACTAACCAAAATGAAAAATATGAGAAGAAAGGCGTTTGGATTAGAGCATGGGAGGAAAGAGGGAAATAGAAGAAGGATGACAGATAATTTAAAAATTTAATGGTCAAGACAATTTTATGATATGTACTATAATATTATCTTGGTCTTTAGGAAACTGAAGCCCAGAGAATAATTAAGTTGTCCAAGATCACAAATCTATGAAGTGGTAGGACCTGGACTTGAATCCAGACACTTTGACTCCAGAATCCATGATCTTAAACACTAAGGAATACTGCTCCTTGTATGCCAACCTGCATATAAAAGATAAGAAAAAGCTATGTGACCAAAAGAACATAGTTTACTATATATATTATGAGAAAATATTTTATTTATAGCTCTCATATATGTTAAAAAATAGCAAGTGATTTCAACTTCCTCAAAATAAATACACAAATTTTCAAACTGGAATCTACTTTTTTCTGTTCAGGACACTATTTAAAATATTTAAAAATTAATTTAAGAATTAAGTTTAAAAACCAAAATATATGGTACATCCTTATAAGTCACATTTGAAAAGTTAATAAAACAAATACAAATTTAAAAACTAAAGGTACTCTATAGAAAATAAGCTTGATAGTCATTAGTAGTACTCAAAGAATATAACTGCTCTCTGTGAGCTATATAATCCGCTATATGAATTTGATTATTTGTGATATGTATACTGAACTGGCTTTGGTAGTTATCCTTATATTTAGAAATAAATATATGTGTTTACAAAAAAATAAACTTTAAAAATACCAAATTTTTTAAATTTAAGCTTCAGTTAACAGTGGTAAAATTCATTTTAATTTCTACAGATGAGTTGGTCATTAAAAAAATGATAAAATTATAGTCTTATTAAAGTCAAAGAGCAAATCCATTTCGACTTTGAAAGTATTGTAGAATTCACATAAATTCTACGTTATATTTTGTTATGAATCAACATTTTCTAGCTAAGAAAATGTTTTTCTAAGAAAATACTAGGATATACATAAAATAATTAAGTTTAAAGGGGATATAAGTTTAAAGTAAATATCTACTAAAACAACACATTTTCAATTTTTATTTACCTGTACCACAATAATACTCTAAATATTTCTATCAAAACAAATTATAATTTCTAAAATAAATTTTACAAGACTATTCATTATATTTTAAATGCAAAATTAAACGAAAAGTACCTGTGCTTCATCTAATTATTTTTTTAAAAAGACAAAAAGCAGTAACTTACAATTTGCATTATAAGGGATGTATTGCTGATTCGTCCTGCTGGGCATGAAACACTAATCCTCTAACTCCATGTGATGGAATCTTTAATAATTCATTTAATAGATGCAATTCTATCTCTTGACCAAAATGTGAACTGTCAAAGTCAACTTTCATTGAAAAAGAGAAACCTGTTTTGTATTTAATTAGCTCTAAATAATTTCCCTGTATTTTAATTAGAAAAATGCTATAATTTATTTTGCTCTGGGTTTGGACATAAACTAGAGAAATATTCATAATTCTAAGAGATAATAGGAAAATAGAAGATTAATATGTTTCAGTTTCCTTTTGTAACACTTCAGTTAGTTCACAAATAAAATTTCCCTCGTTTTTATATTACATTATAAATGATGCAATACTGGAATGAACATATGTAAATCAAAAAAAAAATAGTGTAACAATCCTAGCTGTTAACTCTGTATTTTATAAAAACCAATCATTACAAAGAACATTTACTGATAAAAGTAATACAACTCACTGGTGAGTAACTTAAAGGGATAATGGAAGAGGGTGCAGATGGCAGTGATGTGAAACACTGTCTAAGATCTTAGGGAAAAAAATGCCCTCTAAGAGAAAGTTACCTACCTGGCTAGGTTGATAAAACAGATGCCACCCAACCTGTTTCACATTTCAAGCCATGAATAGATTGAACCTATATTTCCTCTAGGTACAATGCAATAAATTGAAATTTCATTTGAATATCATAACAAAAAACCCTAAATGAATCCTAAAGAAATTAGAAAAAAAAAGGAAAACCCAAACACTTATCAAGTATGGAAAACCAAATACATAATATATTTAAACCATACACTTCTTACTCAGACTTAATAATACTTAATGTACTTTATATATTTAAACCAAATTATTAATATAAAAACTCTGTCAAACAATTCTTCAAGGACAATCTTGATTGAGGCTTTAGAATTATGATTCCAATAAAGTTTAGACTAAGAAAAACTTATTTTCCTGGCAAACCTCCCTATAGCAAAGCACAGTCATTCTTTTGAACAACAAATTAGGGTGGACTGCCTCAAATTTTTTCATTACCTATTCAATGTGCATGGATTCCTTCAAAATTATCTAAAGGAGAAACAGCATGGGCAATATCTAAGGTCACTGCTTCCTTTCCTTTACATTTTCAATGATTCTTTGTTCTTTCTTTTCAATAAGATCTTCATTGCTGAGCTACTATGAGTAAGATTTTGAATTCAACACCAACTGCAGGAGAATATTCTGGTTAAAGCCAATCTATGATCCCAATCACAGTTTTAAATATGCTTATTTCGGGATTTAGTTGAAACCCATCAAAATTTTGATAAATACAAAGCAGTTTTATTCAAATCTCTCAGAGACACATCACCTTCCTCTTAAATTTTAATATTAGGTCACCTGGTTCTCTTCTTGAAGTGATCAAAACATTGTTTGCTCACTCTAAAACCATCTTTCCCGAACTAAGCCCGATCCATTCTGAAGAGAAGTAGCTTTTGCTAAAAACATTGAATGGTTCAAGGCATATAGATTTACTGTGTATGAACACATACACAGGTAACCAAAGGCTCATCTAACCTTACCAGCCTATCGTGTTTTCTTATCCACTAAATAAATGAGTCCAGCATACTTCAGTTAGTGATGACAAGAGCTCAACATCATACTGTGCTCCCACCTGAATCTAGCAATTGGAATGTTCTACTCACTTGCATTCCCAATGCATATAGAATAAAAAATGTGTAGCTCCATTTGCAAAGTGATGATATTCTACCTTTTTTTGTTGACATAATATCTGTATCAGATACAGTAAAAGCAAAAATACTTGAAATTTTAAAGAAAACCTACTCTAAAAGTTTTGCAAAGAAGATGCACTCCTTTAAGTTCAGCTGCTGATAGAGGTGCCGAGTAACCTCTAAACAAGCAACACACTGTTGGAGCAGAATCATGTGAGAAACAGTTTGAGCCTTTGTCCTTAGAGGTTGAAATACAAATTTTAAGTAATGAAAGTAGGAGCTATTTTCAATAAGTAAGGCGTTATTGATGTAAACCAAACAGACTACAATGTAAACCAAACAGACTCCATCTTAGATGTGAGCCTCACAGACTCTATCTTAGCCTCTCCCTCCCTGCCATTCTCTCCATCGGGTGCACAGCTGGGTCACATTGTACCCAGAACTTTGTAATTGTTGTCACCACATCCTGCTTGGCAAGTCCCCTAGCTATTGTGAATACCCCCACTTGGTAACCAGCAACTATGGGAACCTCCTGCCTCCTGGTTACCAGCTTCCTCTTCTAACTTGCTTGTTCTGCTTCTGTAAAATTCCACTTCAGCTAGACTCCCCCTCCCCACTCTCCTAGAATAGGTATAAGAGGAAATCACATCCCCTAGTCAGGGCTGAGAGATTTTTGAGTGTGAGCTGCCTCTCAGTCGCCGGCAATAAAAGACTCTCAATTGAAACTCAAGAGTGTGGCACTTTCCTTCTAACTCACTCGGGTATAACAGTTATAAAGTAAGAAGTAGTGCTACAAGGCTCACCAGCAACCAAATCAACATTAAATGAAGAAAAAATTTGTCAGTCAAAAGGAGAAAGACAGACAATGAAATGATGAAATTAAGAGATATAAAATTTGGTGGTATACCATGACACATCTTTCAGTGGTGTCCGTTTTAGTTAGATATTTTGGGAGATATATAAACCCGTGTTACCTAATACCTTTACCAATGACCTGAATGAAGGAACTGAGAATATGTTCATTAATTTTGTAGAAGGTCCTAGGAATACTATGTAGAGCATGATTGCTAATTCTCTGAATGAAAGAAAAATATACTAGGTACCTCAATATATTAAAGAAATAACACATCAAAACAAAATGAAGTTCAATATGGGTAATTTCAAGGTTACTACTCCATTAATAAATGTTAATGAAAATGTTGGCTCAGTAAAATATGTCAGGAAAAAAATTAAAATAATATAATACAAGTCAAATAGAAATCAGCAGTATAATGTTTCTATGTGGTGAAAACTAATCATTCTATTATGCTATCTTATTCTGATTAAAGCAATTATGGTCTCCAATTTCAAAGTAAAATTGAGAACACCTAGAAAGGAATACATTTGGAGACTTTCACAATAAGGAAAAAAATCAAAAAGCAGAAGAAAAACAAACCGAATTTGTAAAAAATAAAATAAAAAGCATTTGTGAATAAAATTAAATTTATATGAGGAAAAAAGTATTAAAGAAAACCAGTATTGTAAGGATTTGGCAATATTTAATGAATTTTAGAAGGGAAACTGTTTCCTAATCCTGCTAAGGAGTATAATGCAATGGCTTAAAGAGAGCAAGTTAAGAAGCACTGCCAGCAAGTGACTGGTCACAAAGCTGCTTTCCAGAACAGTATTATCTTTGATGAGTTGATCATTGTCTACTGCCTAATCCTCACTTTTACAAGACCAAAAACTTGTCTTTTTTAGGGCCTAGAGGGCCTATGTGAGGATAAAAATGAACAGAGGTAAAGGATCCAGCTTTTAGATCCTGTTACACAGTAGCCAAATTAATTCAAATGGGAGCGGATATATGAACAATTTAAAATTTACACTGGAGAAAACCCCATTAGAATAACAGAAATGTTAACAGAATGTCAAATCAGGACACACACATCTTCCTGGTATTAGAGTACCTGAAAAGCTGAAACAGTAATTAAAAGGTTTCTTGGCAGGCACAGAATGAAAACTAAAGGGAGGAAACTCTACCAGATACCAAGAATTATTTTAAAAGTAGAATAATTAAAACCAGATGATATTGGCACAGGAATAGATAATAGACCAAAAGGCCAGACACAGACACCTGCACACATGAATTCTGATGTATGCCAACTTGGCTGCAGAGTAGTGGGTGAGTGGGGGGTCATGTTTTCAATACATTGTGCTTGGAAAATCGAGAATATAAGGGAAAAATGAATTTATATACAAACCTATTCTAGATAGATTATAGATCTAAATGTGAAATGCTTTAGCCAATCAATCTTGTAGAAAAAAAATATACTTTTCTTCATGATCCCAAGGTATAGGATTTCTTACTAAATGAGACATAAAATACATAAATCACAAAGAGAATACTGACAAATTTTATTACATTAAAATTAAAAATTTCTGATCATCAAAAGATATCATATAATAACTAGGCAAATCAAATAATATATTTTATGGAATAATATATTTGCAACATGTATCAGGAAGAAAAGGCTCATATCTAAACATATAACAAATGTATAAAAATCTTTTTTTTTTTTTTTTTGAGACAGAGTCCCACCACAACACCCAGGCTGGAGTGCAATGGTGCGATCTTGGCCCACTGCAACCTCTGACTCCCAGGTTTAAGCGATTCTCCAGCCTCAGCCTCCCGAGTAGCTGGGATTACAGGGGCCACCACCATACCTGGCTAATTTTTTTATTTTTAGTAGAGACGGGGTTTCACCATGTTGGTCAGTCTGGTTTCGAACTCCTGACCTCAGGTGATCCACCCACCTCGGCCTCGAAAAGGGCTGAGATTACAGGCGTGAGCCACTGCACATGGCCAAAAACATTTTTTAAAGACAGCACAATAAAAAAAAAATGGGCAAAGTCCTGATCAGGCTTATCACAAAGGATAAAATAAAAGTGGCCAATAAATGCATGAAAAGGTATTCAACTTTGTTATGAATCAGAAAACTTCAAATTACGTCACAATGCAATTATCACTATTCCAGAATGGCCAAAATTTAGATCTTGTAATACGAAATGTTTGTGAGGAAGTGGAGCAACTGGAAATCTTTCAGATGATAAAAATCTGAGGCTCAACAGTGCAGAAAAAAATCAGGGGTATAGTCATACACTAGAAAATTATGTAGCCATAAAAATGAATGAATAATAGTTACATGCAAAAAACCTGAACCTTGGAAATATGAGGTTAAAAGAAGCAAGGCAGAAGGGGCAAGATTCCAATATAAAGTTCAAAACAGGCAAAACTAATATTTCAAGGATGCGTACTTAGGTGCTAAAACTTCAAGAAAAAAAACTTAATGTCCATAAAAGCAGGCAGAAAAGGGACAGTACTCAGGAAGAGTACACGGGGGCTTTTGAAGAAATGGCAGCATTCTACTTTGCTACCTGGGTTCTAGTTACACAAGTGCTTGCTTTTAAATATTATTCTTCATTTTGTTTCAAAATTTAAAAAGAACTAAGAAAACGGTCAGTTCTTATGGGCAATTTATCTTGGTTATGGTGATACCTGGTGAATCATTCCAGTCTTCAAGAGCCGCTATCTGAATGAGCCACTTACAATCTTGTCCCTCTCAGTCTAATCTTATCATAGTATCCAGAATGAGTCCTTCAAAATGTAAATCAGAACTGACTGTCCTCTGGTCAAAACCTTCCAATGGCTCTTCATTTCCTACATGATCTGGCTCTCTATGGCTACTGTGACCTCATTTCCTACCACTTCCCTACTAGCTCATTCCACAGCCTGCCTTGATGTTTCCCAAATATTAGCCAGGTTCTTTTTCCCTGGATGTTCCCCCCTCTGCTTTGATGGCGTTTCCCAGATAATCACATAGCTGATTCTTTCACCTCCTTCTAGTCTTTGCTTAAATATTACCTTCTTAATGAGAACAACTCCGTCAACCCTATTTTAAAATGCAGCTCATTAACAGCCATACCTCACCTTTTCCCTGGTTTATTTTTTGTATTGCTTATCTTCTAAAATACCAATGTATTACTTCTTAAATCATTTGTTATCTGTCTTCCTGTACTAGCATGTATGCTTCAAAAAGGCAGGAAGCAAGCTGACCCCAAATCTATGAAAATAAATGCTTATTTTTATTTGTCACTGATATTGGGATAGATTGCTAGGCAATAATTACGAATATAAATGTAATTTAAAAATATGAATATAAATGTAAAATATCAATACTAAAACCCAAATCCAGAAATATATGGAGAAATATCTCAAGACAGAGTTAGATTTATCCCCACTATGCAAAAATAATGGAACATTAGAAAATAAATTCATAGAATTCATCACACTAACAAATTAAAAGAGTCAAAACACCCTTTCAACAGAGGCAAAAAAAAAAGTTATTAAGAAATCTCAACAGCAACCTATAATTTAATAAAGAAGAAAAAAACAGTAAATTTGAGGTGGAAGGTAACTTTATTAGCCTGATAAAGGAAATCAACCAAAATAATATAGCAAACAAAATTCGTGAGAATATATCACAATTGAAAGGTATTCACTTTAAAATTAGGAACACGGCAAAGCTGCTTGCTTTATTTTCAGCACTGAAGTAGAGGTTTTAGGTTGCCCTGGATTCAAAACAACATTCAATTACTAGACTCTATGAGCCTCAGTAAAAACAAGAGTACTTTATTATACTAACAATAAAACTTCATTCTTTAGAGGTTAATGAAAAACATAATTCAGTCTTAAAATAATGTGTTTTTAATCACAAAAGGATGAAAACTATGAGGCATGCACGAAACAAGTCTTAAAAAGAAGGCATAAAATAGTCCTAAAGAAATTTACGATAAACCCACAGCCAATATCATACTGAATGGGCAAAAACTGGAGGCATTCCCTTTGAAATCTGGCACTAGACAAGGATGCCCTCTCTCACCACTCCTATTCAATATAGTACTGGAAGTTCTAGCCAGAGCAATCAGGCAAGAAAAATAAAGGGTATTCAATTAGGAAAGGAGGAAGTCAAACTGTCTCTATTTGCAGATGACATGACTGTATATTTAGAAGACCCCATTGTCTCAGCCCAAAATCTCCTGAAACTGATAAGCAACTTCAGCAAAGTCTCAGGATATAAAATCAACCTGCAAAAATCACAAGCATTCCTATACACCAACAACAGACTTAAAGAGAGCCAAATCAAGAATGAACTGCCATTCACAATTGCTACAAAGAGAATAAGATACCTAGGAATACAACTGACAAAGAATGTAAAGGACCTCTTCAAGGAGAACTACAAACCACTGCTCAAGGAAATAAGAGAGGACATAAACAGATGGAAAAACATTCCACGCTCATGGTTAGGAAGAATCAATACCGTGAAAATGGCCATACTGCCCAAAGTAATTTATAGATTCAATGCTATCCCCATCAAGCTACCAATGACCTTCCTTACAGAACTGGAAGAAACCACCCTAAACTTCACACAGAACCAAAAGAGAGACCACATAGCCAAGTCAATTCTAAGCAAAAAGAACAAAGCTGAAGGCATCACACTACCTGACTTCAAACTATGCCACAAGGCTACAGTAATCAAAACAGCATGGTACTGGTACCAAAACAGAGATATAGACCAATAGAACAGAACAGAGGCCTCAGGGGCAATGCCACACATCTACAACCATCTGATCTTTGACAAACCTGACAAAAGCAAGCAATGGGGAAAGGATTCCCTGTTTAATAAATGGTGTTGGGAAAACTGGCTAGCCATGTGCAGAAAGCAGAAACTGGACCCCTTCCTGACACCTTACATTAAAATTAACTCCAGATGGATTAAAGACTTAAACATAAGACCTAACATCATCAAAACCCTAGAAGAAAACCTAGGCAAAACCATTCAGGACACAGGCATAGGCAAGGACTTCATGACTAAAACACCAAAAGCATTGGCAACAAAAGCCAAAACAGACAAATGGGACCTAATTAATCTCCAGAGCTTCTGTACAGCAAAAGAAACCATCATTAGAGTGAACCAGCAACCAACAGAATGGGAAAAAATTTTTGCAATCTACCCATCTAATAAAGGGCTAATATCCAGAATCTACAAAGAACTAAAACAGCTTTAGAAGAAAAAAAACAAACAAACCCATCCAAAAGTGGGCAAAGGATATGAACAGACACTTTTCAAAAGAAGACATATATAAGGCCAACAAACATATGAAAAAATGCTCATCATCACTGGTCATTAGAGAAATGCAAATCAAAACTACATTGAGATACCATCTCACGCCAGTTAGAATGGTGATCATTAAAAAATCTGGAGACAACAGATGCTGGAGAGGATGTGGAGAAATAGGAACACTTTTACACTGTTGGTGGGAGTGTAAATTAGTTCAGCCATTGTGGAAGACAGTATGGCGATTCCTCAAGGACCTAGAAATAGAAATTCCATTTGACCCAGCAATCCCATTACTGGGTATATATCCAAAGGATAATAAACCGTTCCATTATAAGGACACATGCACAGGAATGTTCACTGCAGCACTGTTTACAATAGCAAAGACTTGGAACCAACCCAAATGTCCTTTGATGATAGACTGGACAGGGAAAATGTGGCACATATACACCATGGAATATTATGCAGCCATCAAAAACGATGAGTTCGTGTCCTTTGTAGGGACATGGATGAACCTGGAAACCATCATTCTCAGCAAAGTGACACAAGAACAGAAAATCAAACACTGCATGTTCTCACTCATAGGCAGGTGTTGAACAATAAGAACACATGGACACAGGTAGGGGTGCATCACACACTGAGGTCTGTGGGGGGGAACTAGGGGAACGACAGTTGGGGGGTGGTGAGTTGGGGAGGGATCACGTGGGGAGAAATGCCAGATATAGGTGATGAGGAGGAAGGCAGCAAACCACATTGCCATGTATGTACCTATGCAACAATCCTGTATGTTCTTCATATGTACCCCAAAACCTAAAATGTGATTAAAAAAAAAAAGAAAGAAAGAAGAAGGATATAATAAAAAGAAAAGCATCAATAAATTAAATTGGATAAAAGCAAGAGAAGTATCTAAGAACATTCTGTGTGTGTGTGTGTGTGTGTGTGTGTGTGTGTGTTTGAGGACGAAGGACTAAAATAAGAAGAACAAACTTTAGCAAGTCTAATAAAAATTACAACAAAACCAACATTAATTCAAGGCCTATTCTGCATCATGCACTATCCCATGTATTTTACATATATAAGGTCATTCAAGTTTCACTGCAAGTCTGTTACCCTTGCAAAAGGAAACCGAAACATGTGATGAAATAATTTGTCCAAATTCACAAAGCTGTAGGTGGCAGAGTCAGGATTCAACTGTCTGGACTCATGCGATACTTAAAAATATAGAATACTGTACATGAAAAAAGGGAGATAACCATAAATACAGACACATACAATTTTAAAGCAAATACTTCATATACCACAGCAAAAATGTGTTTGTATACATTTGCAAGTATCTATAAAATAAGAATAATAATAGCTATTCTGACTGGTGTAAGATGGTACCTCCCTGTGGTTTTAATTTGCATTTCTCTTATGATTAGTCATATTGAGCATTTTTTCTTATGCTTCTTAGCCATTTGTACATCTCCCTTTGCAAAATGTTCATTTCCTTTGCTCATTTTTTAATGGGGTTATTTGAGGGGTTTTGGTTTGTGTTCCTTGTAGATTCTCAACATTGGACTTTATCAGATGTATAGTTGGCTAACATTTTCTCTCATTCTGCAGGCTGTCTGTTCACTGTGTTCATTATTTCTTTTGCTGTGCAGAAGCTTTTTAGTTTATATAGTCCCATTTGTCTACTTTTGGTTTTGTTGCATTTGCTTTTGAAGGTCGTAGTCCTTCCTGGTCTAGGCCAATGTCTAGAGAAGTTATTCCTAGATTTTCTTCTACAATTTTTGTAGTTTCAGGCCCTACGTTTAAGTCTTTAATCCATCTTGAGTTATTTTTTGTATAGGGTGAGAGTTACGAGTCCGGTTTCATTCTGCTTATGGCAATCCAATTTTCCTAGCACAACTTCCTGAATAGGGTGTCCTTTCCCCAGTGTATGATTTTGTGGACTTTGTCAAAGATCAGTTTGCTGTCAGTATGTGGCTTTAATTCTGAGTTCTCTATTCTATTCCACTAATCTGTGACTATTTTCACACCATGCTGTTTTGGTTGCTAATACTTTGCAGTATAATTTGAAGTCAGGTAAAGTGATACCTCCAACTTTGTTCTTAATAATACCAATTTGACAAAGATTTTTTAACCAGGAAATGACAACAATGTAAGAGAAACAATTATTACTCTGCATCTACTAATTTTTTTAAATTTTTATGAGTGAACAGTTAAGTGTATATATTTATGGGGTACATTAGCTATTTTGATACCGGCATACAATGCGTAATAATCATATCAGGGTAAATGGCGTACTGCTAAATTTTTGATAAATAACAAGTATTATTATATGACAAGAAAAAGCAACAAAATTTATTTCTTTAAAACAAGAAACATATATATAAGAAATATTCCTTCATCCTTAAACATGAAATTTAGGACAACTGCCAAAATGACATCTGAGGAACACTAGATCAACACAATATTTTTTTTAAAAAGGAAGGTAGGGGGTTCCATGATGACATGTATTTAGGAAATATTGCGCTAAATAAAGTTGAAAAGGTTTTCGGTGCAGGACTTCTAGAGCCAACAACATGCTAATTTTCTAAACTTATTCATTTCCACCACAGCCTGTGAGTGGCTCTAGAGAAGCCCTAACAATCTAGAACAGCATTTAAAAATCACCAATCTAACACAATATCCTAACATTTTTGATATATTTTGTAAAACATACAAAAAGAGATGGAAGGTGGAGGGAAAATGAATTCTGTTTACCATAAAGCTGAGGTTCTATAAAGCATAATTTATAATTACATATTGGGTCACGTTTGAGGGAACCAGAAGTAAAAGATAGCAAACCAGAGGTTTGTAACTTTAACTTGTTTATTAAAATTGATTTATATGCTAATTTTATATTGAATATACTTTGTGCTAATTGCAAGTATGGCTTTACATGTGATGAAAAGTCTGACCAATATATAATTGAATTTTAAAAACTAAACTGAAATGAAAATACACATAGAGTTTAAACAAAAACTGCACCTTAGACATTTAAAGTCACAATAATTTCACTGTAAAATTTCATATATACACACTAGGCAAAGCATTTAAGTATTTACTAAATATATTTTCATATTAGCCATTAGATGGCACCATATATCTACTAGTTAACATAACTATACTAAACTAATTGCCCCTACATGCCCAAAAATACAAAATATATTTAACTTTTACGTAAATATAATACACATTATCTTTTATCATTGTTAACTTTAAATTTTAAAGTGAAGAAAGATGATATAAGTAACTACATTTATACAACCTCTTCTGGAATGTTAAAACTTAATAAGTAATCTCATTCAGAAATCAAATGGAGTGCTCTAAGACAATGATTCAAAGGTTAAAGAGCAGACAGCTAGAGAATGCCTTTCCTTAAGCTAAACAGAAAACTAATTCTCCACCTTAATCAATTTTGTTTTTACTTCATTTTATTCATAAACCTACATTGTCCGATTTCTAATTCTTCTAAATAATCAAATTTCTGTCTCCTCTTCATTAAACTTCATCATATCTTGTTTTGTAATGCAGGACTCTCAGTTCCTGTGTAATTTCCCAGTCTCTCCTGAAATTGCTGCTGCGGATTTTTATATAGTCTATTTAAATGCCAAATACAACCCCATTCTAATAATCACATTTTCTACTTCCAGATAAGGTAGAATAACAAGGATCAGATTTATCCCACCACCTGAAAATACTAAACCAACAGACAGCATATATGAAACAATGGCTCTCAAAACACTGAAGATGAGCAGAAGCGATCATTCAGAGGAACAAAAAAAATGAGATCATCTGTATGATTATGATTTTCCAAGCTTACTACCTGGATAAAGAGGACAGTAAGCTCACTGTACAGTCAGGTGTTGCTGAGTTGAGGATATAAACCTAAGAGTATGAAGAAGCCAAGAGTGCTAAAGTTCATGTGGATGAGTCCAAGATAATAAACAGCTGTTCAGACAAAGAACTCCAGATACCTGCACTGAATCACTCGTAACATACAGTTCAGTACTTCTTAGCACAGACATGCAAGGAAACATCAGAGGCTGGGAAAAAAACTGACTAAGAGGATTAGAGGGAAGAGATGCCAAATCTTACACAGAGCACAAAATAGGGACTATTCTCAAGATCCAGAATTTTAAAATCTCAAACCTTATGAGCCACTGATTAGACTGACATATGAAGGATTCTGCTTGAGAAAATTAATCTGACACTAAATGCAGGTTTTGCCCCTCCTAACAAAGGTGAAAAGCAAGACTGTAAGGAATAAACTGTTCTCAGGTAATTTAACCTATCTCAGAATAAAGCTCAAGAACTAGCCACAATTAGATCTAACAACAAGGGAAACCTCACAATGTTTGGCATCCAATAAAGAAATTATCAGGCATGCAAAGAAGCAAACAGAAAAAAAATCCAGGAGAAAAAGTAATCAACCAAAACTGACTCAAAAAAATGATAAAATTAGAAGACAGGGAGACCAACATTATTATATATTCCATGGGTTTGAAGAACCAGTGGAAAGATTGAATGTGGTAAGAAGAGACATGGAACTTTTCTTAAAAGCCTAAATCGGACTTCCAAAGATGAAAACTAAAATGTCTTAGATAAAAATACACTGAAAGAGAATGACAGCAGATCAGATATTACAAAAGAAACTGTTAATGAACCTGAAGACATATCAACAAAAAGCATAAACACAAGAACAAAAAGACGGAAAAAATAAGCAAATAATCAGTAAACTGTGGGACAACTTCAAGTAGACAAATATATGTCTAATTAAAGTCCACACAAAAGAGATGAGAAAAGGAGAAATCAAGAAAACATTTGAAGAAGTAATGGTCAAAACTGTTCCAAATTTAATAGAAACCGTAACCAAAAGCAGCTCACTAAACTCAAAGTACAAGAAAAATGAAGAAAACTACACAGAGGAACATTATATTCAAATGGATTAAAGTTAAAAAGATAAAAACAGAAGTAGTCAGAAAAATTACACATTATGTACAAAAGAAAAGAGGTAAGGCTGACGAGATTCATCAGAAATAATAAAATCTAGAACAAGTAGCACACTATCTTTGAAGTATTGAAAGAATAAAAGCTGCTTATCTAGAACTCCTTGTCAGTTAAATGATCTTTGAAAAACAAAGCGTGAAATTTTGTAAAACAAAACACAACACAACTTTGAGTCATACAAAAGGATACAGTTTGGATATTTGTCTCCACCCAAATCTCATACTGAAATGTAATTACCCATGTTGGAGGTGGGATCTAGTGGGAGGTGTTTGGTTGCCGGTTTGGGGGGGCGGGGGATCCCTCAAGGCTTGGTGCTGTCCTTGAGTACTCACAAAATCTGATTAAGTGTGTAGCACCTCCCCCTCACTCTCTTGCTCCTGTTTTCACCACGTGAAGTGCCTGCTCCCATTTCATCTCCCCCTATTAGTAAAAGCTCCCTGAGGCCTCTCTAGAAGCTAAACAGATGCCAGCACCATGCTTGCACAGCCTACAAAACTATTAGCCAATTAAACCTCTTTATAAATTATCCAGTCTCAGTTATTCTTTATAGCAACACAAAAATGGCCTAATACAGAAAACTGGTATCAAGGAGTGGGGCTCTGCTATAAAGATACCTGAAAACACGAACACAACTTTGGAAGTGGGTAACACGGCAGAGGTTAGAATAGTCTGGAGGGTTCAGAAGACAACAGGAAGATAAGGGAAAGTTTGGAACTTCTTAGAGATGAGTTAAATGGTTGTGACCAAAATGCTGACAGTGATACGGACAATGAACTCCAGGCTACTGAGGTCTCAGATGGAAATGACGAACATACTGGGAACTGAAGCAAAGGTAACTCGTATTATGCCTTAACAAAGAGCTTGGCTGCACTCAGTTCATTTCCTAGGGATCTGTGTAAGTTTAAAAACGAAAGAGATAATTTAGGGTATCTGGCAGAAGAAATTTCTAAGTGGCAAAGCATTCAAGATGTGGCCTGGCTGCTTCTAACAGCCTATGCTCAGATGCAGGAACAAAGAAATGACTAAAGTGGAAACTTACATTTAAAAAGAAAGCAGAGCATTAAAGTTTGGAAAATTTGCAGTCTGGCCATGTGGTAGAAAGAAAAAGCCCAATTTCAGGGGGAGAATTCAGGCAGGCTGCAGAGTAACCACTTCCTAGACAAATGTGCAAAATTAAAAAGGAGCCAAGTACTAATACCCAATACTTATGGAACAAAGGTCTCAGAGACATTTCAGAGACCTTCACAGAAGCCCTTCCAATCACAGATCCAGAAGCCTAGGAGAACTGAATGGTTTTGTGGGCCAGGCCTAGGGTTTTGCTGCCCTGCACAGCCTTGGGAAATTGCTTCCTGTATCCTGGCCACTCTGGCTCCAGCCTCAGCTCAAAGAGGCCCAGGTATACCCTGGATCGCTGCTTCAGAGGATGCAAGCTGTAAACCTTGGAGGTTTCCACATACTGTTAAGCCTGTAGGCACACAGGGTGCAAGAATGGTGGAGGCTTGGCAGCCTCTGTTGAGATTTCAAAGATGTTTGGAAAAGCCTGAGTGTCCATGAAGAAGACTGTTGCAGGGATGAAGGCCTCACAGAGAACCTCTACTAGGGCAGTGCAGAGGAAAACTGTGAGGTTGGAGGCCCCACACAGAGTCCCCACTGGTACACTCCTAGTGGAGCTGTGGGAGAGGGCCACTGTCCTCCAGACTCCAGAGTGGCAGATCTACCAGGAGATTTCACTCTGCACCTGCAAAAGCCACAAGCACTCAACTCCATCCTGGAAGAGCAGTTGTGGGGGCTGACTCCCTACAAAGCCACAGGGGAAGAGCTGTCAAAGGCTTTGGGAGCCTACCCCCCTGAAGCAGTGTGCCACAGATATAGAACATGGAGTCAAAGAAGAGACTCTTTTGGAACTTTAAGATTTAATGACTGCCCTTCTGGGTTTTGAACTTACATGGAGTCTGTAGCCCCTTTCTTTTGGCCTATTTCTCCCTTTTGGAATGGAAATGTTTACTCAATGTCTCTACCCACACTGTATCTTGGGAGTAAATAACTTTTCTTATTTTATAGGCTCCTAGATAGAAAGTAATTGCCTTGTCACAGATGAGACTTTGGACTTTTAATGTTGGAACAAGTTAAAACTTTGGGGGACTATTGGAAAGTCCTGATCATATTTAGCAACATGAGGAGGACAGGAGATTTGGTGAGGCCAGGGATGGAATGATATAGTTTGTATATCTGTCCCCATCCAAAGCTCATGTTGAGATAGAATTCCCTATGTTGGACGTGGAGCCTGGTGGGAGGTGTTTAGGTACTGGGGGCAGATCTCTCATGGCTTAGTGCTCTTATGAAACAGTGAATACTCACAAGATCTGGTGTTTAAGTGTGTAGTACCTCCCCCACTGACTCTCTCTTGCTCCTGCTCTTACCATGTGAAGTGCCTGCTCCCCAAGTTTTCTTCCAGCATGAGTAAAAGCTCCCTGAGGCCTCTCCAGAAGCTGAGGAAATGCCAGTGCCATGCTTATACAGCCTGCAGAACTGTGAGCCAATTACAATAAATTACCCAGTCTTAGGTATTTATTGCAACACAAGAATGGACTAATACACAAATGTTGAAAAACAACATTGCCAGCAAATCTGCTGTAAGAAATATTAAAGTTTTTCAAACAGAAAGAAAATGACACAAGATGGAAACCCAGATATACAACAAAAAGAATACAGTGCACTAAAAATAGTTTTCATCTTATTATTTAAATTTTTTTTTAAAAGATGAGAGAGTGACATCACAGAAAACGAGGGAACAGGAAGAAGCTTTAAGGGTATGTACCTCTACTGAAACAACCATTAAACAGGAAAAAATTGTCAAAATCAACTATTTCAAAACTCTGGAACCTTATTGGACAATTACAGCAACTAGGAATGTGCTTGCTGAAGGGAGAGACTGCTGAAACTCAGTAAGAGAACAGTAGGCACAAAACAGCTACCATCCCTCATCATTCAGCCCCACCTTGGCAATGGGAACATCAATTGGCTCATATTACTGGACTGGCTAGCTGGTGCTAAAATCAGCAGTAAGGACCCTGACTTCCAAAAATTGGTGGTTGTGCATTTTGGCCATTTTGGCATTTCCCTGGCCTTTGTTTTGGCTTCCTCAGGCTGTAGTGGCTTTGCCAGCAGTGGCTATTTCAAGAAGGCACATACATCTTTGGTTGGTTTTTTGATCCAGACATTTAGGAAAACCTCTGAGAGGCCCTTGTCTGACCGGATAGGATGAAAAAGAAACATCTCTGACCATATACAAGAAGGAATAAAGACTTTTCAAAAATAGTCTGGCAAGGTCACTAAACAGATGACTACAGTACCTACTAAGCAAAAATGAGAACTCCCTGAGGAGTAGGACAATCTCATTTCTACTCACTACAATAGAGTATTCAAAATGTTCAGTTTTCAACAAAAAGTTACAAAGCCTTCAAAGAAACAAGAAAGGATGGCCCATTCTCAAGATAAAAGAATTTCACAGAAACCATCTCTGAGGAAACCCCAAATTAGAATTACTAAGGATGTTAAATGAACTGTCCTAAATATGATTAATAAGCTAAAATAAACCAGGGACAAAAAAAGAAAATTAGGAGAACAATGTATGAACAGGGAGTGTCAATAAAGGGACAGAAATTATAAAAAGAAACCAAATAGAAATTCTGATGGTGAAAAGTACACTAGATTAAATGAAAAGTTTACTAAAGAGGTTCACGGCAGATTTGGCTAGGCAAATCAGAGACTCAGAAAACATGAATATAAAACCATTGGAATGATCCAGTTTGAGAAGCAGGGGGAGAAAAAGATTGCAGAAAAATGAACAGAACGTGAGAGCCTATCAGATACCATCAAACATATCAACATATATACCATAGGAGTACCAAAAGGAGGAGAGGAAAAAGGCAGAACAGTATCAAAGTAATGGCCAAAAATTACTTTGTAGCTGCAACACCAAAAGCACAACCCATGAAAAAAAATAGTTGATAAGCTGGATCTCATTAAAATTTAAAACTTCTGCTCTGCAAAATACAACGTCAAGAAAATGAGAAGACAAGCTACAGAATAGAGAAAAATATTTGCAAAAGACACATTTGATAAAGGACTATTTTGAAAAAGAACTCTTAAAACTCAACAATTAAAAAAAAACAGCCTGATGAAAAAATGGGCCAAAGGTCTTAAAAGACACCTCACCAAAAGCGATAAACATACAGCAAATTAGCATACAAAAATACACTCCACATCATCTGCCATCAGGAAAATGCAAATTAAGACAACAGAGAAACCACTACATACCTATTAGTATGGCCAAAATCCAGAACGCTGACAACTCCAAATGCTGATGAGGACGTGGAGCAACAGGAACCCTCATTAACAGCTGCTGTAAATGCAAAATGGCACAGCAACTCCAGAAGACAGTCAGACTGCTTCTCACAAAGCTACATACACTCTTACCATATGATCCAGCAATTACATTCCCTGTATATACCGAAAAAAGTTGAAAACTTACGACCACATAAGAATGTGCACATTGGTGCTTACAGCAGCTTTATTCATAATTGCCAAAACTTGAAAGCAACCAAGATGTCCTTCTGTAGGTAAATGGATAAATAAAACTGTACAACATCCAGACAATAGAATATTATTCAGTGTTAAAAATAAATGAGCTATTACACAAAGAAGAATTTTGAAACTTCAAGACCAGTATTTTGAACTAATCCAGTCACACAAAAATAAAGAAAAGGGAATTTTAAAAAAAACAGTTTATTCCTGTAATCCCAACACCTTGGGAGGCTGAGGCAGGCAGATTGCTTCAACTCAGGAATTTGAGACCAGACTAAGCAATATGGAGAAACCTCGTATCCACAAAAATTAGCCACCCATGGTGGTACATGCCTGTAGTCTTGGCTACTCTGGGGGCTCAGGTGGGAGGATCATCTGAGACCAAAAGGTCAAGGCTGCAGTGAGCTGTGATCCTGCCACTGCAATCATGCTTGGGTGACAGAGTGAGACCTTGTTTCAAAAAAATTTTTTTTCTTAATAAACAAAGCATCTGAGAAATATGGGACTATGTAAAGTAACCAAACCTATGAATTACTGGCATTCTTGAGAAAGAGAAAAAGTAAACAACTTGGAAAATATAACTGAGGGAATAATTCAAGAAGATTTTCCTAATCTTACTACAGAGATAGACATCTAGATATAAGAAGTCTAGGGAACACCTACAAGAGACTATACAAAACAAACATCACCAAGACATACAGTCGCTAGACTGTCCAAGGTCAATGCTAAAGAAAAAATCTTAAAGGCAGCTAGAGAAAAATGTCAAATCATGCACAAAAGGAATGAGACTAAGAGCAGGCCTCTCAGCAGAAACCTTACAAGGCAGGAGAGACTAAGGGCATACTTTCAGCTTTCTTAAAAAAAAGAAAGTCGGGGTCAGGCATAGTGGCTCACATCTGTAATCCCAACACTTTGAGAAGCTGATGTAGAAGGATTGCTTGAACCCAGTAGTTTGAGACCAGCATGGAAAACACAGTAAGGTCTCATTTCTCCAAAAAATAAAAATAAAAAGTTAGGTGTGGTGGCACACACCTGTAGTCCCAGCTACTCAGGAGGTTAAGGTGGGAGGATCGCCTGAGCACAGAAGTTTGAGGCTGCAGTGAGCTATAATCACAACACTGCTCTCTACCTTGGACAACAGAGTGAGACCCTGCCTCCAAAGAAAAAGAAAAAAAAGAAGAAGAGAAAAGAAATTTCAACAAAGAATTTCACATTCCACCAAACTAAGTTTCATATGCGAAAAAAATAAAATCTTTTTCCAACCAAGCAAGCACTGAGAAAATTCATTACCACCAGATTGGTCTTACAAAGAGATCTTTAATGGAATTCTAAACATGGAAATGAAAGAACAATACCAGCTACCACAAAAACATAATAAAGTACATAGCCCACAGACCCTATACAGCTTTCATGAAATAGAAACTACAAAGCAAAAAGCTAACAACTTCATGATATGATTGAAACCTCACATATTAATATTAACTTTGAATGTAAATGGTCTAAATGCCCCACTTGAAAGGTACAGAGTGCAAGTTGCATTAAAAAACAAAAACAAAAACTCAAACAAACAAACAAATAAAACCAAGAACCAGCTAACAAGGAAGGTGAAGGACCTCTTCAAGGAGATCAGAAATGACACAAACAAATGGAAAAACATTCCATGCTCATGGATAGGAAGAATCAATGTCACGAAAATCCATACTGCCCAAAGTAATTTATAGGTTGAATGCTATTTTCACTAACATTGACATTCTTCACAGAATTAGGAAAAAAAAAACCATTTTAAAATTCATATTAACAAAGAAGAGCCCAAATAGCCAAGACAATCCTAAGCAAAAAGAACAAAGTTGGAGGCATCATGCTACAAGACTTCTAACTATACTACAAAGCTACATTAGCCAAAACAGCATGGTACTGGTACAAGAACAGACACATAGACCAATGGAACAGAATAGAAACCCAGAAATAAGACTGCACACCTACAACCATCTTATCTTCAACAAACCTGACAAAAACAAGCAATGGGATAAGGACTGTCTATTTAATAAATGGTACTGGCAGAACTAGCTAGCTATATGCAGAAAAGTGAACTGGACCCCCTCCTTACACCATATACAAAAATCAACTCGAGATAAAATAAAAAATGAAATGTAAAACCCAAAACTATAAAAACTCTAGAAGAAAATCTAGGCAATACTATTCAGGATATAGGCAATGGCAAAGATTTCATGACAAAAGTGCCAAAAGCAATTGCAATGAAAGCAAAAATTGACAAATGGAATCTAACTAAAGAGCTTCTGCACAGAAAAAAAAAAAAAAAAACCTATCCATCAGAATGAACAACCTAAAGAACAGGAGAAAATTTTGCCATCTATGCATCTGACAAAGGTCTAACACCAAACATCTACAAGGAACTTAAACAAATTTACAAGAAAAAAACAACCCCATTAAAAAGTAGGCAAAGAACATGAACAGACACTTCTCAAAAGAAGATACACACGCAGCCAACATACATATGAAAAAAAGCTCAACATCATCAGAGAAATGTAAATCTAAACCACAATGAGATACCATCTCACAACAGTAAGAATAGGTATTACTAAAAATTCAAAACGTACCAGATGCTGGCATGATTGCAGAGAAAAAGGAATGCTTTTACACTGTTAGTAAGAATGTAAGTTAGTTCAACTATTGAGGAAGATAATGTGGTGATTCTTCAAAAACCTAGAGGCAGAAATACTATTTGATCCAGCAATCCTCCCATTACTGGGTATATACCCAAATAAATATAAATCATTTTATTATAAAGATATATGCATGCACATATTCACTGTAGCACTATTCACAATAGCAAAGACATGGAATCAATCTAAATGCCTATCAATGATAGACTAGATAAAGAAAATGTGGTACATATACACCATGGAATACCATGAAGCCATAAAAAGGAACAAGATCATGTCCTTTATAGGAACATGGATGGAGCTGAAGCCATTATCCTCAGCAAACTAATCCAGGAACAGAAAACCAAATGCCACATGTTCTCACTTACACATGGGAGATGAATAATGAGAACACGTGGCATATGGTGGGGGAACAACATACACTGGAGCGTGTTGGAGAGTGGGGGAGGCAGGAGGAGGGAAAGCATCAAAAAGAATAGCTAATGGATGCTGAGCTTACTACCTAGGTGATGGGATAATCTGTGCAGCAAGCTACCATGGCACACATTTACCTATGTAACAAACCTTCGCATCCTGCAAATGTACCCCTGAACCTAAAATAAAAGTTGAAAAAAAAAAAAGACCCATTCGTCTGCTGTCCTCAAGAGACCCATCTCACACATGTACAATATCCACGGGCTCAAAGGAAAGGGTGGGGGAAAGATCTATCACACAAAAGAGCTGGGGTTGCTATTCTTATATCAGATAAAACATACTTTAAACCAACAACAATTAAAAAATGACAGAGAAATGCATTACATAATGATAAAGCATCCAATTAAACAAGACTTAACTCTCCTGTGGCTCACGCCTGTAATCCCGGCACTTTGGGAGGCAGATCATGAGGTCAGGAGATCAAGACCTTCCTGGCTATGGTGAAACCCTGTCTCTACTAAAATACAAAAAAATTAGCCAGGTGTGGTGGTGCATGCCTGTAGTCCCAGCTACTCAGGAGGCTGAGACAGAGGAATCTCTTGAACCCAGGAGGTGGAGGTTGCAATGAGACGAGATTGCACCACTGCACTCTAGCCTGGTGACAGAGGAAGACGTCTCAAAAAAAAAAAAAAAAAAAAAAAAAAAGACTTAGCTATCCTAAATATATACCCATCCAACACAGAAGCACCCAGATTCATAAAACAAATACTTCTAGACCTATGAAAAAACTTAGACAACCACACAATAATAGTAAGGGACTTCGATACCCCATTGACAGCATGGGACAGATCATCAAGGCAGAAAACTAACAAAGAGTTTCTGGACTTAAGTTTGACACCTGACCAACTGAACCTAACAACCATCTACAGAATACTGTACTCATCAACCACAGAATATACATTCTTCTCATTTGCATACAGGACTCACTCTAAGACAGGCCACATGCTCAGCCACAAGGCAAGTCTCAATAAAAAAAAAAAAACCGAAATCATTCCAATCATACTTTCAGATCACAGTGAAATAAAAACAGAAATCAATACCAAGACGATCTCTCAAAACCACACAATTTCATGGAAATTAAACAATTTGCCACTGAATGACTTTGGGATAAACAATGAAACTAAGGCAGAAATCAAAAAAATTCTTTAAAATAAATGAAAACAGAGACACAACATACCAAAATCTACGGGATGCAGCAAAAGCAGTATTAAGAGGAAAGTTCACAGTGCTATATACCTACCTAAAATAGTCAGAAAAATCTTAATGATCTAACATCACACCTAGAAGAACTAGAAAAACAAGAACTAACCTGAAAGCCAGCAGAAAAAAAGAAATAACTAAAAATCAGAGCAGAACTGAAGGAAACTGAGACCCCAAATCCATACCAAGAATCAATGAAACCAAAAGTTGGTTCTTTGAAATGATAAACATGGATAGACCACTAGTTAGATTAACAAGGAAAAAAAGTGAGAAGATCCAGATATTACAACCAATTCCATAAAAATACAAAAGATCCTCAGAGACTACTAAGAATATCTCTGTGCACATAAAACTAGGAAATCTAGAGGAAATGGATAAATTCCTGGAAACATACAACCTCCCAAGATTGTCTCAAGAAGAAATTGAAACCGCAAACAGATCAGTATCAGCTCTAAATCTGAATCAATAATAAAAACTCTACCAACCAAAAAAAAACCCTGGACCAGATGGATTCACTGCCAAATTCTAACAGACACATAAAGAAGAACTGGTGCCAATTCTGCTATAACTATTCCAGAAAAATAAGGAGGAGGAACTCCTCCCTAACTCATTCTACAAAACCAGCATCACCCTGATACCAAAACCTGGCAAAAATACAACAAAAACAGAAAATTTCAGTCTAATATCCCTGATGAACATAGACACAAAAATTGTCAAGAAAATACTAGCAAATCAAATTCAGCAACATATCAAAAAGTTAATTGCCATGATCAAGGAGCCTTCATTCCTGGGATGCAAGGTTGGTCCAACATACATAAATCAATAAATGTGATTCATCACATAAACTAAGTCAAGAACAAAAATCATATAATCATCTCAATCAAGACAGAAAAAGCTTTTGATAAAATCCAATATCCCTTTGTGATTAAAAAAAAAAGAAAGAAAGAAACTAAGCAGCAAAAAAAAAAATATCTCAAAATAATAACAGCCATCTATGACAAACCCATAGTCAACATTATACTGAATGGACAAATGATGGAATAATTCCCCTTAAAAACTGGAGCAAGACAAGTATGTCTACTCTCACCACTCTTACTTAACATAGTAATAGAAGTCCTAGCCAGAGCAATCATGCAAGAGAAAGAAATGAAAGGTATCCATATAGGACAGAGGAAGTCAAACTACCTCTTTTTAATGATGATATGATGCTATACCTAGAAAACCCTAAAGACTCCACAAAAAGACTCCCAGAACTGATAAGTGACTTAAGTTTCAAGACACAAAATCAAAGTAGAAAAATCAGTTGCACTTCTATACACTAACAATGTTTAAGCTGAGAGCCAAACCAAGAACAATCTGATTCAAAACAGCCACACAGAAGAAGAAATATCTAGGACTACATCTAATCAAGGAGGTGAAAGATTTCCTCAAGGAGAACTACCAAACACTGCTGAAAGAAATCGTAAATGATACAAATTAAAAACATCCCATGCTCATGTATTGCAGAGTAAGTATCATTAAAATGGCCATATTGCCCAAAGCAATCTACAGAGTCAATGCTATTCCTACCAAACTACCAATGTCATTCTTCACAAAATTAGGGGGAAAAAAAAAACTATTCTGAAGTTCATATGGAACCAAAACAGAGCCCAAACAGTGAAAGCTATCCTAAGCAAAAAGAATAAAGCAGGATGCATCAAATTACCTGACTTTCAACAATAGTATAAGGCTACAGTAACCAAAACAGTATGATACTGATACAAAAACAGACACATAGACCAATAGAACAGAATAGACAACTCAGAAATAAAGCCACATACCTTCAACCAAGTTAACAAAAACATACACTGGAGAAACGACACGTTATTCAATAAATGGTGCTGGAAAAACTATATTGCTATATGCAGAATGAAACTGGACCCCTATCTCTCACCATATATAAAAATTAACTCAAGATGGACTTAAATGTAAACTCTAAAACTATAAAAAGTCTAAAAGAAAATCTAGGAAAAAATCCTCTAGACATTGGTCTAGGCAAAGAATTCATGACTAAGACCCCCCCAAGCAAATGCAACAAAAACAAAAATAGACAAATGGGACTATATAAACTAAAAAGCTTTGGCACAGTAAAAGAATTAATCAATACAATGAACAGCCAGTCTGCAGAATGGGAGAAAATATTTGCAAACTATATATCTGACAGAGGTCTAATATCCAGTATCTATAAGGAATAAAAAATTCAACAAACAAAAAACCCCATTAAAAAGTGAGTAAAGACCTAACAGTCACTTCTCAAAAGAAGACACACAAGCAGTCAACAAACAAAAAACGCTCAATATCACTAATCATCAGAGAAATGAAAATCAAAACCACAATGAGATACCATCTCATACCAGTCAGAATGGCTATTACTAAAAAGTAAAAAATTAGCAGATGCTGGTGAGGTTGCAGAGAAAGGGGAAAACTTATATGCTGTTGATGATAATGTAAATTAGCCACTGTGGAAAGCAATTTTGAGATTTCTCAAGTAACCTGAAACAGAGCTACCATTCGAGGCAGCAATCCCATTACTAGGTATACATCCAAAAGAAAAAAAATCATTCTACCAAAAAAGACATATGCACATATATGTTCACCACAGCATTATTCACAATAGCAAAGACATGGAATCAACCTAAGTGCTCATCAACAGTGGACTGAATAAATAAAATGTGACCATAAATGCCATGGAATACTACACAGTCATAAAAAGAATGAAATCATGTCCTCTACAGCAACATGGATGCAGCTGGAGGCCATTATCCTAAGTGAACTAACACAGAAACAGAAAACCAAATACCATATGTTCTCACTTATAAGTGGGAGCTAAACACTGGGTACACATGAACATAAAGATGGGAACAAAAGACACTGGGGACTATAAGAGTGGGGAGGAAGAAAGGGGGGCAATGGTTGAAAAACCACCTGTTGGGTACCATGCTCACGACCTGGGTGGTAGCATCAATGATACCCTAAACCTCGCCATCACACATAATACCCATTTAACAAACCTACACGTGTACCCCTGAATCTACAATAAATACTTAAATTATTTTTTTAAAAAAGGAAATGAGGTATTAAACCATGAAAAGATGTGAATAAACCTTAAATCCATATTACTAAGTGAAGGAACCCAATCTAAAAAGCCTACATACTGTATGTTTCCAACTATATGACATTCTGGAAAAGAAAAAAAAACTACAGAGACAGTATAAAAATCAGTGGCTGCCAGGAGTTGGGTGGAGGTGGGAAAGGGATGAATATGCAGAGCACAGAGGATTTTTTGGATGATGAAACTACTCCATATGATACTATAGTGGTGGATACATGTAATTATACATTTGTTAAAACCCTTATACTGTAGAACACCAAGAGTGAACCCTAATGTAAAACTATCAACTCTGGTCAATGGTGCTATGTCAGTGTAGGACTGTATATAGTATTCAATGCCTATTTTAGAAAACAAAGTCTCAAGCAATGACCTAAGCTCAGGCTACATTCTGTCACAGTCCCAGGGAACTCGTGCACAGATGTAAGCACCTGATCATGTTACTGTTTCGTGCCACAGTACAGTTTCACCTGGTTGTTTACATTCTGAAATAGCTACCACTGCATTATACATTCCTTTCCTTTTATTCCTCAGTTATATTATAGTTAGCTCAATATACTGATTTTTTAAAAAATTCAGTGTAAAAGCAGGTAATGTTATCTATGAATTTAATTTCAGAATTTTAGAGTGGGCGTTACATGGAATGTGCTACTTGATAGAGCTGAAAAACATCTTAAACCAGAAAAAGAAGAGCTAATAAAATCCTAAGTTACCAGAAGAGGGGGAAATAATAAAGATGAGAACAGAAATCAATTAACTAGAAAGCAGACACACAATAGGCAAAATCAGTAAAACAAAAACCTGACTCTTTAACACCAAGAAAACCAAGAAACCTTTAGCTATAATGATCAGTGAAAAAAGAGATATTTGATAATTACAGAAATTATCAATAACAGAATAGAAAAACAGATATTGATAATTACAGAAATAGAAAAATAGATATTGATAATTACAGAAATTACCAATATCAGAAATGAAAGAGATTATCTTATTAGAGTCTACAGATATTAATAGGATAAAAAGGAACATTATTAACAACTTCACACAAATAAATCCAACAACTTAGACGAAATAAACAAATTCCTTGAAAGTCAGAAATTAAAAAGCTCACTCAAGAATAAACAGATAACCTAAAGAGGCCTATATATATTTTTTAAAAGTAAGTCTGCAGTTAAAAACCTTCCCATACAGAAGACTCAAGGCTTAGGTGGCTTCTCTGGTGAACTGTACCAAACGTTTAAGAAAGAAAGAATACCAACTATATATAAACCCTCTCACAAAATTCAAAAGGAGGGAATACTTCCTAATTCATTCTCTCAGGCCAGTATCATACTAAAACTAAAAAGAGGCATGAAAAGAAAATAAACCAGCATCCCTAATGAATACACACATGAAAAGTATTAACAAATTTTTACCAAATTCAATCCAACAATATAGTAAAAGGATAATCCATCATGAACAAGTGGAGTTTATCTCATAAATGTAAGGTTGGTTTAACATGTGATTCATTATGTAAACAAACTTTAAAAGGTTTAAAAATGGTATGATCATATCTGTAGCTACAGAAAAAGCATTTTCTTGGAAAAATTCCAGCAATTATTCCTTCTAAACTTTCTCAGCAAACTAGGAATAAAAAAGAAGTTCTCAGCCAGACAAAAACATCTAACATCATACTTACTGGCAAAAGACTGAATGCTCTTCCCTTGAGATCACCGACAAGGCAAAGATATTCATTCTCATTACATCTATTCCATATTATACTAGAAGTTCTAGTCAATGAAATAAGGCAAGAAAAAGAAATAAAAGCCATCCAGTTTGGAAAGGAACAAGTAAAACTGTCTTTATTCATAGACACGGTCATCTACATAAACATTTCTTTAGAATCTACAAAATAAGCTACTAGAACTAAAGAGTGCATTTAGCAAGGTTGCAGCATACAAGATAATGTATAAAACACAACTCTATTCCTATATAATATCAATGAGCCACTAAAAATTTAAATTTAAAAATTCTAATAATAACATTAAAAATTATGAAATGCTTAGGGATGTATCTGATAAAATGTGTAAGACTTGTACACTGAAAACTACAAAATATATCTGAGGAAAATTAAAGAAGACCTAAATAGAAATATACAGTAGGTTCATGGATTAGTAGACTCAATAATATTAAAATGTCAACTTTCTGCAGTTTATCTACAGGTGTTTTTTTCTAACACAGCCCTCTTCAAAATTCTACCAGATTGTTTTGCAGAAACTGATAAACTGAAGCTAAAATTCACATAGACAGGCAAAGGATCTAGAAGAGTGAATGAATCTGAAAAGGAATAAAATTTACAGACTTGCACTTCAAAAATGGTTACAAAGCAACAGTCACCAAGGCAGTTTGGTATTGGCAACAAGGCAGACAAACAGATCAATGGAACAGGATAAAGTTCAAAAATAAAACCATAAATATATAATTTATTGTTTTTATACAAAAGAACAAAGGCATTTAAGAGAAAGGATAGTTTTTTTCAAAAAATGAGCCTGAAACAATTAGATATCCATTGTTAACCATCTAAGTAAACTCTGATATATATCTCACATCATATATAAAAATTAACTCAAAATGCCTTCCTTAGGGAATGCTTATGCACTGTTGATGGGACTGTAAACTCGTTCAGTCTCTGTGGAAAGCAGTCTGGAGATTTCTCAAAGAACTAAAAATAGAACTACCATTCAACCCAGTAATCTCATTACTGGGTCTATGCACAAAGGAAAACAAACTGTTCTACCATAAGGATATATGCACCTATGTGTTCATCCCATTGCTATTCACAATAGCAAAGACATGGAAACAACTAGGTACCCATCAACGATTGTCATGGAATACTGTGCAGTCACAAAAGAGATGAAATCGTGTCCTTTGCAGCAATGTGGATGTAGCTGGAAGCCATTATCCTAAGTGAATTAACGAAGAAACAGAAAATCAAATATCACGTGTTCTTACTGAATACACACAGACATAAAGATGGAAACAATAGATGTGGGGACTCTAAAAGAGAAGAGAAAGGGAGGGAGATAAGGGTTGAATAACTATTGAATACTTTGTTTACTCTTTGTGTGATGAGTCCAACAGAAGCCCAAATTTCAGTATCACACAATATATTAATATATCCATGTAACAAACATGAACATATACCTCTTGAATCTAAAATTTTATTCTAAAATAGCTTTTATCAAAACGTGCCCTTCTTTGGCATTGACCTTCCGTATAGAAAAAAGGTTAACATAGCAGATCTGAGACTGCTATCCTTAGAAAAGCCTGCTTATAAGGTTGGCCCTTGGCTAGCATCTAGGAACTTGACCCTCAGAGTGGTCCCAGTCAACATTAATTAATAAAAGTATTTTATTGTGCCTAGACTGTTTGAATAAATACTATGGTTTGTGCTGAATTCCTATATTCCTTTTGGAAATCTGCAATTTTTTTTGCAAGCTAGGTAGAGGGTGCTTACATGGCAAGCCCTCAATGAAAACCTCGGGCTCTGAGTCTTTAATGGACTTTCCTGGGCATGAAGATGGTATACATGTTGCTGCATTTTCACTGCTGAGGGAAGTGTGCTCTGTGTGACCCCTCATGACAGAGAGCACAAGGAAGCCTACACATGTTTTTCCCCAGATCCCACATATCTTTTCCCCTTAAGATCTACCTGAGAATCTTAACTTTACTGTAATATATCTTAGCCATGAGTACAACTATATACTAAATGTCATGAGTCCTTATAGCAAATCTTTAAACACAGGATTGTATTTTGGGACTCTCAATATACCTTGTAAACAAAAAATATTAAATCTACACTAGAAGATGCTGTTTGATTTCCCTAACTTAACCTTATATGCATTCAAAGTCATGGTCAGTTATGGAGCAAATAAATCAATAACTTTTTTAATAAAACTCCACTGGGAAAATAAGACAAAGCAAAAAGAGACCTACCATGTTTCTGAATGGAAAGACAAATCTATTTAGAAACTTAACTCAATTGCATTAGGATTCTTTTGGGGAAAGGAAACTCGATTGCATTAGGATTCTTTCTGGGAAAAAAGGACTCTTTTGGGACATAAATTGTAGACGAGGACAGTTTATTCCAAAGTTCATCTAGAAAAATAAACATAAGAGAATAATCAGAAAATACTTAAAATGAACATTAATGCAAGAAACCATTTTCTACTAGGTAACAAAAGTCCAAATAATAAAAGCAGTGTAACAGTGGTTCCAGAAAACACATATAGATGAATAGGAAGAAAAAAAATCTTTAAAGGAATTGACTGTATTAGTCCATTTTCACACTGCTATAAAGAACTGCCCCAGAATTTATAGAAAGAAGTTTAATTAACTCACAGTTCCCACATGGCAGGGGAGACCTTAGGAAACTTAAAATCATAGCAGAAGGGGAAGCAGGCACATCTTAGATGGCAGCAGGTAAAAGAGAGGAGGAACTGTTGAACTCTTAAAAAACCGTCAGATCTCATGAGAACTCACTCACTATCACGACAACAGTATGGGGGAAACTGTCCCCCGTGATCCAATCACCTCCTACCTGGTCCTGCCCTTGACATGTGGGGGATAATGGGGATTACAATTCAAGATGAGATTCAGGTAGGGACACAGAGCCTAATCATATCACTGACCCAGGCAAGTATAATAACTGTATATGAAAACAGTAGTATTGCAAATTGTCCGGGAAATAATGAATTATCCAATAACCAGTATTGTATAACTGGCTGATCAGTTTGAGATCAATGTAAAGCTGGATCCTTCCCTCACACCTCTGACTGAAATAAATTACAAGTGGATGTAAACACTTACGTGTTTAAAGAAGCAGAAGTCATTTTACAGTAATTAGAGTCACTGATGTTAACAACCAATTCTTTGAGGAAATCATTGCCAAATATAAGTCATTTCATCAGATTCACCAGTCTCATTTTGTAGATATATTTCTTAAAGGTTTGTTTGTGTTCACCTAACTTCTGGGGTTGAAATGTATAAAAGATGAGTCATATTTCAGCCTGATGTATGAAAACTGTCCTCTGTAGATATTTTTCATTGTCATGAAAATGATGACAGGCCAGAATAACCAGAAAATTAAATGTATTGATCAAAATATCCCAGCCATACATATTTTTACATATATGATTCATTTAGGTAAAATAAGCACATAAGCCAAAATTACTTAGTGTATATTCCATTTCTCTGCCTAAGTCTTCAGATGAAATAGGTCAGCAAAAACAAGAAAATTTCCCTCTTCCCTACTCTCCTTCCAATGGAAAAGACCTTAGGAGAGAGAAACCTAAAGAAAATTGGCAATGGGACATTTTGTAAAATACCTGGACCCTTATCACAGAAAGTACAGTGGATGGTTTACGTTGACACCAATTCTGTCAGGGCCATCTCAGCAATCCATCTCTATTCCTCTTCTCTCAAGAATTAAAAAAAAAAAATTTCTTTTTTACACACACTCTGGACATCTCAACTACAATGTCCACTCTGACCACTTCCCTTGAATCAAGGGCTGGGCAGATAAACAACATTCTAGCCTTTCTGTTCTGGTAGCAATAAATGAACTTCTGCTCCATTTCAGTGTGATTTATTAAAGAGTCCATAACTCAGGTGAATAACACACATGTGTTAGGAAAAACTGAAACAGGCTTTAAATTTCTGAAGTTCATCCACAGACATCAATCTGTAAATACCTTAAATTACACCCATAAAACTCCAACTAATACAACCATTAGAGAAAGAAATAAGGGAAGAAGAAATGACACTTTTAGGTGGGTATTTCAGAGAAAGGCAGAACTTAGTAAAGTACAAGACAGGCTCTCATAGTCTTCATCACCCATTTGGTCTCCACTATTATTTGGATTACTCTAGATTCTTGTACTCCTATCACCTCCATAATACATTCTTTTCCCTATCTATTGAACTTCATTCCCCTTCAAAGACCAGGGGTCTGCTTTACTCTTAGTATATTTGTTAACTTACAGCAGGCTGAATTTGGAATACAAAACTAAAAATAACAAGCATGAGTCAATGCAGTAGGCTCCTTCCCTCTGGGTGCACATAAACTTCTCATTAAGAAGTTCAGGGCCGGGAGCGGTGGTTCACGCCTATAATCCTAGCACTTTGGGAGGCCCAGGTGGGTGGATCACGAGGTCAAGAGATCGAGACCATCCTGGTCAACATGGTGAAACCCTGTCTCTACTAAAAATACAAAAATTAGCTGGGCATGGTGGCGCATGCCTGTAGTCCCAGCTACTCGGGAGGCTGAGGCAGGAGAATTGCTTGAACCCAGGAGGCGGAGGTTGCAAGTGAGCCGAGATCGCGCCATTGCACTCCAGCCTGGGTAACAAGAGCGAAACTCCGTCTCAAAACAAAAAAGAAGTTCGAAGAAGCCGAGAATGAATCAAAGAAAATATAGCTCCATGATCTCCACCTTCTATTAAATTGAAAATGAAACTGTCATTTTATTTATAATAGCTAAAGCCCTATTCTCTGCTACTACTAAGTCTCTATAAATTCACAACCTAATTGAAATTTCCCGAGCCAGGTTAAAAAAAAAAAAAAAGCTTCAAATGTACCCCAACAGGGCAGTTAAAAAATCTATTGGTCTCCTCAATTCAAGAATATCTCTAAACAATAGTGTCTAGAAGTCACTGAGCTATATCAAAAGAAATCTACCCTAAAAACCAGAAAAATTAAAAATAGCATAAATTATATTACAACTCTAGATATGTTTTTAAATAGTTGAAATTACATACTGAAAAAAGAGCACTTTATTCATTACATACTGTTTAGTCACAAGAAAGAAATTAAGACAATTACAATTTTTACATAATTTTTAGAATTTCACATTTGCATGTTGATCTAACAACAGGAGAAAAATGTTTTTATTGGATTTGCATAGAAATTGAAGATGGAGGTCTGCTTATATGCCAACACCCAAAGATTTGTGGTCAGAATTTTTCATACTAGGAGCCACTTCCTTGTTTAGAGATCAGCGACCTGTTTCCTACAGACATATGCCATTATTTAAATGAATTATTGAAACATTTTAGAAGGCTAACATTAGTGACTCAGTAGGTAGGTCTCATACATTCAAAATCCTGAATGTCAAACCACTGAAAGAATAAACAATAGAAACTATCGGATCATCATACCTTCCAGAATTCATACAAATAAAAAAATATATATCTGATTCATCTCTAATAAGAGTCTACAAATTCCAAGACTGTCCCTACCTTCTTGAGCAAGATAATAATAATATGTACGTACCAATTTATTGACTACAAAGCGTTTCATACACTTTATTTAACTTGATCCTGATAGAAGTCTTGTGAGAGTAGTACAGACAGCCTTAATAACGTCACCATTTTACAGAGGGGGAAACTGAAACTCAAAGAATTTAATGACTTTAGTTACTCAGCCTGGATGAAGCAAATTGGAAAATTTAATCCTTATCTCCTTACTTCAAATCGTGTACTCTTTCTACTAAATACTAGCTCTAATAAATACTAGAAAAAAGAAAAGTTACTTTATTGTTCTTCTATTCTGGATAATTAGAACTATAAAAGGTTCGAAAGTCAAGTTTGGTCACTAGGCAAAAATCTGTACCTACCCTAGCCCCCAAAAAGTCAGAATATAGTTCTACACCTTTACAAATTTCACATGAAAAACCGTCACCTACATTTCAGACACTTTTTCTACTATGTTCCCAAAAGAAGTAAAACACCATCAAAGAGGGAAGAGCAATGATGCACTTGAGGGGGAAGAGAAAGAAAGAACAAATCTGCCTACCCAGCAAAACAGGGGAATCCGAGGGTGTAGACAGTAAAATATAAAAACCTAACTGGATTTCCATTTGTGCACAAAGCAATATCAGCCAACTCAAAGGAAAGGATAACACATGCAGAAACACTCCTTTAATTGCCATAAGTTTAGAAAAGCAGCACCAAGTGCAGCCTCTCCCCCTGGCTCTAGTAACTGTAATCTACCTATTGTCTCCAAATTCTCATCTCTCACACCTTGTACTCTAAGTATATGATTGTCATACAGTTGTGTATTAGGATAAGAAACTATCAGAACTGAACAGATACAGGGCATCTATTGCAGCCCCATAATTTGTAAACCTAGCACTACCATGCACATCCTATGTCAACAATCATACAAGGCTTTGCTCTCAGATGAGTTACAACTACACACTTAAAGAGGTTAATTGATAAGTTTAAGTTATTTTTAAGATCAAATTTGAAAGAAATTGTAAAGGCCACCTAGACTAGTGATAAGCAGCATTCAAAAAAACCACAGGTGGCCAACCTACCTTCAAGACAGTCTTTGATTCAAATGGGAGAAAAGACTGGAAAGCTGGTTTTGTGCTACGATTTCTCAAGTATGCTCAGATGTTTATCTTTTAATGGTTTAAATAAGTTACTTCCTTTGATCAAGGAAAAACATTGAAGGTAATAAATTTAAACATTCTATACGTTTTCCCAATGGATTCAATAAAGTCATTTTTATTTTCAATGTTTAAAAAAAGGCATATATTTACTTTTCCTAAATTGGAACAACAAAGTTAACCACTGATAATCTCCTATTCTCTAACCACTACAGAGACTTTTTTCTGCAATTTCCAAAAACAGATTGTCATTCATACTGGGATATTACATGATGATTTGTGAATACCCAATAAACGCCATAAAGATGGATTTAGTATATAAAAATACTAACAGGCCAGCACAATAGAGAGTCCTGTGCCATAAAACTACAAATCACCCTCCAGGTTAATATGACTTGGACATATTAACATACATAAATATATACATTTGCCTGTCTCAGGCATATCATTATTTTAATTTAGATTCATAAAGACATAAAAGATCTAAAGTAATAAATATTAAAGGAATAGAATTTTAGGTAATGGAAAGTTTTGCATAAAAAGAGGAGCTGATTAAGAATAAAATACACTGTATAAGCAGATGCTTTTTTTATTGAGATAAAACACATATGCCACAAAATTCACGAAAGTGCATAATTCAGTGTTCTGTAATATATTCATAGAGTTGTGCAACCACTATCTAATTTCAGAATATTTTCATCACTCCCCAGAAAAACCCATATCTATTAGTAGTAACTCCCTATTCTTCCCTCCCTCTAGCCCTGGCAGCTACGAATCTATGTTCTGTCTCTGTGGATTTGTCTATTCTGTACATTTCATATGAATGAAATCCTATTTATATGATATGTGGCTTTTTGCGTGTGGTTTCTTTCACTTAACCAGTATAATGTTTGCAAGGTTCATCAATGTTGTAGCATGTATCAATAATTCATTCCTTCCAATGGATGAATAATATTCCATTGTGTGGATATGCCACATTTTATTTAATCCATTCATCATTTGACAGATATTTAGGTTGTTTCCACTTTTGGCTATTAAGAATAACATTGCTAGGCTGCTTGCAGTGGCTCACGCCTGTAAACCTACCACTTGGGAAGCCGAGGCGGGTAGATTGCCTGAGCTTAGGAGTTTGAGACCAGCCTGGCCAATATGGCTAAACCCCGTCTCTACTAAAAATTAAAAAAATTAGCTGGGCATGGTGATGTACACCTGTAGTCCCAGCTACTTGGGAGGCTGAGGCATGAGAATCGCTTAAACCTGGGAGGCGGAGGTTGCAGTGAGCTGAGATCATGCCACTGGACTCCAGCCTGGGCAACAGAGTGAGACAGAGTCACCAAAAAAAAAAAAAAAAAAAAAGAAAGACAATTTTAAAAAAAAGAATAACCTTTCTATGAATATTTATCTACAAATTTTGATATAAACATATGCTTCCAATTTTATTGGGTATAAACCTAGGAGTATAATTGCTAGGTTATGTGGTAATTCTGTATTTATTTTTTTTAGGAACTTTGAAACTGTTTTCTAAAGTTGCTGCACCATTTTACTTTCCCAGCAATAGATGGGAGTTCCAATTCCTCCACATCCTCACCAACACTTGTTATTGTCCATTTTTAAGATCATGCTTAGTCAAGCAGTTAAAAGAGGATAACAGAGTATCGTTTTAGTCCTATTTTGTTTATTTTCCCCAACAAGCTGCCAAAGAAATAAAAAGTATAAATAGAAAAGATTAAAAAATGATTATTTGCAGATGACGTAACTGTCTACAGAGAAAACCCAAAATATCTATGGATATATTTAAATAGTTTAGCAATATGGCTACATATAACACTAATTTATAAAAGTTAACGGCATTTCTATTAACAGATTTCATTTACTGTAGCAACAAAAATTATGAGATATCTAAACATAAATCTAAAAAAAAACAAGATCATTATACAGAATTTTCAAAATCTTATTGAAAGGCATTAAACAAAATCAAAGATACACCATGTTCAAGAATAAGAAATCTCAGTACTTTAAAGATACCATCTCCACATTGATCTAGAGATTCAATGTAATTCTTATTAAAATTCCAAAAAGGCTTTTTAAGGAACTTGACAGGCCGATTCTAAACTTTATATGGAAAATCAAAGGCCCAGAAGTAGTTATTACATTACTGAAGAAGAAAAATAAGAAGGATTTGTCCTAATAGATAACAGGAATAACAACACTCTAACACTCTAATAATTAAGATAGTAACGTATTATTAGGGAATAGACTGATTAATGGAACAGAAATAGACCAACTTGATAAAAACTCGACAGAGGTGGCAGAGGTGGCACTGTAGATCAGTGGGAAATGTTTGGAATATTTAATAAATTGTGCTAGAACTACTACTTAACCATTAAAAAATGAAATTAGGTTCTAAATCATATAAAAAATCAATTTCAGATGGATAAATAACATAAATATGAAAAGCAAGACTAAATCTCTTAAAATAACAGAATTGTTATTATTTTAGGGGTGAGGAAGGATTTCCCCAAAACATCTCAAAAAGCACTAGAAAGAGAAAGAAGGGAGGATGGGGAGAAGAGAAAAGAATGAAAAGAAAAAAATATTGAGAAGTTAGACTAAATTAATGTTAAAAGCATACCATAGACACTTCTGAGTATCTAAAAAAAATGAAATCTGCCTCACTTTATGCCTCCCAGTTTTATCTCCCCCAAAACTGTACAAAACTAGAAGGAAAAAGTAAATCTATAGGCAGGGCATGGTGGCTCACACCTGTAATCCCAGCACTCTGGGAGGCCGAGGCGGGCAGATCACCTGAGGTCAGGGGTTCAAGACCAGACTGGCAAACACATCTATTAAAAATACAAAATTAGGGGCGGAACCCCCCCGCGCGGGGGGGGGGGGGGGGGGGGGGGGGGGGGGGGCCATCACCCTTTTAAAAAAAAAAAAAAAAAAAAAAAAAAAACTGGGCATGGTGGTGCATGCCTGTAATCCCAGCTACTTGGGAGACTGAGGCAGGAGAACTGCCTGACCCAGGAGGTGGAGGTTGTAGTGAGCCATGATCACGCCACTGCACTCCAGCCTGGGTGACAAGAGCAAGATTCCATCTCAAAAAAAAAAAAAAAAAAAAAAAAAGTAAATCTAATAGAAACTATATCCTCAGAATAATTTGAATACAGAGAATGCTAATACCTCAAAATAAATGTGAGTAAAAACAGAAAACTTACCAAATCATAGGGTACAATCGCTCATGCTCCTACCCCACCCAAACACCATGGAAAGTCTTTGCTGTAAATAAAGGAAAAGAAACACTACCAGAAAGACAGAAGAGAGAAGACAGGAATGGGGGGCTAAAGTTGATCTGTAACTACTCCCAGAAAGTAAAGTCCATGTTAAACCTGAAAATACTAACAACAACAACAAAACTGAGTAGATGAGAGCGCAGCCTACAGGGAAGGAATTCTGAAAGTACGTGTGAGTTAAAGGGGCAAGCATAACTTAAAGGGGTAGTTGGGCAGTCTCTGTAAATAGCTTCTGCAGGAGGAAAAAAGGCAAACGGAAAAAGGCCTTTCAGCTATTGGGTAGTGAAGGGGAAATGAAACAAAAGGGAATAGGGTCCTAAAAGACAAAAGACAATCACAAAATCAGAGGATTCACAACCCCTTCCCCTCCAAAACAAAATACAAAAAAAAACAAAAACCCACCTTATTACATCTTTCCACATCAATCTCCCCTTCTATATAGCCTTAAATTTTTTCACTGAAGTCACATCTTTAAGTTATATACCTACCTCTAGAAGAAATTTATCTAGATGATCATTATTAACATATATAAAGCATGTAAGACTATGGCAAGGTGAGCACTATATAAGGGTAGATTGATAAATGGAACAATATAGGTCACTGTATTTCTTGGGCTCACTGATTCACTAACATTTCCCAGCCTGTTTTGAAGTTATTCTAGATGTAGCCCTGTGACTGAATTATTGACGTGAGAATCTTAAGAAACCTACTTTGCTTCCAGGCCTATCCCATAAAAATCTCCTACATACAATCTTCCTTTCCCGTTTTCCCCCAACACTTCCTGCTTAATGAAGTGAACATAGTAACCTCCAAAGCCATGCGCTAAAGAGGCCAGAGCCCCAAGCTAGAAGCCTGGATCCCTGAATCACTGCTGAAAGAGTGCTCTGTGGCAACTAGAAATACCTGATTTAAACTTCACAACAGAAAGGAAGAAACCTCTATCCTGTTTGAGTCATTATTTGTTTGGGGTTTGTTTGGTGCAGCAGCTAACAGTACCTTGACTAATACAATGTGTTGACTAATTATTTCCTAGGGAAGCAGAAAAATCTTTTCTAGGGATATACGATATAGAAGATATATACTTCAACATAGGGGGAAGGGTGGTAGCAGAAGAAAAATAAGAATGACAGAGAAATTAGAATGGTTCTGAACCACGGTTAATGAGGAGGTGAGATGGGTGCTTACAATTTGAAAGAAGGGATATTTTAAGGTGAAAACTGTATAAAAGAGGAAATAAATTATGATATAATATGGCTTTACTGCAAACAATACTGATCATAAAAATGTACACTCTGAAAACTCACTTAATCAAAATGGAAAACTATACTAGGGAAATGAGATTTGAAGAAATGCATGGGAGGGTAACTTGTTTTCTAGTTTCACAGGTCCACAGAGAGAAAGAAATTTTGAACCAGGATGGTTTACACCCAGTCTCACCCACACATAACATAAATGATTTAGATAATGAGACTTTTGAACTGATGATATTCAGATGATATTTTGGACTCTGAGTTGATGCTATAATGTCTTTGTAGATCAAGGTAAGATACTTTTTTATTTGAAGTATAATGAGAATCCACAGAAAAATTTCAACCAGCAAAGTCGTTGGCCTGATTTACATTTTTGAAAATCACTAATACTTACTGAAAGGAGATAAAAATGCAAGTAGGGAAACCAGTTAGGAAACTATGACAGTGATCTAGGCAAAAGAAGACAGACAACCAGACTACAGTGACAGCAGCAGGATGAAAAAAAGAAGATAAATCAAAAAATATACTTTGCAGGTAGAACTGATGGAACTTACTAATAAATTACATGTGGACAATAAGAGAATGAGAGAAATACAGGATGATTCTTAAGTTAGAAGTTGAGTAACTGGGTAGATAGTTCTATTTATTAGCTGAGATGGAGAAAACTGAGAAAGGTGTAGGCTCAGGTAAGAAAATCAAGAATTGCATTTTAGACATGTCACATTGTTATTCTGACAGACATCCAGATAGAAATATCAAGTTAGTCATTTGATAAAAGAGCAGGGGAGCTCAGACAGCCAAGAGCTGGTTTTATAAATTTGTGTGGCATTTAAAACAACAGAACTAGATAAAATCGAACACAGGAAAAAGATGCAAAAATGAGTGAGCCCAGGACCAAACTCCTGGTACATGACATATTCAGAGGTCTGACAGAAAACAGACGCTGGTAAAAGGGACAGAAACAGCCAGAGGTAAAGAAGCTGTGGCCAAGCGCAGTGGCTCACGCCTGTAACCCCAGCACTTTGGAAGGCCAAGGCGGGCAGATCACCCGAGGTCAGGAGTTCAAGATCAGCTTGGCCACACGGTGAAACCCTGTCTCTACTAAAAATAAAAAATTAGCCAGGTGTGGTGGCACACGCCTGTAGTCCCAGCTACTTGGGAGGCTAAGGCAGAAGAATTGCTTGAACCCGCGAGCCGGAGGTTGCGGTGAGCAGAGATAGCATCACTGCATTCTAGCCTGGGCAACTGAGTGAGACTCTGTCTCAAAAAAAAAAAAAAAAAACCCAGAAAAAAAGAAGTTGTGATGTCTGGCTGAGCGTAGTGGCTCACACCAGTAATCCCACCATTTAGGGAGGCCAAGATGGGCAGATCACTTGAGGCCAGAAGTTCAAGACCAGGCTGGCCAACATGGTGAAACCCCATCTCTACTAAAAATAGAAAAGTTAGCCAGGCATGGTGGCGTGCACCTGTAATCCCAGCTACTTGTGAGGCTGAAGCATGAGAATAGCCTAAACCCAGGAGGCGGAGATTGCAGTGAGCCAAGATCTCGGCACTGCATTCTAGCCTAGGCAAAGAGAATCTGTCTTTGAAAAAAAAAGGGAGAGAGAGAGAGAGAAAACAAAAAGGAAGTTTTGATGTCAGAGATGTCATTTCATTAGAATCACTGATATTGCTATAATTATTCTACTTTACTTTTTTTTTTTTTTTTTTTTTTTGAGATGGAGTCTCACTCTGTTGCCCACGCTGGAGTGCAGTCGCACAATCTCGGCTCACTGCAACCTCCACCTCCTGGTTTCAAGTGAGTCTCCTGTCTCATGATTTACTCTAGGGAAGTCTAGCATAAAATTCAAAAGCTTTAGCCCAGAGCATTAATTCCAAAATTATTCAAAAATTTATGAAATATCCACTGTATTAAATGCTAAGAGGATACATAAACAGAGATTCAGACAGTTCCATGACATGGCTATGGTGTGAATACATTTTTTAAATGCAGAATTAAAATTCTATAGATAAATGGAAAAGAGTGAAAAAGCTAGACTAATATAGAGAAATCCAGGCAAAGCATACTTTGAGAACTACCTGGATAGGAATAGAGACAACAATAAAGAACAGCAAAAAAAAAAAAAAAAAAAGGCCATGATAAAAAAAGATATATTCAGACCATTCTCTATCCTTATCTAATTTTCTCCATTGTAGCTTTCTGTTCCCTTTGTAGCCACAAAAGATCCCCTACATATTTTTGTTTTCTTACTTCTAGCTGTCTCTATTCTTGCCTTGATTCTCTTTTCACCTGACCACAGCTTTAACAGCTTTTGATTCCAACTGGTCTGTACTGTGTCTTTTGCTATCCTGACAAATTAAAAGTTTTAAAAAGTTTTAGTGGGACTGGGTAATAGCCATAAAATTATTTTAAACATTTTTAGTAGTTCTGGATTTATATATATTGCAGAAGACCACAAATGTTTATGTAGAGAAATAAAACAATGCATAAATTTGTCTATCCCCTACCTCCATTTTAGGTAAGAAGCACAAATCAACAATGGTTATAGCATGAGAATCAATCCTAAATTTGAGATTTCACAAAACTGACTTCAATTTCCTCCTTTGTGGTATCAGAGGAAAGGTAGATGGAAAAACTATAATAAAGGAAGAAGATTTTAAATGAACAGCAATTGCATGCAATGACTCACAGATAAACTAGTATGACCATGTCAATAACAGTCACATAAATTCACCTAAAAAGGATTAAAAATTATTTCAAGTCTAAAGAAGCTGAGGCTTTTCAGAGCTATCAAAGACTTACTGAAAATACGCTAACATTTTCCTGCCATGCTTCTCATACCCAGATATCACAAATGACGACACTGCTCCAAACTTCCTTACAGTGAAGTCTCTATTAGGGATGAGAGGAGTGCTGTTAGTTGGCTAGACTCAGGAGGGCCAAGTGAGTTTTGAAGAGAGATGCAAGAAAAGAAAGTGCCCCAAGTTTAAAAAGAGACAAAGGTAGTAAATTTTTGAGGATTTCTTCCCCTGACCTCCCCAGGAATATCTTTTCTTCATACCATTTCATAGATTTGTGATTATTTATAAGGAGTTGTGGGGACTCCCAAGGTTCTCCTGATTCTTCCAAATCTAGAGAGTACCTGATTCTTTGCCTCCCACCTAGTAACTGAATTACCTTTCCTGGGGCCACTTTGTTGAACCACCCAGTTGTCAGGTGGCTCCTTCTAAGGAAGCATAGACAGTTGTTGGTGTCAAAGGATGTTGTGGTCTTTGGATATGTTCCCGATTTGAATTTCAACCAACTCCTCACATCTCTCTGATGGGGTACAGTAATAGAACAGAAGTCAATGGGAGATCAGCATGCACTCAGATTCCAGATTCTGAAAGGGAACAAAAATCAAACCCTCCATTCTTTGCCTCTTCACCATGTCTAATAACCAATATGCTAGAAACCAGGCTTTATCAGCCCATCAAAACTAAATATAAAGCAACAACTCTCAATAATCACATAAGTAATATGCACTTTATAGATGCTTAAGTTGTTAATACAAATATTAATATTTACTAAAATTTACACTTTATAAATACAAATTATCTGCCATCCTACTAAAATGTATTACACCCTTTGAAAGTATTCATTTAGTATTTAAATATCCATGCAGGGCAACGACTTACCTTTTCTAATACAGATAAGTTCATGTACTCCACAGGTTCTCTCTCCACCTGTTAAAAAAAAGTTTATTAGAAGTTAAAAACATAGAAAGTAGCGTGAATTTGACTGTTACAAATAATCATTTTAAATTAGCACCTAAAAGTAACCTCAGAAAAAGTTTCCCTAATCCTTCTCTTTAGACTTAACTAAATTATATGATAGCCTAATATCAGAATTTTCTGGAACAATCCAGAAACTAGGTCTTAGTAAGCCTCAGGAATGAAGACACTTCATTCAAATATGTGATTTTGAATGGCAAGACTCTCAACAGCAGAAATAATATCACCATTTCCGAAGGATCTCTTCACGTCGTCTAGAAGGGAACACTGCAAGAGAGGACCCACTTTTGTATCTGAGCCTTAATATATACAAATAAGTTATTGAAAGGTCAATGCTGTAAAGTTACTATTTATATTTTATCATATATACTCATATTATATATTCTCCAGCAAGCCACTATTATAAATTTGTTAAACAAATTTAATAATATGATAAAAACAAATTTAACTTTAAAAATTATTCTTTTTTGGAAAGTCTTTTGTAATATTTCTTTTTTTTAAAAAAATCTCTACTTATTGGGCCAAAAACCAAAAATATGGAAAGTGCAGAAATACATAAAAACTTCCATGTAATTATCACAAAGTAGGCACCTGAGCTACTACAAACCAAGGCAAGAACCAGAACTTCGCTGGTATTCCAAGAGTCCCTTTACTCATCTTCCTAGGCACTGCTTTGAGTCCCAGAAGTACCTAATCTCCTGAGTGCTAGCATTACAGCTTGGTTTTGCCTGCTTATAAAATTTATACAAGTGGAATTGTTAAGTGGGCATTTTTGAGTCCTGTTTCTTTCAATATTAGGTTTGTAAGATCAATCTATTTTATTATTTATAGTTGTGACTCATTCCTTTTCATTTCTGTATAGAATTCCATTCTGTATAGAATATATACATATATTCACGCATACATATGTATACATTTCAGTTCTACTATTGGTAAACATTTGGATTGATTTGGGTTCGCTGTGACTAATTCTGCTTTGAACCTTTTTATATAATATATGTCTCTTTGTTTCCTATATGTGTGCTTTGCCTGCCTTTCTTCTAAATGTATTCCTACGAGAAGAACAGCTGAGTTTATGGGGCAAGTGTATGTTTAACTCTAAAAGATAATGGCAAATGGAATGGATAAAGAAAATATAGTAAATATATGCAGTGGAATACTATGCAGTCCAAAAAAAGAAGGAAATTCTGTCATGTGCAATAACAGGGATGAACCCAGAGGACATTATACTAAATGAAATAAGGCAGACACGGAAAGAGAAATACTGTATGATCTCACTTGTATGTGGAATCTACAAAAGTCGAATTCACAGATGGAGAGTAGAATCACGGTTACCGGAGGTGGGAGGGCAGAAGGGAATCTAGAGAGGCAAGACAGGAAAAGTGGGGATACTGCAAAGGGTACAAAGTTTCAGACAGACAAGAAGTTTTAGAAATCTACCGCTTAACATGGTGACTACAGTTATTAATAATGTGTTGTATATTTCAAAATTGCTAAAAAAGTAGAACTTAAATGTTCTCACCACAAAAAAGGTGAAATGACTGATATGTTAACTAGCTTGATCTAATCATTCCACAATGTATACATGTATCAAAACATCACATTGTACCCCATAAATACATACTTTGAATATTCTAATTTAAGAGTAATTTTATTTATTAGTTACTACTATATAGATGTATTTCCTTTACTCAGAAGCATGTCACTACTTTAATGTAAGCTGAAAAATATTCTGTAGTGTTCTGTATGTGTATGACCTTATAATTATGTTGTGAATTACTTTTAAACTTTGCATAACGAAAACATTAAATAATTTAATCACTTTGGTTTATCATAGAAGCTTATTATAAACAGCTCAGTTATAAGAAACAAAAATATCCTACAGCAATAACATAAGAAGTAAAAACTATGATATCCACTAAAAAAAGTAGGTCATCTGAAAAGCACGCTATAAAACCTAGAAAATAGTATTTCTAACACCAAAGTAGGTTAGATCTTCACTCTAACTTTGTTGTAACAATGGCATTGCTTCTTTATTATTAAAAATACAGAATAATCACTGATCATCTGGAAGACAGGCTTTGCAGGAAGAAACACCTAACTTAAAGCTACGGTCATAAAAGAATTCTTCAGCAAAGCCCCAGTGTAAAAAAATAGAGTGTTAATTGGAATATTACCAGTAACCACAGATCACTTGCTGAAAGGTTAGAATGAAATATACCTACAGACTACAGTTCTTTCAGATTGAGGAGATTCTAGTCCAATGACTGGATAGTTACCAAATTATGACAAAAAACTATTTTTGAGACATTAGAAAGGTCATGTAACAAAAATAACATAATACATAATAATAATGTATTAATATATTGAGATATGATGTTTTGATAGGTTACTTAGAAATATTTACTCTCTGTACACATTAAGGCATATTCTCTAGAAGTTACACATGTAACTTAGTTTGAGTTACGTCGTTAATTCACGTAAAAAGGCTGTACTTTTTAAAGCCTGTAATGAGAACTAAACTCTTCCCCATATTTAATATAAATTGATTAGGTTTTACCACACACACCTAATCTTAACTGTAACAGCATTGTTTTTACAAGGCTTAGTATATACACTAACAATAAAAACTATTATATTCTAAGATATTTCTCAAGACTGCAGAATGACAATGAAAACTAATTCCCACTTTTAAAAGCATTCAATTTATCTATATCATATAAAAGAACCTCAGAAATATTTAAGTTACCCAAATAATCACTACATTTCTAATTTACAGTCAATTAACTGCCACATTTGTCAAAGTACTCACAAAAGTCACACAAGCAAATAAGACTATGCACAACATTTTTTTGATATCTGTCCCCTAAATTCTAACCAACAAATAAGACTTCACTGATGTACATGTGGGACTCAAAAGCAATCATTATTCTTATGAAAATAAACAGGAATACTAAGGATACATAAATTCCAGACAATAAAATAAAATCCAAGAAAACCCTGCTTTTAAAAATACAAAAGAAGAAATACAAAAAAGTCAAATGAATTAATTACATTATTGGAAACTGAAATTCAGTGTTCCTTTATCCCTAATCCTTCCTAAGACTGGGAGGAGTGTAAGGAAAAAATATGCATTCTCTATGTAAAATGTAAATTTTTTAATGTATATGTCTGTTTGGAAGTCAAAGACTTAAATACTTTCTCAGTCAGAGATATGTTGTACTTTGTACAAATTTTATGTCTTATTTTGTCTTGAAAAGTAAATCTGAAAAGTTTCCAAAGAAATGTTAAATTTGTAAGCAGGAGGCAAGAAAGACACTGCAATCATGCCTTAACTTAAGTGTGGGAGTAATCCAAAAAGAGGTGTACTGCTTTTAACAGTGTAATGCACAAGAGGCAATGATTATTTAAAGTAGTCAGCCAGCATCTTTGGAAAGAGATTAATTAATCTTCCACTAAAATAAATAATCACCCCCAAAATGAACTACTATATAAATACAATTTTCCACACATCAGATTTAATTCAAGAAAATGAAGACTGGGCCACCATATTAGAATGACAGAATGTAAGACACTAGAGCTCAGAAATACATTTGTCTAGTTCATTATTGTATAGATTAATGGAGGCCTCAAAAGTTAAAGTTGTTCAAGGTCACTAGTTAATTGTCAGAAAAAAAATAGAACATTATGTTTAATGTATTTTGGAAAGTAAATATTGATTTTTCTCATTTTTATGAAAAAAAATGAAAGTTATAAAATTGTTTTCCAATCCTTTAAGGTAATTTAAATAGAACTGCATAAAAACTATACTTGGAGATAATACTAGCATTGCACTTGAAATAATCATCTAAGCAACATGGAAAGGAGAAACAGACAGAAAATGACAAGCTTCGTCAAAGTTACCATCTTTTCCCCTCAGGCAAACCCATGTAGGAGCATAATGTAAACTGGCATAATCCTCTACAACTGGCATAAGGGGTGTAAGAGAAAATAGATGTGTGTGGGCACACACGTATGCATGATTATGTGCATGTCTGTTTGTATATGAATGTTCACATAAGTGTGAGTATGATTGGAAACTGGAATTTTTAAAATAAACAACAGGATCATTACAACATATGTACTTGCCCACATTCACAGAAGTGAAATGTGTATTACATGGCAGCCCCATTGAAATACATCCAGGTACAGGCATACCTCAGAGATATTAATGGGTTTGGCTCCCAACAACTGCAATAAAGTGAATATCGCAATGAAGCAAGTCACACAAACTTTTTGGTTTCCCAGTGCATACAAAATTATGTTTATACTAGACTGTAGTCTATTAAGTGTGCAATATCATTGTGTCTTAAAAAAATGTTATGTATCTTAACTTAAAAATAATTTATTACTAAAATAAATTAATGATTGTCTGAACCTTCAGCAAGTCCTATCTTTTTGCTGGTGAAGGGTCTTGCCTTGATGTTGATGGCTGTGGACCAATCAGGGTGGTGGTTGGTGAAGGTTGGGGTGACTATGGCAATTTCTTAATATAAGACAATGAAGATTTACCACATCAATGCAGTCTTCCTTTCATAAGATCTCCCTGTAGCATGCAATGCTGCTTCACAGCATTTTACCCACAGCAGAACTTTAAAAATTGGAGTCAGTCCTCTCAAACCCTACTGCTTCTTTATCGACTAAGTGTATATAATGTTCTAAACCCTTTGTCATTTCAACAACGTTCACAGCATCTTCACCAGTAGATTTCATCTCAAGAAACCACTTTGCTCATCCATAAAAAGCAACTCCTCATCCATTCAATTTTTATCATGAGATTGCAGCAATTCAGTCACATATTCAGGCTCCAATCCTAATTCTAGTTCTCTTACTAGCTCCACCTCATCTTTAGTGGCTTGCTCCACCTCATCTTTAGTGGCTTCCTCCACTTAGGTCTTGAGCCTCTCAAAGTCATCCATCATAGTTGGAATCAACTTCTTCCAAACTCCTATTAATGTTAATATTTTCGCCTCCTCTAATGAATCACAAATGTTCTTAATGGTATCTAGAATGATTAATCCTTTCCAGAAGGTTTTCAATTTCCTTTGCCAGGTCCATCAAAGGAATCACTATCTATAGCAGCTATAGCCTTACACAACACATTTCCTAAATAGTACAACTTGAAAGTCTTAATTAATCCTTGATCCATCAGCTGCAGAATGGATGTTGTGTTAGCAGGCATGAAAACAACATTCATCTGCTTGTACGTCTCCGTCAATGCTCTTGGGTGAGCAGATGCATTGTCAATGACCAGTAACATTTTTAAAGGAATCTTTTTTCTGAGCAGTAGGACTCAACGGTGGGCTCAAAATATTCAATAAATCATGCTGTAAACAGATGTTCTGTCATCCAGTCTTTGTTGTTCCGTTGATAGAGCATACACAGAGTACATTTAGCATCTTTCTTAAGACCTCTAAGATTTTCAGAATGGTCAGTGAGCACTGGCTTCCACTTAAAGTCACCAGGTGCATCAGCCCCTAACAAGAGTCAGCCTGTCCTTTGAAGCTTTGAAGCCAGGCATTTACCTCTCCTCTCTAGCTATGAAACTCTTAGATGGCATCCTCTTCTAATAGAAGGCTGTTTCACCTACAATGAAAATCTGTTGTTTAGTATAGCCACCTTCATCAATGATCTCAGCTAGATCTTATGGATAACCTGCTGCAGCTTCTCCATCAGCACTTGCTGCCTCACCTCACACTTCTACGTTATGAAGATAGCTTCTTTCTAAACCTTATGAACCAACCTCTGCAGGCTTCCAACTTTTCTTCTGCAGCTTCTTCACTTCTCTCAGCCTCCACAGAATTGAAGAGAGTGAGGGCCTTGCTCTGGATTAGGCTTTGGCTTTAGGGAATGTTGTGGTTGGTTAGATCTCCTATCCAGACCATTCAAACTTCTCTATATCAGCAATAAGGCTGTTATGCCTTCCTGTCACTCATGTGTTCACTAGAGCAGGCAGCACTGTTAACTGCCTTCAATAACTTTTCCTTTGCATTCACAACTTCACCTACCGGCAAAAAAGGCCTAATTTTTAGCCAGTCTCAGCTTCTGATATGCCTTCCTCACTAGGATTAATCATTTCTAGCTTTTGATTTAAAGTGACAGACATGTGACTCTTCCTTTCACTGAACATTTGTAGGGCTATTAATTATTGTGCCTCAGAGAATAGGGAAGCCTGAGGAAAGGAAACGAGACTGAGGGAATGACTGGTTGGTGGAACAATCAGAACACACACAACAGTTATCAACTAAGTTTGCCATCTTATACCGGCATGGCTCACAGCGCCCAAAACAATTACAAGAGTAACATCAAAGATCACTGATCACAGATCACCATAACAAATATAGTAACAATGAAAAAGTTTCAAATATTACAAGAATTACCAATATGTGACACAGAGACACAAGGTGAGCACATGCTGTTGAAAAACTGTGCCAACAGATTCATTCAACACAGAGTTGCCACAAACCTTCAAACTGTAAAAAATGAGAATTTGTAAATTTACAATAAAATGAAGCACAATGAGGTTTGCCTGTACACAAAGATGGAATTAAACCCCAAAATTTAGTTCCTTTAAAACGGATCTAAGAGTTCTTTTCAAATTAAACTGTATTTTGTCTACCATTTTTATTCTGACCATTAGCCTAAATCAAATTTACAGGTTCTACTTATTTCTTCTTGGTCAAACACTGAAAGGCTACTTTAGAAATGTCTTAAATTCCATCTCATCTAAAGATTCTTCTCCAGCATATACATTAGTCAGAGCCTTTAAATGATCACCTAACTTACAGTTATAAACTCTGTTATAGCTAATTCTTATGCAGACACCTATACTGTACATCATAAGCATGAAATTATTAATGCTACCAACTCCCCCTAACCAACGTAATCCACTTAGACCACAGTCACGAACCTCTAAACATCTTTTAGTTTTGTACTTAATGAGATCATTCAAGGAATAATACCAATTTTGGTCACCAGTTTAAAACAGTGTTGCATAAAGATCATTGCTTCTGAATTGAGTCAGACCTCAATTTTAAAGTCAGCAACACCTAATACCATCTTTGTAAACCTTGTGCTTGTCACTTAATCTTTGGAGTAAGTAAAAATAATAGCTAAAGTAATTTATAAAATGCTAATAATAACCTCAGGACAGAAAATAGCTTTCATCTTGTATACTAATTCTGATGGACTGGTAGTACCTGCTGGAGTGAGGGTGGAGGGTAGTGTTGCCAAGGATTCTGAAACCAAGTCCACAACTGGCAGGAAAAAAGATGTCTTCATAAAACAGATGTCTACTGCAGACAAGAGAAGGAGGAGTGGTGCTATTCATGACAAAAAAATGAATATATGTTGCCTGGCCCATGGCAAGCACCCAAAAAATGTTAATTCCCTTTGTATTCTTCACCAGTAGAATATAAAATTCAAAGAAAACTTACAGTTCAGGCTCTGGAGATGTTTTCTTCTCTTTTACAGTTATCACTGAATTTCAAACATTCTGTCATGTAAATACTCCAAAATAAATGTTAACTTTCTCATACTTCTTAACCTGTCCTCTTTTTTGAATTTTTTCTTAAAAAAAAAAGAAAGAAAAAAAAAAAACCCTTCATGCCTCCAACCCTCTGGGAGTTATCCTCCCAAACTGGAATTCCTTTACTTTTTGCTGTTGTTAATGCAATTACTGTAGAGTTAAAATAGTCTGAATAAGTCAAATCCTTTCTATACTTTCATAAACTCATTTTATCTATGATATTTCTATTAAATAGCAGCCTACACTTTGAGACACATACCACCCCTCCAGCATCACATAATATAAACTAGGTCTTGAATAAACAATATCTTAGAGCACTTTATAATTTACAAAGCATGCTAACTATGGTATCTCATTTGATCCATATAAGTTCCTATGAATTTATTCAATAGTCTTTTCGAAGAGGTATAAATTTTATCTTACAAAATTAAATTTACTGTTCACAAATTAATCCATTTTTCCAACTTTATGCTACTTTTTAATTCAATTGGTTTAGTCAATTATGTTTTTGACTGCTAGATGCTCATTAACCAAACAAAATAAAACCTTAAGTATGTGCTCACAAAAAAAGGCGTTCTACTTGAGTGAATTTTCTAGTTAATGGAAAATAAAACAAAACCTTTCTGACTTCTGCACCAGATCATGTTTTAAAGCTACTAATATGCATTACTGCATTAAGTTCAGAATACCAAAGATAATCTAATATTCATTAAAACTTCTCTTAATGATTCAAAATATTACCTTGAATATCAATTCTAATATAGTCCTAAAATATGAAAATAAGAAATTGTTCTGAACACGTGTGGCTCTTAAAAATTTGTTCGTAAAATCCCAGTAACAGCTTCCTGAGTTGTCACTATTTTCTCCAAAAAAAGGGTAAATCAAGGGTTCTGATTTAATATAATCATTTTACTCAAAAGCTTGAAATGTTTTATTTGTAGTAGTTTGTTCAGTCTTACATTATTTATATATAGGCACTTTCACATTAGGTGGTAATCGACTAGGATTCAGGGGAAAAAAATAAAAGAATAAAGTCAGCTAAACAGAAATAAAATTCATGAAAAAATCTATTATGTTACCATACATATACTCTGTACAAACATAATGTTTTCAAAGAAACTGATAATGCAAATAGTATTACTCCACAAATAAAAATTGTATGTATTAAGGCAGTATGTGGTTCTCTCTGCTTTCTCCATTAGCATGCACTGCTGCATTCTCTCCTTTTTTTTTTTGAGACGGCATCTTGCTGTCACCCAGGCTGGAATGCAGTGGTGCGATCTCAGCTCACTGCAACCTTCGCCTCCCAGGTTCAGGTGATTCTCCTGCCTCAGTCTCCCCCAGTAGCTGGGACTACAGGCATGCGTCACCATACCCAGCTAATTTCTGTATTTTTAGTAGACACAAGGTTTCACCATGTTGGCCAGGCTGGTCTCAATCTCCTAACCTCAAGTGATCCACCCACCTCGGACTCCCAAAGTGCACGGCTGCATTCTAATACAACCTTAAAAGAACAGAAAATAAAATACAATTATGTCGCTAATGTTCCCTGAGTGTTTCTAATTTTGTTTAGTGAGTTAGAAAAGGAACCTTGAATAAACTGTAAATTACTCAAATCTACTGGATTTTTTAACTAAATATTTCAAATGGCTTTTGAAAGTCTAAATTCTGCCTTAAAAATCTTAGAGCCAAAAGAAACCTTAAAGAACATCTCAGAATTCTTCTCATTATTTTAAAAATATAATATATGGATGTAGCAAATTATAAGGTACATTAAAAAAAAGTAAATGCACTATATACACATACATATATATACACACACAGATTCTAGCTAGTTTAATCTTACTCTACGTTTTTTAAAAATGTTACAGAAGTGAAGTAAAGTTAATACAGTAATGTAATAAGTGTTTATTTTTTACTTTGACAAAGAAGTTTGGAATCTCTAATATTCTAATGGAAGAGACAGAAAAATGTGGACTGAATGAAGGAAGGGCAAGAGTTAGATCATTAAGGGCCCACTTTATCTTGAGGTTTTAAGAAATTCAGATTTGCATTTTATAATACAAAGACAACTAGCACTACTTTGGAAAATGAATTGGAAGGAAACAACACTGGAAAATAAGAGTACTTAGGAAACTAACGCAAGTCTCTTAATGAGTGATAAGGTCATAAACTAAAGTGAAGACACCAAGCAGCACAGATTGATTTGTTGTAGACTTGGCAAGACTTAGTGTTCAAACAGAATGTGAGAGGTGAACTGTGAGACAAGGTAGGTGTCCAGGTTTTTAACTCAGATACCCGGTTACTTAAAAATGCCACTCAGATGGTAAATCTTCACAGAGCAGGGGGGTAAATTTGCATGGAGGCTGGATTTGGTGACTGTGATGACAACTTTGGGACATTCTGAATATCCTTCACTAAACATTTTGGATTGCCGAGGACACCCATGTGAAGGTATCTGGCCACTATTTGGAAATACAAGTCACTATTTGGAAATACAAGTCAGGAAAATTCTGTGTTAGAAATATGCTTCTTGGCAGTAGCATAATCTATGATGACAATGTACAGAATTCCACAAAACAACACAAGAAACTTGGCTTGAGTTCATACAAAATACAGCTGCCCTGCCATATCCACTGGTTCAGCATCTATGGATTTAACTAACTGTGCATGGAAAATGTAGTTAGGCCTACAGTGGTTGCATGTGTACTGAATATACACAGACTTTTCTTCTTGTCATTATTCCCTAAAGAACTATTTACAAAGCATTTACATTGTACTAGGTATTACAAGTAGACTGGAGATGATTTAAAGTATATGGGAGGATATGCACAAGTTATATGCAAACAGTATGCCATATGATATAAAGAACTTGAGCATCCTCAAATTTTGGTATCTGCAGGGGACCTGAAACCAGTCTCCCCCATGGTTACCAAGGAACAACTGTATTCAAGTACTATACAAAAATCTAAGGGGGACAAAAGCAAATAAGACATTAACCTCTACAAATTTACAGACAGGAAAAACAAATTTGTAAATAAGTGATTACAAAATTGTTCAATGTGTGCAATTACGGCAGTGTGTATAAAGCAGACAATGGCAACAGGGTTAAGAATGGAAGCCACTAGAACATTAGGTCAGGTAGATGAAGACTGAGAGGAGGAAATTTCAAATACAACAAAAAGAGTCAATACTATCAGACTGACAGAGGCCAACACTAGAAGAATTAATATGTTGGATAACAATAACATCACCTCATAGGCTAGGGTACAACAGTGATTCCAGACCTGGGATTGCCAGACCACTAGGCCAACAGTAAGGATGTGTCACTACTCTCAATATTTCAAAATGCCTTTTAAAAATTGCACCTTTATGCCTAACTTCTTTACCTCTGACTGGAATTATGTTAGCTCAATGTGGTAACTCTATCATCTTATAGTTGTCTTTTTTTTTTTTTTAGTAGTAGTTACTCATTTGACTGATAAAAGGAGGAAATAAATAATTAGGAGAAAAAAAATCTTGTGTTGTAAAATAGGAGGTTTACACAGAGAAGGAAATAAAAACAATCCTTAGTACTTAAAAGTCTAGACTCAAAGGCTAAACCATCGAGTCATAGCTAATCAGAGTATGCTTAACAGATAAAAAAGACCTGTTCAGTTCAAAACGTTGGTTAGCTAAGCAAGGGATTGCAGGAACACGTCTTTAGAGTAGTCCAGCTAAAAGAGACTGTGGTTTTAGCTGATTACAGCCTTGCTCTGAGCCAACATGAAGCTCCAAAAAAACTATTCTAATATTAAGCTATATTAATAGGCTTACACACAAGTGAAGGAGTGGTATAACAATTTTAATGTATGCTATTCAACAGTATAACTGGAATGAAATGACCCACTACTATACTCAAAATTTTAAAACAAACAACTACAGATCCTCCAGAGGAGGGAAGTGGATATTTTATCTAGAAAACCCTCTAGAGCTGTCTTCGAATGGCAGAAGGGGTATCATATACGGAGAGAATAGTGGGATTTTAATTTATTGCTACAGAAAGCAAAACTAGGATGGGTAGACAGACGTTACTGAATGGCAGATACTCGGCCAAATACAAAAATGTTATGAATATGAGAATTACTGCCTAAAAAACAGTGTTAGACTCATCATCATTTAATGTTTTTATACAAAGGAAAGATGATCCATCTCTTAGCATTCACACTACATGGTAATTGCATGTTTAAAATTATCTGTCTCTCCCAATAAAACATGAACTCTTTGAGGGAAGGATTACAGTCTTATTCATCTTTTTGGCCCCATGGAATCTAGCAATGCATTGCACATGGCTACTGTACCAAAAAAAAAGGTCTATCGAATTAATATGCAAATGAAGAAACTGGATGTTTTAAGAAACACTTCACTGAAAAGATGAGATGTCCTTTTGGGCCCCTAAATTTCTAAGATGTCCTTAGTACAGAGTCTCATGCAGAACTCGTTTTACTCCATAACACAACCTGGGGAGGGTATGCATAATGAATCTATTTTACTATGTGATAAGGAGCACAGCTAGGCTAATTTGAACTGCCTTATTTATCTGAAGTACTAATATTAATTACAGTTTCTTTGCCAAACTAGAAAAGATATACTTCCTGATCTTTGTATTATGAAACCTCAGGCAAATGCTTCAGTATGAAAATATGAGAGTACCTCAAACACAGAAGAATCTCTAGAATGTGAGGATTTAAAAAAATCTTACTCTTTAAACATGTAAGTAGTAGGCAGAGCAAAATGACATGGAAAAGGAATCAGTAACATTTAACTGCCAGAAGAAAGGAAGAACTAAGAAAAAAAATCTGAAAAGATTTTAAGAAATTACAAGTTATAGCATCATATCTGAATGGCATCTAGCTGAAGGATTTTCCTCATATTCTGCCTAAACCTTTCTACCTTCGCGGCTTCACAAGAAACTCTACCACAAACTAGTTGGGAAAATAAAGTACATACTGTAAATCAGTGGATTTGGTTTCTTGATTTTCAACCTTTGATAAAAGGATAGTGAGGGAAATAAACATTCAAAGTACTGCTCCAGATGACAGGAATACCATAGATTATTCCCCACCATTTTAACTAAAGTAGACAATTGAAACTGTATGAATGTGTATCTTGCATATAACAGGTACTCACTCTCTTAAATAAAAAAGATAAACATAAACACACAGCTAACTCTATTTTGCAGTCCACAGGATCTGACAAAAAGAAGTCCCCAGAGGTGCATGCTACCAGTGATTGGTCACCTAGAAGGGAAACGCTTTAAAAAGTTTTATTTAGGAACACACATTTGATTTAGACAAATAATGATAATAGGTACTTTGCATAGCTGTACAGATGAATATGGATACACAGGAAAGATTTACAAATTACTTTCACTGTTTGAGTCAATCTAAAAGACAGGGCCTGGAAGATGCAATCTTTCACATAAATAACCTAGACGTGTGAAATTAATTTTCACAACATCTTCGTTAAAAACAAGGCAAAATATAGATACTTGGTCCCAGTTGCATGTTTCTGGAACAAGAGAAAAATACACTTTAGTGTCAACGATCTTATCTAGGAACTTAATTTTTATTAAGCTGCTTTTTGAAATATGAACATTGTTGGCACTATAACACTTCATAGAATGGTATTTGCAGGATTCTAAGAATGTGTGCTTGTTGCAAAGACGTATTTACTTCTTTTCATGGAAAAAAAACAGTTCTGAGTGTGGGGGGGGGGAAACAAAACCACTTTAGGAGGACATTAACCTAACCCCAATTTCCTGGACCCCTACAACAGCAAACAGAAGGGGAACAGAGAGTGCAACCCAGCCCAAGCTGGGGACAGGGAAGGATTAGGAAGGGGACAAAAAACTGGACTCTCAGTTTGGCAAGAAGGCGGGTATTGCGGAAGGACGGTTTGCCGCGACGGGGGGCAAGAGAAGAGAGTGCAGCCCCCCGTAGCCCTTCGCTCTTCCCAGCCCGTCCCGCGGGGTCTGCAGGGCCGCAGCCCAAGCCCCACTCCGCGCAGCCGGCAGGAGGCGGCGGCCCGAGCTCTGTGCCTGCCCGCCAGCCCACTCTGCCCTGCGTGCGGCCGCCGGTGAAACCGCGAAGGCCGGGGCGAACGAGACAGTCGAGCCCCGCGTCCCCGCGGCGCCGCTCCGCCCACCCGCCTCCCGAGACGTGGCTGGGACCCCCGCAAGTCCTCAGCCGGCTCCAACCCTCAGGAGGCGGCTCAGTGAGCGCCTCGGCCTGCCGGCGCGCCTCCGAGCCCCCCGCCAGCTGGGCGGTCCCGGTCCTCACTCCCCGCCGTCAGCCTCCACTTACCTTCAATCGCCATGATGTGCTCGCCATGGACCGCACCAAGTGGATGGCGGGGGCAACGGGCGCGAGGGCGGGCGGAGGACGCGCCGAGGCCGCCAGCGAGAGGGGCGGGGCCCGGCCCGGAGTTGCCCGGCTGCGCGGCCGCGAGGGGCGCCGCGGGCGGGGCGAGGGAGGGGCCCGGAGCGCCGCGAGTGCGGGCCGCGGAAGAAATGGAACCTTCCCAGGGCCGCTGCCGCCGCCGCCGTGGGCGGCGGCACGTGACGCCGCCCCGCCCCAACTCCGGCTCCCCCCCCCCCCGCCGCCCCCACCGCCCCCACCGCGACTCGCACCAGGATTCTAAACAGGTGCCCGGCCCGGAGAGCCATAGGCCGGCGCCCGAGACCCGCCCGAGCTTCCTGACGCCGAGCGCCCACCGGTCTGGTACTTGCAGTAAACGGAGTCGAGGAAGGAGGCCAGTGGCAAATAATGTGGTCAGAACCATGGACAGATCTCCTCGGTTGAAAAGGATTCCCACCCACTGACTCTCTCAGATTTGGTAACAAGAAGGTCTGTTTAGGTTTGGTTTTGTTTTATTTTGTTTTGTTTTGCCCGACTCAGCCACATGCCGTCTCACATCTCCGCTGTGAAGTGGAGAGACAACCAGCTGGCAAAAAGCAAAGAGGAGAGAGGAATCCTGAGCACAGCAGTTGTCTCTCTCTCTTACACACACACATACACACACACTCACACACAAACACACCTGCACGCGCTCACTTCACCCCATAGCCTCACTCTTGATAAGCCTTGCTGCGACTCAGAGCTTGGTTTACCTCTTGGAAGTATGAGTTGGAATTTGTCTACAATTGACAACGCACATTTGTAGGCGTAAGACAGACATTTTGACAAAGGACCTGGAAAGCATGTCACATGCAGGTTTTTTAAATTTGCAAACCTGTGAGCGTTGTGAACAGCCCGAGGTCAACCCTGATCACAACAATTGGCCGCTTAGTTTTTACTTAAGGTACTTGAACCGCTCAACCATTTACCCAACTCTGAACTTCACTTCGTAATTTGAGGACCTGGACAATCAACAGCATAAACAACATTGAGAAACAGGGAGTTTAGTTATTTTCCCTCGTGGAGGAAATGCTAATTCCTGGAGCAAAATAGCTATATTAGGGACTGACACAAAGAAGAAAATATTTTACACTTATGTAAGTGAGGTTGGACTGTAAATCTAGAGCAGAAACTGTCTTCCATTGCTTTTATATAACCTCTCCCTCAGTCGCAGTTTATGCTCAATAGACATTCATCCTTTACCATTTTCATTAGTTCAAGGAATATCTGTGGAGCCGGCACTGTGCTGAGAACTGGCTACAAGCAAGAATTGTTATTGAAGGATCAAAGAAAATACTGTTCTACTCAGAAAACATTAAAATGCCAATACTTTAGGAAAGCTCCATGAGAGAGTTTATGATACACATCCATAGGATTCAGGTAAAATGTTTAGTTAATGACATTTTCCCCAGGCAGCCTCTCTTAAAACAGTCTTGAACTCCAAGACATTGATCTGAACTTGACACCACAGTTCTGAGTTTGTGGTTTCTGGCTAGCTCTGAGTAATCCAATTGTTCAAACTTTTAAAGAATTTCATATTGAAAGCCCGAAAAATTTAATCATCCTTTCCTCAACAATTACACAGCTACTAAGTAAACGACCAGATTATGCGAGTTTCCATAACCCAGATTAACGTCACTATTATTTGCTCAGGAGATTATTTGTGTGTGTATGTGTGATGAACTTGAGTTTCAAACTTGTCGAGTACAGGAGTTTAGGCCAAGGCCACTGGATATTGATGGCATTTCCCTCTGGGTTAGAATGCAGAATTCTCCCTACCAACATTGCCTTTAAAAAAAACAACAACAACAACAACTATGTTTCCAAGTGCTAGCTGGAAAATTTCTGAGACTGATGTTGGAAAATACCATACGGATTTCCTCATCTAATATTTCATATAGATTCTGGGTTTGCTTAGAAGTCACTTGGAGTCAGATTTTTTATTTTGTGTCTTACATATTCTTATTTCTAAAGTATGTTATGGGTTTGATACTTTTAATTTTAGGGAGTGTCAATTATTTATAATTTAAATGTTTTACATTTTATTAATTATACATCCTGTCTAATGACAAAAATTGTTTCTAATCTTTATCTTACACCTCTAAAACTATCTTCAGTCTGTATATCTTTATGTACTAGGGAATGCTCAAGAGATTCTTCATTTTTCATTTTTCATTCCTCTTTATAATACATTATTTGCAAAACAGTTTCCAAACATATAATTCAAGCAATTACCATCATGTATTGTGGAGATAGTTAGGAGTTACAGATAGGAAAACTAGAATAAAAGAAGTCAAGCTGGGCATGGTGGCTTATGCCTATAATCCCAGCATTCTGGGAGGCTGAGGCAGGCTTGAGCCCAGGAGCTCAAGACCAGCCTGGGCAACATGATGAAACCCCGTCTCTACTAAAAATACAAAAAATTATCCGGGTATGGTGGCACATGCCTATAGTCCCAGCTACTCAGGAGACTGAGGTGGCAGGATCACCTGAGCGGGAAGTCAAGCCTGCAGTGACCAGTGATCACACTAGTGCACTCCAGCTTGGGCGACGGGAGTTAGTCAAACTGATTTCCTTTCTTATGATTATGAAATGGAAATGTTTTTGGTATTTTGAATTTCGAATTAGTTTTTTATAGAGGTATTATTTTGAATGATAGTTTTATTTCCAGGACCTCAAAGCTGATTACCTAGTGATGTGGCTGAAACATCGGTGGAAAATTGAGCATGGAAGGTGAATCCTGTGGGAAGAACAACTCAAAAGGGAAGTAAAGAGTAATTTCACCTACATTAGTTAAGTAGTTGTCATGTACCACACAAAATAGCTAACCACTATTAATAGCAATATCATCTTGATGGGAAAGTATGTTCCTAGTTACAAATTCCCAATATACTTTTAAGAAAAAACTCATGTTTAAAATTGGACGTTTCCTTTATTTAATTTAAGCTGTTCAATTGAAAAAGACTAAACCACTAAAAGAATGAAAAAAAAATACTACCTAGCAATTATATAGTTGTATAATAAGTGGAGATTTAACAAGTATCTGCACAAATATATATATATAATTTAGTCAATTTTATGTTATTCAGGGATTTTGAGTATTTGAGTAAGGGAGACTTTTTTTTTTCAGACAGGATCTCTCTCATCATCCAGGCTGGAGTGCAGTGGTGTGAACATGATTCACGGCAGCCTCAACCTCCTAAGCTCAAGCAATCTTTCTGCCTCAGCATCCTGTGTAGCTGGGACCAGAGGTATGCACCACCACACCTGACTAACTTTTTTTTATTTTTATTTTTTGTAGAGGTAGGGTCTCACTTTGTTACCCAGGTTGGTCTCAAATTTCTGGGCTCAAGCGATCCTCCTGCCTCAGCCTCCCAAAGTGCTAGAATTACAGGCATGAGCCACTGCACCCAAACTGAGACAGTGCACCCAGCCAACACTTTTAAACTTTAAGCTTTATTACCAGTTGTAATTATCTGAAAAGAGATGGCTGTATTATACAAACCTGGTGAAAAACCAAGTTAAAACCGTTAATATTTCATTTTTTTATGAATCATAGTGCCATGAAAAATTATTCTATTAGTGTGATACTCTGTTTTTTTTTCTAACACTCATGAGGTTAAACAAAATATGGCAAATTATCTTTATAAAATAACATTGTCTTTTTTCAATTATAAATTAGTTTCTGTTTAAAATAAATATAATGATCAGAGCTTCATTGATGTATGTAATTGACTTATTTTGTTTATATTTGTTACATTACAAATTTGAAGTATACTTGCCTCTCTAAATCCATACATTCCAACAAGCTGCTCTGTCTTCAATTAACTGTACCTTAGTTAATACTTTTTTTGGGTTGCAAATGAGAGCAACTCAATTTGAATTAGCTTAAGGAAAATGGAAAGTTAATTATAAAGATATAAGTACAGAAATGAACCCTGGCCTCAGGATTAGCTAGATTTGGAAACCCCAATGCTATCACCATACTTTCTACTTCTTATCTCTACTTCTGTGCATGTTAGCTTCATTTTGCTTGCTCACCACAGGCTTTGTCCCTGTGGCAGGAAACATGACCCTTGAGAGCTATCGAGCTTTATAGCTCATAGTTTCTGCCAACTTTCTGGGCCCCAGGTTCATAAAGTCCCCACAAGGTTGAGTATCATTGACTCAAATTAAATGAAATACTCTATTTCATACCAATCAGGAGGCCAAGTACAAAAATTAGCCCTAGCCTGAGTCAAGTGCATGCCCCTGAACAAAACTTCTGTGGCCAGAATGGTAGGGTCATGGAAGAATACAGCAGACCCTATGAGACTCATATGGATGAACTGGGGAAGAAGGAAGATAGTTCCCAGAAGGGGGTTGTTGGACAGAAAGAACTTAATTTACGCCTAATGTTCCATTATTGGAACACTAAGCATGTGGAAGTTATTTACATCCTACTGCTCAAGGTCATCACCAAGGTATGATTGCAAAAATTCAAAAAATTGCAACCTCAGACATAAATGGGTTAAGTAGTAACTACAAAGGTACTGCGCTTTCTAGACATCCATCTCATGTCTACCTTCTAACTCTTTTGCAAGCTCTTGCCTCTCATCATATTTCCCTGCAGTTACCTTAGAGCAGAGCTATCCAAAAGAATTGTCTGCAACAATTAAAATACTCTATATTTGTGCTGTCCAATACAGTGGCCCATAACCACTTGTGATGATTGAGCACTTGAAACGTAGGAAATGCAACTGAGGAATTGAATTTTTAGTTTTATTGAATGTTATTCAATTTAAAGTTTAAAAAGCCACATGTGGCTATTGTCTGCCGTATCAAACAGCATAGCCTTAGAGTGACGGAAATGGCATGGTAGTGTTCAGGCAGGAACTAAGAAACAAGATTATTCAATGAGCACTTGGTGAGATAAAGTGTAATGTCTCTAGTGGGAAAAGAACTGCAGCAATTTCCCATGTTTGGCAATTCTACCTAATGACATGATACTGTAAGAAATATATCTATCATGCTGTGTGGAGGTAGTTAAAGATGGAGATGGAAAAAGTAACCAGAAATCAGAATAATTGTGTTTTCTCTTCCATTTCCTCCAGTAAATATTTTCCTCAAGAGTTGTCATTTACTCTCCTATAGATAGCACAGTTATAATAGGAAAAAACTAACATGAAATATTCTAGAATTATTTTTGTCCACTTAGATCAAATGGTAGTTTTTTTCCTGCCACCTGAAGCTTTAAAAGTAACACAAGCTCTAGCAAAGAAAGAAAGAAGAGAGCAAATAGCACGGACACTAATTTATTATTCTGTGCTTTCCTTCCATGGTATCTTCTAAGCCTTTCATGCAGACAGAAGGGCCAACTATACTTCACTTCCTTTTCTTCTGTAAATATGATATTCTTCCTGTATAATCTTTTTTTTTTTTTTTGAGCCAGAGTCTCACTCTGTCGCCAGGCTGGAGTGCAGTGGCACAATCTTGGCTCACTGCAACCTCCGCCTCCTGGGTTCAAGCGATTCTCCTGCCTCAGCCAACCAAGTAGCTGGGACTACTGGTGCCCACCATCATGACTGGCTAGTTTTTTGTATTTTAGTAGAGACAAGGTTTCACCATGTTGGCCAGGATGGTCTCAATCTCCCGACCTCATGATTCACTCGCCTCAGCCTCCCAAACGAGAAAACACAATTGTATTTTAGTAGAGACGAGGTTTCACCATGTTGGCAAGGATGGTCTCAATCTCCTGACCTCATGATTCACTCGCCTGCAGCCTCCCACTGCACCCAGCCTTTTTCACCTTTCAATGGAAAAGATAATATAGAAAATATTGGCCAGGCACAGTGGCTCATACCTATAATTCCATCACTTTGGGAGGCTGAGGCAGGCGGATCACCTGAGGTTGGGAGTTCAGGACCAGCCTGACCAATATGGTGAAACCCCATCTCTACTTAAAAAAAAAAAAAAATTAGCTGGGTATGGTGGCACGAGCCTATAGTTCCAGCTACTCGAAGGCTGAGGCAGGAGAATTGCTTGAACTCGGGAGGTGGAGGTTGCAGTGAGCCGTGCCACTGCACTCCAGCCTGGTGACAGAGTGAGAATCCGTCTCAAAAAAAAAAAAAAAAAAAAAAAGAGAGAGAGAAAGAAAAATTAGATAAAGCAATTAGGGTGTCTGCTACTTCTACTAGTTTCTGTTCACTGCATCTGATTGTTGTAAATTTACAGAGGGGGAAATGTACTCCTTTGCTAGATGGTAAACCATGTCTTTTTTCTTCTCCACCCACACTCCTCACCCAACCAAAATATACCTGATTGAGTTTATGACTATATTACTAATTTTTTTTTTTTTTAAGACAGAGTCTCACTCTGTCACCAGGCTGGAGTGCAGTGGCACAATCTCAGCTCACTGCAACCTCCACCTCCCAGGTTCAAGCGATTCTCCTGCCTCAGCCTCCCAAGTAGATGTTTTACAGGTGAGTGCCACCACGCCCAGCTAACTTTTGTATTTTTAGTAGAGACAGCATTTTACCATGTTGGTTGAAAAAAGAAAAAAAAAAACTAGAAGGGACAAAAGGCAGGTGAATGGAAAATAGGAGAAAAAATTAAAATTCATCGAAGATCGATTTTGAAAGTCTAGAGTTTAGCTGATAAGAGTTCCAGAGGGAAGAAGAGAGAATGTGGAGCACAAATAGTTAAAGAAACAATGCAAAACTATTTCTCAGATCTAAAGAAAGCCCTGGACTTTAGATGGAAGAAACCCTGCAAGAGCCAAGCAAGGTAAATGAATGAAAACCCATACTGAGACACATCCCATGGAATTTCAGAACATCAGGAATAATGAAGATTCTTAGAGAAGAGATTTTTAAAAAGAAAAGGAAAGAAGAAAAAATAAGTTAACTCTGAAAAAATGAGGTTCAAATTGAGATCAGAGATTTCAGTGACAAAGTGGGTATTAGAAAAAAAGGGAGGGGCCAGGCGCAGTGCCTCATGCCTGTAGTCCCAGCACTTTGGGAGGCCGAGGCAGATGGATCACTTGAGGTCAGGAGTTCAAGACCAGCCTGCCCAATATGGTGAAACCCTGTCTCTACTAAAAATACAAAAATTAGCCAGGGGTGGCACACGCCTGTAGTCCCAGCTACTTGGGAGGCTGAGGCAGGGGGGATGGCTTGAACCCAGGAAGTGGAGGTTCCAATGAGCCAAGATCATGCCATCATGCCATTGCACTTCAGCCTGAGCATCCCAGCAAGACTCCGTCTCAAAAAAAAAAAAAAGAATGGAGCGATAACTGTGGAGTCTTGAAGAAAGAATGATTATGAACTTCAAATTCTATGTCAAGCCTGACTCAATCAGGAATGAGGACAGAGTAAGGCATTTCAGGCATTCATAAATTTTTAAAAAATCTACTGTTGTGCACATTTATTTTTTTTAATTTTTAACTTGATGATATAGCCCAACAAAATAATAAATCCATGGAAGAAGTTACAGATCTAAGAAACCGTGAAACTAACCTGTGAGTATGATGAAAAGAAATCACAGGATGACAATCAACCTGGAAATCAGCAAATTTAAATTATAAAGGGAAGTCTGAATAAAATGTTCAGAAAGAAAATTGTCATTCAACAACTAATATACAACAATGCTAGAAGATCTTACTGTTATGAAAAAGGCATACATTTTTTTTCTCTCAGTAGAAAAAAGAAGGGCAATTAGATGCTCTAGGGTGGAAAAGCCATATGGCCCACATATGAAGCAAATTAAATATGGCTTGAGTTTGAGTCATTGTTAAAGTTGTCAGAGACAATCTAGTGGACCTTGGCACTTGGAATATTCTCTTTGGAACAGCACTGATTTAGCAACATAGCACTACATTTTCCAATTTAAAACTGTAATCATACAACTTGAAAGACAGTAAATAATATTTCTTTAGTTATAACTTATAAATACTGTTTATTAATTCAAAGATATTATGAAAGGCACAGAATACTTCACAGAACCAAATATAAATGTTCTCAATATTGACAATATCGAAATAAGAATATAGCCATCAGAGGCTGAGAAGTAAAGCAGAGGAATGAGGGATGGAGAACAAGGAGGGTAATTTCTCCCAACTCACTTAATGGAGAATTAAAAGTTACTTTTTAAAATTTATGGCAAATAAGTGTAAATTTTACTCTATTTTGAAATCGATATAAATGAACAATAGAACACACATATATACATACATATATATGAATAATACATATATTCTTTTTTTTTTTTTTTTTGAGACAGAGTCTCACTCTGTTGCCCAGGCTGGAGTGCAGTGGTGCAATCTCAGCTCACTGCAACCTCCGCCTCAGCCTCCTGAGTAGCTGGGATTACAGGTGTATGCCACCACACCTGACTAATTTTTGTATTTTTAGTAGAGACGGGGTTTCACCATGTTGCCCAGGCTGGTCTCAAACTCTTGACCTCAAGTGATCCTCCTGCCTTGGCCTCCCAAAGTGCTGGGATTACAGGTGTCAACCACCATGCCCGGCCTATGTATTCTTCCACTGTATCTTCTATATATACACTCAGAAGAAGAGGAAGGGAGGAGATGGGAAATAGTATATAGTCATCCCCTCAATATCCTCAGAAAATTGGTTCCAGGACACTCCTCCCCCATTCCAAAGTCAATGAATGCTCAAGTTCTGTATATAAAATGGTGGAAAATTTGCATATAACCTAAGCACACCGTCCTGTATATTTTAAGTTGTCTCTAGATTACTTATAATATCTAGAATAAAGTAAATGCTATGCAAATAGTTCTTACACTGTATTTTTAAAAATTTGTATTATTTCTCATTGTTGTATTGGTTTTTTTTTCTCAAATTTTTAAATTCACAGTTGTTGAATCTGTGGATGCAGAACCCGCAGTTACAGAGGACTGATTACATGAGCCAAATTCTTCTTCTTTCATAACCTGAAGTCAATGGATGTCTGAAAGATAGAATTATATTCTCTTTTTTTTATTCTCTCTTTTTTTTTTTTTTTTGACAGAGTCTCACTCTGTCCCCAAGGCTGGAGTGCAGTAGCATGATCTTGGCTCACTGCAGCCTCTGCTGCCCAGGTTGCAGCAATTCTCCTGCCTCGGCCTCCCAGGTAGCTGGGATTACAGGCACATGCCACGACGACCAGGTACTTTTTGTATTTTTAGTAGAGATTGGGTTTCACCATGTTGGTCAGGCTGGTCTCAAACTCCTGACCTCAGGTATCCTGACTGCTTTGGCCTCCCAAAGTGCTAGGATTACAGGAGTGAACCAACTTGTCCAGCCGATAGATTTATATTCTTTAGTATATATGGCTATCATCACAACAACTAAACACAGAAATTTATAAAAGTTCACCTCCTGGGAATATGCTGGGTATGGGGGAGTCTCAACTGGAAAATATTAATTTTTGTTTTGACATTAAAAATATAGAAATATATTCTGAAAATAAAGGGTCCAATGGCTTCTCTCCTTCTCTGTGATGCCTCCAAAACCTACCTTCCATCAGAGGTAAGAACTCCCCATAACATTTGCATTTATGTATGTTATATTTAGAGTGTCTCTTCATAGTTGAATGGGCCCTAAACTGAGCCCTAAATTAGTAACTGTTTCATTCATCTTCCTGGATCCCTTTCACTGAGGAGTCTTAAATGAGGAGTTCCTCAAATAGAATTGGTTTGAGCTACACAGGGCAAGCCAGTCTGAGAGAGGAAGTGTATATTCAACCCACCTTGGCCTGTGCTCTCGTTCTCTTTGTTTTCCTGGAAAGGATTTTACTGTTCTCTCTTAGGGGTCATTCCCTTTTGATTTAGCCTCCTTTTATGTCTGAGGCTTAGTTATATAATCACAGATGAATTTCTTTGTTTTCTCCAAATTTTCTACCTAGGGCTTTTCTATTGGTGCTGGTCAATGGGAAGTCATTTAATGTGCTGAGCTATATCTCTGCAAATGGAAGAGTCTGGAGCCTGGTGATACTTTTAAAGAAAAATTTGGACGATGACATCAAGGATCCACAAAGCATAGGAGGACCCTGAGGATAAACACCTTATGAACTGTGGACAAAGGTTGGATTTCTACGTATACTTCTCCTATCCCTTTTTACAGTGCTGTCAGGGGAGGCTCTAGGAAAAACCCCAGTCTTATATTCTGAATTCCCTTACCTTGACATACCACATAGCAACTATGACTTTTCTCATTGAGGGTATATGCTTGTGTGGTCCTTTGTGCAGAATATGAATGTATTCGCTAATGAATATAAATGCAGAATATAAAGTCCAAAACTTTGGTTTGTAGTTAAAACATCTAAAACCTGCAACCCACCTGATCTATGCTCTCATCTTACCCAAAACAATAAACCAGAGAAGGGATTGAATAAGAACTCTGTTCAGAATAGTGCACTCTTTGTCCTGTGCTTGCACCAACTCGAAAGTGAGTGCCTCCTTAAGTGTTGCACCCTAGGTTCCTGGCTTACCTCAGCCTTAGTTCTGAGCCCGGGATTCCTGCCACCTCTAGCTCCCCTGGGTCACAGCAATGGGAGAGGATCCCAGCAGTGGTAAATTCTCCCCCACTCCCAGTGCCAAACCCACAGAGATCCCTCATGAGTGATAATGTATTTAATTAATTAGAAATCATTGGCTGGATGTGGTGGCTCACACCTGTAATCCCAGCACTTTGGGAGGCCGAGGCAGGTGGATCATGAGGTCAAGAGTTTGAGACCAGCCTGGCCAAGATGGTGAAACCCCGTCTCTACTGAAAATACAAAAATTAGCCAGGTGCAATGGTGGGAACCTGTAATCCCAGTTACTCAGGAGGCTGAGGCAGGAGAATCACTTAAACCCGAAGGCAGAGGTTGCAGTGAGCCGAGATCGTGCCACTGCACTCTAGCCCGGGCAACAGAGCAAGACTCTGTCTCAAAAAAAAAAGAAAAAAAAGAAATCATCAATAAAGCCCTTCAATAAATGAATGAAAGCAGAATAAGGAAAACCTAGACCAGAAGCAGCACAGATGGAATGGACCTGGAGTTTTGATTGAGAGTAAGTTCAATTTGTATATGTAGGGTATCTACTAAAATTATTAATGTGGTTTTAGACTACAATTTTAGATACTTATTATCTGTCATAAAGAAAGCAGAATCCCACTCTTCTCTGCCCTGGTAAGAAAATACCTGGAGTGAATTCAGTGGCAAGATTATTTCTAATTATATTCTATGTGAAAAAGTCTAAAAAGCTGATAATGTTTAGTCCAAAAAAGAAATGACTCAGGGACTCCATGATAATTGTTTTCAAATATTTGAATGCCTGCCAGATGAAAAGAGATCAGGCTTATTCAGTATGGTCACGACGGTTAGAGCCAAAACCAGTGGGTGGCAGCTGTACAGGAAGAGATCTGTGCTTGTTATAAGCCTGGTGCCGAGATTATCACTGTCATGAATAGTCTCTCTTGGTTTAGTGTGCATAATAATTAGATTCTTTTTTACACATTAAACCAGATCATAATCACAGCCTACATGCAAGCTCTATTGGAAAAGAATTACGCTAACAGGTGACTCAACAGAAGCATTAGGTGGATGGCAGACTTGGGAAGCTGCCAGCCCTTTCCCCTCCTCCTTACTTGGCATTTTTTATGTTTGTTTGTTGGTTGGTTGGGGTTTTTCCACTCTGTGTTGGTGGAAGCACTTGAGATAGTTGAAGACAATGTTTTCCCAGGTAAGCTTCCTTCTTGCCAAAGACCCATCCTGGGACCTCTACCAGTCTCTCCCTTCCTCTCTCTCCCACAGACCAACTTTCCAGCAGGTTTCATTTTATCCCAGTCTCCTGCTGTCAAAATCCTGAGGCCCATATGCTAGTTTTGTCACAGGGCCCATACCTTAGGTTTCTCTCTCTCGCCTCACTCCTCCTCATTTATACTTTAGCTTTAATTTTCAAAGATTCACCTCTAATCTCCCAAAGGTGCAAGAAGTTAAAGTGAAGAGAAATTAATGCTCATATAGAGATTTTCCACCTGAGAGCTAATGATTCTAAGACAAGCTTGAGTTGGAAATGAACATGATGTACTGGAAAGATGAGATTTTCAAGAATAAAGAAGTAGAACTGAGGAATTGTAAGAGTCATCTATTACTATTGCTGCATGGCAGACTGAGGACCCCAAAAATCTTGTAAAGATTTTAGCAAGAAAGTGATATGTTCAAAGTGACATTCCAGGCAGTAAATTATAAGATGGAGTATAGGATTAGTTGAAGAAAGTAGAGAATAAAGGCAGGAACTGATTAGGAAATGCCATGATAGTCCAGGAATAAGATGGTGAAAGCATGGACAATGAGAGCAGCTGTAAGCATGGAAAGGAAGAGTTAGGTGGACAGCCATGTTAAAAGAATTTTGACAATACTTAGTATATTGGATGTTATCTGACCAGAAAAATATATCCCTTCTTTTCCAAAAGTTGGCCCTCTCCCACTCCAGCCATATGATTATGGAGGTGCAGCCATGAGAATGCCCATGGTAGGATTCCTACCACAAAAAGCACACTTGAGTAAGGGCCTCAGTTGCACTTGGAAATCCATCTCCATGTTTGCACTGAGGCCATATCTCATACAGGTTGCTGTCCCGAGTAACTGAGTGTGCTAGGGACACCAAGAGAGCTACATTCGAGGAAGACAAGAGACTCCCTTTCAGCAACTTTGCCTCAAGAACTACCTGATAATCTTGCATAACCTTCTATAGACTGCCTAGCAATCCAGACCCAAGCTCTTCTCTCTTTTACCTTCACTTGGGGTCAGATTGCATCACGGTCTGATGGCTTCCAACCATTTCTACTAACCTCCCTATATATATCCTTTCACACAGATATATAGGTTGCATATGTCTAAATATGTCTAATAAAATCCTTATACATTTAATCTTTGGCATCTGCCTATTAGAGGACATGAACAAATGCAACTGCCAATCCTATTCTTTCTCTCTCTCTGTCTTCTGTCTCTCTGTCTGTCTCACTCTCTCTCTTTTACACATACATATGCCCCAGGGTTAGCACATGATCCAGGCTGAGCCAATTACCTAGTACAGCATCCATCTACCCATAGCGATTGTTCTAAGGAATAGGCACATGACCCAAGTTGGACCACTAAGAACGCCCCGTGAGACCAGCTGAATTTAACCTAGAGGCCAAACTGAGTTTTTTAATGCAGATGCCGCTGAATGAGTGTGACTTAAGTCTGCTACTAGAATCCCAGCCTTATGGAAAATACCCAGAAAATATAGCTATCATCCAGGTGGAAACAGAGTGCATTTTGGTGGCACCACTTTGCTGGCTCCAGTCCATGAGGTTCCTAGGGCTGCTCTAGTGTCCTGCGGCACTCCCATTCTCTCTCTCATTCTCTCTCTCTCTCTCTTAATTGTATGAGGTACACAGGATCCTTCCAGTAAATCCCTTTTTTTCTTAAGGTAGCTGGAGTTTCATTCAGTCACTTGAAGCCAAAAGAGTCATAATTAATATACACAGTGACAAAACAGACATAGGGTTAAGTAGAGGATAAGAAGCAGTTAGTTCTAATGTTATAGGCATATTAGACCAAAATAATGGTGTTATTCACAAAAATATGAGAATTAGAAATTCCTTATGAGAGACGATTGAGTCCCCAACAGGATATCCAAATAAAAATGTAATTAGGTTATTAAGGATAATAAAAATTGAAGCCTTAGTGAGAGGTTTCAGGATGAGATACAGACACATATCAGACATGCTCCTTGAAACTAGAATGTAAAATCAGTTTACCAAGATAGTATACTTGGCTCTTGCCATATAATGAGATAATCATTTCTGGTTGTTTTTTTTTTTTTTTGAGACAAAGTCTCACTCTGCCGCCCAGGCTGGAGTGCAGTGATGCAATCTTGGCTCACTGCAGCCTCTACCTCCCAGGTTTCAGTGATTCTCCTGCCTCAGCCTCCCGAATAGCTGGGATTACAGGCACGTGCCACTGCGCCTAGTTAATTTTTGTATTTTTAATAGAGACGGGGTTTCTCCAAGTTGGCCAGGCTGGTCTTGACCTCCTGACTTCAGGTGATCCACCCATCTCAGCCTCCCAAAGTGCTGGGATTATAGGCGTGAGCCACCACACCCAGCCTTCTGGTATTTTTATTTTGTATTCTTGTACGTAAGTTAAATGCAATTGCTACCAACGTACATATCCTTCATTAATGTAATTTGCTATTTAGTTCAAATTAACTACATTTTTATTTGTTACAATAAAGGCTAAACACATTCATTTTCAAAGTTTAACCTAACAATGGTTAAACTACTCAAATAATGGTATGTACTTTAAGTATTTCCTTTAAAAAATAAAAGCGCCAAATCTAAGTTACAATTACTTTAAAGAATAATTATATATATATATAAAATAACATATATATATAAAATAATCTGAATGCAGAACAAGAAGAAAATATTCTACAAATCTGTCTTTACGATTTTTTTTATACTAGGAAAAGAAAGAAATTGAATGTTAAATTATTCTGAAAACTAAATCAACAATGGATTAAGCTTTCAAATTTTTTCCTCCATGAATCCATTCGAGTCATGTGATAATATGTCTTACATTTGCCTAAAAAATTAAGTCCAGTGTCACAGTTGTAACAGTGATCCATTTGGAATACAGAGAATTTTAAAATATGACCCATTTTTGAGCGATAAGAAACTTCTTTCCCAGAAAACTGATTAGCCCAGCAGGTGACAAGATGGCTATAATAATTATGATATTGTGCCATGCCTTCATTGATCTGAATGCTGAATTTGAACTTTTCACTAAGAACTTTTGGCAGCAACTATATAACCATTGCCAAGAAGAGTTTGCTCTGGTGGCTATCCAACCTGGTGAGTTAAGCAAAATATCCCCCAGCAGGTTATTAAATACCTAAGTCTTTCTTTTAAATACCTGTCTTAGTGCATTCATGTGTATTCTTGGCTCCTGAAATAAAACCAGATTTTAAAAAAATTATTCTTTTCTAACATGGCATTAAAAAGACCTTCTCTATAGCTGTTTCCCAAGGTGTGGTCCTTACTGTGACATTAATACTACCTGAATTTTTTTAAAAAACACAAATTTCCAGATTCCATCCCACATCAAATGAATACAAATCTCTGGAAGTAGGGTCTAAGAAATCACATTTTTAAAAAAGCATTTATTTGGATATTGGCAATGAAGGAGGCTATGCATGCATGGGGACAGAGGATCATCTACTCGATATTGCTGTGAACCTAAAGCTTCTGTACAAAATAATGTTTACTTTTATTGGAAATAAATGTATTTTGCACTAAAAAAAAGTGTCTCCTCCAAGTGATTCTGGTGTAAACCAAAGCTTAAGAACAACTCCATAAAGACTGATTTTAAATGCAGAATATTTTTCACCTGTACACAATTTTAAGTTCTGGAATCTAACACATACTGAAAATTTTCAAGTATGAGAAGTATTAAATAAGTTTCAGGAAGAAACACTAGAAAAACATACTTTACTTTTTGGGATATCTTTCTATTCCATGACAAGTATGCTCTTCTCTGAGAAAAACTCTCTCAGATATCAATGGAAAATATCTGAAACTCACATTTGTGTAGTATGCCTGGACCCTTGGTCATAATGGATTGGGCCAAGGGTAATAAACACCAAACCTAGAGGGACTAATCACTCCCAGTTAACCTGTTTCTCTCATTTGAACTAAGACACCAAAAGAACATGATGGTTTGCAGTTTTAAGGTTTAAAACAAGATTCACAAACTGTTAACACCAGTCTCCCCCAGAGCTGCCTTTTCTTTGAACTTATGCCTGAGACAAAAGAAGATATTTCAACAGTGAAACGAGAACAAAATAAAAAAACGAATATTTACAGAACAACAAAAAACAAAGATTTTCAAAATAAAAAATAACATAAAATGTCAGTAGAAGGGTCGAAGACACAAGTGAAGACATTTCTCAGAAAGTTGAGCAATGATGAAGATGAAAATATGAAAAATAGGGGCAAAAATTAAGAGACACAGAAGGTCCAATATACAAATAAAAGGAGTTTAAGAAAGAAAAAAGAAATCATCAAAGGAAATAAAAAATAAATTAGAGAAGAAATCATCAACAAAAAAAAATCTAGGAAAACTTCCTATAGCTGAAGAACATGATTTTACAGATTGAAACGGAAATCTGAATGCGTAGTAGAATTAGTAAAAAGAGGCCTACACTAAGACACGTATCATGACCTTTTAGAATACTAGGGACAGCAAGAAGGTTGAAATCAGACATATTGGATAAATATAGAACAATATAATGCATAATAGTTGATCAGTAAATTGAATTATACTGGCCATAGATTTCTAAGCAGCAATAATACAAGCTACAAAGCAATAAACCCATGCTTTTAAAATACTGCAAGAAAATTATTTCCAACCTAAACGTCTGTATTCTACAAAATTATAAATAAAGTGGAAGGATAGCATAAGAACATATTCAGGTATGTATAGTTTCCAAACATGTTACCTTCTATGCACCCTTTCTTAAATATGTATTTGCAAATGTTTTCACATAATGAGGGAATAAATCCACCCCCTCCAAAAAAAGACACAAATTCTAGGAAACAGGAGCTCTGACATGTACTCTTGACAGAAACATATTCTAACAGAAATTCTTGGAATCCTAGAATGATGGTAAGGAGAACCAGAGAAACACCTGGACACCAAAAATGAAAGTCAGTGAGTTCTATCAGGGACAAGTCAGGAGGCTCCATGAAAGACACTTCTTCATGAAGATGAAATTAATAGAATATTTGATATGCCTGAACCTCTTGAGAGGATATGTAGGTACCGGGGCTTGAATTAGTACATAAAAAAAAAACCTAAGAAGATACACACATACACACACACACACACACACCCCAACAATGATTAATTTCAGTTTTCATGAAAGGAAAGGTAGTCATAGCTTACTACCTGGCTTAGCTCTGAATAGCAATCACTTAGTTATCACAATACAAACATTGGATGTTGACCTAATCAAAGTATGATTAAATACTTTGGGGAGTATAAGAATTACGGCAAGTGTGCATGTGTGTGGTAGGAGTAAGGGAAAGAAAGACAGCTAAATCCTCCTGTACAGTGGAATAAATAATATCTAAAACTGAAAAATTAAGTGGTAACAATACAACCATGTTATCTGGAGATAGGAAGATAAAAGCCAAATTAATTAGGTAAGTAAGGGGAAAGGATTGGCTGTTATGAGAAAGAAAATGGTGAGAGAGGGCCAGAAGGATGCTGTTTTTTTAAATAACAAATCTTATAGAACCATTTTACTTTTTAAGCTTTGTTCACATATAACTGATTTTTTTAAAAAAAAGAAAAAAATCAAAAAACAAATCTACTTGCTCAATTCATGGAAATGCATAAACTGGGAAGGTGTCATAGTTGGCATGTCAGTTTGAGCTGCCTTGGAAGCAAATGTCAAAACAGAGTTAGAAGTGCAAGAGATTACTGAAGGTAATGCCTGTGAAAGAACAGGAAAAAAGGAATGGAAGTAAGTATAGAACCTCACCAGGCCGCAATGCCGGTCTGTCCCCTGTAAAGTGAGAAGAGGAAGAAAGGAGGTGAAAGAGCTTCAGACTATGTTGCAACTCTGAGAAAGTTTCAGCCAGTCTGATAGCAAGCTCCAGGGCAAAGATTTCCTGCTACAAGAATTTCTCCTTGGCCGGGAGTGGTGACGCACGCCTGTAATCCCAGCACTTTGGGGCCCTGAGGCAGGTGGATCATGAGACCAGCCTGGCCAACACGGTGAAAACCCCCTCTCTACTAAAAATACAAAAATTAGCTGGGCGTGGTGGCACGCGCCTGTAGTCCCAGCTGCTCAGGAGGCTGAGGCAGGAGAATCTCTTGAACCTGGGTGGGGGCGGAGGTTGCAGTGAGCTGAAATTGCACCGCTGCACTCCCGCCTGGCGACAGAGTGAAACTCCATCTAAAAATAATAATAATAATAATTTCTCCCTGTGTATAAATGGCCAAACCCCACTTCCCCCTATTACGCTCAGTCTTTGACTCAGTCTCTGCAAGAAGAGAGCATTTCTTGCCTTGAACACTTCAGAATATCATTCAACGTCTCCCTGGCTTATAGTAGCCTCTTTTCCTGGAAACTCAGAAGAAGGAGGTTAGTGGGATTAACTGCAGTACCCATCTGTACAGTTGTTCATAGGGTTGCAGTGGTACTCATCATCTTCCTCTTCCACTAACCATTCTAATTTTACTGGCACTAAGCTATCACTTCTGTTGGTCTCATGGGCTTATCTGGTGGTGTCAAACTCTCATTTCTGCGAAGTCTGAGCTCCTGACCCCTTAATCAAGTCAGAGTTGCTGCACTGATTTCTATGCCTCATCACAATTGGTCAAGAGAGTACCAGGAGGCACAGAAAGAGAATCCTTAGCATTTCATAGCTATTACTTTCTCCCCTTATTGTATAACAGCAGCCTTACCTCCACTTGATAACCAAGATCAATTATGGCTGACAAGATAGTGACTCTTATTCTCTCAGCTGATCTCTGGACATAGACATACAAAGTGCCCAGGTGGGCTTTAGCTTGTAGATCAATGGGACCCTGGCACAATTGCTCTTTTGGGGGGGGGGGACTAGGACCTCAAATGTTGCAGAGCCCAGAACTGTGGGCACACAAAGCAAAAAGTGCCCTCATTGGGTCATTGAAAATGATGGTAAATGGGGCTTTCATGCTTCCACCTCTTGGTCCCAAGCTATACATAGAAACTTGATTCAATGTACGTATATATACTGCACCTTATAGGATGTCATCCCACGCTTGCAAAGTGTGTTTCCAAGCTGACACCGTAATTCTGCCTTGAACGAGTCATTCCAATGGTCTGTCAGACCAGCTGCTTCTGGAAGGTGTGTACAATCAGTAGCTTCCATGGTTATTGATCTCCTTGTGCAACTCCTTCACTGTGAAGTGAGTCTCCTGGCCAGATGCTATACCTGAGGGATTTCATGCCTATGACTCACCTGTTCTATAAGCTCCCTATTAGTGGTGCTGACTGAGGCTCTGCAGGTGAGAAAGGCAAATCCATACCTGAAATAAGTTTCTTTTCCTGTGCAAATGGATCACAAGCCCTTCCAGGATGGAAAAGATTCAGTATAGAAAACTTAAAACCAAGTGGCAGTTAGAAAGGCCCTGGTAAGTGAGACTCCATGCTATTGAGTTCATGTATAGACTCTGTCTCTGACACCACAATCACTCTGTTCGTGTGCCCATTATACTAGTTTTGGGGTCCCTGATGATCAAGGCTGGGTAGTGCCTACCTGGTTGTTCAGTGCTTCTTCCAGGTTGGATGTGTTCCTACAGGTCTGCATATACCATCATGGAAACAGGATGACTATGATACAACCCTTTAGGTTTCTAGATCGACTTAGTTCCCATGGCCAACAGTCCTCAAAATGCCTTGGCATTCTTCTTGCTCCTGTGGATAGTCACCTGAGTAAATAGCTGTAGGTCCCTTTGGGAAAGATCTAGAGAAATCTTTATATTTTTCCTGGGGACCTATTCACCTTTTCAGTCAATAGGTTTGGAGTCTGAAAATTGGCTTAGATCCCGTTGTCTTAGGAATTGAGCAAGGAATCACAACTTTTTGTTGGGGAAACTGCCCTCAGCCTTCCATTCACCCATTTTTGCTTTCCTTTGATTCTATGAGGCAGCACTCTTGTTGGTTTCCCATTTATTTTGCTCTTAGGGATGCCACGTTCACCTCATCTCCACAGCTTCCTTGTAGATTAGGTCCCCTTGGCTGTCTCTACAAATTTATCGATCAATATCATAATTGTTTTGCTCTGGCTTCCGGCAGTGAAGGGTCAACAACTGGCCTTTCTGTTCAGAACCTCGCTATCCCCATTACTAGTAATGAGCCCATTTCTGTGACTGCATTTCCTGTAGTCAGCCCTGGCCTACAGAGAAAAGCCAACCCCGATCTTCTTAGCAATGCTGGTGCTTGTCTTACCAGCAGGTTCCTGACAGTTTGGTAAATGATGTGACTTTTAGGCCCTGCTGTGGAAAATAATCTTCTGATGGGTCTTCTGGCATCACATAATATGTATATTCCAACATGCTCATCTCCCTGACCATTTAAATCCCTTCTGCCACCATCTGCCATGACCACTCAGGCACTTCAACTTCACTTAGTATGAACCATCACTTTCTGCAGGTTTCTAAGAACCACCCATTCTTCCACTGAGAAGTGTCCCTGAGTCAATGAACTCTTGCTTATTGCATGTTATTTTGTAGCTTCTTTGATCAAGCACCCTGGCTCCTGCTAGTACATGTTAGCTAATCTCGCCGCTCCTTTGGGGGTATAAGCTCTTCTTCCCTTTTAGTTGTAGTATGTCCCAGCTGGACATGCTAGGATTTAAGCCTAGTGATTTACCTAGCAGCCAGGAGAGAAAGAGGGAGTAGCTCTTCAGGGGGGCACCTGTTGCCTTGTTTGAGAAAGAACTCTGCCCTATCTTCCCACATATGGGACATGCTAGCTTCCAAAAGCTGATATCAGCTGCTTTAGCATCCCAGGCCACTTTTTAGTTCTCTTTATGAGTTTGTTTTCTTCCCTGATAATTTTCTCTAAAATAGCGATATTGTGAAAAGTTCTGCCCATGAACTTGTTTAATTACAACCTGTACATTTTATAAAAGAAATGATTTAAAACATCATGGCAATAAGAAAGAAAGAAAGATTTGGGGGTTGTCTAATTGTAATTGCAAAATACATCATAAAGGTATGTCCTCTGTTGATAAAAGATTTTTCTAATTAACTGAATGCTCTGCTACCTGCTGTTATCATATCCACAGTTGACAAATTAAGATACTATTCTTGAATTAGCACCTTTACCTTTTTTCCTAAGCAATTTATATCATGATTCCAAGAAAAACAAATAGAGTGTGGCAGTGCCAAGTATTCCCTTGTCTCCTCATTTTGCTAACTTTTTCAGCTCTCCAGCAAATAAATCTGCATGTAAATAGAAGACCTTCAAATAAGATGGTTTGCCATGGAAATAATGAATCCAAAACTACCCTACTGTGTAGACACAAGGGATTTTGACAATCTGTTTTTCAAATGTGTGCTGCAGTATTCTAAGACAAGGATAAAATATTAGAAAAGCTTCACATCATACTCATTAGTTCTACATCCATGGTCCCTAAATTCCACTTAGCTTTGTGGTGCAATAGCCCTACTAATGACACCCAGAATAACTATAGGTCATTATCTCTGTTGGCCATCGTCCTTCCACTGGCATACTCCCTAACCTTCTGTGGGTGTGCTCTGAATTTTTATTTCTCAGCTGACCATAACAGCTATTTTTATTGAACACCTGGCATATGTTACATCACTTGACTCCCAACACCACATAGATTTTATTACACCCATTAATACTGAAGAAGAAATGGAAGCTTAGAAAAACAAAGTAATGCTTGCTCAAAGTCACTCAACCAGCAAGTAACATCTAATTGACTTAAAAAAGTAATGTGCTCTTAATTTCTGCACAATATCGTTGCATTTTACAAACACTGCCAAAATAACCTGATCTGGTCATTTATCCTTCTTCTTGCTGAGAATAACTTTCCCCCGGCCAACTACAAGTCAGTTATGGTCTTTTCCTTTTCCTCTATTACCCCACTTTTTTTTCTTTGAGACAGGGTCTTTCTGTGTTGCTCAGGCTGAAGTGCAGTGGTAAAAACATGGCTCACTGCAACCTCAACCTCCTGAGCTCAAGTGATCCTTCCACCTCAGTCTCCCAAGTAGCTGGGACTACAGGCTTGTACCACCACCCTCGGCTAATTTTTTTATTTTTTGTAGAGATAGGGTCTTGCTGTCTTTCCCAGGCTGGTCTCGGACTCCTGGGCTCAAGCAATCCTCCCACCTCCCTTCCAAAGTGCTGGGATTATAGGTGTGAGCCACCATGCCTGGCCTTAAACTACCTCTTAAGCACACACAGATAAAGAATAAGGAGATGGGGGAAAATGATAGTTATATTCAAAGTTTCAGCTGATAAATGTCTCTATTGTATAAACAGTTTATAACAAATTGTTGGACATATAATACATATAGACACATATTCACACCAAGTGCAGTGGTTCATTTCTGTCATCCCGACACTTAGGAAGACAAAGGTGGGAGTATTGCTTGAGGCTAGGAGACCAGTCTGGGCAATACAGTGAGATCTTAGATCTCATCTCTACAAATTTTTTTTAAAAAATTAGCCAGACATGGTGGCACATGCCTGTAGTCTCAACTACCTGGGAGGCTGAGGCAGGAAGATTGCTTGAGCCCAGGAGTTTGAGGCTACAGTGAGCTATGATTGTGCCACTGTACTCTAGCCTGGGTGACAGAACAAGACCCTATCAGGAAGGAAGGAAGGAAGGAAGGAAGGAAGGAAGGAAGGAAAGAAAGAGAAATGTAATATTTGCCATTAACAGCATAAAAGAGGTGGCTAAGAGCAAAGCTTTATTGAGCTAAGAAAATGACTCTAGTTGGTAACTTGAATCCACAGAAATAAATAAAGAGAACCAGAAATTCCAAATAAACAGATTATATAACAAAAGCTAGAAATATAAACTTGCTGTCATTTCTTCTATTTGCTTCTTTAGAAGACAAAATTATAAAAATAATAACTATAACAATGTATTATTGGGTTTTTAACATGTATAAACGTAATATGTATAAAAATAATGCCACAAAAGGTGAGAAAATTAATAGAGCTATATAGGAAAAACATTTCTATATTACATTGGAATTGTTACTATAAATCCGAAGGTGATTTCAGTAAGTTAAGATGAATACGGCAAACTCTAGAACAATATCAAAATATCAATAAGAAACTTAAATGCTTCATTAGAACATATTCACTTAATGCAAAAAAAGGCAGTACAGGAGGAACAGAGGATTAAAAAAAAAAAAAGAAAGAAACATACAAAAACCAAAAAACAAAATGGCAGACATGAATCCAACCATATAAACTATATCATATCACATCATAAGCCCAACTATATCATCAAATAATCATTTATTCATGAGATTAGATATATGTACAATTATCTGTAATATATTTAATATGTATCATTAAATAAGCTATTTAATAATAATATTAAATGTGAACAGATTAAACATCCCAATCACAAAACAGATTGTCAGAATGGATAAAAAGCAAGATCTAACTATATGCTGTCTAGAAGAGACATAGTTTATATTCAAAGATAAAAATAGACTGAAAGTCAAAAGATGACAAAATGTATATATTATACACATCAACTATAAAAAATGGAGTGACTACACTTATATCAGAAAAAATAGACTTCTAAACAAAAAAAATTATTAGAGATAAAGAAGGACATTTTATATGGATAAAGGGATCAATCCATCAGAAAGATATGACAATTATAAATTAACATGCACCAAACAATTGAGCATCAGAATACCCAAAGCAAAAACTACCAACAGAAATAAAGAAATTGACAATTTAACAATAGCCAGAAATTTCAATACCCCACTTTCAATAGTGGATAGAACAACTAGGTGAACAAGGAATTAGAACACTGGGACAACTGTAAACAAACTTAACCTAACAGACATCTATGGAGCACTCTATCCAACAACAACAGCACATTCTTCTGAAGTACACATGGAACATTCTCCAGAATAGTACATATGCCAGGCAACGAAACAAACTTGACTACATCTAAAAGCAGAGAAATAACACAAAGTATGTTCTTCAACCACAATGAAATTAAATTAGAAATCAATAACAGAAAAAAGTTGGAAAACATGGAAGTGTCCGGAAATTAAAAAACACACTCCTGAATCGAAGAAAAAATCAAAAGGGAGAGTAGAAAATACTTTGATGTGAACAAAAATGAACATACAACATATTTAAAACATATGGGATGAAGTTAAAGCAATGCTTAGAAGAAAATGTATAGCTGTAAATGCCTACAGTAGAAAAAGATCATAAATCAATAATCTGATCTTCTACTTTAAAACATAGAATAAAGTAGAGCAAACTAAACCCAAACCAAGCAGAAAGAGGAAATAGTAATGATTACACTGGAAGTTAATTAAATAGAGAATTAAAAAGCAATAGGAAAAAGCAATGAAACTGAAAGCTGGTTCTTTGAAAAGTTCAATAAACTGACAAACATTTAGCTAGATTGACCAAGAAAAAAAAAGACAACATTAAATCACTAAAACTAGAAATAAAAAGCAGATATTAGGACCAACCTTACAGAAATAAAAAGATTATAAAGAATACTATGAACAATTGTATACCAGTAAATTAGATAACTTAGATAAAATAGAAAATGTTCTAAAAAACACAAACTCCTGAAACTGACTCAAGAAGAAATAGACATTAATTGACCTATAACAAGTAAACAGATTGAATTAGTAATCAAAAAACTACCTGCAAAGAAAAGCCCATGCCAGATGTCTTCACTAGTAAATTCTTTTAAACATTTAAAGATGAATTAAGATGCATTCTTCACAAACTTTACCCCAAAAATAGAAGAGGAAGCACCTTCCAATTCATTCTATGAAGCCAATATTACCTTGATACCAAACCACACAAGAACATCACAAGAAAACTATAAACCAATGTCTCTTATGAATATGGACATAAAAATCTTCTATAAAATCCCAGGAAACTAAATTCAGCAATGTATAAAAATAATGACATATCATGATCAAGTGGGATATACTCCAGGTATCCATGGCTGTTTTATTAAATCACAATTACTTTTGCACCAGCTTAATAATATCTAAAAGTCAATTAATGTAGTATGCCATAGCAACTGAATAAAAAACCAAAATCACCATTATCTTAATAAATGCAGAAAAAGTATCTGAAAAGATTTTATGCGCTTTATGATAATGTACAAAAAAACACTGAAAATACTAGAAATAGAAGAGAACTTCCTCAACTTGCTGAAGGGCATCTACAAAAAATTCACAGCTAATATCATTCTTAATAGTGGAAGACTTCCCCACTAAGAACAGGAACAAGACAAGAATGTCTGTACTCACAGCATTTATTCTGTATTGTTCTAGAGGTTCTAGCCAGGGCAATAAAGCAAGAAAAAGAAATAAAACCGTCAAGTTTGGAAAGAAATAATTAAAATTCTTTCTACTGGAAATGGCATGGTCTTGTATAAATTACTAAGAAGTCCACACACACAAAATACAAGTACTAATAAATCAGTTTATCAAGGTTGCTGGAGAGAAGATCAGTATATAAAAGTGAATTTTATTTGTATACACTTGCAATAAACAATTGAAAAATGAAATTAAGAAAATTTCATTTATAATAGCATCAAAAAGAATAAATTTTACTAAGTGGAAAACTTATAATCTGAAATCTAGAAAACATTGTGAAAAAAATTAAAGAAGATTTAAATGATAAAAATCTCACATTTATGGATCAGAAGACTTAATGTTATTAAGATGGCAATACTCCTTAAATTCATCTACAGATTCAATAAAATCCTTGTCACTGCTTCTATGTAGCATTTTATCAGGAAGCCTATCCAGTGCAATATAAACAAGCAAAGAAATAAATGACATAAAGATTGAGAGAGAAAAAAAAAACATTACTACTGATATGGTTTGGCTGTGTCCCACCCAAATCTCATCTTGAATTGTAGCTCCCGTAATTCCACATGTGTGTGGGAGGGACCTGGTGAGAGGTAACTGAATCATGGGGGGGTTTTTCCCAGGCTGTTCCGGTAATAATGAGTAAGTCTCAAAAGATCGTGGTTTTATAAAGGGGAGTTCCCCTGCACAAGCTCTCTTGCCTGCTATCAGGTAAGACATGCCTTTGCTCCTCCTTGCATTCTGCCATGATTGTGAGGACTCTCCAGCCATGTGGAACTGTGAGTCCACTAAACCTCTTTTTCTTTATAAATTACCTAGTTTTGGATATGTATTTATTAGCAGCATGAGAAGAGACTAATAAGACTACCGTATTAGGGTTATAAACTTCTTGAGGGCTTTTATTCCTTTTCATATCCTTGTAAATGCTTAGAATTAGATATTTTATAAAGCAAGCCTCAAAAAGTTTATTTATTAAACTCAATTGAAATTGAAACTAATTTTCAGTAGATACACTAAACTACACAGCCTCTTGCTTTAAACTATGAATCTGTAGCCAAGGATTACCAGGTATTTGAAAAATAAATGCCTCTGAAATGAAAGAGAAACCTAAGGAAACAGAGAATAGGAATAACGAAGAAATATAAATGACACTGAAAGCAGAGTGTGTGTGTTTTTCTTTAATCCTGAAGATAAATGTCTCCAGAGAGAAGATGGCCAAATAGGAACAGCTCTGGAGTACAGTTCCCAGCAAGAACAACACAGCGAGTGAGTGATCACCGCATTTCCAAACAAGTTTTTACTATCCACAGACCAGTGTAGGGCACCCACACGTTGGGTGCCAGATGTAGGGCTGTGGAGGCCCCACAGGGTCGTGGGGTGTCCCTTATGTTGTGTTGAGGTGCAGGATCCAAGAGGTAAAGAGAAAGGACCCTGAAGAACTGGTGAAGAACATCTGGACTTGGGGGGGCCACACCATCTGTGAGCAGAGATCAGCAGTGGCCCTCAAATTCCCAAGAGCATCTGTATTTATTAGGTACAAGCTGGGGGCAGGGTTGTGAGGTCATCATCTATAGGTTTAGCAATAGGGCATACATAATCACGAGTTACAAGCAAGGGGACCACCCCATTATGTCACCTGGGCAGAGAGGTGGGCCATGCACAGCAGGGGGCTGTGCCGTGCGCAGTAGTAGAGGGTCGTGTACAGAAAAGGGGTCCACCCCATTAGGTCACCAAGGCAAGGAGGTGGGCTGTGTGCAACAGGTGTCATGTGAAACACTTCTTATCTGGGGGCTGGAGACTTCAAAGGATTTCTAATAGAAGGATATGTAAGCTTAATGCAGTGGTAGCTGACAGACTTCTGCTCTTCTCTTAAGATATTTATGGGAGAATTCTTTGAGCTAGCACAGAAGCGAGAAAAGACTGACAGGGGTGTACAGCCGCTGTGACTGGTCACACCAGAGGGGTTCTTCTCCCTCAGTTACTTCCAGGATCTTAGGCCTGAGGCCCACTTTCCACAGGAACTAGGTGCAAGGTACTACAACTCCTTTATCAGGAGGAGAGGCACTTGCTCCAAGTCTGCCATACAGCATATGCTCTTTCAGGCAGGGATGCCACCGCCTGGATCTTTGGTTCTCGTCCTGGTCTGGCTGTTTTCCCATGTACTGCTTCTGTTCTGTGACTGCTCTAGGCATTCCTCCTACTACAAACTACTACATGGTTATATAGAAGGATTATATAAATCAGCACTAAATGTGTCAGTACAGCTCCGACTACAATACCTATATGATTATATAGAAAGATTATATAGAACTAAGTACGCTAGTTATATGTAAGCAGTAAGTTGCACTTCAAGCACTAATTCCATAAACCAATATATGATTTTATATGAAGGATTATATAAAGGAAACAGCTGAGCAATAACACTATAAACTAAGATATTCTTCAGGCACTAGTTGTGCCTGGGGTCTGCATAGTTCTCCTTCCTCAGTGCCCATGGGGGATGTTACCCATAGACCAGGAGATTCCAGTGGTGAAAAGCGCCACGAGTTTCCAGCACAGCTATTTCAGCTGGACTAAGAACTTTGAAAAAAGGTTTGACGAAATGCTAATGAGAATAAACAGCTTAGAGAAAAATATAAATGAATTGATGGAGCTGGAAAACACAACACGAGAACTTCGCAACGCATACACAAGTTTCAATAGCCAAATCGACCAAGCAGAAGGAAGGATATCAGAGATTGAAGATCAACTCAATGAAATAAAACGAGAAGGCAAGATTAGAGAAAAAGGAGTGAAAAAAAATGAACAAAGCCTCCAAGAAATAGGAGAGTATGTGAAAAGACCTAATCTACATTTGATAAGTGTAGCTGAATGTGACAGAGAGAATGAATCCAAGCTGGAAAATACTCTTCAGGATATTATCCAGGAGAACTTCCCCAACCTAGCAAGGCAGGCCAATATTCAAGGCCAGGAAATACGAAGAACACCACAAAGATATTCCTCAAGAAGAGCAACCCCAAGGCACATAATAGTCAGATTCACCAGGGTTGAAATGAAGGAAAAAATGCTAAGGGCAGCCAGAGAGAAAGGCAGGGTTACCCACAAAGGGAAGCCTATCAGACTCACAGCAAATCTCTCGGCAGACACCCTACAAGCCAGAAGAGAGTGGGGGCCAATATTCAACATCCTTAAGGAAAAGAACTTTCAACCTAGAATTTCATATCCAGCCAAACTAAGCTTTATAAGCGAAGGAGAAATAAAATCCTTTATGAACAAGCAATTGCTGAGAGATTTTGTCACCACCAGGCCTGCCTTACAAGAGCTCCTGAAGGAAGCACTAAACATAAAAAGGAACAACCAGTACCAGCCACTCCAAAAATGTAGCAAATGGTAAAGAGCATCAACACAATGAAGAAACTGCGTCAACTAATGGGCAGAACAACCAGCTAGCATCAAAATGGCAGGATCAAATTCACACATAACAATATTAACCTTGAATGTAAATGGGCTAAATGCCCCAATCAAAAGACACAGACTGGCAAATTGGATAAAAAGTCAAAACCCATCTGTGTGTTGTATCCAGGAAACCCATCTCATGTGCAAGGACACACATAGGCTCAAAATAAAGAGATAGAGGAAGATTTACCAAGCAAATGGAGAGCAAAAAAAAAAAAAAGCAGGAGTTGCAATCCTAGTCTCTGATAAAATGAACTTTAAACCAACAAAAATCGAAAGAGACAAAGAAGGGCATTACATAATGGTAAAAGGAGCAATGCAACAAGATAATGATCCTAAATATATACGCACCCAATACAGGGGCACCCAGATACATAAAGCAAGTCCTTAATGACCTACAAAGAGACTTAGACTCCCAAGCAATAATAGTGGGAGACTTTAACACTCCACTGTCAATATTAGACAGATCAAAACAAGACAGAAAATTAACATGGATGTCCAGGACTTGAAGTCAGATCTGGACCAAGTGGACCTAATAGACATCTACAGAACTCTCCACCCCAAATCCACAGAACATACGTTCTTCTCAGCACCACATCACACCTACTCTAAAATTGATCACATAATTGGAAGTAAATCATATCTCAGCATATGCAAAAGAACAGAAATCATAACAAACAGTCTCTCAGACCACTGTGCAATCAAATTAGAACTCAGGATTAAGAACCTGAGTTCTTAATCCTGAACCGCACAACCTCACTCAGAACTGCACAACTTCATGGAAACTGCACAACTTCATGGAAACTGAACAACCGGCCCTTGAATGTTGATTGGATAAACAATTAAATGAAGGCAGAAATAAAGATGTTCTTTGAAACCAATGAGAACAAAGACACAATGTACCAGAATCTCTGGGACACAGCAATCAGGCAAGAAAAAGAAATAAAGTGTATTCAGTTAGGAAAGGAGGAAGTCAAATTGTCTCTATTTGCAGACGACATGATTGTATATTTAGAAGACCCCATTGTCTCAGCCCAAAATCTCCTGAAACTGATAAGCAACTTCGGCAAAGTCTCAGGATACAAAATCGATGTGCAGAAAGCACAAGCATTCTTATACGCCAATAAGAGACTTAAAGAGAGCCAAATTAAGAGTGAACTGCCATTCACAATTGCTACAAAGAGTATAAAATACCTAGGAATACAACTGACAAAGGATGTAAAGAACCTCTTCAAGGAGAACTACAAACCACTGCTCAAGGAAATAAGAGAGGACATAAACAGATGGAAAAACATTCCATCCTCATGGTTAGGAAGAATCAATGTTGTGAAAATGGCCATAGTGCCCAAAGTAATTTATAGATTCAATGCTACCCCATTAAGCTACCAATGACCCTCTTCACAAAACTGGAAAAAACCACCTTAAACTTCATACGGAACCAAAAGAGAGCCCGCATAGTTAAGAAATCATAAGCAAAAAGAACAAAGCTGGAGGCATCATGCTACCTGACTTCAAACTATGCCACAAGGCTACAGTAATCAAAACAGCATGGTACTGGTACCAAAACAGAGATATAGACCAACGGAACAGAACAGAGGCCTCATAGGCAATGCCACACATCTACAAACATCTGATCTTTGACAAACCTGACAAAAACAAGCAATGGGGAAAGGATTCCCCTGTTTAATAAATGGTGTTGGGAAAACTGGCTAGCCACGTGCAGAAAGCAGAAACTGGACCCCTTCCTGACACCTTACGCTAAGATTAACTCCAGATGGATTAAATACTTAAACATAAGACCTAACACCATAAAAACCCTAAAAGAAAATCTAGGCAAAACCATTCAGGACATAGACATAGGCAAGGACTTCATGACTAAAACACCAAAAGCACTGACAACAAAAGCCAAAATAGACAAATGGGACCTAATTAATCTCCAGAGCTTCTGTACAGCAAAAGAAACAATCATTAGAGTGAACCAGCAACCAACAGAATGGGAAAAAATTTTTGCAATCTACCCATCTGACAAAGGGCTAATATCCAGAATCTACAAAGAACTGAAACAGTTTTACAAGAAAAAAACAAACAAACCCATCCAAAAGTGGGTAAAGGATATGAACAGACACTTTTCAAAAGAAGACATATATGAGGCCAACAAACATATGAAAAAATGCTCATCATCACTGATCGTTAGAGAAATGCAAATCAAAACCACATTGAGATACCATCTCACACCAGTTAGAATGGCGATCCTTAAAAAATCTGGAGACAACAGATGCTGAAGAGGATGTGGAGAAATAGGAACACTTTTACACTGTTGGTGAGAGTGTAAATTAGTTCAACCATTGTGGAGGACAGTGTGGCGACTCCTCAATGACCTAGAAATAGAAATTCCATTTAATTCAGCAATCCCATTACTGGGTACATATCCAAAGGATTATGAATCGTTCTATTATAAAGACACATGTACACATATGTTCATTGTGGCACTGTTTTTAACAGCAAAGACTTGGAACCAACCCAAATGCCCATCAATGATAGAATGGACAAGGAAAATGTGGCACATATACAACATGGAATACTATGCAGCCATAAAAAATGATGAGTTTGTGTCCTTTGTAGGGACATGGATGAATCTGGAAACTATCATTCTCAGCAAACTGACATAAGAACAGAAAATCAAACACTGCATGTTCTCACTCACAGGCAGGTGTTGAACAATGAGAACACATGGACACAGGGAGGGGAGCATCACACATTGGGGTCTGTTGGGGGAGACTAAGGGAGGGACAGCAAGGGGTAGAGAGTTTGGGGAGGGATAACATGGGGAGAAATGCCAGATATAGGTGACAGGGGGGATGGAGGCAGCAAACCACATTGCCATGTATGTACCTATGCAATAATCCTGCATGTTCTGCACATGTACCCCAGAACCTAAAGTGCAATAAAAATAGATATATATATTTTAAAATGTCTCCAGACAGAAAAGAGATATATTTGATCCATAGAAAAAAGAATAGAATCCTATTTAAAAGAGAGAATCAAAGAACAAGACAGAGCTCTTGGAAGTTAAGTATCTGATAGCTGTACTTAAAAACTCAATGTCAGGATTGGAAAAAAAATAGAAAGATGAATAAAAGGAAAGATAATTTGAAAATCAGTCAGGGGACCCAATTTATCTCACATGGATACCAGAAAGAAAGAACAGGGAACATGCAGGGGAGAAAATGACCAGAAGAAGATTACAAAGACATTCCTAGAATGGAAGGATTTATTGTTACTATTATTTAAAAGGATCACCAAATGGTAGGGGAAAAAAAAAAAAAACAGAAGGAAGGAAGGAAATGAAAAGGAAAGGAAAAAAAGATTTTAACATTAAATTTCATGAGGGATTAACAAAACAGCCTAAACTTCTCAAGAGAAATAAAAAAGGTTCACATACAAGGAGACAAGTACCAGTGTTCTAGTTATCTATCTTTGCTTTATAAAGCCATTTAGTGACTTAAAATAACAACAATTTATTTAGCTTGTGAATTGGGAGGAGGATTCATTTCCACATGGTTCACCTACATGGCTGGCAAATTGGTGCTGGTTGTCAGGTGGTGGCTCAGCTGGAACTGAGGACCAGATACCTGGAATCTTCTCTTTGTGGGTCTGTTCATGAGCTGCTTTGGGCTTCCTCACAGCATGGCTGTTGTGTTTCCAAACCAAAGTATCCCAAGAGACAGGGAGTAGGAGCTGGCATTTTCCAACATAACTGTCAATTCTGGCACATTATATTAGTCAAGAAATAAAAGAGAGCAGATTTAAGAGGAGGAGACAGAGATTCAAGGAATTTGGGGGCCATATTTTAACACTGCCAAGGGTCCTATGTCCATATCTATGAACAGGGAACTCTCATTCATTGTCACGTGAGAGATGGTAATATGGTTTGGATGCCTCTTCCTGCCAAATCTCATGTTGAAATGTGATTCCCAGTGTTAGAGATGGGGCCTAGTAAGAGATGATTGGATCATGGGGATGGATCCTTCATGAATGGTTTAGCACCATCCTCTTGCTGATAAATGAGTTTTTGCTCATTTAGTTCACATGAGATCATGTAAAGTCTGGGACCTCCCTTCCCATCTTGCTCCCTCTGTTATCATGTGATATGCCTGCTTCCTCTTCACCTTCCACCATGATCATAAGCTTCCTGAGACCCTCACCAGAAATGAGCAAATGCTGGTGCCATGCTTGTATAGCCTAGAACCATGAGTCAATTAAACCTCTTTTCCTTATTAATTACCTGGCCTTCAGGTATTTCTTTATAGCAATGCAAAATGGCCTAATACAGATGGTAAGATCCTGATTGATTTAGACTAATCAGAATCCTGGATCAGGCAGTGGGGTCAGTTTTCTCCCAGTTACATTGGGGAGGTTAAAAAAAAAGGTAAAAGTAGGAGGAGGGAAGAGGGGACTAGTTGCTTTGTAACCAGCAAACACCAGCTCACTAGCTGTTTTTTTTGTTTGTTTGTTTTTTAATTCAATTTTCCTATTTCATTGTATGTATAATTCTGGAGTCTCCTGAAACCCATTGTCAATTGAGGAGCAGTGTAAATACACACACACACACACACACACACACATGCAAACACACACAAATATACACATACACACATAAAATATTTTCAGAAGGTTTTAACCACAGTTCAAGGACTCACAGTTACCTATATGTACTGGTTAACTAGCTAGCCCTAGTTGCTATGCAGCACATTAACGAGTATGTATTTAATGTTGTGTTTGTGTATATATTTAATACTCAGTTGGTTAAAATAGTAAACCCTGCTAACATGTGGTCAGTCTTCTTATTTGTTAGTCTTTAAACAAGCAGCCTTTCCACAGCTTTCAAAATGTCAGGGAAGATATTTGATGGCAGGAAAAGTACCCCACTGCCCACTCTGCCTCTAAGCTTCTGACTGTAATTCCTTCCTTCCTCCCTCTTGTTCAATATGTCTTCTTTTTTGTGCTATCCAGGAATTCAAGAAAATGAGAGGTTATTTTGAAGATAAAATGTGAAGAAATGGCAAAGAGGAAAATCAAGAAACTATTAAGTGGAGGCTACTTATGATCCAATTTAAAATGAAAAACTGTCAGGAAGTATAAGCCATAGTCTAAATAAGAACATATAAAATACATCCAAACAAAATGCAGATATAATAAAAATACACATACGAGATTGTCACAGCACTATCTTAAGGCTTTAAGAAAGACTTCAGCAATATCATATCAGACCAAATAAAGCATGAGGATTCACCTCTATGCCTAGGATTTAATTGAGACTTCTTCCTAGTTATTAATTTTAAGTGACATATCAAATATTCCTCATCTCGAAGTTTGTTCAGATAATCAAACTTCTGGTAGGCTAGACACTTGGTTGTTGTAAATGTTTATCTCCCTAAAACAAAATGTAGTTGTAGCTTATAATGATATTAAAAACAAACCAAAAATAGTCGATTTTCTTGAAATATTTCAGGGAGGCTTTATTCATTGCCTGAGGTATAAACCATACTACTAATTGAAGAATATTTTATCTTCTTTATATATTTTTTCTTTCATTAAAAACTAATTGAATATTGTTTCAAAAACTGCAGGATATAATTTTAATGGCATTTATGAACACTTAAATTTGTTTGCAGACTAAGAAAATTAATCCATGAGTAAGCCTTTGAAAAACTCAAGTAGCAACTTCTTAGAATACATAATGTTATGAGAGATGACTAGTTTGTGCATTAGCATTTTTAGGGTTTTAATAATTTAAATCAATTCCTTCTCCCCCAAAAGTTAATGTTTTATATAATGTGAATTGCAGACAAGTTGAAATTTCATACATCATTCTCCCTTTTATTTATAGAATTACAGGCAGTGGAAAAACAAAAATAAGATATGCAGATTTCAAGTACCAATGCGGCCATATGTATTCTGAACTGGCCTCGAGGTAGCAAGGCAATTTGACTTGCTAAAGCTAAAAAAGTAGTTGAAAACATAGAACAACAAAAATATCCTGAAAATGCTACTGGGATGTGACTACCACACCCTTTCTACATTAGGCTATTTTTCAGGAATGACAGTTTGATATTGTTTTTACTTTGCTTTGGGTTTATGGAGATGGCACTTATTAACTGTTCCTGTAGCAATAGTTTGTTTCTTGGTATTTGCTCTCTGCCATTCCAAGCTCAGTTGTGGTGCCTATCGAATCTCTTCAGACATCACCAATTTGTGATGTTGGATATCACTAATTAAGGTAAGCATACCAGAAATACTTGGGAAAAGACTGAGATAGATAGTTACCTGCAGAAGGTTTATTGGGAATAATCTAGGAGAAACATGTGGAAGTAAGTGAGGAAAGCCGGGAGATTGGGCAGAGGGAGAAAGTGACTCACAACGAGGTAGCTCCTGAGGCTTCTGTTGATCCCACAGGAAGCCTGGAGCCCAAATTTTGGCAAAGGGGTTGGCCTTTATATCCCCTCATTCAGCAGGTCATGGGTCATGAGCCGCTGCTGAGAGGGGATGTAGTCTTGGGTGAGGCAGTTCCATGAAACCCAGAGGATGCAGCTGTGGATACCCCCAGAAACTTAGAAGATGGGTGCTTTGGCCTGGAAGAGGGGACTTGGGGGAACAAACAACACAGTATCCTGTATGTTTCACTCCTTGCACCACTCAGGTTCACTTGCTTTCTGGAGTAAATTCCTTCTGGCAATAGCCTCCCCCAGTATTGTTAATGAGGTATAAATTTGTTAACTAAGTACTTGAACAGGTTAAAAAAAAAAAGAACTCTAGGATATTATGAAGTTAGTATTAAAACACTACCACCCTTACGGCTGAGGTAACAAAAGGAAGAGGTTGAGAATGACTAAACACTGGAAGCCGAAGGGATAGGCTCCTATGAGCCAAAGTGCAGACTCGAAGAGGAGATACTGTTTGGGAAGAGAGCCTGGTGGGGCTGGGACCCATACCTCGGAAAAGGGCACCTGCTGGCTAATGCTGGCATCTCTGAGGGAGATGTGATAAAACTCATTCTGTAAGTGTCGGAAAAATGGGAAACTGAATTTAGCTGTGAGACAGAACTGCGGCTGCTGGGATGCAGTTCTACAGAAGTGATGCTCACAGGAAGCCCACGGGAAGCAGGTAGTTGGGCTGCTTTAAGGACTTAGTTCTCCCCTCCTCCAGCCTTGAGCTCTTCCTCTAGCGCCCCCTATTGGCAGAGCCCAACACGGAGCTAACTGACAAAGCACAATGTGTTTTGCAGAGTCCCAGCTGAGCATCGCAAAGCGAGTATCACAGGAAGGGCTTGAAGCTAAGAGGTAATGACTTAATAACAAGTACAGGAATATTTAGAATGGGTTAGAGAAAAGATTAGAGAAATGTTTCATTGAGGACACAAGTTTGGGACTCAGTCAGACTCAGGTTAAAATATCTGCTCTTCCACGTACTGATTGTATAAATTCAGTGATTATCTTAATTTTAATGTCTTTCAGTTTCCTCATCTGTAAAGTGGATTTAATATCTGCCTCATGGTGGTGTTGTGGTAGATAATGTCCATGAAAGACCCAGCAGTCGGCTTGGCTCATAGTAGGTGCTCAATAAATAAGTTGTGATTATTGAAGACTGAAGGCAGAGAGACCTGTGAAGACATTTTCAGTAGCACAGACGTAAGCTTTCTGCACTATGAATGATGCTGATGGTAGTAGGAATAAAAACAGCAGGATAGATAGATGTAAGAGGCCTTTGAAAGAGAGAGTCAAAAGAACTCAATGACTATATATATACGTATGTATACATACACACATATATATGTTGATTCCTGTGGGGGATTAAGGAAAGGGAGAAATTATCAAACCAGCAATCACGCTTGATTCAAATGGACGTTTCTAGTGGCTTTGTGCCAGCCTGAAAAGATAACTCCAGTAATCAAATACAAGTGCTTAATAATTGTTTGCTGAATATTTGTTGAATGCACGTAAAACCATTGTTAAGGTACTGTTTTAAATATACTAAATCATAAATTGTTAACTTAATAACTCACTTTTGCTCAACGTATTGCAGGTCATGGTGAATCTAGTATACATATACCCTGTTGGTGATATAGTAAATTAATATAGCTCTTTTGATAAACAATATAGGATAGTTATTAAAAGTGGTTTAAATGCTTACTGCTTTTGACTCGGTAACTTAATAACTGAAATTTATAGGAAGAGGTTGAGAATATGTCTACCTCTATGACCTTAGATGAGCAACATAGAGGCAGCTGCTACTGATCTCATGAAGTGTCCTTTGGCAACCAAATTGGCTTGATCCAAAATGGTAAGTTTGATGTACTATTGTTTTTATTTTTTGCCAAGTCCTGCAAATGAACCAATAGGCATTTTGAAATAGAGAGTTACATAGCCAGTCTCTAGCAGAAGGCACCCTTCCTCTAGCTTAGCTATGTAGTTATTCATTGCCTTGTAATTTATAAGTATATGGGTTCTGTCTGCCAAGTTACATGCTCTTCCAGAAACATTATGAGGGACCCACTTAAAAAAAAAATCCCTGGATGACCCAGGTTCCAGCCCTCACCACTCTTTAGTTTTAGGCTTGCTCTGGTCCCTTTCTTCCTTTTGCCCTGCTATGCTTCCTTCTGTTTCTCTTTCACAGCCTTAGCAAAGTGCTTCTGCTCATAAGACCACCAGCTTCAGCACAGCATGGAAGCCTCTTACTCAGAACTCCATCCTGATACATTGTGACCACTCTTTTAATGGTTGTTTGCAAGCCTCTGTTGACACTTACAGAGAAAGTAGGTCAAAGGAGTAGAAATGCATGCAGCAATCATTTGGTATGGTCCAAATAATGCCACCAAAAAATTTGTACTGCCATGATGTTTTAAAATATTTCTCAGATTATACTGATGCTATGGGGGTGACGTCTGGAAATTTTACTCCTCTTTCTATCCTTGCCTCAGATTCACATCCTCCATGTCTTGTCACCTTCTCCCCAAAGCCTTGCCTTCCCCTGTCCTCTCCTTTTTTTTTTTTTTTTTTTTTTTTTTTTGAGACAGAGTCTCGCTTTGTCATCCAGTCTGGAGTGCAATGGCACGATCTTGGCTCACTACAACCTCCGCCTCCCGGGTTCAAGCTATTCTCCTGCCTCAGCCTCCTGAGTAGCTGGGATTACAGGCGCCCGTCACCAAGCCCAGCTAATTTTTTTTTTTTTTTTTAGTAGAGACAGGGTTTCGCCACGTTGGCCAGGCTAGTCTTGAATTCCTGACCTCGTGATCCACCCGCCTTGGCATCCCAAAGTGCTGGGATTACAGGCATGAGCCACTACACCCCGCCCCTGTCCTCTTTAGAGTGTTAGAGAAGCATTGTCTCTATGTCCCCTCAGTACGTGTAATATTGCACATACTTTTATTATAGCATTTCTTCTTTTGAAGTAATGATGCTTACACGGTTCTGTCCCCTTCTACAATGTATACATTAGGTACTTAATAAGTGTTTGCTGAATGTTTGTTGAACGAATTTATCTCCTTGTGTAATGCTAACCCTCATCAGCTTCCAGTTATCCATGCTAATGGAAGGGAAGAGATGTAAAATAATTGACAGTTCTAAAATCTAAGATTCCTGATTCAAAAGGCTTGGGTACTCAATGACACAGTCACACACACACACAAACAGCTAGGCAGCTAGGAAGGTTTCAGAGGAAGAAGTCAGCTGATTCAACTCCTCTCCAGGAGGGATTCGCAAGTCATGGGAAACAATAAAACTGCTGTGGTGGGTTTGCTCTGCCAGAATGCCTTTGCACCAGATTCCCTGTGGTCAAATGTCTTTTCCTGTCACAGCTGCAAGCCAGCAACCCCACTGCATTAAAATTGCAGGCAGTTAGTTCTATCCTATATGTTTTGACGTCAGTTTAATGCTAGGGCACGTAGAAATAAGGCTGAAGAGGTACATTGGTCTTGTCCCTGGGGAGGGCCTTGAGTACCATGCTCAGTAATGTGAGTTCGAAGAGCCAGTGAAGGTCTCCACGTAAGAGAGCAATATTCCTAGAAGTGGTTTATTGAAGATTCTTGGGTGGCAATGTGAAATGTGGATCTGAGGCAGGAGGAAGATCAGTTGGGAGTGGGTTCAGAGAAGAAGGAAAGAAGAAAATCCTGCAATAGAAGTGAGACAGAGCAGGGACCCCTTTTAGGGTCCTGCCTTTCCACCTCCAACCCAAGCACGGGAATAAAGGAAAATTTTGAGTTTCTTCAAGGGAAATTCCAGGTACCTAGCTAGCCTTGAGAAGTAAATTAGTAATCTAATAGCTTAAAACAATAGCCAAGAAAGTTAGAGTCACAGATGTTTAGTTCTCTATAGAAACTAAAGATAACATCTTAACATATGTCCCTGAGTTGTTTTTCAGAAACCCAGACCCTTCCCCTGCACCCCACCAAATGGAAAATAGTGTCTGCTGGTATGTAGACCTCAGACAGGGGAGAACTGAGGACTTAGCTCTGCCATTCTTTGTTCTAAATATCTTCCTGAGGGGCCTGGAGAAAGCCATGGCCACAGGCTAGAGATTAACATTCTTTTCTGCCAATCCCAAATGTTCAAACAAAGCTTTGCTTACTTCACGAATTGCAAACCAGAGAGTCTTTGAATCCAGCTGCGATCTGTAAGCCCCCTGCTTCAAGATATTCCACCTGTTTAGGCCAAACCAATGTATAACCTCCATGTACTGATTTACCATTTTGCTTGTGACTTCCGCTTTCCTGAAATTTATCCCTGCCTTTAAAAAAATCTTGCTTGAGACTGGGAGCAGTGGCTCATACCTGTAATCCCAGCACTTCGGGAGGCAGAGGTGGAAGGGTTGCTTGAGCCCAAGAGTTCGAGACCAGCCCGACCAACATGGTGAAACCCGTTTCTTTCTCTACTAGAAATACAAAATTAGCTGGGCAGTAGTGGCACACGCCTGTAATCCCAGCTACTCTGGGAGGCTGAGGCAGGAGAATCACTTGAGCCTGGGAATCGGAGGTTGCAGTGAGCCGAGATTGTGCTACTGCGCTCCAGCCTGGGAGACAGAGTAAGCCTCCGTCTCAAAAAAAAAAAAAAAAAAAAAAAAAAAAAACCCTTGTTTGTAAGCCATCAAGGAGGTCTGGTCTTAGGTATAAGCTGCCAGATTCTACTTACCTGGGGCCCTGCAAATAAACACCCTCCTTTCTCTCGCTGCAAAACCTCAGGGTGGATGTTTGGCTTTACTGCACAGCATGAGCAGATCTGTTTGGTTCTGTAACAGAAGTGGGGGAGCATCTTCCTTTGAGGCAGAAAGGCAGAAAAGGACTCACTGATAAAGCACAGTTGAGTCCAGGGAAGCTGAGAGAGTTCATCTGACTCTCAGTTAGCAGGGAAATGCTAGGGAAGGAACATAAGGTTTCATCTTTCGGAAAGCACTTTGTTTTAAAACTGGCATTGTGGGGAATTTTAATGGTGAGCTGAAGTCAGTACCATTTGTGATTTTTATCCAGCAAGATCTGTAACCTTAACAATTCCATCTAGAGGCATCTGCTTTTAATAAAAAGTGGAAGAAGGCAAAGGGCATTGCTGTAGGACCAGAGGTGATTGCTGGTGGCTTCTCTGCTTATCTCATGAAAATGCCTCTTTGTTTCTCTTGATCTCTTTTCCCCTTTAAACCACTCTGTGAGAACTGAGATCAGTATTCAACATTCATTAATTCGATTCATAATTATAGAGAACCTAATATATACATTATTCAAGGTGCTGGGGTTAAAGCAATGAGCAAATCACATTAGGCAACAAATTCTACTCTCATGGAACGTATATTCTATTTGGGGAAACAAATAATAGATAAGTAAATAATAATAACACTAGACATTGATTAGTACTATAGAGAAAGTAGGCCAGGTGCGGTGGCTCATGCCTACAGTCCCAGCAGTCTGGAAGGTCGAGGTAGGTGGATTGCTTGAGTTCAGGCGTTCAAGACCAGCCTGGCCAACATGGCAAAACCCCGTCTCTACTAAAAACAGAAAAATTAGCCAGGCATGGTGGCACATACCTTTAGTCCCAACTGTAAGGCCAGTTGCCTCGCAGGGAGCTCGAACACGCCCATCCCTCTCGGCGCCTGGAAGGCGGAGTTTCCTAACTCCGTGGGTGCACTAACCTCTGCGCTAACCTCTGCACTTAACACCCGCCTCTGCACTCGGCACCTAGCTCTGCACACAGCCCTCCGGACAGCCCCAGCTGATGCAACTCTGGCGGGCTCTTGCACCAGAAAAACCCGCCCCACAACCTACCCACCCAATAACAGCCGGCCCCGTATCCATCACACTCCCCCGCAGCCAATTAGAACACCCGGCCACGCCTTGCTCTCCCAAAGCTATAAAAACCCCTCTTCCTGGGAAGCCAGTGAGACTTCTCTGGCCCCCCCTTCCCCGGACCACAGAATCTCGCCCAGGAGCTTAATAAATTGGCATTTAATTTTCCTAGGCTGGTCTCAGTTTCCTCATTTTTAAACTCGGCAATGACCCTTACACCAGCTACTCAGGAGGCTGAGGCATGAGAATAACTTGAACCCAGGAAGCCAGGAAGGGGAGGTTGCAGTGAGCTGAGATCGTGCCAGTACACTCTAGCCTGGGCGACAGAGTGGGACCTTGACTCAAAAAAAAAAAAAGAAAGAAATCAGGGCAATGGGACAGATGTGGATGAGGCACTATCAAGCCTGTGGTCAGGGAAGACTTTTCTGAGAAGACAACAGTTGAGCTGAGATCAGAGACAAGAAGCCCCAGCGTGTGAAAACTCAAGGCAAGGCCCTTTTGGGAAGAGGGAACAAGTGTAATGGTTCTGAAGTGGGAACAAACAGAGTGTTTAAGGAGCAGCAAGAGAGCCAGTGTGGTTGAGTTGCAGTAAGCAACGGGGGAGGGGCAGGAGATGAGTTTGGAGCTGTAGGAAGCAGGAAGATGTGGTAGCCAGAGTGCTGGCTGAGGCAGAAGATTGTATTCTCCTGCGAAGATTTCTTGAGCCCCCAAGGACGCTCGCCCTGGGTCTCAGCTTCTTGTTAAAAGCTGAGAGGCCTGGGCAAGATGATAGGAACTCTAGCCTGCCACAAGAAAGAGAAGCACTTCGTGCTGCTTGTTTAAAAGATGAATCTTTAAGGTTTTTGCAGCCTGTGTTCTATGCTTCTCAGGGCTCTCTGCAACCTGGCTCCAGGTTCCCTAACAGCATGTTTCTCTACCCTTGGGATTCTTTAGTTGGCCTATTTTTTTCCTGCCCGCAAAACACAACAGACCCACAGAAGGGTGGATATTGCAGTTTTGAGTCTGAGAGAAATATAAAGGCAGAATTTCTTCTTCCTCAGGGGACCTCAGTCTTTTCTCTCTCTCTCTTTTTTTTTTTTTTAATCTATTTTTTGAGACAGTCTTGCTCTTTCGCCCAGGCTGGAGTGCAGGGGTGCACTCTTGGCTCACTGCAACCTCCACCTCCTAGGCTAAAGCGATTCTCCTGCCTCACCCTCCTGAGTAACTGGGACTACAGACAAGTGCCACCACACCCAGCTTTTTTTTTTTTTTTTTTTTTAGAGACAGGGTTTTGCCATGTTGGCCAGGCTGGTCTGGAACTCCTTATCTCAAGTGATCCACCAACTTGGAGTCTTTTAAAATCTTCAACAGGTTGCATAAGGCCCACCCACATCACGGCGGGCAATCTGCTTAACTCAAACTTTACTGATCTAAATGCTAATCACATCTAAAAAAAATACCTTCACAGCAACATATAGACTAATGTTTGTCCAAACAACTGGGTACCACAGCCTAGCTGGGTTGACACATAAAATCAACCATCACAATGAATCTTCCTTCACTGTACTCAGCACAAGTCCATTGTGTGCAGTAAGCACTTGATAAAGAGTTAACTAACGGGCTCTAATTAGTGATGTACATCCATTCATTCAGCAAACGCTATATTTAATGAGCATCTACTTTGGGCTAGGCTCTGTTCTAAGAGCTGGGCAAATGTCATTGAACAAGATTGATAATGGTTAAGTCTATTTTTTATTCATGTGCCTTGGCTTCTTATAGATCCAGTGTGAACAGTTTTTGTTGTTGTTTGTTTTTATTATTTTGTTGGCTGGTGTAGAAAAGTTATCATAAGCATAATCACTTTGTAGGTCCACTCATCAAAGCTGTCAGAGTAGGATTCTAAAAAAAAAAAAAAAAGGTTAGATAATTTGCTTAATTGCATTAAAGTGCAATTGGCCCTTCCTATCTGTGAGGTCTGTATCCATGGATTCAATCAACCGCAGCTAGAAAATAATTTGGAAAAAGATATTGCATCTGTACTGAACACGTATAGACCATTTTTTTGTGTGTGATTATTCCCTAAAAACAACTATTTACATAGCGTTTACATTGTATTAAGTATTATAAGTAGAGTTGATTTAAAGTACACAGGAGAATGTGCATAGATTATAAGCAAATAGACCATTTTTTATCAGGGACTTGAGCATCTGTAGATTTTGCTCTCTGTGGAGGTCCTGAAACCAATCCCCCATGAACAGCAAGGGACAACTGTATATGACAGATGGAATTATAAAAGTGGCCCGTCAATATGCTTGTCCCTGGTTATTCAGTCAAACACTAGTCTATTTAGTACTGAGAAGGTATTTTGCAGATGTAATTAAGGTCTCAAATCAGAGATGATCCAGGTGGGCCTTAGCAGAGAGTTTTCTTTGCCTAGCAGCAGCAGAGGAGTCAGAGACTCAAAGCGCAAAGGGGATTCTATGCACCATTGCTGGCTCAAGAAGAAAGGGGTCATCTGCCAAGGAATGTGAGTGACCTTAGGGACCTAAGAGCAGCCCCCCACCAATAGCCAGCAAGGAAATAGGACTTCAGTCCTACAACCACAGGAATAGAATTGTCAATAACCTGAAAGACCTTGAAAGCAGATTCTTCCCACATTCCCCAGGGAAGAGCCAGTAGGCAAACATCTTGATTTTTGCCCTGTTTGATCCTATGTAGAGAATCCAGCGGAGCCCACACTCTGACCTACAGAACTGTGAGCTAAGAAATGGATGTTGCTTTAAGTTTGTGATAATGTATTATGCAGCCACGGAAAACTAACACAGAGTATACAGCTAAATAATGATATGGCCTGTTTTAAAATCTTTTTTTTAAGTAGCTGATAATGTAAAATTCTTTCTCATTTAAATAATCTTTGACACACATTTGCATAAAAGAAGAATGGTTTCTTAATGTGGTCAGAGGTATTATGAAAATACTGTAAATCTGAGACACACCAGTCCTGTTTTGGGTTAAGTCTACCGCAAAAGTATTAAGCCATTATGCTAAAAGCAAAATAAATTAATGAGGATTCATAAGTTATATCCATTGTCATATGTTTACAATATTTAGTATCATCTTTATCGTGTGATATGAGGATGAATCATAATATGGTCAAACTCCTGGTGTTAAATACCCCAAGGACTAAAGAACTTATGAAGGAAATGAATAATTTGTTAATGCTTCAGAAATGAAGGCTTCAGGCAAGCAGAGTTGTGCTTCCTGTTCTTAATAAATGTAGATGGATGTGTTTTATGATAATTTAATATGCCTGGAATAAACTCCCACTTTGCATCTGGCAACTTTCTCCCTTTATGTTCATTAAATTTTCCTCCAGATCACTCCTCTCCCCCAAACCCCTCAGAGCCATCAAAAGACACCCTGAAGGCAACGTAGGCTCAAATGCTAACTTCTATGTATTAAAAGGACATGGAAGCAGGAGGGTTGTCAGTGATGGTCTGGATCAAAACACCCATTGTTCTAGACAAGGAAATGGAGGCTCAGGAATTGGCCTTGTCCAAGTGACAGAACAAGTAGAGTGGGGCTGGAGCTTAAACTTTATTTTTAAGATGATAAGTAGAAATATAAGAAAGCCTGCCTAGATTGACTTTTGTCTGAATTAACTTGCTAACATGTATGAGCTATTTGTGACAAAATTAGACTACATAGTTTTTAGTTTTTAGTTTTCAAAACTAAACAAATATTACTGAAGGTGTCTCCAACCTGCTACTTTGATAACTGGAAAACGAATAAATTTATAGTGGCAGGTCATCTTTGAGGGTTGTTAGATATTATTTGTGTATATGGCTTTAAAAATCACTGAAAAGTCCTGCAAGTTAGCTGATCCACGAAAATAAGGTTAGCTTTGATAGCGAACAGACTACGATGGAGAAAGCTCCTAACTCAGCAGCAGAGCCAGCAGTTCTGGATATAAAACAACCTTCTTTTCCTCTCTGGATTCTGACTGTTAGATAACACATATAAGCACTGCTAGCCAAAAAAAAAAAGAGAGAGAGAGAAATTTTAGCTTTATCACCAGTTTGGCAAGTGCCCAATAATTTCTACAATATGGGGATCTGTGGTACAACTTGGGATAGAGAAAACCCAAGTTGAAACTGGTGCCAAACTGGGGGCTTCTAACCTCTGCATTGGAATCTGGGCATTGGGACAGGCACGAGCCTCCAGGGTGGGGAATGTGGAGAGTGCAGAGACGCTAGGCTTGCAGTGAATCCACTAAGGCAAACTGCCATAAGATTTGTCACACACACTGTCACAAGCAAGATAGACTCAGTTCCCTTTATTGCATGGGCAAGGAAGATGCAATGGGATCTCTTCACCTAGAAGGAAGATAGATGTGGAAGCCTAGAACAGATGACCTGCTAGGCCTGGTTCCTGTTTTCGAAGCCAATAGCCCTGCTCACTATAAAAAGAAGAGAACTGGCGGGGTGCGGTGGCTCATGCCTGTAACCCCAGCACTTTGGGAGGCCAAGGCGGGTGGATCACCTGAGGTCAGGAATTTGAGACCATCCTGGCCAACATGGTGAAACCCCAACTCTATTAAAAATACAAAAATTAGCCGGGCATGGTGGTGCATGCCTGTAATCCCAGCTACTTGAGAGGCTGAAGCAGGAGAATTGCTTGAACTCGGGGGTACAGAGGCTGCAGTGAGCTGAGATCATGCCACTGCACTCCAGCCTGGGAGACAGAGCAAAGACTCTGTCTCAAAAACAATAATAATAATCATTTTTTTTTTTTTACTTGGGGGAGGAACCAGTAGAGAGTGGAGATTTGAACAGTTAGTGAAGTTACCTCATCTATAGGAATAAGTGGGAATGTAAGAAGAGTAATATGATGTCTCCTTCCAAGTAAAAATGTTGTTATCACTTTAGACAGGATTAGAAACCAACTTTGTTTCAGTATTTCCAAGAACTCTGAACCTAGAAGAATTATTGATAGAAACTTCTGGGAAGTTGATAGAGCAAATAATCGTTCCTCACCTTGGCCTGGCATTTAGGATGCTCCTCCAGCAGAACAGCAGACAGTGTGGGATTTAGAAGAGAATTCCACCATTTACAGGCTGTGTGGAGAAAACTAGGAAATATTAGCCTCTTTGAGTCTGTTTTTTCACCCATAAAATGGAGATCAGCTAATCTACCTTAAAGAGCTGTTGAAAGGTTCATAACACATAATAGACACTAGATAAATGGTATTCCTGACATCAGATTTTTTTTCCATGGGTACGGATACTAAGAATGAAGTGGGGGAAAGCATGTTTATTCAAGCTAACTGAAGAAGAAAAAATTTTGGCTAAGAAGACTGTGTTTCCCTTTGTCCACATTTTAAAATAAAGACCCCTACTTGGCACCTCTAGCTTTCTCTATTTATGTATCCATGTATGTGTAACAGAGTAGCTGCTCTCATATTACTCAAATTGCTCTAATGCTAAATACTAAACATTACAAATATTCAGTATATACCAGGTCCTTTGGTTAATATACTATGTACATTATTTTGTTTCTACCAGGTACCACGCACATAGTGAAAACTCAATAAATTCTTGTTGAGGTAAGTAAATGATTCTCATAATAACATTATAAAGTATGTATCGTTATCTCTGTTTTGCAGATGAGGAAATGAAGTTAGGTGTGCGGACTAACTGGTCTAAGATCCACATAGCTATCAAGTGTTACAGCTAGGATTAGAAAGCAGTTCTATATGGTTTCAGAACACTGCATTGCTGTGTTACATTACAACACACACCTGCACACACACACATCAGGCTGTTCTTATGACACAGGTCAGTAGAGACTCTCTTCATGGTACTATAATATGATAGTTTTCTCTCTCTTATTATTATTTTTAATTGACACATGATAATTATACATATATATGGGTACAGTGTGATATTTTGGTATATGCGAACAATGTATAATGATCAAATTAGGATAATGAGCATACCCATCGCCTCTAGCATGTATCATTTCTTTGTGTTGGGAATCAAAACCCACTCTTAAATTTGAAAATATACAATAAACTGTTGTTAATTATAGTCACCCTACAGTATTATAGAACAGTAGGACTTATTCTGCCACTCTAGGTGGGTCCATTCCTTTGTCTATTGAGTCCCTGCCCTGGATCACTTTTATATCCATTAACCAACCTTTGGCTATCTCCCCCCTCCTCCCTGTTTCTTTTTTCACCATTATAAAGTTTAGTTAGATAGAAATTAGTAGATAGAAAAAGTATGACAGTTAATGTTATTTATATGGCTTATACATACTAGGTAAGTATTTATTGTGCTAGGCTCCACAGAAGATATGAAAATCAATCTGTACATATTGGGTCTTCAAGGAGTCCCCAGTTGAGTGGGAGATAAAAGATAAACACATAGATATCTATGATACAGGATGGAAAGACATAAATGCCATATAATAAACACAGATAAAGTGCTGTGAGAGTTCAGAGATGACAGAGACTGAATATAGTCAGCCCTCCATGTCCATGGGTTCTGCATATGTGAATTCAATCAACCAAAGATCAAAATTATTTGAGAAAGAAACCAACAAAAAATCAGACAAATTTAAAATATACAGTATAACAACTATTTACATAGCATTTACATTGTATTAGGTATTTTAAGTCATCTAGAGATACTTTAAAATATATGAGAGGATGTGCCTAGATTATATGCAAATACTACATTATTTTGTATAGAGGATTTGAGTGTCCATGGATTTTGGTGTCTGTGGGGTCCTGGAACCAATCCTCTGATGATAACAAGGTACAACTGTACATGTCCAGGAAGAGGAGGTTAGGCTTCATGAAGGAAGTTAACAAGTGAATACGCCTTGAGGGATGGGGATAGACTGTGTAGATTTAGGAAGAGAATCCAGGAAGACAAATAGCACCAGCAAAGGGCACTGCAGGAAAACACAGGGTGTGTATAAGAAACTGCCTTTTCAGCTTGATAAGAGACAGGAAGCACAGGCCGGGCGCAGAGGCTCACACCTGTAATTCCAGCACTTTGGGAGGCAAAGTTGGGCAAATCACCTGAGGTCAGGAGTTTGAGACCAGCCTGGCCAACATGGTGAAACCTCGTTTCTACCAAAAATACAGAATTAGCTGGGTGTGGTGATGCATGCCTGTAATCTCAGCTACTTGGGAGGCTGAGGCAGGAGAATCACTTGAACCCAAGAAGCAGAGGTTGCAGGGAGCTGAGATCAGGCCATTGCACTCCAGCTGGGCAAAAAGAGGGAAATTCCACCTAAAAAAAAAAAGAGAGATGGGTAGCACAATGGGGAATTAAGGTTAGGAAGATAGATTGGAGCCAGACAGTGGGAAGTAGGGAGAGAGGATGGCATTTAATGGTAGGCGAAGAAGTTTAGGTTTTATGTTGGGGAGCCAGTGAACAGTTTTTTAAAAAAATTAGAGTGACTTGATCCCAGCGCTGTTTCAGGACATTCATCTGGATTGGTGTGGGGAGAGCTTGGAACCAGGAAGTCTAACTAGGAAGCTCCCACAGGACATCAGATGTGCAGTGTTGAGGCCTGGCCATGAATTGGGGCAGCGGCAAGAGGAATGGAATGGTGGCTTCAAATGGACAGAAGCACTGGGTGCCAGTGAGAGACAGGACATCTGTCTAGAAGGCAGTGCTGTGAAGGAGGAAGAGTGCCAGACTCTAGCCCTGAACTGACATGAGACAAGGGGAGCGGGAAAAGGATGGGCAAGAGCACACTGTGATAGGTCAGCTCCATGCCAGCTCACAACAGTCCATTAAGGCACTGGTCTTATCCTCATTTTACAATCAAGGAAACTAGACTCAGAAGAATCTGCCCAAGGTGACATCCTAGACCTCCATGGACTTCAGCTTTCTTCCTTGTCTATAATCTGCTGAGTTCAGTTTTGAACATATTGAGTGGAGGGTGCTGGGAGGACTTGCAGGTCTAGATGCACTCATGGGCGATCACACAAACACACAGCTATTTACTCAGTGTCTGCCCCACTTCATCTCTTTGCACTCTGCATTCTTTCTCTCCCTCCTTCCTCCCCCCCTGTTCCCTTCTCTCTTTCTTCCTTTTCCTCTTTTCTTTTTCCCAACTGAGTTGAAACATGCAGAAGCCTTTTTACATCGAAAAGCTATAAAAATATAAGAGACTATTATTAATATTCTCTTTTCTCTATATCAGTGGTTCTCCACTGGGGGCAATTTTGCCTCCCAGGGGACATTTGGCAATGACTAAAGACATTTTTGGTTGTCACAGCTGGAAGGGGATAATACTGGCATCTAGTGGGTAGAGACCAGGAATGCTGTGATCATACAAGGCACACAGTAATCACCCCTTCCCCAAGACAAAGAATTATCCAGCCCCAAATGTCGCTCTGTACCTGAGGTCTGGCAGTGACCACTGCAGCACTGCTGTTTTACCAGGGGCTCTAGTTTAAGGCAAGGGGGATAGGCTTGTTTAATCAGAAGGCAAACCACTATAGATGGAAGCATTTAAGGAATCTGAAATTTTTGCAATGGGTGGTTTTTCATATGCAAATCCAATAACACTTAAAAAGCACTTACTGTGTGCCAGGCATTAAAAAAAAATGCTTTACATATACAACACAGTTCATCCTCCCAACCATCCTTTTAGGTAGGAACTAACAAGTTCACACAGCAAGTAGGTGGCCAAGCAGGAAAACTAACCCAGGAAGTCCAGCCCTTAAACCACAGTCTTAAACACTTCACCCTCTTGCTCAATACAGCAACAATGACACTCCCAAAATGTCACCAGTATGGCCTATGCCTTTCCTGGTTTTTCCACAGAAACCTGGATAATAAAACTCCACTCATACTTTCTCATTAAGGCTTGCTTTTCTTGTGCTACTCTTAATTTTTCAGTGACTAGTTGGGGTACTCTTCTATGACCATGGAATAGATATTCTTCTCTTTGCAAAACTAATTGACTGCTAAAGGATCTAATTTGGCCTCAGTAGCAAGATAACTGTTTTGTGCCTCAGTTTCCTCTTCTGTAGAATGGAGACATTAACTACGTCATGAACTTTTAGGAGAGTTAAATGAGTTAATACAGTGCTCTTCAACACGGAGTCCGTAGACTTGCGCCAGTCGGTGAAGGTTTGTTACTAGTCCAGGGGGAGTTAAGTATAGCAACTAAGAGTAAGCATTTAGAAACTTTTACGGCATTTTGCCAATTTGATGTCTCTTATACTAATAGTTAAAAAAGCAAAAAATTGAGCTTCAATTTTGCATGTTTTAAATTTTTTCACTTTTGTAGTAATTTATTTTTACTGAATTCCACAAAAGCATTTGTCCATGACACATTGGGAATTTAAAAAACCAATACTGGTGTATTATCACAGATAGCACAAGAAGCATTAAGTTAACACATATAAAGCACTTGAAGCGGCTCCTGCCACTTAGTCGGTGCTTAATAAATGTTAGCTAATAACAATAATAGCACTATATTCTAACAAAATGAGCTATCTGTCCCAAGATGTATGTTCCTGAGATTTATCTTCTATGTCATTCTAAGTTCATCTTCAATTCTATTAAATCTCTTTCCTACAGTGTGAGCCATTAAAAGAAGTGCTACTCTACTCCTTACCCATTAATCATACATTATCAGACACTAAATATTTTAACAGCCAGTGTCTGCCATTGGTCTCAAGGGGAGTATAACCAGCAAAACACATAGCTATTGTGGTTGTTCTTCTGCCACAAAAGGTGACCTAGTCTTACACAGTGCTCCAGCTGCTAAGGAATCAGTCTCCCTGACTCACCCTCACGGTGGGGAGCCTGCTTACTCACCCTAGCCTCACTGCCCTTCTAAGGCTGCTCCCAGGAGGAGGTCCAGAGTCCCTTTCTAAAGGAATTACACTATTTAACCGTCCAGGAATTCTTGGATCACCCAGGTTAGTCCTCAGTTTCCTCTAATCAGGCATTGGAGGTTCATCTTGCAAATAAAGCAAATCCCTGGGTAACAGAAATGTTAGTATCAAAATGGTTATATTTCTCCTGATATTACTGACTGCCTATAAGTGTTCATTTAGTGGATCAATGAAAGGGGTTGGAGAAGCGAAAAGAAAAACCCAATCCATGCAAAACAGTCTAGTGCATTTGAGTGGACTTCTCACTGACTTTCCTGGACTCCTCCCTTCCTCTGACCCACTCCATGCAACCAATTTTTCTTTCCTCCTTTGAACTAAGAGCATTAGACTCATACCACGTTCTCTTCTGAAATCCCAGTGGTTCTACAAGATCCTGGGCAGGCAGATGATGACTCTAGCTAGCTTCATTGTTCCTCCAGATTAATGTTGCCACTATACCCTCTGACTTAAGAATCTCTTGAGAATTTCCCAATGTCCTTTAGGATAACCAAAAGCACAAAGGATTGTAATCACAACACAAAGGTCTAACCGAGCTTTTCTGAAGACTCACTTGGCTCATCAGGCCGCTTACCACATAAAACTTCCTCTGGAACGGTATTATCTGGGTCTTTTCTCCAAGATATTTTCATCTTGACTGGGAGTTAGAGCTCCTTGGAGAGGCAGAACGCAGGGCTTACACATTTCCTCTTTATTGGAGCTCCAAGGGAGGGCCTCTTACCTGCTTAACCATTCACATCATAATAAAATCTCTTTGCCCCAGAGGAACACGAGTGGATTTCTTTTGTTAAAATCTCATTAAAGACTGCTTTAGCCTGTAATAATTTGCTAATAGATGGCAGTGCTATTTGGCTGCGATTCGGTTTTCTTTCATTTCTTCTCAGGCAAGTCTCATAATTGTTGTCTTATCTGCAAGGCATTTTGGTTGTCACTGAAGTATAACAGATGCTGCAGCCACCGAAAACCACTGGGTGAGCATCCCACATTATCTGTGAGGAAAGAGATGTCTCATTAGTTTCCTTCCTTTCATTTTTTTTTTTTCCTTTTTAAGCTGCTTCCTACTCAGCTAAAAAAGCTGCTCTTTTTCTCAAACCAGGCTGGATTCCCAGATATTTTCCTGCTCAGTGGTTTGAGTTAAACCTATCTGCCAAGAGCCTCTCTCTCTCTCTGGTTGCATTCTACACAAAACCACTAAAGCAAGCAGTTTAGTTTTTTTTTTTTAAAGTATCTTCTGAGTGTCCATCCACAAGGCAACAACTAAAGCATTTTCAGAGGCATGTGACAGAGTCTGTTTGAGGATGGAGAGGTCTGAAACCTCATGCATGGGTCACTGTGGGAATCACATGAAATCATGGAGGTAGAAGTGCTTTATCAACTGTAGCCTACAGAGATGAAGGATCACAGAGTGGTCTGGAGTACCCTGGGTTCTGGCTCAATTGTGGAAGACTTCAGTGTCCTTAAGTTTCAACAGAGACAGGAAGTACTTTTACTCAACCCCGTATTTACTAGGCTGTGAATTCCCTTTATAAAATATAAAGCAGTGTGGGGGAGGGAGAAATGGGTTGTATGTCTTCGGTTTCCTGCTGTACCTGTCAATCTGCTTCTGCCATCAATCAGAATGCAAGCCTGACTGCTGAACCACACGGTCCTCTCTCCAACAGTTTTGGGGGTACAATCTCCTGATAATTTGATAGGAAAAGTGGAATTCTATAAATACTATTAATAATAATAACATCAATAGCTAACATTTACTAAGCACTTACTGTTTGCCAGGCACCATATTAGTATTTTTATTTCTCACAACCTTATGAGACAGGTATTATTATTTCCACTTTTAAAATTTGTTGCCAGCAATTTCATGTGAATACTAATGTTTCTATTTTGAAAATGAGGAAACGAAGGGTTAAGTGATGAGCTAGCATTTGAACCTAAGAATTCTGACTCCAGAGGCTGCTTCTTTATCTATTGAAATACTTAAAACGAGCTACGCTAAGCTGTATTCTATTTATATTAGAAACAGAAAGTCAGCCCACCTTCATTATGCCAAATCACCATAATGGTCCTTAGATTGGGAAGGCAGTTGAATTGTCCTGAGTTTTTGGCCATCTATTTCAGTTACTGTTCTACCCCAAATCTAACTTCAGACCTACTTGCCAAGGAGAGTGATCCTCTTGAAAAAAGTGACTTAATGACAAGTGACCTTGGGGTCCGTGAGTAGCATGGAGGTAGGGAGTGTGGTTGATCTGGAGCATGGCAAGGGGGTAGTGGAGTGAGGCAGGTGGGCAGCTTCACCAGAGATAAGGTCAGAGGGTTGAGCAGAGACACTTTGTAGGTGACCTCACAGGACATTCTAAGAATCTGAGATTATATGCCAAGGGCAAAGAGGGGTCCACTGGGTTTTAATCAGGAGGAGAACAATCGTATCGACCTTATGGGAGCCATTCTTTGGTAGGATTGCAAAAGAATTATTAGGCACAGGCAAGTCCAGAGGGCAAGCTTACTGCTGGAGCAGAGCAAAAGACAAGGAGGGCCTAAATTGGATCAAGGAGAGAGGACCGTGTCGAGAAGAAGGAAGGGGTCAGGAACAGAGGTGTTAAAAAGATGTAAGATTTTGTAAGTAGATGTGGGCGTCTGGAGATGAAGTTGTCTGGGAAGGTTTCCAGGTGTAGGGTTTGAGTGATTAGGTGGATGCTTGAAGCCAATTTAAATAATTCAGGGGGGAAGAGCAGACTGTAGGGGAAGTTGCAATGAACTCTGTGGGATGTGCTGAGTTGGTCCTGGCCGGAGAACACTAAAGTGAGACTGTTGACCCTGCAGCTGGATATGGAGGTTTCCTGCTCAAAGAAAGGGTCGAGACCAGAGATAGACTTGCAAGAGTTCAGCCTAAAGATGACAAAGTCATGTGATTGTCATGTGATTGTCCACACGCAGCTTGAGAAGAAAGAGGGCCAAGGACTGAGCAATAGTTGAGGGACAAGCTGGCATCTGCTGTGAGGGACAGTGGCCAGAAGAAAATGAGTAAAATGCTGGAACCTCTGTGTTCACCTTATGATTGTAACTTCTTTGGAACATGGCTGTTTCTTCCTGGTGGCAGGTGGTTAAAAAAGAAAAGGGTACACCTGTGTTTGTCTTCTAAGACAGCAAGGAGGAGTGCAGCTGATGAGCCGGTAATCTGTTCAGAAGTTGGTCTCGAGGAACAAAAGGTCTGAAAAGTCGAGTCAGTGTGAGGGACATCTGTGAAGGGCAGGGAATGCAATCTGATCTTTGAAGAGGCATCTGAGCCAGGGCCACAGGGACTGGGCTGGGAGATGTGCTCGCCTGGCAGGAACCCCCAGCGTTCTCTGACCTGATGGTCTGAGCTAAAGGAATTGCCTTACTGTCTTCCAGGGAACACGGACACTTTCACCAGATCACAAAACACTGACGGCTACAATTGCCAAGTTGGTGCCAAGGGGGCACCTTCTGTGGGAGATGTGCTTGACAGACCTATGGAGGAGCACAGCACCATTCAACATCTCCACTGCTAGGACTGCCTGGGGCCGTCTGTGTGGGAAACAGGAGGGGGTTTGCCTCACCTCAGAATATTCACCTTCATGTCTGCCTTTTCCTTCCCACCTGGAAGAAAGCATATCACCAAGACATTTCTACCTGGCCCTTTGGCTTCATGGAAAGCAGTTGTCTAGGCTGCATGGGATGTACCTTAGAAGGCATTCTACATTTCTAAACTCCCAAGTGACAAACATTGGGACTGCTACTTACTAAGTTTTCCTTTGCAAGACTGTGAAACAGGCAAAATTTTAGGTCTCTGTTTCTGGTCTTGACTCTTTTCTTCTCTCTCCCTCTCTTTCTTCCATTCTTTTTTTTTTTTTTTTTTAGAGAGCGTCTCACTATGTTGCCCAGCTGGCCACAAACCCCTGGGCTCAAGCAACTCTCTTGCCTTAGCCTCCTGAGTAGCTGGGACTATAGGCATGCCAAATCTGCTTTTCCTTACCTTTTTGGAACTACTAGTCACCCCCTCTCTACCTTGTCTATATTCTCTTTCCCCCTCCACCAGATCCCAGAGCCCTCCAATTTTCACCTTCCCCCCCCGTCAAAACTCATTCACAAGAAAGAGTTTCAAATTACCAAGCCTGTGGGGGCTGGCACTGTACAATTCTAAGAGGCTTCATGTGTGGCACTTCCTAGTGACATCTTTCGCTGGGCAAAGGCAAATCTCAAGCCAGGGGATGAATCTGAAATAGTGGGAGTTTTGTCCTGGTTGAACTGATAAGAGGTTTCTGAGGAGGACTAAGGGAATCTGCCCCCAGACCCTGAAATCAAGTAGACAGCTGCTCCTCTCGATGACTTAGAAGCCCGTTCTTGTTCCCAGCGTAACCCCCTAGGCAATTAAAGTCAATCTCATGTTGCCATTAAAAAAAGCCAATTGACATTATGTTGAAAGACAGCATGTGTCAGCCATTTCCCCTGGGTTGCCCTCTCTGTAGACCTACAGCTTTTCTCCTCCACTAAGGTTAACGTTCCCATAGGGATTTGACATAAGGCAGAGTCATTTGCGCTCATTAAGCTTGTAGGATTTTTCTACGTCTCAAGTAAATTCGTTTGGTGAAATAGGTCCAGCTCTTTGGAATACAAATCCTTAGCTCGAGGTTGCTTGAGTGGAAATTTTTAACAAGCAGTTCCCTCAGCTACAGAGCCACGTGAAATGTGATTTTCTTAATGTGTGTGTGTTCCCCGCAGAAGCTACTAAATGGACATTACTCTGGTATGGACACATCCTATTACTCAGCTTGATCCCAATATCACTGGCGAAAACCCTATTTGCTGCACTAGCAAACAGTTGAATTCATTATGTCCAGCTACATGAATAATACCCAGGCGGATTCTTGTTGACACAGACAAAACGCCAGTCTCTGAGGCGCGACAGGGCTGCCAGGCAGAGCAGCCGGCGCTGCCACGCTCCCCTCCCTCTGCTCCCATGGTGTTCCACTAATCAGAAGTCACCACTCGCTGCCGATAGGGTGATGTATGGCAGACTCCTGACACCTCGTTATTTCTGAGACAAAAGGAAAAAAAAAAGGACACCAGGAAGGAATAATCTGTCGGTGCAAGTGGGGGAAGGAGATGCACAGCACGGGAGGAAGACTCTCGGGTTCACCAAACCTGCCGTCGCTCAGGGAGCTGGAAAATAGGTCAGATTACGCAGCCAGTCTACACGGTAATTATGGATTCTCAGGCTGAAGGGGCTCACTGAAGGACATTTGCTCTCCTCCCTGCCTTGGGGCAGAATCATCCCCACACCCACGCCACTGTGGATTGGAAAGACTTCCCTGCAAAGAGACTGCGTCGTCACCTGTCACTCACTCCAGATAGGCGCAACCCTGTAGAACACATTTGGAGAGGGTTCCTGGGTTTAAGGAGTGACAGCTCTTGAGAAACAGAGCACCTGGAGCCTTCAGTGAGAGGCTCTGCCCTGTGGAGCATGCAGTGTTTCTGCAGGAACACCAGGCAGTTCCCTGGGCAATCCCTTCTTAGCCTGAAGCTATCTCCACTTTCCTGACAATTCCCAGATTGCTCAGAAGGGAAGTAGAATCATCCCACCAAGCATATCCTGTACAATCAGCATATGCACACACTCTTACTGTCCATTCCATTGTGCTCAAGAAATTGTTCATTGTTAGGGTGTTCACTTTTTGGAAGTGCTATTGCTCTAACTGGGTAATGTTCCCTACTGGTTCTCAGGAGTTATTTTCTTCCTCTGTTGTCCTTGAGGTCCAGGCAAACAGTCCAGTAGCTCTGCACGGAAAGCCCTTCGCCATGAAGCTCTTTCTAAACAAGGGTGTAGAAAGTATTCGTCAGCTTGATGCAATTTCCCCCCTCCTTTGCACTCCTACAGCAGTTTGTATCCAACTGTCACTTTGTTCATCCATTCATTTATCGAGTATCTCTTAAGAACCTTCTACAGGTACACCAACCATAGTTCTAGGCAGTGAGGACGCAATTATGAACGAGACAGATAATAGCCTAACCGAATGGAGCTTACAGTCTAGTGGAGAAGACAGTAAAAAAGTTCCACCTCTCGCTGCTGAGAGTGGAGTCAAAGATTTCTGCAGCTGGAGAAATTAAAATCATAATCCCTCCAAATTCTCTGACTCAGCCTTTGTTCAAATTATAGGTCACAGAGGTGTTTGACAAACCTTGGGTAAAAAGGAATATTTATCTTTAAAAATTATGTTTTATTGATTTCATTTTATTTTTTTATTTTTTATTTTACTTGTTTATTTATTTATTTGAGATGGAGTCTCGCTTTTTCACCCAAGCTGGAGTGCAATGGTATGATCTCAACTCATTGCAACCTCTGCCTCCTGGGTTGAAGCAATTCTCCCTCCTCAGCTTCCCTAGTAGCTGGGATTACAGGCACCTGCCATCATGCCTGGCTAATTTTTGTAATTTTGTAGAGATGGAGTTTTACCATGCTGGCCAGGCTGATGTTGAACTCCTGACCTCAGGTGATCCACCCACCTTGGCCTCCCAAAGTGCTGGGATTACAGGCATGAGCCACTGCATCTGGCCTGATGTCGTTCTAAAACAAGAATCTCTATCTTAATGTACAGTGTTCTTGTCCTCTTCCAAGGGCTTCCCTGAGGCTGCCAAACTCCAAAAATTGTTTTATAGTTCCAAATTTCCTACTTCCTCTTCCCCAATCAGAATCTTTATTCTTATAGGGCAAGCTGTTTAACTAGGTATGAAAGGGAAAACAATCTTACTAAATTAATTCATACTAATGTGTGAATGACTAACTAAGCAAGACTCTTCTATTTTGACTTTTTGTAAGAGAATATTTACTAACCCTCAGTAGTATCTAGATTTTCAGCCTTCACTATAAGCTGAGGAGAAAAGGCAATATAGGAAAGATTTCTACCAAGTTATAAGCAAAAGTTCCCTGAGGACGGTGACGATCTCATTTTGGGGTTACTCAGTTACCTAGTCCAATCAACTGAGTGCCTAATCAATAGTTATTGAATTGAAAAGAATGTGGGAACACAGAGTGCATAGGAGAAGGGAGAAGGTAGGAAAGCAAGGGAAGTGAGGGGAAAGAAAAGACAGGAAGGAAAAAGAGAGGAAAGGAAGGAGAGGGTAAGAGAGAACAAGGAAATCCAAGAGAGGGAAAGAGAACTAAACACAAGCCTCACTTTTGCAGTGAGCACCCTCAGAGAAACTGTAGCAAAAAAAAAAAAAAATTATTTTCAATAGAAAAAAAATTTAAAAACTGCTGCTGTTTCAGAGTGCCAACAAGAGAATGTAGCCAAGAGACGCTGAGCCCTAAGGAAAGATATTGATCAAAGCCATATGTTTCTATTTTCTAGCACGATAGCAATGACTCATGACAGATAACTGGCCACCGTCAATGCACCTCCCTGAGGGGTCCTTGTACCCAGCAGAATGGGTCTATGATCATCTAACAGTCACAGGAACTCAGGGACTAACCCTGTTAGGGTTATGAAAATGGATCTCTGTAGATTCAGTATAATTAGAGAGTGCATTCATCCATAGAAGGCCACAGTGGAATTTTCCACAGAAGCCAAACTAAAGTGGAGACTTGAGAAAGAAGTGGAGGTCAGAAGGCAAGAGCCAGGACCACCAGTTTCTTTTGGATCTCAGGAAATAAGGGAAAAAGTCTTTTTTAGCTGCTAAAGAAGAAAAGTGAAGCAGCAGACTGGCTACAGGGAACCCAGGAGACCAAACGTTCTCTAGAAGCTAGAGAGAGATGGGCACAGGGGCTCTGAGCAACAGAACCTTCAAACAAGATCAGCCCAAGAACTAAAGGGATTGGCACCATTTTTGCCAAGTTATACCTCAGGGAATATAATCTGCGCACTATGTGATGGGCCTGCTCTAGACAGAAATACCAGAAATGATCCTGCTCAGTTCACAGCCAATAAGATCATATGCATTTAAGTGCTTGTCTCCATCTGTACCAATGGGGAAACCATGGTGCCTGGATTTAGTGCCTGATCCTCCCACTCGGGGTTTTATGACCTTGGTTAAGCTACTTAATCACTGTCATCCTCCATTCCCCTCATCTGCAAAGTGAGGGGGAAAACTTTCTCTACCATTTAATAAGTATTTCCTATTGCCAGACACTATGCACTCTACAAATATTATCTTCTTTACTCTTTACCGCCATCCCAAGAGGTAGGTATTATGACTGTCTCGACAGATGAGGAAAATGAAGCTTATAGAGATTACCGCGCATGTCCAAGGTGTCACAGCTGGTAAGTATTAGGAATGGAACTGACACTGAGTCTAACTTCAGGGTCCACAGGCTCAGACTGTGCAGCGCTGCCTATCCAGCTGCCCTAAAACCACAAAGTCGAATGCAGATGGGAATTTTCCATGCTTCAGTTCAAATACAGCCTAAGAAGCACCCTCTTCCTCTATCACAGCAGGATCTACAAAAGGAAGTCCTCCCCTGTTTGTTTTTCAACGAACAAAAGACACAGGGCCTTTCTCTGGGTATTTGTTTGTTTTATTTGTTGGCATCCTAAACCTACAGACTGGGAAACATCATTCTCAGCGCCCCCAGGTCTCCAGTGAGCAGAACTATTATAAGGAACTGCCATTTGTCAGCTTTCCTCCATACCCTCGACAGGGCAAGGGCATTGCCAAAATATGGTCCCTATTTCTGTGGACTGTCAGCGGCTGCAACCTTGGAATTCAACCTCTCCAGCTTATTAACACAACAAATTACCCACCACGAGAACTGCAGAGTGCATTCGCTTGGAAAAATGGTCTCTTTTTTTATGAAATGATTTAATTAGGAGCAATTTTCCCATCAGCTCGGTTGTCAGAGCATGGCTGAGGCAGCTATTGAGATGAGCGTTTGGCCTGTGCCTTCCTGCTCCCTCCTTTCTGATGCCACCTTTTGGAGAAGGAGAAAAGTGAAACCACTTTAGGAAAACACCATTCAAGCTGGGAAAGGAGACAGATCAGGCCTGAAGGCTGTTTTGCAAGGTCCTCAGAGTCCACTGTTTCAGGATGTGATTTGCCCATTTGTAGCATGATTCTCCCTACGGGGATTTTTTAAAGACTTTCGCATCTTGTGCGTCTCCCTTCTGCTTCTTGCCCTTAGCCATGATCTCCTGCAGGCCTGGTGGCTGAGCAAGCAAAATGAATTTCAAAGCATTCCTTGCTGGAAGTAACTCTGAAGATGTTTGGGAAGGAGGGCTAGTGCATGGTTGAATTCAGCTGAGTCTATGGTATCCACAGGCTGCAAGGTTTCTAAAATTGCATTAGAAATCTGATTTTTTTTTTTAACTGAGTCTGGGTCTTGCTTTGCCACCCAGGCTGGAGTGCAGTGGCGTGATCACAGCTCACTGCAGCCTTAACTCCCCAGGTTCAAGCGATCCTCTCGCAGCAGCGCCCCTACTCCCTGCCCAAGTAGTTGGGACTACAGGTACATGCCACCATGCCCAACTAATTTTTTTGTTTTGGGTAGAGATGGGTGTCACCATGTTGCCCAGGCTGGTTTGAATTCCTGAGCTGAAGCAATCCGTCCGCCTCCCAAAGTGCTGGGATTATTGGTAGGAGCCACTGTGCCCACAGTGATTTTTTTTAAAGCTTGATTTCCATCCTCAACCACTTGATTTTGACTTTTCATTGCATTCCCATCTTATTTTCAGCTCTCAGATATACAGTATTTGACATGTGTGGATGCCTGTCATTCTGTATCATACATGTAAACCTTCTACCACACCTCCCAGATTTGGGTAATAAGCAGGTAAGAGTCCCCGATGCCAGTGAAATTTTTCGTGTGTGAGTGCAATTTTTCTAGAAAAAGGGGGATAAAGTTGAAGTTTAGGATCAGTGACTAAATGTTTTGCAAAAAAGGTATCAGTGTTGAGAAGATCAGAGAGCTCAATAAGTCCAGTGTGGAAAGAGTTCATGGAGACAGTGAGTTTTTGAACACAGTCTGAAAACGCATGACAGATTCGTGGCTCCCTTTATGCACATTTAATCTTTTTTTCCCTAAGAAAACAATATAGTCACAAATTCTTTCTACTCACTTACAAAAAGTGACAGTAGAAATGTAATCTTTCCAAGGGAAATAGTTTTTCAGTGTTGTACGAAAGCCTCATTTGGTGTATGGTTAGGATGGCATATAAGCAATTCTGTGATCCACAGCAGTGTTTACAAATGCTAGCTAAGACCTAGTAGTGAGTTTGTGGGGCATGACTAGCACTTTTTAAAAGGAAATAATCAAACAGAAAAGGACAGAATAAAAACCACCAGTTTGATCATTGTAGGTGTAATCTTACACACACACCGTGTACCAGCATAGAAGGTAGTTCTTACTAGTGCTTCATGGGGCTCAAAATGTGGCATCAGAAGATCTAGGTCCTACTTTTGTTTCTTCCATTAACTAACAATGTGACTTGGGCAAGTACTTAATTTCTCTTCTTTAAGCCTCTCTTTCATCATCTGCGCAATGAAGGCTGAGGTAACTATTGAAGCTTCTTTTAGGCTATGAAATATAATAAATATAAATACAATCCTGCAAAACTCTACTACATCCCCAAAGTTAACTAAAATGAGTTGAAGGTGTTTTGAATTACCTGTGTCATTGCTTCTCCAATGATATCTGGGTGGCTACTCAAGACTCAACAGAGATAAGCCCTTTGATCCATGTAGCCATATTGTCAAAGGACTTTAAGTTTATTGCAGTCTTTATGAAAAGGATATTTCAAGTCCTAATGAATTTCAGAAGTAAGTACGTCAAAGACAAAATCGTTGAACAGTAACATCCCGTGTGGTCCATGCATCTCTACCACCAGCCCCTCATCTCCCTGAAAAAAGGAAATGCAACAAGAAATACAAAGCTTTGTGCAGCTGGGGACTGTACCTTGTGAGAGTGAAAGCATGGCTCTCTCTGATGTTTCTCATTCAAATGGAATGTCACCTGCCGCCTTCCAGAACAAAAAGTTCCCTTCACATGTTCTGTATCATAACTACACCTTCTTTGCAATTGAACAAAGGTCTGACTTTTATCACAGATGGCCACTCTTTAGGCATCAAATGTAATCTGTCACAAACTTGCTCTGTGGACCAGTCCTAGTCTGAGTCAAGACTTCCCTGCAAAGTCACAACCCTGCATTTTCACAGGAATGCATTTCAGATGGCCCACCAATTTTCTGCATATTCTACACGTATTATGTTGAAATGTCCTTGAACTTGGTCTACTCTAGCATCTGAAATTTGGATGTAATGGAACTTAAGTCTTGATAATGGATAATGGCATGATTATAGCAATTACTGTAATGCTTTATAATTATGCATTTATGTGTATGTCTCTTTCATTACATTGTGAACACTTTGAGGTCTAGGATTTAGCCATGTATATCGTTAAATTCCTCAGCAAGAGCATCTCCTGACCTATTCTAGCCTCTAAATAAATTCTGTTGAGGTTCAATTTATCACTGAAGGAGAGAAGAAAAGACGTTTAAAACAACAACAAAACAGTTGGAGTTATATGGGGATCTTACATTTAAATGAATTGTATGTGTAGTATTGAAAAAGATCCAATTCTCACCTAAAGGGATTATTGTTATCTAAGAGAATGCTGAAGATCATCTACACCCAGGGCTGGCAAACTATGGCCTGTGGGTCAAATCCAGCCCACTGCCTGTTTGCCTGTTTTGTAAATAAAGTTTTATTGGAACACAGCCACACATTTCCTATAGCTGCTGTTGTATGACAACTGCAGGATTGAGTAGTTGTGACAGAAACGATATTGCCCATAGAGCCTATTTACTATCTGGCCTTTTACCCAGAAAGTTTGCTGACCCCCATTCTAGAGTACCACTCTCATTTGACATAAAAGGAAACTGAGGTCACGGAGAGGAAATGACTTTCTCAGGCTCATTAACAGCACAGCTGAGACTATAGGTTTCACCTTTCAGTTTCTCTTTTTGAATATTCCTGTTTCTTCCCTGGAATAGCAAACTCTCACACTGAAGATGTGATTCAGGGGGGAGCTAGGAAACTGTCCTCATGTTTTTCTGCTTAGCTAAGAAAATATATGTGAACTTCCTCTCAGAGCTGGTGGGTGATATTCCTTTATTCCATCTGTGTCCATTTTAAAGAGTGACAGTGTCTCAGCTTGAACCTCAACTTTATTTACCTTGGATCCAGACACCCCTAAGCATGTTTGAAGAATCATGGCTTGGGTTCCCCTAAGAGGCCTTTCTCATGAGTCTCCCAGGGCAGTTCACCTGAAGGAGCAAAGGGTAGAGTTGCACAAATCTGGGTCCATGTAAGAGGAGCAGAGAAACTCAGATGGTGCTAAGGGCACCTGCCTGAGTCCTAGGCAGAAAGGACTGCCATAAGGAGAGAACTGAGTTGTTCCATAGAGCCTGGCAGGGGCATGGAGGGCATCAGACAGCACAGGGCACTTGTGGCCCTGGTACCAGTGGCTTTGACATCATGAGTGGTATGTGCACAGGAGCATGTGATCTCTGTAATGGAACTCTGCACAGGAATTCAGGGCAGAACTAGAGAGAAATGATGGTATTAGTGATATGTACCAGAGGACTGTGCTATGTGCCCGTGTGGAGTGCTCCTTGGGGTGCCCTAGAACCAGCAGGGACAAAAGGCAGGGGCTGGAGGGTTCATAGCAGCAAATGGGGCTGAATCAGATAAATGCTCTCTCTCTTTTTTTTTTTTTTTTTTTGAGACAGAGTCTTGTTCTGTCGCCAGGCGCCAGGCTGGAGTACAGTGGCGCAATCTCGGCTCACTGCAATCTCTGCCTCCTGGGTTCAAGCAATTCTCCTGCCTCAGCCTCCCTAGTAGCTGGGACTACAGGCGCGCGCCACCACACCCAGCTAATTTTTGTAGTTTTTAGTAGAGACGAGGTTTCACCACGTTGGCCAGGATGGTCTCGATCTCTTGACCTCGTGATCCGCCCGCCTCGGCCTCCCAAAGTGCTGGGATTACAGGCGTGAGCCACCGTGCCCGGCCAATGCTCTCTTTTTTAAAATCCTGGATTAGTATATCAGGTGACAGTAACAGTTACAAGTGTTAATCCTCTCATTTGCCTCTGCCAGTTTTAGAGTGTCATAGAGGTGAATTTGAGTCTTCCCAAGCCGTATCCCCCTGAGGTGGACAGTAAGCCTCCGAAGCCCCACTGTTGAGTTTATTAATCCTGGTTCAATAGGGCAGGGAGATCCTCCAAGTCATTCAACAAGCGGTTCCCTCACTGTCAGATACCACTTGTCTATAAATACAGCCCACAGAGTTGATGCTATTGGCACAGCCAACCTAAACTTGAGTGGGATCCAGAGAAATGGCTTCTGGCCTGCGAAGGAAAAAGCAAAAGAAAACAAACAGTTGTTTAACAACGATTTAATTCCCTTCTTCATAGGAAAGACTGGCTTAAAAATCTAGGACTTAAACTGGTAGACAAGGAGAAGTAAGTCTGTTCACCCCAGGTAGGTGGTTATTTCTACCTTCCACCTAAAGAATGTGGATAGAAATCTCAGGGGAGGAAAAGGAGGCAGGGTTTGCAGGTTGGATTAGCTCACTCTGAAAACCATTTTCTGGGTTTGTGCGTGATCATGCATTGTGGCTTTATTTATCAGCAAGTGGCATCTTACCAAGAGTGATGCCGCTAGGTGCACTGTGCACCCTGCCTACTTTTCCTTCCCTAACATCTCCATCCAAACTTGCAGAAGCCAATGACAGGATTAATACTTGTAACTGCTACTGTCACCTACTATACCAGCCCAGGATTTTTGAGAGAGAGAGTGAGAGAGCGCATTTCTCTGGTTCCAATTACTCATGATTAGGGGCCAGACTCTGTAAAATCAGATGTTAACTTGAGAAGATTGCTACACTGCAAATGAGTCTTGTTCAGTAGAAAGGGAAATGAATTCTGTCAAATAGAAAATATAACCCCCCCTCTATAGGCGGGGATTTGACGGTGTGCTGTCTCACAGAAAGTTCTCCGCTCCCAGACGGGGGTCCCTCGACTTCCTGCCTCACAAGCGCAGCAGCAGGCATTGTGGGAAAGTGGAGAGCCAGCTTAGAATGACCCTTCCAAGCCGGTCCACCTCACAGCCTTCCTGGGATAGAAGGCTGGCATGACCCACATTGTGTGGGAAGTCCACAGGCCAGGATCCAAGGTGAACAAGAAGGAGGTGGTAGAGGCTGTGACCACTGTGGAGACGCCACCCATGGTGGTTGTGGGCATTGTGGGCTATGTGGAAACCCCTTGAGGCCACCGGACCTTCAAGACTGTCTTCACTGAGCACATCAGCGATGAGTGCAAGAGGTGTTTCTATACGAACTGCCGTAAACCTAAGAAAAGGCCTTCACCAAGTACTGCAAGAAATGTCAGGATGAGGATGGTAAGAAGCAGCTGCAGAAGGACTTCGGCAGCATGAAGTATGGCCCAGTCGTCTGCGTCATTGCCCACACCTAGATGCGCCTGCTTCCTCTGCGCCAGAAGAAGGCCCACCTGATGGAGATCCAGGTGAATGGAGGCACCGTGGCTGAGAAGCTGGACTGGGCCCTCAAGAGGCTGGAGCAGCAGATACCTGTGAACCAAGTGTTTGGGCAGGATGAGATGATCGGCGTCAGTGGGGTGACCAAGGGCAAAGGCTACGAAGGGGTCACCTGTCATTGGCACATCAAGAAGCTGCTCTGCAAGACCCACCAAGACCTGCACTAGGTGACCTGTGTTGGGCATGGCATCCCGCCCATGTGGCCTTCTCTGTGGCACGTGCTGGGCAGAAAGGCTACCATCACACACTGAGATCAACCAGATCTATAAGATCGGCCAGGGCTACCTTATCAAGGACGCAAACTGATCAAGAACAATTCCCCCACCGACTATGACTTGTATGACAAGAGCATCAACCCTCTGGGTGGCTTTGTCCACTATGGTGATGTGACCAATGACTTTGTCATGCTGAAAGGCTGTGTGGTGGGAACCAAGAAGCGAGTCCTCACCCCCTGCAAGTCCTTGCTGGTGCAGACCAAATGGTGAGCTCTGGAGAATATTGATCTTAAGTTTATTGACACCGCCTCCAAGTTTGGCCACGGCCACTTCCAGACCACGGAAGAGAAGAAAGCATGCACGGGACCACTCAAGAAAGACCGACTTGCAAAGGAAGCAGGAGCTTAACACCAGGAACAGATTTTGCAGGTGGGGTCTCCATAAAAGTTATTTTCCACTGAAAAAAAGAAAAGAAAAGAAAATGTAACCTCAAAGGGTCTGATCTTATTGCTGTGTAGGACATTAAGTAGTTTTGCCCAGCTTTGCAAACCCACTTCTACATCCTTACTTTCAATGATCGTAGAAAACAGTCTCCTGTATTCTCCTTTGACTTGGATTTGTCTTCCTGCTGGTTCCCTCACTAAAGAGGTTTCCTTGCTTTTCACTAAAGAGTTAGATCAATCTTCAACTAGCTCTGTATGCGCATCACGTTTTTAACATTGAAGAGCATCCCCCTTCTCCAAACTTCTCTGTGGGCTTCTCTGTTTATAATTATCCATCTTATTCTCTATGCATCATAATGAATTGGACTCATCTGGCTTTCATTTCTTAGCTGGCAGATTAAACAAAGTCTCTTTGTTTTATTTTTTTTTTTAAAAAGAAAATCCCTTTCATGTCTACTTTAAGCCTATTCACTTCAACAAGTTGCTTAGTGACCTTTTGGGCCGAGCATTGTGCTGGTTACACCATAAATCACAGAAGAAAGGTCATAGCTCCTGTCCTTAAGTATCTTACAGACCAAGTGGAGGGGATGCGTCATGTGCATTTTTAATAATAGTCATCTGTTTTGAGACATTGCCATGGCATGTGCAGACCTGTTAGCTACCTCGAGCTCTAAGGCTAATCTGATTTTATTCCAGGAAATAGAAAAAAAGTAGCAAGAAGGATGACTGTAGCTGTAACAAGTTTCAGCCTCTGTTGGCTCCCACCCAAACTAATCGGCCTGGGAGATTGATTTCCCCCTCCAGCCAGCATCTTGTTCAGCATTTCTGCCCATCATGCTTCTGGCATTGCTTCCTCAGAGGACTGTCCATCATTCCTAAACGATCTCTGGTTCTCTTGATAAATCAGCAGACAGATGCTGGGGATGCAGAATGGAAACTCAAAAATATACCTGATTTGCAGACTCACTCCCTCCTTCTTGTTACCCTGGCTTTTCTCACCAGAGAGCACCATCAGGCAGTCTGGCAGTGAATTGGGAGGGGTGTGTGTGTGTGTGTGTGTGTGTGGTGTGTGATGTGTTGAGGGTAGGAGTGGGAGTAAAAGGGAGAAGATTCCTGGGATGAGTTTGAGGGGAGAAAGCTTCGAAGCAGGGGTTCTCTAACCTCTCTGAATTCTTATAGGCCCATCTTTTTTTTTTTTTTTTTTTTTTTTTTGAGACTGGGTCTTGCTCTGTCACCCAGGCTGGAGTGCAGTGGCACCATCTTGGCTCACTGCAACCTCTACCTCCTGGGTTCTTGCAATTATCCTGCCTCAGCCTCCCAAGTAGCTGGGACTACAGGTGCACGCCACCACACCCGGCTAAGTTTTTGTATTTTAGTAGAGACGGGGTTTCACCATGTTGGCCAGGCTGGTCTCAAACTCCTGAGCTCAGGCAATCCGCCTGCCTCGACCTCCCAAAGTGCTGGGATTACAGGCGAGAGCCACCACACCTGGCCATAGGCCCATCTTTGAGGGATATTTTGGAGAATGATGTTGATTTTACTGTCTTTTCAAGGTCGGAAACAGAGGCCAGTGTGTTCAATGTTAACACAAAGATAGAAGGAGGAAAGAACAGGCTTTGGTGCCCGCATTTCATTTGGATAAAAGGCTGAGAACTTGGGGGTGAGATGGGGAGGGAATGGCCATACTTTTGCTAAAGTACTTTATAAATGAAACCCAGCTGAGGGTCTCCCAGGCCCTTCAGATCCAGATAAAGTTGGTTTGAACTGTCTGGACTGTGGAAAAGCTACAGCCCTCTTCCATATTTCCGTGAATTATTAAGGGATCTATATGATCTTATTAGCTCTGGCTCCAACTTTCTGCTCCAGCTGAGTTCTTGGTCTCCGCCCTATTGCTTGTGGCTGTTCCTTTATTTTCACTCTGGCTTTAACCCAAACATGAAAGAACTTGGCCCTCTTTCCTTGCTTTCCACAAGATAACCATTCACACATGGAAATGAAAGAGATTTCCATGCAGCAACGTAAGCTATTTTAAATGGCACAGCGGATATTCCTCTTCTTAAAAGTCCTTTGGCCACTCTGCCTTCTTGCTCTGCCGTCCCCCAGATCTTCTTGTTCTTTTGTGCAAAGGCAGTGTGTTCTAACAGTTAGGAGCATGAGGGTTGCCTGCTGGAGTTCCCATTCTAGTCTCACTCTCACTCGCTGTATACCTAAGGTAAGTCACTTCGCCTCTCCGTGCCTCATTCTTCTGGTCTGTAAAATGGATTTAGTAGCCCACCTATCTCATAAAGTAGTTGTGAGAATAAAAGGAGATATATATTGCCAATAAACTCATTAAAATATGCTTGTCACCATTCGTTATCAGGGAAATAGAAATCAAAATCACGATGAGATACTACCACCACTAGGGTGGCTAGAATAAAAAATTCAGATAATAGCAAGTGTTGGTGAGGATGTGAAGAAATCAGCACCCTCATACATGGCTGATGGAAATGTAAAATGGCGCAGCTGCTTTGAAAAACAGTTTGGCAAATTCTCAAATAGTTAAACATAGAGTTACTATAGAATTCAGCGATTCCAGCCAGGCATGGTGGCTCACGCCTGTAATCCTGGCACTTTGGGAGGCCGAGGTGGGCGGATCATGGGGTCAGGAGATCGAGACCATCCTGGCTAACACGGTGAAACTCTGTCTCTACTAAAAAAGTACAAAAAAATTAGCCGGGCATGGTGGCACGCACTTGTAGTCCCAATTACTCCGGAGGCTGAGGGAGGAGAATTGCTTGAACTTGGGAGGCGGAGGTTGCAGTGAGCTGAGATCTTGCCAGTGCACTCCAGCCTGGGTGACAGGGCAACACTCTGTCTCAAAAAAAAAACAAACAAACAAACAAAAAAACCCTCAATGATTCCACTCTTAGTTATATTCACAAAAGAAATGAAAACAACATCCACACAAAAACCTGTGCCTGGGATGTTTACAGCAGCATTATTCATTACAGCCAAAAGTGGAAACAATCTAATGTCCATCAATTGACAAATGGAGAAACAAAATGTGTTAAATTCGTGCAGTGGAGTATTATTCAACTACAAAAAAGACCAAAGTGCTGACATAAGCTATAATCACATGGAAGAATCCTGAAAACATTATGCTATATAAAAGAAGCCAGTCATAACAGACAACATGCTACATCATTCTATTCATGTGAAAAAGAAAGAGGGAAATTTACAGAAAGTAGATGAGCGATTGCTCAGGACTGAGGGGTGGGGTGTGGGAAAGAAGAGGGTAGTAGCTAAGGGACATGGGGTTTCTTTTTGAGGTGATGAAAATGCTCTAAAAATTAACTGTGGTATTGTTTGTACATATCTGTGAATACTCTGGAAGCTGTTGATCGTACCCTTTACATGGGTAAATTGTATAGTATGTGAATTATATCTCAACAACCTTTTTTTTAAAAAAAGAGGAAATGTATATTTATATTTATAACAGTGCCTAGCACATAGAAAAGCTCAGGGACCTGAGAGGAAACAGATGGCACACTGACATGAGTCATTAAAGAGATATTAATGAAGTGTCTATTCACAAAGGTATGGGCAGGATCAGGGGAAATGTGTAAGCGATGGTGGAGTGTCCCAGGGCAAAGGGAGGAATCCAGAGAGTGGGCTGTAGTAGAGAAAGTGGCGCAGCAGGAGCTGTGGTTTTCATAGAGACAGCAGCCACCAACCACCTGCAGCCCAGCAGGGAGACCCGGGAGAACCAAGGCCTCCACATGATCACATGTCATTTGCTGGGGCTCCTCTTGGCTGGACCCATCCAGGAGCTCAAGGAGCCATGGAGGAGCCTGGAGATGCCTCCTGGGGCAGAAGCTGTTATTATTATGTGCACCAGCTTAGTTTTCCTTTATTTTTTACATCTTAACAGCCCCACCTTAGGGCCAGTCTTCTAGGGCCACGCTTTTCCCACCAAATGGTCCAATAAGGTAGGTTCTTAACTAAGAGGTCTGGGTAGTTTTCTGTAGCAAAATATTTGCAGCCTCCTGTAAAAATGCCCTACAGATTCTCTCCTAGAGTGACTGGAGAAAGAAAAGTAAAACATCAGAATGCTTTCCCCAGGCTATCCACAGAGGGTGGGAGTGGGTGGAGAGGGAACCAGCAGGGCTGAAGTGTGGGGTACCATCCTTTTGCAGCCCAGAGTGTAGGCAGATAAACAGATTTTCAGCTTCCGCTTCCTTCCCACACCTCCACAGACTTGTATTTATTCCTCCCGAATGTAATTTCCTCCTGGAAGTGTGACCTCCTTTCTCAGTGGCCTTTTTCCGATAGATTGGTGAATCCAGATTTGGATTAAAGTCTGGACAGAAAGGGGGCATTACTACATGTTTTAAGCTAAATTAGTGCTTCCCCCAAATCCCTATCTTGAGTTCCCAATCCCCTGTAATTCAGAATGTGACTGTATTTGGAGATAGGGTCTTTAAAAAGATAATTAAGGTGGTCTGGGCTCAGTGGCTCGCGCCTGTAATCCCAGCACTTTGGGAGGCCAAGACGGGGGATCACTTAAGGTCAGAAGTTCAAGACCAGCCTGAGCAACATGGTGAAATCCCCGTCTCTACTAAAAATACAAAAATTAGCTGGGCATGATGGCGGGTGCAGCTACTTGGGAGGCTGAGGCAGGAGAATCCCTTGAACCTGCGAGAAGGTTGCAGTGAGCTGAGATCACACCATTGCACTCCAGCCTGGGCAACACTGTGAGATTCAGTCTCCAAAAAAAAAAGGTGATTAAGGTAAAATGAGATCATTAGGGTGGGGTCTGATTGGCATCCTTATAAGAAGAGAAGGACACAGACGGACAGACAAGAGGAAAGACCACGGGAAGGCACAGGGAGGCCTCAGAAGAAACCACCCCATCTAACACCTTGATCTTGGACTTTTAGCTTCCAGAATTAAAAAAGGATTTTGGTTATTTACTTATTTATTGTTTTTTGAGACAAGTTCTCACTCTCTCACCTAGGCTGGAGTACAGCTTCCATCTCCCAGGCTCACTGCAGCCTCAATCTCCCAGACTCAAGCAATCCTCCTGCCTCAGCCTCCCACATACCTGGGACTACAGGCACATATCACCATGACCAACTAATTTTATAAAATTATTTTTTGGAGAGACAGGATCTCACTATGTTGCCCAGGCTGGTCTCAAACTCCTAGGCTCAAGTGATCCTCCTGCCTTGGTCTCCCAAAGTGCTGGGATTACAGGCATGAGCCACTGCGCCCAGCCAAATTTTGGATTTTGAAGCCACTCAGTCTGTGGTACCTTGTTATGGCAACCCTAGCAAACTAACACACTGCTCCTTGCAGGATGTGAGTTGCCACCTTTCTCTGACAACTCGTGGCTTTACAAGGTTGAGAGCTAGGACCCTTGAACGCCACTTGGGGTTTTGCTTCCCAGCTCTGCCCTATCGTTTACTCATAAGAAGAGTGTCTGGGATGCTGTGCTAATGTTTTGACCTAAGTATATATTCTGCTTCCTAAAGCTTAAGAGTGTAAGCAGTATCACCTTTCATTTATTTCTTTAAAACAGATGTAATCTGCTCTAAATCTTATCCCTCCTAACTGACCAGAAACTCAATTTCATTCATACCTCCAGCTCCTGCTTCCAGATTTGTGCAAAAGTCCTGGACGTCTTATAGAGGCTACAATATTTAGGGAAGGCCTTCTGACCTGGCCTTCAGTTACTCTGGTCTCTTTTTGTTACAGTCGGTAGCTAGTCAGACATTAGCAGGGCAGGATAGGTGCCCCTGCACCCTCCCGCCTCCACCCACACACCCACCCACACACCCACGCACCCACACCCCAGGAATGTTAGGCAACTATCAGGTGATGGTCAGGCAACTGTTAAACTGTCTCGTTAAAATAATAATTGGTTTCAGCCAGCGCCAGGGAAAGGCAGTCTTCCAGCAAACAGAAACACCTGAAACTGGTGATCAGCAGCTTCCTGATCCAAGGAGTTGGGTGCATGCGCATTACGAAGCAACATGGCGAAGCTTAACTGGTATATGACCTTTAGAGACATTTGACTGGCAAGGGAGGAACGTCTCAAGAGAACATACACACAATTCCAGTAAACACACTGTGCGTGCTCCCCTCCCAAACGCTGGCAGGCCACTGTGCATGTGGACAGCCCACCCCGAGGGAAGAATCAGAGGATAAGGGAAGAAATCCATATGCCAGCGTCTAAAACCCCAGGTCAAAATGTCAAGACTGCGCACTTGATCTCTCAAGTTGCCCTCTTGGGCCTCTTCCAAGTGTACTTTCCTCCCTTTCGTTCCTGCGCTAAAGCTTTTTAATAAACTTTCGCGCCTGTTCTAGAACTTGCCTTGGGCTCTCCCTCTGCCTTATGCCCCTCAGTGGAATTATTTCTTCTGAGAAGGCAAGAATTGAGGTTGCTGCAAACCATTATAGATGTGCCGCCATTAACATGTTTACTTGTTTATTTTCCAAACTTCTATGAGTGCTTAAAGGAGCAGTGTCATTGCTTTTGTTCCATGCTTGGACAGGAAGTTCTTTGCAATACCCTTCTCTCCTGTTCTAGAAGAACCCTCAAAATTCTTTTCCTTTGGCTGCTTCTGCCTCCCGCTCCTCCACCCTAGCTTCAATGTCCTCTGCTGACATGACAAGCCAACAGAGTTCTCCTGGCCTGGGAAGTGCTGTTTACCTCTCTCCCAAAGCTCCCCAAGCAAGGAATACAGGGCCTGGTTAACTTCTTGGTGGCAATTTGCAGGAACATTTATAGCAATAAAAATAGAGCCAAAATTAGTACCTTCGCAAGCCACCCTGCTTTGTTTTGATGTAGTGTAGGGAAGCCACTGCACTCTCCAAGCCAGATTTCTGTGGCAGAACAGCTGGAATTGTCACACATGGGGCAAGAAGAGCTCAGCTGGCATTTCCTCTGAGTTCAGGTTCCTGTGGGGAACAAGGGCAGCTCTACAGATGACGGCTGCTGGCTCCGATTCCTTTCCGTGCCCAAGACTCTTGAGCAGCTTTTCTCGACCCGGGAGTTAAGTCAGCGCAGCCAGATTTAGCTTTCTCTGCAGATTTCATAACAGAGAGAACAAAACCGGGGTATCTCCCTGCCCACCCACAGGGGCTGGGAAGAACTCTGTGACAGGTGTTACACAGCCATTCCCCTCCCGTCGACACCTCACCCAGCTGCGGCTGGAGCTGGAAAGGGAAACAAATAAAAAACTTGAATTCCAGGATGCAGGGCAGCCACTTTCTGAGAAATGATTAGGACCCCAGGGAGGAGCTGTGCTCAGACTCTGAGCATCTCATTAAAAAGGATGAATCTGTTGCTGTGGTGCTGGAGCTGGGGTGATGCGCGTGGCCAGCGGCTCACTGCGGGCACTGAGGGTCAGGTGACCTCACTCAGTCTCCGCATGTCCTTCATGTGCAAAATGCCTTCATTTAAGTGGCTTCCAGAAATCCAGCCTTTTGCAGGAAGGCTTCTTAAGCCTTTTAGGAAAAAACAAACAAAGAACTAGTACCCCCTCCTGCTAGAAAATTTAGATTTTCCCTCCTATCAGCCTTCATCCCTGCCTCTAAGACAGACGGGGACATGCACAGTCATGAGCACATGGGCATGTGCACACACAAACACACACACATCTCAGGTGAATGTTTCATTTTGTTTGGAAGTTTGTTCCTTTGTCCCCCATCTAGAGGTGCCAGGATGCCCGTCCCCTTTCTCTCCACTCTCAGTGGCCCACACTGAGGATTTGCCACTCGCAAACCAACGTATCTGGTAGTTGTTTGGGGTTATAGTGTCGGTTTTCCTCTTCGGTATTTTTGACGAGCTTTGCTTGAGGGTGGGACACAAGTGTGAAGAATGGAACAATAAGATACAAGTGAATGTCCTCAGCCTCATCGGTGGATTTAGACAACCAGTGGGAAGGAGAGTCTAGAGGAGGGCACGATTAAAGTTAATAGTGAACTGTGATGATTTCACAGAGACTATCATTTGAAGGGGGCTTTGAGAGAGGAATACTTTCAGCTGGGGAGAAGAAGTGATTGGGCATTCTGGGCAAAGGAAACAGGATAGTCAAAGATAACTATTATCTGACCCTGTTTTATTCTCTTCCAACATTCAGTACCATCTGAAATTGTACTTTTATCTAGCTTCTAATTGTTTCTTTTCTGTCTACGAGTGCAAGAAATACGAGTGCCTCATTCACTGCTGTGTCTTAAGTGCCTAAATAATTCTGGGCACATCATGGGTGCTCAGCACATATTCACAGCCTGGATAAATCAATGGTCAGTCCAAGGAAAAGGGAGAAGGAAACTCTTGTTCTTTTTTAACATATGCTAAACATCTCATCCCTACAATACCATTCAAGAAAGACATAATCATCTCTACCTTACAAATAAGGAAACTGAGGTAAGCAAAGGTAAGTAACTTACCAAAGGTCACACTCCCAGTAAAAGGTAAACCTGGGACTAGTAGCCTAGGTTATCAGTTTGTAAAGGGTAGATTTTGCCAGGAAGAGACTAATGAAGGCCTGTACTAAGTGAAGCTGTGGGGGAGGAAGTTAGAGAGGTGAGCTCATGTTTGAGGCAGTGGGTTGATAAAACTGACAAGACTCAAGCACAGATGGAAAGGGAGAAATCCCTTCGCAGACTCACCTCCGTCTGAGTGGCTGGTCGTGACCTCCCTCTCACTGGATTCAATCACATGGGGATTCAGAAAAAAACATGTGGCATTGGCCACTAGGCAGTTGTTTAACTTTGGGACATCTGCCCAAAGTTCTTTGAGCATGTTCTTCCCCTGCTATATGGTGATAAGCAATCAGCTGGCTTTTTTTTTAGATGGCGTTTTGCTCTTGTTGCTCAGTCTAGAGTGCAATGGCACGATCTCAGCTCACCGCGACCTCTGCCTCCTGGGTTCAAGTGATTCTCCTGCCTTGGCCTCCTGAGTCGCTGGGATTAGAAGTGCACACCACCACACCCGGCTAATTTTGTATTTTTAGTAGAGAAGGGGTTTATTCATGATGGTCAGGCTGGTCTCGAACTCCAACCTCAGGTAATCCGCCTACCTTGGCCTCCTGAAGTGCTGGGATTACAGGCATGAGCCACTGTGCCTGGCCAATCAGCTGGCTTTTAAGGGTTGTTTTGAGATGATGTACATAAAGCACCCAGGACAGTGCCTGGACCACAGTAGGTGTTCCATAAATATTAATTCACTTATCTTTGCCCACGGTTTCCTGATGTCTTTTGGCTTGGGAAATACTGTTCCCAAGAAGAGGACCAAAGGGCAAGTGTGAGGACATCCATCCTGGCCTAGCTACGGGAGTGGATAGTCTCAAGAAGAAGTGGTAACCTAGGATTGGGAGCAGTGGATGGAAAAGAAGTTAGGAGAGTACCCAGTAGAGAAAATCTCCCTCTCTGTGAGAAAAACTCTAACCCCTCTGGAAAAAAGTTAGACAAGAGAAACCATAATTCTAAAGGGATTATGGCCAATCTCTTTTCAGGAGAAAGGTGCAGCCAGAGCGTGGTGATGGTGGGGGGGAGGGGGGGGACGCTGCTGTTGGGCTTGGGCCTCTTATATGTAAATTTCATTGAGAATTGGGTTATGAATAACCAAATGAGGCTACTAATAGTTATTATAATTTAGGGGTTGTTGTTAGTTTTTAAGAAATTATTTGTGAGTTTAAATATGCCATAGCCCCTACTGGAGGTTTTCCATTTCTTAAAATGTAATGTTCACTACTCCATAAAATTATTTCCTGAAATACACTATTATGAAATTATTTGAATAAGGTGTTAATTTATAAACAAATTCTGTCAGTTTTTTGTGACTGTCTTTGAAGTTCTTAATTTCCTATGTGTGGAAGTTGTTTAAAACAAAACAAAACAAAACAAACAAAAAAAAAGAGGCCTGGGTCCCCTGTGTCTTCTCCAGCTCTGAGAGCTGCCAGGCACCAGCAGTGCAGCCCAAGGCCGGCACTGGAGGGGAGGTGCAGATCTCCTTACTGTACTTGTTTACAGCGCCACCTGGTGTTCATAATGCACAAGCATTCCTCACCCTTAAGAATTGGAATTTGCTAAGTGAAAAAGATCCCTACAGCTGTTTTTCTGAAGCATTCTCTCTCAAAATCTCTTTTCTTTCACTTGAAGAGTATGAGGCATATAAGAAAGAATAATAAAAAATAAGAGTTAATTATCTAAGACTTTACTAAGCTTTGTAACGTGGAAGAGAAGGTCTGTATGTAATAAAGATTTATTGAGAATTTACTTCTGTGCCAGGTCCTGTTCTAAGTGCCCTGCATGGATTAAGTAACTTAGTTATTACAACCCTGAAGACAGGTATTATGATGACCATCCCCATTTTACAGACAGCAGCTGAGGCACAGGGAGTTTAAGGAATTTGCCAAAAGTTACACAGCTAGAAAACATTAAAGCAAAAACTTGAACCTAAGGCAGCTTGGCTTCAATGCCCACACATTCTTAATGCTGCTTCCCTGTGTATGTATGTGTTTCAAGAAAAAAAGTACTGACTTTTATGTGGACTGACATTAAGAATTTAATTTCTCTAGGTAAAGCTCAATGGACCGAGGATAAACAGGGGCAGCAAAGGAGTGAAAAATATGCCTTAAATAATCCTGACACATGAGACATTACACTTTTCAGATGCTTGAATTCTCCTTCAGAATGTCATTTGGTGGCATCCAGAAGGATGGCACACAGAACAACTCAATGATTATAACAACCCTCCGCAAGAAAATATTATCATCTCCCTTAGTCCTTCTTCTTTTTTTTCTTTTTAAGACAGAATCTCCCTCTGTTGCTCAGGCTGGAGTGCAGTGGCGCAGTCTTGGCTCACTGCAATCCCCGCCTCCCAGGTTCAAGCGATTCTCGTGCCTCAACCACCCGAGAAGCTGGGATTACAGGCAGGTGCCACCACGCCCAGCTAATTTCAGTATTTTTAGAAGAGATGGAGTTTGCCATGTTGGCCAGGTTGGTCTCAAACTTCTGACCTCTAGGAATCCACTCACTTTGGCCTCCCAAAGTCCTAGGATTACAGGTGTGAGCTATCCCTTAGTCCTTCTTTTAACAGTTCAACAATTAAGAAGATTGCTCCCTTAAAAAGGGTAATAATAGTATTTATTGAGTGCTTTTTTGTTTGTGTTTTAAACAATGTGAACAACAGTGTAGGTTTTTGGGGTCATGCTACCTGTGTTCAAATGTTGGCAGTCCTGCTGACTAAGAAAGTGACTTCATATCTCTAAGGGTCAGATTTCTGCTCTATAGAATGGGGAAAAATAAGGATGCCTACCTCAAATGGGAGTGAGATGTGAGTTTCTGGCACTTAACAAGTACTCTAAAAAATGTTACCTTCAAAACCATCTTGTAATGCAAAAGTAAATATATAAATATACTTACATTGTTGGCTATTATTGTTATTCATGTAGAAAAGAATCTGGGAGGAAACGTAAGACAATAATTATCACCAAATAGATGTAGTTTTGATTTTTGTTTTTCACTACTTTACTTGTCTTTGCTGAATGGGCATGGGTTGCTTTTTTTAATAAATAAGAACAAACGAGTAACCTTTCGGGGGGGGGAAAAAAAAAAGAGTTGAAGGAACTAAGGATGATTGGCCTGGAGAAGAGAAGTCTCAGAAGACATGGTAGATGTCTTCAAATAGTTGAGGCTTAACAAGTGGGAAAAAAAAGAGATTTGTACTGTACAGCTTCATAAACAGAACTAGGACTGATGGATAAAAGTTTCACAGCATCTGTAACAATCAGAGATGATTAGACAAGCCATAATGAGCACCCCATCCTTGAAGGAATTCAAGCAGAGGTGGGAGGCCACCTCTCAGAGATGAGCTACAGGTAATTCACGGATCAAGCAGTAGATTGGATCACAAGACCTCTAAGTTTCTACTGAATTGGGGGATTCTGATTCATTTCCTATTTGACCTAATTTAGCTTTGAAATACACCAGAAGAGACAGAAAAAACAGGTGGTCATCAGCTTTCAGAGAGTTGGTCCGTTCTCTTGCCAATTATTTTTCTGCAACTATCACTGTTTCCGTAAATCCTATGAGAAGACAGTTGCGTTCCCTCATTCTATGGATCCAGTGTGGAATGGACATGTCAGAACTGATAGCAGAGACTCCTGAGTGCTCACTCCTCACTGCCACCAAATGGCCAGGATCAACCCTGAAGTACAGTCCCAATGCTGGTCCCTGCCGAGAACAGACAAAAGAATAGGCAGTGTCTTTGGAGTTCAGGAGTCTGTGATGCCATTTTTGTCTTCTGTATCAGTCAGGAAGGGCTAATAGAGCCCGGGCCTCGGGGGCTTCAACAAATGAGGCGTTTATGTATTCACATAAGAGCAGTATACAGGAATACCGTGCAGGACTGGTAAGGCAGCTCTACAACGTCCTTAGAGAACCAGGCTCCTCTGTCTTTCTCCACCACTATCCTATGTACAGAGCTTACAGCCATCACTTCTGCGTTCCAGGCAGGAAAAAGGGAAGAGCAAAAGGTAAAAGCGGTGCCCCTCTGAGTTTTCAAGAACTCTCCTAGAAGTCCTGCTCAGTTGTCAGTGCTTCTGTCTCACAGGCCACATCTGATGGCAAGGGCTGGTGGATGGGGGGTGGAAAATGACATAGTGTTTTCACCAGGTACTTCGTTATCTCCTTAAAATCCAGTGTTCTGGAACTAGGGAAGTAGGTGGATATAGGGCAAACAATAGCGGTCTCTTCCCCTCCTCTCACAGTCCCTCTATAAGGATAGTCCCTCTATAGGGATTACTCCCTACTTTATAAAGATGAGAAAACTGCCAGCTGTGATGGTTGATGCCTATAATCCCAGCACTTTGGGAGGCCGAGGAGGGCAGATCACCTGAAGTCAGGAGTTCGAAACCAGCTTGGCCAACATGGCAAAACCTGTCTCTACTAAAAATAAAAAATTAGCTGAGCAGTGGTGGGCGCCTGTAATCCCAGCTACTCAGGAGGCTGAGGGAGAAGACTTGTTTTAACCCGGGAGGCAGAGGTTGCGGTGAGCTGAGATTGCACCATTGCACTCCAGCCTGGGTGACAGAGCAAGACTCTGTCTCAAAAGAATAAAAAAAGATGAGAAAACTGAGCAGTGGTCGTGAGGACTTGCTTAGAGCCACAGAATGTCAGTGATGATGTTGGTCCCAACACCCCAGCTTTGAAAAATGAGAGAACACGAAGACAGAAACCCAAGAACATCTGTGGACAAACACCAGCTGTGAGCCCAGGGCCACCTCTCCCTGCAGAATCAAACTGGCAGATCAGAGGGGCTGCAGAGGTCAGTGAGGACGAGGGTTGCAGGGCACTGGGGCAGATGTCTCAGTGACGATGCTCCGTGCTCTGTCATTCCCTAGGTTGGCAAAAGGTAGACAGCTTTGGCCTTGGCTCAGCTGGGAGAACAGATGGGCAGGAATTCAGTGCAACTCCCAAATCAGCCAAGCGGCAGACTGCCTTCTTTCCTTTTCTGGGTCAACCAAGGCTACTGTTCCCACCTGGACACAGCCAGCTGCAGAGGCCCAAGACTGAAGACCATGACAGCTCAGGGAGTGCACCTAGGAATGTGCCATCCCTCACCTCACTGTGAGGGTCCATCAGGAGAACAAGCAAGGACAAGTGTTTCTCCCAGCAGTAAGGGGACATCTGCATTGAGCTGTCCAGCAGGGGCAAGATTAGATTTCTCTGTGCAAAGCAAACAGCTCCTTATGGCAGTCACATCTCAATCCTTATTTCTTTTGAGCATAGGGCTGTAACTATTGAGAAAACTAGTTTGTTTGAAAAAGGCCTGGAGCTCTGTTCTTTCTCATGGCTTTACCTACCATAGGAGTAATGGCAATGTGGCCAGAGGTGTAAGGGGAGCCCATGACCTACTCTGAAATACATGTAATGCAAGCAGAGGCAACTCCTCCAAACATCTGAAGAAGGGAAGGTCCTCATAGAAAGGAAACAGAAACAAAGAAAACTTGAGTAGATAGGAACATGTGTTTAGCTTTAGACACAGGACAGAAAATGCACAGTTTTGCTGCAGTTCTGGCAAGAGCACGTGGTATAAGAGGAAGCCAGGCGAACATCGTGGGGTTTGCTTGGGAGGAAATGACCAGGCCGAGACGGAAAGAAGAGTTCCCCTCTTTCACCTTCCAATGCTTACATCAATTTTGGATTATCTGTGTATTTACTCCCCATTCATTGACTCTAATTAAAAGTTGACTGAAATCTCTTTAGAATTCTCTGTAGCCAGGCTTTCAGAAAAGCTTTTTAAAGTAAGTGTAGAGCAGAAACTGGGTGATAAAATCACTACCATGCTCCTTTGAGAGAGATGGGAAAGGGACTGGAAGGAGAGGATGGCTGGGGGAGGGAGGGCTAGCTGTGACAGACCCACCCTCCTCAGAGGCCATGCCCTGAAAGAGCCACTTCAGAGCATGCCACTGACATTCCTTTTCCATGAAGCTCCTGGCACCTCAGAGCCACCTGCAGTTGGACAATGGGGCTCTTCAATTATAAAGAACTTCCAACTCTTGCTCCTTTACCCCATGCCTTCTGTAATCTTGAGACCCTAGACTTCTCAAATGTAAACTCTGGCAGCCTCAAGATCTGTTCATGTGGCCTTGGGTAGGCTGGTCAGAAGGTGGCAGCAGGGTCTGGCCCCCCCACCTGCCTTTCCCTTTCCTCCTTCAGCAGCCTAGCTCCTTGCCCTCAGGAGGGCACAATCAGGGCTGTGACCCTTCATGAGCCCCCCTTAGTCCTCTGGGGTATGAGGAGTCAGCAGGGACACATTCCCCATCTCTGCCAGGACCATCTGCACTCAATTATAAGTCCTTTGGAAGCCAGCAGAGGGCTGTTTAGCTGCTGCTGGTTCTCTATGATTAGCTTGTTCTTGTTCTTTGAACATTGCACATGGTGCAGCCAGCTGTGAGAAGCATCCATGATTCAAAGCGTTTTCTCCCTCAAAAAGAAAACTGCTAAGCTAGTTATTTTTACTATGGGGAAAGAAAAAAACATTTAAAAGTGTTACTTTCTGGATAAGTTCCTTTCCATACCTTTTAATTCCATTATTCCCAGATCTGGGACCACTCCTTTGCCTACATTCCACAGTCCCTATATAGACACTTGCTTGCTATAAATGAGCCTTGTTAACATCAAGATAGCGTGTAATTCCAGCTCATGCATCCACATTTCAGTAGCCTGTCCTCTCCCTTATTGTGTATGTGAGAGAGACCAGATGGTAAGGCACCCTTTTAATAAAACCCTTCCAGAGACTCCACTCTTTGCAATGCACTAAGGAGCCAGGGTCAACTGCAGAGGCTTATCTTCTTTCCAGGTGCTGAGTCAAAAACAAAGCAACACTACTTTGTTCACACTTGAAATCCTCCATGTTCTCTGCAAGGTCCACGCCAGCATGAAAATCACTAGGGGTGCTTAATAAAATGGTTATTTCTGGGGCTACATCATGGATTTGAAATCCAGGCTCACATGTGAGTGGAGAGCCAGAGAACAGATTTGGGAGTCTTCTGAATAGTGATAATGGAAACCACGAGATGAACTACAATTTACAGGCAAAAGAATATGGAAGTAGAGAAAGATGCAGGTAATCAGCAAAGCGTGGTGGCTCACGCCTGTAACCCCAGCACTTTGGGAGGTCAAGGCAGGCAGATCACTTGAGGTCAAGAGTTTGAGACCAGCCTGGCCAACATGGCGAAACCTCATCTCTACTAAAAATACAAAAAAATTAGCCAGGCATGGTGGCATGTGCCTGTAGTCCCAGCTACTGGGGAGGCTGAGGCACAAGAATCGCTTGAACTCAGGAGGCACAGAGAGCAGTGAGCTGAGTTTGCGCCACTGCACTCTAGCCTGGGCAAGAGTGAAACTGCATCTCAAAAAAAAAAGAGAAAGGTAATCACAGTCCTTTCACTTCACATTTCTGAACTAGGCAAATAAACTCATTTCTTTTCTCATAATATACAGGATCTATGGTGAACAGCAGCACAATTATGCCAGTAAACACAGGGCATGCCTCTAGATAGAAAAGGTTCTTTGTAGCATGGGTTCAGTTGGCTTTTATCCATCAACTAAATTTTCTGAAATTTAGAAAACTATCTAAATATGGAATAAATGGTTTTACTTACCATGCTGAAGAAAAAGACAGAAGTAAAAATGTCTATTTAAATATTTAGCAGAAATACTACCTCAAAAGTGATTTTCCTTTTTTTTTGGTTAAGCGATTTTAAGTGTGCCCAAAGATTAAAAAAAAAAAATCTGTACCAATCACGGGTTATTACATGGAAGATAATGGGAGCCACTGTCTGAGAAAGGACTTACCAAAATGGAAAGAAAATGAGAAGCAACCCTGTGTTGTTGGACTAGAATTGGAGGTTCTGGTGTGAATTTACGGTTTTCAGTATATGGATATGAAAGTAAATTTAGTTATTAATGTGAAGCAAATTTAGATAATGTGTGTACATATGTGTGTGCATACATGTACACAATTCCCTAGCTCTGACCACTGAGCCTGGGATGAATGGCACCATGACAGTAGGCACTCCCATCTAACCTTTTAAAATCATATCCTACTAAAAGCAAGCAGGGCTGGAGGAGAGAAACCTAGAATATCTTATTGTCAAAAAATACAGCAGTGCCCAAGTAGCTGGGGGGACACGTCAAAAGTACACAGGGGCTAACTTGAAGGTGCTCCCACTGGCCATATTTGAGGCCAGTTAAGCATCTAAAGAAATAATGATGGAACGAACTGTAACCCACCGAATCAAAGAAGAAACTACAAGTCCATACTAGGATGGGTTGAATGTCTCTTCTCTGAAATGCTTGGGACCAAGTGTGTTTTGGACTTTTTTGGATTTTGGAATATTTGCATTATCCTTATTGGTGGGGCATTCCTAATCAGAAACAATACCCTTAATTGTTTACAGGAAATATATATTAAGTATTTAAAGCTGATAGGCCCACTGGGTGGGGGCAACTTACTCTCAAATGGTTCAGGTTCTGCACTTGCAATTTTTCTGTTTGGGAATGTTTCAAAATAAAAATGTTTTTAAAAGTATAATTTCCTTTTTATTTGCATCTGTTTATGACTCAAAAAGTGTCTAGTTATTATGAAGACACTACTGTTGAAGACGGATATTTTAACATGGAGTTTCAACAAAATTACTTCTTGAGACAGAGCAGATATTTTTATATGATGTGATTTTAAGCATGTATTTGAACAGAACTAAAACATTAATTATTATAAGTATAAAAAAAGATCAGTGAATCAATGTACTGTTCTAGGCTGAATTAAGGTAGACTATTTAAGGTTTTAAAAAGTTTGGTTGGGGGAAAATAAGTTTTACAAAACCCATGCCATCCAAAATTAAGATGACGTGTAGCAGCAGGAAGTATTCCAATGTCTTATAACCAGTTCTCACAAGCAATGACGTGTATGCCTTACTTTAAAAAAGTGTCAAACAAATAGAAAAATCTGAAAGAATTTACTAAGTGTATCAATTAGAGGTATCCGTAAAAAAAGAATTCATGTCTCACAAAAATATTCACAACTGAAAGTTTTCTTCTACCAACTTCTCAGAGTCCTTCCAGCCCCCTCTTGACTTCTGAAAGATGTGATTTACCAAAATCTGGTTTACATTTAACTTTTCAGGGACACATGACCTGAAAAGAAAGAAATGTCAGATAATACTGACATTGCCTCATGCTCTTTCTTTGCATCAATCCTTCTCCTGCAAGTGATCAGAACTGAGACCAAGTGGCATAGAATGAAGCATTATGTAACATGCCAAAAACCATTTCCTGTTCACAAAAATCTCATTTTTCTCCAGTAATAAAGAGGTGGACATTCTTCTTGGACTGTAGCATCTGTGCCGCCCGCTCCACACCAACCACGGCAGCTAACCTCTGGGCATCATACTTGGAGTAGAGAACAGTGCAGGTCCACGTGGCTTCTTCTCCTCTGTTGGTGGCTCTCAGCATATTACAGATTTCACTGTAGAAGTGTGGATATGTCGGCAGTTCATAGAAAATCAGGTTCCTGATGCCTTTTATTGTATACCTGTTAGAATTGCAAAGAGAGAGGCTACATCAACTTGAGGAACAAGTTCTAGAAAACTGCCTAAGAGTTGTACGGAGGCATAGTTCATGCTTGTTGCCTCCTGCTATCGGAGAAAAACAACGGCACAAATAACAGAACAAAAATTATTGCAATTTGAGGTGGCAGCACTTATTTTGTGACAGCATATTCGAATTCCTAATATTTGGCTTAAAATAATGATACAATAAATACACATTTCTTGATCCTACTCAGGGTAGGCCGAGATATCATGGGAAAGAATAGTAGGCTGGGATTTAAAAATCCGTCACAGAAAACTTAAAAACCAGGCACTTAAAATGAAACATTATCCTTATTATAATCAGGCAAAAAAGAATGTTCTATAATGGAAATCAGGTCAGATCCAGTACATAAAATAAGCTGCACAAATTGTAAATACACTCCCATTAGTCTTTTCTTGCCACTCTGGAGACATGTTAACTCCATGGCAGACGTCCCAAGTTCATCCATTTACAAAACCCTGCCTGAGGAACCGCTAGGCATCATGAGAAAGCAATTAGTTTCAACAGCTTATGCATTTCCACCTCTTTCTCAGCTGCACAGAGCTGCCCTGTGGTGGAGGGCAGTGTAGACCCAGGGGACTAACTCACAGTATGGTTCAGTCAGGCTGAGGTCACCCGTTCCCTGTGGGATTCCATAACAAAAGATTTTATATGTTGACAAAGGTTCTGATTTTTACTGTTGGTTTCTCTCCTACACTGAAGACGTTAGACTCCCTTGGGGGATTTTATTTCTTTCACAGAAGATAAGTGTTCCTTGTCTTATTCCCTCACGGCTCATCCTGATCTCTCTTGGAGACCCTTCTTTTCCAAACTTTGACTGTGACTGTGATCTATTACGTGGTTCACCTTTCAACATCACCTTTCCATAAAGAAGGAATTCTAATGGCTAATGAACTTGAATAAGCTGTTATACCTCACTAATTCTCAGAACAAACAAAAACAACACTGAGTTCCACTTCTGCTTAGAATGTATAAAACTCAAGAGAATACTACTCCTGTACTAATAAGAGAAAGGGGGAGGGTGCTAATTTGAAGGATTTGTTAGTTTCAAGCTACCGATGTCACACTGCTGACACAGAGATGTGCAACAGGGCTCAGGAGCCAGTGTGAGCCAACTTCAGCCCACCATGGACTGAGTTCCAAAGAGTAGCACTTCTGAGGAAGCACAGGACACATGAACTCCCGCACCTTAGGCAGAGCAGAGGAGAAAGACGGCCTTTGCCAAACAAGTGGGTAGTAAGAAAATAGATACGCTTTTAACAAATTCTTAAAGGTCAAGAATAGGCTTGCCTGATTTTAGAACTCCAGGGATCCCCGGATGCTCCTTTAGTTCACATCCACTCATGAGCTCATTCCAGGGGCCTGCACTGGGAGCCCTGGAGAAAGACTGGAGGCAAAGCAAAAGACCCGAGGGAGAACCCACTGGTGGTAGGGACATGAAAGCCCACCTATTTCCCAGGCCTATTATTGTGAAATCCATGGCAAAAACCTGAAGCACACGGGAGAAAGGAACCACCCAGCCCCCACCCCCAATCACAGGCAAAGGCAAACCATTTGGAGAGGGAGGGTGAATAGAAGCAAAAATTGTCTGCCCTTAAGGGAAGGGCGACAAATCCTCCACCCTTCCATTTCTCCTCCACACAAGACCTGCACCCAGTAAAAAGTGTTCTGTCCCAGGGGAAGGGGTAAGAAACCTGTTCAGCCCAAGTTCCTGCACTGATACAAGCAGAGTTCTGCCACGACTGGGGAAGGAGCTGTATACACTTCACCACGAAGATTCCTCACAGATAAAAGGTAGAGTCTGGCTGACACGGAGGTGGCAGGACAGGAACCCTGAGAAAGCCTCACCCTCAAAGCTTGGAATATAAAGGGCCTGCCGAAAATTGAGCTGGACCAGGAGAACCCCCTCCCCTGGACTTCATGCACTGCAAGGAGATACAAGCAAGAGTCCTTCTGTGAGGAGGGGTCTGAGTGTAGAGGGAGACGCTCCTCTGGCACACGGGTCGAGGCCTCAGTGACGGCTGAGTGATCAGGATACTGAGAAAAACCCTCCAGCACCGCACACCCTACACCAAGCCCACCGTCTGCTGGAGCAATCTGAAGTCTGTGGTGTTGGGAGGGTACCTATAGTAACAAGCAAATCCTGACTAGACTGATAGCACCCTCACCAGTGGCCTACAGAAGAAGGGGTACACCCAGACATAAGTATTATTCACCTCAGCCTCCACATTCCATTGAAAGTTACAGAAGACATAAAAAAGCAAGAAAAAGACATCCAAACAATAAGATACCATTTTGATTATCACATCAGTAGCAGTAATTCAGTCCATGGGGTTTTGCAGAAATAGGTCAATGGAGCATAAATTACTTTGTCTATGAATTCGGAGAAGATACGGAAAAGATGAGAAGGAGCAGATAAGCAGCAACCCATGACACGTTTTTAATTGTGTACACTCTGTGCTAACAAGTTTTCGCTTCAAAATCTATCCCAACAAAATAAGTAGGTATTTCATGAAAATATATGCATATGGATGTTTTGGGCATTACTATATACAACAGCAGAAAACAGAAAAAAAAACCCCTATATGCCCACTAAAAGGAAGCTTGCTTAATTAACCAACGTAATACTATGTAGCCATTAAGAACAATGTGATGTTTACCTCACACATTACTAATTAATTACATACCCACACTGATTCAGTGATTTTAGAGATTTGGCATCACCAAGAATGAGACAAAGTGACATTACGTGCCTCTTGATGAGGTGGAAAGTACGTAATATTCCCTAAGTAGAATTCTTATCAAGAGATGTTTATTCTAAATCAGTCATCCCCAAACTGTTGCACACTGAAATCACTGGCTGGTTGTTACTGTTTTTAATACTTATGTTTGGCCCCGTCCCCAGACATTGCGATTTAATTGGTACTGGGATGTGACCTGGGCATTTGGACTTTTAAAAGCTTCTATTCTAATGTACAGCAAAGTTTGGGAACCACTGATGTAAATAATAAGGGAACAATTAGATAAATCCAGACTATGAGACATTCTACAGGAAACCAGATTGGACTCTTCAAAAAAAAAGTCGATGTCATGAAAAAGTAAAAAAGCCAGAGAATGATGAGGGTTTCTCAGTGTTAACACTGCTGACATTCTGAGACAGATAATTCTTTGTTGCTGGGGGCTGTCCTGTGCATGAAGGTTTAAGCAGCATCACTAGCCTCAACCCACTACAATCGCCAGAAGAATCCTCCAGCTGTGATAACCAAAACAAAAATGTCTCCAGATAGTACCAAATGTCCCTGAGGGGAGCAACGTTGTCCACCAGTTGAGAACTAAACTAGATTAAAGAAACAAAAGCAATAAGTTAACCAAATGCTATATATGATCCTTACTGAATCCTTTTTGGCTGGAGGGGAAAGATCTATCATGGTCATTTTGGTGACAACTAGGAAAATCTGAATATAGACTAGCTATCAGATGACATTATTGTAGTAACATCAAGTGGTATGATAATGGTGTTATGGTTAGGTAAAAGAATGTTTTTGTTTTTAGGAGCTACATGCTAAAATATTTACGGGTAAAGTGTCAATGAAGACTCCCGCTACTTTACTTTCAAATGGTTCAGGAAGAAAAAATAAGAGATGTGAGTGGGAATAGAGAGAAGATGGGTATGTGCAAATGTGATAAAATGCGAACAGCTGGTGGAATTTGGGGTAAAAGGGTTTATAAATAAACAGATGTTTATTGTTAGTCTCTAGCAATTTTCTTTCAAAATGAAATCTTTTCAAATAAAAACCTGGATGAAGAGAGAATATGATAGAGCTATATATAGTAACTTAAAAATACATCCACAATATACAAATACATAGGCCAAAATGTTAACGTCTTTGAATATTTTTTCAGTGAGTACATAAAATATCTAAGACAAAGGAAAAAATTCCTTAAAAGAAAAGAGATTCCAATTTTAGTTTAGTTTTTTTTTTTTTTTTGAGAGTGGGTCTTGCTCTGTTGCCCAGGCTGGAGTGCAGTGGCACAATCTCGGCTCACTGCAACCTCAGTCTCCTGGGTTCAAGCTATTCTCCTACCTCAGCCTCCCGAGTAGCTGGGATTACAGGCGCCCACCACCAGGCCCAGCTAATATTTGTATTTTTGTAGAGACGGGGTTTCACCATGTTGGTCAGCCTGGTCTCAAACTCCTGACCTCATGGTCTGCCCGCCTCGGCCTCCCAAAGTGCTGGAATTACAGGCGTGAGACATCGCATCCAGCCAGTATTTTTATAAAAAAAATGCCTGTGTGTGTGCAGGTAAACACATGCACACACACATTTTTCATATAAAAAAGACAGAAAAAATATTACCAAAAAGAGCTTTGTATCAGGGCAGTGAGATTTTTAACCCAAAATTTCCAAGTTCTCTACAATAACTGTATAATATCCTCATAATCAGGAAAAACAACAAAACCATTAAGCGTTATATTACACACACACACACAAACACACACACAAACACACATACACACACACATATCTGTCTCAGTCCCAATACACCCACAATAGAGACTAAGTATCTCCTGGAAACAGAAAACATGGCCAGAACCTCTTCCGAGGGGCAGTTAGTGCCAAGTTTCCATAGCTTGAGCACCCCTTCCCCTGCCTTCCTCTTCCCTTGTGTATGCTTTGTCTTCTGTGACCCCCTACAAACACAGTCTATCCATCCTGACAGGACCTTCCAGATGTCTATTTCACCAGCCAACTGTTAAAGACAAATGAGGCAACCACAATGAACTTGAAAGGCTGGCTCCTTTCTCTGGTCCATAAAGACCAAGTCTACTACTTCTAGAACTGGGATTCTCATGAAGGGGAAGGGAGTACTCAGAAACTCCCCAGCAGCCATTCCGAACTCCACAAGTCCCACATCCAGTTTCTGACTTGCCTTCTGGTTGAGATCCTCCCTGCTGTGGTGACCCACTGAAAACACACTGGAAAAGAGCTGTGACCCATCACTGGGAGGGTAATCATGACCAAATGTTCATCCAATTCTAAGATTCTGCTAGTTTAATCTTCCCCAAATAAAACAAATCTTCAGGTCAAAAAATTTTTGCTAACTCAAAAATGAATTCTAATCTTCCTAAAACTGCCAGCTGCCATAGAGAATATAAAAACAGAGTTGGATACTACAGTTTAAAATACACGAACATTTTCTGGCTGGGCGCCGTGGCTCACACCTGTAACCCCAACACTTTGGGAGGCTGAGGTGGGCAGATTACATGAGGCCAGGAGTTCGAGACCAGCCTGGCCAACATGGTGAAACCCCGTCTCTACTAAAAATATTAAAATTAGCCAGGCGTGGTGATGCACATCTGTAATCCCAGCTACTCCGGAGGCTGAGGCACGAGAATTGCTTGGACCCGGGACGTGGAGGCTGCAGTGAGCCAAGATTGTACCACTGCACTCCAGCCTGAGCAATGAGTGAGACTCTGTCTCAGAAGAAACAAAACAAAACAAAAAAACCACAAACCAAAAAAAACATGTACTTTTTCCAAAGTCAAGTTAAAAAAAAAAACAATCATAAAGGCATTGCACACCAAACACCCATCATCACCTTGGTAATCTCTCAAGCAGAAAATTCTATAGTTGGAAACCTTGAGATAATTAGCTGTTGCAGAACTCTAAAGCACATTATTTTCATTCATCTTCTGCAAAAGAACCACCAATTAACCTAGCCTAGGGCATAAAGCAAATGGCATATGCTGAGATTTGTCCTTATTGTGACTTTGAGGGCAACATGGTTTGGTAAATAGACAGCGTAATACAGGGGACTGTCCTGCTTACAAAGGGCTCCATGCCCTGTCCTTGAAAAGCTGCTGAGATATTTAAGAGCAGTCCTCATCCCAGCTTAATTCACACTTGCTATAGACAATCACACTGGGAAGTTTTCCAATCCATCCACTTCACTTAAAGGGCTTGCTTTCATTTGTCAAGAGGATAGAAAGTGCAACTCCCCCAAATACTTTCCAACATGAATTGAAACAACAACTTACTGCAACAGAGCAAATAATGATGCCAACAAGCAGGCATTCATTAACACCCTTTGGCCAAACAGCCTTCTCTGGGTAGCCAAGAGTGGAGCCTGGGAAACACAAATTCAATCAGTCCTCAACTCTCTAAGAGCTCATGTCATGCCAGCTTTGCTATGCCTTGGCAAAGTGCTGGGACTCCTCCCTCCCCATCCTGATAACAAGAACATATCTGGGGAGCACCATCCTAAGTATAAACTAAAAGGTAATGCAATGCCAAAGTGCATCATCTAACATGCTCCGAAGATTTAGAAATTTCTGGCGTATCTATTTGGGATTCTCTGAGAAAATGCACCCATTATGAGTTAATAAAACAGTAAAGTCAGAACTTAAATCCACTGGGTAATAGAATGTCATTTACATACCTCTACAGGCAAGGGCTAAAAAAAAGCCTTTTCCAGACTATGTACCCACAAGAATTGACAATAAAAATCTAAAAGTAAAATTAAAAAGTCTTTTCCCATTTATCAACAGAGACTTAGCAAAACAATAAAATACATGAGCTCTAGCACTAACCCAAACAGTAACAGAAGGCTCAATATTACTAACCCTCTAATTAGAGGGTTTTTTTTTTTTTGAGATGGAGTTTCGCTATTGTTGCCCAAGCTGGAGTACAATGGCATGATCTCAGCTAACTGCAACTTCTACCTCCTGGGTTCAAGTGATTCTTCTGCCTCAGCCTCCAAACAGCTGGGATTACAGGTGCACGCCACCACACACTCCATTAATTTTTTTTGTATTTTTAGTAGAAACGGGGTTTCACCATGTTACCCAGGCTGGTCTCGAACTCCTGACCTCAGGTGATCTGCCCACCTCGGCCTCCCAAAGTGCTAGGATTATAGCACCCTGCCTGAGTTTTTAAAAAAATAACAAAAAGGCCAATCAACTTATTTTGTCAAGTCACCTGGTAGGCAATCTAGGCAAATACTGAAACCCTTCAACATTCAACTCAAAGCCCTTCCCCTTTTGCCTTCTGCAATCATCAAGGAGCTCACAGTCCTAGTTCTCCTTGGTAGGAAGTATCTGTGCCTACCTCAGGAACAGTCCAACTGTCTGGAAATTGACAATGTACTCAGCCTCCATCTCCCCAGAAAACACAGCTCTCAATGCTTTTGTCTGTGCACTGAGGGAAAACAAAAGGCAACAGGTCTAGACAGGGACAACTCAAGTGAATACAGGGGAAGGTCCCTCCTGCAAGAAGGACATTACAGAGCTGAACTACTCTAGACAGGGACAACTCAAGTGCCCTGTATTTACTTGAGTTGTCCCTGTCTAGAGTAGTTCAGCTCTGTAATGTCCTTCTTGCAGTGTACAACCACAGCTACACCCCAGGTCTATAGACAAGGTATGCTTTGGTTTCTACATCCTTCTTCAGCAATGCCCATTTTGGGAGAAAACTAACTAACCAACCAAGAAGAGTCTGTCCACACCAAAAACTCTCTGGGTACTTTGCAAGAGTGGTAGAGTGAGAGATGACCTTGTAACACCACGAAGCCTGCCAAGCACTCAGAGCAGGCCATGATCTTTTCTGCACTTTCCCTGCAGAGAGGAGGCTTGAAACCTGGCACACTTTACCTTTTGTAGAAATGGAAGCGCTCTGTGAAAAGCAGAAACTGTTTCTCTCCTTGAAGGAAGAAGTGTCTGGCCCTGGAGACACCAGACTTCTGTGTGTACTCGCAGATGTGGGTAAAATTCAGTTCCTCCTTCTTGAAGTAATTTCGAAGACGCACGAAGTCAAAGTAGGAGGGGGATATAGATGAGCGTGTGAGACATGACTGCATCACGATACTGCGGCAAAATCTTGTTCACAAAAAAGTTAAACCTGATTTGGAATGGCAAAGTGCAAAGTTAATGTTCTAGAGCTAAATTATGGTGTTTCTTAATTGTATGACTCTGGGCAAATCACAATCTTGTGTTAAAAGATTACCTCCCCGGAGGCACAAAGATTACCTCCCCGGAGGCCAATATGATTTATCTCCTCTCAAAGAGATTATGTAAGGATAAAACTTGATAAGTACATGAAAAAAATAAGTGTCAACACTATTATTTATTGTAAAAAACAGATGTAATCCCATTATATCCCAGAGAATTACTCTAGGAAGTACACACCATGCTATTCATTCATTCATTCAGTCAGTCAGTCAGTCATTCATTCAGTCAGTGAGTCAACAAATAATCATGGAACATCTACCATATACTAAGCCCAACTAAGCTACTTTGAGGTTCACTAACTAAACACAAGGAAGAAAAAGGGAGAAATTATCTACACAATTAGAAAAATAGTTCTTTCCCTGAGGGGCTTACAATTAACTTGCTGACATGAGACACTTTGTAGCATAAAGCTGTGTAATTTTAAAATGCCACAGTCAAGAGAGAAAGAGTCCTGATTTACAGTAATAACCCTGCCACTAACTATGAGAACTAGGCCAAGTCACTATTTCTCTCTGGGCTTCAGTTTCCTCCTCTGACAAATGACATAATTAGTTAAATTTTTATCTCATCTGATTTGGTAGACAGTAATCAATAAAAGCAAAGTGGAATCCAATCCTAGGATTGTACACCCAAGTCAAATCTCTCTATGTGGTCCCCAGGGGCCTGATGGGAGGAGTGAGTTACCTGGCATCAATCACTGCAGCTAGGTTTTCAGCTTCCATCCTCTGGAAGACATGTGGGAGCTGCACCAGGACATGACTGATGGAACCTGTCATTGGGACATTCCTCACAGCCACCTGCCAGTAGTCAATGAGAGCATTAGGTGAAGAGCCATCCTCCTTCTTGAGCAGATGCTATCCCCTTCTTCTGCCTCAGGACCCAAACAATAAACAGTGCTCATGAAGATACTGAGGAAATAAGACGAGAACCCACCTGGCCTTGCATGTTGACACAGTACTTGTTGAACACTGAGTTGAGCTGGGCATCCTGAAGGGCCCCAAACAGCAGTGTCTGGCGATAGTACTTGGACCAATTATTGAGGCTCCATATCCGCACTCGAGAAAAGTCTACCCCATGTGAATCCAGGGGTAGTAGGTTCATGTGATTCATCAAATGCTTTGAGTGGAAATAATACTACCATTAGTGTTTATTGAGCATTTACATGCTGGACATTGCCAAACATTTTACGAGTCTATCAACTTAGTTAACCCCAAGGAGCATGTACTATCATCTCCTAAATTGTAGCAAGAAAACTGTGGCTCAGATGGGTGAGTGACTTACCCATGGTGAGCCAAACATCCCCAATAAGGAGATAAGCTAAATAACTGGCCACCTCCTGGAATTTTCAAAAAGGATCAAAATGGTACCTACAGGAATGTTCCTTTACAATGAGTTTCTGAAATGCCACACTGGTCTCTCTAGGGGCCCCAAGTCCCAGACTTGGAAAAGAAGGGAAATGACATGGAAAACAGAGCAGCTGTCCCTCAATGACCTGGTTCTCAAAACATTAGGAATATTCTGAGTATCATCCAACCTGCCTTTTCATCAAATTTAAGAATATAACTTGACTATGCCAAAATGCCTCTTCCGTTTTAATTATATTTTTACACTGTAATAGATACTGAAGGGTAATGAGTACTATAAATTTACTTCCCAATTTAGAAGTAAGTACTACCCTTCACTTGTCCCAAACTTCCTGCAAGCTTCAAGTCACAGGGTTGCAGAAGGGGTGAGTTCCCATATGCCTTAGAAAAATAAACCTATAGTTCCGTAATAAGGATTGCTCCAAAGCAGTTTTTCAGTCCTGAAACTGATAACACAGCAGAATATGTGGAGGAGAAAAAAATTATAGTACAAATTACATTAGGGAGATAAAAACATCCTCTATTTCTCTACAAAACAAGATCCAACATTAAAAAATCTTGAGTAGTGTTTTCCCATCGTCACCAGACCAAACAAAAGAGCATAACCAAAAACCACGAGTGGAATTATGTTAGGTAAAGATGTTCCTGGTGAGGACCCATCCAACCATTCACCCACCCACCCACCCTAAAGTTAGTAGAAAGAAATTTTAAGGGAAAGAAATCAGAAAAGATTTAAAAATAGCTGACAGGAATTTTAATCACTAGATAGTTTAATAATGGACATTTGGTGGGTAGAAAAGGAGACAAAAGACTTTTTCAAATTAGAAAACGTGGAATGTGCCCTTCCTTCCATCCAAACAGAGTTTTAATCTGGACTTAAATAATTCTTTAGGACTTAAACCACTGAGCATCTTATCCCTCTAAATGTGAATACTATCCCACTGAATGTGAACGGCCAGCATTACCAGGACATGCTCCCAGTTCTGCATCAGGTAAATGTCAGCTTGATCAATGATGAGAAGCTCGATAGAAGACAGAAAGTCAAAATCTCTCTTCTTCTCTCCTTCTCCACCAATGATGGTCCTCAAGCCCAGAGGGGAAGCAATGAGGATATCTGACGAGTAAAACGGGGCATAGAGCCGGATGCTTCTCTGAAGTATTGCCACTCCTATATAAAACAGCCAAGTACACACCAATTCATTAGTCACTACCAAGCCATTACCCTCCACCCTCTCAAAGCAGCCCACCACCACTTCTATAGCTTCCACATCTCGTATGTTCCCCTTAGCACGTAACTGTGCTCAAATGTTTTAATTATTAAAACATAAGAACAAGAGAAATCTTACCCTATATCTATAGTCCGTTCTAGCTCCTACTTTCTCTTCCTTTATGTCACTATCAAACTACTCCAGATAATAGTCCCCACTTTCAAATCTCTCCTTCACTTCTCACTCTACTGCAATCTAGCCTCTGACTCTCAGGACTCCAGAGAAATGACTCTTGCTAAGGTCCCGGCAGCCCTCAGTCACCAACATGATAAACATTTTTGAGAGCTTCTTTATGAGGAATGTACAAATGGCACAGAAAGTACAGCTGCCTTGAAATGCTCTCTTCCTTGTTAATCGTTTCCATGACTTCAGTGCTCACTTTTGCTTACATCATGAACCTGGCCCTTGTCTATCTTCCCAAATCCAAATAACTCTTCTTCCACAAACCGATAGATTCACTTGTCAGTTCTGCTCTCATGCTGCATGAAGCTCTGGGTAAACTGACTCACTGACATGGCTTTAACATCACTATCACATCAATTTGTATTTCTAGCTCAGATCTTTCCTGAGCTCTAGCAATATGCCAACTGCTTGCTGGACAGCTGTGTATGTTCCAAACAAAACACCAGCCCTCATGTCCTTATGCCTTGCACTCCACCATACCAAAGCCTGTGTGAACCATAGGTCATTCCAAGCTTAGTCACCCTGATGCCTCTGCAACGGTAGTTTCCTGTCTGAAATGTTTTCCTCCACTCAGCCACCTCCCTTTGAAACTGGTTAAATCCTACACAGATTTCCACCTAGTACAGATGACACCTCTGCCACGACATCTTCCCTAACCACCCTGTCCCCATTTTGGGTAGGGGATTGCTTTAAATGCTCTGAGAACCACCATTGCATACATATCCTGCACTGCCTGTTCCCTGTTGTAGGCTGCATTTCCTTAGCAATGGGAACTACGACTTTTATTTCTACATTTATTTGCATATTCCCAGCCTCTTAACAATGTCTGGCACACTGTAGATACTCAATAAGTGTTTGTGAATTAGGATATGTGATTAATGAATTTTCCCAAGAACTTTATAAAGGTATAACCAACCAAAGGCAATGGGAGCTGAATGAGAGACAAGCAAAAATGTAAAAATTTGGGTGGAAGTCACGTGTGGAGATTATTCAGGGTAGGCATCTATGTAGCAGACAGGGGGAGGTCCACCTTATGTACAGACATTCAGTTTATTCAGCCACCCCAGAACGATCCCATCAGTCCCATCACTTCCTAGAGCACCCCTTACAGCATCTGACTATCTGCTACCAGCTATGGGTGTGCTTACATACTTCTGTTATACACTTGTTATAAATGTACAAGTGCCTTTCATATGTGGCCTCAGAGGCCCTTTCTACTCCACTGGCCTAATGTTTACCCCACTAGCCAAGAAAAGACTCTCCCATGGCAAACAACATGTCTCAAAGGCACACTGGCTCTGTTAAGAGGCAGAGTGGGTGATCCATTGGGAAAATGTTTAATTCCAGCTTCTGGTCTCCAGCTATGTTGACCTTCACACATTAGGTCTCAAAATTGCTAAGAAAGAATTACCAATCCTGAAGTGGTCATCAATGTTGCCCACAAACACGGCTTCATAATCCTCAGGCCTCTTCAAGTTGGGTGGTCTCTCCTCGGGATCTGATCCATATTCTCCCTGAAACCTCTTTTTGTTGCTCACAATGATTTTCTTCTTACTGTCACCCTCAAGGAGGCTGATGAAGAGCTGCACCACCCGCAAAGCAGCTTCCCGGAATGGCACCACTATCAGCACCTACGCAGAGAGCAACAGCAGCCTGAGTGGGGGGCAAGAGGAAGGTTCCGGAGCTCGAGGTGAACCTGCTAAGGAAGTGGAGCTAAAAAGCTCCAGATAAAGCAGTGGCTCCCAGCCAGGAACCATACCTGCATCACCTGCTTTGCACAGGGCCTGGCTCAACACCAGAAACGGAGCACCTTTCATAACCCTAGCACCATGACCTGCGGGCTTCGGACCCATGGCTCCATGTGAGACATTTCTCAAGCAGAATTTGGAGATGCCTTTTACAATAAGCCAATGTCTCTAACAGATATACTTACCAGTAAAACTCAAGGACATAAACACATGAGCTCTTTGAGGGAGAGAAGTGTTACTCCATTTTTGTGTCTCCCACAGAGTTTAGTCTAGTATTTTTATCCATAAGACCCACTGAATAATATTCCACTTCTTTGGAACAAGTAGAGAAGAAATAAAGCAGATAAGAAAAAGGATTGACACATCATTGCATTTTTAGTGCATTCTCTAGTACATTCTTTCAGCTTTCTAAGCATATTCAAAAATGTTTAAAGTTACTGTTGAGAATAAAAACAGAAGGTGCTTAATAAATGACTAATTTCTAATTTCCTATTGTAAACAATATAATGGACATAACCCCAGTTAAATCGTGTAATTCACCAAGTTATAATATGCTTCACAGATAATCTGCTTCTTATTCTTCTATGTAATTCTAAATGGAAACAAATAACCTTATAACCCTGATGTTCAAGCCCCAAGGAGTGCAGTGGATTCAGGCTGGCACCGTATAGATTTAGGAGGACCGGGTTATTGCTCTAGCTGCGACACTAAGTAAGTGTCGGGGCTTTGGTTTCCCCCACTATTACACAAGGGAGTTTGACTAAGAAATCTCTAAAAGTCATATTCGTATCAAAATTCTAGACTTCTATTAAACTCGATGAGAAAATTCTAAAAAGATGAGGCTTCTTCAATATGGTGAGATGCAGTTCAGGGCAGGGGGACAAGAGCTGGTTCCATAATAAAGTAGACAGAATTGAAAATCATTTCCTGTTAATGCCTCAAATCCACTGGAGCTTAGACTTATGAGTACAAACTCATCATTTTAAGCAGCAATAACTTTACAGTGGCAAATGTGAATTTTTGTTTTCAAAGGCTGACGTATGTATGTGGCTTAGTGAAGAGAATCCACGGTTCTTGTCTCATCTCTGCTACTCTTTCCCCTGGTTCTCTTTAGCAAGGCCCTCTTCAAATTTCTACAGATTTGGGGCTGTCCACAGCTGTAATACGAAGGGATTAGATAAAAGGCTCATTAAGGTCCCGTCCACCTCTGACAACCACAAAGAAGAGAGCTATAATGGAGTTTTATTTATACATGCTTTGAGTTTATCCTTAAGGAAAGTGTCATGAAGTGCCTCCTCACAAGTTTGCAGCTACATTTACTGTCAGAAACAGCCCACTAAGCTGCTGCAGGGCTGCTCTGACACTACCTGGCCTACTTAATGTGCTCACATTCGGGCTCATTCATTATGCCAGTCAATTATTAAAACACCCAAGTTCCTACTAAGGGTCAGGCACCTCTATGGCAGTGCCTTGCCGCCTCCTTCTCGAGGGCAAAGCTTTCCTGCTGTACTCACCTTGGGTCTTGTTAACCCTTGGTCTCTGAAATCATCATCATCACCCACTCCAAACTTCTGGCTTCGGCGTTTGCTATTGTTGGCAAGCACCTGGGCATTGGCTTTGAGGACATGATTTATCACATGCAGGCAGTACACACGGCGGATCTCTCCCCCATTCTTCAGGGCAGTCCTTTCTGGGTAGAACAGGTCCCGGTAAGAATTCATAATTAAGAAGAGCTCTTTCTGGATTGGGGTGAATGGACTACTTGATTTTTGGGGACCAGATAGGAACTGGCTGTTGGTCTTAGTCCAGGTGGATTCCAGAGGCTTCTGGAGATGGAGTGACTTTAAGTCAATATCCTTTGGGGGTTTGAATGTTTCCAACTTTTGAAATTTAGAGGAAAAGACAAGCTGGCCCAGGATAGGCCACTAGGGGAGAAACAGATCAAGAGCTAAATTAGAAATGATTAACAGTAAATTACATTCACATAGTACTATATTTAGCACATCTTCATGATATATAGATCATCTCATTTAATCCGCACAACAGCCCTGAAAGGTAGTTACCATAATACTCATGTTACAGTTTAGGTTCTGCTGAGGTTCATATGGAAGTTGTATGATACAAAGTTTATACAGAAGAAAATGGAGCTGAGGGCTAGATCCCAAGGTTTCTGACTTCAAATCTGAGATCTTTACCCTATCAGTTGTCCCACAATGTTCTGTGGAATATATTCTGTTAAGAGTCAAAATTCATTCTAGAAACAAGGGAGCTCCGTGGTCAAATACCCTTGGTAAACATCACAAAACTTAATCCTTCTGAGGGAGATTCACAATATACATTAGACACTAAAGGTGATGACGAGTTACAGGGGCAAGAAATCTGTCCATTTTGTTTAAATCCTAAGGAATACTATTTTCTACTTTGTGGTATACAAGTTTAAGAATTTTTTCATTATAGCTAAATTGCTGATCTAAAAATAGGACAACCTCAGCAATAAAAAGAAATGAATTACTGATAGCTGAAATAACTTGGATGAATCTCCAGGGAATTATTCTGAGTGAAAAAAAAATCTCGAAAGGTTACATGCTGTATGAGTCATTTAACATTTCTGAAATGACAAAATTATAGACATGGAGACAAGATTAGTGGTTACCAGGGGTTAGAAATGGGGGTGGGGTGGGGTACAGAGGGAGGTGGATACGGTTATGAAAGGGAAACAAAAAATTTTGCTGGAAATGTTCTGCTTCTTGATGGTGGGGGTAGATATGGGAACATACGCATGATAAAACTGTATATGACTAAATATAGGCACAGGCACACACAGTTGAACAGGAGTAAAACAAGATCTGAATAAGACTGGCAGTTTGTTTCAACGTCAATTTCCTGGTTGTGATATCATACGACAGTTCTACAAGATTTTACCATTGAGGAAAACTGGGCAAAGGAAAGGGTACAAGATGTCTTTGTATTTCTTACAATTGCATGTGTATCTATAATTATTTCCTCAATAAAAATTTCAATTAAAAAAGGATGGCCAACTCTCATGAAGGGCATCAGTGGTGACAACAAAGAAGAAAAAACTGCCCAGTATCTGAATAATTTATCTGTGGACCTACCTCAGATATTTCAAACCAACGAACAACAATAGTACCTACTGTTTTAATGAACACTGTTTTACCGAACATTAACTATGTATTAGTAAACTATTCTATTTTGAGGTAGGCATTATTATCCCCCCTCTAGCAGACGAGAACGGTGAATAGCGAAAAAGCAGACTAACTTGGCTTGGGTCAAAATGTGACAGCTCCTTGCAGATGTTGTCCTCCAAATCCACTCTTACCTATCATTATATTATCTGGCACCCACACTCCAGCTTCCTGGTGCTTTTTCTAGCTACACCTGTGCCCCAAGCCATCTACCACTGGTGTATATTATACATTCTGGGAGACCACTAAAACCCAAGACCACTGTTTTATTCAGAGCTTTCTCCATTTGGGACCAGGATGACCAAGCAACACTTACTTTAAGCTCGTGGGTAGTTTTAGGATTTGTGGCAACAGCCTGAATTTCTTTTTCTTTCAGTTCTTTGTTCACATGTTGAAGAAATGGATCTAATTCAGAAATAAAAAATGTCAGCACACTTAATGCAACTATAGAGGCATTTTCTGGTATTCCCCTGTGAATGACATGTTGATCTTCATTGTGTTAATTCATCTTTTTTTCATTGACTTTCCCCAACCTCTAGCCAAGTCCAGAGCTTGAAAACTTCTGAAAGGTTCATCTTCCTAAAACATTTCTCTAATTATATTACTTCCCAGCTTGAAAACCTTTTAAGAAACTTCTCAGCCTGAAATTCGGAGCACTTTAGGATATACCTCCAACCTGCATCTCCAGTGTCATTTCTGGACTATATGGCCCTCAAATTCTTCTGCCTCTGTGCTTTTCCTTCCTTCAACTAAAAATTCCAGCCTCTCTTTCACTTCATTTTTGCATATGCAAATATTATCAATTTAATGTTACCCACTGAATCACAATAAATACTTCCCAGGCTTACTGTGTTAGGCACATTAGCTCCCCTAAAAGGCCATCCCTGGTTCCCTATAGAGTCATCATTTTCTCAAGTCTCCTACCCTGCCCTACCCACCCATCCCAACACAGACTGCATGATCTCTAAGAACAGGTTCCATGTCTGATTGATCTTGCATTGCAAGACACATAGAAATGATCAATACTCAACTGAATTGAACAAATGATCCACACAATAGCATCTGCACTCCGAGTAATCTTTAGAATTCTGAGCTAGCCACCCAACCTTCTCTCCCAGTCCCACTCATAAGAACAAAGTTAAATGACTGATTCAAGCATCCAAACAGTAAAACTTCAAATGAAATGCATCTTGTATTAAATATCTAAGAGTGAACGACAGGAAATAAGAATTCTAGATGCTAATATACCTGTACGAGCAAGAAAACCAGAGAAATTTTGGGATAGTCAAGCTTCCTAATGTTTCCTCCAAAGTTTCTGAGTTTTAATGGTTCAGAATGGAGTTTATACTAAAATCTACAAATTCTACCTGTCACTCCTCCTTCTACAAAATAACCAACAGAACTAAATGAGGCAAATGAGGATTAAAATTTCTGTTTCATCAAAGGTAAAACTGGATTGAAGAATGGTAATGGCATCAGCGAAGGCAATCAGGATACAGAACGAGACCAACCTGACTTGCCCACTCAGGCACTGGCTGAGAAACTGGACCTGAAACAGCAGGAACCCATCAAAGCCTGCCACAGGCAGGTCTTGTCCAAGTGACTGCCATCTGGTCACAGGTCAAGGGTCTGTGGAAGGCAGGAGAGAAAGGGTACGGCTTTTTGGCTTTTGAGGGTCTTCCTGGTAATAAAGACCACTCGGATTAGCCTTCCCTGGGTCTTGCAAATCTGAAAAATTACTGCTCCAAAAAGGAAGAGCAAGTGAGGGGTAGACGAGGTATCTTTCCTCTTTTCTTTCTCTCCCTGCTTGGGGAGAAAGTCAGAACTCTTCCCCCTGACCCCAAGAATCAAAAGGTGAGGCCTGGGAAGCTGGCCTTCCCTACCATCATTCTTAAGCTGTTTGTTCTCCTACACATCCCCTCCCACTCCTAAACACTGAGTAACACCTGAAAAACATAAAATACCTTTTAGAAGTATTTTTCCCAGCTCTGGATCTAACCACTGAACTGTTTTTACTGCTGTTTGTTCCAATAAAAGATTCAATGTGTATGAGTACACAAATTCCATACTAAGCACCTGGTGAATTCAAATCACACACACTCTGCAATGACCTTGTGATGCTTTCAAAGATTTGTCTTCACTTTCCTCTTCTAGAAAGTTGGTTTCCAGGCTGAACAGTGACTCATGTTTTGCGTCTGTGAACTCCTCGGAGGATGCTTGTGATGTGCCCGGTGGCCCTTCCCCATTGTCTTTTCCCTCAGCGTCAGCAGATAAAGCCACATCTGCAGTTTTGAGAAACATTTTATAAATTATTTACTCACAAATTATACTTCTGTTGACAAAATTTATTTCCTTAGGCTATACCAACAATAATGTTCATTGATACTATTTATCTTTAGGCAAATTCAGGTAGAAAACATAGATTTCAAAATTAAGCCTAATCATCAACACATGATGTGATGTGTGATGGAGGGTTTTATGTATCAATTTGGCTGTGACACAGTGCCTAGATATCTGGTCAAACATTATTTTGGATGTTTCTGCGAGGATGTTTTTGAATGAGTGTTACATTCATTAATTGACTCATTCACTAATTTACTGAGACAGGGTCTGGCTCAGTCACCCAGGTTGGAGTGCACTGGCGTCATCTTGGCTCACTGAAACCTCCACCTCCTGGGCTCAAGTGATCCTCCAAACTCAGCTTCCTCAGTAGCTGGAAGTACAGACATTGCCACCATGCCCTGCTAAGTTTTATATTTCTTTGTAGAAATGGGGTTTCGCCATGTTGGCCAGGCTAGTCTCAAGCTCCTGAGCTCAATCAATCTGCCCGCCTCAGCTCCCAAAGTGCTGGGATTATAGGCGTGAGCCAGATCTCTTTCTCATATATACACATATCCTATTGGTTCTGTTTCTCTGGAGAACTCCGATTAATATACTCAGTTCCAGTTCCAGGAACTTATTCTAAAATAGTAGCTAGACATAGTATGCTAAGATGTACATTAAAAGATGTTCAAAGCAGCGCTGATTATAAGAAATAACTGGGAGAAAAAAGGTCTATCAATGGGGTACAATCACATTTTTACAATGGAATACTATGTAATTAAGAATTACTATGTAATTAAGAATATTATGTAATGTATTCTGTATAACACATTCTGTATATGGCCATTATACAGATACACGTAAATATATATACACACTTGTACTCACATATAAAATCATAAAAATGTAGTCTGTAAGGTTATATACAATGCTAAAGGTGTTTATCTCTGGGTAGCAGGGATATAGGGTAACTACATTACCCTTGTAAATGTTTACAGTAAATATATATTATTTTTATAATGATAAAAAATATTTTCATTTTTAAAAATCCAAAAAAGCAAAGAAAAATAGAAACAAACTCCTAAGTGTGAGTCAATGAATTTTTATTTCAGTAAAACTGATCAGTTAAAATATCTGGAATGATACATAACATCAGAAGGTATAGAAAAAAATAAGGCTGTAAGAAAAATAGGCATTAAAATAATGAGATGTAAAAAGTCACCCAGATATATTCAGACAATGGAATACTACTTCAGCAATCAAAAGTAAGAAGCAACTAATACATGCACAACATAAATTAGAAAAACATGAGAAGCAAAAACAGCCAGACACAAAAGGATTTACACTATATGATTCAATTTATATGAATTTCTAGAACAGGCAAAACTCATCTATAGTGACAGAAGGCAGGTTAGTGGCTGCCTGATGCCAAGGGTGGGGAACTGATGGCAAAAGGACAGGAAATATTTTTGGAGGTAATGGAAATGTTCTGCATCTTGATTTTGATGCATACCTTTGTCAAAACCTATCAGACTGTATACTTAAACAGGATACATTTTACTGTATGTAAATGATACCTCAATGAAGGTGATTTTAAAGTTAAAGAAAAAAGTCACCCTGAAGTCTGAGTGAGACAGAGTCCCTGAAGCCTTCCCTGATTTACACTGGCAGTGTTCAACTACTCTGCCTCTCTTCAACCCCTTACATCTAACTGTTCCGTGCAATCGCAAATCTACTGTTGGAAAATTTTTATATATTTTTATGTCTATCTTCCAACAAACTTGGTCTCCCTAAGGGAAGAACAGTAACCTTTTCAATAAATTCAGACAGACACAAAGACTGTTCTCCTTTTTCTGTATCAGGAGGTCTTTCACTAGTACTTGTGAAGTCCCTGAAATCACAAGCAAAAATGTTATTTCTGCATAGTTGTGCTAAGAAGGTTCTGTGTTTTCATCAGATTCACAAAGATATAATCAAACCCAACAAGGTTAAATCCCTATTTTGGATTTATATCCTTTCATCCAACTCACAGAGTATACAGGATACCATGCCCATGAGGTGAACTGTCTATAGTTCTGGCAAAGATGATGAACCTATACCAAAGACACTTACTACATGGACTTTGAGTAGACTCTGCTGCCATCTCTTCTTCCGCACTGACGTTGCTACCACCATCTTCATTGTTCATTTCTGCATCATCTACAATACTGTCTTCTTCTTCCTCCTCCTCCTCATCTTCCTCTTCTTCCTCAGAAACATTCTTTAATGTAGCAAGCAGTTTGTGGTAGCCAGAAACTTGTTCTGGTTCACTCTCTGATTCACTTTCAGAATCTGAAGTTTCTGAACTCTCTTGACTAAAAGGAAAATGAGAATTTTAAGAACAAAAACTATATTGTTCTCATTGTCACCTAAAACTATCATCAAGCCAACATCTATTCAACGAAGCCCAAATTCAAATTTACTTAAAATTGTTAATCTAGCTATGATTCTAGAAGTTCTTCATAGTCTCCAAATTGCTACTGCCCCACATGGGAAGAAAGCTGACTTTTTTTGAGACGGAGTCTCACTCTGTCACTCAGGCTGGAGTGCAATGGCACAATCTCAGCACACTGCAACCTCCACCCCCTGGGCTCAAGCAACTCTCCTGCCTCAGCCTCCTATGTAGCTGAGATTACAGGTGTGAGCCACCATATCTGGCTAATTTTTGCATTTTTAGTAGAGACAGGGTTTCACCATGTTGGTCAGCCTGGTCTTGAACTCCTGACCTCATTATCCACCTGCCTCAGCCTCCCAAAGTGCTGGGATTACAGGCGTGAGCCACCGTGCCTGGCCAAAAGCTGACTTTTAAGACATAAAACTTCAGGTTATAATGATATTCAATTTATGTCCTAGGCATTAGGCCACAGGTTTAATAGAACAACAGGACAATTACAAAACAACAAAAGAAAACAGTTTTTTTTCTTAGTTTGTTGTAATATGATAGGACCTTTGTTCATTTTGCACTGTATCTGTGACTCCTTTATGCTAAGCAAAAAAGATATTCCCCCTTAGGATCCACTAAGAGTCCTCTGGTAAGCCTCTATAACAGGGCCTAACAGGCTAATCTCCTGGGACAATTTCAAACTGTGGCTTCTGTATTAGATATCACAATGGCATTTTTATAGACATCTGCATTTAAAACTAAGTAATATTGCCAAAATAATAGCTTGCATCTAAAATCAAAACAGAAATGTAAGTCAAGCTTTATTATTAGGTATAATCTCAGTGGCAATAAACCAAAATCAACTATTAAAAAGAAGGTATAAAGCATTACCAGTTGACAAATCTGTGGTTTTGCTTCCTTTCTGGATACCCTGAAAAGAAACAGGCAATGTTACACTCTAACTACTAGTATGTAAAAATTAGGAAAAAGTCAAGTAAGACATTAAATGAAAAAGACAGAATATAACATTATAAATACGTTTTAGATATAGCCATGCAAAAATTACATATGTACTTAGGCAGGGCTTGCAAGAATATGGTTAATAACCGACAAGTGAAAAGTTTAACGAAGTTACGTGACAAACACCAGCGTCACACAATAACTGGCTCTCACCCAAAAGAAGGATACAACTTGGTTAAAGAAAAGCTCTCGGGGTTCATCTTTTTCTAGCAAATTTCTTAATTAGAATGTCCCTCTAGGCTTGGAGTGGTGGCTCATATCTGGAATCCCAGCACTTCAGGAGGCCAAAGTGGGAGGATCACTTGAGCCCAGGAGTTTGAAATCAACCTGGGTAACATACTAAGACCCCGTCTCTACAAAATATAAGAAAAATTAGCCTGGTCTGATTGTGTGCATCTGTAGTCTCAGCTACTGGGGAGGCTGAGGCTGGAGGACTGCTTGAGCCCAGGAGGTGGTGGCTGCAGTGAGCCAGGATTTCAGCACTGCACTCCAGCCTGGGCAGCAAAGTGAGACCCTGTCTCAAAAGAAAAAAAAAACAACAACAAAAAACAAACGAAAGAAAGAAGAATGTTCCTCTCACTGACGATAAAGCAGCCCAAAGTGGTGGGATGAGCGCTGAGATCATAACTGCACCTAGACATTTCTAGAGAAACCACAACTACCAATACACTTATTTCCTTATCATAATTGATCAGTGACAAATTCTTTAAAAACACAGAAAACATAATGTGACTATAACTAACAATTTATCCCATATTTTCAAATGGCTAGAAGAGCGGATTTTCAATGTTCCCAACGCAAATAAATGATGTTTGAGATGATAAGTATGCTAATTACCCTGATTTGATCATTACACATTGGGTACATGTATTGGTATCTGAAATACCACACTCTCTCTCACAAATATGTACCATCATTTTATGTAAGTGAAAAATAATTATAAACACAGGTCAGGTGCGGTAGTTCATGCCTGTAATCCCAGCACTTTGGAAGGCCGAAGCGAGGATCACCTGAGGTCAGGAGTTCGAGATCAGCCTGACCAACATGGTGAAACTACGTCTGTACTAAAAATACAAAAAATTAGCCGGGCGTGGCGGCGGGCGCCTGTAATCCCAGCTACACGGGAAGCCGAGGCCGCGCCACTGCACTCCAGCATGGGCGACAAAGCGAGACTCTCTCAAAAAAAAAAAAAAAATTATAGAAACAAAAACCCACAAAAAATTACTAGAAGATCTCTGACCACACAAAACTTCGCCCACACAACGGGCGTGTCTCTTAGCATGAAATTACAGACTAACAAAAAGGCCCAGGAAGCACTCCATTTCCCGGCGGGATGGTTCCAGAATCTCCCCGGCCGAGCACTGCGGGAGCCGGGGAAGCGTGGGAAAAGCCCGGAGCAGCACGATCAGGGAGGCCAGATGAACAAACTCGAGGACACCACTGTGGCGACTGGGGGAACCCCACCACGCCCCTCCCAACCTGTCATAGAAGGGATGCTCCTCGCCGAAATCTCTAAGATGTTTCTTCTGCTTTTTAGTTAGGGTGTTGAGCAGCTGGCTCTGACTCCGGCTCCCGCGTTTGCCCATAGCGAAAACGTCAAGTTTACCCACATGCAAGAGTCGCGTTTTTCACCAGGAAGTTACCCAGTCAACACAAGCACGTGGGGTCGCCGACGGCGCTTTACGGCGAAGGCACGGTGCCATAAAGCAGATCCGCTTTACGTCGCGCTCGTGCGACAGGCTTGGAACGTCCGGTTCCCGATTCTGCCCCCTACGGCGGCTGTTTGAAAGCACGCGCGCTCGTTCCCATATTTTCTCAGAGCCCCAGAACGTGGGCAGCTGGGGGAACATGGGAGCTTCCCGGGTTACGTGGGTCGGGGGCATGAGCTTTGTGCTTGTGTTTTGGTTATGGAAATAAGTGCGTAAATGTGTAGGAGTGGAGATAGTCGAATGCAGTGACTTTACAGTATACTGCAATAAAAATATCAACCAACATTTAAGGGTGCTTGAACATCTCACTTCATCATCATGACAGTGTACAAATAGGTCTTGTTAATAAGCCTGATGTTGCAGATGAGGAGGCTGATGCTTAGAATGGATAGCACGCTAGCAAGAGAAGAGAGAAAAACCTTAATTGCTGCAACCACATGCTTTTACCCATTAGGGTCCGCCACTTGCGTGTGTTGTATCAAGCATGGGGCCCACAAGTCTGAGATTCCCACCCTCACCCAACTCTCGCGTTTTCTGTAAGTATTGGAAAAGTCCCCGGAAACAAATCTGTGCCGGCATACCTCATTTAACAACAGCAGAAACACATCTAGAGAGGTAGAGTGACTTTACTGAAATCACCTCCAGTCAATGCTAGAAAAGACTGAAACCCAATCCAGTGTCTCATAACTGAACTCGGACAAAAGGGGATGGAAAAGCTTTTGAAGGTAAAGGAACCATCTTATATTTTGATCATGCTAGTAGTTACAGCATGTATACAATAAGGAAAGTTAAACTGTGGCCGGGTGCTGTGGCTCATGCCTATAATCCCAGCATTTTGGGAGGCCGAGGCGGGTGGATCACCTGAGGTCAGGAGTTCGAGACCAGCCTGACCAACATGGCGAAACCCAGTCTCTACTAAAAATACGAAGTTAGCCGGTGGCGCACGCCTGCAATCCCAGTTACTCAGGAGGCTGAGACAGGAGAATCGCTTGAATCCGGGAGACAGAGGTTGCAGTGAGTCGAGATCACGCCATTGCACCCCAGCCTGGGCAACAACAGAGTGAAACTCAGTCTCAAAAAAAAAAAAAAAAAGTTAAACTGTACAGTTAAAGTGAGTGAATTTTAACGTATGTAAATAACACCTAAATAAACAGGAAAAATTAAAAATGTAAAAGTAGACTCAGTATTCCAGGGATTTGCAAAGTGTGCAGGGCTGCTTGAGACCACAGGATAAAGATGGTGAGACCCTTTTCCCAGTAGTAACTTATGGTACCATGTTCTGTAGAAACAGAGTGCTTAAATCATAAGCCACAGAATTTACTTGAATATTTAAGGTAAAACAGGAACATACAACGGCTCTGCTATTGGAGTGCTTCTGTGGGAAATTTGAGTTTTCTTCAATACCATATCGCACCGTAGAAGTTGTAATAAAACTATTAGAATGTGATTCGTGTCCGTTCTAGTGACCATCTACTACTCTTAATTAGATTTAGAGAGGCTGGGGTGGGAAGGGAGGACATGGCCAAAGAATATGAGGAACACATGCAAACAGAGTGGGTGGTGCCCAGCAACTGGGCTAGCCAAGGAACCCATAAATAGCCATTTGTCTTCTATCTAATTTCAAGATAAAAAGTACAGTCACTTATGTCAACAAAAGCCTGTTTGCAAGATGTCATCATATATTTTAAAGTGCTGACCACAGTATAACTTGGCTATAACAATAAAGAGCCATCCTTTTTTTCCCTCCCAACATATCCTAAGTGACCTAGTTTCCTTCCCCAGAGGCAACCACTTTCTTGGTGTTCTTCCAGAGATCTTCTATGAAAGCTGTATTCCCAAGCGCTTGAGGTGACTCTTACCCTCCTGGTTTCCACATCCTTGTGGTCTTGTGTACAGGTCTAGACAGTTCTCAGGTTCAAGCAAAAATTTACCCTAGCCCCACCTAAACAGTCTCATCATTGGCTCGCTGGGTAATGGAAAAAGAGTCCTTTTTGTCCTAAAAATATTTATATTAGTCTTTGACAACATAAAAAGAAATCCTTTGTGAAAATTTAACCTAAGAGCCAAGAATGTAAGCATTTTTGACGCCTCCAGTGAAAGTTCTCTTAGTAAAACCTGCACAAAGAAGATGTATATACCAACAAATGACGGCCTTAGGAAAACTGTCATGAAGACAAAATTTGTTCTTCCTCTTTCTTCTTCCCTCCCTCTGCCCTTCCGTTCCCCTCCCCCAAGGTTTTCTTTTACCTCTACTCACAGGCACTCCGTATTTTCAGGGTTAAAGGCAGTCCAGGAGATAACCTTCTATATTAATTTACAGATAGCTGTTAATGAATTAACAAGTTACTTTCCTTGGGATAGTTGCAATTTCCAGCTGATTCTCTAGGATAATGATCTCAAGGAGTGGGAGAGGGATAGCTATCCCTTAGGACAAGAATATCAGAATGTTTAGGAATTAGTTTATTAATTTAAAAGAAAAAAATGTTTTATGTTGCATATTTTAAGTGTATGCAAACATAGACAAAATGGAACAATGAACTCCCATATACCTGTTGCTCAGCTTCAGCCGCTATCAGTTCAAGGCCGTCTTGTCTCATTTATACGCCCAACCACTGCTCTGTCCTTACTCTGCATTTCATCTGTAAAGATTTCAGTGTGCATTTCTAAAAGTAAAGGGTTGTTGTTTTTTTTTTTTAAATGTAGCCCCAGTGGCATTACCTCACCTAAAAAAAGTGATGGTAACTATTTAATATCGTCATATATGCTGCCAGCATTCACAGTTTTGATTGTCTCATAAATGTTGTCTTTTAAAAATACTTTATTGGTTTAATATGTCGTGCTCCTCTCTGTATTTCTCACGAGTTGATTGTTGGATCTAGAAGTTTGAGCAGACTTTGTTATAGTTGGTCTGTTGTGTAGAAGAAGACATATGATGTCTGGTTGCCTTTCTTTTTGTGATGTTACCAGAATTTGATGCTCAATGTCTAAATTCATTAATTCATGAATACGTTCTAATTCTATCTCAGGGAGTGATACTCTGATAATGTCATTTACTGTTTACTTACTTGCTGAATTATTGTTGTGAAGATAAATTTCTACCTTAATTAAATTTTGGTTACCCAGTGGTACAGTTTGTATAGGGAAGAATAAATGCTTGATTCTTCCCTTCATTTGCCAATTTTCAACATAAGAAGTTGATCACTGGATTTAATGGTGGCCAATTAGATTTTGGTTGTCATTTTTAGTATCATTATGAATTCATGGAGTTATACAAATTTATATGTTTTGTTTTGCAAATATTATGATATATATATAATTTGAAAGAACTTACTGGACGTACAGTTATATATTTAAAGATACAAGTCAGTCACTTTCTGATGTAAAATACAGAAAGTAAGCAGAGGTCTATCTGAGATTCTCAAGAGAGCTGGAGGAAGCACTGCTTGAGGATATATCTCAGATGCTGGCGAGTTTGAGATGAAATTTTTTTGTGTGATAACAAGGTTACATGGTTTCAAGATATGTTGAGAGGAAGCCATGTATATCCAAAGGTATGACTCTCTAATAGTGAAAGTCAGACACCTCAGCTTCTGATTTGGGAAGATTCTAGGGAAGGAGTTTGTGTGTGTGTATGTGTGTGTGTGTGTGTGTGTGTGTTTGTTTTCCTAATAGCCTTAAATGAGACAGTTTCCTGCATACAAGACCACTCTTCTACCACATGTATACACGTATGTCTGTGTACACACCCAAAGCAATCCAGCCTCTCCCTGAGAGTGCTGGCAGAAATCAGTCTCTCACTACCCTTATAAAATTATGGAATTAGCTCACCTATTCATTTAAAAAAAAATTTATCTAACATTTATCATGTGCCAGGTATTATACTGGCAGCTGAGGCTAGGAGAAAGAATAAGATCATGCCAGTCTCCTCAGGGAGTTCACAGTCTTGTCTGGGTGTAGATAAGTACACAGACAATTACAATACACTGTGCTGAATACTGAACTGAACAATGCTGTATGCTAAGGAATCTACAAGCACACATTTACCCAGGTTGGGGGGATGCTGCTCTCAGGCTGAGCATGTGTCAGCCAGACACATTCATTGAACACTAGTATTAAACTCAAAATTGATCTAAATTCTAGATCTGAGGGTGTATGAGTTGTGTCTGCTGACCTCATGAACAGTAAGTGTGTGTGATCAAGACAGGATATGAAGGATATAGGACAACAGGAAATTAGAAAGCCGTGTAGTCATCGGATTCCACAGCATTTATTGTACGTGGAGCCATAAGCTTTCTAGGTGGAGCAGACTTTAGAAATGAGATTATGTCTGTGAAGAGCAAAGCTTTGTGATGGACGCCACATAACATAACAATATAAAATATGAGTACATATGGCCCCTGCCCTTTCTATTCATCTGTACCTATAAGAAGTATCCACTGTGAAACTCAGAACCTGGAATATAACGGACTTTTATAAATATGTTTCCTCAGGTGTATCAGGGATTGATTTACATTAGGTCTAGCTTAAAATGGGAAATATTTTATATTATTTTAGTTGAGAACAAGCCTAAAATGCTATTAGAGGGCATCAAGTTTTGCATTGCTCCCTCTAGTGGAATACTGCTATAACTACATACTATTTTTCATTTTTTTTTTTTTTTTCCTGTCAAGGGCTCAGCTGTTCATACATTTATTCATTTTATCAAGCATTTTCTAAGCAGTTACTGTGTTCTAGGAATGATACTGGGCATCAAGGATTTAAAAAACTCAAACATCAGACTTTTACGTTGAAGATCTCACAGTCTAGTTGGGAGATAAAGCAGTTAACAAATAATGACATTGTCATGGGCTAAAGATGTACGAAAGGGTTAAAGGAACCCAGAGGATAAATAAAGTCATTCTGCTGTGGGAAAAATGGAAAAGCTCGTGGGGAGCTGCACAGAGGATGGGCTGAGTCAGGGTTTCCTGGGTGAACAAATAGGAAAAGAGCATTTCAGGTAGAGAAAATAGCATGAACAAAGTGTAGAGTTGTGTTTGGATAACTGCAAGTGGTCCACATCACTGAGGTGGACGGGCAGGAAGAGGGGGGGTTAGACAGCAGGTAGGTGAGGAGCCAGTCTGTGAAAGGCCTTGGATGCCTTGTGGAGAAGTTGACATCCAATCCCATAAAAGGTGAGGAGCCGATAAGCGATTTAAAGTAAGACAGCTGTGTGATCAGATTTGGAGTTTAGAGAAATCACAAGGATGTCTGATGTGGGTGTCAAGGGTATTGAATCTTCCTTTCCGATGCCTTACCTGATGCTTTGGATGCTGCCAATCACGACTTTGGAGACTTTTTCAGCTGGGTGCTATGGCTCACGTCTGTAATGCCAGCACTTTGGGAGGCCAAGGTGGGCGGATTAATTGAGATCAGGAGTTCCAGACCAGCCTGGCCAACATGGCGAAACCCCATCTCTATTAAAAATACAAAACTTAGCCAGGCGTTGTGGCATGGACCTGTAATCCGAGCTACTTGGGAGGCTGAGGCACGAAAATTGCTTGAACCTGGGAGGTGGAGGTTGCAGTGAGGTGAGATTGTGCCACTGCACTCCAGATGGGGTGACTTTGGGGACTTTTTCATATTTTTACCAAGTGCTTCCTCCTACTTCTCAGTGTTTATTGAAACCAGGATCTCAAGTCTCTCTTGGTATAGTTACTATATTTTGAGACTGTAATGAGTTCAGTTTACCAGAAACATCCATGAAATCCACACCCATCCTTGCTGGTCACTATGCAAATATGATTATAACGTGATGGAATCACACGGGTGAACCCAAGGCTCTTAACTTCTTATGTCCGGCTCCCCGCAGCTCTTAACTTCTTGTGTTCTCCATTTATCCCTGTGAGCTCCGAAACACTGCATCCATTTTCCCAAGTGCCCAGATAATTCTTATTTTTTGTTTTCATTTTTTGAAACAGGGTCTCACTCTGTTGCCCAGGCTGGAGTGCAGTCACGTGATCTCGGCTCACTGCAGCTTCTGCCTCTCGGGTTCCAGCGCTTCTCTCATCCCAGTCTCCTGAGTAGCTGAGATTACAGGCTTGCACCACCATGCCTGGCTAATTTTTTTTTTATTTGTATTTTTAGTAGAGACAGGGTTTCGCCATGTTGGCCAGGTTGGTCTCAAACTCTTGACCTCAAGTGATCCGCCCACCTTGGCCTCCGAAAGTGCTGGGATTACAGGCATGAGCCACCATGCCCAGCCAGTGTCCAGATAATTCAATTCACATATTAAGCTTCAGATAGATTCCCCTTAGACATCTAAGTGGAGAGGTCTACGTATGTGGCACATCTGGAGTTCGGGAGAAAGATCCACGCTGCCAGGATGACCATGCACATCTGGGAGTGGCGAATGTATGATTAGGACTGCATGAAATCACTTAGTATAAACACAGAGAAGAAGCCTGAAAACTGAGCCCTGGGGTAGCTTCGAATTTAAGACCCAGGGCAGATGAAGAACCAGGAAGGTGACTGAGGAGGGGGTAGCCACTGGGGGAAGAGGAAAGCTGGTGTTGTCTCCCGTTTATGGACTGATCCTTCTCAGGAAAGGCAGGTTTACAAAAGCATTAAGGCTAAGGATGCTGGACTCACATCAATCTAAACTCAAATCTCAGTCACGCCTTAGGTGCCAAATGACTTTTACGTCTCATCCAGGCGACTGGGTGCAGTACAGAGTCTAGAGAATGTTCGCTTGCTGAGTAATCATTGATTCTGTACCACTACACTCTGGAATAGATTAAGTGCCAAGGGAATTTATGAGAAAGAATAAAACAAAATCTCTGGCCTCAGGGAGCTCGCAGTCCAGAGAGAGGGAGCAGTCATAGAAGCCGATGCTTCTCCACAACATCACGGTGTGAGAAATTCTTTCATGAAACTGTGAGGCATGTGCCAAGGGAACAGAGAGAGGAGGGAGGGATTCATCCAGTCTCGATTCATATGATGCATTTTTTTTTCTTTTTTGCCTTTTATGTGCCATTTTTCCCAGGAAAATCAGAACTCTTCTGAGCACCACTGATTAATTTATGTGATGACTTAGAATAATTTTCTTTTGGAGGGGGGAGAAATAAGGGAAAAATAATCCCCAGGGTACAGATTGTGGTCCTGCTTTTCAAAAAATCAAGTTAGGAATTACAATCTTGAATGAAATTGAGTCTATCGTTGCCTATTAGCTTAAATCAATGTTCTCCCTCTTTTGACTGTTAACAAATCACTCTCCAGTAAACTGTGACATCCCAGCCTTAACCCCAAGCCTAGTACATCTGGTATGGTAGGCTTCAACGATTTGAATGTTTTATTTGGGCAGTTATTTACCTTCCATTTTGGGGGCATCTTTTCTTCTTTAGGTAGTGAAGGCCCTAAAACACCAGCTTTTCTCATATTTACTTTAACCACCATATACATTTCTCATGAACAAGATTTTCTAGCTGTACAGTTTTATTTTTTCTTATTTTCTTTGTCATGCATTCATTCTGGCTAGAACTAAACTTTTTAGAAATACAATTTATAACTAAAAATGTCCTTTCAGCTGGGTGCAGTGACTCATGCCTGTAATCCTAGCACTTTGGGAGGCCGAGGAAGGTGCATCACTTAAGGTCAGGAGTTCAAGAACAGCCTGGCCAACGTGGCAAAACCCTGTCTCTACTAAAAATACGAAAATTAGCTGGGTGTGATGATGTGTGCCTGTAATCTCAATCCCAGCCACTCAGGAGGCTGAAGCAGGAGAATCACTTGAACCCAGGAGGTGGAAGTTGCAGTGAGCCAAGATTGTGCCTCTGCAGTCCAGCCTGGGCAACAGAGTGGGACTCCACCTCAAAAAAAAAAAAAAAAAAAAAGAAAAGAAAAGAAAAATAAAAGAAAAAAAGTCTTTTCATGAGTTTTATAAATTCTTGCACTGGAAATTCCACAAAGGCAGATTGCCACACAGTTTGTAATTCAGTGTTGAGTGCTGTAAAGTAGTGCTACCCTTATTCTGCTAACTAATAGCTCCTCTAACTTTCTCTGAAGACACAACTAGGGATTTGGTAGCCAGATAAATGTTTGGACAATTTTGTCCTCTAGCCCTAAAATAATTGTAACTGTAGTTCCTTTGATGGCTAAGGTAGATGACAGTGAATGCATTTGGGACAGGACAGGTTGTAGTGCAAAGAGAGACGAAGGCAGCATGGGCAAGGGTTGGGCATTGTCTGCTGAAATATAAGGAGAAATATTTTCTCAACCACACAGGAATACACCTGCGAGCCTGTGTTGGCTCTTCAAGAAACAAAAACACCTTTAAAAATCATTAAAAAAAAAAAAGAAATCATCCAGAGAATTGTGTATTCCTGATTTAAAAAATGAAGACACTAGACTTTTTTCTCAAGAAAAGATGGTTAAGGTTTATTTTCCTAAGTAGGGTATGCTACTTGAAGAATAATCATCCTTAAAAGTTGCTCCTGTGCTTCACTCTTTAATTAAAAGGATTGAATTTCTTTTAATATGGGACTCCCAGTGAGGTTGAGCTTCTACAGGGTTAGATTAGCAGGAAGTTCATTCTTCCCCCTGGTTTGGCAAGTCTCTCAGAAATGCTAACCCAGTCCAAAGGGTCAGTCCTGATTACCCTCATGTTGAGTAGTTGCTGTTGAAATCTGGTTGTGTTCCGGGGGGGCAAGAGCAGACATTCTCCCCTACTCTCCCCTTGCTTCTTTCCCCGGCTCCCCGCAACTTGTGGTGGTCAGCTTCATGTCTGCCATGCCAGGACGAGCTTTCAATGGCACAGCTCTTTACGGTGCAAACTCTTCAGTTCACAAGTGCTAGCCATTTCCCTCGCACCACCACAGAGTCAGGTGAATGTGTTGGAAGGCGGTGTCAGCGTCAGCTGCATGTTGTTTCCAGAGCCAGCTCCCCCTCTGATGGGCTCTAGGCCCTCCGTGCCCTGTCCAGAGTCTCCTCTCTCACGGTGAAGCTATTTCAGAGGGCTTGTCACCACTATCTGTCATTAAGCCTCTGTCAGAGAATCCCTAGTTCATCTGACATGTTCTGGTAACTCTGAATCTCAAAGAGGCCAGGTCAGTGCTGCTCAATTTGGGCTATGATTATTGTTATTGAGCACTATTTGCTGTCTAAGGCTTAGTTCCTATTAAGTTAAACTGAATGAAACAGAAAAAGGGTGGGGGAAGAGCTAACTCTGTTGCCCCCAGATGAATGTGTGCGTGCCTGTGGGTCCGTGTGTGTGTGTGTGTGTGTGTGTGTGTGTGTTGCGGGGGAGGGGAGCAGACTATATACACCAAGCCTTCAGAGTCCTTTCCTCTGCATTCTAGGACCCTTCCCTCATGATTTCCTAAGGGAATCTAAGGCAGAACCAACATAAAGGTGTTAAAAATAGATTCTGAGTGACAGAGAAATTTTATAACCTTTTGCTAACTTGCCATCATCATAGTCTAGAATTTTTGTTTTGTTTTGTTTAGAGAGAAAGAGTCTTGCTCTTTTGCCCAGGCTGGAATGCGATGGCGCCATCTTGGCTCACTGCAACCTCCGCTTCTCGAGTTCAAGTGATTCTCCTGCCTCAGCCTCCTGAATAGCTGAGATTACAGGCGCCTGCCACTGTGTCTGGCTAAGTTTTGTAGTTTTAGTAGAGGCAGGGTTTCACCATGTTGGCCAGGCCAGTCTTGAACTCCTGACTTTAAGTGATCCACCTGCCTCAGCCTCCCAAAGTGCTGGGATTATAGGCGTGAGCCACCCCGCCCATTTTGACAATCACAACAGGGCAAATTCTTATCACATTGTAGGTATGCCAGGAAACCCCAGAGCTGTCTGCTAAGAGCCCTGGAAACCCAGAAAGAGACAGAGATGCTTCTTTGGCCTATCAGGAATAGATTAATTTGGACTAACCCAATTAGTAACACAGCATCTTCTGTATGCTGGGCCATTGGGGAATGAAATGCTGCTGCTCTTACTGTGGAAGAATTTATCATCTCCTTGGGGAATGCAGAAGGATGCACTCCTAGAAATAGTTAAGACAACAGACTCTGTGCAGGGCTTCTGGACATGAATTTTGCTGCCCTGGTTACCATTGCATGACCAAGCTGCCTTAGCAGAGTAATGCTTACATGTTCTTTGCCTGGTCACTCTGACAGCCACAACTTGACTCTTGAAATCAAGGAAGCATTTTCTCCTAGTGGTCAGGGCATGTGGGTTGAGAGGTGAGACCACAGCAGCGGGCGTCCTTTCAGTCTGGGTGCAGAGCTAGGGTTGAAATGGTAAAGCTTTAGGCCTAACCCGATCAGTAACACAGCATCTTCTCTAAGGTAGAAAAGCTTCAGGCTTTACCATTCACCAGATGTCTTCAACCCAGGAAAGCAGACACAGACATGTCCCAGGAGAGACAGAGTTCTGTGTCTGGAGAGCTGGGTGCCATGTTTTGATGAAGAATCATCTGAAAAGGTGAAACAAACATGAAATACAAAACAACTTCTAAATCTAAGTCAGAATGGGGTGGGGACAGGGACCAGGGGGCTAAGGTTGGCTTAGAAGTGGTGTCCCTCTCCTGGGAGTGTGTCGTCGAGATTTCATACAAGAAGTGAAGTCTCCCAGTTTCCTATGGGACCATGAGAAAAATTGCTTTTAATTATGTTAATTACAACAACAGAGCACTTCACTTCTCCGGAGAGCTTTTCATCTTCAAAGGGGCTCCAGGATGGAGCATTAACAGTTGTCATGAAAGTCTCTGGAGTTTGAGAACTAAAGTCAAAAGAACCCTAGCCATGTGGGTTGGGGCCCCATGTGTGCCCTGAAAAGCCAATGTCCAAGGAATTCTCTGACTTCAAGGTTAGGAGCAGGTCAAGGCAGGGATATGTGTCCAGGAATTAGCCCCACCTCACTGAAATCAGAGAGGCAAAGGAATGGAGTGCCAGCCGCAGTCCAGTTCCCTCAAGCCCTGACTCCTTTTATTGGCATTGCCAGTAAAATCAAGGAATCTGAATTTCAGATAAACAACAAATAATTGTTTAGTGTATTCATGTATTCATTGTTTATCTGAAATTCACATTTAACTGGGCATCTTGTATTTTTCTTTGCTAAATCTAGCTACCCTATCCTATATGCTTCTCTCCCCCAGTACACACACACACATCTCTCTCTCTCTCTCACACACCTCTCTCTCACACACACACCTCTCTCTCTCACACACACATACACCTCTCTCTCTGACACACACACCTCTCTCTCTCTCACACACACACACCTCTCTCTCTCTCACACACACCCCTCTCACACACACACACACCTCTCACACACACACACACCTCTCTCACACACACCCCTCTCTCACACACACACCTCTCTCTCTAACACACCCCCCAACACACACACACATACACACACACATACACACACACACACACACACACATGAAAGGCCCAGCTTCCTACCTGACAGACTCCTACCTGAGAGGTCAGCAAGCCTGGGCGTGTTCCCCCCAGGGGCAGGGGAACAGAACTCTCTAGACCTGCCCAGGCCCAGCCTCTTTCCCTTCCGAATGTGGGAATGTGAGAAAACTCCTCCTCTCAGCTCTCTAGGGGCAGGACCTCAAGGGCTGGGCAGCTGGACATACAGTGCATCCTTCCTAACACCTTGGTTTGCCTTGGAACTTGAGGATGACGCAGCCTCAGGAATGGACTCTATAAAGCATCCTGATCCTTCCCTCCCATCTTTCCTCCTCCATGTGCTTAGCTTACCTCCACTCCATGGCTCTTGTGGCTTAAGGGAGAAACCTGTGGCCACCCACCCCCTTTCGCTGCACTGCTGGCATAGAAATTCCTCTGTGACAAAAAACAGAGAAAGGGTCACTGGGCTGAGATGAGCTTCCTGTCTAGGCAATGGAATCCAGGCTGCCAGGACGGGTCTGGGCCTGAACTAGAAATGCCACCAGTTTCCCGGGCTGGGTGGGGGAAGAGAGGACAAGCTGGCACTTGCCACAGCACAGAATAGTAACTGGGAGGTTGCAATGCCTGCTCTGAGCCTGAGCGAAACTCTCAGGGCCTCCAGACATTGACGCAGGTAGAGAGGTTCCCAGGCCCCAAAGCTCCAGATTCAGCCCCTGGGCTCAATCAGGGTCAAGGATAGAGCATGCTGCCTTCTTCCCGCCCCCAGGACAGGCAGATGGTCGCTCATGTTCACATCCTGGGATATTACTTCAGTCCTCTGGGTGAGATTATCATTCCAAAGCGCCAATCCTCGGGTTCCCCTTCATGACCTAATGGAAAGGGCATGGAGTCAGACAGATCAGGTGGAATCAACTTCCTACTCACCATTTACCCCAGCTGTGAGACCTCAGTTAAAACTCTTAAAAATTAAATTTAAAAAAATCCCCTGATGAACCGGACTGACTAGCTGGCAATGCTGCACAGGGGATTTCCAAACAGAGGGGGGCAGAATACGCAGCCACAACTTTTCCTTCAACGTGCAGGATTCTGGAACAATTCCAAAAAAGCTAACATAGGTAAATTACTCTGAGATTTGTATTGAGGAACAAGAACAATAACAATCTTCCCCCTGTGAATTGCCATAGTTGGTAAAACATGCCAGTGTTTCCTTCTCTCCTTCTCCTTTCTTAATAAATCAGAAGTGCATGAATTAAGTGTAATACACTCAGCTCATGGGCACTATTGAAATCATTACCTGGCAGTTAGGAAGAATGTGGAACACTGAAGGTCTTTATTAAATGTTTATTGACTAACTAACTGGATAACTAGAGGAAGAAAGAAAGCAAGGGAGGAAGAAAGGAAGAATCTATTTGATTTCAACTGAATAGGACTTAGTAGAAATTATGACTGTTATTTTACTTTTAAAAATATTTATTTATTACTTACATTATAAATAAATAAAAATTTTATAGAATGTAACTTATTTTTTTTTTTTACATTTCCACTCAAAGGACTGACTCTTATTTTAGAAGCCTCCAGTGCTGGTGTTATATTTCCTCAAATACCCCTTTGCTAGGTCTACTGTTTCCCTACCACCTTCCATTTCTATTCTGCAGCAGCTGTGCCCAGTTCTTCTCACAGTGTTTTGTAAATAGTGAACTAGAGCAGACTGAGCTTTGAAGCTTCCTGGCTATCCCAGGGGATTAAGCTGGCGAGGCACCAGGCTAGCGTAGGCTTGGTGGGTTCTTCTTTGAATCTGAAAGGCACAGAGAAACTGCTACTGCTAGGAGCAGCTCAACAGTATGCAGATGTCATTGTGCTGGGGAGGGACAGGTGGTATGTGGGCAGCCTTGTCTCTGATTCCTGGGCCTGAACAAAATAAGAGGGGAAAACCAGTCTCGGTGGGATCAAAAGTTTCCCAGGGGATTTAAAACTGGGTGGAGCCACGCACAGGACATTGGTAACACGTGGGGGACAGCCCTGGGATAGGGGGTGATGGAGGATTCTGAAGAGCTCTTTCTACTCTTATTCTGTGTCTCTTGAAGTCCACTTGCCTATTTTAAAGTTCAGGGATTTGGACTTGAACCTAAGCGTGGCCACTTCTGATGTGATCCTGGGGATTATTCTTTATCGGCCTTAGTTTCCTCAAGAATAAAATAGAAATGAAATAAAATAGAAATTAGTTAACCCACACACATGCATTTAGCAAAGATGTGTTGAGCACCTTCTGTGTGAGAGGCCCTGAGAATACAGTAGCACACAAGATGGACAAAGCCTCTGCCCTCTTGGCGCTTATTCATACTCCAGGAAGGAGGCCCCCAGATGGCAGCTCCTGCAGGGTGTTCTATCTGGCTCATGTAATTAAAAGTTAAAAAAATTTGCAAATGTATAAAAAATTATTAGATTTTACATAAAAGTCTAGATTTCCTGGTGGCAAGATTGGGCCTGTATTTCTGTAGGGCAGCCGTCAGCCCGGGCTTCGTGGCTGCTTCCTTTAGAAAGAAAGCATGCTCTCCAGGTGGCCACCGTCCTCACCATTTCTAGACACTTACCATGTCCAGCCCAAATAAGATTTTGTTCTTTTATCCCAAACCTTTCAATGCCCGTCACTGTAAACAAGAAAAAGTTCAACTCTTTCATGTCACATTCTAAGCCTTCCTTCTAGTTCTGTTTCCTGCCTAATTCATCCCTGCAAATTTCCTTCAGCAAACTGCAGTTTCCTATCCCATGAGGTACTGTTGAACTGTTATAATACTATTCTCGTTGCCTGAAATGTTTTTTGGTTCTCCTTTTCTATGCAGAAAATGGTTATTGACCTTTAATGATCATCTTAAACATTCCCCTCTCTCCCTTTGTGAAGACTTCTGCTGAGAAAATGCCCAGAGGGTCATGTGGTCTGAAGATCCTCAAAGATGTAAATGATCCACTTGAGACCAAAGGGCCATCAGTGGTTCTACATCCTGTGGTTGGTTGGGCACGGGCCCTCCAGCTGGTCACAATTTGTAAAAAGCCTCAGCTTTCTCAATAAATGGGGACAAAATGTGAACATTAAAAAAGATGGCTGTAAATGAACTTAGATAATGCATGAATAGTGTTTGGAGTCATTAATGCTTAATAAGCAGTAGTTAGTATTCCAGTTGTTGTTATTATTAATATTTCAAATGGAGGCAACTTCATTAAAGATGGTAGATCAGCAGGTGCAAACTATATTCAAAGAAGACAAATTTATTATGGCTGAAGGGTAGCGAAATGGTAGAAGATATGGTTGTAAAAGTAGGCTAGGGCCAGAGAGGGGCCTTCTAGCTGGTCTTTCTCTGCCTGACCTTTGTCTCAAAGGCTTCCAGTGGCTCCTCCTCAGTCTCAAAGTAAAAGTTGTTACCTCTCAGACCTCATATGCCCCACCCCCAACTCTCCCCTTGCTCCAGCCACACTGGCCTCCCTGCTGGTCCTTTAGTGGGGCAAGTATGTTCCTGCCCCAGGTTCAAACGATTCTCCTGCCTCAACCTCCCGAGCAGCTGGGACTACAGGTGCATGCTACCATGCCCGGCTAATTTTTGTATTTTTAGCAGAGCTGGGGTTTCACCATGTTGGCCAGGCTAGTCTTGAACTCCTGACCTTGCGATCTGTCCGCCTTGGCCTCCCAAAGTGCTGGGATTAGAGGCGTGAGCCACCTCGCCCAGCCCAGCTCCTCCATCGCATTCTTAGAGCTCTGCTTAAATGTCATCTTCCCCCCTGGTTAGTCCATCTAAAATTTGCATCCACTCCACCTCCTCCTAATCTTTTCCAGTTGCCCTGTTGTCCTTCTTAGAACTTGCCTTGGACTAACATACTTAACTTATTTGTCTTGTTTATTGCCTGTCTCCCCAGCTAGAATGTAAGCACCATGAGGGCAGAAATTTTTGTCTCTCTTTGCTCCCTGCTGTGTCCCCGGCACCTGGAGCAGAAATTTGGCACACAGTAGATAAACAATAAGCATTTGTGGGATGAGTGAATAAGGTTTCTTGAGTCAGTAAGCACTAGGAAATCACAGAATGTTTTTGAGCAGGACCGGGATGGGACTGGAGCTCACAGAGGGCTGTAGAAGAGATTGGAGTGGGGCTGGAAGCTGGGAGTTGTGAGGTGGTCACAATAGCAGAAGGACACATATGTGAAAGTTTAAACAGGAGGCTTCATAGAAATAGACAATATGTTTCCAGAGCATAGCGATTTTTCTGGTGTATAGTGCTCAATAAATATTTACTGAGGGAATTATGTTTGTGTCTCATGTCGGGTGGACCCAGGGACCTAGTCTTGGTCTGTCTTAGAAAAACCAAAACCTTATTTGCTCCTGAGTTTGGGGCTCTCCCAGCCAGGGGTTACATGAGATTGGTACTGAACTCCTTTATTTGTACATATAGTTCCCCTTTCTTCTTTGACTGGGCTAGCCCTCCGTGGCATCTAGTCACTTCTTAGGCCCCAGCTTAGCTTGGACAAGGTTGAAGTTCAAGCTGTAGAAATTGAGGTGGGGTTTAGGCTGTCAGTGTCTGGGGCAGGGACCAGATAGAAATTACCTTTTTGAATGTTATGCAACTGGAATTTTAGGCAATGTGGAGAAATTAGTGTGGCAGGTAGTCCTTCGACTTTCCCCCGGCCAGTCCAGAGCCACTCAAGACAGTGGAATTCCCCATGGACACCATCTTTACCTTCTTCCACAGAAGGCCAGGGTCATTGGATAGGAGGCCAGTCTAGGTTGAGGCTGAGCATGTAGACTACGTGAAGAGAACATTCTGACAGTGGAGGGTGAAGGGTGGGGCTGCTACTTGGTCAAAGAACTTCTTGTTTCTACCCTGTTGTCCCTGTCCCTTAGCCATATCTCCTCAAGGGAATTCTTATCTAGGGTCTGAGAGTCACACTTGGGCCTTGCTCTTAATCCAATCAGCAGAGAAGAGATGCTTTGTATCCTCACTGTTCCAAGAATGAATACACAGTAACACATTACTTAATGCTGCATGTTTTTTTTAAGTGAATACCAGGTGCCCTGAACTGTGCCACATTCTTGCCTAAAGATGGGGAGGGGAATGCAGCAATAGAGAAGAATGACATTTTCTGAGACCTGGTATTGTTTTATTTATTTCGTTGAATCCTATAGCCAATCCTGTGAAATAGGCAGCATTCTCATTTAGGAGGTCAGTAAACTGAGCTCAGACTGCCCAGACAGTTGGGAAATGAGAGACGGGAAACTGAAGACACATTTGCACTCATTCCAAAGCACAGTTTTTCTGAGGTTCTCAGTGCTGCTTCTGGAATTTAATCACAGAGCTAGGTGACATTAGGACTAGAAGGCAATTGTGGGATTCATTCAGGTCTGTTGCATGAAGGGACTCAGGCTCAGACAGCAACAGTGATGCTTCTCTGCTGTCATGGAGTGCCCGAGAAAGATCCGACACCCAGGTCTCCTGACTCCCCAAGTGCTCTTTCTTCATTCTTGAAAAAAAGTAATGATAATATTTTCATTAAATAGTATGTAAATCTGCTTTAAGATTTAATCAAATAGGACCGAAAGCCTTATAACCAAAGCATCTGCCCTCGCCTACTTCCTATTTTTGTTGAAATAAATATTTTGTCTCCTAATATTTTTTGTTGAACTCTCTCATCCATTCTTATCTCTACCCCCATGCTTTTTGTCATCTCTTAACCTTATAGATTAATATATTTTAAAACATTTCTTCATTGTCATTGTACTGGGGTGGTGTGGGGTGGGAGAGGAGAAAAGCACATTTGGTCAATCACTCATATTGAACAAGAGTCCAGCTTCTTGCCACACTGCCCCTCCAAAGGTTCTGTACTCCTGGAGTTCTCATTTTTTCTGATGTCGACACATTGTCCAGTGCTCTGTAGCTCAAACTAAGCCTAACACTGTGCTAGTTCCTGTCTGGACTGCACCTTGCTGCCGTTAGGACTTGATTGAAGTCTGGAGAGAATTATTTACACAAAGGAAACAAGAGCAGATATCAGCAGTGATGGTCGCTCCATCTGCTGGCACTCTACCTAATTCAGAGAGCGTTCATATCCACTATCTCATTTCAAAACAGCATAGAATCACAGGATAGGTGCTGTGAGTCACAGGTTTGGTGCTGATCATGAAGCCAAAATCAGGCCACTGTTTTGTCCCAATGGGGAAGCATATTTGCAATCAGAACTCTGAACTCTCACATTCATGGTGGTTGTAGCTTCTTATTTGGCTCTTTTGTCTGCAGAGCCAATGGAAGCTCCCCATACTGGGGAAAATGGGAAGTGGACCCTCAAGATTTGCAATGAAGGGGTAGAAGAATGAAAGGAGGGCCCCAAGGGGGAGCTTACTTCCAAATGATTTCCTGGGCTTTGTTTTTCCTCCTTTGCCTCCCCTAGAGATATAAACTCTACAATATCAAACATGTGATGATAAAACTGTGAACCCAAATCCCACTATCTTGGCAGAGCAGAGGGCGTGGCAACTGGGACTCCTCCTTAAGGCTCCGTACAGTGGAGAGTTTAGTGTTACTGGCGTCAGTGACAGCCAATAAGCTGTGCACCTTTGGTTAGGTTGCTAGTGGGGTAGGGAATTGCACTAATAAAGAAAGCTGCTTCTTTGAGACCACTTTCTCAAAGTGCTCAGCTTGCTTCAAGGATAAAAAGAGTTTTCTGACTATGGAAAGACTCAGAAGATGTTCTAACATTTTAGTGGAGAATTCTCCTAGAGTCCAAAGCCAAAGTCTGTGCCATTGCTTGGATTGGAAAGTGAGATTCTTTTATGCTTCCTGCCATCTTGGTGATTCTAGAATTTAGAGGGTATTATAGAGAGGAACAACCAATGTGCATTACAGTTTAGGCCGTGCCTTCGGCAATGTGTTAGGATCATCTGTAGCCCTGATGCTTTAGGATACTTGGATGGAGACAGAGATAAACCAGGGCCAAGAGAAGAGTGAGAGTAGACCTGATGGGCTCCAGAATACCTTCCAGAAGGGAGGTTGGAGTCTGATTTCCTTTGAAAGCACAGAATTGGATTGCTTTAGTACAATGTCCCTACCCTACTCGCAACCTCACCAAAGGTACACAGCTTATTGGCTGTCACTGACTCCAGTAACACTAAACTCTCCCCTGTATGGAGCCTTAGGAAGGAGTCCCAGTTGCCACGCCCTTTGCTCTGCCAAGAAGAGAGTGGGATTTGGGTTCATAGTTTTATTGTTACGTGTCTGATATTGTAGAGTTTAAAGTCTCTGGATGGTAAAAGAAACTCCTCCCTACCAAATGAGAGCTGACTGGGAACAGGAGAGGGGGAATTCCCCCATTCCCTGTGGCTGTGAATCAGGGCTCCTGTGCTGAAATGTACATCCCACTACCTGAAACTCAAGACTCACTAGTGAGTCAGCATTGCCCTACCTGATTATCAATGGAAGGCAAAATGATGGGAGCATTGCAGGCCCAGGGCATGTTGGGAATGACTGAGTCCTGAAGAGGCTCTTTTGAGAATACAGAAGATTCCTCAAGAGCCTGTGGAAAGACTCACAAGATGTTCTTATTCTCCAGATCAAGCAGATGAGGTGTGTACCAAGAAAAGAAGACATCAGGGTGGCCTACTGCCAGGGCTTGATGCTTGCAGAGTCAGGGAGTTCCTCCAGATCTCTACCTTAATTCCCCCTGCTTTACCCCCCTTTCATTAATTCTTCAGTTGAGTGATATGAAAGTTGGGTCTTTGTTTTGTTTATGGCAATAACAACAGTTTCTAGGTCTATGGGTGATTTTTAAAAAAATAGTTAATAGCCAGTACAGAACAGGTCAGAATAGACTCTGGCTGGGGATCTGAGCAGGGTCCAAGTGGATAGAGCCTGGGTTTGTGTTCTAGTCTTGGTTTTGTGGCTACCATGCTATATGACCTTGAACAAATCACTGGACCTCGCTGGGCCACAGTTTTCTCATCTATGAAAAGGGGAAATTTGGACTAGAAGTTGCAATCAGACGCCTACAGGGTCAGGCAATTAAAGTAAATGAGTGAGCTCGATAGAGTGAGTTTGTCCTGACTGCTACGTGTAGACTCCCTCTAAATGGGCAGCTGTTACCAGGTAGAACTGCTGGTAGAGCATCCAGAGCACTTGACTCTTTAAGAGATGCTGAGAATCTGGATGTTTATGTGAGATCTCCTGATATTTAAAATACTGTGTGGGTAAAAACTGGCTAAGTCAGTTTTAGTCTCGATCTAGATCATCTAGAAGGACCCTCCCAGCCTAAGTTTTCTGATTCCAAAATATATGTCTTCTAAAGAAAATGCTTAAGACATCCCGTTACTCATGGGAATTTCAGGTGGTGCAAAAGTGAGTGTGTGTGTGTGAGCTCATACTTGTATGCCATTAGGCTTCCGACTCCCCCTCAAATGATACTCTTCCAATGGCCTTACCCCTCATCCCTCTCACACACCTGCAGTGGACCTTGTTTGGTCCCCCAGAGCCCAGCCCTGGGCCAGATGGAAGATGCTACTTGTCTACTGAGCTCATCAGCAGTAAACAGCTAGCTGTGCTGATGGGCTAGTCCTTCTCCCAGTGAAGGGAAGAGTGGCCATAGGGCAGTGGTTGAGACAGAGTTGGCTGAGTCAGGCCTTGGGGCCTTGCTGCTTTCTGGCTACAGCCCAAAGCTAAATTGGGACTTGGAATCAGGTCTACATTATTATCAAACTGGGACTCTTAAACACACTTGTATGAGTATGCCAGAGCTGCCATAACAACATACCTCAGAGTGGGTGGCTTGGACAACAGAATTTTTTTGTCTCATAGTTCTGGAGTTTAAAAGTCTAAAATCAAGGGCCTGAGGGATGTGACTAAAAGCTCTGTTCCAGGTATCTCTCCTTGGCTTGCAGCTAGCTGTCTTCTCCTCGTGTCTCTTCATATCACCTTCCCTCTGTGAGTATCTGCTTCTGTGTCCAAATCTCTTCCTTTTATAAGGACACCATTCATATTGGATTCAGGCTCACCCTAATGACCACATTTTAACTTGATTACCTCTGCAAGGATTCTGTCTCCAAATAAGGTCACATTCTGACATCTGGCTGGGATTGGGGGGGGCGGTCAGGACTTCAAAATACAATTTGTGTGTGTGTGTTTGTGTGTGTGTGTGTGTGGTGACAATTCAACTCATTGCACCACTCCTCCACGGTTTCTCACTCATTACTTTAACACCAAAATCTAAGTGTCCTGCTCATTCCCCATTTTACTTATGACAGCTAGTGGTTGAGGGTGGGGGATTTTTTAAAGTCTCGTTTACTGCTGCACAGTCTCCTGCAAACCTGTCCTCTAGATAGATGAGGAGGGTGAGGGAAATCTTTTCAAGCACCTGTTAGGATACATACAGGACTTGAATTTCAGGTAATAACAAGGAATTCTTTCCTGTTCTCTGACCCACTGTCTGTATGGTACTTTTTCGTCTTTACACCAATAATAATTGCAAGTACATATAAAGCACCTGATAAGTGCTAAATACTGTTGCAAGCAGTTTACATGTAGTCATTGAATCCCCACAATACCCCTGAGGTAGGTACTATTACTAACCTCTTTCTACACATAAGAAACTTTCCCAAGTCTGTAGTAACTGATGTAGCTGGGGTTTAAACCTCAATAGTTGGCTTCAGAGGCTATGCTTTTAATCATGACATGATAGTGATTAGAGAAAGCAGGAACTCCAGCCTGGGCAACATAGTGAGACCCTGTCTTTACAAAAGAAAAAAAAAAATTAGCCTTGCATGGTGGCCCATGCCTGTAGGTCCAGTTACTTGGGAGGGTGAGGTGGGAGAATCGCTTGAGCCCAAGAGGTTGAGCTCTGATTGTGCCACTGCACTCTAGCCTGGGTGACAGAGCCAGACCCTGCCTTAAAAAAAAAAAAAAGGAACTGAGCTGGGTGCCCGTGCCTGTAATCCCAGCACTTTGTGAGGCTGAGGCGGATCCCCTGAGCCCAGGTGTTGGAGACCAGCCTGTGCAACATAACATAGCAAGACCACATCTCAAAAAATAAGAAGAATAAGAAAGAGAAAAAAGCAAACAACGAAAAGAAAAGGCAGGAATTATTGTTCTCATTGAGGAGATGAGGAAACTGAAACCAAGAATCTAAGTAACTTACCCAGGGTCACAAGGGTAAGAGGCAGAATAAAGGTAGAATTCTAGTCCTAGAAGCCTATGGCTGCCCCCAGACAGGACCAAGTGTCCTGGTTCTCTTCTTCATGACAACTCCACTTACACAGGCCCACGAGTAGTAGGGCCAACCCAGAATCTCAAAACCCCTTTTTTTTCTTAACTGTCTGCATACCGTAGGATAATTATGGGGCGTGAAGGAAGGAGGCACCCTCTCGACTTAGATCTGAACTCCCAGTCGCTTCCAGTTCCCAGGACCACCGGCCCTGAGGCGTAAGGGCTAGGCCTGTATCTGGGACTTTCTTAGCCGGAGTTAGAAGCGGGGGAGTAGGGTAGGACAGAGGCCGGGCGCCGCTGGGCCGGGCCGCCCAGAACGCGGACTATCATATTTCTTGCAACTCGCCAATCCCGAACGCCGGAGGGCGTGGCCGCACCTGGGAGGCGTGGCTGGGCGCTGCGAGGTCTGCGGCGTCCTGGGGCGAGGCGCTGACGTGAGCTCGGCGCACCTGGGCCGGGCAGGTAAGGGCTGGTGCGGGACGGGGAAAGGAACCGGCAGTCCCTATTTGGGTAGAGCCAGGCGTCCCTTGGCCAAGACGTCGAGGAGCGTGGTAGCGGCGGTTGATCTTCGCTGAGGACTTAGTTCGGAGGGACGTCCGCTTCTGGTGGACAGATTGAGCAAAGGTGGGGGCGCCAACTTCTGGGGACCAGGTTGAGGGAGGGGGAGGCTCCCCTGTGGGTGGAGTAGGACCTGCCCCTGGAGTTTGTCGGGGTGGGAGAGCTTGCTTGGGGGCATCTGTGTGTTTGCGGGGCTTACCCAGTGGGACTGGGTGCCTGTCGCCCTCTTCTAGATAGCTTTGGGGCGGCCCCAGTTCTGTAGCGCTAGGCCCCTCCCGACTCCACACTTGTGTCTGCTCTCCCTACCCCCACCGCCGAAACGCAGGGCACTGCTCTCGGCCCCCACCCACCCCCGCTATTTGGTAGAGCTAGAGCACCGCGCCCCCTTCAGTCTTAACAACTTGCCGCTGGCCCCTGTGCCCCACAGAGGGGGACTTCCCAGGTCCGCAGGCCCGTGGTCCTAGTGGGCGTTTGGGGAAACTGGGGTGAGGGTGGCCAGGAGCTTGGGAAGCACTGGCGGTTTGTTTTCCCTCCCTGAGTCTGTTTGGCACAGTTAGGCCCTTCACCCTGGGCCTGGGAGACACCCATGGATTTCCAAGGAGCGGAGGTAGGTGTTGGGGAGGATGGTGCTGGGGTGTGGTTGCTCTGGGGGTGGGCCCTCTTTGCCCGAAGGGGCTGGAGGGCGGTGTGGAGAATGGGGAAAGTCTCCCAGGCCTGACTTGGAAAAGAGGCCTGAGGTGCCACTCTTTAAAGGGAGCCTGCTCTGTGGTAAAGGGGTCACCCTGTCTCAACCTGTTCTCTTGGTAGATGTCAAGAGTGGAAGTGAGGGAAGGGAGAGGAAGGTACTTGGGTGGGACTGGTGGAAGCTGGTGTTGACCCAGGAATGTGGTTTAGGATGAGACGTGTGCATGATGTGTGACAGTGGCACTCAATACCTTGAAACTCCCATTTGCCAGACCCTAACTTCCATCCAGCAGGGGGGTAGGGTGTGGGGATTTTGGCTAGAGGCCCGGAGTTTACCCCTAAGCAGGGCTAAACTAAACAGGGAAGCCTGAGGAACTTAGAGGATGGCATTTCACTTCCTTCAGGAGAAAGGGAAGAACTGGGACTGCTCAGACTTGTCTGCAAGAAATGGCATGTGTTTTAACCTGAGCAAAACCACTGACGGCCAAATCTCAGCTTTGGTGTGGTAGTGCCCCTGGAAACTAGTCAGGGGAGGGTCTATGGAGGTGGCAATGAGGGTGTTTATGGAGGACCTGCTCCCTAGAATAGGGGGTATGGGAGAGGACAGTTAGTGCCCCGAGGAACTGAAAGTGTCCCTGCTTCTATATTCAGTGTGAGGAGAATAGATAGGTTTGCATCATTGTCCTTTGGCTGGTTAAATACCTGTTAGAGACACAGGCCTTACATTTTGTAGCTAGAGATATCAAGATGAGTTCAGCTAGGCTAAGGTGGTTCTGCAGGTGTTGGGATTTAGGTGGTGAGATTATTTTGAAAGAGAACTCTGATTTAGGTGTGTTAGAGAGTGGATGTACACAGTCTCCACCTCAGTCACTTTATTGGCCCTCTATGCTGTTGGGATCTTTGTTGATGTTTTTAGTTTACTTTCTTGGCGCATAGAAGAAGATGAGAGGGACATGGAAGACAGGGTGCAGTGGCAGGGTTTGGTACAGACCTGACTTAGGAGATAAAGTACCTCAGTTAGCCCAGATGTAAAATGGGCATAGGAATACCACGTTCAGGTCATGAGGGTGAAATCATACATGTTAGGTAAAGGTTCATGCAAAAATTGTAAAGCCTACACAGATACAAAGGATTGTTGTTACCATCCTTCATAAGAAATGTCTTATTGTCCTGAGTTTAACAATATTACGTGTAGTTTTTAAAATTATAAATTGTAACATATTGTAGGAAACTATGAATCATATATAATATATATAGGAGAATGTAAAAAGCACCCATAATTCCATCACTAGATAATCATTACAAGTATCTTGTTGCATTGGTGTATTTATTTCCTCTTTTCAGTTCTGTGTGTATGTGCAGGTGTATGCAAGTATATGCTGTGTTACAAGATGGAGATAGTGCTACACAGTCAAGTTGTATGCTGTATTCCCCTTGCCCCCACAACTTCATATTGTAAACATTTCCTTGAATATAATAAAAATTCTGACACCTGTTGTTAATGGCTACTTGATGTTGCAGCCTGTGGTTGTGACTTAATGAACCATTCCCGTCTCAGTCATTTGGGTTTTCAGTTTTTCCATCTCTGCCTGTTTTTAGAGTTGTAGTTAATAGGTGGTAGGTGGGGGAGATCTTGGCTGACTTTCAGAAGGTGGAGAGGGTTTACAGTGAGGGAGGCAGGGCATGGGCTTGGAGGAGGACAGGCTGGGGCTCCTTCCATGAGGCTGAGGCAGGACTGCTCATGTGTAGTTCCATCTTAGGAGAACACTGAGAACCTAGGGCTCTTGATCTTAATCACTGATCTCTATGGGTGGCTGCTTCACCTTTCCCATCATCAGGTGCAGCTCCTGATCTTGGCCTGATTGCCTTAATTTTTTCACGGTGGGCTTTGGATCAACTACAGTAAGCCCTTTTGGACTTTTCTTCAAATACACTATCGGTCAAGAGGTGGATTTTAATGTTTGATAGGCCCAGACACAGCACTTGCCAGTATTGCAATGGAAATTCTCAAAAGCTCCTTACTATATTGACTGGTTTGGTGCCGATTTCCCTATCCTCTTTTTCCTTCCCTTGCTCCATCCCCTTTTCAGTAGTGATAGGACTGGGGAGCAGAAGGTAGAACTAGCCCTTGAGAGAATATGCATCCCCCTCCTCCTTATAAGGTGTAAATGTACCGCATGGTTTGATGATTTCACATGCTGTCCTACAAAACACCGTAATTCAAGGCCAACTACGTGGGGGGCACTTGAACACTTCATGCCAACCTCACCTATCCACTGTGCTCCCAGGGGGAAGGTTTCAGTTGCAGGAGTTGGTAATCGGGTCAGAAAGCTCAGGTGAGAGCAGGTCTTGCCTTGCTCTTAAAGTGCCAGACGCTGAGTTGGGTTTGGGTTTTTCACATTTGTTGGGAATCTGGGGAGAGAAGTGGTGTTATGGGCCACCCCATCAGCTAAACTCTTCTGAGTAGGAGCCTTCACCTGACTCAGGTTGTTTGGTTTCAGAACTGTGATCCAGGTAGGCATCGTTCTGGGTATGAAGGTGGCCTATTTATCTTCCACTCCTCCTCAGGCCATCGTGGGGCTTGAGAAGTTCCAATGTGGAGTTTCTCAAGAAGGAACATTGAGCTTTAGTGTTTAGTAACTAACACTGCGCTTGGCACACAGTAGCTGATGAACAAATATTTGTTGAGTGAGTGTTCTTTTCCAGGCATCTCATTCTCATCTTAAGTAAAAACAAAATAAGAACACCAGAAAAGCCAAACACAACATCTCAGGCAAACAATTCTCCAGTGACTAGTTTTTTTTATCAGGCACCCAATCTGGGAAGGCTTTTGTTTTCTGCTGTGAGTGCCAGCTGCTGTTGAATGTTATCTGCTAAGCACATGTATTTTTATGAGAATCAATTGCAGACTTTACCCAGGCTGGCTCCTGCAACCAATCGGTTCACTCCAGCCTTCATTGGGAGATAAACAGACCCAAGGGAGGAGGCTGCCCTAGCCATGCAAAGCTTGTCTCATGACTGTTTTTAGTGCTCTAAGTACTCTTAGTAATTTAGTGTTTGGTTATCCTAGGACTTCTGAGCTTTACCAGACTAAGTTGTGGAGAAGTGTTCTCAGAGCCTTTGTCACCAGTGTTCCCAATCCTTCTCCCAGACACTGGATTGTTGTATGGATATCCAGCTGAGACGCCCCTTTTCTCCATACAGAACCTTTGAGCGGCCAAGGAAAAGCCAAGTTGACTCTTCAGATCCCTGTGGACACACTGCCTGCTCTTCCACGTAAGTGAGGACTCAAGTCCAGGATATACCCCTCACCTACTTCTCTCTCCCCCATGGTGGTGTCATTTCTTTCTAAAATATTCCCATTCACCTTTAGTTGTCTTGTTTAAAAAGAGAACATGCTTCAGCTTCTTTTTTTATATAGTTGTTGCTGTTTCCGTAACTTTTTTTCCGTCTCCTGAGATGAGATTGAAAAGAACAATTTCCCCTTCTCTTCCAAAGCCCTTGGTGCTTCAGGAAGGACTGTGTTCCAGCAGGATGACATCACCTTTTTATTTTTCTGCTTCAGGATTTGAATAGAAGAAATGTGATCTACTTGCATGATAAGTCTGATTTGGCTAGAGCATGAAGTATAAATGACTTTGGAATCAATGAAAAGAACCTTTTAACCTCTTTTCTTTCCTACCTGGCACAGTTTATTCCCATATTTAGTTTCTTTGCTGTAATCTAGTGAAACTGTAGCTCTAGTAGATGGGAAAGGTGGCTGGGAAGGGTTCCCAGTGGCTGGCCTAATTCTTCTGCTCTTCTCACTTCTCCCCCTGACCCCCAGATCATGGCCCTCCATCCCCGAAGAGTCCGGCTGAAGCCCTGGCTGGTGGCCCAGGTGGATAGTGGCCTCTACCCTGGGCTCATCTGGCTGCACAGGGATTCTAAGCGCTTCCAGATTCCCTGGAAACATGCCACCCGGCATAGCCCTCAACAAGAAGAGGAAAATACCATTTTTAAGGTAAAGGACTTCTTCTACCATCAGACCTTTCCGGGTTTTTTTTTTTTTTTTTTTTTAAATTTTATTTTGGTATGGGGAATATACTAGACCTAAAACTGGTAAAACAGAGAGAATGCTTATGATGAGGGTGCCCAAACTCAGCAGGCATGGTAATTCCTCTTTTGGGGGCCTGTCTGCAATGGTTGAAACCCTTTATTCTTTCCCATTGTTGAAGGTACTCAATCATATCCCAAAGGATACCAGCTGGAGTTGGCTAAAACTCTTATTTTTAGTGATTGCAGTGATGTGATTGTTTCAAAAGCTACCAAGGATCAGCAGTTGACTCTTCCTCCTCACTCAGAGCTCTTGCTATGGAGAGAGGTGTTTGGCCTGGGAATGGATACTTAGACCAGGGCAGAACTATCAGGCACCCAGTATAGCTTATGGGATTGGTATAGAGGGCTCTCAGCAAGTTTTTTCTTTCTTTTTCTTTTTTTTGGGGATAGGGTCTTGCTCTGCCAGCCAGGCTGGAGTGCAAGTGGCATGATCATAGCTCACTGCAGCCCTGACCTCCTAGGCTCAAGTGATCCTCCCACCTCAACCTCCCACGTAGCTGGAACTACAAGCACACACCGCCACACCTGGCTAATTTTTGTATTTTTTCTATAGAGTGAGGTTTCACCATGTCGTCCAGGCTGGTCTTGAACTCCTGGGCTCAAATGATCCTCCCTGCTTAGCCCCCCCAGAGTATTCAGATTATAGGCATAAGCCACTTGCACCTGGTAAGTTTTTCTTGTGAGTTAAAATATTTTGCCTCATCTATAACTGCCGCTTAAAAATTAAAGGTGATTTACTTACAAGTTTTAATTTTATAAATTTGTTTTTAAAAATAAGAAATAGCACTGATATGACAGTCATTTTATTTAACTGAAAAGACTTAATCACATAGCATTTTACAAAATTTAAGTGAAACCAAAGCTTGGCTTAAGACAGAAGTAAGTGGACAGGCTTCTCATGGGAAAGGTTTTCGTGTGGATTGAAACCCTGGAGGCTGTGCCTCTGCTCCAGACCAGCTTCTCTCTCGGTCAGTTCCATCTCATGAGTAGCTTTAGTTCCTGTGTCCCCAAGACACTGAGAAGCTAGTTTGCCCTTTTCTTCTTTGGATATAAGCTAGAAGTCACGAGTGAAATACAATCTCTACTGTAGGCCTTACAAGATTCATGCCTTGGGTCCTTACTGAGACTGAATTTGGAAAAGACAGAAAATGTGAGTGCAGGATTCAAAAGAAAGCATCCTTGGCATGTTTCCCACCCAGCTCAGTTATGTCAGGTCTAGAGAGGACAGGCAGAGAGAAAATTGGCCTAAAGGTACTTAGAAGGTAAATGAGTGCTCTTCATTTAGATTTTAAATAATGATATAAAAGTGATGAAGTTAGCACCTATAAACGAGCACCGTGCCGGGCACGGTAGCTCATGCTCATAATCCCAGCACTTTGGGAGGCTAAGGCGAGTGGATCACAAGGTCAGGAGTTTGAGACCAGCCTGGCCAATATGGTGAAGCGCCGTTTCTACTAAAAAAAAAAAAAAATGCAAAAATTAGCCGGGTGTGGTGGCGGGCACCTGTAGTCCCAGCTACTCGGGAGGCTGAGGCAGGAGAATCACTTGAACCGGAGAGGCGGAGGTTGCAGTGAGCCGAGATCGTGCCATTGCACTCCAGCCGGGGCAACAGAGTGAGACTCCATCTCAATTAAAAACAAAACAAAACCCAGCACCAATTATTGGAGTTGGCATTGAGAAGGGCACGGGCCCATCCTGGCCTAGTTGGAAACTGGGTTTGAAACTGGGTTTGCTGTTAAAGTGTCTGACAGTGGCTGGCCCTGGGGAAGAGACTGCTTCCTAAAAGCTCTACTCATGAGAGTGATGCTTTGGGCTTGCATGCTTGGGGCTTGTGGAAAATTGGGCTGTGGGGGAGGTGGTTTTGTTTTAGTTATCTGTGCATCTGTTTGCAGAGTGCAGAGGGAGGGTGCTTTCACAGACACCACGCTCTGATGGCCTTTAGCAGAATATCCAGGTGGGGAACTAATATTAAATGGGTGTCTGTGTCCATTAATTCTCATGACAACCCTCTGAGGGAGGTATTACCTTCATGTTATTGATGCAGAAGCCAAGTCTCAAAGGGGCTGAATAACTTTCAAAATCACACAGCCAGTAAGTGGTGGGGCCAGGATTTGAACCCATGACTTTCTGTCTCCATCCCCACCTGACCCCCCCATTATACTGCCCTTTCTGATCAAGAATTGGAAGATCTGACCTCAAATTCTACTACCATCAACTGCATGTGTTGCCTTGAGCAAGTTTTGTGGCCTCTCTGGGCTTCAGTGCCCCCTTTGGCAAAATGGGGATGAAACTAGTCTTGCCTGTGAGAATCAAGTGAAATAAAGTATGGGAAGGGATTTGTAAAGCACTATAAAAATGCAGGGATTATTTCCACTTTAGGAAGAGAAATAAGGACCTGCATAATGATCAGACTCTCTTGTTAGCAAGACTCAGAATGGGTTTGAACAAGCAATGTTGATAAGTCACAATGATTGCCACATGGTTCCTCCTAGGCTCCCTTTCTTGAATCTAAAGTTCCAGTCTTAAAGAATATGGCTCTTCACTGCATCAGCCTGGGGTCCTCAGTGCCATCTGGGTGGGTCCTGGGAATGGCTGAGCGGTGAGCAGGAAGGCTGGGGCTCTTGTTCTGGTTGGACTGGCTGCTCTCCATGGAGGAGCAAAGCTTTAGGAAGCCACAGAAATGTGCAGACCTCTGCCAAAGTCTTCATAGCCCAAGTCAGCTGGGTGGGGCCAGAGTTAGCGTGGGCACAGAGGATCAAACAAACAGAAGGGAAAATGTGGGGGAAACAGCAGCCAGGTACTGCCAGGTAACTGGAGGTAGGCCTTCCAGATACCAGCGAGCAGTGAAGTTGAAATCTCCTGTAGGGGATTGGATAGAATGGAGCGGGAGTTAGGCCCCCTAGTGTATGCTCCGCCACCTGGGGCAGCACAATTTTGTCAAATGTCTTCATTCCATACCACAAAACAAATGGAGAGACCCAAATCTGAGAGGAAGTGATCTGAATTGGAGGAGAAGGATTTAGATGAACTCTTGAGGATACTTCCTCATGATTGTGAGGTTCTTTAGCAGGTGGCTGAAGGAGACAAAAGCTCTTGAAGGATGGGGCAGAAAAATTCAATTTCAGCTTGAGGAAGAAGCCTATGATCAGAATCAGAGGAAGAGATTCGGTTTGGACAAGTCATATACCCTGTTAGCTTGAAAATATTGGTGTGTGCTTCCGGTCTTGAGTTCTCTGCTACTGGCACCTACTTTTTTACCATTAGTACAAATTGTACCCCTGCACAAAGAGATCAGAGAACTTGTCAGTGGTGGGGGAGAGTGGCTATCCCATGAGTGGAAACAAGAATGCCTGTTAGAGCTAAATGTAGGGTTAGGGGTCTACTCCCTGCTTTGCTCCTGAGTACCTTGGTCTATGGCTTGAGTGGCTTAAATTTTTTTTTTTCCTCATTGAGGAGGCAAACTTCTTCTCCTTGTCTGGGAAAAGTGCTATGAGTTTTCATATTTAGAAACCAGAGAGAAGGAGTCAAAGTGGTTTTAGTCCGTGCTGCCAGCCACTGGTGTGGTTGATAGCATGATGTGTCTCATGAAGTAGAAGTTTGAGGAAATAGGGAAAGGTAAGGGGTGTGGATTTTTTAGGACTTGAGGCCCTCGGCCAGTGGGACAAGCTGAACTCCCAATGTGTTTCCTTCCTTCCCAAAACCACTTGGTTTCTATAATTCTTTATTTATGTATCAGATTGAAGACTGAAAGGAGGGAACCCAGAAGGCCAAACTCTTCATATCCTCTGCCATGCCTCTTTGTCTTACCTATTGTTGTATAAGCAACTCATGTCAAAAATGAATAAGCGAAAAAAAAGTTACTTGAAATTCTGCTATCCAGACTTACCATCTGCATTTTGGTGCATATTTTCCCCAGACTTTATCTTCAGCCCTTCATTATAGCATTGTCATCTTGACGGGTGCTGGTACCAATGCTTGAGATAAGGCTCCTCCTTTCAATATATTGTGTTTGCACATGGCTTTATTTCCCTTAGGTGCCTGCCTTGCCTGGTCCTAAGGGCAGTGTTTCCTGCTGCAGTCTTTATCAATTGGGGTTGGGATGGTGAGGCAGTCATGCAAGAGAGAGAGAGAGAGAGAGAGTGAGTGTGAGTGTGTGAAAGAGAGAGTGTGTACGTGTGTGTGTGTCTATCTATGAGAAAGGGTAAACACACACTTTGCAGTGGTTCTGGGCAATGGTAGGACTCACCGTGGTTTCTTGTTCTCAGGCCTGGGCTGTAGAGACAGGGAAGTACCAGGAAGGGGTGGATGACCCTGACCCAGCTAAATGGAAGGCCCAGCTGCGCTGTGCTCTCAATAAGAGCAGAGAATTCAACCTGATGTATGATGGCACCAAGGAGGTGCCCATGAACCCAGTGAAGATATATCAAGTGTGTGACATCCCTCAGCCCCAGGGCTCGATCATTAACCCAGGTGAGGCCCCAGGTGCTGGGGAGAATGTGGGCAGTATGCCAGATTCTGGGCTGGACTCTTAAGAGATAGTCAACTTGAGAACAGCCTGATTTACAAAGTTTAAGATGGGTAAAGCAAGAAAGCCTTTCTCTGGGAAGGACCCAGAAAACAAAAGACGCAAACTCAGCAAAATCATGCTCACTTAGGGGAATGTTTTTTAGCCTGGGTACTTAAAGCATTAGAAAATGGAGGGGTATACAGTTCTACTGTAAAAGTAGCCTCTTTGGGATTCAAGAGGCAGGTAATTTTGAAGGAGAAGAGATTAAAGCTTAGAAGGTTTGAGTTTTAAACCCGTCTGTTATCACTTTACTACTTGTGGGACTTGAATCAAGTCATTTTATCTCTTGTGAGCCTCAGTTTCTTCAACTCTAAAATATGGGATCTCAGCTTTCCTATTTACTTCAAAAGCTATTGTAAGAATCAATGAACATCATCTGTAAAAAAAAATTAGCATGATCTGTAAAAAAATTTTTTTAATTGACAAATAATAATTGTACATATTCATTGGGTATATAGTGATGTTTTGATACATATAATAGAGACAAAATCAGGGTAATAAGTTCTTTATAAATATTGGGTGTGTGATCATTTAATTCATAGGATACTTTGACTAAGAGAATACCTCCTGATCCCTCCTATTAACTCCATACTTAACAAATACTAACAGCCAGATAATTTAGATGTGTGCTCCAGTGAATCCAGGGAGGTCCTGCCATGAGAGAAGCGTTCGTTCCTCTTATTAAACTTAAAAGGATGAGAAGTTGGTGTCCTCTGGCATCAAGGGATGCTAGTGCATAGGAAGCTAATGTGTAGGAGATTTCTAGGAGGAGGAGGTCGGGTCAACTCCTGCACAGAAGAAGAGAAGACAGCTTGCAGTGGGGCTCTGTAGGAAGAGTAAGAACAAGGATCAATACACCCTTGATTCTCACTCTTTTTAGCTAGGACATTGAGGGGTGTGTACTGAACCTGAGGAGCCTCTGGGCTAGCAGTCCCTAGTTTGAATGGTGCGTCAACTGCAGGGAGGGATGGCAGTACAACTTGAATGGCTCACCTGTGAGCTTGTGTATCTTGGATAGGATCCACAGGGTCTGCTCCCTGGGATGAGAAGGACAATGACGTTGATGAAGAAGATGAGGAAGATGAGCTGGATCAGTCGCAGCACCATGTTCCTATCCAGGACACGTTCCCCTTCCTGAACATCAATGGTGAGCAGGGGTGATGTTGGTACAGAGACATAGGGAGGACGTAAGGAGTTTTGACGTTGGAACTGTCAATACATTGGCCACCACTGACCTGAAAGCAGGATGGGTCCCTGCAGCCAGGCTGCTGGTCTGTTAGCAAGCGGGAGTCAGAGGTGAGGAACTCCCTGCTGGCTTAGTTATCCCAGTAGAGTTGGGTGGATTTCAGGCAATAGAACATCTTCTAAAGCTTGTGGGCTAGTTCCAAGAAATAGAAAACTTGAATTCATTCTTAATCCCACATACAAATATATCATCAGTTATACATTTTACCAGTTTCCTTCAGGCCAAATACAGTGTCATTTTTATGAGTTGTGGGCAAACTCTTGCAGTATTTCCCTTGGTATAAATTCTGTGACACTTCTTTAACAAGGACTACTCTGCTTAGGCTGTATCACAGGAAACTCGTGATGTCAATAGCTGCTAATACTGGCCTCTGACAGGACTTATCGGCAAGAGACTTTTCTTTTATGGGTTTTTGCATCCAGCTTCCCAGGAACATTGAGTTGGGAGCTTGAGAATCCACTGTGTGACAGAGCAGGTACTGAATCTCCCACTGCATTTTCTGAGGACACTTGAACACAAGTTGCATTGCTCTTCTGCAGCATCTTTACTTCATTTGTCCACTGAAATGCTCCTACTCAAATGACTTGCATCCAGCTAACCAGTTTTTCATTGTCTTTTTGGTACTATCTGGCTGCAATGGGTCAAAATGAGATAACTTGGATATCAAGATGATTTCTTTAGAATTTTAGAGTACCTTACACTAGGTGATGCCACTACCTTTGAGAATCAGGAAATGACACTTGTCTGTCCACTGGCCCTCCTTCACTTATCCTTCCATTTATATCTTTGCAACCAAGTGCAGGTAAAGAGAAGTTTCATAGAGATCTTCCAGGTCAATATTGCCACATGTTCAACATCACTTATCATTAGAAAAATGCAAATCAAAACCACAATGAACTACCATCTCACACCAGTCAGGATGACTGTTTTCAAAAAGTCAAAAAATAACAGATGCTGATGAGGTTATGGAGAAAAGGGAACACTTAATATCCGACTGGTGGGAATGTAAATTAGTCCAGCCACTGTGGAAAGCAGTTTGGTGATTTCTCAAAGAACTTGAAACAGAATTACCATTTGACTCCGCAATCCCATTATTGGGTATATACCCAAAAGAATATAAATTGTTCTATCATGAAGACACATGTACACATATGTTCAATGCAGCACTTATTCACAATAGCAAAGACATGGAATCAAGTTAAATGTCCATCAATGGTGGATTGGATAAAGAAAATGTGGTACATATATACCATGGAATACTATGCAGCCATAAAAAGAGTGATATGTCTTTTGCAGTAACATGGATGTAGCCAGAGGGAATTATCCTAAGTGAACTAACACAGGAACAGAAAACCAAATACTATATGTTCTCACTCATAAGTGGGAGATAAACACTGAGTACACATGGACACAAAGAAGGGAACAATAGACACTGGGGCCTCCTTGAGGACAGAGGGTGGGAGGAGGATGAGAATAAAAATTGGGTACTATGCTTATTAACTAGGTGACTAAATAATCTGTATACCAAACCCCAGGACACATAATTCACCTATATAACAAACAAGCACATATATCCCTGAAACTAAAATAAAAGTTTTAAAAAAAAATTTGCCACATGTGACATTCCCACTTAGTGAAATTGAACATCTAGAAATGTGGGATCCTTTCCCAAATGTTTGGCTGACTCATTCTGTTATTCTCACCCCCCAAAAGGATGCAATTTATTTCCAGGATCCTGATTTCCTATTTCTGTTTATATTTTATTAAAGCTAATATTTGTCTGTCCTTATGTCTTAATCTGCCTTTAATCCTCTTTTGGAAAGTTGTAGAATAGATATTAAAAACAAAAAAGTAACATGGGAACATAAATTTAAACAGGCTTATCCACAAAGGGTCAAAAGAAACATTAACCTTTGTGATTTCAGAGCTGTTGGGGCAGAGGATGAAGAATTGTTGAAGAATAGATGCCTAAGAGGTGAGGCTAGGAGGAGAAATCTGTAGACTTTGGAGCAAGCCAACTTTGACAGTAGCAGGGGTATTGGATCCTTTTGAATAAATAATACTTTTATATGGTTTAAATTCATAATGGTACAAAAAGGTAAATAAATGGAAAGGTTTTCTTCTCTCCTGTCCCTGAACCTTTCATTTCTTTTCCTGAGGATTCAGATCCTTCTAGGTTCTTGAGTATTCTTCTAGACGTTTTATGCATGTAAAAGTACTGTTTGTTTTTAAAGGGATTTCTACGCATTAACACTTCCTCGAAGTTAATCAGCTAATTCGGTTGAGTTCATTTTATGGAAGACAACCAGCTTCTATTTAATTTCTGGGACCAAATTTTACAATATGGAATCTCTTACTCCTTGTAATTTAACCTCCAGGGAAAACTCACTTGTCTATGTTAATCTCCAGCAAACAAAGGTTTTTAAAACTAGGGAGAAATAATTTGATTAGGAAGCAGGAGCACGGGAACCTGCAGGGGAATCTTATTTCTTATTGTGTAAGTTCTGGGAATCACTGATGGGCTGGAAGATCACACTGGATCAGGGTTCAGTGTTTAGTTCTTGTCTGCTGACCTTCTGAGTTCTCAGAGCATCAGGAAGCGATGCACATGTGTGGTACCCTGTCTGCCCACCATATGCTTTTGTTCTAGGTTCTCCCATGGCGCCAGCCAGTGTGGGCAACTGCAGCCCTGAAGCAGTGTGGCCCAAAACTGAACCCCTGGAGATGGAAGTACCCCAGGCACCTATACAGCCCTTCTTTAGCTCTCCAGAACTGTGGATCAGCTCTCTCCCAAGTAAGTGAGACTATCTTTCTTGCTGGGTCTTCTGCTCCTGTTGCAGACTCTTTCCTGTTCTGCTTTCTGACTTCTTTTCTTTGCCATGTATTAAAAAACTACCTGTCCCAGAGGTACTTTCTGGCTAGCCCACGAGTCACCAGGGAAGAAGTAAAGAAACATTGGCCCAGCTGGGTGTGGTGGCTCACATCCATAATCTCAGCCCTTTGGGAGGCTGAGGTGTGAGGGGGAGTGCTTGAGGCCAGGAGTTTGAAACCAGCTGGGGCAACATAGTGAGACTCTACAAAATAATTAAAAAAAAAAAAAGTTAGCTGGGCATGGCAGTGCATGCCTGTGGTCCCAGTTACTTGGTAGGCTGAGATGGGAGGATCACTTGAATCCAGAAGGTCTAGGCTGAAGTGAGCCCTGATCATGCCATTGCACTCCAGTCTGGGTGACAGAATGAGACCTGGTCTCAAAAAAAAAAAAAAAAAAATAAAAAAATAAAATAAAATAAAAAGAAACATTGGCTGATACTTACTTGCCCATGGGGATGCTCTGATTGGTTACAGCTCCAGCTCCAGGTTATTCAGGTCTTAGGTAGGTAGGAGACCCAGGTTTATCAGTCAAGCAGGGGAATTTAGTGACAAGGTCATTTGAGGAACAGGGAAGTTAATGGCCATAGATTTGGTAGAGGAGGCTCTTGGATTTTGAGAGGCTTTAGGACCTACAGAAAAAAACCTCTTTCTGAATTTGGTGCAAACTTATGCCTGGGTCTCCCTTTCACACTACACATGGTAGGTGTGTGAATGCTATTAATACAATTTTGTTCAAGAGGCTAAGTAGCTTTGATAAGGAGTATTGGGTTCAGTGGAGATTTGTTGAGTAAAAATTAACTTTGCTGTGAACTGTGTCCTTTTATGGTATATTATTAGAACAGATCCCCAGTGTATGTGCTCACATGTTATTTTCAGAAAAATTGGTATTGCTTCATGTTCCTCAGGATTCTTTAAACAATAAGCAAAAAATGAGACAGAAACCAGAAACCTTAGTTTTTAGCTCCTTCCAATGCCCATTGGTGTGAAGATTCAGTCAGTATAGCGTGGGGATACCAGGACCACTTTACTTGATGAAATTGTAGCCCTTGGGGTGTGGTGCTTGAACAGAAATAGTTGAGATGGACCTTGAACTGTTTGCTTTCAGGAAGCCTTTTGAGTGAATATTCCAGGGATATGTTGATGTCTCCCTTTATTGCAGGAAGGATAACTATGGCAGTGGCCTTCCTGAATGCTGGTTGAAAGGTGGCTTGATCTTAATGGATTTGCATGAGTCACAGGGATGAACAGGCAGAGCAGTGAAGCAGGACTCTCACTGTCATCTCTAACCTTGCAGTGACTGACCTGGACATCAAGTTTCAGTACCGTGGGAAGGAGTACGGGCAGACCATGACCGTGAGCAACCCTCAGGGCTGCCGACTCTTCTATGGGGATCTGGGTCCCATGCCTGACCAGGAGGAGCTCTTTGGTCCCATCAGCCTGGAGCAGGTCAAATTCCCAGGTCCTGAGCATATTACCAATGAGAAGCAGAAGCTGTTCACTAGCAAGCTGCTGGACGTCATGGACAGAGGACTGATCCTGGAGGTCAGCGGTCACGCCATTTATGCCATCAGGCTGTGCCAGTGCAAGGTGTACTGGTCTGGGCCATGTGCCCCGTCACTTGTTGCTCCCAACCTGATTGAGAGACAAAAGAAGGTCAAGCTGTTTTGTCTGGAAACATTCCTCAGTGGTAAGTCATTTTTCAGAAGGTTGATGGTAGGAATCGTTCCTTGGAAGTACATTTTCTACCATCCTTCCCTTTCACCTCCCTGCTTTCCTGGTGTGGCAAAAATCTTAAAGACTTTCTTCTGGAGGAGGTCAAGGGAGAACAGAACTTTGGTTCTAAAAAATGGAGGTGACCGAGGCAATAAAGAAGGGAGTTTCTTTCCAAGGCTATGTACTTGGAAGCAATTTTAAAGTTGGTTGTGGCTTCTTGAATGGCAGAAGAGGGAGACAAATGTTACCAGCTTGTCTTTAACTTTGGAAGGTAACCCTGTTGGTTATATATTCAGAATTGCACATATGTTTTTGGGAAATATCTGAGTGGTGAATTCAAGCAGGCAGTTTTAGGGAAAGCACTGAGATGTGAATTTTTTACAATGTGGTTTGAACCACAAGTTGTGATCAATGGTGTCCAAGAGAACCCTCTGAAATTTGTACTGTTCAGTATGTTTGTGCTATTCAGTATGGTTGTCACAAGCCACATGTGGCTATTGAGCACATAAATATGACTAATGTGACCCAGGAACTGTTTAATTAATTTAAAATTGGTGAGCATATGTGGCTAGTGGCTATTGTAATGGACAGCATAAAAGTTGGTGTTTGTTGAGTGGATGTGGAATGATCCAGCATACCAAACTTGCTCTTCCATTTTCTGCAGATCTCATTGCCCACCAGAAAGGACAGATAGAGAAGCAGCCACCGTTTGAGATCTACTTATGCTTTGGGGAAGAATGGCCAGATGGGAAACCCTTGGAAAGGAAACTCATCTTGGTTCAGGTGAGAAGATAAGGCTGTGTCAACAACACTTTTCCTTCTTGCTAATGCTTTAGCCCCCAGGTTGGGGTTGAGCCTTCATCAAGCATCCATCAGCCCATGTAGGTTTTAATCTCATCAGATGGGGTAACAGACTCAGGTTTGTGCAATAGGGCCTTGCTGGAAAAGGCAAGGTCCTTAAAGTGGGTAACTGATTTAGCGGAGATCTTATCTTTCATTCTTTACTGACCTTAGAGTCTTGCTGAAACCTCACAGGATATGACCCTTTCCAGCTTTTCTTTATTTATACACACACACAATGTAAATTGTACTTTTTTTTTTTTTTTGGAGACATGGTCTTTCTTTGTTGCCCAGGCTGGAGTGCAGTAGCACAATATTGGCCCACTGCAGCCTCAACCTCCCAGGCTCAAGCAATCCTCCCACCTCAGCCTCCCAAGTAGCTGGGACTGCAGGCACAGGCCATCATGCCTGGCCTAATCTTATTTTTAGCAAAGACAAGATCTCACTATATTGCCCATGCCGGTCTTGAACTTCTGGGCTTAAGTTATCCTCCCGCCTCAGCCTCCCAAAATGCTGGGATTATGGGTGTGAGCCACCACACTTGGCCCTTTCCAGCTTTTCTTAGAAAAACCTTTTGAGTTGCTTTTAGGAATATAAATTTGTTCTAGGAAGTGGCAGCAAGGCCACTTGGGCTTGGCCCCTGGAGTTGTGTAGCAAGGCAAGCAATAGATGACATTTTGTTGAAAGTCTTGCAAAGTAAGCAGTCATTTATTTAGGCATGTGATGTAATGCTACACCTAGGTTCTCTCCCTTCATTTGAACCAACTTCCAGAGTGAGCCTTGGTAGGAGGGTGGTCCAAGAGAGGAAGGCATATCCTATATTTAGATATTAGAATGGGGGGGCTTCCTCAGGGCCTCTTTGGTCTGTCCTTTAATCTTGGATCCATCGTGCTATTTAAAAATGTTTTTTCCTCTGAGGTTACACCTATGTTCTGTGTCCCAAACAGGTGATTCCAGTAGTGGCTCGGATGATCTATGAGATGTTTTCTGGTGATTTCACACGATCCTTTGATAGTGGCAGTGTCCGCCTGCAGATCTCAACCCCAGACATCAAAGATAACATTGTTGCTCAGCTGAAGCAGCTGTACCGCATCCTTCAAACCCAGGAAAGCTGGCAGCCCAACCCCAGCATGCAACTGCCCCCCACCCTGCCGCCCCAGTAATCATGAATGCCATCTTTTTCCTTCTCTTTTTTATAGTATTGTACATATGGATTTTTTTATTGTTTAGATTTAACCAGCTTTTAAATCTCTCTTTTCTCTAACAGTGTTAGAAGTCTGTGATTCTCCAAATATGCCTAGATTTAAAGCTGATTTAATTTATGGAAAAATCACCTTTCAGACTTGACTTTTCTTTTTCAAATCTCCTAATGGTAGTATGATGTAGCATAGTAGAAGGAGATTTGGCCTGGGAGTTTGGACACCAGGGTTCTAGCTGCAGCTTTGCTCCCAATGTGACCTTGAGCAAGTCTTTTAAACTCTGGGCTTCAGAATTTATTGCTTGTAAAGTGAAGAGCTTGGAATGATGCCTGAAACTGCATCCAACTTTAAAACCGACTTGATGACCTTCTTCTACTTGTACAAGACTAAACTGCCTGGAACAGACTCCTTCTTCATTGTTCTTGTACCACATTTTTCCTTGGTTTTGTTAAAGTTCCCTCAAGCACTGATTTGTCCAGGATCGAGCTCTGTTTGACCTGTTCTGCTAGTATAGTAAGCTGGCTCCCTGATGGGGGAAGTGAAAGGGAGAGGAGCTGGCTGGCTGGTTGCTTAGAAACCATGCTTGATATCTAAATAGAAGTGGGTGCCAAAGTCTGAAAGTCACCCAGCCTGTGAAGTGAAAGCTCACAAATTTGGGTTCTAAAGGGAAGCTGCTGACACAGAAAGCCTAGGGATTCTGTGGAAGAACAGGTTGTCAGGCATTTAACTTATTACCACTCAAATACCAGTATGTGGTGTGGGGGGGGGCAGGGGTGGGTAGAGGGGGTAGATGACAGTGTGTGATTCAGGTGGTAGCTTTAAGAGGAAAGAGCTCTCCTTATTTTCTTCTCTGAGCTAGACTCAGCTAGGGATCTAAGATACACTCCTCTGACTACAAAAGGAACAGTATCATGTAGATTTTTTGCAGTTGGAAGAAATAGGTTGTTGGGTGTGTTAGGCCTGGGATGAAGAAGGGCTGGGCAGTACTCTTCTGGAAAGCCTCACCTAGCATAAACCTGCTTGTCTCCCTTACTAGTGGAGGTATCTGGGTGTGAACAGTGAAGGTAAAGAGTGGTATAGAACAGTGCAGCTCTATCTTTCACAAACTGGTCTTATGTAGAAACTTTTGCTGAGTCTCTAACTCTTTTGACTTTCTCTTCTTTTCTGAGACAGAGTCTTGCTATGTTTCCGAGGCTGGAGTGCAGTGGCATTATCACACTTACTGCAGCTTTAAGCTCCTGGGCTCAAGTAATTGTCCCGCCTCAGCCTCCTGAGTAGCTGGGACAATGGCGTGCACTATGATGCTTGGCTAATTTTTTTATTTTTGTAGAAATGAGGTCTTGCTATGTTGCCCAGGCTGGGCTTGAACTCCTGGGGTCAATCAATCTGGGACCTAAATTACAAATAAGATGCTAATCTGTGGTTTCAAGCCCCAGTCCTCTTGAATAGTGATGCCTATCTGCCTGTGTCAGGACATGGGAAGCCCATGTCTAGTCTGGTGCCTTTAGACCAGGCCATCTCCTACTTTTGAAAATGACTCAAAAGTTGAGCTAGCTTTCTTTTAAAAACTAAAAGTTCAAAATCAGTCTTGACATGAGGACTTATTTATTTTTTTAAAGTGCTTAAGGCTTGGTTTTAGAGTTTCTAGAGACCTAGTGGAAATTGCTATTATGAAAAGCATTGCCCATGCTATTATGAAAAGATTAAGAAATCTAGCTAAAGATAGGTGCGCAGCTTCAAGGAAAAGTTGGGTTTTTAGGGACCAGGAAGCATTAAAGGCATAGAAACTTTACATTTTGGGGTCACTTTGTTGAGTGGGTGAAGTGAGGGATGTGGTTCCTTTTCAGAATGCCAGGAGAGTACATGTAGGGATCCCATCTGATCACGCTCAATGCTCTTTCTTTGGTCCTGCTGGATAGATTTAGGTTTCCTTTTTTTAGGGCCTCAGTCTTCTATCTCCTTTGGTGGCTACCACCACTCACTCCATTGATATCTTCTACATCCTTGCCTTCACCTTGCTTAAGACTAGGATTTTGTCATCAGCTCTTCCTTTTCCTTGCTGTATACCCCACCAAACTAGATTAGTTTAAGTTAAAAAGAACCTATTGGAGGTAAACTGGGAGAAGCAAGTGTTGGATCTGGGCTGGCCCCTTTCCCATATATTAGGTCCCTGGTTACATGTTCCCATAGCATCCTATGCTTCCCCTTTCAGAATAATCATTTCCCTTGTAATGCTCAGCATCTGTATCCTGCTTGACTACAAATTTGCTGAAGGTAGGAATTGTTTGTCTTGGACTTTGCTGCCAGTCCTTAGAACAGTGTCTGGTACACAGTGTGTTCTCAAATATTTGTTGCTGGAATAAATGAATGAATTAAATCAGTCTTTTAGAGATTTATTTTTAACCACCATGGGAAAATTAAATAAATGGGGGAAGGAAAACATTCTAAAATTAGAAGACTACTTTCTACTCTCAGCTTCTGACTCCCCCTGAGCTAAGAACCAGACAGAGTTAGGCTGATAACTCCTATAAGCTGGTCCTCCTCCCATGCTGGCCCCATCTTTACTGTACGGTTAACTTTTCATGGTCTGAAGATACCACCAAGATAGACCCAGGAGTGACAACTCCATTGTAGGTGTCCGTCATTCCCTTAATCTCTATTCTGCTCCAAGTATAAACAAATTGGGGCCATTTCCTTAGACACTGGGGTTTTCCCAAGAAACCCTTTCCCTTCGAGGTATGGGTCAAATAGCTGGTAGTTAAAAAGATAACTCCTAGGAGAAATAACACTTTTTCTTTGTAATGACCTGACTGGAAAGCCTGTGTCATCACTTCTCATTTCTTATTTGAAATCAGCAAACTGGATTCAGTAGACATGAACTCTTGCCTCATGAAAGTGGGGGTTTTGTCTTTTGCACACTGTAATACCTCCAGCACCATGACCTAGCAGCATGACTGGCACATATTTGTTCAAAGTGAATACTCACACCTTCACACCCTCCCTAGAGAGCTGGTCTTGTAAGTCTCTCAAATGTATGATTTAGAGAAGTCAAAGTTAAAAAAAATTAAAACGTTGCAGCACCACCCATAGGTGAGGCTATTCTGCAAAATACGTTAATTGTCTTGAGGTATGTTTCGTCTGGACAAAACGTATTTCCACAGATACAATTCAAAGGTGTTAAGTTAAAGTGCTGTGTGCCCTGTTTATGGATTCCCAGACGTAACAGACGGAGAACGTTCAGCAAAGCAAAATGAGGGCAGCAGCGGGAAACCAGTTTCACCAGGTTCCGCCTTTTCTCGTTCACTTCCGCCCTTCCCAGTTCCTAAGCAGACAGGTGGGGCCGGGTTCGGTCGGGCCGGGTTCGGTCTGGCCGGAAAGGGCGGGCCGCAGGGGTGGCCCAAACTTCCGGCAGCGGCAGGGCGGCCTAGCTAGTGGTTCCAGCGCGAGGCGGGAGAGCGGCTGGATGACGTCACGGAATGGGCGAATGAGGGCGGCACCCGAGTGGGTGCGCATGCGCAACAAGGTGTCTGCCGGCCTGGAGCGGAGCCGGCTGCGAGGGTCTTCCCCAGCCTAGGCGAGATTTCCAGTGTTGCTTGTGGCTGGGCGCCGGGGGACTAGCTGCCTTCCCGGCAGCAGGCAGGAAGCAGCAAAAAGTTTCTGAGCCCGCGAACCTGTAGCGGACGTGGAAAAGAACGTATGTGAGAGAGACTTATGCCTCATTTAGGAAATCACTATAATACGCTCTGGTGTGGGGTGTGTGGATCGGAGAAAGGCCATCTTCCGAAGGTTCTTGCTGTCAGACCGCAAGGGAAGGCGGGGCCCCCAAAAGTTAAAATACTACCCTTCTTGCAGTTCTAGCGGATTTCATTCATTCATTTTTATGTCAGGATGAGATGGTTGTTAGTTCACATTCTGGTGCATTTTAATCAAATTGCTTTTCTTACAACTCTTCCCCTGGTGGGAAGAGTAGGGGGAGTTGTCAGTGGAAAGGATACATTTAGAACTTGGAGCTCTGTCCCAGAAGGGCTTTTGGGAGAAATGCTGTGCATTTTGCCAAAGACTGCCCCCGCCTCCGCTTCTGCCCCAAACTCCTTAAGGTTTGAACCAGAGAACGTAATTTGCAACATATAAAATTTAGAATGAAAGCCAGAGAGAATATAAATCTAGCTATAAGGCTGGAAAGACACATGAATTTGAGATTGAGGGAGACCAAGTCAACCAGAAAAATCAGGTAGCATCGGTGATCCTATCTTGTCTGGGTTGGGTCAGCATTTCAAAGCAGAGAAAGGGACAGAATAACCTTTGGAAGACACTTATACTTAACAGGAAGGCTTTTGGCAGGTTTCCTGGTGTGTCACTGGCTGCTTATAATTCCCTGCTCCTGCTTTGTTTCTAGGCCCCTCCTCAAGTGTCTGGCTGAAAGATGCCACCCAGGGAAGAGAACTGTGGCTAGATGAGGAGGCCATTCTTGATGTTGCTTCTAGATGTCATGTCATCACCGAGTCCTCAGCTGCTGGTGGCAGCTGCTCAGCAGACCCTTGGCCTGGGAAGAGACGGACTCCACCCCAAGCCATCTGCCTTCACTTAGCTGGAGAGGTGCTAGCTGTGGCCCGGGGACTGAAGCCAGCTGTGCTCTATGATTGCAACTGTGCAGGGGGCATCAGAGCTCCAGAGCTATCTGGAAGAGCTGCAGGGGCTTGGTTTCCTGACCTTTGGACTTCACATCCTTGAGATTGGAGAAACAGCCTGATTGTCAGTCCTGAGCATGTATGCCAGCACTTGGAGCAGGTGCTGCTTGGTACCATAGTCTTTGTGGACGTTTCTGGCTGCCAGCCTCACCCTTGTGTCTGCTCTCTGGACCAGCTTCAGGACTTGAAGGCCCTCGTGGCTGAGATCATCACACATTTGCAGGGGCTGCAGAGGGACTTATCTCTAGCAGTCTCCCACAGCAGGCTCCATTCCTCAGACTGGAATCTCTGTACTGTATTTGGGATCCTCCTGGGCTATCCTGTCCCCTATACCTTTCACCTGAATAAGGGAGATGACAACTGCTTAGCTCTGACTCCACTACGAGTATTCACTGCCCGGATATCATGGTTGCTAGGTCAACCCCCAATCCTGCTCTATTCCTTTAGTGTCCCAGAGAGCTTGTTCCCAGGCCTGAGGGACATTCTAAACACCTGGGAGAGGACCTCAGAACCCGATTTAGGACTCAGAATGACTTTGCTGATCTCAGCATCTCATCTGAGATAGTCATACTGCCGGCTGTGGCCCTCTGACTTTAACTCTCCTCTTATACAGAAGGTACTCAGTAAAAGATCATCTCTAGGTTGGGGATGGCAAATAATCATCTCAAGTGCCAATTCCACGTGTCTTGAGTACACTAAGGCACAATGCTGTAATAATTGGCTGCAAATGCAAAGGGCATGGAAATAGGTAATGGTGGTGCTGGTAGCAAATGGGTAGATAGTACATACTTGCCATTTCTATACCAGGAGGTCCTCTTAGCGGAGATGTTTTCATTTTCACAGGATAAGAGATAGAAGGAAAGAGATGATAGAGGAAAAGCAGGGTGGTGGAAGACAAGCTAAATACTTGTGTGGTGCTCTGTGGGTGCCGTGTGCTAGGAAAGTTGGGCTGGGGGCTTTTCTGCATGTTTTTTATGCCTCCAGCTGAATTTGAGGAGCATAGACCACCAGTATGCTTAAATATGTGATACTTGTTAATGTAATACACCATTCAGGAATAAACCAAGAGTTCTGAGGAACAGTCTGGTCAGGGTGAAGTTTATTTACAGTAGGTTAAGAAAATAACAAAAAGTCAGAAATCGCAAGTCAGTTGGAAAAGGAAAACCCAAGCTGTAAGGTACCCAAATCTTCTGAGTTTTTCATTGAGTTGCTTGCATCTGATTTTCATACAAGTCAACTGTTTTATTCAGATCATCAGGTTGTCTTTATTGGCCAGGAACACTGCCAGTGCTGCAGCAATCACCACCATCAACATTGGGAGCCATCGCCCACACTGCCTCTGCAGAGGGACAGGGGGGGACAGAAGAAAGTGGCCATGAGTTGATTGGAAAACATACAGGCAAAAATCTTTCTTCTTCCTACTCTAGTCCAGTGGAAAACCCTGGTTTGGTGGTGGAGAAAAAGCTTTTTACACTATCGCCCACTTTGTCATCTCTCTTGGGGTGAAACCAGTTAACCAGTGGTCCCTGGCCCAGGGAGCCATATCCATCAGGGACCAGATATATAAATACTGATATGAATAATCAAGGGTGGAAAATAACTCAGCAAAATTATGTTCTTTGTTTGTATTCCCCGGTACTTTTGTTGTCCTACTCTTCCTGGCTCCATGCTTATCATAGGCTAAAAGAACACCTTTTCATACTTTAGCTAAGAGAAAGTCTTTCCCTCTGGCATTGAGAGTTCCGTGAAAGTTGGGCTTTGATACATAAGCCAGTATTTTTTCCAATGGTTGCCGTAATGTCAGTATGGTATAAACCAAGCACAGTGGGACAGAATGGCCTGATGTTGGCGTGGGCTGATACATTTTATCTGCAAAACTTGGTTAAGAAGGAATCGTCCCATCATCCAGGGCTTTATGGAAGGATAGACCCTCTTACTCTGGGAGGCGGCTGCTGGCTCTGGTTCAGCTCTTCTCGACAGTGCTGCAGCTTACGCAGGCAGGAGAGGTACTCGTCACTGAGGTTGTCTAACTCCGAATGCAGTTCTCTGCACTGGGGGAGAATATCACCAAAGTCATCACTGTCACTTCTGTCTAGGACAGAGCCCAGGTTGGGGAGACTGCCCTATGTAAGTTTCACTCATTTGTAATTTTTACCACCATCCTCCCTTCCCAGCCATTCTCAGGGATTTGAGTTTGTCTTTCGACTGTTTCACATTGTCTGGAATGTGTTCATTTAAATGATTGATAATGTGCATATTATTGCATTTTATACACTTAAGTTCTTTTATACAAAGACTTTACATGCAAGTGCTTTGCAAATGGGAGACACCAGAAAATGAAGTTCTTATAGCACAAAAGACCTAGAAGTGACTTTAGTACAAGTCTCTTTCCCAGGAGTTAGTTGCATATGAACACTTCTGGGGATATGTATATTTGTGGATATGTACAAAGGAAGAGTGTTACTCTTTAAAACACATAAAGATTTAGCAAGTCCAGATACACTTAGTTTAATAAACTAAAAAAAAAAAAAAAAGATTTAAGATACTCAATGTGGGACAACATATTGAGAAGTTAATATTTTCATTAATGTGTTTGAGTTTTGGTCGACTTTCTAAAAGGTAACCATTTAATAATAACCGTGAATAGGAAAAAGATTGACAAGTCAGTCCAAAGGCACAGACACTTTATACAGGCAAATGAATATCTGCGGATATCCAGTCACAACTTAATGTTTGAAATCCCTGCCCTTTGGCTGCCTCCCAGGTCTCTCTGCCATTCTGCAGATGAGCCCTCACTGTCTCAGGTCACCCTCTCACCTCCTTTTCCTTGGTCTGGAGCTGCAAAGTCTTCTTTTGCAGCTGGTCTCTAGATCCCAGTCTTTCTCCTTTCCTTTACCCTCAGGGTCCACTTCGTTAGGGAAGGACTTTGGATTCCACTCGGGCAGAGCCTGATCTATAAAAGTAGCCAGATTCTTGGTGATAGTGAGGCCCACACCTCTGAGGAAGGGCCTTGAGGGTAGACCACAAGGACTGGGGAGAGGGGGAGGGAACTTGGGAGGGTGTGCTCTTGGCTAGACTGATGGCATTCTCTGACATAAAGTTTAACTTCTATTGGGCCCCTGCTAAGCTTGGACAGACAGTTGGAATCTGAGCTCCCTGAGGGCAAGATTGGCACCTTTTCTTTGTATCTTCAATCTTGTCTAATGCTAGATAATTTTAGTGAATACTTATTAATTGAATTTCATTGGTTGTCACATTCTTCCTAGTTTGTCCAGTAAGTTTGGCGGCTACTTTAATATAACCCCTTTTCCCTGATGTCCTCATTTCAAAGTTGTGAAGATGGCAGTCATATTCTAAAATCTGTCTTCATATGGTTAAAGATAGGTTTTCAGCCACCCTGCAGTCTTTGTCTTGGTGAAAAGAGCATGGACTAGGAGTCAGAAGTTCTGGATTGTTGTTGTAGCTGTGTTGTTAGTCTGTGGTGACACAGACCTTCATGTTCTTATCCATACTATGTGGGCATAAAAATTTCTGCCTTATCTCTTACATTATGCCCAACGATTGTGAGGAGAAAACAAAAGGTCACCTATAGTGGATAGGTGAGGAGCTGTTGGACCTTTGTATAGACGGTGAATTATCAGGAAACATGGACAGTAGACTCTCTAGGGCTAAGAGTTACTTGACTCTGGCATGCTATGTGGTTTGGGGCTGGGGGAGTTGGATATGATTTGGAAAATCAAGTGTGTAAAAATTGACATGAAATCCTGAGTTCAAAATAAGTTTATTGAAATGTTCAACATAGACATGTGCTTTCAGAGAGAATAGAAACCGTTTTCCACAGTTTGTATACCTCAGGATAGAAGGCTAACTAGTTGAAGTGTCCTCAGAGCCAATGATCAGTCCTTAAAAAGCTCCCATACATCCCGGACTTAACAGACTCCCAGAGCTGGATGGGACTCCAGGAGGTCATGTAGTCCATCCCCCTGCCTGTAGGCAGGTAAGGGAAGAGCAATGTCTTAGAATTTGTGGTAATAAATTTGCTGACCTTTCTTTGTTAAGAGTTTCTCCTGTTCTTGAAGCTGTAAGGATTGATTCTGAAGTAGACCTGTTGGAAAACACAAGGAGCTTGTCTATGCTAGCATATTTACTACAAAGAGTTTCTTTTCAGAACTTTGCTTAGAACCTTAGTTTTTAAATATGTTTCCATCTGCTATGTGTTGAATTTTCTCCCCCAGAATCTATATGTTGAAGATTCAGTCCCTTAAATTATGACCTTATTTGGAGATAGGTTCTTTAAAAGATACTCAAGTTACAATGGAGTCATTCAGGTGGGCCCTAATCTAATATCACTTGTGTCCGTATAAGAAGGGGAAATTTGGACACATATGTTCATGGGAAAGATGATGTGAAGAGACACAGGGAGAAGATGGTCATCTACAAAGCCAAGGAAAGAGCCCTGACATAGATCTTTCCCTAAATGCCCTCAGAAGGAAACAACCCTGCTGACATCTTGGACTTCTAATCTCCAGAACTGTGAGACAATACATTTCTGTTCTTCAAGACACACTGTTGTGGTACTTTGCTATGAATATATCATCCTTATAACTCTCCCTACCATGTCTCTACCTTCAAGTTTTTGCTTGAAGACTTTCCCTTTCCCCGGTGGTTGGTTTGCTCTGTTAATATTCATTGCTGTTTGCATGAAGCTTCTCTATCAGGTGTCAGAGGTTAAAGTGGTAGGCAACCAGCAGTGGTACTAATTGAGACAGGTTCTCCAACTTCTCAGAAACTGCTTTTCTTCTGAGAAGTCCCCTTTCCTCTCTGGGACCAATATGAAGTTTTGAAGTGGGTTGAGGCATATGCAGTGTAAGCTTATTTTGTAAACCATCTCTAGTGACAGGTCTATATGACATATTCATGTACATAAATTAGGATATATAAAATAAGAACTGCTTTAGGAAACTAAAAAAATCTGCAATTCTAGGGGAAATTGTAAATGGTGTCATTGGCATGGAAGGAGAGAAGTAGAAAAAAAAGAACAGAAGCTAATACATAATTTCTGAAGAGCTACATAAATGACCTAACTTCACAAGAAGAGGGTCTGAAAATGCACAGAGTTAAAGCATATGCCATAGACTGGGATATTAATCCCTACTCTGGGGTGCCTTTTGTGGGCCAGGAGCCCCAGGAAAACCCTGTGGACTTTTAAAATCTGGAAAGTTAACTTACTCTGCAACTGCTGTACTCTGGTCACCAGGGTGAGTTTCTCCGCCTCTGACCTTTTTAGTTGATCTGAAAATGCAATAATGCAAGTCAAAATAAAGGAACCCAAGACTTAATGAACCCAGTACTTAAGGATGGAAATTAGTAATAGATGCTGTCTTGTCATGGCCTCTAACGTGTGTCTATTGGAAGTTGCTCTATCTTCGTGTCCCAGTTCTAAAGAGGTAAACCAGAAGCCAAGTACCTCAGGTTCTGTGCATCAACAATGTTGGGTTGATTGAGGATTGTATTTACACATGATCTAGTCCTCTCTATCAGCTGACACAGAGGCTGTGACTTAGAGACTTTCTCTATGCCTTGTGTTTCAACTGACCTTTCCCTTTCAAATGAGGAATGTGGCCTTGATATATATGACTGATATGGGAGCAGCCATGATCTGGCCCAGAGGGATGGGCTAAAAAGAGAGCTCAGACAACAAGATGCTCTAGTATAGTGAAATTAATTTTCAATTTTGGATGATGAAAACAGCCCCACTTCTCCCTCAAGGTAAAATGATATTATAAAGCCAATCAGCCAATCAAGTGAACAAATAAAAACCTGAAGCCTTTCTCTTAACTAAGTTTTTTTTTTTCTTAGCTCACTTGGCCATGGCTCCTGTGTGCCCAAGGCCTCCAAGGAGAAGAATACCTTGTAGGTCCTGGGTATCCAAGCTGCACAGGTCTCTGTCCCCTTGCAGGCATTCAATCTTGGCCTGCAATTCCTGGTGTTCATTCTCCAAAAATCGCAGGGCCTGGTTCATCTGTAAGTCTCTGCTATCAGCTCCCTGTAAGGAGGAGGAGGGGTCAATATAGAAGGAGGTCAGTGCTGGGGTGGAGGTTGGGGGCAGGTACCATGGAAGAGGAAAATAAGAAAATTCTGGAATTGTAGAGATAGAAGGAATGTTAGGGAAATGAGAAAATAGGGAGGCGTTTCTTTTTTCCTATTCTTCTCTTTGCTTTGTTCCTCACATTTATAACAGTACATTAGAATTTTGATATTCACAAGGAACTTGTGTCTTTCATTTATTTTTATTTTTAGAGATGGGGTCTCATTTTGTCACCCAGACGAGTGCAGTGGTGCCATCATAGCTCATTGCAGGCTCTACCTCTTAGGCTCAAGCAATCCTCCCACCTTAGCCTTCTGAGTAGCTGGGACTACAGACACACACCAGTAGTTTTGAAGTAGACTGAGGCATGTGTAGTGTAAGTTTATTTTTTATTTTTAAGAAAGAAAAAGAAAGAAAAGAAAGAGAGAAAGAGAAAAGAAGGAAAAAAAGAGAATGAAAGAAAGGGAAAAAGAAGAAGAAAAAGAAGGAGAGAGAACGGGAATCTTGCTCTATTGCCCAGGCTAGAATGAAGTCTAAATATGGGTATTGGAAAGCTCTTTTATACTAATAATTGTGCTATACAATGGAGACAGGAAGGAATAAGGGAGGAGAAAAGCAAACAAACAGCCAATCAATATTGCATTTAAACCTATGAAATGCTATGCAATTGCTGGGGAGTGATTTACTCCCAACCATGTGGTCACTTTTAGAATAGATGTGATGTGTTACTGAAGAAAATGTATGTTTTGTGGATTTGGAGTAGAGAGTTCTGTAAATGTTTATTAAGTTTACTTGTTCGAGGTCTAAGTTCAAGTCCTGGGTATCCTTGTTAACCTTCTGTCTCATTGATCTGTCCAATAATGACAATGTAGTGTTAAAGTCTCCCCACCATTACTGTGTGGGAGTCCAAGTCTCTTTGTAAGTCAGCAAGAAGTTGGCCTATGTATCTGGCTGCTCCTATATTGGGTGCGCATAGACTTAGGATCGTTAGCTCTTCCCATTACATTGATCCCTCTACCATTATACAATGTCCTTCTTATCTCTTTTGGTTTCTATTACTTTAAAGTCTATTTTATCAGAGACGAGAATTGCAACTCCTGCTTTTTTTTTGCTCTCCATTTGGTTGGCAAATCTTCCTCTATCCCTTTGTTTTGAGTCTCTGTATATCCTCGCATGTGAGATGGGTCTGGATGCAGCTTACCAATCGGTTTTTTGGAATGGCTGATACTGGTTGTTCCTTTCTGTATATAGTGCTTCTTTCAGAAGCTCTTGTAAAGTAGGCCTGGTGGTAATGAAATCTCTGAGTACTTGCTTGTTCGTAAAAAATCGTATTTTTCCTTCACTTATGAAACTTAGTTTGGCTGGATATGAAATTCTGGGTTGAAAGTTCTTTTCCTTAAGGATGTTGAATATTGGCCCCCACTCTCTTCTGGCTTGTAGGGTTTCTGCTGAGAGATCTGCTGTGAGTCTGATAGGCTTCCCCTTGTGGGTAACCTGACCTTTCTCTCTGGCTGCCCTTAGTATTTTCTCCTTCATTTCAACCCTAGTGAATCTAATGATTATGTGCCTTGGGGTTGCTCTTTTGAGGAATATCTTTGTGGTGGTCTCTGTATTACCTGGAGTTGAGTATTGTCCTGCCTTGCTAGGTTGGGAAAGTTTTCCTGGATAAGATCTTGAAGAATATTTTCCAGCTTGGATTCATTCTCTTCGTCCCATTCAGGTACACCTATCAAACATAGATTAGGTCTTTTCACATAGTTCCATATTTCTTGGAGACTTTGCTCATTCCTTTTTACCCTTTTTTCTCTAATCTTGTCTTCTCGTTTTATTTCGTTAAGTTGGTCTTCGACCTCTGAAATCCTTTCTTCTGCTTGATCAATTTGACTGTTAAAACTTGTGCATACTTCGTGAAGTTCTCGTATTGAGTTTTTCAGCTCCATTAATTCACTTATATTCCTCTCTAAATTGTCCATTCTCGTTAATTTCATCAAACCTTTTTTCAAGGTTCTTCGTTTCCTTGCATTGGGCTAGAACATGTTCTTTTAGCTCACAGAAGTTTCTCATTATCCACCTTCTGAAGCCTAATTCTGTTGATTCCTCACATTCATTCTTGATCAGGCCTTGTTCAATTGGTGATGAGGAACTGCAATCCTCTGTAGGAGGAAAGGCATTCTGATTTCGGGTGTTTTCAGCCTTTTTACGCTGGTTTCTTCCCATCTTTGTGGATTTATCCACCTGTCGTCTGTGTAATTGCTGACTTTCAGATTAGGTCTCTGAGCGGACGTCCAGCTTGTTGATGGTAAAGTTTTTTCTGTTTCTTAGATTTCCTTTGGCGGACGCCCCTCCACCACAGAGCTGGACTTTCCCGGGTTGAGCTGTACTTGCTCTGAAACTCTCAATCCTCAGCAGTTCCAATTGCTATTTTTTTTTTGTGGGGGCGGACCAGCCTTCCCCAGTGGCGACCCACTACGCCGGCTGTAACAGCGACGTTAAGATCCGTGGCGCTTTTCTGCCCGGGAATCTCCCGGTCTGGTTCCCCACTTCAGTCGCTTTTCAATTAGCTGAATGGGAGACTCTGTCTTCCTGGAGCTCCAACGCCAACTAAAGGGCACTCAGTCCCGTATACTCTGGACCGAGAACTGCCGCACCGGGGCGCCTGCAAAATGGCCGTGCCGGCCAAAGAGTCGCGCTGGTGACCCGTGGGGCTCCTCTGCCGGGAATCTCTGGTCCGTGGGCAATAAAAATTCGTCTGAAAATGTGATATCCACTCACTCTCTGCGCTTTCAGTGGGAGCTACAATCCTGAGCTGCTGCTAATCGGCCATCTTGGATCTCTCTCCCGTAAGTTTATTTTTTAAACTATCTCTAGTGACAGAGGTCTATGTGACATACTCATGTACATAAATTAGAATATATAAAATAAGAATTGCTTTAGGGAACCCAATACTTTAAAAAAATCTGCCATTCTAGTGGAAATGTAAGCGGTTGTCATCGGCGTGGGACTCATGTCTTGATACTTCGGTAAATCACCAAATTAAGGAATATGAAGTCATCACTTTTCTAGATGTTTTCACTTGCTCTTTTCTTCTTCTGGCAGTGTGAATTGTTTTTTTGTTAGGGTCTTTTCCCCCACAAAGATTCAAAGTTAAAAAAAAAAAAACACAAAAATCTTCCTAGGAGTAGCCTTATAGGTGGTGGGAAGAAGAGAACAACAAAGGTTGAGATGTGGATACCATGTAGAGTGACCAGCTAGGTTCACTCTTTTGAGAAGACTCACATACTCTGTCTCTTATCAAGTGGGCTGTTCTGAGCCCTGCTTCAGGAAAATTACAAAGATCAGCTTTTGAGGTGGAGCCTCAAAATTCCAAACCAAGTAAATAAATCTATACCAATAATAGCTAATATTTACTGAGCGCTTTAATGTGTCAGGCATTGTGCTAAGTGCTTTGCATGGATCACCTTACTTAATCCTCAGAACAACCTTAAGACATAGGTACTGTTGTCCTCATTTCACAGATAGGGAAACTGAGGCTTAGGACAGATTGAAAATGATGGAACCCTTGAGAATGTCAAGAGTCTAATTGTAATTGCTAAATGTAATTGCTTAAAAAACACATTGGAGACCAGACGCGGTGGCTCGCGCCTGTAATCCCAGCACTTTGGGAGGCCAAGGCGGGTGGATCACGAGGTCAGGAGTTCAAGACTAGCCTGGCCAACATAGTGAAACCTCGTCTCTACTAAAAATACAAAAAAGTTAGCTGGGTGTGATGGCAGGCACCTTTAATCCCAGCTACTCGGGAGGCTGAGACAGGAGAATTACTTGAACCCAGGAGGCAGAGGTTGCAGTGAGCCAAGATTGCACCATTGCACTCCAGCCTGGGTGACAGTGCGAGACTCCATCTCAAAAAAAAAAAAAAAAAAAACAAAAAACAAAAAGCCACACACACACATTGGCAGAAAGTGTTAGTACTCACCTGTAAATAAATTAATGACATTCGTTCTGTGCCAATAATGGGCAATTATGAACTGGATGCTTTTTTGGGATGGAGTTTGGAGAGTGGGTTGGGGTATGACATTAGTAGGCTGATAAATATTCCAGCCATCTCTTTTCATTTGGATGGTGTCATTCCAATGAATGCTTAGTTTATTTGCATGAGGAGTGCAGACATCCTTGCTAAACTCAAAATTAGATTTCAGAGCCAAAACAGTGAATTTGGTACAAAGTAGGCAGTGACTGAGGATCTGAAAGCCAGATGCTGTCAGCTGCCTTTAGAGTCCCTAACCCAGAACAGCTTCTTTCATCACCACCCATCCTCCCCATACCCTGCCTTCCCTCCCCAGCCCCAGTGCCTGGTACCTGCAGTTTGGACTGAAGCACATGGAGTTGGCTCTCCAGCTCTCTGTGCTGGGTCCCTAGGGTCCTCCAGTCCTCCTTCAGAGCTTCATACTGGCTCCTCCACTCTTCACACTTCTGCTCTGCCAGGGCCAGGGATCGCTGAGGGAGATCAGAGAGGAGAGGGTTCCAGGGAGTTGTGCAACTGGCTCCTTGTTCCCCAAGCTGCCTGGGGTTCCCACCCCAAGGTCTATGTGGCATCCTTATACCTGTGTGCTCTGTAGTTGCTGCTCTGCATTCATTTTCTCCTCCAGCACTTTCTGCAGTGACTCCTTGGCCTTCTGCTCATAGCTGTTTTTCTGGTCTTCCATCTCCAATAGTACTTTTTTCATTCCCCAAGGGGAGTATTTCTGTAAATTTGATGCAATTCAACAAATACACATTGAGCTTCTGTGTGCCAAATCCTGAGCTGGGATACAGAAATAAAAAGAAGTTGATTCCTCCCCCAGGGAAGAGATACCAGTAATCTTGTGAGCCTTTTCTTTAGGGTAGAGCTAGCAGGGAGAGTCCCCTCAGGCAATGAGAGATGAGTGGGGGGCATAATAAACAGTGCCCTACACTTGCTGGGCATTGTATCCGAGGCCTTGTACAAGCTCTTGAAATCCAACATGTCTAAAAGGAGTCATCTTTCTAAGCATGTGTTTTTTCTCCTGGACTTCCTATGTCAGTGGCCAGAATCATCATCCATCCAGGCGTTTCCAAACCCTAAACCAAGGAGTCAATCTTCATTTTCTCTCTCACTTCCTCCCAGTAATCAGTTAGTTATTGAGCCTTGACAATTTCCTTAACAACTCATATCTGTCTCCTCTCTATCCCTACTTCTGCTTCCTTAATTCAGGCTCTAGTAGTAGAATTATATGGATTAATGCAACAGCCTCCCTTTCTTCAAAACTTGCCTCCCTTCAATCCCTTTTCAGTCCTGCATTTACAGAGTTTTTTAAAATGCAAATCCGATCTTGCCACTTCCTGCGTAAGTCTGGATTCCCAGCATCCTAAGAATCACATTTAAATTCCTTGTCATTGCTCCTCTTGCATGCCTAGATTTTCATCCCATGCTTCTTCTACCTAAGCCGAGATGTTTGCAGATCCCCCAGCACTCTGTTTTTTGGCTTCTGCCTTTACCCATATAGCTTCTGCCTAGAGCTGGTTAACTTCTTCTCATACTCAAGATTCAGTCCAGTATCATCAGTTCTGATAAACTGACCACCTACCCCCATTCCCCAATGTCTTATGGATTAGGTAGCTTTTCTTAGTGTTCATAGTGTTCACATAATATCTCCTGCATGCCTCTATTGTTCTACTCTATTGACTCATCTGTCTTTCATACTGGATTGTAAACTCCTTCAGGAGGGAGCATACTACTGCTGCTTTTAAATGAAGTCATTGTAGCCTCTCTACAATCCCAAATGAACTTAATGTTTTAAAATTAATACCTTTGCATTATCAAATTCCTCCTGGCTACAGGACTAAGAAAGAGACACAAGCGTAGCTTTGCAAATTCACTGGAGGGTCTTGCCTTCTCCCTTCATCTTTATGCCCTGTGATTTTGGGGGAAGGCAGGCAGCTTTTAGTGTCAATTCTGGATTACCCACTATGCAAGCAGTAGACCAGATGACAAAAATTTAGGGATCCATGTGAAATCATTTCCATTTATCTTTGGAATTATCTGAAATTTTTGATTTAAATGTGAATGTTTTATGGTTTTGGAACTTTCATTAAAAACCAGATCCAGGAGTTAACCTGGTTGAGGTCATATGTAGGGGATGTCCCAGATACTGGACATCCAATGACCATCCATGCTGGTCACTTATTATTTGTTATTCCCCACTGAAAATGAGTAGACTGGCATTCTGAATTATATATTAGTCTCTTATGAGCTTGGTTGGCATTATTTAGTCCTGACAAAGCAAATCATACTGAAAAAATAAAAGTTGTGGACTACGAAAGTTATAGACTCCATAAACTCTGATCCCCTGTAAGATGCCATCTGTGTGGCCAGGACTATCTTCTCTCTCTAATTCCAGATGGGAGAAGTCTGCCTGTTTCACCCCATTCTCTTATTTGACGTCTTTCCACCTGTCAGGGATCCATCACTTCTCAAGTGTGAAAGCTGATTTCTTTCTATCTCTTGTAAACCAAGATTACTCCAATCAAGAGACTACTAATGCTGGAAAACAATGTTACAGAAGAGCCAAGTAAAAGAGCTTTTACATTCTTCTAAGGATTGTTAGAAAAATAGAACAAAGTTGCCCATAGAATGAAAATCATTTTCTAAGACTTCCTTATAACATCCAATTCATCTGTTCAAAGATTAGGATGTGTAAAGGTCTGTCTGGGTGGTGTGAATCTTTACCAAGGGTCTTTCCCTACAGTTTCAGATATTCTCAAGGTTTCCCTGGGAGCTGACAAAGTGGTTAGTGCTGGGATTCCTTCCCAGGGTGCAAAGAGAAGCATACTGGGAGAAAGAGAGAGAAAGAAGATGGAGACAGTGATCTAGTGAATTAGAGGCTAAAGTGAAAATGGCTAAGCCAGAACTGGGTAAGTAGGAATGGGTGTGTTATTCTCTATCTGATGGCATTTCTAGAAAGTAAGATTGAGGTTCAAGCATTCTTCTCATTTAATTCTAGATTCCTGAGATGGAAGTATCCTTCAGAACGCTTACCTGGGTACAGGTGTACAGCTGGTTTTCTAAGGATCTCAGTTTCCCCTTTAGTTTGTCTTCATTAAGCTGTCCCTAGAGCAAATGGGATGAGTTAATGAACTCGGGCCAAAATCTAGTCTGCAGAGTTTGACTTTATATTCCTATCCTACTGCCCAACATATAGTTGGTGCTCAAACAGTGAACTCTTTCAGGAGGTAGGCAGGAGCAAAGATGACAAAGGATGTTGGATAGAAGAGGATCTTTTCCTCTTTCCCTGGACTAGGACAAGAAAGACTCAGACTGGCCTCAAGTCCTCTTTTTACCTAGATTTTTATCAAATGGTTCTGGGTCGCATAGCAGGAGGTTGGGGGAGCCTGAAAGGAAAGCTTCTAAGTTACCCTTTCACTCACTACCTTCCCTCCCCTGTCTAGGCACTTCTGCACTCCTCACCTCTTCTCAGTCTTGTACGTGGACTTTTACCTGTAAAATATAGGCCAGTAAGGCTAACACAGTCTCCTCTCCCAGGAGAATATTTATTCCCTCCCTTATCCACTGTTATGGGCTGATTTGTATCTCCTCAACATTCCTATGCTGAAGTCCTAAGCCCCGAGTGCCCCAGAATGTGACCCTATTTGGAGACAGGGTCTTTAAAGATGTAGTTAATTTAAATGAGGCCATTAGACTGGGCCCTAATCCAATATGATGAATGTCCCTACTAAAAGAGGAGATCAGGACACTGCAGGAAAGCCACATGGAGACACAGAGAGAGATGGCAGGGGAGAGACCACAGGAGAAATGAACTTTGCCCACACCTCAGTCTCAGACTTTTAGCCTCCAGAACTGTGAGAAAATAAACCTCTGTTGTTGAAGCTCCCCTGTGATACTTTGTCATTAGCAGCCCTAGGAAATTAATATACTCTCCTCCCTGCCACACACACCTGCACATATACACACACCTCCACATGCACATACACACTTCCACCTGCACACACACACTTCCACATGCACACACACACCTCCACCTGCACACACACACCTCCTCATGCACGTGCATACCTCCACCTGCATATGCACACTTTCACCTGCACACACATACTTCCACCTGAACATGCACAGGCACACTTCCACTGGCACACATATGCCTGCACATACACACACTTCCACCTGCACACGCACACCTCCACATGTGCATGCACACCTCCACCTGGGCATGCACACCTTCAGACACCTCCACACACATGCACACCTCCACACACATGCACACTTCCACCTGCACACCCACACTTCCAACTGTAGACACCTCCACATGCACACACACACTTCCACCTGCATACGGACACCTCCACCTGCACACAGACATTTCCACCTGCACACGGACACCTCCACCTGCACACACACACCTCCACCTGTACATGACACCTCCACCTGCACACACACACTTCCACCTGAACACGCATACCTCCACCTGCACACAAACATTTCCACCTGCACATGGACACCTCCACGTGCACACATATACTTCCCCTGCCCCACCTGCACATGGACACCTCCACCTGCACACATACCCTTCCACGTGCACACAGACACCTCCACCTGCACACATTTCAACCTGCACACGGACACCTCCACCTGCACACACACACTTCCACCTGCACATGGACACCTCTACCTGTACACAGACACCTCCACCTACACACACACACACCTCCACCTGCACACACACATTTCCACCTGCACATGGACACCTCCACCTGCACACACACATTTCCACCTGCACATGGACACCTCCACCTGCACACACACACCTCCACCTGCACACGGACACCTCCACCTGCACACACATACTTCCACTTGCACACACTTTCACCTGCACATGGGCACCTCCACCTGTACACAGACACCTCCACCTGCACACACATATTCCACTTGCACACACTTTCACCTGCACATGGGCACCTCCACCTGTACACAGACACCTCCACCTGCACACACACCCCTCCACCTGCACACACACCCCTCCACCTGCACATGGACACCTCCACCTGCACGCACATACTTCCACTTGCACACACTTCCACCTGCACACGGACACCTCCACCTGCACACGGACACTTCCACATGCATATGTACACACTAGACTCAAGAGGAGAACTTCTTTAAGAAAGCAAGAAACGGAGAGATATTAAAGCAGAGTGAGAGCAGCAGGGGGTGTGAGCAAGCTTCCCGGAAAGTCACATTCTATTTATTCATAAGCTGGGTCTATCTAATGGCATTTTGGACACTCCAAGATAGATGCTAATCTCAAGGGCGAGAGGGGGAGCAAGGCTGGCATGAAGTGCCAGTCTCTGCCTCTGTTTGTCAGTGTTTTAGCTGAGTAGCTAACAGCTTCCTTGCTGCTTTGTTGTCCCTCCATTTGTAGACTTGCCACTTTTTCCCAGATAGGGGTTTCCTTCTTCCAGCCTGGAGTTTTGTGTAGGGTGTATGTGTGTAGGGGATGGGGCAGGGGTGCCATCAATGAGAGCAAGTTTTCCAGAGAAAGGGCAGTAGCTGGTTTTCCTATCCTTTCTCTGGCTTTTTCCAACCAGGCCAAGTGGGACAATTGTGAGGTTTGAAATTCCACCTCTCTTCAGGCCTGAGACACCATGGGCCCTCTCAGTCACACAGCCTGGACGTTTCTGTCTCATAACATTTCCGGTCTGTAACGGTCTGGGGGCAAAGGAGGGAGCTTGGTGTTGAGGTCTGCTTCCCTCAGTGAGTTTCAGGGTGCCTGGGGGAGGCAGGAAGTGGTATCTTTCAGCTCCTGCTTTGATCTTGTTTGGCTGATTCTTCTAACCATGGGAGCCAGGGGGTGCCCCCACCCTTTCTGCTTCCTGTGTTTCTCAACTGGGGCTTGAAAAAGCAAAAAGCGTTGCCAAAAATAATTTTTTAAAATGCCTCCTGTTATTAATGTTTTTCCTAACATCTCATGTGAGGGAGAGCGTCTCAGGTGAGGGAGAGCGGAGAGTCTGGGATTTGGCATCTACAGTAAGCACGGGGCTTTGGGAGCGATGGAAGACATGGACAAAGACTTCCCCTGTTTGAGCTTTGAAGTAACTGTTGAAATGGCTGCATTCCACAGTGGCCTGCTCATTGTCAATCCACAGGTCCTGAAATCAACTGGCTCTACCCCTACCTCCTCTAGTTCACATCCTCCGATTCCACGCATTTGCCTTTGCCCACTCTTTTGCACAGAATGCCATCAAACCTACCAAGTTTAAGGTTTATCTTGCTCTATTTTGGGAAGAAAACAGGCCCAGGGCAGTATTCTTAAAATGTCCCCCAGTCTCCTACCCTTTTGGGGTATCTCCTCTCTCCCTATTCCATAGTATGGCTTTAATCCAATATTTTGCCTCTTCCAGCTGTTTTGGTATTTTCACCCAACTCAGATAAATTTTCCATTTGTGTTGCAATGGAAGACAATTCATGACAGCCCCTTCAGTGGGGATAAAGGGCCACCCAAGTCTGGAGCTTGAACAAAAACCTCTTTCCACAGCTCTGCTTTTCTGGACTCCCCAAGACGTCACAAAAGTCGCAGCCAAGTTGTTGCATATGGGGCATGTAGTTTCCTGGTCTGAGCCCCAGGGCTCCCGACACTGAAGCCCAGTGTTACAGTATGTGGGAATAAGCACTTCTTACAGGCCTACTGCTGACCTTCTAGGCAGCTAGACCCCAGGAGCCCAGGGCTCAGAGGGCACATAGGCCCCAGTGGAGAGAGGAGCAAGGTGGAGGCCATACACACCTGGTGCCGGTCTGAGGTCTTCAGCTCCTGCTTCTGCGTGGTTTTCCCCTGCCTCTGATGTGCTCTCCAGAAACACCACCACCTCACCACAGAAGCACCAGCCCACAGCTCATCTCTCTTCTCTAGTAGAGGTTGCTTAGGGCTTGCAGCCAATCCCGCGCTGCGCTGTCATCTCAAGATCTTAATTCCACGTTGCAGATCTTCAAACCCAAGCCTGCCCTGCTCTCGTTTTTGTATTGCGCAATATTGAGAGCTTGCTTTCTTTGCTGGTAGAGCTGTTTCTGCCCTGAAGGTTGGATCCTGCTCAGGAGTCTCAGTAGTGCCCTAGGACCTATGGTATTCAAAAGGCCCAGAGACATCTGGAGGTGGAGCCGCTGGAGGGAGCTGATCCTTGGGGTTCTAATAGGGAGTTTGTGGTGAGTTCTCAGCACGTGAAGTTGGAAATTCAAATTTATGAAGGTCAAATGGAAAAAATAAAGATCTGAACCAGTTCTGGCCACATTCTTCCAGTGATTTTTCCCAAATAGCACAGTCTGGGGCTATCCTTTTATTGAAGTTGAGGCTTTCATGGAAGGGATAAAGAGTTGAATTGCCTTGTTTTAGGGGAAGAAATAGCTGTCAACTGAAAAAGCTGAGACTGTTTTTCTTTAAAACCGGAAGCTAGGGGGTTGGTGGAGAGGAGGGAGGAAGAAGAGAAGGGTGAGGATTGGGAGGGGTGAGAAGAAGGGAGGGAGAAAACCGCAACCAAGGGAACTTCCGCTGTTGGGCTGGAGCATGGGGTGAAACTCCTCCCTCGGAGACAAACCCAGAAATGTCTCTTCATATATCACCCCTCATTCCCACAGAGCTTGCTTTGATTCAAGCTCTGGTTGTGTCTGTCTTGGGATATTACAAGAGTCTCAACTCCCCCAACCCCCTGCTTGGAGCCAGGGTCCTTATTGCTACAAGTTAGAGAATCCTTGAACCCTCCTCCCTCTTGTTTTTTTTTTTCAAGACAGGGTCTCACTCTGTCACCCAGGCTGGAGTACAGTGGTGTTGCCTGGACCTCCTGGGCTCAAGCCATCCTCCTGCCTTAGCTTCCCAAGTAACTGGGACTATAGGTGCCTGGCTAATTTTTTAATTTTTAGTAGAGATGAGGTCTCACTATGTTGCCCAGGCTGGTCTTGATCACTCAAGTGATCCTTCTGCCTTGGCCTCCCAAAGTGTTGGGATTACAAGAGTGAGACACTGTGTCCAGCCGGAAGTTAGAGAACCTTTTAAGACACAGATCTGATCATTCACAAGTCATTTCCACAGATAGTAATTGCATACCTTCTAAGGATGAGCCAGATATTGCTAAGTGTAGGATGTTAAGCCTCAATAAAGCATAGTTCCATTCCTACTCAGCTTATTACCTATATCAGCGTTTCTCAAGCTGGGTAGCATGCATTCTAATGGATCTCTGATTTTATGTATATATACATATAGGAGTTTCCTTTAAAAATGGGTCCATGCATTATTCAAGTTTGAGATACCTTGTTCAACAGAAAAAGTTTAAGACCCGTAATTCTAGAGACCTGTCTGAGATCCTTTTTTTGGCACTGGTCTGACATACCTTCATTTCAGTCATACCCTGCTATCCCCCAATTCTTTGTCATTCATAGGCCTATAATCATTCCAGTTTCTTTGCCTTAAACACCCTTCTACTTTCTGCTTTTTTTCCTCATCATCACTCCTGTTTCTGTACTGGTGAGCTCCTACTCATTCTTCAAGATTCAGCTAAAATGGTTTCTTTCCTTTATTTTTATTTTTTGAGACAGAGTCTTGCTCTGTCACCGAGGCTGGAGTGCAGTGGTGTGATCTTACTGCAACCTCCACCTCCCGGGTTCAAGTGATTCTTGTGCCTCAGCCTCCCAAGCAGCTGGGACTTTAGGTGTACACCATCACACTCACCTAATTTTTATATTTTTAGTAAAGATGGCATTTCGCCATGTTGGCCGGACTGGTCTTGAACTCCTGACCTCAAGTGGCCCACCCACCTTGGCCTCCCAAAGTGCTGGGATTACAGGCATGAGCAGCTGTGCCTGGCCAGGTTTCTTTCCTTTAAAGCCTTCCCTATTCCACCTCAGGCAGAATAATTGCTGCCTTCTTTCTGTTTCCCCTGCATCACTCTGTATGCACTGCTGCTATAGCCATATTATACTGTTTTGGTGTTATTTATTATGTGTGTCTGTCTTCATGGCTGGAGTGTGAGCTCCTCAAGAGTTAGGACTGTAATGCTTTTTGTCCTTGTAGCAAAGAGCCCTGCACAGAGTTGGAACTTATCAAATGACTGTCAAACAAATGAGATGATCTCAATTTAGCTCAGGACCGGAAACCACCTCACATGCACAGCTGTTGGCCCCAAGTTCCTACTCTGTCATTGAAAATGACCTAACAATCAGGAGCCATGACCATACATTCAAAATTCCAGGTACATCGGACATTTTTGATGTAAGGAGCAGGGTTGAGCTTAAGAAGTCTTTTTTACATCACTGCAACTTCTCAGTTTTGTTCTATACCCTCCTGTCATCTTTCCGTCTATCCTTGAGGTAGGGTGTGATGTCACACAGGCCAGTGAGGTTGTGTGCTCTGTCTCTTTCCACCTGGTGCTTTATGCTTTGGTGGTGTCAAACTGCTTGTAGCTCACGCTAATACATGAATTTATAGTATATACTAGTGTAGGGGCTTCAGCATGGGGATTCTGAGGAACGTTGGGAATCCCCAAGACCCTTTCAAGAGATCAGCAAAGTCTTAGCTTTTCTAATGACATATTTGTGTGAGACTGAATTTTTCTTCGTTTAAAACAACAGATTGAATGCAGAAGCAAATATGAGACTCTAGCTCTTGTTTTCTTGCCAGACATTAAAAATATTTGCAAAAGCATAAAGCAATGACACTCCTGTCACTAATTTTGTTTTGTTTTTGAAAATGTGGTTCTTTTTCTTTTTCTTTTTTGAGACAGAGTTTCACTCCCATCGCCCAGGCTGGAATGCAGTGGTGCAATCATGGCTCACTGCACCCTCCACCCCTGAGGCTCAAGAGATTCTCCTGCCTCAGTCTCCCAAGTTGCTGAGACTACAGGTGGATGCCAACACACCTGGCTAATTTTTGTATTTTTAGTAGAGACGAGGTTTCGCCATGTTGCCCAGGCTGGTCTTGAACTCCGGAGCTCAAGTGATCCTCCTTCCTCAGCCTCCCAAAGTGCTGGGTTACAGGTGTGAACTGCTGCATCCAGACTGTTTTTCTTTTCTTTTTTTTTTGAGATGGGGTCTCGCTCTGTCGCCCAGGCTGGAATGCAGTGGTAAGATCTTGGCTCATTGCAACCTCTGCCTCCTAGGCTCAGGTGATTCTCATGGCTCAGCCTCTGGAGTAGCTGAGATTACAGGCGAACACCACCATATGTGGCTAATTTTTGTATTTTTAGTAGAGAGAGGGTTTTGCCATGTTGGCTGGGCTGGTCTCCAACTCCTGACCTCAGTTGATCTGCCTGCCTCAGGCTCCCAAAGTGCTGGGATTTACAGGTGTGGGGCACCGCACCCAGCCAACTGTCTTAATTTCTAATATGGTAAATATAAAAATTTCTTATAGATTTTTAGTAATTTAAAAAGTATAAAGAAATCCTGAAATAAAAAGGTTGGAGAACCATTGTATTAGACTGTAGTATGTCTTTAGATCTTTTTTTGTTTGTTTGAGATGGAGTCTTGCTCTGTCACCAGGCTGGAGTTCGATCTTGGCTGACTGCAACCTTCATCTCCTGGGTTCAAGCAGTTCCCCTGCCTCAGTCTCCTGAGTAGCCAGGACTATAGGCACGTGCCACCATGCCTGGCTTGTTTTATTGTGTTTCTTTTTAGTAGAGATGGGGTTTCATCATGTTGGCCAGAATGGTCTCCATCTCCTGACCTCGTGATCCACCCACCTCAGCCTCCCAAAGTGCTGGGCTTATAGGTTCAGCCACTGTGCCTGGCCTTTTTTTTTTTTTTTTTTTTTTTTTTGATGCGGAGTCTCACTCTGTTGCCTAGGCTGAAGTGCAATGGGGTAATCTTGGCTCACAGCAACCTCTACCTTCTTGGTTCAAGTGATTCTTATGCCTCAGCTTCCTGAGTAGCTAGGATTACAGGCATGAGCCACTGCACCTCGCTAATTTTTTTTTTTTTTTTTGTATTTTTAGTGGAGACAGGGTTTTGCCATGTTGGCCAGGCTGGTCTCGAACTCTTGACCTCAGGTGATCCACCCATCTTGGCCTCCCAAAGTTCTGGGATTACAGGTGTGAGCCACTGCATCTGGCCTTGCCTTTAGATATTTGCCTGTGCCCCAACTAGAATACTATTCCTGTTTCCATATTTTTCTGGCAAATACTTATATAAGTATTCCCTTGGCTCTTTTCTTCTCTGGAGTCACTCATTCCTTCTTGTATTTTCCTATATCCTCAAAACATTTATTTTTCATGTTTTTGTATTGTTTAGTCATGTGTCTTTCTTATAAAACCATTATCCTTCTCAAAGCAAGAATGCTATCTAAATAATCTAATTATTTCTAGTGCTAGTCCAGTGTTCCATATAGAGGACATAACCTATGAATATTGTACACTGAATGGACTAAAATCAAAGGCCTGAATTTTAGTTCCAGATCTGCCACTAACAGCTGTGTGACTTTAGACTAGTTACTTGACCCCTCTGAAACTCAGTTTCCTCATGGGCAAAATGAGAGTATTAGACCAGATTGTCTCTAAGGCCCCTTTCCACTCTGATATTCATATTCGGACTGAGTGGGTACATGGCATGCTGGTTGGGATAAATATCAGTGTGTATCCTATACAAAAATATCTGACATTTACCATATTCAGAAATATAAACTATATTGGGATCTTCCTTCATTCCCTCCAACAAATTAAAAAATAGGAATTCTTGCCACTTTTGGTTCTGGATCTTCCTTGGATGTGTAGCAGCGTGACCCTCAGGTGATGACCCCTATATTTATTGTGACCTGTTTGACTTCTAAGTCTGAGTACCACCTCCCTCATCTTCTGCCCCCCTCCCAGCCCACTTTTCAGTGTGAGGAAACCCCTTCTCTTACTGTGATGATGTGGAAAGAAAAATGAGATGGGAACACACACAAGCTCATGAACTTTGTTCAAAAAAAATTTCATTCCCTTACCTTCCAAGAGCTGTCAGAGGCCTGAATCAGAGTGGACAGTAGGTCTTGGAGAATCACCATTTTCTGTTTTAGGACCAGCTCCCTTTGTAGGGCCTCCTGGGGGTGCAGGTACAAAATGCAAGAGGGTCAGTTTAACCTAGAGGAGCAGGGGGTAGGTGGATGGAGGAACTGAGGGGAAAGGTCACATGCCACTTACTTTGAGGTAATCAGAAAGCTGGATGATTTCCTGGAGAGAAAGAACAAGGGTATTCGAAATGTCTCTAGGTCCCCTGAAATGCTGGGACATAGAACCAGAGCCTGGGTTGGCTTGTGTAGAGCGAACCTCTTCTGCTTTGGCTCTGACAGGGTCCTGTTAGGCCCCATGTCTATGCTTAGTACCCCCTTGCTATCCAGGAAGAAGATGCTCCTTCATCCCAGCTAAGTTTATCATGAAATTCCAGAATGTCAGAGCTTAATACTTTCTGATTCGACCCCTTCAAAGTGAATATGTACTTACCTTATCCAGAACTGCAACTCCATAACTAGGAAGAGAAGAAATTAAAAATAATGATAATGGACCAAAGAATCAAGTCAGGAGGCAGTAGGTTGATTCCTTCTGAAATCCCTTCTGAAGAGCCAGAAGGGTGGGGAAGAGCTTTCTCTTTCTTAATTAAGGTGGACATGGAAATTCACTGTGTTTTCTCTAGAGAGGAATGGATGGGATACGAGAGGGTTAGGGTCAGGAACTCACTTGGTTTGCTGACTGGCATCGTTCTTAATTGTTGGTCCTTCTGCCTTTGTCTGAGTACCTGAGAGATGGAAGATAAGGTGATTTAGAACCTATGGGGAGGAAGTGAGGGAAGTGGGGGAGGGACAGGGACTCTCCATTGCCAGTGAGCTGGGACAGCTGTCACAGGATTCTCTGCAGGCCCTGTGGAGTAAGGGAGCCTCTGCTCTTACCGCGGTGGTGTTTGGGTGGCTTCTTGATGGGAGGGTCCTGTGGAGGAAGGCCCCCAGCCTGTGAGGAGAGGTGGTCAGTCAGATCCCTGCGAATGCCTGAGGGAGGAGGATGCTGGGCTGGAAAGACCTCAGAGCTGGTCCCTGCCACCTGGAAGGCAAGTGGGGAATGCTGAAAACCACTGCCTGGAGGCTCTTGAAAGATTCTCCTGATGATTTCAGAAGGAAGAACCAACTATCATGTTTGTGATGGACTTGCCCCTATCCCTGCCCAAATTTGTGTGTTGAAATCCTAACTCCCAATGTGATAGTGTTAGGAGGTGGAGGCTTTGAGAAATAATTAGGTCAGTGGGGAGCCCTCATGAATGGGATTAGTGCTGTTATAAGAAGAGACATGAGAGAGCTTGCTTTCTCTCTCTGCTCTCTGCCTTGTGAGGATACAATGAGCAGAAGGCCATCGGCACACTGGGAAGAGTGCCCTCATCAGACACCAGATCTGCAGGATTCGTGGTCTTAGACCTCCAGACTCCAGAATTGTAAGAAATACATTTCTGTTATTTAAGCCACCCAGTCTATGGTAATTCATTACAGCAACCCAGACTAAGACAATGTTTCAGGTCCACAAAACCAAAGTAGCCCACTCAAGCTTTCAGAGCCACACAGGCTTCTCCTGCTCCTGACATCCTTGTCCTGATTGGCAGGTGTGGTCCTCTTCTGGCCAGGCATATGTGGAGCTGTACTTTTCTCCAGTTTTCTCTCTAGAATCCTTAGTTATTGCTGTTGTTTTTTTTCTCTCTCTACCTTGTTTGGTCTCAGCCGCTTGTATAGCCAGCATGGTGATGTGAAAAGAGAACTAGTCTGAGTGGGGAGTGAGGGGATCTGGGTTCAGATCCCACCTTTTCTAGGATTCAGTCTTCTATCTGTGTAGTGAGGAATTTGGAATAGGTAATCCCTAAGGTTCCTTCCATATTCCAAGGAAAGCTTTCTTCCTCTTAGTAACAGCTGGAAAATCGTTGAGGTTTTGTGTGAAGACTAGGTGAAGTGGGTAGTTGGGAGGTTTTTTGCTTTAGTATACAGTTTGCTTTCTTTTGCAACTGGGCTCTGGGATCATTTCTCTGAATAGCATCTCCTATTGAGCATAATATATCCACTAGTTAAGAAGCTCTGATGGAGTACCCACTCTGGATAGGGCACAATGCCAAGCATTTCCATGGAACATAGCGGACACATCCCTGCTGTCAACATGCTCACAACCTCAGTAGGAAGGCACAGATGGTTTGCTTGCTGAGGTCATCTCAGCATACCCTGGTTTTTGCCAACACTGTTCCTTTCCAGGCCAGACTAATGGACCCTCTAAGGGTTACACAATTTTAGAAGACAGCAGAGGTGGCCTGGAGAAGCCAGGGAAGTCTACCTGGACCAGATGAGGCTGTAGCTGAGTGATTTAATAGAATTGGAATGACATAAGAGAAAAGAGAAAAGTGGGTACAACAGCCTTGCAGAAGAAAAGAGGACAGATATGTCTGTGTGTGTGTCAAGAGGATTGACTTATGTGCTTGGCATATAATATATTAGCTTTGGAATTATTTTTATTTATTTTATTTTTAGTTTTTTAGAGACAGGGTCTCCCTCTGTTGCTCAGGCTGGAGTGCAGTGGTGTGATCATAGCTTATTACAGCTTCAAACTCCTGGGTTCAAGTAATTCTCCCATCTTTGCTTCCTGATTAGTTACAGGTGTGCACCACCATGCCTGCCTAATTTGTAAATTTTTTGCTAGAGACAGGGTCTTGCTATGTTGCCCAGGTTGGTCTCAAACTCCTGGCCTCAAGTGATCCTCCTACCTTGGCTTCCTAAAGTGCTGGGATTACAGGTATGAGCCAACATGCCTAGCCTGGAATTGTTTTTAAAAATTATTTTTTTTCTCCTACAAGTCAAGTGCAGAACAAAAAGAGCTAAACAAACAAAAATGCAACAACAGAAATCTCTGAATAAGTGGCTGTTGGCAACTTTACTATATGACTGAGGAAGAAGGACTTAATTTAGATCACTTTTTAGTGACCTTAAGCCCACCCACCCACCTTGTCCAGAGAGGGTCCCAGAGCACAGAGCACTATGCCCCTTGACACGGCCCACCTGCTCTCTGGAAGAAGAGATCCTGCTGGCACAAGACAAGGGCTCCTTGAGGACAGTCACCTGGCCTGGCCACCTGGAGGGCCCTTGCTCCCTGGCCTGGGGGACGCCGTGCCTTGCCCTTCTCCTCTAACTCCAGGTTCCTCCTCCTGAAGAACTGCTGCAGTCGAGCTCTCTGGAGCTGCTCTCTCTGCTGGATCCTCAGTGTCTTCCCCACCTGGCGGCAAGTGGTCACATTGGGACGGCAGCGGCGGCTTTCACGGGTCTCTTGCCGACGCTCACACTTGGCCTCATAGCTCTCAGCCCACCGGGCCAAGACAGGGGAGGGCCTGGAGTCTGGGCTGATCATGATGACCGCTGAGCACCTGTTGCACTTGGCTTCCAGTTCCTGGAATAGATGCCTGGATCTGCCAAATGCCAAGAGGGAGGAGAAGTGGAAGGGTCAGAAGATAGGCAGAAAAATGACTCTCTCTCTAGACCAGGGGGGTGGAAATAGCACAGACTTCCATCCATCTAGACCAGGGGGTGGAAATAGCACAGACTTCCATCCATGTGGGTTGAAAACTGAGGACATGGTGGTATCAAACTGGGCGTCAGGACTCCTGGGCTCGGTCTCTAATGAACTAATACAATCTTATAAAAGCAAATTGCTGCTTTTCTCTGGCCAATGTTTCCCCTTTGTAAAGTAAAAGGGTCTCTGTGGCTGCCACTTACTCCTTGACTGAGCATGTTACCATGCCTCTAAGGGGAATGTGAGAAATAATTGATTAAACTCACAATGAGCTTATAGCCTCTTAGATGGCAGGTGTGTGTTCATTTTCCAGACGTGTAAAGAAAGAGCTAAGTTGATCCCCTCTGCCCTCTCATCCCCCAGTTGAAAAGGAAAGTCAGTATCTTTACTGCTCTCTTGGTCCAAGTCATTACTAACATAGTTGAGTGACACTTCTCAAGATCTGGAGGGATAACCTGGCCCCCTCAGGTGGTGACCAGTCCTGTGACCAGCACCTGCTGCTCTCTTCTTGACTTTAAGCAACTAGCTTGTGAGCCTGGACCTGGGAGGGAAACCCTACCCTAATTCCTCCAACCTGCTGTCCTGACAATTGTCCATGGGCCCCTCACTTCAAGCTCAGGACTGGGCTCTGTCTTTCAGGGACATATCAAATCCAATCAGTACTGACTGAGCATCTGCCACATGTCTACTACTGGCCAAAATCCATTTCGGAGCATCTGGTTCCAGTATTCTCGGAGCTAGGGTTTCCATTTCTTTAGGATCACCTCCCTGTCAGGGCTAAGTCTGGTGCCAAGTCTGATTTCCTTAGCCCAGACACAGATTGTGCCATCCAAACCCACCAACACATGAATTATGCCTCAATAAGGCTGCTGCATACAGAGAAGAAACAAAACAAAAACAGTAACCAGAAGTTGCCAGGGAGCCAGGCTTGGTGTAGGGGCCACAGGATGCTCCTCTGCATGGCCTTACCTGGTATTCACGTAGCACTCAGACCGGAATCCCTTTTTCCCTCTCTGTGCCTTTCTCTTTCCTACTCTTCCCCCACCTACCTTCTGCAGTTTATCCTGCTAGAACCCTCTGGTCACTTTGCTGAGTTGGGCTGGACTTGGATGAGCTGGATCCTGAGTGCTAGAAATTCTGTGTCCTGCCTCCTCTGATCGCTGGAGTCAGACCAGGGACTGATGAAGGCAGAAGGACTCCCCCCTCACAGCTGCTGCTGCTTCTCTTCCTCCCACAACCTCATTACCCACCACTCTGGGAGGAGGGTATCTCAGTTTCACCAACCAGCAGGCATTTGCTAGCTCTAACCCCTCGGGGTTTATTTATAGGCCAAACAGACTCAACAGGTAGCTGCGTCTCTGCCCCTTTACTGGGACTTTGCTATCCTGGCTCAGTTGGGAATTCTCTGCAGGATTCTTGTTTTCTCTCTGATCCTACCACTCATTCCCCCAGGGACGTGGGTGGGGCAGTCTTCTCTGAGAGGAGTTTTTTGTGGTCAAGCCATGGACACTCAAATGCCTGATTCTTGAGGGTTGGAGGGGCATACTCTGGTGTCCGGCAGCATTGATTCCAAGCAGAAATGTTTGTCCTCTACATACCCATTCTGAATGGCTCTCTTCTTCTTTAGTCATTTCTCCCCCACTCCTACTTCTTGGATAAGGGTGGGAGTGGGCATAGGGGGTGGTTCCTTGACTTCCTCCCTGCCACTTTCTTTATTTAAAGACTTTAAAAAGGATCTGAGAGACCCAGGTATATTGTTACAAATGACTGAATGGAGGAGACTCAGGATTATGTGCATGTGAACTCCATGTCTAGAGCCTACTCTCACAGCATCCCTGAACCACAGCCCCGGGATGTTCTGCCACAGATTGTAGTGGAGAGCCCTGGCTCTTGGAGTCACACTGTGTGGACTTGTACCCTGCCTCTGTCACCTACTACTTGTGTGTGTTTTTAGGTAAGCACTAAATTTCTCTAAGCCCCAGTCTCCTCATTTATAAAATGGGGCTAGAACCTGCCTTGTAGATTATAAGGATTAAATGAAAAATGCAGGCCATGCACCTGGCAAGTAGCACACAATAAATGTTAGCTTTTAATAATAAAAACATAAAGTATTATTATTAGGTTGGTGCAAAAGTAATTGCAGTTTTTGCCATTTAAAGTAATGGCAAAAAACAAATATTATCCTTTTTATGCCGATGTTGGATATTGAAGACTTGGTGGCATAAGACCAAGGCTCCAAGCTAAAGTAGCACTCCTAGGACCAAGAATGTCTTCTCTCATGTCTCTCTCAACCCTCTCTCTTTGACAGAGTATATTGTTTACCAGATTGAGGGGATCCTGGCCCCAGGTTGAAGTTACATTTACTTCTCTGGTTCCTCTGACCTCTGGGTTTGGGCTATAAGGAGCAAGGGCTTCTCTGTGGTCTGGACATAATTGTCATCCCAATTACACCAAGCAGAAAGGCAAGGAAGAGGTGGGGTCTGCCTGCATCACACATGGTGTGAGGTCCCCTCCCCTGTTTGGCTCCAGCTTCCCCACAGGTTTTGTAGTAAAGGCAGAACATTGAGAATCCTCCTACCTTCTTGCCTTGAAGAGGAAAGGGCTATGGGGGAGAAGACAGGGCCTGAGTTGAGGTCTCTCTGGGCTCTCCACCCAGGCCACCCACCTTTGTGCACTGAAACACACAGCTGCTGTGTGCTTCCTTGGGACAGACATTGGGCCTTCTTACCCAAGAAAGGAGCTGCAGTGGAAATGACTCCTTAGAGAGGGGAGTGTTGCCAGAGGCCTGGGCTACCACACCTGCTAGGACGTGGTGTGGCATGCTGCATAGAACCCTACCCCAGGTTTCCAGGATGTCTGGACCCTACTGACTTGCTTAAAAACAAGAAGGCATGTGGGACGGCTGACAGGGATAGGCTGCTGAGGAAAAGGGAACTGGTCCCTGTAGGTTCAAAGAAAGATGACTGGGCCAGTGCCCAGGCTTTCTGGCATCTCTGAGGTTCCCTCCTGGCAGCATGACTGGGTTCACCTGGAGCTTGGAGGAAGAAGGGCTCCTGGCTGGGGAGGCTCAGCCTGGTTTCTCAGGCTGCAGAGAGAGAACAGGGCATGGCTCCTCACCTGACTGTGGCTTGTCATGCCTTTCAGAGTCTCTGCTTCTACTTCCTGGCCATGTGTGCAACAGAGACAATGAATGGCTTCCTGCCTGAGTTGGGCTTCTTAGCCCAGAGCTCTCAGTGTGAACTGAGGGGAGAGGGGCCTGCGCCTAAGCTGCTGGGAAGGCAGCCTTCTGTTCAGGGATCCCGGCTTTGAAGGAAACTGTAAAAGGTCATTTAATTCATGCCCATATCACTGGGTAGCCTGAATTCTAAGTCATTTGATTTACTCCTAATCTAATCTAATCTAATCTAGTCTAATCTACTGGAACACAGGAATGGTGGAAGCTGTACCCTGTGCCATGGCTAACACCACAGGAAACCAACACAGGATGCCTTCTTGGTTACCCAACCCCCTGACACCCTTAAACTATGCCACCCACAGTCTCTTCACTCAGGGAAGCTGGGATGGTAGAGTGTCTTCTGCCCCACCCCCAAGTCGGAGTTCCCAAACCTAGACACAAAAGCATCCTCCTTCTCAGTTACCTCCGAGTCCCAGGCTCCAACTCAAGCCACTCAGGAAAGCATTCCAGTTCCTGGGCAGGCAGATCTTGGCTCTGGTCTCAGATGGAGCAAGAAAGCAGATGGATAAAGCACATACTTTCAATCCATAGGTCTGGGTCCCATTAATGCGTCCCTTCTTGGTACCGTCTTTCTTTTTGTACAACAGCCTTGCTGAAACAGGAAACAGCCAAAGCCACAAGGTTCGCAAACCCCAGTTCCTCTCTCTTGCTTTCTGGCATCATCTGAGTGGGCCCCTGAACTCTGAGGCCTCCAGGGCTGGGCTCAGTAGCTCCTCCCATCAGTAGGCACCCTGGCCACCTATTCTCTCACTACTGGATCGGTCTGAGCTCTTGGACAGTTTCAAGTCAAGATTCCTTTCCATGATTAGACAAAGATAGGCGCTCTGGGTCAGATTCAGACCTTTGTGGTTTCTATGAGGGGGAGAAAAATGCTTTTTGATGGTAAGACCTAGATGAGATGGTTCTCAGTGTAGGCTTTCATGCGTATCAGGTAGTTCTTTGTGCAAGGATTTTCCTTTTTCTTCAGCCACCTCTTCCCAGTCCTGGTGTTGTGAAGAGTTTCTGTTCTTCTGAAGTAGCTAATGTGTTCCTCAGATTCTAGAATGAGGTCAACTCTGGATTTGCTCCTTTCTGAAGCAACGAGGAGGGGTTGTAAAGGTGGGCAGCTGGGGGATGAAAGGAGGAATAGCAGGCAGAGTCTTCTAAACATTTTTTTAAATCTGGTCAACTGAACTAGGAAATTTAGGGAAAAACTAAGGGGAACTGATTTGTGTGCATTAAGAAGAAGCTATTACAAATGATGTAGTCAGGAAATTCCCAAGAAGTTCAGGACAAAATAGCGGAGAGGAAACTGCATTGGGACAGGTTAACCGAGCAGCTTTGTAACCTTGTATAATTCACCTTGTCTGAATGCTACTTACTATGGTGGTTGGATGATTTATGTGCCTCTTTGGAATTCTAAGGTTTGACACACGTGAGACAGATAATGAGACTTAAAAATAGCTGTGATCACTTTTATTAATATGGAGAGTTTGTCACAATTTTCTCCGCTACTTTGTCTGTTCTTTGAGGAGAAAAAAGACAAGGAATAGGTAGGGAGAAGCAGAGGATGGATTCTCAAGCACTAGGACTGAAGACAAGTGACATTCACTCAGGATGAGAGACAACAGCTCAAGGCCCTATGTCTGGAGCTTGACACATAGAGATGGGAATGAGTAGAGGACAGAGGGCTTGGGAAGCCCCAGATGTCAGAATAAGGGAATTTTGGCTGTGCACAGTGGCTCATGCCTGTAATTCCAGCACTTTGCCCAGGTGGGTGGATCACTTTAGGTCAGGTGTTCAAGACTATCCTGGCCAACATGGTGAAACCCCTTCTCTACCAAAAAAAAAAATAAAAAATTAGCTGAATATGATGGCATGTGCCTGTGATCTTAGCTACTCCCCAGGCTGAGGCACGAGAATCACTTGAACCTGGGAGGCAGAGGTTGCAGTGAGCCAAGAACAGTGCCTGGGTGACAGAACGAGACTCCGTCTCAAAAAAAAAAAGAAAAAAAAAAAAAGAAAAACTCCGAAAGATTTTGTTTTTCTTTTTTTTTTGAGATAGAGTTTCGCTCTTGTTGTTTAGGCTGAAGTGCAACTGTGCGATTTTGGCTCACTGCAACCTCTGCCTCCCAGGTTCAAGTGATTCTCCTGCCTCAGCCTCCTGAGTAGCTGGGATTACAGGCACATGCCACCACACCCAGGTATTTATATATATATATATATATATATATATATATATATAATATTTTATTGCATTTTAGGTTTTGGGGTACATGTGAAGAACATGCAAGATTGTTGCATAGGTACACACATGGCAGTGTGATTTGCTGCCTTCCTCCCCCATCACCTATTTTTTATATTTTTGGTAGAGACGGGGTTTCACCATGTAGGCCAGCTGGCCTCGAACTCCTGATCTCAGGTGATCCACCCACCTCGGCCTCCCAAAGTGCTGGGATTACAGGCACGAGCCACTGCGCCCAGCCAGAGAATTTTTATGGGCATAGAAGAGTAAGAAGATTCTGGGAGTTCAGGGCATTAAAGCATAAAGGAAGACAGGAGATTGTAATAGGAATTCCTACAGGCCTACTATTTGGACTCCATTAAACATCAGAAAGAAATGTGTACAAAGCTATGTGGTCATTGGGATGTTACAGCCATGATAATGGATTTGGAGTGGTTAATGATATGCTGAAGATCGCACGGAAAGTGTTGAACCCAGGTTTGCTTGACATCAGGCTTGAGCTCTTAACATTGTGTTCTGAGAACAAAACAATTAATAAGGTTGTCATACCTATCTATCTATATTGAAACACTCACACTCACACACACACACACACACACACACACACAGAGACTGAGAGCGAGCGAGCTCTGAGAATAGAAAATATACTTTGTTTTCAAATGCCTATGAAACATCAAAAAAAAATTGACCATATTGATCAAAAAGCAAAGCTCAGTACATGTTTTGAAATGTTTATCTATTATGGCAGGATTTTCTGACCATAGTTCAATACAATTGAAATAAATAACAAAAGATAGAAGACAGAAATACTTTAACTTCTTGGAAAAAATTCTTCTCGTTTACTCTGAAATATGGAGAGAATTTCAACTCTGTGATTAAGAATGCATTGAAAACAGCGATAGTGGGAACATTATGAGCAAAATCTGTGATGTATGACCAAGTATAACTCAAGGAAAATTCCTAGTCTTAAGCATTTTCATTACTTAAATGAAGAAGATTAAACATAAATTTCCTGTTCATTTATCTTCAAACGAATTGCTAAAAAAATTAGAATAAAAGGAGGTGAGAATTTTAAAATGGCAAGAGGAGAAAATAAGTTAGTTAGAAATTTGTATAAACTTGATAAAAAAATTCAGTTTTTGTGTGTGTCTGGCAGGGGTAGGAAGGGTAGAAATACATATAGAAAACAAAATCAATGAAGTAAACTATTAGTGAGCCAAATCAATTTTAAAAACAGAAAAGAAATCTATAAAATTTTAGGAATGATCCATGGAAAGTAGACACAATACAGTGGAAATTAAAATAATTGTAGAGAGCCATTTTTGTAACTATGTTAATGATTTTTAACATCTAGATAAAATGGAGTTAGAAAACGAATTTACCAAATTAGGCTCAAGTAGAGATTTGTAGTGTAATCATCAGCTGGCCTCCCACGGAGGGTTTAAATCAGGCTGCTCTTGAGCTGGGAAGCTGGCTTTTAGTGGCCAGTATCTGGTGCTTCTCCTCATCATTTCCAGGTTCAATGGGCATGACAGTTCCCTTTTTTGATGGTCATATTCTAGAACAGTCTCTTTGATAGATGCTGGGCCCTGTGTAGACCCCCATGAAGTGATGAGTATGGGGTAAACTACCCTTTGCTTTATAGCCTGGTTGCTTCACAAGACCAAGCGAGCATGTGTAAGATTACCAGATTTTATTACACATTTGGGGTAACTAAAGGGAATTCCAATTTTGAAAAGAAAAATTTTAAACTATATGCTAATATAACTTCACCCATACTCCAAGAGACAGCACTAAGGAGTTAAAAAAATTTTTTTTTTTTCTTGAGACAGAGTCTTACTCTGTCGCCCAAGCCCGAGTGCAGTGGCATGATCTCGGCTCACTGCAATCTCTGCCTCCCAGGTGCCTCAGCCTCCTGAGTAGCTAGGACTACAGGCATATGCCACCAAGTCTGCCTAATTTTTTGTATTTTTATTAGAGACAGGGTTTTGCTATGTTGACCAGGCTGGTCTCGAACTCCTGACCTTAAGTGATCTACCTGCCTTGGACTCCCAGAGTACTGGGAATACAGGTGTGAGCCACCACGAAGTTAAACACTTTATGGGGGTCCCCTCATGGGTGTTACCAGTTCTAATCCCATTCCTCTTTCCACCCTATTGGGTGTCTCCTACCTATCTTCTGAGAAATGGCAACCTCATTCATAAGAGTTGTTCTTGCCTTAGAATCCTTCCCTATACCCTGACAACGTTTCTTCAGCACTGCATTCCTCAAGTCTAAGTTATTCATTCTAGAATAATGCCACAGACACTCCTAATAGGATAGTTCACAGTGGCCTTGGCACTCCAAGTTTTGCAGAGCAGCTCAGGGTAGGCATACTTAAGTCTGTTCCCATTCAAGTTCAAGTTCTCCTTATCAGGTGACTTGCAGACTCTTCTCCTTAGTCTTCCAAGTGTCTAGCTGGTAACTCTTTACTTGGGTGTCCACACAAACATCCCAAGGACAAATGTTAATTCTCAGAGATGATATAGTCTAAACTCACCAGGAGGAAGGTAAGTATTTCCTTGACTCCTACATTTGCAAGGTTGCTGCTCTGTCGTAGAGTTATGACTGTACATTTGCGGCAGGACAGGGTTCTTAGTCCTCTTATTTTTGCTTGCTTTGTATCAGCATTGTTGGTAGGGCCTTTTACGCATAATGAAATCTCAAATTTATGCTGTATGAGACATTCGATATTAGCAAGAGATTTATCTGTTTAGATTCTAAGAATCTGTAAGGTCTAACCATAAGGCACAAATAACTGTGGATTCATTCTTGTGGGTTCAGCATTGAACAAGGGACAAGTTACTTTTTGTCATCGGCTCATAAGAAAGGTGGTCTCACTGACTGTGACATTGAAGGGCCTTGACAGGCTGCAGCCTCAAGGGTGAAGGTGGGGTAGGTATAGAGGTAGGAGTATGTGTATATTAGGGAACAGATAGCAAAGGAAAAAGTAATGTAGAACAGAAAAAGGAAGGCCTCCCAAGCACCCATCTCTGTTTGAATGGAAAGGACAAACCACAAGTTAACCTTCAGAGAGCTTTTGTTCCTCTCCTTTATCCTTCATTTCAGGTTCTGCCCCCTTGAGTCCTGCCAGAATATGAAATAAGACTGTTCCTGAGTTAAATATCATAATGCCTTTGTCTTCTACTCATACAATGTTCCTTTCTGAATGAAAAATTACTGCTTTTTAGAGCTCAGCCGAAGCACCACTCTCCTCTCCCCAGTGTATGTGTGAGTTTTCCAATAAGTAGAACTCTGAGAACTCCTAGTTTGTGAATAAAAACCACATTCTTTCTTTTTTTTTTTTTGTGAGATGAAATCTTGCTCTGTTGTCCAGGTTGGAGTACAGTGGCATGATCTCGGCTCACTGCAGCTCCGCCTCCCAGTTTCAAGTGATTCTCCCACCTCAGCCTCCTGAGTAGCTGGGATTACAGGTGTGTGCCACCATGCCTGGCTAATTTTTGTATTTTTAAAAGTTAAGATGAGGTTTTGCCATGTTGGTCAGGCTGGTGTTAAACTTCTGACCTCAAGTGATCCACCCGACTTGGCCTCCCAAAGTACTGGGATTACAGGTGTGTGCCAGTCATGGTGGCCCACACATGTAATGTGTGGCCCACACAGTCATGGTGGCCCACATTCTTTATTTAAAAGCTATTCTTATGTAAATTACTGAGTTACCAAAAATCATCATGCAACAAAAATAAAAAATATGAGGTTTCTGTTGATTAAAATTTGCTTCTACTTACTTATGTATGTAATGTTTTTTCACGTAGATTAGGCAGTCAGAGCCATGACCAGTGTCTTTAGCTCAGAATTCTGAGAGCTTCAAAACTAGTAACTGTATTAATTAATAATCTGATTTTGGGGATGTTGGCTGTCTAACAAAATAGGTCATTTAATAGTGTGATCCTCTTTCTGAAACTGACAATTTTCCTTCCTTCATCTCTTGGCACAGTCTCAGTTAAACTATTCTAATTGTTTCACAAATGCCTTCACATTCCAAACAGATATCTTCCGGAGACTTTTCTATACATTTTATATATTTCTACACAAACCTTTACAATGTGTTTTATACTCAGTACAATTTATCATCCATAACAAAGAATATTAAATCAATGCTGCAACACTGAACCAAACCAATCTTACCAAAAGTGCTCACTTACTAGATTATGGTCAGCACTCCCTGTGCACGCCCTCGCTGTCACCTGCGGAGAGCAACTTTAGGGCTTGCTTAAAAAGCTAAAGGCAGATGGACAGAGAAATGAGTTGGAAAGCATTCGGATTTTCTTTCAGTTTTGTTTTTCAGCTTTATACACATTTTAACATAATATCACTAAAATATTTTTTAAACAGAAAAATAATCATCTTAATCTTACTACCCAAAGGCAAATTAATTTCATATTTTTCACACTACCTTCTAGTTTTTGATCATATATATATCTTTTTTTAAACATATTTTAAGCATAGTGAACCTATATTTTTGTAGTATATAATTATATGAATTATATGTTTGTTTTTTCACTTGATACTATATTATACATGTTTTTGCTTTTACATTTTTTTCTTTCTTTTTTTTAGCTTTTTGCATTATCATGGTCTTTCATAATATTAGTATACCACAATGTGTTTAGTAATTTCCTTATTATTAAACAGTAGCCATGTGACCCAGCATTGCACAGGATAATTATTGGTCACTGGCAAATACAATGCAAATACAACTTAATACACATAATACAATTAATATGTTATAATAATTTTCTGTAATTGTAGTAATACAGAGCTGTGATTATGTTTAACTTCGTAACAAGATTACTTTATCTGTCACATCTGTCATCTGTACTTCGAGACTATTGTTCACTCTGAAGCTGCTCTGAGTGACAGCCTGAGGCTAGATGGGCAGGGGCACCAGAAGTCAGACTGCCTGGGTGTGAAGCCTGGCTTTACCCGTTACTATCTGTTTGAGCTTAGAGTGCATGAACACTGTTTGAGGTCTTTGCATCTCAGTTCCCTCCTCTGTAAAATGGCTATCACCGATAATATCTACTTTACAGAATTGTTATAGGATTACAAGGTATAACATTTGTAAAGCACTAAAAAATGTGAGCTATCACTATTAGCAACATCTGCAGTTTGGAGCATCTGTCTTGTGATTTATTTATGGTTATGATGAAATGGACTTGCAGATCTGTAGTTGTGTGAAAATGGAGGAGTACTTTCAGTGAATCAGTGCATTTTGTCTGGTCTAATCTTGTAAGTTTTAAAACTCACTTAACTAAGTTCTTTTAAGAATGTATCTTACACTATTCTCTATGGAAGAAAAACATTTGAAGTGGTTTGTAGTGTGTCTCACTGTGTGTCTTATATAGGTCATTTAAATTCTATTTTAAGTTAGACCAAAACAAATGTGTTCTTACATAATAATGGGAATCATAATAACACCTGACTCACAGGACTGTTTTGAGGATTTAAATTAGTTAATATTCATACAGTAGAATAGGTCATAAATATAGTAAATACTATGGAAGTATTTGCTAATAAAATAAAATGATACCATTCAAATATTGTGGTGAAACTCTTTTTAGTTTGCATGATATAATTAGGAATTTTATTCATGTGGAAATTATATGGAGGAATTTAATTTTATTATATGGAGATTTTTGTCATTCTAATTTTTAGCTTTTGCAAATAATGCTGCCAATGGGCATCTTCATGCATGCATCTATTTGTTTTTCTTCTTTTAAAATACTTTCTTTAGGATAAAACCTTGGAGTGGGTTTGCTGGAGAAGTTTAGTGAAGAAGTTGGTTAGTTCTGACAACAAAGATTTCCAGGAAGTGGGTGGGAAGGAATCAAGCTGTGCTTTAGCAAGGTCAGGAGAGCTGGGAGGCTCTCTCACAAACTTGAGAGCTAAATGGATTTGGGTATTTGCAGGCAGCAAAAACAGGATGGTATGGGGCAACAGGCAATGGCTGGAATTCAGTCAGATGACATTTAGATCCATTTATCCTTCTCTGTTGAAATGCAAGCTTGTTTTGTCCCTGTGGGTCTCTGTTTCTTCTAAAGCCTTTCCCAGTATAAGGGTCTATGAGTTCTTTATTTCTTAAATATTAAATACCTTCTAAATGTCTAAAATTAAACTCAGTACTAGAGATGCAACAATGAGGAAAAAATAGTATCTTCCCTTAGACACACAAGACAATTTTAAGGTAAATTTAAAAAGTGTGATAAACTCAAGTGATAAATACAGAAAACTGTAGAGGCATGGGTAGCGGTGGGAGCTCACTTGCCCCAGCCTTGAGAGGTGGGTCTGGTGGAAGGGAAGGAGTTTTTCTGGAGGAGGTAATGGTTGGGCTTAGCCTTCAAGGAGGCCCAGGAATTAACCAGACCATAGGGAGAGTGACGAGCGCTCAGGGCAGAGGAAATGGCACGGCCAGCACACAGTGGGATCATCAGGGTGCTTCAGAGGACCGGCAGTTCTTTGTCCTTGGGGAATCAAAAGTAAGGCAGGTGGCCCAAGATGTGGCTGGAGAGGCAGCCAAGGTCCTTGTACGTCACTTTAAAGTGTTTGGGTTTTCGACAGACCATTTTACCCAAGAGTGGCTTTGGAAATGTACCAGCTTCCACTCAAGGCCAAGAATCTGTCCTAATTTCCCCATACCTTGGCAGTGCTTTCCCTGCATGGCTCAGAGCACCTTGTTTTTGAGGGTGACCACTAGCTGTCGCTATTGAACAGGCCTAACTCCCCATGGCTCAATGCCAAACATAGGCCCCAGCAGTCGAGAGGTGTTACTGGATGCCGGAGTCCAGCCCCGCCCCTAAGTCAGTTCAGGTCCCTAAGCGGTGACTCACTGGTAGGCACGCTGGTGTGCAGGTGGTGGCTGCCCTGGGGTAGAACCTGCTGTGCACTGGGAAATTGTGTGAAGCGTGCTACACCACCACATGCAGCCACGGGGTGGCGCTGCCACCCTGACGGATCAAAGGGATGCCAGCGAAGAGGCAAAGTCTTTCCTCGGGACGGCCTTGCTCTTTTGCGGTCCACAGTACTGTTCAAGGACAGCGTGAGGGAGCCCCCACTCACATCACCCTGTGGTCCCCGGGCAGCCAGTCGCTCAGCAGAGAGATGCTCGAACACTGCCATTTCTTGTGTTCCTTGGGCCTCAGCCCCTCATGGTTAGGGGTCTTTTGGGCCAGTCCCCCAGTTTCCACCCTCTGATTCCAAGTTATGCAGTGTACCGATGTGTTCTCCCCTAGGGCTTTTGTTTCCTGTCATCCTTCCCAGAAAGCCTCCTCAACTCAGCCAGTGTTCATCTGGTACTTTTCCATTTTTAAATAATTGATTTTTTTGATATACCATCATACATAACATAATGATGTTTTGGTCAGCAATGGACCATATATACGATGGTGGTCCTATAAGATTATAATACTGTATGTTATCGTACCTTTTCTATGATTAGATATGTTTAGTTACACAAATATTTACCACTGTGTAACAATTGCCTGTAGCATTCAGTACAGTAACATGCTGCACAGGTTTATAGCCTAGGAGCGGTAGGCACACCATACGGCCTAGGTGTGTACCAGGCTCTACCAGCTAGGTGTGTGTGAATATACTCAATGATGTTGGAACAATGATGAAATCACCTGTGATGCATTTCTAAGGACTTATCCCTGTTGTTAAGCCATGCAAGACTGTATATTTACATAGTGAAATAATTGCCACAGTCAAGCAAGTTAACATATTAATCATCTCACATAGTTACCTTTTTTAATTGTGGTAAAAGTGTGTAAAATCTACTCTGTTATTTCCAATATATAATGAAATACTATTAACTATAGTCCTCGTGATGTTTCAGGAGTTAAAGATATGCCATTCTGTCATAGTGACTCTTTAAGTTAAAGGCACTAAAAAAACCAGCATTTTAACTGGACAAATTCTCATTAGAGACAAGGGGCCAAAGACGGTGCTGATGGAATCCAATGTCTTTTAATGCTGACTTCAATCCAGTAAAGCCCTTGTTAAGCCATTTAACTGTAAAATTGGGCCTGGGGAAGGCAGTGCACCCTCTGAAATTAGAGGTCAGGAGATTTGGATTTGATTTCCAGCCCTCTGCCTGTTAGTCAGCCACTCACTTTCAAGCCTTAGCCGAGTCACTTTCTGTCTCTGTTTCTCAATTTTTGTACAGGGATTTATGTGGGCCTTAAGGCCCCCTGGGAAACAATCCCTTTTTCAGCTCAGTGTCTGGTTTGTTGAGTATACTTGTCAATCTGGACTTTAATACACCTATGATTTTGGATTAACTCTATTACCTCTGCTAGAAATTAACACAGAAAATTCACAGTTGATTGACAAGAATGAGAATCAGTTCTAAACAATTAAAATATAACCGAATCCTTTATTACTAAAAGAATGCTCAAGAGGACACAGATCACTCATTCTAACTTCATCAGATGTAGCACTTAAGGGGAGACAACTTTTTCAAAATACAGAGCTAAAACTGTCCCTGCTTTAAGTGCTATAAGCAGGGACAGTTATAGCTCTGTACTTTGAAAAAGTTGTGTGCTCTACAAATGAACAGCAACTTTTGTTGTTACTTTGGTCCCCAGGAGAAATGGGAGTCCTTTTCAGAGAGCATGGGAGACACATGAGTCCTTTGCAGTCCTCTTGTCTGCCTCTGAGGGTGAAATGAGAGAGTAGGAAGCATTTTTGGGTGTGGCCAGGCACACAGTTAGGCTCGGTGCAGAGCAGAGCTGCTGTCCTGGTGGTGTGGCCCCAGTCATCATGAGCCATGTCTGAAAGAATTAATCCCATTTCCTATGCAAGCATGCTCTCTGTTTGACTGTGCTGTTGTTTTGAATGAGAGCATCCTTGACAGTGCTTTCAACTGACTAATTGTGTTCTATGTAATAATGCATGGGCTTGAGTAGGAGGCAGGGTTAGGGAAGAAGGAGGGAGAATGGATGTGTGAATTAGGGAAAGGTGTCTCTTCCTTTGGAGCATGGATGGGTTCCAACCCCCCCACTCACCCTCTCAGCTGGGTATCTTTGTGTGGGCCACAGCCTGTGCTACATTAAGCATCAGCCCTGGTTGGGAATAGTGTCTACAGGGCAGAGGTAAGAGCTTCATCAAAGAAGCAACTCTCTTAAGTGACCTCCATTTAACTTACCTGCTGGTCTCCATTCCTTCTGCAAAACATACTACTGGCAACCACTGCTGCATGTTTTTGTTACTGTTGCCTTACATACCACTATAATTTTGTTCCCTCCGTTTGGACTGAAAGCATACCAAGAGCCAATTGCGTGAATTCCTAACCTTGTTTGGACCAGTTAAATTTGTTATTGTAATTGAGTATTTTGAATTGTTACATAAATGAAATATGAGTGAGAAAAAATAGATGACTAGCATTCACTGAATACTCAGTGTGTGTTAGGTACTCTTCTAAGTACCTGACATCTCATCTCTTACAACTGCTGTGTATATAAAAGTAGAATGTTTTTGAAAAAAAAGTGATAACAGTGAGTGCTACAGAAGTCACCAATGAATTAGTTATAAAGAAGATAGCAGTAAAAAAAAGTTGGAGGGAAAATAAAAATCTTAGAAGGATCCTGCACCCATGTTACTCAGCAAATGTCTCTAAGCTCTGAATCCACTTGGAAAAAAGCACAATTAGATATCAGAGTCAATATGTTACTTATGCAAGGAAGACTTTGGGAAATTAATCCATAGTTCTATCCCTAGAGGAAAGACCTCCAATCTACATTACAATATCAGTGAAAAAAACACACATTTATATTTTATACTAAAATTAATCCCAGGTTGACTTAGGAACTCCTAAGTTAATCAAGCCTTTTCAAGAGCTTCAGGCTGAAAGTGAAGATCCCTCAGGTTAGACCCAATGTTAAAATTTTAACTGGGCAAATTCTCATCAGAGACAAGGGACCAAAGACTGTGCTGATGGAATCTAATGTCTTTTAATGTTGACTTCAATCCAGTAAAGCCCTTGTTAAGCCATTTAACTGTAAAATTGGGCCTGGGGAAAGCAGTGCACCCTCTGAAATTAGAGGTCAGGAGATTTGGATTTGATTTCCAGCCCTCTGCCGGTTAGTCAACCACTCACTTTCAAGCCTTAGCCGAGTCACTTTCTGTCTCTGTTTCTCAATTTTTGTACAGGGATTTATGTGGGCCTTAAGGCCCCCTGGGAAATAATCCCTTTTTCAGCTCAGTGCCTGGTTTGTTGAGTACACTTTTCAATCTGGACTTTAATACACCTATGATTTTGGATTAACACTATTACCTCTGCTAGAAATTAACACAGAAAATTCATGTTGATTGACAAGAATGAGAATCAGTTCTAAAGAATTAAAATATAACCGAATCCTTTATTACTAAAAGAATGCTCAAGAGGACACAGATCACTCATTCTAACTTCATCAGCTATAGCACTTAAAGGCAGACAACTTTTTTCAAAATATAGAGCTAAAACTGTCCCTGCTTTAAGTGCTATAGCTTCAGGGAAAGACCTAAAATCTATTTTACAGGGATTTATGAGGGCCTGTACAAATAGAGGGTGTATATTTTTTATAATAGAGTACAAAAGAGAGGGTTTACATTTTTTATAAAATCTACTTTGTGAGTGTGTATAATTTTTATAACAGAGTAAAAATAGAGGGTATATATTTTTTATAGCAGAGTACAACATAGGGTGTATATATTTTATAACATATTACAAATAGAGGGTGTATATATTTTATAACAGAGTACAATGTAGGATTTATATTTTTTGTAAAAGACAATTTGGTGAGTGTGTATATTTTTTTATAACAGATTACAAATATACAGTGTATATTTTTATAAAAGAGTACAAATAGAGAGTTTATATTTTTCATAACAGAGTACAAATAGAGGGTGTATATTTTTTATAAGAGAGTCAAATAGAGGGTGCATATTTTTATAACAGAGTAGAAACAGAGGGGCGAATGTATTTTATAGCAGAGTACTAATAGGGGGTTTATATTTTTAATAAAAGACTATTTTTGAGTGTGTATATTTTTCACAACAGTACAAATAGAGGGTGTATCTTTTTATAACAGACTACAAATAGAAGGTGTATATTTTTTATAACAGAGTACATATAAAGGGTGTATATTCTTTATTACAGAGTACAAATAGAGGGTTTATATATTTTATAAAATCTATTTTGTGAGTGTGTATAATTTTTAAAACAGTGTACAAATAGAGGCTGTATATTTTTTATAATATAATAATGTACAATAGAGGGTGTATGTTTTTGATAACACAGTACAAATATAGGGTGTATATATTTTATAACAGAGTACAATATAGGGTTTATGTTTTTTGTAAAAGACTATTTGGTGAGTGTGTATATTTTTTATAACAGATTACATATAGAGGGTGTATATTTTTTATAACAGAGTACAAATAGAGGGTGTATATTTTTATAACAGAGTACAAATAGGGAGTTTATATTTTTCATAACAGAGTACAAGTAGAGAACTTATATGTTTTATAAAAGAATATTTGTCAGTAGGTACATTTTTTATAACACATTATAAATAGAGGGTGTATATTTTTTATAAAAGAGTACAAATAGATTCTGTATATTTTTTACAACAGAGTAGAAATAGAGGGTTAATATATTTTTTTAAAAGTCTATTTTATGAGTGCGTATATTTTTTATAACAGTAAAATTAAAGGGAGCAAATTTTTAAAACAGAGTAAAAATTGAGGGCTTATTTTTTTATAAAAGTCTAATTTGTGAGTGCATATATTTTTTATAACAGAGTACAAATAGAGGGTGTATATTTTCTATAACAGAGTACAAATAGAGGGTGTATATTTTTTAAAACACAGTACAAATAGAGGGAGTATATATTTTATAACAGAGTACGATATAGGGCTTATATTTTTATAACAGAGTACATATAGAAGATGTATATTTTTTATAACAGAGTAGAAATAGAGGGTGTATATTTTTTATAACAGAGTGCAAATAGAGGTTTTATATTTTTTATAAACTACTATTTTGTGAATGTGTATATTTTTTATAACAGAGTACAAATAGAGGGTGTATATTTTGTATAACAGAGTAAGAACAGAGGGTAAATATTTTTTATAACAGAGTAAAAAAAGAGGGTTTATATTTTTTATAAAATACTATTTTTTGAGTATGTATATTTTTAATAACAGAGTACAAATAGAGGGTGAATATTTTTTATAGAAGAATATTTTGTGCGAGTGTATATTTTTTATAACAGAGTAAAAAAGAGAGGGTGTTTTTTTTTATAACAGAGTACAAATAGAGGGTGTATATTTTTTATAACAGACTACAAAAAGAGGGATAATGTTTTTTATAAAAGTCTATTTTGTGAGGGTGTATATTTTTTATAACAGAGTAAAATTAGAGGGTGTATACTTTTTATAAGAGAGTTAAAATAGAGGGATTATATTTTTTATGATAGAGTAAAAGTAGAGGTTTTATATTTTTTTATAAAAAACTATATTTTGAGTGTGTATTTTTGTATAACAGAGTACAAACAAAGGTTGTATGTTTTTATAACACAGTACAAATAGAGGGTGTATATTTTTTATAACAGAGTACAATAGAGGGTGTACATATTTTATAACACAGTTCAAATAGAGGGTGTATATATTTTATAACAGAGTACAATACAGGATTTATATTTTTTGTAAAAGACTATTTGGTGAGTGTGTATATATTTTATAACAGATTACAAATAGAGGGTGTATATATTTTATAACAGGGTACCAATAGAGGATGTATATATTTGTAACAAATTACAAATACAGAGTTAATATTTTTCATGACAGAGTACAAATAGAGGTTGTATATTTTTTATAACAGAGTACAAATAGAGGGTGTATATTTTTATAACAGAGTACAAACAGGGGGTTAATATTTTTATAACAGTACAAATTGAGGGTTTATATATTTTATAAAAGACTATTTTGTGAGTTTGTATATTTTTTTTTAAGAGAAAAAAGAGAAAGAAGGAAGAATAAAAAGAATGAAATAAAGAGAAAAAGAAGAAAAAAGGGGAGAGAGAACGGGAATCTTGCTCTATTGCCCAGGCTAGAATGAAGTCTACAAATGGATATTAAAAGCTTTTTTTATACTAATAATTGTGTTATACAATGGAGACAGGAAGGAATAAGGGAGGAAAATAGCAAACGAACAGCCAACCAATATTTCATTTAAACCTATGAAATGCTATGCAATTGCTAGGGAGTGATTTACTCCCAACCAAGTGGTCACTTTTAGATAAATGTGATGTGTTACTGAAAAAAAATGTATATTTTGTGGATTTGGAGTAGAGAGTTCTGTAAATGTTTATTAAGTTTACTTGTTTGAGGTTTAAGTTCAAGTCCCGGGTATCCTTCTTAACCTTCTGTCTCATTAATTTGTCCAATATTGACAATGTAATGTTAAAGTCTCCCACTATTATTGTGTGGGAGTCCAAGCCTCTTTGTAAGTCACCAAGAAGTTGCCCTATGTATCTGGGTGCTCCTATATTGGGTGCACATAGACTTAGGGTCGTTAGCTCTTCCCGTTACATTGATCCCTCTACCATTATACAATGTCCTTCTTATCTCTTTTGGTTTCTATTACTTTAAAGTCTATTTTATCAGAGATGAGAATTGCAACTACTTTTTTTTTTTTTTTTTTTGCTCTCCATTTGGTTGGCAAATTTTCCTCCATCCCTTTATTTTGAGTCTCTGTATATCCTTGCATGTAAGATGGATCTGGATGCAGCTTACTGATGGGTCCTTTGAAGTGGCCGATACTGGTTGTTCCCCTCTATACATAGCACCTCCTTCAGAAGCTCTTGTAAAGCAGGCCTGGTGGTAATGAAATCTCTGAGTACTTGCTTGTTTGCAAAAAATTTTATTTTTCCTTCACTTATGAAACTTAGTTTGGCTGGATATGAAATTCTGGGTTGAAAGTTCTTTTCTTTAAGGATGTTGAATATTGGCCCCCACTCTCTTCTGGCTTGTAGGGTTTCTGCTGAGAGATCAGCTGTGAGTCTGATAGGCTTCCCCTTGTGGGTAACCTGACCTTTCTTTCTGGCCGCCCATAGAATTTTCTCCTTCGTTTCAACCCTGATGAATCTAATGATTATGTGCCTTGGGGTTGCTCTTTTTGAGGAATATCTTTGTGGTGTTCTCTGTATTACCTGGAGTTGGGTATTGTCTTGCCTTGCTAGGTTGGGAAAGTTTTCCTGGATAATATCCTGAAAATATTTTCCAGCTTGGATTCATTCTCTTCATCACATTCAGGTACACCTATCAAATGTAGATTAGGTCTTTTCACATAGTCCCATATTTCTTGGAGACTTTGCTCATTCCTTTTTACCCTTTTTTCTCTAATCTTGTCTTCTCGTTTTATTTCATTAAGTTGGTCTTTGACCTCTGAAATCCTTTCTTCTGCTTGATCAATTCGACTGTTAAAACTTGTGCATACTTCTCGAAGTTCTCGTATTGAGTTTTTCAGCTCCATTAATTCACTTATATTCCTCTTTAAATTGTCCATTCTCATGAACATTTCGTGAAACCTTTTTTCAAGGTTCTTCGTTTCCTTGCATTGGGCTAGAACATGTTCTTTTAGCTCACAGAAGTTTCTCATTATCCACCTTCTGAAGCCTGATTCTGTTGATTCCTCACATTCATTTTCTATCAGGCCTTGTTCAATTGGTGATGAGGCACTGCAATCCTCTGTAGGAGGAGAGGCATTCTGATTTCGGGTGTTTTCAGCCTTTCTGCGCTGGTTTCTTCCCATCTTCGTGGATTTATCCACCTGTTGTCTGTGTAATTGCTGACTTTCAGATTAGGTCTCTGAGTGGATGTCCGGCTTGTTGGTGATAAAGTTTTTTCTATTTCTTAATTTTCCTTCAGCGGATGCCCCTCCCCCCACGGAGCTGGACCTTCCCGGGTTCAGCTGTACTTGCTGTGAAACTCTCAATCTTCAGCAGTTCCAACTGCTGTTTTTATTTTTATTTTTTGTGGAGGTGGGTACCAGCCTTCCCCTGCGGCAACCCACTACGCCGGCTGAAACAGCGGCGTTAAGATTTGTGGCGCTTTCTGCCTGGGAATCTCCGGGGTCTGGTTCCCCACTTCAGTCCACTTTTTAATCAGCTGAATGGGAGACTCTGCTTTCCCTGAGCTCCAACGCCAACCAAAGGGCACTCAGTCCAGTATACTTCGGACTGAGAACCGCCATGTTGGGGCACCTGCAAAACGGCCACGCCCTCCAAAAGGGTCGCGCTGGCGACCTGTGGGGCTCCTCCGCCAAGAATCTCTTGGTCGGTGGGCTATGAAAATTCGTCTGAAAGTGTGGCGTCCACTCACTCTCTGCGCTTTCAGTGGGAGCTACAATCCTGAGCTGCTGCTAATCGGCCATCTTGGATCTCTCTCTGAGTTTGTATATTTTTTATAAGAGAGTACAATTAGAGGGTGTATCTTTTTATAACAGAGTACAAATAGAGGGTGTATATATTTTGCAACAGAGTACATATAGAGGGTGTATATTTTTTATAACAGAGTACAATTAGAGGGTGTGTCTTTTTATAACAGTACAAATAGAGGGTGTATATATTTTGCAACAGAGTACATATAGAGGGTGTATATTTTTTATAACAGAGTACAAATAGAGGGTGTTTATTTTTATAACAGAGTACAAAGAGAGGGTGTATATTTTTTATAACAGAGTACAAATAGGGGGATTATATTTTTTATAAAAGACTAATTTTTGAGTGTGTACATTTTTTATAACAGAGTACAAATTGAGGGTGCATTTTTTTTAAAACAGAGTACAAATAGAGGGTTTATATTCTTTATAACAGAGTACAGGTTGAGGGTTTATATTTTTTATAAAATAAAATATTTTAATGTGTATTTTTTATAACAGAGTACAATAGAGGGTGTATATTTTTATAACAGTACAAATAGAGGGTTTACATATATTACAAAAGACTATTTTGTGAGGGTGTATATTTTTTATACCATAGTGAAAATAGAGGGAGTATATTTTTTATAAAAGAGTACATATTGAGGGTGTATATTCTTTATAACAGAGTACAAATAGAGGGTTTATATTTTTTATAAAATCTATTTTGTGAGTGTGTGTAATTTTTATAACAGAGTACAAATAGGGGTGTATATATTTTTTATAACAGAGTACAAATAGAAGGTGTATATTTTTTTATAGAAGACTATATTGTGAGTGTGTCTTTATTAAAACAGAGTAAAAATAGAGGGTATATATTATTTATAACAGAGTACAAATAGATGGTGCATAGTTTGTATAAAAGAGTTCAAATAGAGGGTGTGTATTTTTTATAAAAGAGTACAAATAGATGGTGTATATTTTTTATAACAGAATACAAATAGAGGGTGCATATTTTTTACAGCAGAGTACAAATATAGGGTGTATCTTTTTTATAACAGAGAACAAAGTGAGGGTGTATATTTTGTATAAAAGAGTTCAAATAGAGGGTTTATATTTTTTACAACAGAGTAAAAATAGAGTGTGTATATTTTTCTAAACAGAGTAGAAATAGAGGGTGTATACTTTATAAAACAGAGTACAAATAGAGGGTTCATATTTTTTATAAAAGGATATTTTGTGTGTATATTTTTATAACGCAGTACAAATAGAGGGCGTATATTTTTTATAACAGAGTACAAATAGAGGGTGCATATTTGTATAGCATAGTAGAAATAGAGGTTTTATATTGTTTATAAAAGACTATTATGTGTGTATATTTTTCATAACAGAGTAAAAACAGAGTGTTTATGTTTTTTATAACAGAGTACAAATAGAGGGTGTATATTTTTTATAACAGGTTAAAAAAGAGGGTTTACATTTTTTATAAAAGACTATTTTTTGAGTGTGTATAATTTTTCTTACAGAGTAAAAATATAAGGATGTATATTGTATGCAACAGAGTACAAATCTTTTGTAAAAGACTACTGTGTGATGGTGTATATTTTTTATAATGGGGTACCAATACAGGGTGTATATTTTTTATAACAGAGTACAAATAGAGAATTTATATTTTTTTATAAAAGACTACCTAGTGAGTGTATATTTTTTTATAACAGTACAAATTGAGGGTGTATATTATTTATAACAGAGTACAAATAGATGGTTTATATTTTGTATAAAAGACTACTTTGTGAGTGTGTATATTTTTTATAACGGAGTACAAATAGAGGGTTTACATATTTTAAAACAGAATAAAAATAGAGTGTGTATATTTTCTATAAAACAGTTCAAATAGAGGGTGTATATTTTTTATAACAGAGTAAAAATAGAGGGTGTATACTTTTATAAAAGAAAAATAGAAGGTTTATATTTTTTATAAAAGACTATTTTGTGAGTGTGTATATTTTTTATAGCAGAGTACAAATAGAAGGTGTATATTTTTATAACACAGTCCAAATAGAGGGTTTACATTTATAAAAAAATACTATGTTGTGAGTGTGTATATTTTTTTATAACAGAGTACAAAGAAAGGGTGTATGTTATTTATAACAGAGTGCAAATAGAGGGTATATAAATTTTATAACAGAGAACAAATAGATGTCTTATATTTTTTATAAAAGACTATATTGTGAGTATGTTTTTTTTACAACAGAATACAAATAGAGGGTGTATATTTTTAAAGCAGAGTACGTATATAGGGTGGATATTTTTTATAACAGAGTAGGAATAGAGGGTTTATATTTTTTAAAAAACTCTTTTGTGCGTGTGTATTTTTTTTATAACAGTACAAATAGAGGGTGTATATTTTTTATAACAGAGTACAAATAGAGGGTGTATATATTTTATAACACTAAAAATAGAGGGTTTATATTTTTTATAAAAGACTATTTTGTGAATTTGTATATTTCTTATAACCGAGGATATATGGAGGGGATATGTCTTTACTAAAGGCTATTTTGTGAGTGTGTATATTTTTTTATAACAGAGTAAAATTAGAAGCTGTATATTTGTTATAGCAGAGTAAAAATAGAGGGTTTATATTTTTAATAAAACCTATTTTGTGAGTGTGTATATTTTTTATAACAGAGTACATATGGAGGGGATATATTTTTTACTAAAGGCTATTTGGTGAGTGTGTATATTTTTTATAACACAGTACAAATAGTGGGTGTATTTTTTTATAACAGAGTACAAATAGAGGTTGAATATTTTTTATAACAGAGAACAAATAGAGGGTTTATGTTTTTTTAAAAGACTATTTTGTGAGTGTGTCTATTTTTTATAACAGAGTAGAAATAGTGGGTGTATATTTTTAATAGCAGAGTACAAATAGAGGGTGCATATTTTTTATAACAAAGTACAAATAGAGGGTTTACATTTCTTTTAAAAGACTATACTTTGTGTATATTTTTTACAAAAGAATACAAATAGAGGTTGTATATTTTATATAAAACACTAATTTTTGAATCTGTATATTTCTTAGAGTAGAAATAGGGGGTGTATAATTTTTATAACAGTATATATAGTGGGTGTATATTTTTTATAACAGTGTACAAATAGAGGACTTACATTTTTTATAAAAGACTATTTTGTGAGTGTGTATATTTTTATAACAGAGTTCAAATAAAGGGTTTTTATATTTTATAACAGAGTAAAAATAAAGGATGTATATTTATTATAATAGAATACATGTTGAGGGTTAATATTTTTCGTAGAACACTATTTTGTGAGTGTGTATATTTTTATAACAGAGTAAAAATAGGGGGTGTATATTTTGATAACAGTGTAAAAATGGTGCAAAGTTTTTATGAAAGCCTAATTTGTGATGGTGTTTTTTTGAAATAACAGAGCACAAATAGAGAGTGTATATATTTTATAACAGAGTACAAATTGAGTGTGTATATTTTATAACAGAGTATATATAGTGGGGGTATATTTTTTATAAAAGGGTACAATCTAGGGTGTGTATTTTTTATAACAGAATCAAAATAGAGGGTGTATATTTTTTATAACAGAGTAAAAATAGAGGGTACATATTTTCATAACAGTACAAATTGAGGGTTTATATTTTTGTAAACCTCTATTTTGTGAGTGTGTATATTTTTTACAACAGAGTAAAAATATACAGTGTATATATTTTATACCAGAGTACAATTATAGGGTGTTTATTTTTGTAACAGAGCACAGAGAGTGTATATTTTTTAAAACAGTAAAAATAGAGGGTGTATATGTTTTATAACAGAGTAAAAATAGAGTTTATATTTTTATAAAAGACTATTTGTGAGTTTGAATAATTTTTATAACAGACTACAAATAGAGGGTGTACATTTTTTATAACAGAGTAAAGGTAGAGGGTTTATATTTTTTATAAAAGAAATTTGTAAGAGAGTATGTTTTTTATATCAGAGTAAAAATAGAGGGTTTATTTTTTTTACTAAAGGCTATTTTGTGAGAGTGTATATTTTTTATAACAGTAAAAATAGAGTATGTATATTTTTTATAACAGAGTACATATAGAGAGGGTATATTTTTTATAAAACAGTACAAATAGAGGGTGTATACAGTTTATAACAGAGTCCAAATAGAGGGTGTGTATTTTTATAACAGAGTACAAATAGAGAGTGTATATATTTTATAAGAGTAAAAATAGAGGGTGTATGCTTTTATAACAGACTACAAATTGATGGTTTATATTTTTTGTAAAACACTAATGAGTGTGTATATTTTAAATAATAGAGTACAAATAGAGGGTGTATATTTTTTATAACAGAGTACAAATAGAGGGTCTATATTTTTTATAACAGAGAAAGAAATTGATGATGTATATTTTTTACAATAGAGTACAACTACAGCGTGTATATTTTTATAACAGACTACAAATAGTAGTTGTGTATTTTTTATAACAGAGTACAAATAGAGTAAGTATATTTTGTATAACAGAATAAAAATAGAGGGTGTATATTTTTTATAACAGAGTACAAATAGAGGGTGTATATTTTTTAAAACAGAGTAAAAATAGAGCGTGTATATTTTTTATAACAGTAAAATTAGAGAGTGTATATTTTTTTATAACAAAGTAAATATAGAGGTTGTATATTTTGTATAACTGAGTAGAAATGGAGAGTGCATATTTTTTATAACAGAGTAGAAATAGAGAGTGTATGTATTTTATAACAGAGTACAAATAGAGCGTGTATGTTTTTTTTTTTACAGAGTACACATCGAGGAAATATATTTTGTATAACAGATTAAAAATAGAGGGTGTATATTTTTTAAAACAGAGTAGAAATAGAGGGTGTATATTTTTAAAAACAAAGTACAAATAGAGGTTGTATATTTTTTATAACCGAGTAGAAATGGAGGGTGCATATTTTTTATAACAGTAGAAATAGAGGGTATATATATTTTATAACAGAGTACAAATAGAGCATGTATTTTTTTCTTTAACAGAGTACACATCGAGGAAATATATGTTCTATAACATGAAAAATACAGGGTGTATATTTTTTAAAACAGAGTACAAATAGAAGGTGTATATTTTTTATAACAGACTATTCTGTGAGTGTGTGTATTTTAAATAACATGGTACAAATAGAGGGTGTATATTTTTTATAACAGCAAAAATTGAGCGTGTATATTCTTTATAACAGAGTACAAATAAAGTGTATTTTTTTGTTACAGAGTAGAGCTAGAGGGTGTATGTTTTTTTTTAACAGAGTGCAAATAGAGGGTGTATATATTTTACAACAGAGTAACAATAGAGGGTACATATTTTTTATAGCAGACTATTTTGTGAGTGTGTGTGTTTTGTATAGCAGAGTAAAAATAGAGGTTGTATATTTTTTATAATAGAGTAAAAATGGAGGGTGTATATTTTTTAAAACAGAGTAACAATAGAGGGTGTATATTTTTTATAACAGAGTAGAAATAGAGTGTGTATATATTTTTTATACCAGAGTAGAAATAGAGGTTGTATATGTTTTATAATAGAGAATAAATATAGGGTGTATAGTTTTTATAACAGACAGATTTGTGAGTGTGTATTTATTTTATAACAGAGTACAAATAGTGGATGTATATTTTTTGTAACAGAATAGAAATAGGGGATGTATATTTCTTTTAATAGAGCACATCTACGGGGTGTATATATTTATAACAGAGTACAAATTGAGGGTGTATATTTTTTTATAACAGAGTACAAATCGTGGGAGTATATTCTTTATAACAGAGTACAAATAGAGGGTGTATATATTTTTTCTTTTTTTAAAATATTTTTTATTGCATTTTAGGTTTTGGGGTACATGTGAAGAACATGCAAGATTTTTGCATAGGTACACACATGGCAGTGTACCTATCACCTATATCTGGCATTTCTCCCATCACCTATATCTGGCATTTCTCCCATCACCTATGTCTGGCATCTCTCCCCATACTATCTCTCCCCCAACTCCCCACCCCCCCGCTGTCCCTTCCCTTTCCCCCTGACATACCCCAGTGTGTGATGCTCCCCTCCCTGTGTCTGTGTGTTTGCATTGTTCAACACCCACCTATGAGTGAGAACATGCAGTGTTTGATTTTCTGTTCTTGTGTCAGTTTGCTGAGAATGGTGGTTTCCAGGTTCATCCATGTTCCTACAAAGGACACGAACTCATGGTTTTTGATGGCTGCATAATATTCCATGGTGTATATGTGCCACATTTTCCCTGTCCAGTCTATCATCGATGGGCATTTGGGTTGGTTCCAGGTCTTTGCTATTGTAAACTGTGCTGCAGTGAACATTCGTGTGCATGTATCCTTATAGTAGAACGATTTATAATCCTTTGGATATATATCCAGTAATGAGATTGCTGGGTCAAATGGAATTTCTATTTCTAGGTCCTTTAGGAATTGCTGCACTGTCTTCCACAATGGTTGAACTAATTTACACTCCCACCAACAGTGTAAAAGTGTTCCTATTTCTCCACAACCTCTCCAGCATCTGTTGTCTCCAGATTTTTAAATGATCACCATTCTAACTGGTGTGAGATGGTATCTCAGTGTAGTTTTGATTTGCATTTCTCTAATGACCAGTGATGATGAGCATTTTTTCATATGTTTGTTGGCTTCATGTATGTCTTCTTTTGAAAAGTGTCTGTTCATATCCTTCACCCACTTTTGAATGGGCTTGTTTGTTTTCTTCTTGTAAATCTGTTTCAGTTCTTTGTAGATTCTGGTTATCAGCCCTTTGTCAGATGGGTAGATTGCAAAATTTTTTCCCATTCTGTTGGTTGCCGATTCACTCTAATGACTGTTTCTTCTGCTGTGCAGAAGCTGTGGAGTTTGATTAGGTCCCATTTGTCTATTTTGGCTTTTGTTGCCACTGCTTTTGGTGTTTTGCTCATGAAGTCCTTGCCTATGCCTATGTCCTAAATGGGTTTGCCTAGATTTTCTTCTAGGGTTTTTATGGTGTTAGGTCTTATGTTTAAGTCTTTAATCCATCTGGAGTTAATCTTAGTGTAAGGTGTCAGGAAGGGGTCCAGTTTCTGCTTTCTGCACATGGCTAGCCAGTTTTCCCAACACCATTTATTAAACAGGGACTCATTTCCACATTGCTTGTTTTTGTCAGGTTTGTCAAAGATAGGATGATTGTAGATGTGTGGCATTGCCTACGAGGCCTCTTTTCTGTCCCATTGGTCTATATCTCTGTTTTGGTACCAGTACCATGCTGTTTTGATTACTGTAGCTTTGTAGTATAGTTTGAAGTCCGGTAGTGTGATGCCTACAGCTGTGTTCTTTTTGCTTAGAATTGACTTGGCTATGCGGGCTCTCTTTTGGTTCCATATGAAGTTTAAGGTGGTTTTCTCCAGTTCTACGAAGAAGGTCATTGGTAGCTTGATAGGGATAGCATTGAATCTGTAAATTACTTTGGCGGTATGGCCATTTTCACGATATTGATTCTTCCTAGCCATGAGCATGGAATGTTTGAGGGTGTATATTTTTTATAACAGAGTAGAAATAGAGGTTGTATATTTTTTATAAGAGAGTAGAATTAGAGGTTGTATATATTTTACGAAAGAGTACCTTAGAGGGGGAATATTTTTTATAAAAGACTATTTTTGTGAGTGTGTATATTTTTTATAACAGAGTGCAAATAGAGGGCGTGTGTTTTTATAACAGAGTAGAAATGGAGGATGTATATTTTTTATAATAGAGCAAAACTACAGGGTGTGTATTTGTTTTAACAGAGTACAAATAGAGGGTGTATATATATTTTTTAACAGAGTACAAATCGAGGGAGTACATTTTTTAATAACACAGGACAAATACAGGGTGTATATTTTTTATAACAGAGTAAAAATAGAGTGTGTATATTTTTTATAACAGTGTAAATATAGAGGGAGTATATTTTTTGTAAAAGAGTACAAAGAGGTGGTGTATATATTTTATAACAGAGTAAAAATAGAGGGTGTACATTTTTTATAACAGAGTACAAAAAAGAGGGTGTATATATTTTATAACAGAGTACAAATAGATGGGGTATATTTTTTTATAACACATTAGCATGGATGATGTATATTTTTTATAACAGACTGTTTCGTGAGTGCGTATATTTTTTATAACAGAGTATATATAAGGGTATATATATTTTATAAGAGAGTAAACATAGAGGGAGCATATTTTCTATAACACAGTACAAATAGAGGGTGTATATATTTATAACATAGTACAAATAGAAGGTTTATATTTTTTGTAACAGACTACTATGTATGTGTGTATTTTTTTTACAGAGTAATAATAGAGGGTGTATATTTTTATAACAGAGTACACATAGAAGGTGTATATTTTTTATGACAGAATACAAATAAAGGGTGTATATTTTTTATAACAATGTACAAAGAGGGTGTATATTTTTTATAACAGACTGTTTATTGAGTGTGTATATTGTTATATAACAGAGTAAAATTAGAGGATATATATTTCTTATAACGGTACATTTAGAGGGTGCAGATTTTTTATAACAGAGTACAAATAGAGGATATATATATTTTATGACAGACTTTTTTGTGAGTGTATTTTTTTATAATGCAGTATAAATAGGTGTATACTTATATAGCATAGTACAAATAGAGGGTGTAAGTTTTTTATAACAGAGTACATATAGAGGGTATATATTTTTTAAAACAGCAAAAATAGAGGGTGTATATTTATAAAACAGGTAAAAATAGAGCATGTATATTTTGTAAGAAACTGTACAAATAGTAGGTGTATATATTATATAACAGAGTACAAATAGAGGGTGTATATTTTTTATGACAGAGTACAAATAGAGGGTGTATATTTTTTATAACACAGTACAAACAGATGGGGTGTATTTTCTTATAACAAAGTAAAAATTAAGGGGGTATATTTTTTTAACAGAGTACAAATAGAGGTGGTATATTTTTTATAAAACAGTACAAATAGATGGTGTATACTTTTTATAACAGACTGTTTTGTGAGTATTTATTTATTTATAACAGAGAAAAATAGAGGGTGTATATATTTTATAACAGGGTAAAAATAGAGGGGTGTATATTTTTTGTAACACAGTACAAATAGAGGGTTTATATTTTTATAACAAAGTATAAATAGAGTGTGTATATTTTTTGTAACAGACTGTATTGTTGAGTGTGTATATTTTTTATAAAAGAGTAAAAATTGAGGGTGTATATTTTTTATAACAGTGTACAAATAGAGGGTTTATATATTTTATAACAGAGTAAAAATAGAGGGTTTATGTTTTTTCAAACATACTGTTGTGTGAGTGTGTATATTTTTTTATAACAGAGTAAATTTAGAGGGTGTATATTTTTTATGACAATATGCAAATAGTGGGTGTATATTTTTTATACCAGAGTACAAATAGAGGGTTTATATTTTTTATAACAGAGTACAAATATGAGATTGTATATTTTTTAAAAACAGGGTATGTATAGAGGGTGTGTATTTTTTATAACAGGGTAAAATCAGAGGGTATATATTTTTTATAGCAGACTATTTTGTGAGTGTGTATATTTATTATAACAGAGTATAAATAGAGAATGTATATTAGTTCTCAACAGAGTACTTATAGAGGGGTGTATATTTTTTTATAACAGAGTAAAATTAGAGGGTGCATAATTTTAATAACAGGGTACAAATAGAGGGGGTGTATTTTTTGTAAGAGACTATTCTGTGGGTGTGTATATTATTTCTAACAGAGTAAAAATAAAGGTTGTATATTTTTATAACAGAGAACACATAGAGGGTGTATATTTTTTATGACAGAATACAAATAGAAGGTGTATATTTTTACAACAAAGTACAAATAGAGGGTGTATATTTTTTATAACAGACTGATTTTTGAGTGTCTATATTTTTTATAACAGGGTAAAAATAGAGGTTGCATACTTTTAGAGCCAAGGGCAAATAGAGGGTGTAAATTTTTTATAACAGGGTATAAACAGAGGGTATATATTTTTTAAAATCACTGCTACAAATAAAGGGTGTATATTTTTTATAACAGAATACAATAGAGGGTGTATATTTTTTTTAACGGAGCATAAACAGAGGGTGTATATTTTTTATAACCGAGTACAAATAGTAGTTGAATAATTTTTATAACCGATTACAAATAGAGGGTGTATATTTATTATAACAGAGTACAAATAGTCTGTGTATATTTTTAAAACAGAGTAAAAATAGAGAGTATATACATTTTAAAACAGAGTACAAATAAAAGGTGTATATTTCTTATAACAGAGTACAAAAGAAGGTGTATATTTTTTGAACAGACTATATTGTGAAAGTGCATATTTTTTATTACGGAGTACAAATACAAGGTGTATATTATTTAAAACAAAATTACAAATAGTGGGTGTATATTTTATATAACAGAGTATAAATAGAGAGTGTATATTAGTTATAACAGCTTATATATAGAGGGTGTATATTTTTTATAACAGAATAAAATTAGAAAATTAGGGATATATTTTTTATAACAGGGTACAAATAGAGGGGTTACATTTTTTTGTAACAGACTATTCTGTGGGTGTGTATATTTTTTCTAACAGAGTAAAAATAGAGAGTGTATATTTTTTACAACAGAAAACATGTAGAGGGTGTGTATGTTTTATGAGAGAACAAATTGAGGTTGTATAATTTTTATATCAAAGTACAAATAGAGGGTGTATATTTTTTTATAACAGACTGTTTTTTGAGTGTGTATATTTTTTATAACAGAGAAATATAGAGGGTGTATACTTATATAGCATAGTACAAATAGAGGGTGTAAATTTTTTATAACAGAGTACAAATAAAGGGTATATATTTTTAAAAACAGAGTACAAATAAAGGGTGTATATTTTTATAACAGAGTACAAATAGACGGTGTACATTTTTTATAACAGAGTACAAATAGAGGGTGTATATTTCTTATAAAGAGTACAAATAGAGGGTGTATATTTTTGTAACAGACTATTCTGTGGGTGTGTATATTTTTTCTAACAGAGTAAAAATAGAGGGCGTATATTTTTTATAACAGGGTACACATAGAGGTTTATATTTTTTATGATAGAATACAAATAGGGGGGTGTATATTTTTTATAACAAAGTAAAAATAGAGGGTTTATATTTTTTAAAAAAGACTATTGCGTGAGTGCATATATTTATTATAAAAGAGTAAAATTTGAGGGTGTATATTTTTTATAACAGAGTAAAAATAGTGGGTGTATATTTTTTATAACTGAGTACAAATAGAGTGTGTATATTTTTTATAACAGAGTACAAAAATGGGGATGTATATGTTTTATGACAGAATAAAAACAGAGGCTGTATATACTTTTTAACAGAGTACAAATAGTGGGGGTATATTTTTTTAACAGAGTACAAATAAAGGGTATATGTTTTTTATAACAGAGTACAAATTGAGGGTGTATATTTTTTATTACAGAGTACAATAGAGGGGTGTATATTAATTATAACAGAGCATAAATAGACACTGTATATTTTTATAACAGAGTACATATACAGGTTGAATATTTTTTATAACAGATTACAAAAGAGGGTGTATATTTATTAAAGCAGAGTACAAATAAACTGTGTATATTTTTATAACATAGTACAAATAGAGCGTGTATATTTTTCATATTAGAGTAACACTAGAGGGTGTATATATATTATGACAGAGTACAAATAGAGTGTGTATATTTTTTGTAAGAGACTATTATGTGAGTGTATCTATTTTTTACAACAAGAGTACAAATTGAGGGTGTATATATTTTATAACAGAGTCCAAATGGAGGAGGTATATTTTTTATAACACAGTAATAATAGAGAGGTGTATATTCTTTTAACAGAGTAACATATTGAGGGAGTATATTTTTAATAACGGAGTAAAAATAGAGGGTGTACATTTTTATAACAGAGTAGAAATAGAGGGTATACATTTTTTACAACGAAGTACAAATAGAGGGTGTATATCTTTTATAACAGACTGTACATTGGAGTGTGTATATTTTTATAACAGAGTAAAAATAGAGGGTGTATATTTTTATACCAAAGTACAAATAGAGGGTGTAAATTTTATAA